>JAOPSE010000003.1:97848983-100248983 GCA_029449295.1 Zea luxurians | reverse complement strand
AGATTTGCCTGGATTGCCTCCAGAAAGAGATGTAGAGTTTGTAATTGAATTGAAGCCTGGTACGGCTCCCATTTCTAGAAGATCGTACCGAATGCCTCCAAGTGAGCTGGCAGAACTCAAGACCCAATTGCAAGACTTACTTGAAAAAGGATTTATCCGACCAAGCTCATCGCCATGGGGCTATCCAGCCATCTTCGTCAAGAAGAAGGATCAAACATTGCGGATGTGCGTGGATTATCGACCCCTTAATGAGGTCACTATCAAGAATAAGTATCATCTTCCTCAGATTGATATTTTATTTGATCAGCTGACTGGAGCAAGGGTATTCTCCAAGATTGACCTCAGATCGGGCTACCATCATATCCGTATCAGACCCGAGGATATACCAAAGACCGCATTCACTACGCGGTATGGATTGTTTGAATATCTGGTTATGTCTTTCAGACTGACGAATGCTCCTGCCCACTTCACATATCTGATGAACTCGGTATTTATGCCTGAGTTGGACAAGTTTGTGGTGGTCTTCATTGATGATATCTTGATATACTCCAAGAATGAAGAGGAGCATGCTCAACACTTACAGATCTTATTGACGCGCTTAAGGGAACACCAATTGTATGCTAAGTTCAGTAAGTGCACATTTTGGCTGGAGGAGATTCAATTACTGGGACATGTATTATCTGCCAAAGGGATTGCGGTGGATCCCAGCAAGGTCAAGGATATTTTGGAGTGGAAACCCCCAACCACTGTACATCAAGTCCGAAGTTTTCTTGGACTGGCTGGTTATTACCGCCGATTCATTCCGAATTTTTCTAAGCTTGTGAAACCAATTACGAGTTTATTGAAGAATGATATTAAATTCAATTGGTCTTTAAAATGTAATGAAACTTTTGAATAATTGAAAGTATTATTAACCACTGCTCCGATATTGGCTCAACCAGATATTAATAAGCCCTTTGATGTGTATTGTGACGCATCAGGCAGTGGTCTCGGCTGTGTATTAATGCAAGAAGGCCGAGTGATAGCTTATGCTTCAAGGCAGTTGCGCCGGCATGAGGAACATTATCCAACTCATGACCTGGAGTTAGCTGCAGTGGTTCATGCCCTAAAGATATGGCGTCACTATCTGCTGGGCAATGTCTGTCATATTTATACAGATCATAAGAGCTTAAAGTATATCTTTACCCAGTCAGAGCTCAATATGAGACAGAGGAGATGGCTTGAGCTGATCAAGGATTATGAACTAGAGATTCACTATCACTCAAGCAAAGCTAATGTAGTGGCAGATGCACTCAATCGCAAGGCTTTCTGCCATTGTTTGACAATAAAGACTTCTGACGTTACATTATGCCAGGAGATGGAGAAGTTGAACCTAGGAATGATCCAACAAGGAGCCTTAAATCAACTAAAGCTTGAGTCAGTCCTTTTACAAAGGATAATGGATGCTCAAAAGGATAATGAGAGTATGAAGCACATTCATGAAAAGATAGAGGCCGGAAAAGCTAAGTGCTTTAGGAAAGACGATCAAGGCATTGTATAGTTCAACAACCGCATAGTTGTGCCAAAGAATGAAGAAATCCGCCAACAAATATTAGATGAAGCACATCTTAGTCGCTATTCTATTCATCCTGGAAGCACTAAGATGTATCATGATCTAAAACAACATTATTGGTGGACAAAGATGAAGATTGAAATCGCACGCTATGTGGCAAGATGTGACACTTGCCAACGTGTCAAAGCCATACATATGAAGACTGCCGGTCCACTACAATCTCTACCAATACCAACATGGAAATGGGAAGATATTAGTATGGACTTTATTGTGGGATTGCCCAGAACAGCAAAAGGATATGTGAAAGGGAATTAGGCTTACACATATATTCCTAAATTGATTTTGGTGGTTGAATTGCCCAATACAAATAATTGGACTAACTAGCTTGCCCAAGTTTATAAATTCTACAGGTACCAAAGGTTCACAATAAGCCAATAAAAAGATCAAGAGAAAGAGTTCAAACAAAGGAGAAAAGGGACAACCGAAGGCACCCTAGTCGGGCGCACCGGACAGTGTCCGGTGCACCAGGGACTCCAAGCTGAACTTCGCACCTTCGGGAAATCTCAGAGCCGCCGCGGTATAATTCACCGGACAGTGTCCGGTGCTCCAAGGGGACGCGACTCTGAACTCGCCAGCTTCGGGAATCCACAACGGCTAGTCCGCTATAATTCACCGGACTTGTCCAGTGTACACCGGACTGTCCGGTGTGACAGCGGAGCAACGGCTACTTCGGCGCCAACGGTCACCTGCAGGCGCATTAAATGCGCGCCAGAGCGCGCAGAAGTCAGGCACGCGCGGGTTGGCGCACCGGACACTCTACAGTACATGTCCGGTGCGCCACCGGACATCCAGGCGGGCCCAGCAGTCAGAGCTCCAACGGTCGGAACCCTAACGGCCTGGTGACGTGGCTGGTGCACCGGACATGTCCGGTGTGCACCGGACTGTCCGGTGCACCATGCGACAGACAGCCTCCACCAAACGGCTAGTTTGGTGGTTGGGGCTATAAATACCCCCAACCACCCCACATTCAAGTCATCCAAGTTTTCACACTTCTACACCTTACAAGAGCTCTAGCATTCAATTCTAGACACACCCAAGTGATCAAATCCTCTCCAATTCCACATAAGGCTTTAGTGATTAGCGAGAGAGATTTGTTGTGTTCTTTTGAGCTCTTGCGCTTGGATTGCTTCTTCTTTCTCATTTGTTCTTGTGATCAAAACTCAATTGTAACCGAGGCAAGAGACACCAATTGTGTGGTGGTCCTTGCGGGGAAGTTTTGTTCCCGGTTGATTTGAGAAGAGAAGCTCACTCGGTCCGAGGGACCGTTTGAGAGAGGGAAAGGGTTGAGATAGACCCAGCCTTTGTGGCCTCCTCAACGGGGAGTAGGTTTGAGAGAACCAAACCTCGGTAAAACAAATCATCGTGTCTCACTTCTTATTTGCTCACAATTTGTTTTGCGCCCTCTCTCTCAGACTCGTTTCTATTTCTAACGCTAACCCGGCTTGTACTTGTGTTTAAGTTGTTAAATTTCAGATTCGCCCTATTCACCCCCCCTCTAGGCGACTTTCAATTGGTATCAGAGCCCGGTGCTTCATTAGAGCCTAACCGCTCGAAGTAATGTCGGGAGATCACGCCAAGAAGGAGATGGAGACCGGCGACAAGCCCACTACAAGCCACAAGTCGACTTCATCGGAAGAGTCCCGCAACAAGAGGAAGGAGAAGATAAACTCCTCCAACAAAGGGAAGGGGAAGGAGAAGAAATCCTCTTCCCACAAGTCGCATCGGAGAGGCGACAAGCACAAGAGGATGAGGAAAGTGGTCTACTACGAGACCAACTCTTCATCACCATCGACCTCCGACTCCGATGCGCCGTCCGTAACTTCTAAGCGCCAAGAGCGCAAGAAGTATAGTAAGATCCCCCTACGCTACCCCCACATTTCAAAGCGTACTCTTTTACTCTCCGTTCCATTAGGCAAACCACCGGATTTTGACGGTGAAGATTATAATATGTGGAGTGATAAAATGAGGCATCATCTAACCTCACTCCACACAAGCATTTGGAATGTTGTTGAGTTTGGTGTACAGGTACCATCCGTAGGGGATGAGGACTACGACTCGGACGAAGTAGCCCAAATCCACCACTTTAACTCCCAAGCCACCACTATACTCCTCGCCTCTCTAAGTCAAGAGGAGTATAATAAGGTGCAAGGGTTGAAAAGTGCAAAGGAAATTTGGGACGTACTCAAGACCGCGCACGAGGGAGACGAGGTGACAAAGATCACCAAGCGGGAGACGATCGAGGGGGAGCTATGTACAACCGCTTGAAGACCTTGGTGAATCAAGTGCGCAACCTCGGGAGCGAAAAATGGGATGACCATGAGATGGTCAAGGTTATTCTTAGATCCCTCGTATTTCTTAACCCTACACAAGTTCAATTAATTCGAGGTGATCCTAGATATAAGCTAATGTCTCCCGAGGAAGTAATAGGAAAATTTGTGAGCTTTGAGCTAATGATTAAAGGCTCAAAGAAAATCATCGAGCAAGGCACCTCCTCCACACCCGAGGCACAACCGGTCGCATTCAAGGCGACGGAAGAAAAGAAGGAGGAATCTACTCCAAGTAGAACACCCATCGACGCCTCCAAGCTCGACAACGAGGAAATGGCGCTCATCATCAAAAGCTTTCGCCAAATCCTCAAGCAATGGAAGGGGAAGGATTACAAATCCCGTTCCAAAAAGGTTTGCTACAAGTGTGGTAAGCCCAGTCACTTTATTGCTAAATGTCCATTATCAAGTGATAGTGACAGGGACAACGACAAGAAGGGGAGAAGAAAGGAGAAGAAGAGATATCACAAGAGGAAGGGCGGCGATGCCCATGTGTGCCGCGAGTGGGACTCTGACGAGAGCTCCACCGACTCCTCCTCCAACGAGGACGCCACCAACATCGCCGTCACCAAGGGACTTCTCTTCCCCAACGTCGGCCACAAGTGCCTCATGGCAAAGGACGGCAAAAGGAAGAAGGTTAAATCCAAATCCTCCACTAAATATGAATCCTCTAGTGATGATAATGTTAGTGATGAGGAGGATAATTTGCGCACTCTTTTTGCCAACCTAAACATGCAACAAAAGGAAAAATTAAATGAATTGATTAGTGCCATCCATGAAAAGGATGATCTCTTGGACTCCCAAGAGGACTTCCTAATCAAGGAAAATAAAAAGCATGTTAAGGTTAAAAATGCTTACGCTCTAGAAGTAGAAAAATGTGAAAAACTATCTAGTGAGCTAAGCACTTGCCATGAGACTATTGACAACCTTAGAAATGAAAATGCTAGATTAATTACCAAGGTTGATTCTCATGTTTGTAATGTTTCAATTCCCAATCCTAGAGATGATAATGTTGATTTACTTGCTAAGATTGAAGAATTGAATGTTACTCTTGCTAGCCTTAGAAATGAAAATGAAAAATTGATTGCTAAGGCTAAAGATTTTGATGTTTGCAATGTTACTATTTCTAACCTTAGAAGTGAGAATGATATATTACATGCTAAGGTTGTAGAATTAAAATCTTGCAAACCCTCTACATCTACGGTTGAGCATGTTACTATTTGTACTAGATGTAGAGATGTTGAAGTTAATGCTATTCATGATCATATGGCTTTAATTAAACAACAAAATGATCATGTAGCTAAACTAGATGCTAAAATTGCCGAGCATAACTTAGAAAAATGAAAAGTTTAAATTTGCTAGAAGTATGCTCTATAATGGGAGATGCCCTGGCATCAAGGATGGCATTGGCTTCCAAAGGGGAGACAATGTAAAACTTAATGCCCCCCTAAGAAATTGTCTAACTTTGTTAAGGGCAAGGCTCCCATGCCTCAGGATAACGAGGGCTACATTTTGTACCCTGCCGGCTATCCTGAGAGCAAAATTAGGAGAATTCATTCTAGGAAGTCTCACTCTGGCCCTAACCATGCTTCTATGTATAAGGGTGAGACATCTAGTTCTAGGAAACCAAACCGTGCTAGGTTGCCTAAGAAGAAAACTCCTAATGCATCAAATGACCATAGCATTTCATTCAAAACTTTGATGCATCATATGTTTTAACTAACAAATCCGGCAAGGTAGTTGCCAAGTTTATTGGGGACAAACACAAGGGGTCAAAGACTTGTGTTTGGGTACCCAAAGTTCTTGTTTCTAATGCCAAAGGACCCAAAACCGTTTGGGTACCTAAAGTCAAGAACTAAACTTGTTTTGTAGGTTTATGCATCCAGGGGCTCAAGTTGGATCATCGATAGCGGGTGCACGAACCACATGACGGGGGAGAAGAAGATGTTCTCCTCCTACGAGAAAAACCAAGATCCCCAACGAGCTATCACATTCAGGGATGGAAACCAAGGTTTGGTCAAAGGTTTGGGTAAAATTGCTATATCTCCTGACCATTCCATTTCCAATGTTTTTCTTGTTGATTCACTAGATTACAATTTGCTTTCCGTATCTCAATTATGTCAAATGGGCTACAACTGTCTATTTACTGATGTAGGTGTCACTGTCTTTAGAAGAAGTGATGATTCAATAGCTTTTAAGGGAGTGTTAGAGGGTCAGCTATACTTAGTAGATTTTGATAGAGCTGAACTCGACACTTGCTTAATGGCTAAGACTAACATGGGTTGGCTCTGGCACCATCGACTAGCCCATGTTGGAATGAAGAATCTTCATAAGCTTCAAAAGGGAGAGCACATTTTAGGATTAACAAATGTTCATTTTGAGAAAGACAGGATTTGTAGCGCATGCCAAGCTGGGAAGCAAGTTGGTGTTCATCATCCACACAAGAACATCATGACGACTGATAGGCCACTGGAGCTCCTACATATGGATTTATTCGGGCCGATCGCTTACATAAGCATCGGCGGGAGTAAGTACTGTCTAGTTATTGTGGATGATTATTCTCGCTTCACTTGGGTATTCTTTTTGCAGGAAAAATCTCAAACCCAAGAGACCTTAAAGGGATTCTTGAGACGGGCTCAAAATGAGTTCGGCTTAAGGATCAATAAAATAAGAAGCGACAACGGGACGGAGTTCAAGAATTCTCAAATAGAAGGCTTCCTTGAGGAGGAGGGCATCAAGCATGAGTTCTCTTCTCCCTACACCCCCAACAAAATGGTGTAGTGGAGAGGAAGAATCGAACTCTATTGGACATGGCAAGAACTATGCTTGATGAGTACAAGACGCCGGATCGGTTTTGGGCCGAGGCGGTTAACACCGCTTGCTACGCCATCAACCGGTTATATCTACACCGAATCCTCAAGAAGACATCATACGAACTCCTAACCAGTAAAAAGCCCAACATTTCATATTTTAGAATCTTTGGTAGCAAATGCTTTATTCTTGTTAAAAGAGGTAGAAAATAAAAAATTTGCTCCTAAGATTATAGAAGGCTTTTTACTAGGATATGATTCAAACACAAGGGCATATAGAGTCTTTAACAAGTCCTCGGGACTAGTTGAAGTTTCTTGTGACGTTGTGTTTGATGAGACTAACGACTCTCAAGTAGAGCAAGTTGATCTTGATGAGATAGGTGAAGAAGAGGCTCCATGCATTGCGCTAAGGAACATGTCCATTGGGGATGTGTGTCCTAAGGAATCCGAAGAGCCTCCAAATACATAAGATCAACCATCCTCCTCCACGCAAGCATCTCCACCAACTCAAAATGAGGACGAGGCTCAAGTTGATGAAGGAGAAAATCAAAATGATGAGCCAGCTCAAGATAACGGCAACGATCAAGGGGGAGATGCAAATGATCAAGACAAAGAGGATGAAGAACCAAGGCCGCCACACCCAAGAGTCCACCAAGCAATCCAACGAGATCACCCCGTCGACACCATCCTTGGCGATATTCATAAGGGGGTAACCACTAGATCTCGTGTTGCACATTTTTGTGAGCATTACTCTTTTGTTTCCTCTATTGAGCCACACAGGGTAGAGGAAGCACTCCAAGATTCGGATTGGGTGATGGTGATGCAAGAGGAGCTCAACAATTTCACTAGGAACGAGGTATGGCATTTAGTTCCACGTCCTAATCAAAATGTTGTAGGAACCAAATGGGTCTTCCGCAACAAGCAAGACGAGCATGGTGTGGTGACAAGGAACAAAGCTCGACTTGTGGCCAAGGGATACTCCCAAGTCGAAGGTTTGGATTTCGGTGAAACCTATGCACCCGTAGCTAGGCTTGAGTCAATTCGCATATTATTAGCCTATGCTACTTACCATGGCTTCAAGCTTTACCAAATGGACGTGAAGAGTGCCTTCCTCAATGGACCAATCAAGGAAGAGGTCTACGTTGAGCAACCTCCCAGCTTTGAAGACAGTGAGTACCCTAATCATGTCTATAGGCTCTCTAAGGCGCTTTATGGGCTCAAGCAAGCCCCAAGAGCATGGTATGAATGCCTAAGAGATTTCCTTATAGCTAATGGCTTCAAAGTCGGAAAGGCCGATCCTACTTTATTTACTAAAACTCTTGACAATGATTTGTTTGTATGCCAAATTTATGTTGATGATATTATATTTGGGTCTACTAACGAATCTACATGTGAAGAATTTAGTAGGATCATGACACAAAAATTCGAGATGTCAATGATGGGGGAGTTGCAGTATTTCTTGGGATTTCAAGTAAAGCAACTCCAAGAGGGCACCTTCATCAGCCAAACAAAGTATACTCAAGACATTCTAAACAAGTTTGGGATGAAAGATGCCAAGCCCATCAAGACACCCATGGGAACCAATGGGCATCTCGACCTCGACACGGGAGGTAAATCCGTCGATCAAAAGGTATACCGGTCGATGATTGGTTCATTACTCTATTTATGTGCATCTCGACCGGACATTATGCTTTCCGTATGCATGTGTGCAAGATTCCAAGCCGACCCTACGGAATCTCACCTTACGGCCGTAAAACGAATCTTGAGATATTTGGCTTATACTCCTAAGTTTGGGCTTTGGTACCCTCGGGGATCCACATTTGATTTAATTGGTTATTCGGATGCCGATTGGGCGGGGTGTAAAATTAATAGAAAGAGCACATCGGGGACTTGCCAGTTCTTGGGAAGATCCTTGGTGTCTTGGGCTTCAAAGAAGCAAAATTCAGTAGCTCTTTCTACCGCCGAAGCCGAGTATATTGCCGCAGGCCATTGTTGCACGCAATTACTTTGGATGAGGCAAACCCTGTGGGACTATGGTTACAAATTAATCAAAGTTCCTCTTCTATGTGATAATGAGAGTGCAATCCGCATGGCGGATAATCCCGTTGAACATAGCCGCACTAAACACATAGCCATTCTGTATCATTTTCTTAGGGATCACCAACAAAAGGGGGATATCGAGATTGCTTACATTAATACTAAAGATCAATTAGCCGATATCTTTACCAAGCCACTAGATGAACAAACTTTTACAAAACTTAGGCATGAGCTAAATATTCTTGATTCTAGGAATTTCTTTTGATGTCTTGCACACCTTGCTCATAAATATACCTTTGATCATGTCTCTTTTATATATGCTATGACTAATGTGTTTTCAAGTACATTTCAAACCAAGTCATAGGTATATTGAAAGGGAATTGGAGTCTTCGGCGAAAACAAGGCTTCCACTCCACTCTATCACTCATCCTTCGCCGTCGCTCCGAGCGACTCTCCGTCTTTGGTATAATCTTCACTCATATGTTTTATTTGCCAAAGGGGAGAAAGTAGTTTAAAAGGGCTTATATCTCACTCAAAGTATCCATTTTTGGTGATTCATGCCAAAGGGGGAGAAAGTATGAGCCCAAAGCAAAAGGACCCCACCACCACCCTAATTTTAAAACTAATGATTTTCAATTGGTAAATTTCAAATTGGTATCTCTTTATGTTCTAAAGGGGGAGAAAGTAGCACCTTTCAAAATTGATATCTTAAAACCCTCTTGAACACTAAGAGGAGAATTTATTTGAGGGGGAGTGTTGTTTAGTCAAAGGAAAAGCATTTGAAACAAGGGGAGAAAATTTTAAAACTTGAAAATGCTTCGCAAAATCCTATTCATTTACCTTTGACTATTTGCAAAAGGACTTTGAAAAAGAATTTTACAAAAGAATTTGCAAAAACAAAACATGTGGTGCAAGCGTGGTCCAAAATGTTAAAAATAAAGAAACAATCCATGCATATCTAGTAAGTAATATTTATTGGCTCAATTCTAAGTAACCTTTGCACTTGCATATGCAAACTAGTTCAAATTCTGCACTTCTATATTTGCTTTGGTTTGTGTTGGCATCAATCACCAAAAAGGGGGAGATTGAAAGGGAATTAGGCATACACATATATTCCTAAATTGATTTTGGTGGTTGAATTGCCCAACACAAATAATTGGACTAACTAGCTTGCCCAAGTTTATAAGTTCTACAGGTACCAAAGGTTCACAATAAGCCAATAAAAAGATCAAGAGAAAGGGTTCAAACAAAGGAGCAAAGGGACAACCGAAGGCACCCTGGTCGGGCGCACTGGACTGTCCGGTGTGCCACTGGACAGTGTCCGGTGCACCATGGGACTCCAAGCTGAACTTCGCATCTTCGGGAAATCTCAGAGCCACCGCGCTATAATTCACCGGACTGTCCGGTGTACACCGGACAGTGTCCGGTGCTCCAAGGGGACGCGACTCTAAACTCGCCAGCTTCGGGAATCCACAACGGCTAGTCCGCTATAATTCACCGGACATGTCCGGTGTACACCGGACTGTCCGGTGTGACAGCGGAGCAACGGCTACTTCGGCGCCACGGTCACCTGCAGGCGCATTAAATGCGCGCCAGAGCACGCAGAAGTCAGGCACGCGCGGGTTGGCGCACCGGACACTCTACAGTACATGTCCGGTGCGCCACCGGACATCCAGGCGGGCCCAGCAGTCAGAGCTCCAACGGTTGGAACCCTAACGGCCTGGTGACGTGGCTGGCGCACCGGACATGTCCGGTGTGCACCGGACTGTCCGGTGCACCATGCGACAGACAGCCTCCACCAAACGGCTAGTTTGGTGGTTGGGGCTATAAATACCCCCAACCACCCCACATTCAAGTCATCCAAGTTTTCACACTTCTACACCTTACAAGAGCTCTAGCATTCAATTCTAGGCACACCCAAGTGATCAAATCCTCTCCAATTCCACACAAGGCTTTAGTGATTAGCGAGAGAGATTTGTTGTGTTCTTTTGAGCTCTTGCGCTTGGATTGCTTCTTCTTTCTCATTTGTTCTTGTGATCAAAACTCAATTGTAACCGAGGCAAGAGACACCAATTGTGTGGTGGTCCTTGCGGGGAAGTTTTGTTCCCGGTTGATTTGAGAAGAGAAGCTCACTCGGTCTGAGGGACCGTTTGAGAGAGGGAAAGGGTTGAGATAGACCCGGCCTTTGTGGCCTCCTCAACGGGGAGTAGGTTTGAGAGAACCGAACCTCGGTAAAACAAATCATCGTGTCTTGTCGGGGACCATAATTAGGGGTACCCTCAAGACTCCTAAATCTCAGCTGGTAACCCCTATCAGCACAAAGCTGCAAAGGCCTGATGGGTGTGATTAAGTCAAGGATCGGTCCATCCGAGGGACGCGATCACGCCTCGCCCGAGCCCAGCCTCGGGCAAGGGCAGCCGACCCCGGAGGATCTACGTCTCGCCCGAGGACCCCCTCCAGCAACGGACACACCTTCGGCTCGCCCGAGGCCCAGTCTTCACCAAGAAGCAACCTTGGCCAAATCGCCACGCCAACCGACCAAATCGCAGGGGCATTTAATGCAAAGGTGGCCTGACACCTTTATCCTGACGCACGCCCTCCAGTCGACAGAGCCAAAGTGACCGTAGTCACTTCGCTGCTCCACTGACCGGTGTTACAAGAGGACAGCGCCACCTGCGCCGCTCCGACTGCTGAGCCACTCGACAGAGCGAGGCTAACAGCAGCCAAGTCCGGCCTCAGGCGTCATAGGAAACTCCGCTTCGCCCGACCCCAGGGCTCGGACTCGGGCTCAGCCCCGGAAGACGACGAACTCCGCTTCGCCCGACCCTAGGGCTCGGACTCGGGCTCAGCCCCGGAAGATGATGAACTCCGCTTCGCTCGACCCCAGGGCTCGGACTCGGGCTCAGCCCCGGAAGACGACGAACTCCGCTTCGCCTGACCCCAGGGCTCGGACTCGGGCTCAGCCCCGGAAGACGACGAACTCTGCTTCGCCCGACCCCAGGGCTCGGACTCGGGCTCAGCCCCGGAAGACGACGAACTCCGCTTCGCCCGACCCCAGGGCTCGGACTCGGGCTCAGCCCCGAAAGACGACGAACTTCGCTTCGCCCGACCCCAGGGCTCGGACTCGGGCTCAGCCCCGGAAGACGACGAACTCTGCTTTGCCCGACCCCAGGGCTCGGACTCGGGCTCAGCCACGGAAGACGACGAACTCCGCTTCGCCCGACCCCAGGGCTCGGACTCGGGCTCAGCCCTAGAAGACGACGAACTAGCGCTCCGCCCGACCCCAGGGCTCGGACTCGGGCTCAGCCCCGGAAGACGACAAACTCCGCTCCGCCCGACCCCAGGGCTCGGACTCGGGCTCAGCCCCGAAGGACGACGAACTCCGCTTCGCCCGACCCCAGGGCTCAGACTCGGGCTCAGCCCCGAAGGACGACGAACTCCGCTTCGCCCGACCCCAGGGCTCGGACTCGGGCTCAGCCTCGAAGGACGACGAACTCCGCTTCGCCCGACCCTAGAACTCGGACTTAGCCCTAGCCTCAACCGACGGTCTCCACCTCGTCCGACCTGGGGGCTCGGACTCGACCTCGACCTTGGAAGACAGACTCGACCTCGACCTCGGAGGAGCCTCCACCTCGCCCAACCTAGGGCACGGACCGACCATGTCAACAGGAGGCGCCATCATTACCCTACCCCAAGCTGACTCAGGCTACGGGGGACAAGACCGGCGTCCCACCTGGCTCGCTCCACTATACGAGTAATGATGGCGCCCCGCATGCCCTGTGACGACGGTGGCTCTCAGCCCCTTACGGAAGCAAGAGGACGTCAGCAAGGACTCGACAGCCTCGACAGCTGTCCTTCCACCAGGCTCCAGCGCTCCTCCGACGGCCACGACACCACACGAACTGGGTGCCAAAACCTCTCCGGCTGCCACGATGGCATGTACTTAGGGCGCTAGCTCTCATCCGCTAGACACGTTAGCACACTGCTACACCCCCATTGTACACCTGGATCCTCTCCTTACGCCTATAAAAGGGAGGTCCAGGGCCCTCTTACAGAGGGTTGGCCACGCGGGGAAGGACGGGATGGCGCTCGCGCAAGGCCGCTCGCTCCCTCCCGCGTGGACGCTTGTAACCCCCTACTGCAAGCGCACCCGACCTGGGCGTGGGGCTAACACGAAGGCCGCGGGTTCCACCTCCCACGCCTGTCTCCCTCCGGCTGCTTCTCCCCCCTTTGCGTTTCGCCTCGCGCCGACCCATCTGGGCTGGGGCACGCGGCGACAATTCACTCGTCGGTCCAGGGACCCCCCGGGTTTCGAAACGCCGACATGTCTCACTTCTTATTTGCTCACGATTTGTTTTGCGCCCTCTCTCTCAGACTCGTTTCTATTTCTAACGCTAACCCGGCTTGTAGTTGTGTTTAAGTTGTTAAATTTCAGATTCACCCTATTCACCCCCCCCCTTTAGGCGACTTTCAATATGATTCCATTTGGGTTATTATTGATCGACTTACGAAAATTGCTCATTTTCTGCCAGTCAAAACATATTACCCGGTCCTCACATATGCGGAACTATACATTGCTCGTATTCTTAGTTTGCACGGTATTCTGAAGACTATAGTGTCGGATCATGGACCTCAATTTGTGTCCAAATTCTGGGAAGAACTTCACAAGTCCTTGGGTACTAAATTGCTCCACAGTTCGGCCTATCATCCTCAAACCAGTGGTCAAACTGAGAGGGTAAACCAAATACTTGAAGATATGTTGCGAGCATGTGTTCTGGAATTCCCACAAAAATGGGATGCTTGTTTACCATTAGCGGAGTTCTCATATAATAACAGCTATCAAGAAAGCATTAAGATGGCACCCTTTGAAGCTTTATATTGCCGACGATGTCGCACTCCGCTAAACTGGTCTGAACCAGGTGAAAGGTACTTCTTCAGGCCTGATATGGTAAAGGAAACAGAAGAAAAAGTTCAAAGAATAATTCATAATTTGAAGAAGGCTCAAGCTCGTCAGAAGAATTATGCAGACAATCGACGACAACCCTTGTACTTTCTAGTGGGAGATTATGTCTACCTGAAAGTTTCACCAATGAAGGGTGTATCACGTTTCGGGATTAAAGGGAAGCTTGCACCACGTTATATTGGTCCTTTTCCTATCCTTGAAAGGTTTGGGCCAGTGGCATACTGACTTTAGTTACCCGAAACCTTGTCTGCAGTACATAATGTGTTCCACGTGTCTCAATTGAAGAAGTGTCTTGTAATACCCAAATTTGTAAATCATGGTAATGTAGACAATTCTCTTATTTGCTTTGTTTCAATTTAACTAATCATGTGAACAACCCCATTTAAAAATGATTAAATGACTAAATGTCAACAAAACAACATGTGCATCATATTGGAGTTTTGTTTGTAGTGCATATAATAATAATAGCAACACTATTAATCAAAATATACTAAAAAGAAAATTGAATTAGAACCCAAAAGGAGATTAGGGTTTGAAAAAGGAAAAGGGAAATAATATATATAAGGCAAGAGAAGCAAAATAAATCTGTAAATAAATAAAATTTATCCATGCTATGTTCACATTGAATATTTAAATGAAGACAAGTTCGCCACAAACTTTGGATTTAAATTGGAATTTAAATTTGAATTGAGTTGGATAATTGGAATGGAAAATAGGAAAGAAAATAAAAAGGAAAAAGAATAAAAACCTACCTGGGCCGGCGGCCACCATTTCGGCCCACTTAAACAGTTACCGCGCGCAGCCCACTCCACCACGGCGCCGACAGGCGGGGCCACCCCGTCAGTCTCCCTGCTCACATACCCGCGCTCCCTTCCTTCACCGCCATGCGGGCCCGCCTGGTCAGGAACCTGTGCGCGCCCCATTCCTACTGACGAATCGGGCCCAGGCCGTCAGCGTTCATCTCCTACCTACCGCCGAAGTCGCCGCAACGAAGCTCCGCTCCGGCCGCGCTCGTTCCTGGATTTTCGCCGCCGAACTCGCTGCTCGCACCCACCTGCTCGGACTCTGCCCTTGGTATAAAGCTGTACACCCCCTCGCCCCTATCCGCTCCACGCCAACCCCTGGGAGCTTGGGGCGAAGCTTAGAGTTCCGCCGTGAGGGCCGCCGCACTCGACTTCCACCTTCGCTGGCGGTCGGTGGTCGGATAAAGGTCGGGGGGGCCTTGCCATCGTGCCAGGATCGTGTTGGCGCGGTTCGTCGGGCTCATAAGCCGGGGAAACCGGGAGAATTGCTCGCCGATCTTTACCGTCCGCCGTGAAGCCGCCCCTCACCGTGGACAGCCTTCGCCACAACATTATCGCCGGTGAGTACTCCACCCAAGTAGTCGTCACGTCGCAAGGATCGTGTAGCACCAATTATTGTTGCGATTGGGGTACGGAATCACCCGAATTGAACTCCTCCGGCGATGGCTCACCGCGGCCACTGGGCGGCGCCGCCGTGTTCGGGGCGAAATTGGGTGAAACGATGGGGGCCGTTGATCGTGGAGCGGACGTCCGAGATTAGAAGAGGGAGTAACGCTTCGTGCATGAATCGGATCCGTTTGATTTTGATCGGATGGCCCCGGGGCAGTCACGATTACTTAAAATATGGGTCGTGGATCGCGAATCCTGCGGCCCGGATTGAATACCGGTTCGCATAATACACTGATCTAATCTGAACCGCAGGCTTCAGATCCAACGGCCGATATTATCCCATACCCTTTCGCATTGCTCATCTTGCAAAAGAGCCCCTCGGCTTTCACGAAATAAACCCGCCGTCCAGGGACCCTGTTCCCTGTGTCTCGGGATTCTTGCGCCGAGCCCCCTGTGCTTCTGTTTAATTGAGGCCCAGTCCAGAGAGTTATAAAATCAGGAAAATGAATTAGAAAATGAGTTTTTAATATAAAAATAATTCCTAGAATTTATATAATTCATAGAAAATGCATATGAACTCCAAATGAATCCATTCCACTTCCTATAATTTTGTAATATTATTGTTTATCAATTAGTGCCACTGGTTTTACATAAAAGTCACATTAAAATTGTTATCTTAATTAATCTTGTACTAAGCACATAGAATCTTTGGAAATCCATAACTTAAAATCTATAACTCCAAAATTAATGATTCCTATTCCTAGAATCTTATTTTAATGTGTAGATTATTATTATGTATTTTGTTTACTTGTTTGGTGTGATGTTAAATTTTGCCTACACTGTTTGTTTGTATTACTACGACTAGCAGTGAGGTCACGAGTCACCTGAAGATCATCCTGGTACCTGGAATCTGAAAGGGAAATGTGCCCTTGGGCCATTTCTAAGTATTTTGGTGATTGAGTGCCAACACATGTGCTTAATTGTGAATTTATGTACTTGGATGAACAAGGTGCAAATCATGAGATAAAGGTATGTTTCTAAGCCTTAGTACATTGGTTTTATGGACTAACATATTTGTCTAAGTGTTAGAAACAGAAAGAAGAAAAAGAGAAAAGGGGAGAGAAAGACTTGGCTGTGTGCAGCCAAGGCTCAGCTCGGTCTGGAGCACCGGACTGTCCGGTGTGCACCGGACAGTGTCCGGTGCGCCAGACTGACTCGACTCGAACTGGCCGCTCTCGGGATTTTGGCCGGCGGCGTACGGCTAAAATTCACCGGACTGTCCGGTGTGCACCGGACTGTCCGGTGAGCCAACGGTCGGCCAGGGCCAACGGTCGGCCGCGCAATCCGCGCGGGACACGTGGCCGAGCCAACGGTCGGAAGACGGCACCGGACTGTCCGGTGTGCACCGGACTGTCCGGTGCGCCAACGGCTCGCAGATCCACGGCAGTCTTCCAACGGTCGGAAGCGCCAGAAAAGGAAACAAATCGGGCACCGGACAGTGTCCGGTGTGCACCGGACTGTCCGGTGCCCCCGACGACAGAAGGCCAGGATAGCCTTCCAGAATTGCTCTCAACGGCTCCTAGCTGCCTTGGGGCTATAAAAGGAGCCCCTAGGCGCATGGAGGAGAGATACAAGCAACTCTTGAGCATTCTTGATCATCCACACAAGTTCTTTGCGCATTCGTTTGTGATTCTAAGTGATTCGAGCTCTGTTCTAGTGTGAACTCTGAGATAGTCATTCGAGCTCGAGTCTTGGCCGTGTGTGTGCGCTTTTGTTGTGGATTTGTGTGTGTTGCTTCCCTCCCTTACTCTGTGCTTTCTTTGTGATCATATACTTGTAAGGGCAAGAGACTCCAATTTGTGGAGATTCCTTGCAAACGGGATAGTGAAAGGAACAACAAAACACCGTGGTATTCAAGTGGGTCTTTGGACCGCTTGAGAGGGGTTGATTGCAACCCTCGTCCGTTGGGACGCCACAACGTGGAAGTAGGCAAGCATTGGCTTGGCCGAACCACGGGATAAACCACTGTGTCCCTCTGTGCTTGATTCTTGTGGTATTGTGTTTTGTTGAGACTTCATCTTAGCCACTTGGCATTAATCGTGCTAACGCTTAACAAGTTTTTGTGGCTTAAGTTTGAAGTTTTTACAGGATCACCTATTCACCCCCCCCCCCTCTAGGTGCTCTCAATTGGTATCAGAGCCGTTCTATTCACAAAGGGACTAACCGCCCGAATAGATGGATCCTAAGGGGAAGGGTATAGTGATCAACGACAAAGAAAAGGAGACCTTCGTCAACGAGCCGAAGGACGACAAGCCTACCGACTCCGGCTCGGGCCAAAGACGGAAGGAAGGGAAGAAGAAGAAGACAAGGCGCATCAAGGAGATCATCTACTACGACAGCGACGAGTCTACTTCTTCCCAAAAGGACGACGACAACGACTACAGGAAGACGGTCAATTCGAACTTTTCATTTGATTATTCCCGTATTCAACATAGTTCGAATTCGCATTTGCTTTCCATTCCTCTTGGCAAACCTCCACACTTCGATGGGGAGGACTACGGATTTTGGAGTCACAAAATGCGTAGTCACTTATTCTCTCTCCATCCTAGCATATGGGAGATTGTGGAGAACGGAATGAAATTCGATAGCTCGGATAGCCCTATGCTTATAAATGAACAGATTCATAAAAATGCACAGGATACTACTGTTCTCTTAGCATCTTTGTGCAGGGAAGAGTACAATAAGGTGAGCGGCTTGGACAATGCCAAGCAGATATGGGACACCCTCAAGATCTCTCACGAGGGGAACGACATCACCATGCTCACCAAGATGGAGTTGGTGGAGGGCGAGCTTGGACGGTTCGCCATGATAAGGGGAGAGGAGCCAACTCAGACGTACAACCGGCTCAAGACCCTTATCAACAAAATAAGGAGCTACGGAAGCACGCGTTGGACGGATCACGATGTCGTCCGCCTAATGCTCAGGTCCTTTACCGTACTTGATCCTCATCTCGTGAACAATATTCGTGAGAATCCCAGGTACACGATGATGACGCCCGAGGAAGTGCTTGGAAAATTCGTAAGCGGGCGGATGATGATCAAGGAGGCAAGATACGTCGACGAGGCGTTGAACGGTCCGATCAACGAGCCGCAACCCCTTGCTCTCAAGGCAACACGAAGCAAGGAGGCGCTACCTAGCAAGGTGGCACAGATTGAGGCGGCTGGCCTTAATGATGAAGAGATGGCTCTCATCATTAAAAGATTCAAGACGGTGCTTAAAGGTCACAAGGGACAACCAAGCAAGACCAAAGCCAAGGGGAAGCGCTCATGCTTCAAATGCGGTAAGCTTGGTCATTTCATTGCTAACTGTCCCGATAATGAAAGTGACCAGGAAAAGGGGAACAAAAGAGAGAAAAAGAAGCAATACAAGAAGGCAAAGGGCGAGGCGCATCTAGGAAAGGAGTGGGACTCGGATTGCTCCTCCTCCGACTCCGACAACGAAGGACTCGCCGCCACTGCCTTCAACAAATCGGCTCTCTTCCCCAACGAGCGTCTCACTTGTCTTATGGCAAGAGAGAAGAAGGTAAGTACTAAAGACTCCACTTATGCTTCTTCTAGTGATAGTGAGTCTAGTGATGATGATATAGATTATTCTTGCTTGTTCAAGGGCTTAGATAGATCTAAGATAGATAAAATCAATGAATTGATTGATGCATTGAATGAAAAGGATAGGCTTTTAGAAAAGCAAGAAGATTTATTGTATGATGAACATGATAAGTTTGTAGAGGCACAAAAATCATATGCTTTAGAAGTAAAAAGAAATGAAATGCTTTCTAGTGAAATATCTTCCTGTCATGAAACCATTTCTACCTTAAGAAGTGTTAATATTGATTTAAGTGCTAAACTAGAAGTAGCTAGTAAATCAAATTCTTGTGTTGAACATGTTGAAATTTGTACTAGGTGTAAGGATTTTGATGTTAATGCTTGTAGTGAACACCTAGTTCTAATTTCCAAATTAAATGATGAAGTGGCTAGTCTTAATGCCCAACTTAAGACTAGCAAGAATGAAGTTGATAAAATAAAATTTGCAAGGGATGCCTACACGGTTGGTAGACACCCCTCAATTAAGGATGGGCTTGGCTTCAAGAGGGAAGCCAAGAACTTAACAAGCCATAAGGCTCCCGTCTTCGTCAAGGAGAAAGGGAAGGCCCCTATGGCTAATAGTGCTAAAAAGAACCATGCTTTTATGTATTATGATAGGAAACATGCTAGAAATGCTTATAATCATTTTGATTCACATGTTTATGATTCTCATGCAATGTTTGCTTCTAGTTCTTCTTATAATCATGGTAGAGATATGTGTAGGAGAAATGTTGTACATATGCCTAGGAGATATATTGCTCATGTACCTAGAAAGAATGTTATTCATGCTCCTAGGAAAGTAGTGAATGAACCTTCTACCATTTATTATGCTTGTAATGCTCCCTTTGCTATTTGTAGAAAGGGTAAGAAGGTAGTTGCTAGGAAATTAGGGGCTAGATGCAAGGGAGATAAATCTTGCATTTGGGTCCCTAAAGACATTTGTGCTAACCTTGCAGGACCCAACATGAGTTGGGTACCTAAGACCCAAGCCTAAATTTGCCTTGCAGGTTTATGCATCCGGGGGTTCAAGCTGGATTATCGACAGCGGATGCACAAACCATATGACGGGGGAGAAGAAGATGTTCACCTCCTACGTCAAGAATAAGGATTCCCAAGATTCAATTATATTCGGTGATGGGAATCAAGGCAAGGTAAAAGGGTTAGGTAAAATTGCAATTTCTAATGAGCATTCTATATCAAATGTATTCCTAGTGGAGAGTCTTGGATATAATTTGCTATCTGTTAGTCAATTATGTCAAATGGGATATAATTGTTTATTTACAAATGTAGATGTGTCTGTCTTTAGAAGATGTGATGGTTCACTAGCTTTTAAGGGTGTACTAGACGGCAAGCTTTACTTAGTTGATTTTGCAAAAGAAGAGGCCGGTCTAGATGCATGCTTAATGGCTAAGACTTGCATGGGCTGGCTGTGGCATCGCCGCTTAGCACATGTGGGGATGAAGAATCTCCACAAGCTTCTAAAGGGAGAACACGTGATAGGTCTAACAAATGTTTATTTCGAAAAAGATAGACCTTGTGCAGCTTGTCAGGCAGGAAAACAAGTGGGAGGAGCACATCACAGCAAGAATGTGATGACCACATCAAGACCTCTGGAGCTGCTGCATATGGACCTCTTCGGACCCGTCGCCTATCTAAGCATAGGAGGAAGTAAGTATGGTTTAGTTATTGTTGATGACTTTTCCCGCTTCACTTGGGTGTTCTTTTTGCAGGATAAGTCTGAAACCCAAGGGACCCTCAAGCGCTTCCTCAGGAGAGCTCAAAATGAGTTTGAGCTCAAGGTGAAGAAGATAAGGAGCGACAACGGGTCCGAGTTCAAGAACCTTCAAGTGGAGGAGTTTCTTGAGGAGGAAGGGATCAAGCACGAGTTCTCCGCTCCCTACACACCACAGCAAAATGGTGTGGTAGAGAGGAAGAACAGGACGCTAATCGATATGGCGAGGACGATGCTTGGAGAGTTCAAGACCCCCGAGTGTTTTTGGTCGGAAGCCGTGAACACGGCTTGCCACGCCATCAACAGGGTCTACCTTCATCGACTCCTCAAGAAGACTTCGTATGAGCTACTAACCGGTAACAAACCCAATGTATCGTACTTTCGTGTATTTGGGAGCAAGTGCTACATTCTAGTGAAGAAGGGTAGAAATTCTAAGTTTGCTCCCAAAGCTGTAGAAGGGTTTTTATTAGGTTATGATTCAAATACAAAGGCGTATAGGGTCTTCAACAAATCATCGGGTTTGGTTGAAGTCTCTAGCGACGTTGTATTTGATGAGACTAATGGCTCTCCAAGAGAGCAAGTTGTTGATTGTGATGATGTAGATGAAGAAGATGTTCCGGCGGCCGCTATACGAACCATGGCGATTGGAGACGTTCGGCCACAGGAACAGGATGAACGTGATCAACCTTCTTCCTCAACGACGGTGCATCCCCCACCTCAAGACGATGAACAGGTTCATCAAAAGGAGGCGTGTGATCAAGGGGGAGCACAAGATGATCACGTGATGGAGGAAGAAGCGCAACCGGCACCTCCAACCCAAGTTCGAGCGATGATTCAAAGGGATCATCCCGTCGACCAAATTTTGGGTGACATTAGCAAGGGAGTAACTACTCGATCTCGATTAGTTAATTTTTGTGAGCATTACTCTTTTGTCTCCTCTATTGAGCCTTTCAGGGTAGAGGAGGCCTTGCTAGATCCGGATTGGGTGTTGGCCATGCAGGAGGAACTCAATAACTTCAAGCGCAACGAAGTTTGGACGCTGGTGCCTCGTCCCAAGCAAAATGTTGTGGGAACCAAGTGGGTGTTCCGCAACAAACAGGACGAGCACGGGGTGGTGACGAGGAACAAGGCTCGACTTGTGGCAAAAGGTTATGCCCAAGTCGCAGGTTTGGACTTTGAGGAGACTTTTGCTCCTGTGGCTAGGCTAGAGTCCATTCGTATCTTGCTAGCATATGCCGCTCACCATTCTTTCAGGTTGTACCAAATGGATGTGAAGAGCGCGTTCCTCAACGGGCCAATAAAGGAGGAGGTGTACGTGGAGCAACCCCCTGGCTTCGAGGATGAACGGTACCCCGACCACGTGTGTAAGCTCTCTAAGGCGCTCTATGGACTTAAACAAGCCCCAAGAGCATGGTATGAATGCCTTAGAGATTTCTTACTTGCTAATGCTTTCAAGGTTGGGAAAGCCGATCCAACTCTTTTCACTAAGACTTGTAATGGTGATTTGTTTGTGTGCCAAATTTATGTCGATGACATAATATTTGGTTCTACTAATCAAAAGTCTTGTGAAGAGTTTAGCAGGGTGATGACGCAGAAATTCGAGATGTCGATAATGGGCGAGTTGAACTACTTCCTTGGGTTCCAAGTGAAGCAACTCAAGGACGGCACCTTCATCTCCCAAACGAAGTACACGCAAGATCTGCTGAAGCGGTTTGGGATGAAGGACGCCAAGCCCGCAAAGACTCCGATGGGAACCGACGGACACACCGACCTCAACAAAGGAGGTAAGTCCGTTGATCAAAAAGCATACCGGTCAATGATAGGATCTCTACTTTATTTATGTGCTAGTAGACCGGATATTATGCTTAGCGTATGCATGTGTGCTAGATTTCAATCCGATCCTAAGGAGTGTCACTTGGTGGCGGTGAAGCGAATTCTTAGATATTTAGTCGCTACGCCTTGCTTCGGGATCTGGTATCCAAAGGGGTCTAACTTTGACTTAATTGGGTACTCAGATTCCGACTATGCTGGATGTAAGGTCGATAGGAAGAGTACATCGGGGACGTGCCAATTCTTAGGAAGGTCCCTGGTGTCATGGAACTCTAAGAAACAAACCTCCGTTGCCCTATCCACCGCTGAGGCCGAGTATGTTGCCGCAGGTCAGTGTTGCGCGCAACTACTTTGGATGAGGCAAACCCTCAGGGACTTTGGCTACAATCTGAGCAAAGTCCCACTCCTATGTGATAATGAGAGTGCTATCCGAATAGCGGAAAATCCTGTTGAGCACAGCCGCACAAAGCACATTGACATCCGGCATCACTTTTTGAGAGACCACCAGCAAAAGGGAGATATCGAAGTGTTTTATGTTAGCACCGAGAACCAGCTAGCCGATATCTTTACCAAGCCTTTAGATGAGAAGACCTTTTGCAGGCTGCGTAGTGAGCTAAATGTCTTAGATTCGCGGAACTTGGATTGAATTGTAGCATACATGTATTTATGCCTTTGATCATGTTCTTTCTGCATTTTGTTGCTTATTATGGTGCTCAAGTTGTACAAACACTCCCTGGACCTCACAAGTCCGTTGCAAAGTGATGCACATGTTTAGGGGGAGATGTGTTACAACTTGACCCTTTGAGACTAACCATATGTTTGAGTTTGCTTGTGTTAGTCACAAAGGAGAATTGAAAGGGAAAAGGTGGACTTGGACCATGAAAGACTTCCACTGCACTCCGATGAGAGGGTAACTTATTCCAAGTCCATCTCATGAACTCTTATTGCCATTTGCTCTTAATTGAAGATTTTGGTGAGGCAATGGGGTTAAAGGGCCAAAATTGATCCCGTTTTGGTGCTTGATGCCAAAGGGGGAGAAAATAAAGGCCAAAGCAATAAATGGATCAGCTACCACTTGAGAGATTTTGAAAATAGTAGAATAGAGTTTTTGATTTGTCAAAATTCTTAAGTTGTCTCTCTTGTCAAAAGTTGGCTTCTTGTGGGGAGAAGTATTGATTATGGGAAAAAGGGGGAGTTTTTGAAATCCTTGATCAATCTCTTTTTGAATGACTCTCTTTATGCTTAAACATGTGTGTTTAACTTAGAGATAGAGATTTGTGTTTGATTTGCAAAAACAAACCAAGTGGTGGCAAAGGATGATCCATATATGCCAAAATTGATTCAAAATAAATTTAAGTGTTATTTGAATTGAGTTTGCACTTGTTCTAGTGGCTTTATGTTGTGTTGGCATAAATCACCAAAAAGGGGGAGATTGAAAGGGAAATGTGCCCTTGGGCCATTTCTAAGTATTTTGGTGATTGAGTGCCAACACATGTGCTTAATTGTGAATTTATGTACTTGGATGAACAAGGTGCAAATCATGAGATAAAGGTATGTTTCTAAGCCTTAGTACATTGGTTTTATGGACTAACATATTTGTCTAAGTGTTAGAAACAGAAAGAAGAAAAAGAGAAAAGGGGAGAGAAAGACTTGGCTGTGTGCAGCCAAGGCTCAGCTCGGTCTGGAGCACCGGACTGTCCGGTGTGCACCGGACAGTGTCCGGTGCGCCAGACTGACTCGACTCGAACTGGCCGCTCTCGGGATTTTGGCCGGCGGCGTACGGCTAAAATTCACCGGACTGTCCGGTGTGCACCGGACTGTCCGGTGAGCCAACGGTCGGCCAGGGCCAACGGTCGGCCGCGCAATCCGCGCGGGACACGTGGCCGAGCCAACGGTCGGAAGACGGCACCGGACTGTCCGGTGTGCACCGGACTGTCCGGTGCGCCAACGGCTCGCAGATCCACGGCAGTCTTCCAACGGTCGGAAGCGCCAGAAAAGGAAACAAATCGGGCACCGGACAGTGTCCGGTGTGCACCGGACTGTCCGGTGCCCCCGACGACAGAAGGCCAGGATAGCCTTCCAGAATTACTCTCAACGGCTCCTAGCTGCCTTGGGGCTATAAAAGGAGCCCCTAGGCGCATGGAGGAGAGATACAAGCAACTCTTGAGCATTCTTGATCATCCACACAAGTTCTTTGCGCATTCGTTTGTGATTCTAAGTGATTCGAGCTCTGTTCTAGTGTGAACTCTGAGATAGTCATTCGAGCTCGAGTCTTGGCCGTGTGTGTGCGCTTTTGTTGTGGATTTGTGTGTGTTGCTTCCCTCCCTTACTCTGTGCTTTCTTTGTGATCATATACTTGTAAGGGCAAGAGACTCCAATTTGTGGAGATTCCTTGCAAACGGGATAGTGAAAGGAACAACAAAACACCGTGGTATTCAAGTGGGTCTTTGGACCGCTTGAGAGGGGTTGATTGCAACCCTCGTCCGTTGGGACGCCACAACGTGGAAGTAGGCAAGCATTGGCTTGGCCGAACCACGGGATAAACCACTGTGTCCCTCTGTGCTTGATTCTTGTGGTATTGTGTTTTGTTGAGACTTCATCTTAGCCACTTGGCATTAATCGTGCTAACGCTTAACAAGTTTTTGTGGCTTAAGTTTGAAGTTTTTACAGGATCACCTATTCACCCCCCCCCCCCCCTCTAGGTGCTCTCAGAATCTCAAGGCCCAGGCAAGTTGTGCCCTTGATCACTTCTTTTTACCCAGCCATGTTCTGATTAATCATAATGATCTGCATAGGTTAATTTTGATGGGACCCAATAGGTTACCCTAGTTTGTCTATCTTTATACCTTGTTTACCACTGAACTTTTTGGGTAGTACTTGCTAGTGCTATATGTGGTTTTGGGTATGGAGATACACTATTCATGATTACACTTTTTGTTACCAGTTGTTATTTAATGTTCATGTTAAGATCATTATGTTAATTGGAACATGGAGCGACCACCCGGGAAAACAGTGCTACCACAAGGGTGGTATGGGACGCCCTTGGCTGATTAATTAGGAAAGCTAGTGGAAGACTACCTTACCCGAAAGGGGCAAGGGCAGTAGGGGAGAGGTCAGTGTAGGGAGGCCCTCGGGAGGATTTTGCTGCGATGGCGGTCCTGCAAGGGATTCCTGCACTGGATCTTCCTATAAACTGTAGCGGGTTTTCGGAAGCTAGTGGAACTTTGTAAAGGCCTCGTAGTGTTACCCTGCCTCGCTTCCTTGGTAGAGGTGTATGGGATTCATGACCCCTTGGCAGATGGGTAACACGGCTTGTGGGTAAAGATGCGCAACCTCTGCAGAGTGTAAAACTGGTATACTAGCCGTGCTCACGGTCAAGAGCAGCTCGGACCCTCACATGATTAAATTATGGAACTTAAATTCAATTTGTCATATGCATTGCATTGCAGGTGATGTTGATACTTTTGTTCTATTACTTAATTGGGTTTGGTATTTACTTATACTTAGTAACTGCTAATAAAATTTTGACCAACTTTAAAAGCAATGCTCAGCTTCAACCCTCCTCTTTGGTAAGCCTTACACTTCATATGAGCTTCCATCTTTGGCAAGTTCATACACATTATTCCCCACAACTTGTTGAGCGATGAACGTATGTGAGCTCACTCTTGCTGTCTCACATACACCACAGGTCAAGACCAGGTACTGCAGGATGATGCTCATGGAGGATGCTGTGATGAGTTCGTGAGTGGTCTAGGTCGTCGTCTCCCAGTCAACTTTGGGTTGCTGGACCGTTGTCTCCTTATAATGTAATTATTTATTTTGTATAGAACTCCTGTTATATATAAAGTTGTGACATTCGATCCTGTGCCACTATACATCATATGTATGAGACTTGGTCCCAGCATACCTGGTGTTTATGTTAACCCCGGGTTTTGGATCCCTAAAATCCGGGTGTTACAGAAGTGGTATCAGAGGAATGTTGACTGTAGGACGAAACCTAGATAGAACTGGACAACCATTCTTTACTTACCTTACTCTGATTCTTTTCTAAACTTATCTTAATCTTCTTCTCATCTATTTCCGCTTACTCTGATTATTCTTACCTCTTTCATTCTAAGGACAAATGTGGATTTCACACTTTGAAGTCCTGTATCTAAAGTGACCTTTAGGAATAGGAGACCTACTCTCAGGAACAAAAACAAAACTATTTTTATGGTTATCTATGCACTTGAATGTTTGTTCTTATGATACTTGTTTGATTTGGATCTTTGTTTGAGTGTGATGAGTTGTGGAGTAATGTCCACAATTGCATCTGCATATACACATAGGTATAAAAATATATTTATAAAATAACTAGACAACTTAGATTATTCCCATTGGAACATATCTAGCTTAGGAGATTTATCTTATCCTAAAAAGATCTCATTCTAACCAAACCATCTTATCTTAAAAAAAAAAAAAATTCTCCCTTATCTTAATAGATTCATCTCATCTCAAGAGATTCTATAGGTCTTAACTTATCCTAATGTATACAGATCCATCTTATCTTAAAAGATACTCTATTACTATTAATAGATTCATCTTATCTTGAAAAGATTCTATCCTATCCTAATAAATCTAACTGACCTCAAAAGATTCTACCTTATCCTTATGGATTCATCTTGTCCTAATAAGCATATTTACCCCACCCTAGTAACACCCAAGATCTAATCCAAAGTAATTAGATATTATCTAGTCTAATCTAGTTATATCCAATCTAATCCAGATTCTATCTAATCTAAATATGATTCAATCTAAAGTGAGTTATTAACAAGTTAGTTAAGTTAGTGATATAGGTTAGACACTGTCTCTACAAATAGATCTTGACCTAAAATTAATGACTTATATCAACTCATCCTTGAACAATGGCCTACCTATATCATATAATCCATCCTATCTTAAAAGATTCTAACTTATCCTAATAATATTTACCCTACCCTGGTAGATCTAACTAATCTTAACTAGTTTAATCTAGTCATACCAACCTAATCTGGATTCTATCTAATCCAATATGATCTAAGCTAGTGTGAGTTACTTAATGCTGGTAGAAAGGATAAGGCCATACTCCTAAATCACTTAAGCCTAATTTGGAGACTTATATCAACTTGGCCATACACAACAACTCGACCTATATAACAAGTTACATAACTTACCCAATCAATAGAGTCTTAATGGATTGCATAATCTATCAACCACCACCTGACATCAAACCAGATTTTGACCTACATCATGTAGTCTATCTCATCCATACCCATATTAACCATATTCCCCAGCCCAATAATATACACTAACTCCTAATCAATGAGACAAGACCGAAGAATATGATCAACTTCATCAAGTAAGGATGAGCACCAACTCAAGTCTTCAAGGATCAAGTGAGGTCACCAAGATGAGTCAAGATCCACAATCTTAGATGGAGTCTTTTCTTACCCCACTCCTTCTTACCCAAAACTATACATGCTTTAAGGATATCATTCCTTCTGCATAATAAAGTGGCTATACCCATATATACCCAGGCCTTCCTAATCACCCACTATTGTCTATAAAAAAAAATATGAAACTCCGGATCTTAAACCTATTATAGACTAAAAGACGAATCACAGACCAATCCTTCTGTAACCCTTTTTCTTACAAATCTCGAGGACGAGATTATTTTTAAGGGGGGTAGGATTTGTAATACCCAAATTTGTAAATCATGGTAATGTAGACAATTCTCTTATTTGCTTTGTTTCAATTTAACTAATCATGTGAACAACCCCATTTAAAAATGATTAAATGACTAAATGTCAACAAAACAACATGTGCATCATATTGGAGTTTTGTTTGTAGTGCATATAATAATAATAGCAACACTATTAATCAAAATATACTAAAAAGAAAATTGAATTAGAACCCAAAAGGAGATTAGGGTTTGAAAAAGGAAAAGGGAAATAATATATATAAGGCAAGAGAAGCAAAATAAATCTGTAAATAAATAAAATTTATCCATGCTATGTTCACATTGAATATTTAAATGAAGACAAGTTCGCCACAAACTTTGGATTTAAATTGGAATTTAAATTTGAATTGAGTTGGATAATTGGAATGGAAAATAGGAAAGAAAATAAAAAGGAAAAAGAATAAAAACCTACCTGGGCCGGCGGCCACCATTTCGGCCCACTTAAACAGTTACCGCGCGCAGCCCACTCCACCACGGCGCCGACAGGCGGGGCCACCCCGTCAGTCTCCCTGCTCACATACCCGCGCTCCCTTCCTTCACCGCCATGCGGGCCCGCCTGGTCAGGAACCTGTGCGCGCCCCATTCCTACTGACGAATCGGGCCCAGGCCGTCAGCGTTCATCTCCTACCTACCGCCGAAGTCGCCGCAACGAAGCTCCGCTCCGGCCGCGCTCGTTCCTGGATTTTCGCCGCCGAACTCGCTGCTCGCACCCACCTGCTCGGACTCTGCCCTTGGTATAAAGCTGTACACCCCCTCGCCCCTATCCGCTCCACGCCAACCCCTGGGAGCTTGGGGCGAAGCTTAGAGTTCCGCCGTGAGGGCCGCCGCACTCGACTTCCACCTTCGCTGGCGGTCGGTGGTCGGATAAAGGTCGGGGGGGCCTTGCCATCGTGCCAGGATCGTGTTGGCGCGGTTCGTCGGGCTCATAAGCCGGGGAAACCGGGAGAATTGCTCGCCGATCTTTACCGTCCGCCGTGAAGCCGCCCCTCACCGTGGACAGCCTTCGCCACAACATTATCGCCGGTGAGTACTCCACCCAAGTAGTCGTCACGTCGCAAGGATCGTGTAGCACCAATTATTGTTGCGATTGGGGTACGGAATCACCCGAATTGAACTCCTCCGGCGATGGCTCACCGCGGCCACTAGGCGGCGCCGCCGTGTTCGGGGCGAAATTGGGTGAAACGATGGGGGCCGTTGATCGTGGAGCGGACGTCCGAGATTAGAAGAGGGAGTAACGCTTCGTGCATGAATCGGATCCGTTTGATTTTGATCGGATGGCCCCGGGGCAGTCACGATTACTTAAAATATGGGTCGTGGATCGCGAATCCTGCGGCCCGGATTGAATACCGGTTCGCATAATACACTGATCTAATCTGAACCGCAGGCTTCAGATCCAACGGCCGATATTATCCCATACCCTTTCGCATTGCTCATCTTGCAAAAGAGCCCCTCGGCTTTCACGAAATAAACCCGCCGTCCAGGGACCCTGTTCCCTGTGTCTCGGGATTCTTGCGCCGAGCCCCCTGTGCTTCTGTTTAATTGAGGCCCAGTCCAGAGAGTTATAAAATCAGGAAAATGAATTAGAAAATGAGTTTTTAATATAAAAATAATTCCTAGAATTTATATAATTCATAGAAAATGCATATGAACTCCAAATGAATCCATTCCACTTCCTATAATTTTGTAATATTATTGTTTATCAATTAGTGCCACTGGTTTTACATAAAAGTCACATTAAAATTGTTATCTTAATTAATCTTGTACTAAGCACATAGAATCTTTGGAAATCCATAACTTAAAATCTATAACTCCAAAATTAATGATTCCTGTTCCTAGAATCTTATTTTAATGTGTAGATTATTATTATGTATTTTGTTTACTTGTTTGGTGTGATGTTAAATTTTGCCTACACTGTTTGTTTGTATTACTACGACTAGCAGTGAGGTCACGAGTCACCTGAAGATCATCCTGGTACCTGGAATCTCAAGGCCCAGGCAAGTTGTGCCCTTGATCACTTCTTTTTACCCAGCCATGTTCTGATTAATCATAATGATCTGCATAGGTTAATTTTGATGGGACCCAATAGGTTACCCTAGTTTGTCTATCTTTATACCTTGTTTACCACTGAACTTTTTGGGTAGTACTTGCTAGTGCTATATGTGGTTTTGGGTATGGAGATACACTATTCATGATTACACTTTTTGTTACCAGTTGTTATTTAATGTTCATGTTAAGATCATTATGTTAATTGGAACATGGAGCGACCACCCGGGAAAACAGTGCTACCACAAGGGTGGTATGGGACGCCCTTGGCTGATTAATTAGGAAAGCTAGTGGAAGACTACCTTACCCGAAAGGGGCAAGGGCAGTAGGGGAGAGGTCAGTGTAGGGAGGCCCTCGGGAGGATTTTGCTGCGATGGCGGTCCTGCAAGGGATTCCTGCACTGGATCTTCCTATAAACTGTAGCGGGTTTTCGGAAGCTAGTGGAACTTTGTAAAGGCCTCGTAGTGTTACCCTGCCTCGCTTCCTTGGTAGAGGTGTATGGGATTCATGACCCCTTGGCAGATGGGTAACACGGCTTGTGGGTAAAGATGCGCAACCTCTGCAGAGTGTAAAACTGGTATACTAGCCGTGCTCACGGTCAAGAGCAGCTCGGACCCTCACATGATTAAATTATGGAACTTAAATTCAATTTGTCATATGCATTGCATTGCAGGTGATGTTGATACTTTTGTTCTATTACTTAATTGGGTTTGGTATTTACTTATACTTAGTAACTGCTAATAAAATTTTGACCAACTTTAAAAGCAATGCTCAGCTTCAACCCTCCTCTTTGGTAAGCCTTACACTTCATATGAGCTTCCATCTTTGGCAAGTTCATACACATTATTCCCCACAACTTGTTGAGCGATGAACGTATGTGAGCTCACTCTTGCTGTCTCACATACACCACAGGTCAAGACCAGGTACTGCAGGATGATGCTCATGGAGGATGCTGTGATGAGTTCGTGAGTGGTCTAGGTCGTCGTCTCCCAGTCAACTTTGGGTTGCTGGACCGTTGTCTCCTTATAATGTAATTATTTATTTTGTATAGAACTCCTGTTATATATAAAGTTGTGACATTCGATCCTGTGCCACTATACATCATATGTATGAGACTTGGTCCCAGCATACCTGGTGTTTATGTTAACCCCGGGTTTTGGATCCCTAAAATCCGGGTGTTACATGTCTTCGGGTTCCTGATCGAACCATTGAAGTAACAGATGTTTCCTTAGAGCCAGACTTGACATATTCAGAACATCCTGTTCGAGTCTTGGATCAAAAGGACAGAATTACCCGAAGAAGAACTCTCAAGTTTTACAAGATACAGTGGAACCAGCATTCAGAAGATGAGGCTACATGAGAAACTCGAGACTTTTTAGAAAAGAATTTCCCAGGCTTTCTTGCCTCATGTAAATTGTGATATGTATATAATTGTTGTAATAAAGGAGTGAGCCCCAGACCACCCCTGCCTTGTACCAAGAATAAGGAAATAAAAGAGTGAAGCATTTCCTTTTCCATTACTTGCCCTAGGACTTTTAATCTCGGGACGAGATTCTTTTATGGGGGGAAGGATGTAACACCCCTGGTGTTACTGCCACTAAAACTTGAGCATTAAATCATCAGCATTAGCATCTCATATGTTTGCTACACCTAGAGTGCATTCACTAGGCAAAAATTTCAAACAAGTTGTATTGTTATGGCATTTTGTGAAGCAAACCCTAGGGTAGGGTATTCAACCCTGGATTGGATATAATAGAATAAACAAGGCATACACAAAAGAAAAACTTCAAAACTTGTTAGAAATAATCATAAAGTGTCACCATGGATGAACTCAAGTGGGATCCAAACCCTAGAAGTATCAAAAACAGCAAAGAGAACCCTAGAAAACACTAAACCTAAACCCTAGGGGGCTAAGTGCAAAATTAGTGCACTTTTGGACTAAAGTGCAAAAACTATGAAGTTAAAGCATCTTAAGTCATATGGTCCACAAGTATGAAGATTTGCAACTTAAACCCTGAGTTTTGGACTTGTTTGCAAAAGAGCCACATTTGAACTCTTTTGACTAAGTATTTCAGTGTGATTGACTCAACTTTGAGCCCTTGTAATTTCCAAACAAAAGGGATTTTGCCCTAGGTCACCACATCAACTTTATAGATCTATCAAAGGAGAACAACTTTGCTAAAGGAAGTAAGCATTGTTGTTATGCAAAGTTAAGAGCAAAATAGGCACCAAGTTGGGCTGTCAGTCAGTTGGTTGACTGAAATATGGCCACCAGTGGTATTGGCCGAACTTGAGATCAGATTTAAGCTAAAACCAGTGGGAATTCGACTAGGAATGTTGTGGCAAAGATGGAGATGGTTGATAGAACTACAACTTTGATGCAGAGGAATGATGATGTTGCCATAGAAAGTTTAGAGATAATCTACCCTAAACATCATCTGTCAGGCGCTCTGAACATGACTCTCATGGTACAGTAGCCGATCAGATCAGGTTCCGTGAACCTCACCGCCGATGATCGTCGCGTTGTGAATCACGATGATCGTCGGGATTCGTGCGTTGCGGATTGTGGATAACTGAGGGCGGGTAAAGATCTTGGCGCCTGGATCAGCTTGAGTCCGACCGCGGCTATGCTCGCCGTACCCCCTTGCTCATCGGACGATCAGGATAAGAGCTCGCCGCCGTTGGTCGATCACTGTCGTGCGCCGCGTGTCCGGGCACTTTACCACGTCGCGGATAAACGCGCTATGCATATACGGTGATCGCCGGAGGCGCCACCACGGTAAAGGCCACGTTGAGCGGCCACCAGTGACTCACCTTGTTCTTACCGATCACGATCCGCCGCTCAAATTCGTTGTGCTCGCGGTCGATCCTTATAAATTGAAGCCACCGTGAGCTCCGTAAGGTTGATCACGCACCACACCACCCAGTATTGCCTCCAATCTTATAACCAAGAGCTTGAATTTTGAACTTCCCCCAAATCTGCTCAGAAACACCGCAAGAACACCCTCACCGCGGCCAGCTCGATTCAGGTCAGCTCATACGCTCTGCTCCCTCGTTTGAGTGTTCTCATTTACCCGTGATGCTCATCGACCCGCCCAATTGAACGAGAAACCCACTAATCATCGGGAACGCATTCATCTGTCCGCAATGTCCACGGTCACTGCGGCCAGAGCAAACCAAATAGTGAAAGGGAATTAGGCTTACACCTATATTCCTAAATTGATTTTGGTGGTTGAATTGCCCAACACAAATAATTGGACTAACTAGTTTGCCCAAGTTTATAAGTTATACAGGTACCAAAGGTTCATAATAAGCCAATAAAAAGATCAAGAGAAAGGGTTCAAACAAAGGAGCAAAGGGACAACCGAAGGCACCCTGGTCGGGCGCACCAGACTGTCCGGTGTGCCACCGGACAGTGTCCGGTGCACTAGGGGACTCCAAGCTGAACTTCGCACCTTCGGGAAAGCTCAGAGTCGCCGCGCTATAATTCACCGGACTGTCCGGTGTACACCGGACAGTGTCCGGTGCTCCAAGGAGAAGCGACTCTGAACTCGCCAGCTTCGGGAATCCACAACGGCTAGTCCGCTATAATTCACCGGACATGTCCGGTGTACACCGGACTGTCCGGTGTGACAGCGGAGCAACGGCTACATCGGCGCCAACGGTCACCTGCAGCGCATTAAATGCGCGCCAGAGCGCGCAGAAGTCAGGCGCGCGCGTGTTGGCGCACCGGACACTCTACAGTACATGTCTGGTACGCCACCGGACATCCAAGCGAGCCCAGCAGTCAGAGCTCCAACGGTCGGAACCCTAACGGCCTGGTGACGTGGCTGGCGCACCGGACATGTCCGGTGTGCACCGGACTGTCCGGTGCACCATGCGACAGACAGCCTCCACCAAACGGCTAGTTTGGTGGTTGGGGCTATAAATACCCCCAACCACCCCACATTCAAGTCATCCAAGTTTTCACACTTCTACACCTTACAAGAGCTCTAGCATTCAATTCTAGACACACCCAAGTGATCAAATCCTCTCCAATTCCACACAAGGCTTTAGTGATTAGCGAGAGAGATTTGTTGTGTTCTTTTGAGCTCTTGCGCTTGGATTGCTTCTTTCTTTCTCATTTGTTCTTGTGATCAAAACTCAATTGTAACCGAGGCAAGAGACACCAATTGTGTGGTGGTCCTTGCGGGGAAGTTTTGTTCCCGGTTGATTTGAGAAGAGAAGCTCACTCGGCCCGAGGGACCGTTTGAGAGAGGGAAAGGGTTGAGATAGACCCGGCCTTTGTGGCCTCCTCAACGGGGAGTAGGTTTGAGAGAACCGAACCTCGGTAAAACAAATCATCGTGTCTCACTCCTTATTTGCTCATGATTTGTTTTGCACCCTCTCTCTCGGACTCGTTTCTTTTTCTAACATTAACTCGGCTTGTAGTTGTGTTTAAGTTGTTAAATTTCAGATTCGCCCTATTCACCCCCCCCCCTCTAGGTGACTTTCAATTGGTATCAGAGCCCGGTGCTTCATTAGAGCCTAACCGCTCGAAGTGATGTCAGGAGATCACACCAAGAAGGAGATGGAGACCGGCGACAAGCCCACTACAAGCCACGAGTCGACTTCATCGGAAGTGTCCCGCAACAAGAGGAAGGAGAAGAAAAACTCCTCCTACAAAGGGAAGGGGAAGGAGAAGAAATCCTCTTCCCACAAGTCGCATCGGAGAGGCGACAAGCACAAAAGGATGAGGAAAGTGGTCTACTACGAGACCGACTCTTCATCACCATCGACCTCCGACTCCGATGCGCCGTCTGTAACTTCTAAGCGCCAAGAGCGCAAGAAGTATAGTAATATCCCCCTACCCCCACATTTCAAAGCGTACTCTTTTACTCTCCGTTCCATTAGGCAAACCACCGGTTTTGACAGTGAAGATTATAATATGTGGAGTGATAAAATGAGGCATCATCTAACCTCACTCCACATAAGCATTTGGAATGTTGTTGAGTTTGGTGTACAGGTACCATCCGTAGGGGATGAGGACTACAACTCGGACGAAGTAGCCCAAATCCACCACTTTAACTCCCAAGCCACCACTATACTCCTCGCCTCTCTAAGTCGAGAGGAGTATAATAAGGTGCAAGGGTTAAAAAGTGCGAAGGAAATTTGGGACGTACTCAAGACCGCGCACGAGGGAGACGAGGTGACAAAGATCACCAAGCGGGAGACGATCGAGGGGGAGCTCGGTCGCTTCATGCTTCACCAAGGGGAGGATCCACAAGCTATGTACAACTGCTTGAAGACCTTGGTGAACCAAGTGCGCAACCTCGGGAGCGAAAAATGGGATGACCATGAGATGGTCAAGGTTATTCTTAGATCCCTCGTATTTCTTAACCCTACACAAGTTCAATTAATTCGAGGTGATCCTCGATATAAGCTAATGTCTCCCGAGGAAGTAATAGGAAAATTTGTGAGCTTTGAGCTAATGATTAAAGGCTCAAAGAAAATCATCGAGCAAGGCACCTCCTCCACACCCGAGGCACAACCGGTCGCATTCAAGGCGACAGAAGAAAAGAAGGAGGAATCTACTCCAAGTCGAACACCCATCGACGCCTCCAAGATCGACAACGAGGAAATGACGCTCATCATCAAAAGCTTTCGCCAAATCCTCAAGCAACGGAAGGGGAAGGATTACAAATCCCGTTCCAAAAAGGTTTGCTACAAGTGTGGTAAGCCCGGTCACTTTATTGCTAAATGTCCATTATCAAGTGATAGTGACAGGGACAACGACAAGAAGGGGAGAAGAAAGGAGAAGAAGAGATATCACAAGAGGAAGGGTGGCGATGCCCATGTGTGCCGGGAATGGGACTCCGACGAGAGCTCCACCGACTCCTCCTCCGACGAGGACGCCGCCAACATCGCCGTCACCAAGGGTCTTCTCTTCCCCAACGTCGGCCACAAATGTCTCATGGCAAAGGACGGCAAAAGGAAGAAGGTTAAATCCAAATCCTCCACTAAATATGAATCCTCTAGTGATGATAATGCTAGTGATGAGGAAGATAATTTGCGCACTCTTTTTGCCAACCTAGACAAGCAACAAAAGGAAAAATTAAATGAATTGATTAGTGCCATCCATGAAAAGGATGATCTCTTGGATTCCCAAGAGGACTTCCTAATCAAGGAAAATAAAAAGCATGTTAAGATTAAGAATGCTTATGCTCTAGAAGTAGAAAAATGTGAAAAATTATCTAGTGAGCTAAGCACATGCCATGACACTATTGCCAACCTTAGAAATGAAAATGCTAGATTAATTGCTAAGGTTGATTCTCATGTTTGTGATGTCACAATTCCCAATCTTAGAAATGATAATGATAATTTGCTTGCTAAGATTGATGAATTGAATATTTCTCTTGCTAGCCTTAGAAATGAAAATGAAAAATTAATTGCTAAGGCTAAAGATTTAGATGTTTGCAATGTTACAATTTCCGATCTTAGAGATAGCAATGATATTTTGCGTGCTAAGATTGTTGAACTTAATTCTTGCAAACCCTCTACATCTACCGTTGAACATGTGTCTATTTGTGCTAGATGTAGAGATGTTGACATTGATGCTATTCATGATCACATGGTCTTAATTAAACAACAAAATGATCATATAGCAAAATTAGATGTTAAAATTGCCGAGCATAACTTAGAGAATGAAAAGTTTAAATTTGCTAGAAATATGCTCTATAATGGGAGACGCCCTGGCATCAAGGATGGCATTGGCTTCCAAAGGGGAGACAATGTCAAACTTAGTGCCCCTCCTAAAAGATTGTCTAATTTTGTTAAGGGCAAGGCTCCCATGCCTCAGGATAACGAGGGTTACATTTTGTACCCTGCCGGTTATCCCGAGAGCAAAATTAGGAGAATTCATTCTAGGAAGTCTCACTCTGGCCCTAATCATGCTTTTATGTATAAGGGTGAGACATCTAGCTCTAGGCAACCAACCCGTGCTAAGTTGCCTAAAAAGAAAACTCCTAGTGCATCAAATGATCATAGCATTTCATTCAAAACTTTTGATGCATCATATGTTTTAACTAGCAAATCCGGCAAGGTAGTTGCCAAGTTTGTTGGGGGCAAACACAAGGGATCCAAGACTTGTGTTTGGGTACCCAAAGTTCTTGTTTCTAATGCCAAAGGACCCAAAACCGTTTGGGTACCTAAAGTCAAGAACTAAACTTGTTTTGTAGGTTTATGCATCCGGGGGCTCAAGTTGGATCATCGATAGCGGGTGCACGAACCACATGACGGGGGAGAAGAAGATGTTCTCCTCCTACGAGAAAAACCAAGATCCCCAACGAGCTATCACATTCGGGGATGGAAACCAAGGTTTGGTCAAAGGTTTGGGTAAACTGCTATATCTCCTGACCATTCCATTTCCAATGTTTTTATTGTTGATTCATTAGATTATAATTTGCTTTCCGTATCTCAATTATGTCAAATGGGCTACAACTGTCTATTTACTGATGTAGGTGTCACTGTCTTTAGAAGAAGTGATGATTCAATAGCATTTAGGGGAGTGTTAGAGGGTCAGCTATACTTGGTAGATTTTGATAGAGCTGAACTCGACACTTGCTTAATTGCTAAGACTAACATGGGTTGGCTCTGGCACCGCCGACTAGCCCATGTTGGGATGAAGAATCTTCATAAGCTTCTAAAGGGAGAACACATTTTAGGATTAACAAATGTTCATTTTGAGAAAGACAGGATTTGTAGCGCATGCCAAGCCAGGAAGCAAGTTGGCACTCATCATCCACACAAGAACATCATGACGAGTGACAGGCCACTGGAGCTCCTACACATGGATTTATTCGGCCCGATTGCTTACATAAGCATCAGCGGGAGTAAGTACTGTCTAGTTATTATGGATGATTATTCTCGCTTCACTTGGGTATTCTTTTTGCAGGAAAAATCACAAACCCAAGAGACTTTAAAGGGATTCTTGAGACGAGCTCAAAATGAGTTCAGCTTAAGGATCAAGAAAATTAGAAGCGACAATGGGACGGAGTTCAAGAATTCACAAATTGAAGGCTTCCTTGAGGAGGAGGGCATCAAGCATGAGTTCTCTTCTCCCTACACGCCACAACAAAATGGTGTAGTGGAGAGGAAGAATCGAACTCTATTGGACATGGCAAGGACCATGCTTGATGAGTACAAGACACCGGATCGGTTTTGGGCCGAAGCGGTCAACACCGCCTGCTACGCCATCAACCAGGTTATATCTACACCGAATCCTCAAGAAGACATCCTATGAACTCCTAACCGGTAAAAAACCCAACATTTCATATTTTAGAGTCTTTGGTAGCAAATGCTTTATTCTTATTAAAAGAGGTAGAAAATCTAAATTTGCTCCTAAGACTGTAGAAGGCTTTTTACTAGGATATGATTCAAACACAAGGGCATATAGAGTCTTTAACAAGTCCTCCGGACTAGTTGAAGTTTCTTGTGACGTTGTGTTTGATGAAACTAACGGCTCTCAAGTAGAGCAAGTTGATCTTGATGAGATAGGTGAGGAAGAGGCTCCGTGCATCGCGCTAAGGAACATGTCCATTGGGGATGTGTGTCCTAAGGAATCCGAAGAGCCTACAAATGCACAAGATCAACCATCCTCCTCCACGCAAGCATCTCCACCAACTCAAAATGAGGATGAGGCTCAAGTTGATGAAGGAGAAGATCAAAAGGATGAGCCACCTCAAGATGACGGCATTGATCAAGGGGGAGATGCAAATGATCAAGACAAAGAGGATGAAGAACCAAGGCCGCCACACCCAAGAGTCCACCAAGCAATCCAACGAGATCACCCCGTCGACACCATCCTCGGCGACATTCATAAGGGGGTAACCACTAGATCTCGTGTTGCACATTTTTGTGAGCATTATTCTTTTGTTTCCTCTATTGAGCCCCACAGGGTAGAGGAAGCACTTCAAGATTTGGATTGGGTGATGGCGATGCAAGAGGAGCTCAACAATTTCACTAGGAACGAGGTATGGCATTTAGTTCCACGTCCTAACCAAAATGTTGTAGGAACCAAGTGGGTCTTCCGCAACAAACAAGATGAGCATGGTGTGGTGACAAGGAACAAAGCTCGACTTGTGGCCAAGGGATACTCCCAAGTCGAAGGTTTGGATTTCGGTGAAACCTATGCACCCGTAGCTAGGCTTGAGTCAATTCGCATATTATTAGCCTATGCTACTTACCATGGCTTCAAGCTTTACCAAATGGACGTGAAGAGTGCCTTCCTCAATGGACCAATCAAGGAAGAGGTCTATGTTGAGCAACCTCCCGGCTTTGAAGACAGTGAGTACCCTAACCATGTCTATAGGCTCTCTAAGGCGCTTTATGGGCTCAAGCAAGCCCCAAGAGCATGGTATGAATGCCTTAGAGATTTCCTTATTGCTAATGGCTTCAAAGTCGACAAGGCCGATCCTACTCTATTCACTAAAACTCTTGACAATGATTTGTTTGTATGCCAAATTTATGTTGATGATATTATATTTGGGTCTACTAACGAATCTACATGTGAGGAATTTAGTAGGATCATGACACAGAAATTCGAGATGTCGATGATGGGCGAGTTGAAGTATTTTCTAGGATTCCAAGTCAAGCAACTCCAAGAGGGCACCTTCATTTGCTAAACAAAGTATACACAAGACATTCTAAACAAGTTTGGAATGAAGGATGCCAAGCCCATCAAGACACCCATGGGAACCAATGGGCATCTCGACCTCGACACAGGAGATAAATCTGTCGATCAAAAGGTATACCGGTCGATGATTGGTTCATTACTCTATTTATGTGCATCTCGACCGGACATTATGCTTTCCGTATGCATGTGTGCAAGATTCCAAGCCGACCCTAAGGAATCTCACCTTACGGTCGTAAAACGAATCTTGAGATATTTAGCTTTTACTCCTAAGTTTGGGCTTTGGTACCCTCGGGGATCCACATTTGATTTGATTGGTTATTCGGATGCCGATTGGGCGGGGTGTAAGATTAATAGAAAGAGCACATCGGGGACTTGCCAATTCTTGGGAAGATCCTTGGTGTCTTGGGCTTCAAAGAAGCAAAATTCGGTCGCTCTTTCTACCGCCGAAGCCAAGTACATTGCCGCAGGCCACTGTTGCGCGCAATTACTTTGGATGAGGCAAACCTTGCGGGACTATGGTTACAAATTAACCAAAGTTCCTCTTCTATGTGATAATGAGAGTGCAATCTGCATGGCGGATAATCCCGTTGAGCATAGCCGCACTAAACACATAGCCATTTGGTATCATTTTCTTAGGGATCACCAGCAAAAGGGGGATATCGAGATTGCATACATTAACACTAAAGATAAATTAGTCGATATCTTTACCAAGCCACTTGATGAACAAACTTTTACCCGACTTAGGCATGAGCTAAATATTCTTGATTCTAGGAATTTCTTTTGATGTCTTGCACACTTAGCTCATAAATATACCTTTGATCATGTCTCTTTTATATATATGCTATGACTAATGTGTTTTCAAGTGAATTTCAAACCAAGTCATAGGTGTATTGAAAGGGAATTGGAGTCTTCGACAAAGACAAGGCTTCCACTCCACTCTATTACTCATCCTTCGCCGTCGCTCCAAGCAATTCTCCGTCTTTGGTATAATCTTCACTCATATGTTTTATTTGCCAAAGGGGAGTAAGTAGTTAGTAAAGGGCTTATATCTCACTCAAAGTATCCGTTTTTGGTGATTCATGCCAAAGGGGGAGCAAGTATGAGCCCAAAGAAAAAGGACTGCACCACCACCCTAATTTTATTTTTAATGATTTTCAATTGGTAAATTTCAAATTGGTATCTTATTGTGTTCAAAAAGGGGAGCAAGTAGCATTTTCAAAATTGATATCTTAAAACCCTCTTGAACACTAAGAGGAGAATTTATTGAGGGGGAGTTTTGTTTACTCAAAGGAAAAGCATTTGAAACAAGGGGAGAAAATTTCAAAACTTGAAAATGCTTAGCAAAATCTTATTCATTTACCTTTGACTATTTTGCAAAAGGACTTTGAAAAGGATTTACAAAAGGAATTTGCAAAAACAAAACATGTGGTGCAAGCGTGGTCCAAAATGTTAAAAATAAAGAAACAATCCATGCATATCTAGTAAGTAATATTTATTGGCTCAATTCTAAGTAACCTTTGCACGTGCTTATGCAAACTAGTTAAAATTCTGCACTTCTATATTTGCTTTGGTTTGTGTTGGCATCAATCACCAAAAAGGGGGAGATTGAAAGGGAATTAGGCTTACACCTATATTCCTAAATTGATTTTGGTGGTTGAATTGCCCAACACAAATAATTGGACTAACTAGTTTGCCCAAGTTTATAAGTTATACAGGTACCAAAGGTTCACAATAAGCCAATAAAAAGATCAAGAGAAAGGGTTCAAACAAAGGAGCAAAGGGACAACCGAAGGCACCCTGGTCGGGCGCACCGGACAGTGTCCGGTGCACCAGGGGACTCCAAGCTGAACTTCGCACCTTCGGGAAAGCTCACAGTCGCGCTATAATTCACCAGACTGTCAGGTGTACACCGGACAGTGTCCGGTGCTCCAAGGAGAAGCGACTCTGAACTCGCCAGCTTTGGGAATCCACAATGGCTAGTCCACTATAATTCACCGGACATGTTCGGTGTACACCGGACTGTCCAGTGTGACAGCGGAGCAACGGCTACTTCGGCGCCAATGGTCACCTGCAGCGCATTAAATGCGCGCCAGAGCGCGCAGAAGTCAGGCACGCGCGTGTTGGCGCACCGGACACTCTACAGTACATGTCCGGTGCGCCACCGGACATCCAGGCGGGCCCAGCAGTCAGAGCTCCAACGGTCGGAACCCTAACGGCCTGGTGACGTGGCTGGCGCACCGGACATGTCTGGTGTGCACCGGACTGTCCGGTGCACCATGCGATAGACAACCTCCACCAAACGGCTAGTTTGGTGGTTGGGGCTATAAATACCCCCAACCACCCCCACATTCAAGTCACCCAAGTTTTCACACTTCTACACCTTACAAGAGCTCTAGCATTCAATTCTAGACACACCCAAGTGACCAAATCCTCTCCAATTCCACACAAGGCTTTAGTGATTAGCGAGAGAGATTTGTTGTGTTCTTTTGAGCTCTTGCGCTTGGATTGCTTCTTTCTTTCTCATTTGTTCTTGTGATCAAAACTCAATTGTAACCGAGGCAAGAGACACCAATTGTGTGGTGGTCCTTGCGGGGAAGTTTTGTTCCCGGTTGATTTGAGAAGAGAAGCTCACTCGGTCCGGGGGACCGTTTGAGAGAGGGAAAGGGTTGAGATAGACCCGACCTTTGTGGCCTCCTCAACGGGGAGTAGGTTTGAGAGAACTGAACCTCGGTAAAACAAATCATCGTGTCTCACTCCTTATTTGCTCACGATTTGTTTTGCGCCCTCTCTCTCGGACTCGTTTCTATTTATAACGTTAACCCGGCTTGTAGTTGTGTTTAAGTTGTTAAATTTCAGATTCGCCCTATTCACCCCCCCCCCCTCTAGGCGACTTTCAAATAGCCATTGATGAAATTAAGTTGGGGAAAATGCGCAGGCGGGGTTCAATTTGGTGTCTGCTGCTCGGGAGCACCAGTTCTTACATGATCCGTCCGGTCTAAGCTCACCGGTGCTCGGGTCTCCGCCGTGCGTCGTCGAGGACCTGGCGCTGTAAAGAATTAGAAACCCAGGGTCTTTTCTGCAAGTGTCAGCGACTCGTGTAAACAGTGCAAAGAGCCCACTTGCGGTTACCCAAAAGGACAGGGCCTTATCTGCAAAGTCTGCAACGCGGGCGTGGGCGCGCGCGTTTCCGCCCGGGATTGGGCCGCCTGGGCTGGTTTTGCCCCAGAACTGTTCATCTCTTTTTCTTTTTCTTTTTCTGCTAGAACTAAAACAATTCTAGAAAATTGTAGAAAAATCACAAAAATATAAGACCAATTTTCCTAGATTCCTAATTTTCCATAGTATTTAATAAAAATGTTCTTATGATTTTTAGTTCCAATAGGGAATTTTGGAGCATTTAAAATAGCCAAAAACCATACTTCTGGATTTTTAGAAAATCAATAATAATCCAAAAATCCCCAAACTTTTTATATGAACTTTAAATATTATTTAGAGGTCTTGGGTAAAGTTTGGTATGACTTGGACCTTGATTGATACTTAGAACCCAAAACCCTACCCCTCTGCCTTTTGAACTTCACTGTTGTCTCTGAAAACCCTAAGTTCTCGGAGATCCGTGAAGGAAAATTGTATTCAAGACTTTAGAAAATAAACTTTTACTATCGTTGCACACTCATGAGCATTACATGGGCATTTATTATTATGTTTGGTTATATTTAGAAAACGAGGAAGAAGTTGAAGTAGAAGAAGAGAAGACTTCACCACCACCACCTGAGGAACATCAGGCAAGCAGCTGTTTCTATTTTGACATCTACGGGACCGAGCCTAATTCACCAGTAAACCAAGGCAAGCCCCAGTGCATTTGCCACCTCCTTGTTACTTTTAAAATCTTTCTCACTTACTTGATGTATTAGGTGATAGGAGTTGTGTGCTAAACTATTGCTGCATCTCCTTCCTTGGATTATTCCCTAATCCCTGTTTTACAAAAAGTTTTCCTATGCTTAGTCCTGCTTTAGCAAAACAAAATGTTTTGTTTTCTCAAATATGATGTTGCAAAGTGGGAGGGATGTTTTTGAAAATAAAACTTGATGGTGGATCCATCATGGCCATGATGGGTTCAACATCAGAAAAGATGTACCTCTACCAGGTACCAAACTTGGGGTTTGAAATGATTAAGCTGAGACCGGGTGGGTGACTTGCACGAGAAGAGAGTCTCGGTGTAGTGTTTCCGTCTGAGTCGATTAAGGACCGTCTCGATGTAGGCTTGATGACCGAGGACCCTTTAACTGGTCACATGCCTCGTCATGGGTAAGCTTTGCCTCGGGCAGACTAATACCAGAATAAGATACCACGCAATGGGAGTGGAGAGATGGCGAGAGTAGCGTGTACCCTCCGTGGCAAGAGGCTGGACGGTGGTGTATCTGTGCTCTCGGTTGGCGTGAACCTGATCTGGTCTTAAGAACCCCGCTGGCGAGTTGACATATGCAAGGGTTAAGTGCTACATATATCGTGTGATTGGAGATCCTCAGTTGAGTATAATTGATTCGGATCGCCGTACCTTCGCGGTTATGAAGACTTTGTCACTGACCTATACGTAGAACTCCAGTAAAGATGAAGGGTTGTTAAGAAATTGGCTAGTGCAAGTCAAGTGATTGAACTAGGGTAGAAAGAACTCTAGTTGCAGGTAATTTTACCTAACTTGACAAATAAAACTGGACTTTTAAGGATCCACTTTTAGTAAGCATTTCTGCAAACAGAGTCATTGATCATTGATAAGCCTTACCTTGACACCTTTAAAGCCAGCATCCCCTTGAGAGTCTTTTCTTTAGTTGGGTAAGACTTGCTGAGTAATTTCATACTCAGGGTTTTATTCCCTGTTGTTTTTAGGTGAAGAAGCAGCAAGTTTTTGTTGCTTCTGTTCTAAGGTGGTACCAAAGGAAGAGCACCAGGAGTGAAGTTGCGGGAGGAAAGGATCCTCCATAAAAAATTTTTGTTTGATACTTATCGGGAGGGGTTTTTGCCTCCCATGATTTGTAATAACAATAGTCAGCACTCATATACTGTCGGGGACCATAATTAGGGGTACCCTCAAGACGCCTAATTCTCAGCTGGTAACCCCCATCAGCATAAAGCTGCAGAGGCCTGATGGGTGCGATTAAGTCAGGGATCAGTCCATACGAGCGACTCGATCACGCCTCGCCCGAGCCTAGCCTCGGGCAAGGGCAACCGACCCTGAGGTGTTTCCGTCTCGCCCGAGGCCCCCTTTTTACGGCAGACGCATCTCCGGCTCGCCCGAGGCCTTGCCTTCGTTAAGAAGCAACCCTGACTAAATCGCCGCACCGACCGACCGAGTCACAGGGGCATTTAACGCAAAGGTAGCCTGGCACCTTCATCCTGACGCGCGCCCTCTGGCAGAGCCGAAGTGACCGCCGTCACTTCACCGCTCCACTGACCGGTCTGACAAAAGGACAGCGCCGCCTGCGCCGTCCCGACTGTGGTGCCACTTGACAAGAGTGAGACTAACAGGCAGCCAGGACTTGCCAAAGGCGCCATAGGAAGCTCCGCCCGGACCAGGGCTCGGACTCGGGCTAAGGCCCCGGAAGACGGCGAACTCCGCTCCGCCCGACCAAGGGCTCGGACTCGGGCTAAGGCCCCGGAAGACGGCGAACTCCGCTCCACCCGACCCAGGGCTCGGACTCGGGCTAAGGCCCCGGAAGACGGCGAACTCCGCTCCGCCCGACCCAGGGCTCGGACTCGGGCTAAGGCCCCGGAAGACGACGAACTCCGCCTCGCCCGACCACAGGGGTCGGACTCCGCTCTGGCCTCTGCCGAACGACCTCCGCCTCGCCCGAGCCAGGAGCTCGGACTCGGCCTCGGCCATGCAGGACAGACTCGACCTCGGCCTCGGAGGAGCCTCCACGTCGCCCGACCTAGGGCACAAGTCCGCCACGTCAACAGGAAGCGCCATCATCACCCTACCCCGAGCCGACTCGGGCCGCAGAGAACAGGACCGACGTCCCATCTGGCTAGCTCTGCCAAATAGGCAATGATGGCGCCCCGCTAGACCCATGACAACGGCGGCACTCAGCTCCCTTACGGAAGCAGGGGGACGTCAGCAAGGGCCCAACCGCTCCAACAGCTGTCCCTCCACCAGGCTCCGTTACTCCTCCGACAGCCACGACACCACACCAGCTGGGTGCCAAGATCTCTCCGGCTGCCACCTTGGCATGTACTTAGGGCACTAGCTCTCCCCCGCTAGACACGTAGCACTCTGCTGCACCCCCATTGTACACCTAGATCCTCTCCTTACGCCTATAAAAGGAAGGACCAGGGCCTTCTTAGAGAAGGTTGGCCCCGCGGGAACGAGGGCAGGGGCAGGCGCTCTCTTGGGGCCGCTCGCTCCCCTCACCCGCGTGGACGCTTGTAACCCCCTACTGCAAGCGCACCCGACCTGGGCGCGGGACAAACACGAAGGCCGCGGGATCTCCACCTCCCTCTCGACTCGGCTCCGGCCGCCTCGCTCTTCCCCCCTTCGCGCTCGCCCACGCGCTCGACCCATCTGGGCTGGGGCACGCGGCACACTCACTCGTCGGCTTAGGGACCCCCCGGTCTCGAAACGCCGACAGTTGGCGCGCCAGGTAGGGGCCTGCTGCGTGTTGACGAGCAGTTTCCCGTCAAGCTCCAGATGGGCAGTCTCCAACAACCTCTCCAACCCGGGATGGTGCTCCGTTTCGGGAGTCTCGAGTTCATGTCTTTCGACGGCGGCTACGACATGATACTCCTTCCACCGCCGCGCGACGGCGACAATGGTGGCCGACAGCCCGCCCGCCGGCGGCGGAATCGACGACGTCTTCCCCGCGTGGGGGAAGAACAACCTTCGAGCTCGCCCCATCCTCTCCCTCGCCATCGGAGGAGGAGGCGGGGCAACCAGGGCCGAGCGAGAGGCTGCGCGCCGTCGGCTGTCGAGCGAATCGACATCCCCAGCGCCCCAACGGAGGACGCATCGGGCGTCACCCTTGCGTTTGAGGCGAAGGCGAGCGCCGTCCCCCCGCAACACGCCAACCCCGAGCAAGTGGACGACGCCAGCACGCTCACGGAGGGCCTGCAGGACGTCGCCCTCGTACCCAAGACGACGGTGCGATCAGCCCCCGATGTGACTTCGTCGCTCCTCGTCGACCAAAAGGTACCGACCGATTCCCATCCTTCGTCATTTCGACTCGACCTCAACCCGCCTAGCGACCCTGCTCTGGCGGGCGCTCACGTTGAGGCGAGTGCAACCTCTCTTGGGTTTTGCGTGCGGTCGCCGTGGGACCGATTGACGGGCGTCTCGACCTACGGGCCCTCTGGGTCCGAGGAAGATGACGACCCCAGCATCTGCTTGGATTTCTCCGGATCCGGCAACCCCAGTGCCATGCGGGACTTCATGACCGCATGCAACTACTGCCTCTCCGACTGTTCCGACGGCAGCCGCAGCCTTGACGACAAGGGCTGCGGCCCGAGCCGCAAATGTTTCCACGTCGAGCTAGGGGATCCCTCCGGAGGCAACCGTCTCAGCATGCCGGAGGATGGTGATCTCCCCAGGCCAGTGCCTCGCACCGACATCCCGCGGGAGCTAGCTGTGGTCCCCGTTCCGGCGGGGGGTCACGACCCACAGCTCGAGCAAGTCCGCGGGGCGCAGGCCGGGCTCGATGAGGGGGCAGGAGCGCTCGAGTTGATCCGCCGGGACGTCGGGCAGGTATGGGCGGGCCAGCCCCCGGCCGGAGAAATACGTCACCTGCCCCAGGGTCTCCAGCACCCTCATCGCGACTGTCGGGCCCGCCTCGACGAAAGGGTGCGCCGAGGCTACCACCCCAGGCGTGGGGGACGCTACGACAGCGGGGAGGATCGGAGTCCCTCGCCCGAACCACCCGGTCCGCAGGTCTTTATCCGGGCCATTCGGCGGGCGCCGTTTCCGGCCCGATTCCGACCCCCGACGACTATCACAAAGTACTCGGGGGAAACGAGACCGGAATTGTGGCTCGCGGACTACCGCCTTGCCTGTCAACTGGGTGGAACGGACGACGACAACCTCATCATCTGCAACCTCCCCCTGTTCCTCTCCGACACTGCTCGCGCTTGGTTGGAGCACCTGCCTCCGGGGCAGATTTCCAACTGGGAGGATTTGGTCCAAGCTTTCGCCGGCAACTTCCAGGGCACGTACGTGCGCCCCGGGAATTCCTGGGACCTCCGAAGCTGCCGGCAACAGCCGGGAGAGTCTCTTCGGGACTACATCCGGCGGTTCTCGAAGCAGCGCACCGAGCTGCCCAACATCACCGACTCCGATGTCATCGGCGCGTTCCTTGCCGGCACCACCTGCCGTGACCTGGTGAGCAAGTTGGGTCGCAAGACCCCCACCAGGGCGAGCGAGCTGATGGACATCGCCACCAAGTTCGCCTCTGGCCAGGAGGCGGTCGAGGCCATCTTCCGAAAGGACAAGCAGCCCCAAGGCCGCCCGACGGAGGATGCTTCCGAGGCGTCTACTCCGCTCGGCGCCAAGAAGAAAGGCAGGAGGAAGTCGCAAGCGAAACGCGACGCCGCCGACGCAGACCTTGTCGCTGCCACCGAATACAAGAACCCTCGGAAGCCCCCCGGAGGTGCCAACCTCTTCGACAAGATGCTCAAGGAGACGTGCCCTTACCATCAGGGGCCCGTCAAGCACACCCTCGAGGAGTGCGTCATGCTTCGGCGCCACTTCCACAAGGCCGGGCCACCCGCAGAGGGTGGCAGGGCCCGCGACGACGACAAAAAGGAAGATCGCCAAGCAGGAGAGTTCCCCGAGGTCCGCGACTGCTTCATGATCTACGGAGGGCATGCGGCGAATGCCTCGGCTCGGCATCGTAAGCAAGAGCATCGGGAGGTCTGCTCGGTAAAGGTGGCGGCGCCAGTCTACCTAGACTGGTCCGATAAGCCCATCACCTTCGACCAAGATGACCACCCCGACCACGTGCCGAGCCCGGGGAAGTACCCGCTCGTCGTCGAACCCATCATCGGCGACGTCAGGCTCACCAAGGTCCTGATGGATGGGGGCAGCTGCCTCAATATCATCTACGCCGAGACCCTCAGGCTCCTGCGCGTCGATCTGTCTTCCATCCGAGCAGGCGCTGCGCCCTTCCACGGGATCATTCCTGGGAAGCGCGTCCAGCCCCTCGGACGGCTCGACCTTCCTGTCTGCTTCGGAACGCCCTCCAACTTCCGAAGGGAGACTTTGACGTTCGAGGTGGTCGGGTTCCGAGGAACCTACCACACGGTATTGGGGAGGCCATGCTACGCAAAGTTCATGGCCATCCCCAACTACACCTACCTGAAGCTCAAGATGCCGGGCCCCAACGGGGTCATCACCGTCGGCCCCACGTACAAACACGCGTTCGAATGCGATGTGGAGTGCGTGGAGTACGCCGAGGCCCTCATTGCCGACCTGGAAAACCTCTCCCGGGAGGTGCCGGACGTGAAGCGACACGCCGGCAACTTCGAACCAGCGGAGACGGTTAAGGCCGTCCCTCTCGACCCTAGTGGCGACACCTCCAAGCAGATCCGGATCGGTTCCGGGCTCGACCCCAAATAGGAAGCAGTGCTCGTCGACTTTCTCCGCGCGAACGTCGACGTCTTCGCGTGGAGTCCCTCGGACATGCCCGGCATACCGAGGGATGTCGCCGAGCACTCGCTGGATATTCGGGCCGGAGCCCAACCGGTCAGGCAGCCTCTGCGCCGATTCGACGAGGAAAGGCGCAGGGTGATAGGCGAGGAGATCCACAAGCTGAAGGCAGCAGGGTTCATCAAAGAGGTATTCCATCCCGAATGGCTTGCCAACCCTGTACTTGTGAGGAAGAAAGGGGGGAAATGGCGGATGTGTGTAGACTACACTGGTCTCAACAAGGCATGTCCGAAGGTTCCCTACCCTCTACCTCACATCGATCAAATCATGGATTCCACTGCTGGGTGCGAAACCCTGTCTTTCCTCGATGCCTACTCAGGGTATCATCAAATCAAGATGAAAGAGTCCGACCAGCTCGTGACTTCTTTCATCACGCCCTTCGGCATGTACTGCTATGTCACCATGCCGTTCGGTTTGAGGAATGCGGGTGCAACGTACCAGCGGTGCATGAACCATGTGTTCGGCGAACACATCGGTCGCACGGTCGAGGCCTACGTCGATGACATCGTAGTCAAGACAAGGAAAGCCTCCGACCTTCTCTCCGACCTTGAAGTGACATTCCGGTGTCTCAAGGCAAAGGGCGTCAAGCTCAATCCCGAGAAGTGTGTCTTCGGGGTGCCCCGAGGCATGCTCCTGGGATTCATCGTCTCCGAGCGGGGCATCGAAGCCAACCCGGAGAAGATCGCAGCCATCACCAGCATGGGGCCCATCAAGGACTTAAAAGGCGTACAGAGGGTCATGGGATGTCTCGCGGCCTTGAGCCGTTTCATCTCGTGCCTCGGCGAAAGAGGCCTGCCTCTGTACCGTCTCTTAAGGAAGGCCGAATGCTTCACTTGGACCCCCGAAGCCGAGGAAGCTCTCGGGAACCTGAAGGCGCTCCTCACCCAGGCGCCCGTCTTGGTACCCCCAGCTGATGGAGAAGCCCTCTTGGTCTACGTCGCCGCAACCACTCAGGTGGTTAGCGCCGCGATCGTGGTCGAAAGGCAAGAAGAGGGGCATGCATTGCCCATTCAGAGGCCAGTTTACTTCGTCAGCGAGGTGCTGTCCGAAACCAAGATCCGCTACCCACAAGTTCAGAAGCTGCTGTATGCAGTGATCCTGACGAGGCGAAAGTTGCGACATTACTTCGAGTCTCATCCGGTAACTGTGGTGTCATCCTTCCCCCTGGGGGAGATCATCCAGTGCCGAGAGGCCTCGGGACGGATCGCAAAGTGGGCGGTGGAAATCATGGGCGAGACAATCTCGTTCGCCCCTCGGAAGGCCATCAAGTCCCAGACACTAGCGGACTTCGTAGCCGAATGGATCGACACACAGTTGCCGACGGCTCCGATCCAACCGAAGCTCTGGACCATGTTTTTCGACGGGTCGCTGATGAAGACGGGAGCCGGCGTGGGCCTGCTCTTCGTCTCGCCCCTCGGGAAACACCTGCGCTACATGCTGCGCCTCCATTTCCCGGCGTCCAACAATGTGGCTGAGTACGAGGCTCTGATCAACGGATTGCGAATCGCCATCGAGCTAGGGGTCCGGCGCCTCGACGCTCGCGGCGACTCGCAGCTCGTCATCGACCAGGTCATGAAGAACTCCCACTGCCGCGACCCGAAGATGGAGGCCTACTGTGATGAGGTTAGACGCCTGGAAGACAAGTTCTACGGGCTCGAGCTTAACCACATCGCCCGGCGCTACAACGAGACTGCAGACGAGCTGGCAAAGATAGCCTCGGGGCGAACGACGGTTCCCCCGGACGTCTTCTCCCGGGATCTGCACCAACCCTCCGTCAAGATCAGCGACACACCCGAGCCCGAGGCGCCCTCGGCCCCGTCCGAGGTAACCTCGGCCCAGCCCGAGCCATCCTTGGTTCAGCCCGAAGAACCCTCGGCTCCCGAGGGCGAGGCGCTGCGCATCGAGGAAGAGCGGAGCGGGGTCACGCCTGATCGAGATTGGCAGGCCCCGTACCTGCAATATCTCCGCCAAGGAGAGCTACCCCTCGACCAGGCCGAGGCACGGCGGGTAGCGCGACGCGCCAAGTCGTTCGTCTTGCTGGGCGATGAGAAGGAACTCTACCACCGCAGCCCCTCGGGCATCCTCCAGCGGTGCATCTCCATCGCCGAAGGTCAGGAACTCCTGCAAGAAATACACTCGGGGGCTTGCGGCCATCACGCAGCGCCTCGAGCCCTTGTCGGGAACGCTTTCCGGCAAGGCTTCTACTGGCCAACGGCGGTGGCTGACGCCACTAGAATTGTCCGCACCTGCGAAGGGTGTCAATTCTATGCGAAGCAGACCCACCTGCCCGCTCAGGCTCTGCAGACGATACCCATCACCTGGCCCTTCGCTGTGTGGGGTCTGGACCTCGTCGGCCCTCTGCAGAAGGCGCCCGGGGGCTACACGCACCTGCTGGTCGCCGTCGACAAATTCTCCAAGTGGATCGAGGTCCGACCCCTGAACAGCATCAGGTCCGAGCAGGCGGTGGCGTTCTTCACCAACATCATCCATCGCTTCGGGGTCCCAAACTCCATCATCACCGACAACGGCACCCAGTTCACCGGCAAAAAATTCTTGGATTTTTGCGAGGATCACAACATCCGGGTGGACTGGGCTGCCGTAGCTCATCCCATGTCAAATGGGCAAGTGGAGCGTGCCAATGGCATGATTCTACAAGGGCTCAAGCCTCGGATCTACAACGACCTCAACAAGTTCGGCAAGCGATGGATGAAGGAACTCCCCTCGGTGGTCTGGAGCCTGAGGACGACGCCGAGCCGAGCCACGGGTTTCACGCCGTTCTTCCTGGTCTACGGGGCCGAGGCCGTCTTGCCCACGGACCTGGAATACGGCTCCCCGAGGACGAGAGCCTACGACGATCAAAGCAACCAAGCTAGCCGAGAAGACTCGCTGGACCAGCTGGAAGAGGCTCGGGACAAGGCCTTACTACACTCGGCGCGGTATCAGCAGTCCCTGCGACGCTACCACGCCCGAGGGGTCTGACCCCGAGACCTCCAGGTGGGCGACCTGGTGCTTCGGCTGCGGCAAGACGCCCGAGGGAGGCACAAGCTCACGCCCCCCTGGGAGGGGCCATTCGTCATCACCAAAGTTCTGAAGCCCGGAACGTACAAGCTGGCCAACAGTCAAGGCGAGGTCTACGGCAACGCTTGGAACATCCAACAGCTACGTTGCTTCTACCCTTAAGATGTTTCCAAGTTGTTCATATACCTCGCACCCACGCAAAGTTTAGTCAACAAGGAAGGGTCGGCCCCGCCTCGGCAAAGCCCGACCCTCCCTCGGGGGCTAAAAGGGGGGAAACCCCCTCTGCGTCAAAATTTTCCTCGAAAAAAAATCTCTTTTACCAGAATATCTTTCGTGCTTTTTGACTACTTCGAAAAGTGGGTCCTGGAAACGACGGAGTACACGTAAGCAGTCAAGGCTGACCGAGCCGAGGGATTCCTACGCCTCCGGGATACGGATACCTCACTCATCACCTTCTGCGATAAGTAACTCGCGTTCGGATAAAGTGGCTCCGCGGATCGAACAAGTCTTTACGTTCGGAAGCCCTTCTGCCGAAGCGATCCTTCGAGCCTTCTCGACCGAGTCGGTGACAGGGCCTCATGGACGGGTGAAAGTACACGTAAGCGGCAAGGCCGACCGAGCCGAGGGACTCCCACGCCTCCGGGATACGGATACCTCGCTCATCACCTTCCGCGAGAAGCAACTCTCGCTCGCACAAACATCCCTGTCAACGACAAAGAGTCCAGATACTCGAAACAAGAGGAAAAGAGACGCAGCTTTACAACGCAGCGAGGGTGTGTGTTCTGGCCTTGACGGCCGCACAAGGCACACGCTACAAGACAATCTGATCCTGCAGGCTCGGGTCTTGACGCTGCAAGGGGGCAGCAACACCCTCGGCATCGACGGCACCTTCGGCGAGGCCCGACCTAGCCTCGGACGGCGACGCGGTCCGAGGGTCTCCGCTCCGAAGGACGACGTCATCACCACGCCCGGGCAATCGCTGTCAGGGACTTCTCCGGGAATCCGGCCCGAGCAGGCGGCTCGGCCGGCCACCTCCAGGGCCTCGGCCAACCATCTTCCGAGGGCGCCAGCCCGGTCCGAAGCCTCGGCTGATCAACTCCGACGTCGATCCTGCCAACGGACAACCCGGCTAGGCTCCGGCCAACCAGGTTTCATTTTCGAGCCAACTCCGCCTCTGTTCATACTGATATCGCTACCCCTGGCCTCGGCTCGTCGAAGAGCGGCCGAGGGGTCTCTTTAACTAAGCTAGAGGAACCTCGGACAGCAAGGCCGACCGAGCCGAGGGACTCCTACGCCTCCGGGATACGGATACCTCACTCGTCACCTTGACACGGGGTGACTCATGCTTGGTGAAGCAGTTCAGATAGTCAACAGGCGAGTCTTAGTGCTCAAAAATGAGAAAAAAAACACGGCTCCGTGCTGAAGTTACATACATGTTCAGGCCCCGAAAGCCGTAATGAACAGAAAATCCTGGCATTCGAAGTGCCATTACAAATGGAACTCCGGTTCCCCCCCCCCCCCCCCCCCGCAGGTACAAACAACCCCACTCGATAGGGGCGGGCCTGCGGGGCTGCAGAAGACTGACGGGCGGCTCGCCGCCGCCCGCTCTGGCCACGACGACGATGGCCCCCACTCCGGATGGCCGAACTGCAGCAGCGCGGGCCTCAGGGTAGGCGCCGCTGCAGTCTTGCCCTCGCCCACGCCGACGCTCGAGGGGCGAGGACAGGTACAAAGAGCCGGAGGCCCGAAGCGCGGATGGTGGCGGTAATCCCGTCGGCGACGGGGACTTCTCGAGCCGCCTCCGCCTCGGCGCCGACGGCAGGAGCCATCAGCCTACCGGCAGATCCCCACTCAAGTCCTCCCAGATGAGTGGGGCACCGGCCTCCGTGTAAAGGCGCCGCCCCGGTGCAAAGGCAGGGCCACCACAGAACACGAACGCCGCCCTAGCAGCGCGCGGCGTCTAGGGTGGTCCTCCCGTGTACACGGCGCGGCAGCCGACCCCCAACGGAAGGGGCCGCCGGGAACCAAGCTAGCGGACCCGACACGCTGGAGGTGACGACGCCCACCGTCGATCCACCCCGCGTTGTCGAAGTCCGGGCCGCCCGCAGGGCCAGTGAGCGCCCTATCCCTCGAATGTCGCGGGAGAGGATGACCCACGAACCCGTGCGGGAGGTAGAGCGCCGGCTCAGCCCGGCACCCACCCCAGCGAGGATGATGAACATCCTTGAAGCTGAGGGTGGGACCAAGATCGCAGCCCGGTTTGCTCCTCCCCACCCGGGAGCTGGTGGTCACCGTCTCGGGTGACCCCCAGCGGAGGGGAGCGACCGGGCCGCATGATGAAAATCCTTGAAGCCGAACGATGGCTGAAAGGTACCAACTCCCACGGAGTTGCGTTCCTCCAACGATGAGGCGAAAAGACGGCGGTTTCCCCCATCCGGGGGCTTGGAAGGTGGAAAAACACAGTGCATAAGGGAGGAGGAAGACGTGGTCGCCTTACGGAAGGGGTCGCCCTCCTTTTAAAAGCGACTCTCCCTGCTTGCGCCCCCAACCGTCGCGGGCCGAGTCTTCTCCAACACGCTCCAAGGCACTCCCCTGCGGCGCGGGGGCTAGGTCCCGCATGTCATGCAGACCGGCTCCGGGCAGAAGAAGCCAAACCGCCGCGCACGGCGCACGCAACCACCCAGCGGTTACAAGTGACCCTCCACTTTTGCCCAGACCAACGGGCGAAAGGGGCAGGCAGCCATGCAGGCGGCATGCAACCGCGCCACGTGGACGCGCCTCTCCGACTCCTGACATGCCAGCACGGAGGCCCAAGCCCACGCGTCGCGCGACCGGCGCGCCGGATGCTACATGCAAGCAACTGTACCACTTGCGCCACCACCGCACCTCCTCGATTGCGGAACCGATGCCGCGACCCGAGACGACCCAGCGCGCGACCCAGCAGCGCCAGCCTGACGCAGCGGTCAAACGCGGTCAAAAGTGGGCCGGCAGTAATGACGATGGCAGGCACACGGGAGCAGCGGTCACGCCGTCAGCCAAGCTCACGTCCCATCCGGAGGCAGCGAGAGAACCCCCTCTCACGGCGTGAAGACGACGCGCCCGTGACCCGTTCCTCGAACGGCTCGCGCACGCGCAACGGCAGCCTCGCCAACTACTCGCCCCGTCGCATTAACTCCGCGGCTGGACAAGCGGCGCTTCTGGCAGGAGCAGCTGGCGACGCTTCGCCTTCGCCAAAACAACCGCGCCAAAAAAGGTACGCCGCGTCGTTCAATTTCGTATCCTTTTTCCTTTTTCCTCTTTCTCTATCTCTTGCAACAGGGACCGGGAAAGGGGATACCCCTAAAGGGATCCTTCCCCGTGAAGGAACTAGGCTCCGAGCCTCCTTACTGATCAGGGGTTCGAAGGCTGGCCCCCCGAAGGGTTCAACAGCCGCCTCAGATCGCGTGGGCCCGACACCCACTACTAGTCAGAGGTTCGAAGGTCGGCCTCCCGAAAGGTTCCACGGCCGCCTCAGGCTACTCGGGCTCCGCGCCCATTACTGATCAGGGGTTCGAAGGCTGGCCCCCCGAAGGGTTCACACTCGCCTCAGACACCGAGCGAGGGATGACCAGGGGTACGTTCGATACATAACCGAGGCTTGGGCTGCGCTCCCGAGGTACTCTAGGACATTTCCGAGACCAGCGGGAACGATCCTGTAACGGAATCCCATCGGAGGGAGGCATCGAGCCCTCGGACCCTGTCGCCAGGGGACCGGGTCCGGCAGATCACCCGCAGGTACTTTTGGGCGTGCCTCCGGGCCCCTAGCCGACCCCCAACGAACGGGGCACGGACGTCCAATCAGATTACCCGCTTGCAGCTCACCGGAGACACCATGTTCGGTGCCCATCGAGGGTAACATGGCGCTCTCCCCTCCCTCCTCCTTGCGGAAAGGCGACGTAGGGGCGTATGTAAAAAAGCCGAGTCTGTCCCTGATCGTCCTCTCGCCCTGTGCGGAGGCTCGGGGGCTGCTCTCGCAAACCCGGCTCCGGCCAAACCGTTGACAGCGTCAACATACCAGCCCGAGAACTTGGGCCCCGACAGTGCACCCGGGCTACGGCCGGTTCGCATGAGGGAACCACCAGACCAGCCGAAGCGTTACGCAAGGCATTAAGACCTCGAAGGAGCGAAACCACTCCTCCGAGGCCTCGGGGGCTACACCCGGCGGGTGCGCTCGCGCGCACCCACCGAAACAAAATGCAACCGAGAAAGGCTGGTCCCCTTGCAAAAAAGTGCGACGAAAGCCTCCAAGCGAGTGCTAACACTCCCTTCGAGGCTCGGGGGCTACTGTCGGGGACCATAATTAGGGGTACCCTCAAGACGCCTAATTCTCAGCTGGTAACCCCCATCAGCATAAAGCTGCAGAGGCCTGATGGGTGCGATTAAGTCAGGGATCAGTCCATACGAGCGACTCGATCACGCCTCGCCCGAGCCTAGCCTCGGGCAAGGGCAGCCGACCCTGAGGTGTTTCCGTCTCGCCCGAGGCCCCCTTTTTATGGCAGACGCATCTCCGGCTCGCCCGAGGCCTTGCCTTCGTTAAGAAGCAACCCTGACTAAATCGCCGCACCGACCGACCGAGTCACAGGGGCATTTAACGCAAAGGTAGCCTGGCACCTTTATCCTGACGCGCGCCCTCTGGCAGAGCCGAAGTGACCGCCGTCACTTCACCGCTCCACTGACCGGTCTGACAAAAGGACAGCGCCGCCTGCGCCGTCCCGACTGTGGTGCCACTTGACAAGAGTGAGACTGACAGGCAGCCAGGACTTGCCAAAGGCGCCATAGGAAGCTCCGCCCGGACTAGGGCTCGGACTCGGGCTAAGGCCCCGGAAGACGGCGAACTCCGCTCCGCCCGACCCAGGGCTCGGACTCGGGCTAAGGCCCCGGAAGACGGCGAACTCCGCTCCGCCCGACCCAGGGCTCGGACTCGGGCTAAGGCCCCGGAAGACGGCGAACTCCGCTCCGCCCGACCTAGGGCTCGGACTCGGGCTAAGGCCCCAGAAGACGGCGAACTCTGCTCCGCCCGACCCAGGGCTCGGACTCGGGCTAAGGCCCCGGAAGACGACGAACTCCGCCTCGCCCGACCACAGGGGTCGGACTCCGCTCTGGCCTCTGCCGAACGACCTCCGCCTCGCCCGAGCCAGGAGCTCGGACTCGGCCTCGGCCATGCAGGACAGACTCGACCTCGGCCTCGGAGGAGCCTCCACGTCGCCCGACCTAGGGCACAAGTCCGCCACGTCAACAGGAAGCGCCATCATCACCCTACCCCGAGCCGACTCGGGCCGCAGAGAACAGGACCGACGTCCCATCTGGCTAGCTCCGCCAGATAGGCAATGATGGCGCCCCGCTAGACCCATGACGACGGCGGCACTCAGCTCCCTTACGGAAGCAGGGGGACGTCAGCAAGGGCCCAACCGCTCCAACAGGTGTCCCTCCACCAGGCTCCGTTACTCCTCCGACAGCCACGACACCACACCAGCTGGGTGCCAAGATCTCTCCGGCTGCCACCTTGGCATGTACTTAGGGCACTAGCTCTCCCCCGCTAGACACGTAGCACTCTGCTGCACCCCCGGCCCATTGTACACCTGGATCCTCTCCTTACGCCTATAAAAGGAAGGACCAGGGCCTTCTTAGAGAAGGTTGGCCCCGCAGGAACGAGGGCAGGGGCAGGCGCTCTCTTGGGGCCGCTCGCTCCCCTCACCCGCGTGGACGCTTGTAACCCCCTACTGCAAGCGCACCCGACCTGGGCGCGGGACGAACACGAAGGCCGCGGGATCTCCACCTCCCTCTCGACTCAGCTCCGGCCGCCTCGCTCTTCCCCCCTTCGCGCTCGCCCACGCGCTCGACCCATCTGGGCTGGGGCACGCGGCACACTCACTCGTCGGCTTAGGGACCCCCCGGTCTCGAAACGCCGACATATACTATATTTCTGGTCTGTAATAATATAACTCTGTCTTACTTTTAAATAAAGGTAAGTTTATGTAACTGCTTCCGCATTTCCGTATCTCCGATGATTTGTAATGTCTGCGTGACAGGTGAAACGCTCTTGGGAAAGGTAAGAAAAGCAGATACCAAACTTATCAAGTGATTCAGGGGCACCTGCAGGGTTGTCTAAGGTCCGTTGGACAAGGACAACTGTAGGTGGGCCTAATGACTTGGGAGGTTCCGTCACAAAAGTAATCACAATAAGCAACACACAAGGCACGCAATTTTTATCCCGTGGTTCGGCCAAGTAACACTTGCCTACTTCCACTTTGTGGCGTCCCAATGGACGAGGGTTGCACTCAACCCCTTTCAAGCGATTCAAAGATCAACTTGAATACCACGGTCTTTTACTTTAGTATCTTTTCCTGTTTGCGAGGAATCTCCACAATTTGGAGTCTCTCGCCCTTACAATTGATATCACAAAGAAAGCACAGAGTAAGGTTGGGAAGAGCAACACACACAAGACTTAAATCCGCAGCACACCCACGCACACAAGTCATAACTTGAGCTTGAAACACAACACACGGAGTTCGCAACTCAAATAGAGCTCAAATCGCTAACACAGAGAATCAAATGCGTGGAGTCGAAGTCTGGTAGTCTTAGAAAGTTTCTTGTAAGCTTGGTGTGCTCCTCCATGCGCCTAGGGTTCCCTTTTATAGCCCCAAGGCAGCTAGGAGCCGTTGAAGACCAACTTGGAAGGCCAATCTTGCCTTCTGTCGAGTGGCGCACCGGACAGTCCGGTGCGCCACCGGATAGGTCCTGTAAACGGTCCGGTGCGCGATTTCCTTCCAAATTTGGCATATTCGATTGTTGCTCCTCTGGGATGATTGGCGCATCGGACACTGTCCGGTGCACACCGGACAGTCTGGTGCACCAGCTGACCGTTGGAGCTGCCACGCGTCGCGTGAAGATTGCGCGGCCGACCGTTGGCGCAGGCGACCGTTGGCTCACCAGACAGTCCGGTGCACCACCGGACAGTCCGGTGAATTATAGCCACGTCACCCTTTTCCATTTCCCGAGAGCGACGGTTCGCCACGGACGACTCACCGGACAGTCCGGTGCACCATCGGACGGTCCGGTGAGTTTTAGCCGTATGCCGCCGTCGAATCCCGAGAGCGGCCTTTTCATCAAAGACCAGCCTGGCGCACCGGACACTGTCCGGTGCACCACCGGACAGTCCGGTGTGCCAGGCCGAGCTGCAGTTGGTTGTACACAGCCAAGTCGTTTGCAATCCTTTTCTCACTATTTCTAGCACTTAGACAAAACACATTAACACTCAAAAACAATGTACTAGGTCTAGAAACTTACCTTTTTCTTTGATTTGCATTTCCCTATTCATTTGGAACATAAACACTTAGTCAATCGTGTTGGGCACTTAATCACCAAAACATTATAAAAATGGCCCAAGGGCACATTTCCCTTTCATGTAGTTATTATTCATTGTGCACTAACATTTTGTCAAATTGATTGTGTGTCGTTGCAACGCAAGGGTACCTAATTTGCCCATTAAAACAAGATTTATTTACACAATATATATAGAACATAACAATGTACGAGCACCTAACTATAGTTCTCTATATATTACTCCATACGTTCCAATTTATAAATCGTTTGACTTTTTTACCCCAACTTTTAATTAGCTTATCTTATTCAAAAAATCATAATTAATATTATTTTTTACGATGATATCATTTAGTATATCTCACGCAAAACCTAGGGTTCGAACCCTAACCATCTCTCACAAGCTTAGCTTGTAGCCACTAGAATACATATTTGTTCGTGTTTTTATAAAAAATAAATATTATAAATATTGTGAATATCGAAATAATGTACAAACTGTGAAACTAGAATACATATTCGTTGTGTATTAATATTTTATCGAATATTTTGTATGTTGTTGTAACGCACGGGGCACCTAACTAGTATACATCTATGTTGTTGCATTTCTAGGCAGATGGTGTGGAGCCTCTTCCATGCCACCGGGGCGTGCAACAACTTTTCTGCCTATGCGTAGGCGCTATACATGGCCAATGGGTTGTGCCGACATGGCCCAAGCCCGTTATCGGCCGTGCTGATTTAACAGATAAATGGTAGGTCATGTCGTGTTCGTCCGTGGACCGAAGTCTCAGACGAAGCATGGCCCAACTAGTTTTAAACATGTCATTTCATGCTATCGTGTTGTATCGTGCTACCGTGCCGGTGGCTAGGGCCACTCGTAACATAGCTCGAAAATAATTTATTTTCCCTATTTTATATTGTTCATTTTCTCATTTTTTGTAACAGAGCTCGAAAATAGCTCGAAAGTGGGGTCGAGTCAGTCATAGTTGTATATATGGTAGGCTAGATCGGGACGAGTGAGGTTAGGCTACAAACCGGTCGTGTTGGGTTGTGCTCGACCTGATGGTCTATTCGTACCTAGCATTAGGCTAAATGGGTCGATTTTAAGTTGGTGGTGCCCTTGCTGTTTGATGGGCTTGTATGAAAGCCTAAGCAAGGCTCATGATAGGCCTCGTATCAGTCTAAACATGGTTACTATCATATCATGCTGTGTTCGTGCCGTACTAAAATAGTTGTGTCTTGTTCCAGCCTATATAACCTCGACTATCTAGTCACCTATCGTGGACGCTTGCGGCTCGTGGTGGCCACTAGACACAGCACGGTGAGGTGTAGATGTGTTGGTGGCCCAAGGCAAAGCCTGTAGCGCTGGCCTACTACAGCGGTCCAGCGTGGTGCTTGGAGAGGTACGGCGCCATGGCCCACACCAACTGGGCTCGACCCATCGGCTGGGAGTGACCGAGCGTGAAGAGTCCAGCCAACATGTCTGTTAGTCTATATAAATAGAAATAGAAAACAGTTTCGGTCTGTTTCCGAAAGAGATTAAATGAGAATTAGACTTTAGATTAGATCTAATAAGAGATTAATCTAAGGGAAGTTTGAATCCATTGATTTTGGAGGAATTACTTAATAGAATACGCTATTTGGCTTGTAATATAATATTTCACCACTTTCTAAAGTTCAAATACAAACTTATCTCAAATTTATATGGTGTGGATGTAAATTGATTTTATGTATTTTTAGACTATGATTTTACTCTACAATTTATAACTTGTATTTGGCTTGCTCCACTATAGTAGAAATATAGCATATAAATATCTAACCCATATGAGCAAAGTAGCATATAAATATATTCAGTATGAAACCTTATTAACTTAATTAATCCGTGTCTAAATTATGATTATTAAAATATAACTTCATTCAAAGGATCTAAATGGAGCCTAAGGTTGTTTAGGGTGCGTTTGGGAGAGCTCTATAGCTCCACGTCCAGCGAGAATCACTCTCACGTAGCTAAACGGTAAAAAAGTGAACTGCTCTATGGTGGGAGCGGAGTGAATCTAGTCTCCATTTATACTAGAGAGTGGGAGCAAAAAAATCCGATTCCCGCCGCTCCCAACCTACTCCCCACTCTCCAACCCCTAAACAATCACTTCACACACTATTTATCAAACAGTTTTTGCTAGATAGATTCACTTCTACTAGAGAATCATTCAGAATCACTCCACTGAATAATCAACTCTTGCACCTAGAGAATCATAGAGTGTAGCTCTACCAAACGAGCCCTTAGACTTTGAGAGAAAACTTCACAACTGAGATAGTTAATACTAACAATCACGTTACGCATACTAACTGCTTCAACTAAACAACATGTTCGTCTGGTTTTAATCTATACCGGCTTCTACTAATTATACAGTGTTTTGTTTGTATGGATGATAGCTGCAGCAGTCCGAATAACTAGCTATAATCTAAAGCGATTAGGTCATATACCTACGTACACTTCTAAATCCCTAATTTATCCCCTATCTTTTCTACTATTTCAAATTTTATATTGTAAATAGTGTCAAACAATATCATCTGTATCTCTGTCCATATTTTACGCTATGTTTGGAGACGATCTTAGGCTGCCGCAAGAATCTCGAGCAGCGCGCGCCTAGACGCCTCCACGTCGCGCCGCGCTAAGAACGGGTGTTCGAGCAGCTCTACCGGAAAGGGGCGCCGCACTGGGTTCTTCTCCAGGCACGCCGCCAGGAAGGCGCGCAGCTCTGCCGACGCCTCTGTATCCTCTGGCACGGACGGAGTCTCCCCGTCGCAAATCGCCTGCTTCAGCTCCTCAGCAGATGGGTTCTTTACTCCGGGCACGAGGGAGAGTCGCCCCATGAAGAGCTCCAGGACGGTAACGCCGAGGCCCCAGACATCCGCCTTCATGGCGCCGATTGGCCCAGCGCGGGCTTTGGGCGCGAACCGCTCGGGGCTGAAGTACTTCTTAGTGCCGCCGGTGATGGGCACCTCGCCGGAGCCAACGACCCTCGAAATGTTGAAGTCGCTCAACTTGATTTCCCCGCGGGAGTTGGCGAGGATGTTGTCAGGTTTTACGTCGAGGTGCGCGACGCCGCGGTAGTGGAGCTGGAGTAGCCCCTGGACGCACTGCATGGCCACCTCGGCGACGGCTGCCTCCGGGATTCGCAGCCCCCCGCGCCGGCGCCGCCGCAGGAGACTGCCTAGAGAACCAGCGTCCATGTACTCGAGCACAGAGCGCGGCCTTGTAGCCGGGCTCGCGGAGCAGGGCGTAGAAGTCGATGACGTGCGTCGCCCCAGCAGCGATTTTGAGCACCTCGGCCTCCTTCTCTACGACGAGCGGGTCCTGGTCGTACGATATCTTTACAGCGAAGATCGCGCCGGTGCGGCAGTGGCGTGCCTTGCAGACGCTGGCTAAGCCGCCAGCGCCGAGGTTGCAGATCCAATCGAGGTCCGACAGCCGCAGCTTCTCTGGCGCCGCTGGGGCTGGAACCGCCGCCAGCACGGAGGCCGTCATCTTGGCCCGGCGGCAAATCTCGTGAGGCAGCATCGGGATGGCCATCTGACGCGCCGTGGAAGACTGGATGGAGAAGAGCAGGAAAGGAGATGGAACTATGGGAACAAGCGGGGCCGCGGGGGATTTATATGTAGCGTGAGGCAAGGTCCGAAGTCCGACTCCGACCAGTCACGCGTAGATGTCTGTTGAGCACATAAGCCTCGGACAGTTCACTTGTTTGATATATCTGCATGCGCCCAGGAGAATAGCTCCTTTCCGTAGATGGCCGAGCGAACATGCGGGTAGTTATCTGCCCTGAATAAAAGGAGAAGAAACAGAAAACGTCGCAGCTTGACGTAGTGCATGGCTGCCGCTGATGTTGGCGTCCTGGTCGTGCGACGTCGGCGTTGCTGCCGCTGTTCTTGACGTGGTGGTGAGCTCGGGTGGTACTCTTGGGGCTGGAGTTGGGCGACACTCCCTGGCCCTGCATCACCCTCTTCTTCAGGTACGAGTTCCAGTATTTTGTCGGCAGGTGTAGTGTAAAGTATGCTGATGTAGTGATGTATGATGGGAAGGAGTAACTTGAACTTATTTGGATAATATGAACTATCTAATATCTTTTGTATCTGTGAACTTGTGGATTATGCCTAAAATAGGATAGGATATATGTTGCTCAAATTTTCTGAATTTGGTTGTTTTGCTAGATTCACTAAAGGTCGGTTAATTTGGTTAGATGCGAAACAGAACCGAATTAACAAAAAACCAAAATTCTTGATTTCACCTAACCAACATACACATTTCGGTTCTATTTTAGAACCGAATTTTATAAAAAAATCGAGGAACCCAACCAAATGGATTCGTTCCATCCTGCTTTCTGTAGGCAGCGTCGTAGCGGCAGTACGGTGTATGCACGAGCAGCACAGCGACACTATCTGTCGTCGGTGTTTGCTTGCTGCGCCAGGACGGCACGCCGTGAAGATTTGAAGCGCAGAACGATCTCACGCACGTATGCTATCAGGTATCAGAATGGCAATCGTTCCCGTGAATCATTTTTTTCATAAAAAGAACTTGTTCATAGGTTCAATTTATAGCTTGTGAAGCTAGAGTCTCTCTTCACGTTTTCTTGATGCTCTGGTCTGTTTCGGGTTATCTACTGTTGTATTGCCAATTTATAACCTATATTATAAGGTCGTCTCCAGTAAATCGTAACATTTCACTGTTTTATACTTTTGATTTCATTATTCACAGAATGCAGTTTAAAATAGGAGATAAGATGAAAGATATGATAGGTAAGCTACTAGAGACAACCTAAGAACTCCATCGTATATATAATTTTATTTCGACAACTCTCGTGATACTTCATATAATTCTATTTTTAAATGAAACGTGCTACGATATATTTTTCAAAAACATTATATGTGTCACCTGTCCGAAATAGAATTTAGGTGTGTTCGGTTCCACCCAACTAAAGTTTACTTCTTGTCACATCGAACGTTTAAATAATAATTACGGTATTAAATATAGTCTAATTATAAAACTCATTACACATGTCAAGACTAAAAGATGATACAAATTTATTAAATCTAATTAAATTTATATTTAATATCTGTAATTGTTATTCAAACATTTGATGATACAAACTAAACTTTAGTAAGGGAAATCAAAACACCCTTAAAGTTTTGTTTCAATACTCTATAATTCACCTCAATCCACATGGATTGAGGCCTTGTTCGGTTATTTCAACTCCATGTGGATTGAAGTGTATTGACATGGATTGAAATGGATTTTGACATAATATGGATTTAAACCAACTCAATACCATCCAACCCATATGGGTTAAGGGTGAAACGAACAAGCCCTGAGATGGATTATGGTGTAAATTGAACTCAATACATGTAGTTTGAGGTGATCTGAGAGTATCCAAATAAGACCTAAAGGAATGGGTGGTCCGTTGCATACACTGGCAGGTATATGAGTAGTGTTGGGAATTCGGTCGGGCTAGTCTGGCCCGAGCGAGCCCATCGTGCTTTGGGCCAAACAGACTCGAACTGAGAAGGCCCAAAAAACTTTTGGGTCGTGTCATACCAGCCCAAAGAGTAGAAACAATGATCCAGCTCGACTCTAAAGAATGTCGTGTCTTTATTAAGCCGTATCGGCCCAAGCTCGATCCTTATATTTGAACCACATAAAGTCTAAATATTACAATTACAAAAAGTCCATAGCTTACTAAATTAAAGATATTAAACAATGAAAGTGTCATTTGACTACATTAAGTCTAAATATTACAACTACATAAAGTCCATAGCTTACTAAATTAAAGAAATTCAACAATACAAGCTTCATTAGGCCGGACTGGCTCAAGCTCAACCCATACGTGTAGGCCGTGTTGGTGTCTGATAGGCCGAAATTTGAGGCTGGGCCTGATAGTGAGAGCACCTAGAGGGGGGGTGAATAGGTGATCCTGTAAAACTTCAAACTTAAGCCACAAAACTTGGTTAAGTGTTAGCACAAATAATGCCAAGTGGCTAGAGAGGAGTCTCAACAAACACAGAAACCACAGAAGATCAATCACAGAGATGACACAGTGGTTTATCCCGTGGTTCGGCCAAGTCCAACGCTTGCCTACTCCACGTTGTGGCGTCCCAACGGACGAGGGTTGCAATCAACCCCTCTCAAGCGGTCCAAAGACCCACTTGAATACCACGGTGTTTTGTTTTCTTTTCTGTATCCCGTTTGCAAGGAATCTCCACAAATTGGAGTCTCTTGCCCTTACAAGTATATGATCACAAAGAAGCACAGAGTAAGGGAGGGAAGCAACACACACAAATCCACAGCGAAATGCGCACACACACGGCCAAGAATCGAGCTCGAATGACTATCTCAAAGTTCTCACTAGAACGGAGCTCGAATCACTTAGAATCACAAACGAATGCGCAAAGAATGAGTGTGGATGATCAAGAATGCTCTAAGGTTGCTTGGTTGTCTCCTCCATGCGCCTAGGGGCCCCTTTTATAGCCCCAAGGCAGCTAGGAGCCGTTGAGAGCAAATCTGGAAGGCCAATCTTGCCTTCTGTCGTCGGGGGCACCGGACAGTCCGGTGCACACCGGACACTGTCCGGTGCCCGATTTCCTTCCTAAAATGGCGCTACCGACCGTTGCAGACCGTTGCAGATCTGGGAGCCGTTGGCGCACCGGACATGTCCGGTGCACACCGGACAGTCCGGTGCCATCTTCTAGCCGTTGGCTCGGCCATGTGTCCCGCGCAGATTGCGCGGCCGACCGTTGGCCCGGCCGACCGTTGGCTCACCGGACAGTCCGGTGCACACCGGACAGTCCGGTGCACACCGGACAGTCCGGTGAATTTTAGCCGTACGTCGCCGGTGAATTCTCGAGAGCAGCCACTTCGCGCCGAGCCAGCCTGGCGCACCGAACATGTCCGATGCACACCGGACAGTCCGGTGTACCCAGACTGGGCAGACTTTGGCTGCTCGAGCCATTTCTTCTCCAACTCGATTTTTTCTGTTTCCAGCACTTAGACACAATACATTAGTCCATAAAACAATGTACTAAGTCTGAGAAACATACCTTTATCCTTGATTTGTACTTTGTCCACCATTTTACAATTAGGCACTTGTGTTGGGCACTAAATCACCAAAATACTTAGAAATGGCCCAAGGGCACATTTCCCTTTCAATCTCCCCCTTTTTGGTGATTTATGCCAACACAACATAAAGCAAGTAGAACAAGTACAAAAACACTTCAAATAAGAACTCAAATTATTTTGATTCAATTTTGACATATATGGATCACTCTATGCCACCACTTGGTTTGTTTTTGCAAATCAAACTCAAATCTCTATCTCTAAGTCAAACACACATGTTGAAACATAAAGAGAGCCATTCCAAAAGAGATTGATCAAAGATTTCAAAAAACTCCCCCTTTTTTCCATAATCAATACTTCTCCCCACAAGAAGCCAACTTTTGATAAGAGAGACAACAAAAGAGTTTTGACAAACCAAAAGCTCTATTCTACTATTTTCAAAATCTCTCAAGTGGTAGCTGATCCATTTATCGCTTTGGCCTTTATTTTCTCCCCCTTTGGCATCAAACACCAAAATGGGATCAATCTTGGCCCTATAACCCCATTGCCTCACCAAAATCTTCAATTAAGAGTAAATGGCAATAAGAGTTCATGAGATGAACTTGGAATAAGTTACCCTCTCATCGGAGTGCAATGGAAGTCTTTCATGGTCCAAGTCCACCTTTTCCCTTTCAATTCTCCTTTGAGACTAAAACAAGCAAACTCAAGCATATGGTTAGTCTCAAAGGGTCAAGTTGTAACACATCTCCCCCTAAAACTGTGCATCACTTTGCAACGGACTTGTGAGGTCCAGGGAGTGTTTGTACAACTTGAGCACCATACTTAACAACAAAATGCAAAAAGGAACATGATCAAAAGCATCAATACATATATGCTACAATTCAATCCAAGTTCCGCGAATCTAAGACATTTAGCTCACTACGCAGCCTGCAAAAGGTCTTCTCATCTAAAGGCTTGGTAAAGATATCGGCTAGCTGGTTCTCGGTGCTAACATGAAACACTTCGATATCTCCCTTTTGCTGGTGGTCTCTCAAAAAGTGATGCCGGATGTCAATGTGCTTTGTGCGGCTGTGCTCAACAGGATTTTCCGCTATTCGGATAGCACTCTCATTGTCACATAGGAGTGGGACTTTGCTCAGATTGTAGCCAAAGTCCCTGAGGGTTTGCTTCATCCAAAGTAGTTGCGCACAACACTGTCCTGCGGCAACGTACTCGGCCTCAGCGGTGGATAAGGCAACGGAGGTTTGTTTCTTAGAGTTCCATGACACAAGGGACCTTCCTAAGAATTGGCACGTCCCCGATGTACTCTTCCTATCGACCTTACATCCAGCATAGTCGGAATCTGAGTACCCAATCAAGTCAAAGTTAGACCCCTTTGGATACCAGATCCCGAAGCAAGGCGTAGCGACTAAATATCGAAGAATTCGCTTCACAGCCACTAAGTGACACTCCTTCGGATCAGATTGAAATCTAGCACACATGCATACGCTAAGCATAATATCCGGTCTACTAGCACATAAATAAAGCAGAGAACCTATCATGGACCGGTATGCTTTTTGATCAACGGACTTACCTCCTTTGTTGAGGTCGGTGTGTCCGTCGGTCCCCATCGGAGTCTTTGCGGGCTTGGCGTCCTTCATCCCAAACCGCTTCAGCAAGTCTTGCGTGTACTTTGTTTGGGAGATGAAGGTGCCATCCTTGAGTTGCTTCACTTGGAACCCAAGGAAGTAGTTCAACTCGCCCATCATCGACATCTCGAATTTCTGCGTCATCACCCTGCTAAACTCTTCACAAGACTTTTGATTAGTAGAACCAAATATTATGTCATCGACATAAATTTGACATACAAAAAGATCACCATCGCAAGTCTTAGTAAAAAGAGTTGGATCGACTTTCCCAACCTTGAAAGCATTAGCAATTAAAAAGTCTCTAAGGCATTCATACCATGCTCTTGGGGCTTGCTTAAGTCCATAGAGCGCCTTAGAGAGCTTACACACGTGGTCGGGGTACCGTTCATCCTCAAAGCCAGGGGGTTGCTCCACGTACACCTCCTCCTTGATCGGCCCGTTGAGGAAAGCGCTCTTCACATCCATTTGGTACAACCTGAAAGAATGGTGAGCGGCATATGCTAGCAAGATACGAATTGATTCTAGCCTAGCCACAGGAGCAAATGTCTCCTTAAAGTCCAAACCTGCGACTTGGGCATAACCTTTTGCCACAAGCCGAGCCTTGTTCCTCGTCACCACCCCGTGCTCGTCCTGTTTGTTGCGGAACACCCACTTGGTTCCCACAACATTTTGCTTGGGACGAGGCACCAGTGTCCAAACTTCATTGCGCTTGAAGTTGTTGAGTTCCTCCTGCATGGCCAATACCCAATCCGGATCTAGCAAGGCCTCCTCTACCCTGAAAGGCTCAATAGAAGAGACAAAGGAGTAATGCTCACAAAAATTAACTAATCGAGATCGAGTAGTTACTCCCTTGCTAATGTCACCCAGAATTTGGTCGACGGGATGATCCCTTTGAATCATCGCTCGAACTTGGGTTGGAGGTGCCTGAAAGGATCACGATGCCCAAGAGGGGGGGTGAATTGGGCTTTTCTAAAAATCAACACTAATTAAAACCTAAGCAAGAGATAAGCAAGAGCCCAACTTCACCCCAACAACTAGCACTAAGAATATAATACTAGAAATGCAACAAAGCTAAGATAATACTTCAAATACTTGCTAAACAAATACACAATGTAAAGTGCTTGAATTAAGTGCGGAATGTAAAGCAAAGTTTAGAAGACTCCTCCAATTTTTCCCGAGGTATCGAAGAGTCGGCACTCTCCACTAGTCCTCGTTGGAGCACCCGCGCAAGGGTATCGCTCCCCCTTGGTCCTCGCAAGAACCAAGTGCTCACTACGAGATGATCCTTTGCCACTCCGGCGCGGTGGATCCCTCGAGACCGCTTACAAACTTGAGTCGGGTCACCAACAAGATTTTCACGGTGATCACCGAGCTCCCAACGCCACCAAGCCGTCTAGGTGATGCCGATCACCAAGAGTAACAAGCCGTAGACTTTCGCTTGACCAAGAGAAGCCTAATGCAAGTGGTGTGTGCTCTAGGTGGCTCTCACTAGCGCTAATGAGGAACAAGCGCGGATTATGATTCTCTAATCTCCTCACTAGGCTTTTGGTGCTTGCAAAGCTCTAGCAATGTGCTGGAATAAATGTGGAGTGCAAGACATTGAATATGGTGGGTGGAGGGGGTATAAATAGCCCTCACCCACCAACTAGCCGTTACAGGCAATTCACTGCGCGATGGCGCACCGGACAGTCCGGTGCGCCACCGGTGCGCCAACGGTGCGCCACCGGTGCGCCAACGGTCGTTTCCAATGGCTAGTTCTGACAGGTAGCCGTTGGACTCATGGCGCACCGGACAGTGAACAGTTCATTGTCCGGTGCACACCGGACAGTCCGGTGGGGTGTCCGGTGTGCCACTAAAATTCAACTCTGAAAGCTGCGCTCTCGGGTTTCTGCGAAGGCAGAGCCTCTGCCGCGGACCAGCCTGGCCCCACCTGGCAGAGGGTGCACCGGACAGTCCGGTGCACACCGGACAGTCCGGTGCCCCAACGCCAGAAACACTAACTTTTGTTTTTCAGCTGTTTTTCAAATCGGTTTTCGTTCTAACTTGAGTGTGAGTTCTAGAGTGACACCTAGCACTGTGTATGAGTGTGATTGTGCACCAACACTACACTAGAACTCTTTTGGTCAAACTACTCATCGACAACCCCTCTTTATAGTACGGCTAAAAGAGAATAAAAGACCTAACTAAAATGCGAGTGTCCACATCTCCTTGACACTCGGATTCCGTAGACCTTCACCTTTTGTTTCGTCGTTTTAGCCGTCGCTTCGAGTTCTTATGTCCTGAATTGTTTTCACCGTTGTAGTACTTCTACCTGTCATGCGACCTAACTTACCATTTGTCTCTTCAAAACACACGTTAGTCACATATAATATTACGTTGTCATTAATCACTAAAACCAACCAGGGGCCTAGATGCTTTCAATCTCCCCCTTTTTGGTGATTGATGACAACCCTACAAGTTTTGTGAGAGTAGTTTGTTTTGAAGTTTCTGTCAATAGAAAGAATGGTTAGATATACTCAGTAATCTTTGACAGAAAGAACGTGTACCATAATAATAAGAGTGAGCGCATACACATCATAAGATTCTTGTTCATATAAAAGTGAAGTTAAATCAATGAAACAAGAACTAGAAGACTGGTGATAAAATATAAGGTGAAAACATAATACACACAGTCAATCAAGCAACGAGAGTATATGACGAGTTTGTGAGCCAAAAACATCAAGCTAGTACAGAGAGTAGCAAGCACATATATTACATCAACATGACTCTCTACTAACTCTCTAACTCCCCCTAACTCTCACAACTCATATCTCTCCCCCTTTGGCGTCAAACACCAAAAGGGGTCCTGAACCTAAACATCTGAAGCAGGAGGAGGTGGCGGGGGCGCATCCGATCGCGGTCGAGGCAGCAGAGCGAACGCTGGCGGAGGGTCAGAGTCAGTCTCGGATCCAGGATCTGTGGTAGAAGCTGGAGCTGGTACTGACTCGGACTGAGGCCGCGCTGCAGGAGCTACCGGAACAGAAGCGGAGACAGATACTGCCACAGCGGTAGTGATAACAGCAGATACTGGTGGCACTGGCGGCTGCGGACAGACAGAGCTGAGAACCGGAGAGGTGAACGCCAAAGTGACCGGCCGGAGCGGAGAGGTACCAACAGGGGGTCCTGACAAAATCGATGGCACCACAGGAGCATGAAGCGGAGGAGGTGGAGCAGACAGAACCGGAGGAACTGAGACACCAGACTGCTGTAGCATGAGAGCCATGAATGCCCTACTCTCAGCCCGATCCTGAAGAAGCTGCTGCTGAAACGAATCCTGCCTGTCCTGCATGTTCTGAAACATCGAGAGCATCCTCTCGGATAACCGGGCCTGCTCGGCTACCAGGTGAGCCTGCTCGGCTACAATGTGAGCCTGCTGCGCTGCCATGTGAGCCTGCTGCTGAGTGAGAGTCTGGAGAATCGAAGCAAGAGCAGGGTCCATAGCCTGAGGAGTAGCAGAGGCAGCACTAGAACTCCCAGCCTCATGATCATGTGAGCGTGGAGGCATAGGAGGCGGAGGCGGAGGAGGAACCCCAAAATCGTCATCATCATCATCATCAGCTGTTGTACCCTGAGTGTCAAACTATCGAAGAGCAGCATCCTCGGCCTGAGAGTCAAAAACAGTAGCAGAAGCTGGCACAGGAATCTCAGGCGCAGGACGATAGGATCCAAAAACGAGGTGTGAGGCCTCAAGGGTGCTCTGAAATCGAGGGGGCTGAATCAGCTGCGCAAAGATGTGGCACAAGTAGTGAGCATAGGGCAACTGCCGACGAGCACGAATCCCATCCAAAACGGTGTCCTCGATCTCACAAATCAGGAAGTCCACAACGTCAAACTCAGAGTGGGAGACCAGGGCACCAAGGAGCCAAAGCTGAATATGAGTGGTAGCCTCCCTGTATCCCATCCTCGGCAGAAGAGTCCGTCTGATAAGCTCATATAAGTACTTTGCTGCGGTAGTAAAATCTGCTGGTGAACATCGCGACCCATCTGAGAAGGGCGGGCGGAACAGAGCCGCGATGTGAGCTGTACCCGGAGCCACACCGCCGTGAGGGCGACGAGGAGGGTCAGAAGTGCCGTAGCAAAGGCTGTGAAGACGAGTCGTCGACTCGGGAAATCCAAAAAGCTGGCGGATCTGACTGGCAGTAATAGTGACATCCTCGCGCTCAAAGCGAAACCTCATCCAGTGATGATCCGGGTCAATCCAAACAGAGGCGTAGAAGACTCATACCCACTCCTCAACATACCTGCCGCTGGTAGTCAAAAGGGTCTGAAGGCCTGGCAGATAGGTGAGGTGCGCCTCAGAGTCAGCACCGGCTGCAAGCAGAAAGGCTGGAAGATCCAAAAGCCGGTGCACTCGCAGAGCAATCTGAGCAGACATCTGAGCTCTGAAAAACGACTCCTGAGTACGTGTGCTGAAAAGGTCACCTGCTGCAGGGTCTCTCTGAGCTGGTAGCCAAGACTCTACGGGTACGTATCTGAACCTACGTACCCGTGCCGCTGTAGCACGCTGAAGGTCAAACAGACGAGGATCCGCAGCAAGTGGTTGAACCTCAGTCTCATCGCGCTCCCGGAACCGAGGTGGAGGGACAGGAGGAGCTGAAGCGGGAGGAGGAGGAGCAGTGGAAGCTGGCGTGGTGGAGGTAGCGGGTATGTCTGTGGTGGTGGATGGCGCAATAGGAGTGACGGGAGCAGGCAGAGTGGGTGGCGGAGTGGAAGCAGAGGTGGTGTGAGTAGAGGAGCGCCGGGAGGCGAGACGACGAACACGATATGCGATCTGATCTGACGGAGTCTGCGGCTGATCTCCAAGCTCGGCCTGCGCAGCGGCTGCTGCAGCTGCTGCCGCTGCACGGGCTGCTCTGTCCGTACGCCGCTTCTTGCGGCCTTCCTGCTGCTCCAAATAAACAGTCTTGCCCTTGACCTGCCTGAAGGGGCGACGAGGATCCTCATCATCGCCTCCCCCTGGCGCCGACACATTCTTCGTGCGCGGCATCCTGAACCAAAGTCTGTAAATGAGATAGAGAGACTAAGCACAGAGCAAAAATCACCGATAGATTGAGCAAAGAATGAGATGACTACCTGGAAAGCTCACACGAGAGGTGACGATCCAGGCAGGACGGGAGACGGCACACGGTCAAATAAGGTCACTGAAATGACAGAAGAGGTGAGCACGTATTAGTCACATAGTCATAAGCATATGAAATGTGAATAAATACATACACAGAGAGATATGGCACAGAAAACACGAGACGAGACGATCGAGAAGTCAAACGACGTGAAAACGACGTTCGAAGGATAAATAGTGTCATAGGATGTTTGGAATTCGAATTGAGGCACAAAACGATATGGAATTGAGCCGATACTTCACGAATAGGTTTATATAGGTGAATATGAGTGAAGTGTGTGCTTGGTTTGAATTTAGGCGAAGAAAAAGAGATTAGGGCACTCGGCTCGGAAACAATCGCTCGAAACAGGGAATTGAGTGAAATTTAAGCCTGGGATCTCGGATTGGCGTGAAATTTGGCAAGTAGGTTACTGGAAGTGTTGTGAAGGTGCCTGAAAAATTTGGGTTCAATTGGAGCATTTTTGGCTGGTTTGGGCATTTCACCGAGCATGTGGCGTGCGGGGAGCTAGGGTTTTGGTGAAACGGCCATTTGAGGTGGGAAAACCCTCCCGAAGGAGCTAAGAACCTGCAGGAGAGTTCAAGGAATACAGGGGAACACATTCCACAACTTGGATTCATTGGATTTGACAAGAATTCGAGGAAATTCACAAGAGGTGGAAAAAAGGGAGAACACAGTCACAGTCAGAGAGCAGGGAAAGTAGGGAGAAATGGATGGACTGCTCACCGAGAGGGAGAGAACGGGCCCAGGCACACAATCGCCGGAGCACGGCCGGAGATGGTGGCCGCCGGTAGCTGGAGATCGCCGGCGGGGGAGGGGAAACGCCAGACAGAGACAGAGACAGAGAGCGGGCGAGGCTGGTGAAATGAGCCTCTGGCTCGGCTGCGGGCTGGAGGCCTTTTTAAAACGCGAGATGGGCGCACCGGACAATCTACAGCGCCTGTCCGGTGCACACCGGACAGCGCACAGTAGCTATCCGGTGAATCACCGGACAGCGCACAGGAGATCTGATTTATAGCGCGCGGCTGCCGGTGCACCGGACATTGCACAGTGCAGTGTCCGGTGCACACCGGACTGTCCGGTGAGCCCAGACAGAGGAGAGTTTGGAAAATTTTGAATTTCTATCTAACTCCCAACCAAACCAAATCCCAACTTATAATCACACAAAATAACACTTGTTGGGACAGGTATTGGCACCCTCATATACTTTTCAAAATATTTTGCCATAGGCTAGATAATTTTTAGAGAAAATAGGCAAATGGTGAAATTTGCATTTTGGCTTGCACTAGGGGTTTTTCTAAGAGATTTGAGTTTTGAATACTCCCCCTAAGTGCAGTACCTCATGCATATTTCAAGAACCAACAATTGCATGAAAAGTAAGAATTCAAGTGCTAAAAGCTTAAAAACTAAGACTTGTCAAGTTTGACCCGAGTTAAGCTTTTTCACTCGCTTTGTTGGCGGTTATCTTAACTAGGTTAGACAAGCCCTAGATGCAATACAAGGAATTTAAACATGCAATGCAAGGCTTGACAACACCATTTGATATTTTACATAAAATTTCTGAGATCAAGAATATTTAGTTCATTCCTCAACATGCAAAAGCGGGTCTTATCAAGTGGCTTAGTGAAAATATCCGCTAATTGATCTTCCGACCTCACTCCTTCTAAAATGATATCTCCTTTAGCAACATGATCTCTAAGGAAGTGATGACGGATATCAATATGCTTGGTGCGAGAGTGTTGAACAGGATTATTAGCAATTTTAACAGCACTCTCATTGTCACACAACAAAGGTACCTTATCTAGAATTATGCCATAGTCTAGAAGGGTTTGTTTCATATATAAAATCTGTGTGCAACAAGCACCCGTGGCAATGTATTCCGCTTCGGCAGTTGACAAGGCAACACTGTTTTGCTTTTTGGATGTCCATGAAACTAGTGATCTACCAAGCAGATGGCATCCCCCAGAAGTACTTTTCCTATCAATTTTGCAACCAGCATAATCCGAATCGGAATAGCCAATTAAATCAAAAGTAGCTCCTTTGGGATACCACAGACCAACGCTTGTGGTGTGCCTGAGATACCTAAGAATTCTCTTAACAGCGCGAAGATGAGCTTTCTTAGGATTAGATTGAAATCTAGCACACATGCAGACACTAAACATAATATCGGGCCTAGATGCGGTAAGGTATAATAAACTACCAATCATAGAACGGTAGAGAGTTTGATTAACCGGGTTACCTCCCTCATCTAAGTCGAGATGTCCATTTGTAGGCATGGGGGTCTTGATTGGTTTGCACTTCTCCATGTTGAACCTTTTCAACAAGTCTTTGGTATACTTCTCTTGTGAGAGAAAGTTACCATCTTTCATTTGCTTGACTTGAAAGCCGAGGAAGTACGTTAGCTCACCAATCATTGACATCTCAAACTCCTTCGACATCAACTCACCAAATTCCTTACAATGATAGTCATTTGTCGAGCCAAAGATTATATCATCAACATATACTTGACAAATGAAAATATCACCGTTATGTTTCTTTGTGAAGAGAGTTGTGTCGACGGTCCCGATCTTGAAGCCCTTTTCGATGAGGAAGTCGCGAAGGCGCTCATACCAAGCCCTTGGAGCCTGCTTTAGCCCATATAGCGCCTTGGACAACCTGTAGGCATGGTTAGGATATCTTGGGTCTTCAAATCCAGGCGGTTGCTCAACATATACAAGTTCATTTATGAAGCCATTTAAAAATGCACTTTTTACATCCATTTGATAAAGTTTTATATCATAGCATGATGCATATGCAAGAAGGATACGGATGGCTTCCAGTCGAGCAACCGGTGCAAAGGTCTCTCCAAAATCTAAGCCTTCAACTTGAGAGAATCCCTTCGCGACAAGTCTTGCCTTGTTTCTTATAATTACACCTTGATCATCTTGTTTGTTTCTGAACACCCACTTTGTTCCAATGATTCTTGCATCTTGTGGAGGCTTCTCCAGGGTCCAAACTTCGTTACGGGTGAAGTTGTTAAGTTCTTCATGCATGGCATTCACCCAGTCCGGATCCTGTAGCGCCTCATCTATACAAGTAGGCTCAACACAAGAAACAAAAGAGTGATGTTCAATAAAAGAAGCATGTCTATGTGATCGAGTAATAACCCCTTGTGAAGGACTCCCGATGATTTGGTTTTGAGGATGAGCTTGAAGTAGTGATGAGTTTCTCCTGTTAACCACTTGGGAAGAAGGTCCTGGAGCATCAACATCTTCGGCTTGTACCCTTGCTTGTTCATGAGAGACAAATGTATCTTCATTTGCATGCCTCTCATCTTTTTCATCATCTTGTGGTACATTTGATGAAGAAGGCCTGTCAATGATTTGCACTTCTTCTTCATCTTCTTTTGGTTTGATAGCTCCAATAGGCATGTTCTTCATTGCTTCCCTTAGTGGCTCATCACCTACATCATCAAGATTTTCAAGTGCTCCTTGGGAGCCATTAGTCTCATCAAATTCCACATCATATGTTTCTTCTACCATACCAGTGGCATGGTTGAATACTCGATATGCTTTGGACTTTAATGAATAACCCAAAAGAAAACCAATATCACAACGTCTTTGAAACTTCCCTAGGTGATGGCGTTTCTTGTAGATGTAGCATTTGCACCCAAACACCCGGAAGAAGGAGACGTCTGGCTTTTTCCCATTTAGCAGTTCATAAGGAGTCTTCTCAAGTAGCCGGTGAGGAAATAGCCTGTTTGATGCATAACAAGCAGTGTTGACAGCTTCGGCCCAAAACCTCTCCGGTGTGTTATACTCATCAATCATTGTTCTTGCAAGAGTGATCAAGGTCCTGTTTTTCCTTTCAACAACTCCATTTTGTTGAGGTGTGTATGTGGCAGATACTTCATGCTTGATCCCAATTTCATCACAGTACTCATGAATGTTGGTGTTGTCAAATTCTTTGCCATTGTCACTTCCAATTTTCTTAATCTTGCAATCAAATTCATTTTGTGCTTTCTTGGCAAACTTCTTGAATATAGATGCAACTTAAGATTTGTCATGGAGAAAGAACACCCAAGTGTATCTTGAGAAGTCATCAACAATCACTAGACAGTAGAGGTTGCCACCGGCACTGACATAATTTGTAGGTCCAAACAAATCCATATGAAGTAGTTCCAGTGGCCTTGATGTTGACATGAAAGCTTTAGTGGGATGTGTATTAGCAACTTGCTTTCCAGCTTGACATGCACTGCATGGCTTGTCTTTTTCAAACACCACATCCTTTAATCCTCTAACCATATCTTTCTTTAATACCTTCTTGAGTGTGCTCATTCCAACATGTGCAAGCCTCCTATGCCAAAGCCATCCAAGAGAAGCTTTGGTGAAGAGGCAAGTTCTTAAGTCTGCATCTTCTGAAGTGAAATCCACTAAGTAGAGGTTGTTGTATCTAAATCCCTTGAATACCATTGATTCATCATCCATCTTTGTTACAATAACCTCTGTTGGAGTGAATAAGCATTGAAGTCCAAGATCACAGAGTTGACCCACTGATAATAAATTGAAGCTCAAAGGTGCAACTAAGAGAACATTTGATATTGATAAATCATTTGAGATTGCCACCTTGCCAAGTCCTTGCACTTTTCCTTTTGAATTGTCTCCAAATGTGATTTTATCTTGTCCATCAACATTTTCATCTAGTGAGGTGAACATCCGTGGGTTGCCTGTCATATGTTGTGTGCATCCACTGTCAATAACCCAATGGCTCCCACCGGTCTTGTAGTTCACCTACATTCACAGACAATTCAAGCTTGAGTTTTGAGGGCCCTATATTGCATAGGACCAGTGACTCTCTCAATTAAGGACTTTGCCACCCAGATTTGTCTAGGTCTATTCTTGTTTGGTGGACCTAGGAATGTAACCTTAACCTTTCCATTTGCAACCTTTCTTAGAACATAGTGAGCATTGAAAGCAAATGGTCTTGAGTGATTAGGCAAGGGAGTTGGTGGTTTGACTTTGCAGTTGTGGGCAAAGTGACCTTCATTTCCACACTCAAAGCACTTGATAGGCTTGTGAGTCTGCTTTGGCTTGTATTGAGTGGTGCCTTTCTTTTGCACAAAAGCATTGTATCCAATACCACTCTTGTTATTTTTCATAACAGTGTTCATAAGCAGCTCATTTTGGAGATATTGACCCTTGTTGAACTTTTGCACACTTGTTGCAAGATGTTCATTTTCACTTTTTAGTTTCTTGACCTCATTCTTAAGCCTTTGATTATCCACTACCAACTCATTGTTGAAATCATTGTTCTCAATAGCAACTTTTCCTCTAGTAGTTGCATCAGTCAAGTAATTCTTCAATTTTTGGTTGTCTAAAGTCAGGACTTCAACTTTTTCAGTCAATTCAGCATGTAGACTAGTTTGCTCTTCTTGAATCAAATCATCACATGAGGTTGCTACATCAAGCTTAACAACAGGGTTAATAGCCTCATGTGTTTTGCAAGATAAAAGTTCATTTTCAACAAGAAGATTGGCATGATCAAATTTAATTTGAGTATAGTCTTCCTCGATCTTTACTAGTCTATTTTGCAACTCCCTATTAGCTTTATTTAATTTGTCATATTTTTCCTTAGCATCTTTTAGGGAGTTTGTGAGCTCATTTACAGTTGATGACATAGTTTTATTTTCTTCTTTTATTTCATCACTAGCCTTTGTAACTATGTCATACTTGGCATTTAAAGATTCATTTTCATTTTTCAGCCTATCACATTTAGCTTTTGACTTTCTAATGATTTGAGTATATTCTTTAAGTAAGTCAACTAACTCATCATATGAAGGTGAAGCAAATTCCTCATCACTATCACTATCACTATCATCAACAATATCATTTTGTACCTTCCGTTCACCCCTAGCCATGAGGCATAGGTGAGAAGTGGATGATGGCGATGGTGGTGGTGAAGAGAAGTCCCCGGCGATGGCGGCAATTTTTTCATCATTCTCTTCTTCACTTGAAGAAGACCCACTTGATGATTCGATGTCGGTGAGCCAGTCGCCAACAATATATGCCTTTCCATTCTTCTTCTTGTGGAACCTCTTTTGCTTCCCATCCTTTCTCTTGAAAAATTTCTTTTCCTTCTTTTCATCATCGCTGTCATCTTATTTCTTGCCCTTGAACTTGTTCTTCTTGGGCTTGTTGCATTGATGAGCAAGATGACCAAGCTCACCACAATTGTAGCAGTCCATCTCAGAAATGGGCTTTCTTTTGTTGGAAAAGAACTTCTTCTTCCTTGAATCAAATTTGATGCCTTCTCTATTTAGCTTTTTCAACATCTTGGTGGTCTTCCTTACCATCAAGGCAATGTTTGCATCAAGGTCATCATCACTTGAGGATTCTTCCTCAACTTGTATTTTTGCTTTTCCTTTTCTTTCATGATTTGCTTTGAGAGCCAAATCCTTTCTTTTGGAAGATGATTCTTCTTTGTCGTTGATGTGCATGTACATTTCATGAGCGTTGATCTTTCCCAAAATTTGTGTAGGTGTGGTAACCGAAAGATCCATTTGATGTAGCACAGTGACAATGTGTCCATATTTGTCTATTGGGAGGACACTGAGAATCTTCCTCACAACATCCGGTTGTGAGATTTGAGTAAGCCCCAATCCATTAACTTCCTCTACAAGAATATTGAGTCGTGAGTACATAGCATTTGCATTTTCATTAGTAAGCATTTCAAAAGAATTTAACTTTCGCATGGCTATGTGATATCTTTCCTCACGTTCACTTCTAGTTCCTTCGTGTAGAGCACAAATGTCCATCCACAAATCATGAGCATTTTTATGATTTCTTACCCTATTGAACACATCTTTGCAAAGGCCTCTAAAAAGGGTGTTTTTGGCCTTAGCATTCCATTTCTCATAATTGAACTCATCACCTACAAGATTTGTGGGATCTCTAGGTTCGGGGAACCCTTGTGTGGCGGCTTTATAGACACCAATGTCTATAGCCTCTAAGTATGCTTCCATACGAATTTTCCAATAAGGAAAATCGTCACCATCAAAAACGGGAGGAGGTCCATCCCCACCGGACATCGTAACTCTAGCGGTTAAGCTAATCTATGAGCAACAAGGCTCTGATACCAATTGAAAGGATCACGATGCCCAAGAGGGGGTGAATTGGGCTTTTCTAAAAATCAACACTAATTAAAACCTAAGCAAGAGCCCAACTTCACCCCAACAACTAGCACTAAGAATATAATACTAGAAATGCAACAAAGCTAAGATAATACTTCAAATACTTGCTAAACAAATACACAATGTAAAGTGCTTGAATTAAGTGCGGAATGTAAAGCAAAGTTTAGAAGACTCCTCCAATTTTTCCCGAGGTATCGAAGAGTCGGCACTCTCCACTAGTCCTCGTTGGAGCACCCGCGCAAGGGTATCGCTCCCCCTTGGTCCTCGCAAGAACCAAGTGCTCACTACGAGATGATCCTTTGCCACTCCGGCGCGGTGGATCCCTCGAGACCGCTTACAAACTTGAGTCGGGTCACCAACAAGATCTTCACGGTGATCACCGAGCTCCCAACGCCACCAAGCCGTCTAGGTGATGCCGATCACCAAGAGTAACAAGCCGTAGACTTTCGCTTGACCAAGAGAAGCCTAATGCAAGTGGTGTGTGCTCTAGGTGGCTCTCACTAGCGCTAATGAGGAACAAGCGCGGATTATGATTCTCTAATCTCCTCACTAGGCTTTTGGTGCTTGCAAAGCTCTAGCAATGTGCTGGAATAAATGTGGAGTGCAAGACATTGAATATGGTGGGTGGAGGGGGTATAAATAGCCCTCACCCACCAACTAGCCGTTACAGGCAATTCACTGCGCGATGGCGCACCGGACAGTCCGGTGCGCCACCGGTGCGCCAACGGTGCGCCACCGGTGCGCCAACGGTCGTTTCCAACGGCTAGTTCTGACAGGTAGCCGTTGGACTCATGGCGCACCGGACAGTGAACAGTTCATTGTCCGGTGCACACCGGACAGTCCGGTGGGGTGTCTGGTGTGCCACTAAAATTCAACTCTGAAAGCTGCGCTCTCGGGTTTCTGCGAAGGCAGAGCCTCTGCCGCGGACCAGCCTGGCCCCACCTGGCAGAGGGTGCACCGGACAGTCCGGTGCACACCGGACAGTCCGGTGCCCCAACGCCAGAAACACTAACTTTTGTTTTTCAGCTGTTTTTCAAATCGGTTTTCGTTCTAACTTGAGTGTGAGTTCTAGAGTGACACCTAGCACTGTGTATGAGTGTGATTGTGCACCAACACTACACTAGAACTCTTTTGGTCAAACTACTCATCGACAACCCCTCTTTATAGTACGGCTAAAAGAGAATAAAAGACCTAACTAAAATGCGAGTGTCCACATCTCCTTGACACTCGGACTCTGTAGACCTTCACCTTTTGTTTCGTCGTTTTAGCCGTCGCTTCGAGTTCTTATGTCCTGAATTGTTTTCACCGTTGTAGTACTTCTACCTGTCATGCGACCTAACTTACCATTTGTCTCTGCAAAACACACGTTAGTCACATATAATATTACGTTGTCATTAATCACTAAAACCAACCAGGGGCCTAGATGCTTTCAGTGCTGGTTGCGCTTCTTCCTCCATCACATGATCATCTTGTGTTCCCCCTTGATCACACGCCTCCTGTTGATGAACCTGTTCATTGTCTTGAGTTGGGGGAAGCACCGTTGTTGAGGAAGAAGGTTGATCTCGTTCATCTTGTTCCTGTGGCCGAACGTCTCCAATCGCCATGGTTCGTATAGCGGCCGTCGGAACATCTTCTTCATCTACATCATCACAATCAACAACTTGCTCTCTTGGAGAGCCATTAGTCTCATCAAATACAACGTCGCTAGAGACTTCAACCAAACCCGATGATTTGTTGAAGACCCTATACGCCTTTGTATTTGAATCATAACCTAATAAAAACCCTTCTACAGCTTTGGGAGCAAACTTAGAATTTCTACGCTTCTTCACTAGAATGTAGCATTTGCTCCCAAATACACGAAAGTACGATACATTGGGTTTGTTACCGGTTAGTAGCTCATATGAAGTCTTCTTGAGGAGGCGATGAAGGTAGACCCTGTTGATGGCGTGGCAAGCCGTGTTCACAGCTTCCGACCAAAAGCACTCGGGGGTCTTGAACTCTCCAAGCATTGTCCTCGCCATATCTATGAGCGTCCTGTTCTTCCTCTCTACCATGCCATTTTGCTGAGGTGTGTAGGGAGCGGAGAACTCGTGCTTGATCCCTTCCTCCTCAAGAAACTCCTCCACTTGAAGGTTCTTGAATTCAGACCCGTTGTCGCTCCTTATCTTTTTCACCTTGAGCTCAAACTCATTTTGAGCTCTCCTTAGGAAGCGCTTGAGGGTCCCTTGGGTTTCAGACTTATCCTGCAAAAAGAATACCCAAGTGAAGCGGGAAAAGTCATCAACAATAACTAGACCATACTTACTTCCTCCTATGCTTAGATAGGCGACGGGTCCGAAGAGGTCCATATGTAGCAGCTCCAGAGGTCTTGACGTGGTCATCACATTCTTGCTGTGATGTGCTCCTCCCACTTGTTTACCTGCTTGACAAGCTGCACAAGGTCTATCTTTTTCGAAATAAACATTGGTTAGACCTATCACGTGTTCTCCCTTTAGAAGCTTGTGGAGGTTCTTCATCCCCACATGTGCTAAGCGGCGATGCCACAGCCAGCCCATGCAAGTCTTAGCCATTAAGCATGCATCTAGACCGGCCTCTTCTTTTGCAAAATCAACTAAATAAAGCTTGCCGTCTAGTACACCCTTAAAGGCTAGTGAACCATCACTTCTTCTAATGACAGACACATCTACATTTGTAAAAAGACAATTATATCCCATATTGCATAGTTGACTAACAGATAGCAAATTGTAACCAAGAGACTCAACTAAAAACACATTGGAAATTGAGTGCTCATTAGAAATTGCAATTTTACCTAACCCTTTTACCTTGCCTTGATTCCCATCACCGAATATAATTGAATCTTGGGAATCCTTATTTTTGACGTAGGAGGTGAACATCTTCTTCTCCCCCGTCATATGGTTTGTGCATCCGCTGTCGATAATCCAGCTTGAACCCCCGGATGCATAAACCTGCAAGGCAAATTTAGGCTTGGGTCTTAGGTACCCAACTCATGTTGGGTCCTACAAGGTTAGTGCAAATATCCTTAGGGACCCAAATGCAAGTTTTGTCTCCCTTGCACTTTGCCCCTAACTTCCTAGCAACTATTTTCCTATCCTTTCTACAAATAGCAAAGGAAGCATTTAAAGCACAATAAATTGTAGAAGGTTCATTCACTACTTTCCTAGGAGCATGAATAATATTCTTCCTAGGCACATGATGAATAGCATTTCTCCTACCAATATTTCTATCATGCATATAGGAGGAACTAGAGGCAAACATGTCATGAGAATCAAAATCATTATAAGCATTATAACTCCTATAAACATTTCTAGTTTGTCTCCTATCATGGTACAAGAAAGCATGGTTCTTTTTAGCACTACTAGCCATAGGGGCCTTCCCTTTCTCCTTGACGAAGATGGGAGCCTTATGGCTTGTTAAGTTCTTGGCCTCTCTCTTGAAGCCAAGACCATCCTTAATTGAGGGATGTCTACCAACCGTGTAGGCATCCCTTGCAAATTTTATTTTATCAACTTCACTCTTGCTAGTCTTAAGTTGAGCATTAAGACTAGCCAATTCATCATTAAGTTTTGAAATTGAAACTAGGTGTTCACTACAAGCATCAACATCAAAATCCTTACACCTAGTGCAAATTGTAACATTTTCAACACAAGAGTTACTTGCTACTTCTAGTTTAGCAGTTAAAACATTAATTTCACCTTTTAAAGAAGAAATGGTTTCATTACAAGTAGAAAGTTCACAAGAAAGCATTCCATTTCTTTTAACTTCTAGAGCAAGTGAATTTTGTGCACTAACAAATTTATCATGCTCTTCATATAAAAGGTCTTCTTGTTTCTCTAAGATTCTATCCTTTTCATTTAAGGCATCAATCAATTCATTAATCTTAGCTATCTTAGTTCTATCCAATCCCTTGAATAAACTAGAGTAATCAATTTCATCCTCACTAGACTCATCATCACTAGAAGAATCATAAGTATTAGCATTACTAGTGATTACCTTCTTCTCCCTTGCCATGAGGCAAGTGTGATGCTCGTTTGGGAAGAGAGCCGATTTGTTGAAGGCAGTGGCGGCGAGTCCTTCGTCGTCGGAGTCGGACGAAGAGCAATCCGAATCCCACTCCTTTCCAAGGTGTGCTTCGCCTTTGGCCTTCTTGTAAACCTTCTTGTTCTCCCTCTTCCCATTCTTCCCTTGCTCCTGGTCACTATCATTTTTGGGACAGTTAGCAATAAAATGACCAACCTTACCACATTTGAAGCATGAGCGCTTCCCCTTTGTCTTGGTCTTCTTTGGTTGCCCCTTGCGACCATTTAGCGCCGTCTTGAATCTCTTGATGATGAGAGCCATCTCTTCATCATTGAGCCCGGCCGCCTCAACTTGCGCCACCTTGCTGGGTAGCGACTCCTTGCTCCTTGTTGCCTTGAGAGCAATGGGTTGAGGCTCGTGAATTGGACCGTTCAATGCTTCGTCGACGTATCTCGCCTCCTTGATCATCATCCGCCCGCTTACGAATTTTCCGAGTACCTCCTCGGGCGTCATCATCGTGTACCTGGGATTCTCACGAATATTGTTCACGAGATGAGGATCAAGAACGGTAAAGGACCTTAGCATTAGGCGGACGACGTTGTGGTCCTTCCATCGCGTGCTTCCGTAGCTCCTTATTTTGTTGATGAGGGTCTTGAGCCGGTTGTACGTTTGGGTTGGCTCCTCTCCCCTTATCATGGCGAATCGTCCAAGCTCGCCCTCCACCAACTCCATTTTGGTGAGCATGGTGATGTCATTCCCCTCGTGAGAGATCTTGAGGGTGTCCCATATTTGCTTGGCATTGTCCAAGCCGCTCACCTTGTTGTATTCTTCCCTGCACAAGGATGCTAAGAGAACAGTAGTAGCTTGTGCATTTCTATGGATTTGTTCATTTATGAGCATAGAGTTATCCGAGCTATCAAACTTCATTCCATTCTCTACAATCTCCCAAATGCTTGGATGGAGAGAGAATAAGTGACTACGCATTTTGTGACTCCAAAATCCGTAGTCCTCCCCATCGAAGTGTGGAGGTTTGCCAAGAGGAATGGAAAGCAAATGTGAATTCGAACTATGTTGAATACGAGAATAATCAAATGAAAAGTTCGAATTGACCGTCTTTTGTAGTTGTTGTCGTCGTCCTTTTGGGAAGAAGTAGACTCATCGCTGTCGTCGTAGTAGACGATCTCCTTGATGCGCCTTGTCTTCTTCTTCTTCCCTTCCTTCCGTCTTTGGCCCGAGCCGGAGTCGGTAGGCTTATCGTCCTTCGGCTCGTTGACGAAGGATTCCTTCTCTTTGTCGTTGATCACGATACCCTTCCCCTTAGGATCCATCTCTTCGGGCGGTTAGTCCCTTTGTGAAGAGAACGACTCTGATACCAATTGAGAGCACCTAGAGGGGGGGTGAATAGGTGATCCTGTAAAACTTCAAACTTAAGCCACAAAACTTGGTTAAGTGTTAGCACAAATAATGCCAAGTGGCTAGAGAGGAGTCTCAACAAACACAGAAACCACAGAAGATCAATCACAGAGATGACACAGTGGTTTATCCCGTGGTTCGGCCAAGTCCAACGCTTGCCTACTCCACGTTGTGGCGTCCCAACGGACGAGGGTTGCAATCAACCCCTCTCAAGCGGTCCAAAGACCCACTTGAATACCACGGTGTTTTGTTTTCTTTTCTGTATCCCGTTTGCAAGGAATCTCCACAAATTGGAGTCTCTTGCCCTTACAAGTATATGATCACAAAGAAGCACAGAGTAAGGGAGGGAAGCAACACACACAAATCCACAGCGAAATGCGCACACACACGGCCAAGAATCGAGCTCGAATGACTATCTCAAAGTTCTCACTAGAACGGAGCTCGAATCACTTAGAATCACAAACGAATGCGCAAAGAATGAGTGTGGATGATCAAGAATGCTCTAAGGTTGCTTGGTTGTCTCCTCCATGCGCCTAGGGGCCCCTTTTATAGCCCCAAGGCAGCTAGGAGCCGTTGAGAGCAAATCTGGAAGGCCAATCTTGCCTTCTGTCGTCGGGGGCACCGGACAGTCCGGTGCACACCGGACACTGTCCGGTGCCCGATTTCCTTCCTAAAATGGCGCTACCGACCGTTGCAGACCGTTGCAGATCTGGGAGCCGTTGGCGCACCGGACATGTCCGGTGCACACCGGACAGTCCGGTGCCGTCTTCTAGCCGTTGGCTCGGCCACGTGTCCCGCGCAGATTGCGCGGCCGACCGTTGGCCCGGCCGACCGTTGGCTCACCGGACAGTCCGGTGCACACCGGACAGTCCGATGAATTTTAGCCGTACGTCGCCGGCGAATTCCCGAGAGCAGCCACTTCGCGCCGAGCCAGCCTGGCGCACCGGACATGTCCGATGCACACCGGACAGTCCGGTGTACCCAGACTGGGCAGACTTTGGCTGCTCGAGCCATTTCTTCTCCAACTCGATTTTTTCTGTTTCCAGCACTTAGACACAATACATTAGTCCATAAAACAATGTACTAAGTCTGAGAAACATACCTTTATCCTTGATTTGTACTTTGTCCACCATTTTACAATTAGGCACTTGTGTTGGGCACTAAATCACCAAAATACTTAGAAATGGCCCAAGGGCACATTTCCCTTTCAGATAGGCCGGAATGTGAGGTCTGGTCCAGACCCATCTTCAGGTCATGATAGCTCGACCAATATCATATATAGTTTCGTGCTAAGTCATGATTTAGACTTCTATTTTTAGACTGTAATCATACTGGCCAAAAAGTCCGACTCATATTCTCATCACTGCATATAGTACATATACATTTCAATCAGCTGTCATTCTACTTGCTCGGACGCTCGGCCATTGCCTCGTTGGCTGACGGTTCGGAAACCACCGTAGCTTGCTTGCACATGTCATCTTGGCTCGAGACTCAATCCATCAAAGTGTTCGATCAAAAGGGCGCCAGTGCAGAGCTCCCAGAGACCACAGGCGACCTCGATCAACTAGGCCTAGACAAAATAAACTAAAACCAAATAATCGAACCGAACTAGGGCTTGTTTGGACAATCTCGGATTGAAGTGGATTGAGGTGATATGGAATGTATCGAAGTGTAATATAAACTAATTTCTCTTTCAATCCCTTCAATACACCTCAATTCACTTCAATCCCTCTTTACCCAAACAAAGCCTTAATCGGAACCAAAACCAAATTAATGGAACCGAATTACCCATGTCTAATTTTTGTAATAATCGGCCAAAACCGAAATTACTATTAGTACTTTTGTAATGCTCGCTGGTACTGTTGTTGCTCGCTGGTGGCTGCTAGCTCTCTAGCTGTGGCTGTTTACCTGTTGTGGACTAGTGGTTGTGGATTTCTGGATTGGACAACTACCATGATTTCTATTATGTCATCTTGTGATGTGAAGTTGAGCACTTGAATTTATTTGGATAAATATCAACTATCTAATATCTTTTGTATATTTGTGAACTTGTGGATTATACCTAAAATAGGATAGGATATATGTTGCTCAAATTTTCTGAATTTGGTTGATTTGATATACAGGGTTAGTGACATCTGTAGAAATTATATCAGCTCTGTCAAATGATGTATAGGATTTTAGTTGTGTAGTGTTGTGAACGTTTTATTGTGATTGCAGTGCTATGTTAGTTTTAGAACTGCATACAGGTCGCAGTTGATGAATATTTGTAAGGATCGGTATTTGACCTTGATTGTAGCAAAAAAAACATGACTAAGGGTATATGTGAGCACACCACCAAAACTGAGTGCACTAATTTAAAAAACCCTAATAAAAATCAGGTCGTCCTATCTCCTTTTACCATTGCTTCTACTAGTAAAATGTGTGGTTCTCAATACAAATAAATCAAGAATGGTTACCGAAAAGAACAAATTGCTGCAGAAAAGAGAAAGCTAGAAAAGAACTTAGCCAACCATTCCTTGGGAAGGTCACAAGGAAAATCTTGCCTTGAACCTCATTCTTCAGGAAATACTCGAATGCAGTGATTGACATCCTTCCCATCATCAGCATACTTTACACTACACCTGCCTGAAGAAGAGGGTGATGCAGGGCCAGGGTGATCGCAGCCAGTGCCGGCCCTGGCGGGGGTCGAGCAGTGCCCCCGACCAGGGCCCCAAGATTAATGGGGCCTCATTTTAAATATTAAATAACAGTACATATATATAGACATATAGCGTATTGTATATATATGACTGTTGTCTCTATAGAACTTTTAAAGAACTAATTATAAGTCAACAACACAGCAGTAATAAGTAAGGAGAATTAGATGTAGCCCATCTATTTTGATTTTTATATTCTAGTAATAGTACTTCGTAGTCTCAGTCCCATCTGCCTAGACTCTCATTCACAGACAGACAGGCGGTCGTGCCCTCTCCTCTCGGTAGCCAACACACGACATTGGGTACGACTGCGCTTTCGTCTTACCCTACATAGCGAACACAAAACTAACATGACCTGATCGATTGATCTCATAACATATAATATCCATTTAATTACTGTTCGAGGTAACCTTTTGAGTCATCTGGACAAATATATATGCCGCATTTTTCTATGATATGTTAAGTATGTTATATATTAGTTACTTTGTATTTAATATGATATCCATTATAAATCTTGCCTCGGGCCTCTAAAATATCAGGACCGGCACTGATCGCAGCTTTCTCTTAATCCCGGCCCGCGGCCCCCCGCTTCTTTTTCCCATAGTTCCATTCCATCTCGCTTCCTGCTCGTCTCGTCTCGTCTCCTTCCAGTCAACCACGGCGCGTCAGATGGCCATCCCGACGCGGCCTCACGAGATGTGCCACCGGGGCCGGGCCAGGATGACGGCCTCCGTGCCGGAGGCGCCAGAGAAGCTGCGGCTGTCGGACCTCGATTGGATCTGCGAGCTCAGCGCTGGCGGCATAGCCAGCGTCTGCAAGGCACGCCACTGCCGCACCGGCGCGGTCTTCGTGATCAAGATATCGTTCGACCAGGACCCGCTCGTCGTAGAGAAGGAGGCCGAGGTGCTCAAAATCGCTGCTGGGGCGACGCACGTCATCGACTTATACGGCCTGCTCCGCGAGCCCGACAGCAAGGCCGCGCTCGTGCTCGAGTACATGGACGCTGTATCTCTCGACAGTCTCCTGCGCCGGCGCCGGCGCGGGGGGCTGCGAATCCCGGAGGCAGCCGTCGCCGAGGTGGCCTTCCAGTGCGTCCGGGGCCTACTCCAGCTCCACTACAACGGCGTGGCGCACCTGGACGTAAAGCCGGACAACATCCTCGCCAACTCCCGTGGGGAAATCAAGATGAGCGACTTCAACCTTTCCAGGGTCCTACGCGGCCCCTCCGGCGAGGCCCTCTAGGTGCCCATCACTGGTGGCACTAAGATGTGCTACAGCCCTGAGCGGTTCACGCCCAAAGCTTGTGCTGGGCCGTCGGCGCCATGAAGGCGGATGTCTGGGGCATCGGCGTCACCATCCTGGAGCTCTTCTTGGGGCGACTCTCCCTTGTGCCTGGAGTAGAGAAGTCGTCTGCTGAGGAGCTGAAGAAGGCGATCTGCGACGGGGAGCCCCGTCCGTGCCGGAGGATGAAGAGGCATCGGCAGAGCTGCGCGCCTTCCTGGCGGCGCGCCTACAGAAGAAGCCAGCGCGGCGCGCCATGGTGGTATAGCTGCTTGCACAACCGTTCATAGCGCGGCGCGATGTGGAGCGGTGGAGGCGTCAAAGCGCGCGCTGCTGGAGGTTCTTGCGGCTGCGTAACATGATTTAGGAGCGTGAGTACGTAGCTTTAGAGAAGCAGTTGGCCTGCGTAACGTGATTGTTAGTATTTCACTGTTTTTTTTCAGTCATGAGATTAAGGGCTGGTTTGGCAGCAATAGGAAAAAAAACCCATGGAAAAAATCCACCAATGGGATTTAAATGGCACCTCGATTTCTATGGAGGATTTTCCCACTAGGATATAATTTCCTGCCACCCTTTGGCAACCAAGGATTTTGTACAAAGCTGTTTTAGTCCCAAAACATAGCCAGCAGCAACTCTATACTACTATATTGGATGAGAACTTTATCCATCATCAGAAAATGGTTCATTCATAGCTATGTGATGCTATAAATAATACTTCAAAAAATTAGAAAAAAATCAAACAAAGTAAACTGGAGCATAATAAACTGGTTCATCCATCATCACATCACACTTTATCCATCATCACAATAGTTTGTCGAGCAAAATAAAGTAGTAAATTACAGTAGAAGCATCATCAGTAGCAAACTGAAGCAGCAGCAGCAGCAAACTAAAGCATTAGCGAAGCTAATCCATCCATCAAGGTCATCTCCATTCACACAAATAGATAGACAATATAACATAAAACTGTAATACAAGTCTCTTCATTAGGAACTTTGGGATTTAATTCTTTTTTCACAAGTTTCATGTGGACTAGCATTGCATTTTCCTTCTCCATGTCGACTTCATGTGTTGCTTCCACTTTGCACTCTACAAGTAACACCAATTGACACATGTAATAATAGTAGGCAGCCCACATCTGAAGTGCGATCTGATCTCTTAGAGCACTTCCATCACTTGATTCTGTGTCATTGAGATAGTTGATATCTCCCTCTGGAACATCAACATATTGACTTGGAGAGATGTAATCTGGTTGGTTGTCAAGCCATCTTTCGTCTCCATTTTGCCTTCTAATTATGTTGTGAAATGCAACAGTTGCAGCTGCGATCTTAATTTGGTTCTCTATGGGATGAAATGTGCCTATTTTTAGAATCGGGAACCTTTTCTTTAGAACACCGATGGCCCTCTCTATATGGTTACGGAGAATTGCATGGCGGTGGTTGAACAACTCTCTGTAGTTCGCATAACCACTTTGTGATGAACGACGCCTCCTAAACTCGTTGAGATGGTATCGAACCCCTCTATATGGTGCAATGAAGGATGATGTATTTGCATAACCACCATCTACTAGATAAAACTTTCCTTCTAGCACACTAAATCCTTTGCTAATAGCAGATCGAAGCACCCCGGCATCTGAGGCTGACCCCTCCCATCCACATGAAACAAATGTGAAATTAAGGTCAAAGTCGCAGGCTACCATAACATTGTGTGAAAGAGTTCCTTTCCTGTTTCTATATGGAGCAGCCCTATGTTCTGCTATGGTGATGGGTATATGTGTGCCGTCGATTGCACCAATGCAGTTCTGCAAGGAAAAGAATAAGGAAAGATATTGAGACCATGTGGCAAATTGGCAATGAAAGGAAAAGAATAAGGAAAGATATTGATAGCACACCTGAAAAAATGGCATGAACCTAGAATCTGTTGCAATTTTGGTATGAGTTTGGATAGAGCTAGGAAGCTTCACAAAATGCTGAGTTAGTGTGGGAACAATATCAAATACTTCGGATATTTTTCTATGGATAGTCTCTCCACTAAGTTGAAAAGCCTTCTGTAGCATTTGGTTACTAGCATTGTGGGAGATCATGTACATGAACATCCCAAGCTGCTCCTCAATGGTAACTCCTCGTGTGTCTCGTAGTAAATTCTCTCTTCTAAGAAAATTTGTTGTGGTTCTGAATATTGCTGGCTCCATTCGGAACTCGGATTTGCACCAACTCTCATGTCCTTCAAGGATTTCTCTAACCTTTTTAGCACCAGTGAGTGAGGAGGTGTGGATGGGCTCTTTCTCTTCTGAGAGGTATGGAATTATAGCAGGCAAAATAACAAAGAACAACTCATCATCGTCTTCTTCCTCATCTAACAAAAATTGTCTAACTTGCTCCTCCCAAGAACCCATATCTATAGAAGTGGAGATAGCTCTTATAAGGATCTTAAGCATGCAAAACATGGAGATAGCTATTATATATAGATCTATTTGACTCATGGAACTGAGAACAAAAGGCAAGTTATCACAAACCACATTTCTGAATTCTGATTCGTGAGGCTCAGATGCTTAGTTTTTATTACTTATACTGGGTCTTCATGTCCATAGAGAGTCACATATCTATTTGATTGAGATCACTGATCGCTGCTGAAGTCAGCTGTGGGGCTTTATTATTTTAAAGTTGAGCTCTGCAATCCTTATGCTGACACAGTGACACCATATAAATGAAAAAAGAAGTCTACTATAGACTATAGAGGCATTGTGATGATCAGTTAATAAGTAGACCTTGGTAGTTTTTAGTTGCCCCTAAACCGTAACTTTTGAAAGAACCGTGTAGCATTATTTATTATTATATAACCATATATACAAATAATGAACTGCTCATTTTGCTAACATGGGCAAAGAGAAGCAAGTTTGCTATCCTGCACCCTGTGCTTCCTTTGCGCACTGAACCTGGAAAATAGGCCTCTGTACCTGGCCACCTTCCTATCATTCATCTACGCTCTTGGTCATTTCCTCACGGAATACTTGATATACCACACCATAGCTGCAGCAAATCTGAGCACAGTTGGCTTCTCCGGCCCTGACTGCTGAGACGGCCTCCTCCACCTTATCCGAACCCTGCTGCCGAGGCGGGCAGAGAACTCGCAGCCCCCAGTTTAACGCCCGCGCAATCTTTGCTAACCCCCGCAGCCGAGCAATCTTTGCTAACCCCCGCGAAACCAAGAAAGAGGCCGGCAGAGAACTCGCAGCCGAGCAATCTTTGCTAACCCCCACGCCCCCAGCTTAACCCCCGCGCCCCTGGCTTAGAAACACGCGTACCTGGCTGCTGTAGAGTTGTTCGGTGGAGCGATGGAGGCGCTCGTGGCGTTGGAGGAGGCGCCCGAGAACGGCGTCAGAGAAGGCGGACAAGACGAGGCGGCGGAGAATCGCCTGGTCTCCTAAGGCCAGGGTTGTTTCCTACGGGAAAATGGGACGAATCTCTGCACGAGATTAGGCTGCCAAATGACACACATGAATAATCCGTGGACAATCTCCTCGTGGGCTTTTTCCCAGCAGAAAAGGCCAAGAAACTGGCTGGATTTTGGGCTGCCAAACCAGCCCTAATACAGTATTTGTTGAGCACCAAAATAAGCGGCGGACAGTCCGGACGTCCGCGTCTGTGGGCCGGACGGTCCGCGTCTGCGCAAAACAGATTAGGGTTCCGAGTTTCTTGCTATGTTTGTTGGCGAAATTCGCGGGATTAACTCGTGAGATCAGTTTGTAACGGTTCCAGCCCCCCTCCTCTATAAATATAGAGGATTACGGCCGATTAGAATCAATCAATCGAACCCTCAATCAATACAATTTACATTTATCCTTACGAGTAGTTCTAAGCTAGTTCTAGGTTAGTCTTCTAATCCCTAAATTCTTCGCTTCTCTTCGGCTCTACGTCGATTAGAGGAGTCTAGGTCGGTCTACCCGAGCCTAGACACCACCTAGGATCCTTACTCCTCGACGTGGTCCCTCCCGGGAGCGAGATCCAGGCGCCGCAGGCGATCTTCCGCTGCCCCTACACACGCGTGGACCGTCTAGCTCCAGTGCGCGGACCGTCCAGCCGTCAGGCAGGAAACCCTAGCCCTGCGCCAGACCATGGACCGTCCGGCCCCTGGCCGCGGATCGTCCGCCCCTGCGCAGAGAGCACCGCCACGGTTCTTGTTGAGTGTTTGGCGCCTGAAAAAGATGCCAACATACTTTTGGCGACTCCGCTGGGGAAGATTTCATATAGACCTATCGAGATCCTCAATGGCCGGTTCAAAGGATAGCTCTAAAGTTTCCACCAGCAATATCATTATGCCAACATGGGAAACCTTGCCGGCTGAAGAATAGCTCCTGTTCGAGGAGCGCTAGGAGCAGCTGATCCGAGAAGCAAAGGCGAAATTCCTGGCCGACTTCAAGGTGGACAGGAACAACAAAGTTGTTCGGCAACGGGCGATAGATCTAGCTTCGCTCCGACCTACTACGATTTCCCCCAATATAAGTAGCACAAATTAACTCCAATCTCTTAAAGCTTACATAGACGAACAGCGAGAGCAGATGCAACGTATCGTAGGGGATATACAAAATGATCATAAAAGGCTAGTGCGTGCGCTTGATAAGTCTACTATTGCAAATCTTCCTTCGCACGAGGTTGAACTAAGAGAATACACACGTAATTCATCGGCTACATGTTGTCACGACCAGTCACAACCGCCTTATAAGATGCCGATAGACATGTACCTTGGGCAACAACAGCCTCCCACACACATCGGCGGTAAATTTGTCGATCTGCGCATGCCCGGACCGTCCGCACGTGAGCGCGGACCGTCCAGGCCAGTGGCGACTGATCCCATTTTTAGAAGTGAAAGTCGCCTAGAGGGGGGTAGATAGGCGAACCTCGAAAATTATAATTCTAAATACAAACTAGATCCCTTGATTAGTGGTTAGAACAAGATGCACAATTATCGGAGTGTAAAACTAAGTCCTTTCCTTGCGAAGAGTGTTGCTTTTAAAGAATGCGGAATTAGCAAGTCAACACAACTAATAAGTTTATGGAGTATAGAGCAAGAAGACTTAGATAAAGAAGGAAAGATAACACAAGTTCTTTCTTGCAAGGTGTTGCTTCTTTTAAATGAGAATTTAACTTGAAGCAATACAAAACAATATTAGCAAATAATAGTGCAAGAGAACTTAGAATGAGGGAAAACAAGCAATAAACACAATAGACACGGGTGATTTGTTTTACCGAGGTTCGGCCCTCGAAGACCTAGTCCCCGTTGAGGAGTCCACTTAGGACGGGTCTTTTTCAACCCTTTCCCTCTCTCCACCGATCACCAAGACCGGCGAGCTCTTCTTCTTCTCAAGGATCACTTAAGACCCCGCAAGGATCACCACACACTTAGGTGTCTCTTGCTAGCTTTACAAGCCTCCAAAACTTTGGAGGAAGTTCAATGGGAGTCAAAACTCCACGCGTGAATGATCACAAGATGTAGCACACACTTTCTCTCAATGACTCTTACAAGGCGCTATTGCTAAACTCACAAGAGAAGCTCTCTTTTGCTTGCTCTCTCTTTTGTGGCACTTGTTTTGGTTGTAGTGGTCTAAATCTTGTGTATAGAATGGATCAATGAATATATGTGGTTGGGAGGGCTTGGATATGTCAACTATATGACTTGGAATGTTGCTTGGACTCCCACACCTTGAAGTGGCCGGTTGGGGTGGTATTTATAACCACCAACTAAATTGTAGCCGTTGGAGAAGGCTGCTGGCGATGGGCGCACCGGACAGTCCGGTGCGCCACCGGACAGTGTCCGGTGCGCCGCCACGTCATCCTATCGTTAGGGCATGGAGCTGGTCGACCATTGGAGGCTTTGTCCTCATGCGGCACCGGACAGTCCGGTGCCACACCGGATAGTCCGGTGCCCCTCTGACCTTCTGCTCTGACATCTGCAATGCACTGTTCACCTTTGCAGAGTCGACCGTTGCGTGCAGATAGTCGTTGCTCCGCTGGCACACCAGACAGTCCGGTGGCACACCGAACAGTCCGGTGAATTGTAGCGGAGCTGCGCCTGAGAAACCCCAAGGTGAAGAGTTTGAAGTCGATCCTCCCTGGTGCACCGGACACTGTCCGGTGGTGCACCGGACAGTCCGGTGAGCCAGACCAGGGAGCACTTTGGTTTTCTTTGCTCCTTTCTTTTGAACCCTAACTTGTTCTTTTTATTGGTTTGTGTTGAACCTTTGGCACCTGTAGAATATACAATCTAGAGCAAACTAGTTAGTCCAATTATTTGTGTTGGGCATTCAACCACCAAAATCATTTAGGAAAAGGTTTAAAGCCTATTTCCCTTTCAATCTCCCCCTTTTTGGTGATTGATGCCAACACAAACCAAAGCAAATATATAAGTGCAGAATTGAACTAGTTTGCATAAGGTAAGTGCAAAGGTTGCTTGGAATCAAAACCAATATATTATTTCTACTAAATATGCATGGATGGTTTTCTTCTTATTTAACATTTTGGACCACGCTTGCACCACTAGTTTTGTTTTTGCAAATTCTTTGTAAAAATTCTTTTCAAAAACCTTTTGCAAATAGTCAAAGGTATATGAATAAGATTGCAAGAAGCATTTTCAAGATTTGAAATTTTCTCCCCCTGTTTCAAATGCTTTTCCTTTGACTTAAACAAAACTCCCCCTCAATGAAATTCTCCTCTTAGTGTTCAAGAGGGTTTTAGTTATACCAATTTGAAATATATCAAAGATTCAATACCAAATGAAAACTTCTTTAAAAACTTTTAAAATTGGTGGTGGTGGTGCGGTCCTTTTGCTTTGGGCTAATACTTTCTCCCCCTTTGGCATGAATCGCCAAAAACGGATACTTATGAGTGAAATATAAGCCCTTTTTACTTTCTCCCCATTGGTATGAGTAATAAGAGTGAAGATTATACCAATTGAGACTACTATGTGGAGTGATGGCGAAGGATAAATAATACCGATGGAGTTGAGTGGAAGCCTTGTCTTCGCCGAAGACTCCATTTCCCTTTCAATTCTACGACTTGGCATAAAATACACTTGAAAGCACATTAGTCGTAGAGATAAAGAGATATGATCAAAAGATGTGTCAATTAAGCTTAATCATAGTTTTCTATAACATAGATTACTCCCCCTAAATTTGTGCATTGAGAGGAACACATATTTTGGCCTTAAATGCCAATTGCACATAATTAGGTTAATGAGAACATATCTATATCATAGATAATGTGAAGTGCAATGTCTCATAATATAAGTGTGATGCTCATGACAGACTACGCACTTATGAAAGCATGTTATAAACATCTCAAGCATTTACCCTTAAGGATTTCAAAGAGTCATTAAGGAACTTCCACCTTTGGAACAAAGGTAGCTTATCCTCGTTACAAGGTTAAGCTTTAAGCTCTTTGACAATAAAATTACTTCACCTAGTTTTAACAAAGATGCATGAATGCAGGAATGAAATTTTTTGAGAAGTTAAACTAGGTATGAAGCAGGGTTAATGCATAGACATGCTTTCTCTTCCTTTTATACAAGATATGCAAAGAATGTGTAGAAAAGGAAGATCTAGGTACATGTGTAAATGAGAGGAAGTAGTTTTACCCTTTTGTACCTTCACATAGAGACGCTCTCTTCATTGTGCTTTGTCCTTTGTCTTAGTTGCTTTAAGACCTATATTCAAGACAATGTATGGAAATATTTTTCACAAGAGAGAGTTCTACAACTAGTGATCATTCTCCAAATCATTGTTAGCATATATCAAATGGATCACAAATTGCATAAATGTATTATGAATTCTCCTTTTAACTTAGTGCATATCAAGAGAATATCGATTGATAGTATATGAGGCACTAAGAAACATAAGTGTTAATTGAAGTTATTCAATGATCAAGCAAATAACAGATGTGATCAAAAGAACAACATATGCATTAGATAAGCTTAAAATAGGAGAATCCAGTAAATATGCTACTTCAACAGTGAAAGTTACAATCCTTGATAAAGGTGACATTACTTAACCAAGTTGGATTGATAAGTAGTAGCATACTTCATGAGAAACTTATTCTCATGCATGAGACTATGTGAGATTATTAAGATAAAGCGATAGTCTCAACATAATCAAGATATAGAAATAAGCTCCCCCTAAAGATATGCATCAAGTATTTGAATGAATTGGATAGATGCACTCACTTTTTAAAGACAAATAGGGAGAAGCATTATACATCTTGATCAAGGCTTATAAAGTTTGCAATAAACAACTTATGTCTGGTATTCTCTCAATGAAAAAGATTTAGAATGCTTACAACCACACCATTGATTGTGTTGAAGACCTTACTGTCCAAGTAGGTGTTGTTGTTCTTGATGTCTTCCTCTTTCATTTGAGAGTCCCCCCTTTGCAGTTGTCTCTTTTTCCTTCCAATCTTATTGAAAATACTCAAGAGAGATGTTAATAGCACAAGGGAGTTTATGATGAAGGATGATCACTTTATATGAGGCATATAAACAATTCATCATCTATAAGTCGCACAGACATGAAGTAAAAATCCTTAACATTAGTGCACATCATTAGAAAAGAGGAATGTGCACCTTTTGAAATTTTGATCAATCATAGGAAATTTACTTCTTCATATTGAATTTATTAATATTTCTTAGAGGCATATCAATATGAGAATATATATAGCAAAGGCATGAAATAGATTCTAATGGACAAGTGAAGAACGGAATTGAACGCACATTTAGCTGATTTAAGTCCAATAAAGAGTCTATTCTTAACATGATAATTTAGAGTGAATAATCATTAATGGGAACTATATTTAATTAATAAGATGAGTTCCCATACCTTTGCTTTTACCTTTCTTCCTTTGGGTGAAGAGTAACCCTTGAGGCTTGTGGCTTGCACTTACTCTCTTATAGATTTTCATAAGTAAGCTCAAGAGATATGTTGTTAGTAACACAAGCACTAGTTTCTCTTTTTGTAATAATTTTGACAAGGAATGAAAAGTGGATTACTAAAGCATGAAAACTTTATAATATGAACTAGATTATTCCATGATGTATGCTCAGTTTTAACTCATAAAACAAGCATAGTTAATTCCTTAAGATTATAGGAATAACTCTAATTCATAACATGGAGAGCAATGAATGTAGAAGAATCATATCCAACTTAAGCAATAAGAAATACAACATAAATCATTGGATTGATTTTTCTTGTCACGATGGATTACGCATTTCCATGGAGAAACTTATTCTCTACATGTGAGACTACTTAGGTTACTTAGATAAAAACCATTAGTCTCACTATTCTAGTTATAGAGAGAATTTTCCTTTTATAAGTGTCCTAAGGATTTGAATTCCTTACATGACACCTTATTCTTTTAAGAACTTGCAATATCTCTCTATATCTAGAACATGGCAATAATAGGATAATTAGTGTAAAACATGCCATGAAGTACTTACAATAATTTAAAACATGTAGATTGCCATAGTATAGAAATGACGAGTATGCAATCTACCATATGAGAGAAATTTCTTCAAAGAATGGTGACATAATTTAACAACATCTTAAGTGCTTCCTTTTTCTGTGACTACATCAATACACATGAGAAATGATAATTTAAGATATTTGCACTTAAAAGCATAAGTGTTACCATCCTTTGGCGTTCCTCCATGTTGTAGGCCTTGATTTTCCGCACATGATAATTCTTTATTTCCTACAACATCAATATCTTCCTCGAGATGATATGAGTTTTAGACATAATAATTCAAAATAACTTTGGGTCAATCTTGGATACATAGATCATTGAAGATTGATAGCTTGAGTTGATAAGAATTGAACTGACTCTCTCAAGCACCCCAAAGCTTCATATCATCTCCTTTTCCTGCAAAGCTTGTCAAGCATATTTTGGTACCCATCGCTTGATGGGTCCATCAAGGTTAGTCAACAAAGATCTAGGAACCCAAATGTCCTTTGTGTTAGCACTTGGTAAACTCATTACCTTTCTAGCACAAGTTGCAATTTTGGGTTGCCTAGTTACATGTGAATTAATTGACAAGCTAGAAGTGGGATAGTTACCAATGGGACAATCCTTGCATTGATGTCCCTTCTTTCAGCATATGTAGCACAGGCGATCTTCAAGTCTTGAAGATTTCTTCTTTCCTTGTTTCTTGCTTGCTACATGGTTAGTTAATGTTGTTTTCTTTTCTAACACTATGCCTTTTTGTTTCAAATGGGGACAAGACTTAATTAAGTGTCCCTTCTTTGAGCATTTAAAACAAAGTTTATCATCCTTGTTAATAATCAAGCCATTTTTAATGTAGGGACATGACCTAATCAAGTGTTCCTTTTCAAAGCATTCACTACACTTCTTACTTTTCTTAGTGTGAAGTGTGGCTTGATCATTACCTTGGATGTTACCTTGCGTGGAGGCATGGTTGAGGCTTTTGGCAGAGGTATTGATTTTCTTCTTTTGTTCCTTCCTCTTGGAAATCCTCAAGTCCTTGACATTTTCTTCAAGGGATTTAGTGCATGCCACGGTTGTCCCCGTCTCAAGCTTCTTAACCATGTGATCACGGTTATCTTGAGAAGGTTGAGCAGTGCACTTCCCTTTTAGTTGTGTCAAACTCATCTTTAGCCTCTCATTTTCTTCTTTGAGCTCTTGACATGTATCATCTTTTGTTCCTAGAAATTTTAGCTCAAAGGAGGATTTGCTTGTCGACGAACAACAAGCATTAGCACATGGTAATATAATTTCAATTTGAATACATGTGCATGAGTGAGGTTGTTGAGATTTTAAATTTTCTATCACAACCTCATGAGCAATGTTTAACATGATATGTTCATCCATAAGATTTTTATGAGAACAAATAAACATATCATGTTTTTCTTGAAAAGCTAGATTTTCAACTTTTAGCTTTTCTACTTGGTCCTTAAGCAAGGCATTCCTATTTACTAATTGAGCGATGCAATATAAAGAGTTCTCTTGCTCAATTGAAATAGTTTCATACCTTTGGACCAAATCAACATGAGAGCACTTTAGCTCCTCATGTTCTTTAGTCAACTCATCAAAGCGTAGCATTTTTATGGAGAGAATATCTTCTAGCATTTGATGAGCTTCGCTTTGCTCTCTTGCTCTATTTAAAAGTTTGAGCATGACCGCCTTATCTTCTAGGCGTAGATGAGCGTAGAGTTGCATAAAGCTTCTTTCATCCTCCTCATCCTCATTTGTGCTTCCACTGTCATTTTCATTAGCCTCACAACATATGTGGGAATTGAAATTGGAAGACAAACCTTTTGGAGAGGTGGATTCATCGTTTGGTCTCCAACGTTCATTTTCTTCTTCTTCCTTCAAAGGGTTAGTTTCACAAGGACTAAAGGAAGCAGAAGCATCAAATGAACTATCATGTTTGGACTCATCAAATTTACTTTTAATTCTAGTCCAAATATCATGCGCATCAGGAATATGTTCATAATGAAGGCATGATAATCTTCTTTGCTAAGAGAATTACTTAAGATGTTATAGGCTAGGTAGTTTAAGCGTATATGAAAGGGAATTAGGCTTACACCTAGTTCCTAAATAATTTTGGTGGTTGAATTGCCCAACACAAATAATTGGACTAACTAGTTTGCTCTAGTGTATAAAGTTATACAGGTGCAAAAGGTTCACACTCAGCCAATAAAAAGATCAAGTTTTGGATTCAACAAAGGAGCAAAAAGGCAACCGAAGGCACCTCTGGTCTGGAGGCACCGGACTGTCCGGTGTACACCGGACAGTGTCCGGTGCACCAGAGGACTCCAACTCGAACTCGCCACCTTCGGGAATTTCTCAGGCCGCTTCGCTATAATTCACCGGACTGTCCGGTGTACACCGGACAGTGTCCGGTGCTCCCTGGAAGCGCGGCCTCCTCAACTCGCCAGCCTCGGGTTCGCGCAGCAGCCGCTCCGCTATAATTCACCGGACATGTCCGGTGTACACCGGACTGTCCGGTGTAACCCCGGAGCAACGGCTATTTCGGCGCCAACGGCTCCCTGCAGCGCATTTAATGCGCGCTCTGCGCGCGCAGACGTCAGGCGCGCCCATACCGGTGCACCGGACAATGAACAGGTGATGTCCGGTGTGCACCGGACATCCAGGCGGGCCCAGAAGTCAGAAGCTCCAACAGTCAGAATCCAACGGCACTGATGACGTGGCGGGGGCACCGGACATGTCCGGTGCGCCATCGACAGACAGCCTCCACCAACGGTCAAGTTTGGTGGTTGGGGCTATAAATACCCCAACCACCCCACCATTCATTGCATCCAAGTTTTCCAACTTCCAACCACTATACAAGAGCTAGCATTCATTGCAAAGCACACCAAAAGAGATCAAATCCTCTCCCAACTCCACACAAAGCCCTAGTGACTAGTGAGAGTGATTTGTTGTGTTCATTTGAGCTCTTGCGCTTGGATCGCTTCTTTTTCTTTGGCATTCCTTCTTGTGATCAAACACTCACTTGTAATCGAGGCAAGAGACACCAATTGTGTGGTGGTCCTTGCGGGAAGTTTGATTCCCAAGTGATTTGAGAAAGAGAAGCTCACTCGGTCCGAGGGACCGTTTGAGAGAGGGAAGGGTTGAAAGAGACCCGGCCTTTGTGGCCTCCTCAACGGGGAGTAGGTTTGAGAGAACCGAACCTCGGTAAAACAAATCCGCGTGTCTCACTTCATTATTCGCTTGCGATTTGTTTTGCACCCTCTCTCGCGGACTCCACTATATTTCTAACGCTAACCCGGCTTGTAGTTGTGATTATTTTTTGTGATTTTCAGTTTCGCCCTATTCACCCCCCCTCTAGGCGACTTTCAATTGGTATCAGAGCCCGGTGCTTCATTAGAGCCTAACCGCTCGAAGTGATGTCGGGAGATCACACCAAGAGGGAGATGGAGACCGGCGACAAGCCCACTACAAGCCAAGGGAGCACTTCATCGGAAGAGTCCCGCACCAAGAGAAGGGAGAAGAAGAAGAACTCTTCCAAGCGGAAGGAGAAAAGATCTTCCTCTTCTCACCACAAGGAGAAGAAGGAAAAATCTTCTTCTCACAAGCCGCATCGGAGTGGGGACAAGCACAAGAGGATGAGGAAGGTGGTCTACTACGAGACCGACACTTCATCAACATCCACCTCCGACTCCGATGCACCGTCCGTAACTTCTAAGAGCCAAGAGCGCAAGAAGTTTAGTAAGATCCCCTTACACTATCCCCGCACATCTAGACATACTCCATTACTTTCCGTTCCATTAGGCAAACCGCCAACTTTTGATGGCGAAGATTATGCTAGGTGGAGTGATTTAATGAAATTTCATCTAACCTCACTCCACAAAAGTATATGGAATGTTGTTGAGTTTGGAGCACAGGTACCATCAATAGGGGATGAGGATTATGATACGGACGAAGTGGCCCAAATCGAGCACTTCAACTCCCAAGCCACAACCATTCTCCTTGCCTCTCTAAGCAAGGAGGAATACAACAAAGTGCAAGGTTTGAAGAATGCAAAGGAGATTTGGGACCTACTCAAGACGGCGCACGAAGGTGATGAACTCACTAAGATCACCAAGCGGGAAACGATCGAGGGGGAGCTCGGTCGCTTTCGTCTTCGCCAAGGGGAGGAGCCACAAGATATGTACAACCGGCTCAAGACCTTGGTGAACCAAGTGCGCAACCTCGGGAGCAAAAAATGGGATGACCACGAGGTGGTTAAGGTTATTTTAAGAGCACTTATTTTCCTTAACCCCACTCAAGTTCAATTAATTCGTGGTAATCCTAGATATCCACTAATGACCCCCGAGGAAGTTATCGGGAATTTTGTGAGCTTTGAATGTATGATTAAAGGCTCAAAGAAGATCAACGAGCTTGACGAACCTTCCACATCCGAGGCGCAACCGGTAGCCTTCAAGGCAACGGAGGAGAAGAAGGAGGAGTCTACACCAAGTAGACAACCAATTGACGCCTCCAAGCTCGACAATGAGGAGATGGCTTTAATCATCAAAAGCTTTCGCCAAATCCTCAAGCAACGGAGGGGGAAGGACTACAAACCCCGCTCCAAGAAAGTGTGCTACAAATGTGGTAAGCCCGGTCATTTTATTGCAAAATGTCCTATGTCTAGTGACAGTGACAGGGGCGACGACAAGAAGGGAAAGAGGAGAGAAAAGAAGAAGTACTACAAGAAGAAGGGCGGCGATGCCCATGTTTGCCGGGAGTGGAACTCCGACGAGAGCTCCACCGACTCATCCTCCGACGACGAGGACGCCGCCAACATCGCTGTCACCAAAGGCCTTCTCTTCCCCAACGTCGGCCACAAGTGTCTCATGGCCAAGGACGGCAAAAAGAAGGTAAAATCAAGGTCCTCCACTAAATATGAAACATCTAGTGATGAGGATGATGATAAAAATGAGGAGGATAACTTGCGCATTCTTTTTGCTAACCTCAACATGCAACAAAAAGAAAAATTAAATGAATTGATTAGTGCTATACATGAGAAGGATGATCTCTTGGATTCTCAAGAAGAATTCCTTATTAAAGAAAATAAGAAGCATGTTAAGGTCAAGAATGCTTATGCTCTAGAAATTGAAAAATGTGAGAAATTAACTAGTGAGCTAAGCACATGCCATGACACTATTGCCAACCTTAGAAATGAAAATGCTAGATTAATTGCTAAGGTTGATTCACATGTTTGCAATGTTTCAACTTCCAATTCTAAAGATGATAATATTGATTTGCTTGCTAGAATTGATGAGTTGAATGTTTCTCTTGCTAGCCTTAGAGATGAAAAAGAAAAATTGCTTGCTAAGGCTAGAGATTTTGATGTTTGCATTTCTAACCTTAGAAATGAGAATGATATGCTACATGCTAAGGTTATAGAATTAAAAACTTGCAAACCCTCTACATCTACTGAGCATATTTCCATTTGTACTAGATGTAGAGATATTAATGTTGATGCTATCCATGATCACCTAGCCTTAATTAAAAAACAAAATGATCACATAGCACAACTTAATGCTAAGATTAGTGAGCATGACTTAGAAAATGAAAAATTTAAATTTGCTAGAAGCATGCTCTATAATGGGAGACGCCCTGGCATCAAGGATGGCATTGGCTTCCATAGGGAAGACAATGTCAAACTTAATGTCCTTCCAAAGAATTTATCTAACTTTGTTAAGGGCAAGGCTCCCTTGCCTCAGGATAACGAGGGTTACATTTTGTACCCTGCCGGCTATCCTGAGAGCAAAATTAGGAGAACTCATTCTAGGAAGTCTCACTCTGGCCCTAATCATGCTTTTATGTATAAGGGTGAGACATCTAGTTCTAGGCAACCAACCCGTGCCAAGTTGCCTAGAAGGAAAACTCCTAATGCATCAAATGATCATGTTGTTTCATTTAAAACCTTTGATGCTTCTTATGTGCTTACTAACAAATCCGGCAAGGTAGTTGCCAAGTTTGTTGGGGGCAAACACAAGGACTCCAAGACTTGTGTTTGGGTACCCAAAGTTCTTGTTTCTAATGCCAAAGGACCCAAAACCGTTTGGGTACCTAAAATCAAGAACTAAAATTGTTTTGTAGGTTTATGCATCCGGGGGCTCAAGTTGGATACTCGACAGCGGGTGCACAAACCACATGACAGGGGAGAAAAAGATGTTCTCCTCATATGAGAAAAACCAAGATCCCCAACGAGTTATCACATTCGGGGATGGAAATCAAGGTTTGGTCAAAGGATTGGGTAAAATTGCTATATCACCTGACCATACTATTTCCAATGTTTTTCTTGTAGATTCTTTAGATTACAATTTGCTTTCCGTATCCCAATTATGTCAAATGGGCTACAACTGTCTATTTACTGATACAGGTGTTACTGTCTTTAGAAGAAGTGATGATTCAATAGCATTTAAGGGAGTGTTAGAGGGTCAGCTATACTTGGTAGATTTCGATAGAGCTGAACTCAACACTTGCTTAGTTGCTAAGACTAACTTGGGTTGGCTCTGGCATCGCCGACTAGCCCATGTTGGAATGAAGAATCTTCACAAGCTTCTAAAGGGAGAACACATTTTAGGACTAACCAATGTTCATTTTGAGAAAGACAGGATTTGTAGCGCATGCCAAGCCGGGAAGCAAGTTGGCACTCATCATCCACACAAGAACATCATGACTAGTGACAGGCCACTGGAGCTCCTACACATGGACCTATTCGGCCCGATCGCTTACATAAGCATCGGCGGGAGTAAGTACTGTCTAGTTATTGTGGATGATTATTCTCGCTTCACTTGGGTGTTCTTTTTGCAGGACAAATCACATACCCAAGAGACCTTAAAGGGATTCTTGAGACGGGCTCAAAACGAGTCCGGCTTAAGGATCAAGAAAATTAGAAGCGACAATGGGACGGAGTTCAAGAATTCTCAAATTGAAGGCTTCCTTGAGGAGGAGGGCATCAAGCATGAGTTCTCTTCTCCCTACACTCCACAACAAAATGGTGTAGTGGAGAGGAAGAATCGAACTCTATTGGACATGGCAAGAACCATGCTTGATGAGTACAAGACACCGGATCGGTTTTGGGCCGAAGCGGTCAACACCGCTTGCTACGCCATCAACCGGTTATATCTTCACCGAATCCTCAAGAAGACATCCTATGAACTCCTAACCGGTAAAAAGCCAAATATTTCATATTTTAGAGTTTTTGGTAGCAAATGTTTTATACTTGTTAAAAGAGGTAGAAAATCTAAATTTGCTCCTAAAACTGTAGAAGGCTTTTTACTAGGATATGACTCAAACACAAGGGCATATAGAGTCTTTAACAAGTCCTCAGGACTTGTTGAAGTTTCTTGTGACGTTGTGTTTGATGAGACTAACGGCTCTCAAGTAGAGCAAGTTGATCTTGATGAGATAGGTGAAGAACAGGCTCCATGCATAGCGCTAAGGAACATGTCCATTGGGGATGTGTGTCCTAAGGAATCCAAAGAGCCTCCACATGCACAAGATCAACCATCCTCCTCCATGCAAGTATCTCCACCAACTCAAATTGAGGATGAGGCTCAAGATGTTGAACAAGAAGATCAAGAAGATGAGCCACCTCAAAATGACGGCAACGATCAAGGGGGAGATGCAAATGATGAAGACAAGGAGGATGAACAACCAAGGCCGCCACACCCAAGAGTCCACCAAGCAATACAACGAGATCACCCCGTCGACACCATCCTCGGCGACATTCATAAGGGGGTAACCACTCGATCTCGTGTTGCACATTTTTGTGAACATTACTCTTTTGTTTCCTCTATTGAGCCACACAGGGTAGAGGAAGCACTTCAAGATGCGGATTGGGTGATGGCAATGCAAGAGGAGCTCAACAATTTCACAAGGAATGAGGTATGGCATTTAGTTCCACGTCCTAATCAAAATGTTGTAGGAACCAAGTGGGTCTTCCGCAACAAGCAAGACGAGCATGGTGTGGTGACTAGGAACAAAGCTCGACTCGTGGCCAAGGGGTATTCACAAGTCGAAGGTTTGGATTTTGGTGAAACCTATGCACCCGTAGCTAGGCTTGAGTCAATTCGCATATTATTAGCCTATGCTACTTACCATGGCTTCAAGCTTTATCAAATGGACGTGAAGAGTGCCTTCCTCAATGGACCAATCAAGGAGGAGGTCTATGTTGAGCAACCTCCCGGCTTTGAGAACAGTGAGTACCCTAACCATGTTTATAGGCTCTCTAAGGTGCTTTATGGGCTTAAGCAAGCCCCAAGAGCATGGTATGAATGCCTTAGAGATTTCCTTATTGCAAATGGCTTCAAAGTCGGCAAAGCCGATCCTACTTTATTCACCAAAACACTTGATAATGATTTGTTTGTATGCCAAATTTATGTTGATGATATTATATTTGGGTCTACTAACGAATCTACATGTGAAGAATTTAGTAGGATCATGACAAAGAAATTCGAGATGTCTATGATGGGGGAGTTGAAGTATTTTCTAGGATTTCAAGTCAAACAACTCCAAGAAGGCACCTTCATTTGTCAAACAAAGTATACTCAAGACATTCTAACCAAGTTTGGAATGAAGGATGCCAAGCCCATCAAGACTCCCATGGGAACAAATGGGCATCTCGACCTCGACACGGGAGGTAAGTCCGTTGATCAAAAGGTATACCGGTCGATGATTGGTTCATTGCTTTATTTATGTGCATCTCGACCGGACATTATGCTTTCCGTATGCATGTGTGCAAGATTCCAAGCCGACCCTAAGGAATCTCACCTTACGGCCGTAAAACGAATCTTGAGATATTTGGCTTATACTCCTAAGTTTGGGCTTTGGTACCCTCGGGGATCCACTTTTGATTTGATTGGTTATTCGGATGCCGATTGGGCGGGGTGTAAGATTAATAGAAAGAGCACATCGGGGACTTGCCAGTTCTTGGGAAGATCCTTGGTGTCTTGGGCTTCAAAGAAGCAAAATTCGGTCGCTCTCTCTACCACCGAAGCCGAGTATATTGCCGCAGGCCACTGTTGCGCGCAATTGCTTTGGATGAGGCAAACCCTGCGGGACTACGGTTACAAACTAACCAAAGTTCCTCTTCTATGTGATAATGAGAGTGCAATCCGCATGGCGGATAATCCCGTTGAGCATAGCCGCACTAAACACATAGCCATTCGGTATCATTTTCTTCGGGATCACCAACAAAAGGGGGATATTGAGATTTCATACATTAACACTAAAGATCAATTAGCCGATATCTTTACCAAGCCACTTGATGAACAATCTTTTACCAGACTTAGGCATGAGCTTAATATTCTTGATTCTAGGAATTTCTTTTGCTAAACTTGCACACATAGCTCATTAGAATACCTTTGATCATGTCTCTTCTATATGCTATGACTAATGTGTTTTCAAGTGTATTTCAAACCAAGTCATAGGTATATTGAAAGGGAATTGGAGTCTTCGGCGAAGACAAAGGCTTCCACTCCGCTCTACTACTTCGCCGTCGCTCCGCATCACTCTCCAACATTGGTATAATCTTCACTCATTTATTTTATGACCAAAGGAGGAGAAAGTACTTCATGGGCTCCAATATTTCCGTTTTTGGCGATTCATGCCAAAGGGGGAGAAAGTATGAGCCCAAAGCAAAAGGACCGCACCATCACCCTAATTTTAAAATTGATGTTTTTCAATTGGTAAATTTCAAAATTGGTATCTCTTTGTGTTCTAAAGGGGGAGTAAGTAGTATTTTCAAATTTGATGTCATAAAACCCTCTTGAACACTAAGAGGAGACTTTATTTGAGGGGGAGTTTTGTTTAGTCAAAGGAAAAAGCATTTGAAACAAGGGGAGAAAATTTCAAACTTGAAAATGCTTTGAAAAATCTTATTCATGTACCTTTGACTATCTTGCAAAAGGACTTTGAAAGGAATTTACAAAAGAATTTGCAAAAACAAAACTCTTGGTGCAAATATGGTCCAATATGTCAAAAACAAAGAAAACAATCCATGTGCATCACGTAAGTATTTATATTGGCTCAATTCCAAGCAACCTTTGCACTTACATCATGCAAACTAGTTCAATTATGCACTTCTATATTTGCTTTGGTTTGTGTTGGCATCAATCACCAAAAAGGGGGAGATTGAAAGGGAATTAGGCTTACACCTAGTTCCTAAATAATTTTGGTGGTTGAATTGCCCAACACAAATAATTGGACTAACTAGTTTGCTCTAGTGTATAAAGTTATACAGGTGCAAAAGGTTCACACTCAGCCAATAAAAAGATCAAGTTTTGGATTCAACAAAGGAGCAAAAAGGCAACCGAAGGCACCTCTGGTCTGGAGGCACCGGACTGTCTGGTGTACACCGGACAGTGTCCGGTGCACCAGAGGACTCCAACTCGAACTCGCCACCTTCGGGAATTTCTCAGGCCGCTTCGCTATAATTCACCGGACTGTCCGGTGTACACCGGACAGTGTCCGGTGCTCCCTGGAAGCGCGGCCTCCTCAACTCGCCAGCCTCGGGTTCGCGCAGCAGCCGCTCCGCTATAATTCACCGGACATGTTCGGTGTACACCGGACTGTCCGGTGTAACCCCGGAGCAACGGCTATTTCGGCGCCAACGGCTCCCTGTAGCGCATTTAATGCGCGCTCTGCGCGCGCAGACGTCAGGCGCGCCCATACCGGTGCACCGGACAATGAACAGGTGATGTCCGGTGTGCACCGGACATCCAGGCGGGCCTAGAAGTCAGAAGCTCCAACGGTCAGAATCCAACGGCACTGATGACGTGGCGGGGGCACCGGACATGTCCGGTGTGCACCGGACTGTCCGGTGCGCCATCGACAGACAGCCTCCACCAACGGTCAAGTTTGGTGGTTGGGGCTATAAATACCCCAACCACCCCACCATTCATTGCATCCAAGTTTTCCAACTTCCAACCACTATACAAGAGCTAGCATTCATTGCAAAGCACACCAAAAGAGATCAAATCCTCTCCCAACTCCACACAAAGCCCTAGTGACTAGTGAGAGTGATTTGTTGTGTTCATTTGAGCTCTTGCGCTTGGATCGCTTCTTTTTCTTTGGCATTCCTTCTTGTGATCAAACACTCACTTGTAATCGAGGCAAGAGACACCAATTGTGTGGTGGTCCTTGCGGGAAGTTTGATTCCCAAGTGATTTGAGAAAGAGAAGCTCACTCGGTCCGAGGGACCGTTTGAGAGAGGGAAGGGTTGAAAGAGACCCGGCCTTTGTGGCCTCCTCAACGGGGAGTAGGTTTGAGAGAACCGAACCTCGGTAAAACAAATCCGCGTGTCTCACTTCATTATTCGCTTGCGATTTGTTTTGCACCCTCTCTCGCGGACTCCACTATATTTCTAACGCTGACCCGGCTTGTAGTTGTGATTATTTTTTGTGATTTTCAGTTTCGCCCTATTCACCCCCCCTCTAGGCGACTTTTAGTATACATCTTTGATCTTCCTCGGAAATATTTTTTCTATTATGACTAGAGGGTATGATACTCTTGTTTATAATTTGTTCTAATTGTGGATCTATGGTTTTAAAGGCATTTATCACTCTAGTAGACCAAGAAACATAATTAGAACAATCGGAAAGTAATATCTCAAGAGTTACCTCCTTGTTCTCCTTCGAAATTGTCTTCTTGTTCTTTTGGGATCTTCTTCGAGCCATCACTTCGAGTTGTTAGACTCAATATGAAGTGCCTAGCTCCGATACCAATTGAAAGTCGCCTAGAGGGGGGTGGATAGGCGAACCCTGAAAATTATAATTCTAAATACAAACTAGATCCCTTGATTAGTGGTTAGAACAAGATGCACAATTATCGGAGTATAAAACTAAGTCCTTTCCTTATGAAGAGTGTTGCTTTTAAAGAATGCAGAATTAGCAAGTCAACACAACTAATAAGTCTATGGAGTATAGAGCAAGAAGACTTAGATAAAGAAGGAAAGATAACACAAGTTCTTTCTTGCAAGGTGTTGCTTCTTTTAAATGAGAATTTAACTTGAAGCAATACAAAACAATATTAGCAAATAATAGTGCAAGAGAACTTAGAATGAGGGAAAGCAAGCAAATCACAAGCAATAAACACAATAGACATGGGTGATTTGTTTTACCGAGGTTCGGCCCTCGAAGGCCTAGTCCCCGTTGAGGAGTCCACTTAGGATGGGTCTTTTTCAACCCTTTCCCTCTCTCCACCGATCACCAAGACCGGCGAGCTCTTCTTCTTCTCAAGGATCACTTAAGACCCCGCAAGGATCACCACACACTTAGGTGTCTCTTGCTAGCTTTACAAGCCTCTAAAACTTTGGAGGAAGTTCAATGGGAGTCAAAACTCCACGCGCGAATGATCACAAGATGTAGCACACACTTTCTCTCAATGACTCTTACAAGGCGCTATTGCTAAACTCACAAGAGAAGCTCTCTTTTGCTTGCTCTCTCTTTTGTGGCACTTGTTTTGGTTGTAGTGGTCTAAATCTTGTGTATAGAATGGATCAATGAATATATGTGGTTGGGAGGGCTTGGATATGTCAACTATATGACTTGGAATGTTGCTTGGACTCCCACACCTTGAAGTGGCCGGTTGGGGAGGTATTTATAGCCACCAACTAAATTGTAGCCGTTGGAGAAGACTGCTGGCGATGGGCGCACCGGACAGTCCAGTGCGCCACCGGACAGTGTCTGGTGCGCCACGGGACAGTGTTCGGTGCGTCGCCACGTCATCTGTCGTTAGGGAATGGAGCTGGTCGACCGTTGGAGGCTTTGTCCTCATGCGGCACCGGACAGTCCGGTGCCACACCGGACAGTCCGGTGCCCCTCTGACCTTCTGCTCTGACATCTGCGTTGCACTATTCACCTTTGCAGAGTCGACCGTTGCGCGCAGATAGCCGTTGCTCCGCTGGCACACCGAACAGTCCGGTGAATTATAGCGGTGTTGCGCCTGAGAAACCCGAAGGTGAAGAGTTTGAAGTCGATCCTCCCTGGTGCACCGGACACTGTCCGGTGAGCCAGACCGGGGAGCACTTCGGTTTTCCTTGCTCCTTTCTTTTGAACCCTAACTTGTTCTTTTTATTGGTTTGTGTTGAACCTTTGGCACCTGTAGAATGTACAATCTAGAGCAAACTAGTTAGTCCAATTATTTGTGTTGGGCATTCAACCACCAAAATCATTTAGGAAAAGGTTTAAAGCCTATTTCCCTTTCAAGAAGCGAATTACCGAGGCCTGCACCCAAGCCGCCACATACCGTGCAAACCCTAGATAACCCATTCGGACCATCCGCGTGTGGCGCCAGACAGTCCAAATATAATGTCGGACGGTCCGGCCACATGGCCGGACAGTCCGCGCATGGAGCCGGACGGTCCGCGTATTTAACCGGACGGTCCAGTACAGAGTTTTTTGAGGAGGATGGATATCCAACTCTGTATTCGTCCCAGCTAGACTCCCCATCTCACCATACGACACACCAACACCATAATATAATCTACCAAACTCGTGAGAGTGAGTACTTTCCGGCCCCCAGAAGGCCAGAAAGGAATGACCAGTCCTATGAGCCTCATAGGGCATGTATTAACGCGCCGCAAAACCCAAACAAATGGGGAGGAAAACAACGTACCAACATCCAAACAAACTCACCCATATTGGACCAAAGAGCCGGTGGTCTCCCACCGGCTGCCATCAATATAGTAAGAGAGGAAATAGCTGGGGCGTTCCGAGATAAGCTCGGAGTTAGTATAGTCCCCGAGGGGCAGTCATATCAGAGACCTTATGATAGCCAGTTTGACCGTCTCTCAAACCCACAGGGGACCAGAATACCCGGATTCACAAAGTTTTCGGGTGACCAAGGAAAGAGAACACGTGAGCACATAGACCAGTTCTTAGCACAATTAGGAGAATTGGCTGACACCGAAGCATTCCGTGTACGTTTATTTTCATTATCTTTAACAGGGACTACATTCACATGGTATGCCACGTTCCCTCCTAATTCCATTTTTTCATGGGGAGATTTAGAACAAAATTTTCATGAACATTTCTTCTCTGGCGATTACGAGCTAGATTTAGTAGACTTAGTGGCCCTACGACAAGAAAAGGATGAATCGATTAGTGATTATATCCGGAGATTCCGAGATACGAGAAACCGATGCTTTCAAATTCATTTAACAGATGAACAACTGGCGGGAATAGCCTTTGACGGATTGCGCTATTATTTAAAAGAGAAATTAGAAGGCATCCAGTTCTTTACGCTAGCACAATTACATCATAGAGCTTTGGCTTGTGAAAGTCGAAGCAAAGAACTAGTCAAAACGGTTCATCATAATGTCCATATAGTAGAACACAATCAAAGTAGTTCGAACGATGAACCAAAGGAAGTTTACACTGTTAAAATAGTTTGGCCCAAGCAGGCCAGATCTTCGGCTTGCTCCTCCTTGCAGTCAGTTCAAAAGTATGCTGATGATGGCAAGGAGTAACTGGCCAAATTTTGGTTATATGACTTAGAAAACCGAATTACCGAAATATACACACCCCCTTCCAAACGGGCAAACCTATGTATACAACACAGCCACACAGGTAAGATTGTGGCTGTCTGACTGCCTCTCTCCCCCAAATCTCCAACATGTAGATCTATATGTGATTTAATTTCAGTTTAATTTGAATTGGCTATTTCAGATGTCTCAGCCTGAGGAGGACATGCAGGAACAAAATAGGTCATCTAATGAGCCCCTTAGCTTGAGTTTGAACAGGAGGCTAATAATGTTGCTGCTGGGTCTGTTAATGCTAGTGGGGATGCTGCTGTTGTTGGGGATGCATCTACAAGCAAGAAGGTCATTGACTGTGATGTTGCTGCTGGGTTGTTTCATTTGTTGCCTAGTGGCTATTACTATTAGTACTGCTGTAAGTAATGCTCACTGGTACTGTTGTTGCTCGCTGGTGGCTGCTAGCTCTCTAGTTGTGGCTGTTTACCTGTTGTGGATTAGTGGTTGTGGATTTATGGATTGGACAACTACTGTGATTTCTATTATGTCATTTTTTGATGTGAAGTTGTTGAGCACTTGAACTTATTTGGATACTAGTTAAGTGCTCGTGCGTTGCGACAACACACAAATTGTTGAGGCGTCTGTTGCTGCTCGTCCGTGTCAATGAGCTGCTCGTCCATGTCAATGATGGGCTATCGTTGGTGGCTCCCATCTTGTGAAATGTAATAGATGTGTCCATCTTGCTAAACACGATGGAGATCTTCTTGCGTGGACAACAGAAATAACATTAGAAAACCACAAGATTGATTAAGCTAAAGTAAACACTCAACATCCACACACGCCTTAGTCATTTGTCATGAAAATTCGCGCAAGTATTGTAGTGCAATGTATTTGAATACGCAAATGCTCCCTAGTAAGATGCCCGTGCTAATGATACGACAAATCTAATATTACATATAGTTTATCATCCATGGACCACAAGATAAAAGAGTATAAATAATAGGAAAAAAATACACCAATGTGAGCCCAAGCAAATATAGGAAAGAGCTGACCAACTAGAACTACTCATCCTTCATTCCATCCGTGCACAAAATCCAACAATAAAATTGGTGTGAATTATATGCAAGATACGGAGAGAAACTTTAACTATTTACTTAAGTAAAACTAACTACAATAGGCTAAGTATATGTCGGCGCTGCCCAAGCTCTCAAGCTCCAAAGCCTCTAAAGCTCTTGATGCACGAGCCCATGCATCATATATGTGAGAAGCATTTGTCATCTCCCTGACAAATAGCTCAAACCATTCGGAGCCATTATTACTTGTTTGGTAATTATCTACAGTTGGAGGATGTTCTGTAGTCATAGCTCAAACCATTTGCAAGATTGATGCTACTGTCAGCAATACACTCTAGAAAACTACTTCAACGCTTTCTAAAAAATAATATAACACATTAGTAAGTAAGTGTGATACAACCAATTTATTCCCTATGGTACTAACACCATTCTAGCTGACAAATTCCAACTACCACCAAATACAATGTGGGCTTGATGTCATATTAGAATAAAGGTAAAGCAGAGGCAACATAGGATATTTGATGGTCCAATTCTACATAAATTTAATTCCTTAGCAAAATCAAATAGAAACATGTGTTTAAATTGAGTAGCATATGATACTGTAGATATATAACAGTAACAACATATGAATTAAGGAAATTTGAAATAGTGAAATAAAACAGCTCTAGATAAAATTGGTGGCACCAAGAACCACACTCCCATTGAATAATTGACAGGTCACTATTATTAAGTACAGCTAGAACATTTGACAGGGAAAACAAGAATCTGGTAGAGAACTAACCTTCAATAGAAGGCTGAATTGCAGTATGCTGACATTTTCGCACAATACAAACTAAGATGTGTATATTGCATCCAATACCTCCATTTGCAATAGAGTGTGAGTAGACTCATAAAATTGAAATGAGTGAAATTGTGAAGAAGCTAATACCTCCATTTGCAACAACGTTCACTTCCATACTGGTCTGTGAAGATGGACAAAGGATCAACAACAATAGAAGGAAAAACATGCGCTATCACACTAAAATTGCATGTTTGATGTTCTGAACATCGGATAGGCAACTATAAGGACTATTCCATCCTTCATGTCACTCCAAAATCTTTCCATGGCGGATAGATAAATTTTTTTTGCTACTGCAGAAACAATCAACTGCATGTAGCAAGCTTGAGAGACGGCTCTAGTGCAGCCCTGTCCAATCCAACAAAAACACCGCTAAAACGGGATGGCGGTTTTGGAAGGAACAAACCTGGTTAGCGAGTGAGATGGAGTGATACTGCATCTGTGGGCTTTGCCTAATGTCACCCAATTTTGGGTGCTAGAAATGAACTTTTTGGATGCAAGCATAAACATTGTTTGCATTGCAGCCATCACTCCCATCAAGCATTCTAGCTCAGACTAATGAGATTGTTCTATAGAAACATCACCTTTATTATTGACAATTACAAAAAGAAGGCAGCTATTTAAGAGGGTTCATTTTAGTTGTGTAGGCTCTTCTTGTTCTAGCAGATCAGCAAGATGACATATTAGAGAAATTGTTGTATAACTGCAAGAAGGGAAAAATAAGTTTGTTGTGGACTCACACAATGCAAATGTGGATTGAATAGAGCCACAGCTAGCAGGGAGTGATGGAACAACACAACAACATCGTTCTAGTTCCTAATCTCTTTTTTGCTAGGCTAAATTCAGCAAGAACCTAGAACCACCTTTCAATCCTGCAGAACAAACATGTTATATGAAGTGCACAAAACCGACACAGATCTGAATATTGATGATTCCACATAGGGCAAATGATAACAAAGCCAGACACTCCTACCTTAGACCTCCTATCATGTAGATCGAAACCCTGTCTTGCTCGGTGCTAGTGCCCTATCCCTATCCCTTGGTGAATCCTAGGTCAACAGGTGTGGGGGAGGCACCACACAGCGCCTGCCCACCGTGTTGCCGCTGTAGCGACCACTCCTGCTCGTCGTGTCGTCACCACGACGTGAACCAGGCGCCGTAGGTGGCAGGGAGTGCCCTAGCGCTAGAGGATGACGACGAGGACCCGGACGCGGCAGCCTTGTCGTCGTCACCCAATGATAGTGTGGGGTCCTTCCCGCTGGACCTAGGTGACCCATAGGCCCACGCTAAGGCCGCCGCGGCGCAGGCCGGCGGCGAGCGGTCCTTATCTCGCGCGAGCGATGAGGACGAGGGTGCGTCCGCATGCAAGAATCTATGCTTCTCCAAGGAGCAATCCGCGCAGAGCTGCGCGTGCTTAAGACGGCGCCACCCTTCTTCATGCGCCTCCCAACCACCACCCTCTCCATGTGCCCGTCCTGCGAGCGCATCGCCTCTAGACCCAACCCTGCCTCCACCTCGGCACCTGCATTGTCCACGCCGCCTTGATTTTGAGGTCGGCTGAGGGTACGAGGGCCGGGATTGAGAACGAGACCTAGCGGAGAAGAAATGAGGGGCAGCAGGGAGGTGAGGCAGGCGAAACCGACGGCGTGCATGAGGGCATCTCGGGTGGGGTGGGGTGGGGTGTGGACCTCCTAGCAGGAAAGATCGGAGGCGATCTCGGGGTGGGAGGGGATAGGGGGCACGGAACTCCAGCCACAACGTGTGGCAATCTCGGGGGGCAGACGCGATGGTGGAGGGGAAGGGCACGGCGGGGAGGGCAGGGGAGGGGCAAGCTTTGATGTTGGCTGCTCTGTGGCAGCGGTAGAGCACGTCGCGGGGATGGGGGCAGGGCCGCAGGGGCATGGGCAGCGAGGCACGCGGGGGCGTAGCCATGGTATCGCTTGCGCCCTCTCTCGGTTCTTAATAGTAGTAGGAAAATATTAACTATCTAATATCTTTTGTATATATTTGAACTTGTGGATTATGCCTAAAATAGGATAGGATATACGTTGCTCAAATTTTCTGAATTTGGTTGTTTTGCTGGATTCACTAAGACGCTTCCTGACACGATTGCCTCTTTATATAGATAGATATAGGATCTATGGGGTTATTACTTAGAAGTCTATTTTTGTAACACCCACTTTGTATTTGTTAGAGATAATACCAATAGAGAAACAATTTCTCTTTATATGAGTTTGACCTTTATGCATCATCACATGTGAACACTACATTCAAAAACAAATAAGTAATAAAAGGATATACCATTAAAGTGTATGCATCATGCTGAGTTTTTATTTGGTTGTGCATTTGTGCTTAATAAGATAAATATACCATTAATAGCATATCAAGGGATCCATAGAATTTAAAGTTTAACTTGAAAATAAAACCATGAAAATAGAGAAGAGAAAGGAATACTATTCAATACAAATAAAATTGTCATTAAAATAACTTCATCACAGTTGATATGATCAAAATAAATAATTAGCCAGTATACAAAGTGCCACAAAGTTTGAATTTGAATTGAAGTTTGAATTTGAAAAGAAATGAAAAGAAAAGAAAAAGGGAAAAGAATAAAACTCTAACTGGGCTCAGAACACCAATTCGGCCCAAACTCTGTTCACCCTGCGCGGCCCAGCCTGGTGAGCACGCGTCGACAGGCGGGCCCCGCTCGCTCGCGTCTCACACGCGCGGCCGCGTTTCCCTCCCCTCGCTGTTCCGCGGGCCCCACCGGTCAGTCCCACGCGCGCGGTCGCGTTCACCTTCCCTCACTGCTCAGTGGGCTCCACGCGCCAGTGACCGTGGAGGCCGTCTTCTTCCCCAACGAACACAGCGAACATCGCGCGCGCGTCAACGGAGCTCCGGGTGAATTGCTCCGTCAGTTGACAACCGACCTTCCCTGCCTCGTCTTCGCTGCTATAAAGAACCCTGGCCGCGACCCGTTCCTCCCCTTTTTGCTCTCGCGACTCAAACTAGACGCCGCCATAACCAGTGTGACTCCGCTCGCGCGCCGCCGGTGATCTTCATCCGTGTCGGCGTTCCGACCTCGGGCGTGGGCTCGGGGGTGTGGTGCCGTGCTAGGAACGTGCTAAGCCACACGATTTCGTCCGTGGGCGGCTGGTAGCGCGTGGATTCGTCGTCGGGATTACCTCCTCCGCCGCCGCCGTGGACCGGCGTGAAGACTTCAAATCGGGCACCGTGGGGCATCCAGCCGCTGCGCCGCGCACTCTAGGAGCTTCGACCGTCACCAATTTCGCCATCGACGTCGCCGTGGCCGCGCAATTACTCATCGGCGTGGCAAGCTCCGCCTGGATCCGCGCCGCGCCGTGGTCAGGGACGTTCAGCCTTCAACTGTCGGTATGGACCCCCATCCCAAGTTCGCCATCGTGCCAATTTTGTTCTGCGGGTATTAGAAGTAGGGGCGGTGCACCATAGAGGAGGAATCGAGTACTCCGGCGAAGTGCCGCCGCGTCTGTCGTGGGCGCCGCCGTCGGAGCAGCCTGGAATTGGGGGCTGATCGCGGCCCGTCGATCGAATGATCGATGGCTCAGATTAGAAGTAGGAAAACGTTTCGGGTAAGCAGATCTGCGCCGTCCGATCGCTTTTAGACGGTCGCGATTAGGTTATCCCATAACCCTTCGCCGTATTAAATCTAAGCCGTAGATTGTCGATCGCGCGGTCCTCACTGCGTACCGGTTCGGTGCGTATGGGATCTAATCCTGTGCGTCCATATTTGAACGAACGGCTCAGATTCACCGTTACCCCTTTGCGGGTCAGATTTATTAAAGAACCCCTCACCTTTTAGCGAATTAACCCGCCATCCAGTGCACAGTTCCCTGAGTCTTGGGTTTTATTGCGCCTTAGCCCCTGGGTTTCTCTAGATTTGAGGCCCAGTCCAGGACCTTATAAAACCAGAGAGAATGATTATTAAATGGATTTTTAATAGGAAAATAATTACTAGAACTTTATAAATTCATAGAAAATTCATACTAACTCCAAATTAATCCATTCCAGTTCCTAAAATTTTGTAATTTTATTCTCTAGCACTTAGTGTCTCTGTTTTATCATGAAAACAGTAAGAAATTTATTTATCACTTAATCCTATTTAAAGCACATAAAACCTTAGAAAATCCATAACTTAAAATATATAACTCCAATTTTGATGATTCCAGTGATCTTATTTTAATATGTATATTATTAATGTGTATTTTGTTCTTATGTTTGGTGTAATGTTAATTTTGCCTATACCATGTTTGTTTGAATTGCTACGACTAGCAGTGAGGTCACGAGCACCTGAAGATCATCTTGATACCTGGAATCTCAAGTGCCAGGCAAGTTGTGCCCTTGATCACTTCTTTTTACCCACTCATGTTCTAATTAATCATAATGATCTGCATAGGTTAATTTTGATGGGACCCAATAGGTTACCCTAGTTTGTCTATCTTTATACCTTGTTTACCACTGAACTTTTTGGGTAGTACTTGCTAGTGCTTTATGTGGTTTTGGGTATGAAGGTACATTATTCATGATCACACTTTTATTATATGTTTATTATTACTGTTCATGATAAGATCATTATGTTAATTGGAACATGGAGAACCACCCGGGAAAACAGTGCTACCACAAGGGAGGAATGGGACCCCTTGGCTGATTAATTAGGAAAGCTAGTGGAAGACTACCTTACCCGAAAGGGGCAAGGGCAGTAGGGGAGTGGTCAGTGTAGGGAGGCCCTCGGGAGGATTTTGCTGCGTTGGCAGTCCTGCAAGGGATTCCTGCTAGGAAGGCCCTCGGGAGGATTTTGCTGCGTTGGCGGTCCTGCAAGGGATTCCTGCATTGGAACTTCCTATAAACTGTAGCGGGTTTTCTGAAGCTAGTGGAACTTTGTAAAGGCCTCGTAGTGTTACCCTGCCTCGCCTCCTCGGTAGAGGTGTATGGGAAGTCGCGATCCCTTGGCAGATGGGTAACATGACTTGTGGGTAAAGATGCGCAACCTCTGCAGAGTGTAAAACTGGTATACTAGCCGTGCTCACGGTCAAGAGCAGCTCGGACACTCACATGATTAATTTAAGGAACTAAATTCAATTTGTCATATGCATTGCATCGCAGGTGATGTTGTTACTTTTGTTCTACTACTTAATTGGGTTTGGTATTTACTTATACTTAGTAATTGCTAATAAAATTTTGACCAACTTTAAAAGCAATGCTCAGCCTCAACCATCCTCTTTGGTAAGCCTTACACTTCACGTGAGCTCCCACCTTTGGCGAGTTCATGCACATTATTCCCCACAACTTGTTGAGCGATGAACGTATGTGAGCTCACTCTTGCTGTCTCACACCCCCCCCACAGGTCAAGAACAGGTACCACCGGATGAGGCGCATGGAGGATGCCGTGATGAGTTCGTGAGTGGTCTAGGCCGTCGTCTCCCAGTCAACTTTGGGTTGCTGGACCGTTGTCTCCTTATAATGTAATTATTTATTATGTATAGAACTCCTGTTATATATCAAGATGTGACATTCGATCCTGTGCCACTATTCATCATATGTGTGAGACTTGGTCCCAGCACACCTGGTGATTATGTTTGCGCCCGGGTCTTGGTGCCCCGAAACCCGGGTGTGACAGAAGTGGTATCAGAGGAATGTTGACTGTAGGACGAAACCTAGATAGAACTGGACAACCAATACTTACTTACCTTTGCCACTCTGATCTTTTCTAAACTTTTCTTAATCTTTTCTCATCTATTTCCGCTTTACTCTGATTACTCTTACCTTTTTCCTTCTAAAGACTAACTTGGATTTCACACTTTGAAATCTCGTGCCTAAAGTGATCTTTAGGAATAGGAGACCTAATCATAGGAACAAAAACAAAACTATTTTTATAAGTGTCTATGTATTTGAATGTTTGTTCTTATGATATCTGTCTGATTTGGATCTTTGATTGAGTGTGATGAGTTGTGGAGTAATGTCCACGATTACATCTGCATATACATAATGCTTATAAAACTAACTAGACAAACTAGATTATCCCTCATTAAAGTATCTAACCTAACAATATCCATCTCATCTTAAAAGATTCTATCCTACACTCATAGATCCATCTTATCTTAAAAATATTCTCTTATCTTAATAGATTCATCTTATCTTGAAGGATTCATCTTATCCTAACCACTTTACTTATCTCATCTTAATAGATCTAACTGACCTCAGAGGATTCTACCTTATTCTTATGGATTTATCTTGCCCTAATTATCATATTGATCCCACTCTAGAATAACAACCATGATCTAATCCAAATTTGAGTTACTTAAATAAGTTAGATAGTGTTGGCGACAAAAATTAGGCCCTATCTAATCTATTATGATTTAACCTTGTGGGTGATTCTTAATGCTGGTACAAAGGATAAAACCATACTCCTAATTCACTTAAGCGTAAGATAGTGCCATAGATCAACTCAGCCATACACTCCCAATAAGTTACATAATCCATCTATGTAAACCTATTAAAAAAAAGTCCTATCCACAGACCCTAGCTATCTTAACTACAGCTCCCTAGCTCAAATGGAGATACCAAGATTGGAGACCGAAGATGATCAACCTCATCAAGAAAGGATAAGCACCAACTCAAGTCTTCAAGGATCAAGCGGGATCACCAAGATGAGTCAAGATCCACAATCTAGGATGGAGTCCTTCCTTACCCTACCCAAACCTATCCATGCTTTGGATACAACTTTTATCCTACATAATAAAGTAGCTATATATATACCCATGCTTTCCTAATCACATGATAATTTGTGATATTAAAAAAAAAATCTTTTGGTATTAAAACCAACTAGAAACTAAAGCATAGACTACAAACCAAACTTGTTGGATCCCCTTTCTTACTAATCTCAGGGACGAGATTATTTTTAAGGGGGGTAGGATTTGTAACACCCACTTTGTATTTGTTAGAGATAATACCAATAGAGAAACAATTTCTCTTTATATGAGTTTGACCTTTATGCATCATCACATGTGAACACTACATTCAAAAACAAATAAGTAATAAAAGGATATACCATTAAAGTGTATGCATCATGCTGAGTTTTTATTTGGTTGTGCATTTGTGCTTAATAAGATAAATATACCATTAATAGCATATCAAGGGATCCATAGAATTTAAAGTTTAACTTGAAAATAAAACCATGAAAATAGAGAAGAGAAAGGAATACTATTCAATACAAATAAAATTGTCATTAAAATAACTTCATCACAGTTGATATGATCAAAATAAATAATTAGCCAGTATACAAAGTGCCACAAAGTTTGAATTTGAATTGAAGTTTGAATTTGAAAAGAAATGAAAAGAAAAGAAAAAGGGAAAAGAATAAAACTCTAACTGGGCTCAGAACACCAATTCGGCCCAAACTCTGTTCACCCTGCGCGGCCCAGCCTGGTGAGCACGCGTCGACAGGCGGGCCCCGCTCGCTCGCGTCTCACACGCGCGGCCGCGTTTCCCTCCCCTCGCTGTTCCGCGGGCCCCACCGGTCAGTCCCACGCGCGCGGTCGCGTTCACCTTCCCTCACTGCTCAGTGGGCTCCACGCGCCAGTGACCGTGGAGGCCGTCTTCTTCCCCAACGAACACAGCGAACATCGCGCACGCGTCAACGGAGCTCCGGGTGAATTGCTCCGTCAGTTGACAACCGACCTTCCCTGCCTCGTCTTCGCCGCTATAAAGAACCCTGGCCGCGACCCGTTCCTCCCCTTTTTGCTCTCGCGACTCAAACTAGACGCCACCATAACCAGTGTGACTCCGCTCGCGCGCCGCCGGTGATCTTCATCCGTGTCGGCGTTCCGACCTCGGGCGTGGGCTCGGGGGTGTGGTGCCGTGCTAGGAACGTGCTAAGCCACACGATTTCGTCCGTGGGCGGCTGGTAGCGCGTGGATTCGTCGTCGGGATTACCTCCTCCGCCGCCGCCGTGGACCGGCGTGAAGACTTCAAATCGGGCACCGTGGGGCATCCAGCCGCTGCGCCGCGCACTCTAGGAGCTTCGACCGTCACCAATTTCGCCATCGACGTCGTCGTGGCCGCGCAATTACTCATCGGCGTGGCAAGCTCCGCCTGGATCCGCGCCGCGCCGTGGTCAGGGACGTTCAGCCTTCAACTGTCGGTATGGACCCCCATCCCAAGTTCGCCATCGTGCCAATTTTGTTCTGCGGGTATTAGAAGTAGGGGCGGTGCACCATAGAGGAGGAATCGAGTACTCCTGCGAAGTGCCGCCGCGTCCGTCGTGGGCGCCGCCGTCGGAGCAGCCTGGAATTGGGGGCTGATCGCGGCCCGTCGATCGAATGATCGATGGCTCAGATTAGAAGTAGGAAAACGTTTCGGGTAAGCAGATCTACGCCGTCCGATCGCTTTTAGACGGTCGCGATTAGGTTATCCCATAACCCTTCGCCGTATTAAATCTAAGCCGTAGATTGTCGATCGCGCGGTCCTCACTGTGTACCGGTTCGGTGCGTATGGGATCTAATCCTGTGCGTCCATATTTGAACGAACGGCTCAGATTCACCGTTACCCCTTCGCGGGTCAGATTTATTAAAGAACCCCTCACCTTTTAGCGAATTAACCCGCCATCCAGTGCACAGTTCCCTGAGTCTTGGGTTTTATTGCGCCTTAGCCCCTGGGTTTCTCTAGATTTGAGGCCCAGTCCAGGACCTTATAAAACCAGAGAGAATGATTATTAAATGGATTTTTAATAGGAAAATAATTACTAGAACTTTATAAATTCATAGAAAATTCATACTAACTCCAAATTAATCCATTCCAGTTCCTAAAATTTTGTAATTTTATTCTCTAGCACTTAGTGTCTCTGTTTTATCATGAAAACAGTAAGAAATTTATTTATCACTTAATCCTATTTAAAGCACATAAAACCTTAGAAAATCCATAACTTAAAATATATAACTCCAATTTTGATGATTCCAGTGATCTTATTTTAATATGTATATTATTAATGTGTATTTTGTTCTTATGTTTGGTGTAATGTTAATTTTGCCTATACCATGTTTGTTTGAATTGCTACGACTAGCAGTGAGGTCACGAGCACCTGAAGATCATCTTGGTACCTGGAATCTCAAGTGCCAGGCAAGTTGTGCCCTTGATCACTTCTTTTTACCCACTCATGTTCTAATTAATCATAATGATCTGCATAGGTTAATTTTGATGGGACCCAATAGGTTACCCTAGTTTGTCTATCTTTATACCTTGTTTACCACTGAACTTTTTGGGTAGTACTTGCTAGTGCTTTTATGTGGTTTTGGGTATGAAGGTACATTATTCATGATCACACTTTTATTATATGTTTATTATTACTGTTCATGATAAGATCATTATGTTAATTGGAACATGGAGAACCACCCGGGAAAACAGTGCTACCACAAGGGAGGAATGGGACCCCTTGGCTGATTAATTAGGAAAGCTAGTGGAAGACTACCTTACCCGAAAGGGGCAAGGGCAGTAGGGGAGTGGTCAGTGTAGGGAGGCCCTCGGGAGGATTTTGCTGCGTTGGCAGTCCTGCAAGGGATTCCTGCTAGGAAGGCCCTCGGGAGGATTTTGCTGCGTTGGCGGTCCTGCAAGGGATTCCTGCATTGGAACTTCCTATAAACTGTAGCGGGTTTTCTGAAGCTAGTGGAACTTTGTAAAGGCCTCGTAGTGTTACCCTGCCTCGCCTCCTCGGTAGAGGTGTATGGGAAGTCGCGATCCCTTGGCAGATGGGTAACATGACTTGTGGGTAAAGATGCGCAACCTCTGCAGAGTGTAAAACTGGTATACTAGCCGTGCTCACGGTCAAGAGCAGCTCGGACACTCACATGATTAATTTAAGGAACTAAATTCAATTTGTCATATGCATTGCATCGCAGGTGATGTTGTTACTTTTGTTCTACTACTTAATTGGGTTTGGTATTTACTTATACTTAGTAATTGCTAATAAAATTTTGACCAACTTTAAAAGCAATGCTCAGCCTCAACCATCCTCTTTGGTAAGCCTTACACTTCACGTGAGCTCCCACCTTTGGCGAGTTCATGCACATTATTCCCCACAACTTGTTGAGCGATGAACGTATGTGAGCTCACTCTTGCTGTCTCACACCCCCCCACAGGTCAAGAACAGGTACCACCGGATGAGGCGCATGGAGGATGCCGTGATGAGTTCGTGAGTGGTCTAGGCCGTCGTCTCCCAGTCAACTTTGGGTTGCTGGACCGTTGTCTCCTTATAATGTAAATATTTATTATGTATAGAACTCCTGTTATATATCAAGATGTGACATTCGATCCTGTGCCACTATTCATCATATGTGTGAGACTTGGTCCCAGCACACCTGGTGATTATGTTTGCGCCCGGGTCTTGGTGCCCCGAAACCTGGGTGTGACAATTTTGTACAAGATCCCCTCCTATCTGATAGAAAAGGGTCCCATGATCCTGAGCCAGTCTTATCTTGGCTCGCAAACCCCAAGTTTGTCTATGAAGAGCTAATCTAATTGTATTAGTTTCTATAATGGATTTCTTATGTGGAATACTAATGGATAGGGCCTCGTTGCTAAGTGCTACAAGATCTAGTGCACTGGAACTCGTGGTTATGGACCCGAATCCTTTAGTATGGAACATTGTCTTTTCCAAGTAAAAACCCCTAGTATATGAAAGAATGAAAAGGTGCTTTCGTTCTTGTGGAATAAGCAGCCCTCGTACCTTAATGAAAGGAAAATAGGAATTTTTCGTTAGGTATTTGACCAAATAGGATTGTCCAGTTCCTATAGAACCTATCACTAAAATACCCGATAGGGCTAAGCTGAACGAAAAGGGTTTTCCATGAGATGGTAAATAAAAACGATTAGCCCCACACGAGGTTTGGGAATAAGTGATTGCCTGATAATGAGCAAGGAATATACGTCTTTCTGCTAAAGAGAATCTATTAAACTCATAATTCATTAGATCCTTGTTAGCAATGTCAACTAGGTATCATAAGTAAATGGATCTCGGTTGTTCAATCCTTTGATAACCAAGGTCATTCTTTGCTAAAGAGAAATGATCACTATGGGTCAGACTCAATAGAATTGGATCCATTCCAAATAGCGAGAATTAGGATTCTTGATCCCTCTCAGTCTCTCTTTCAATTCGAGGATCCGGAGAGGTGTTTTCATAGTCATCTCCAAATATTTGCCAGCTCAGAATATTTTCGATTTCATTTTTCTATGATATGTCTTTCTATATGAAAATTGGTTATTTACGATGTACGATGATCCCTGTTAAGTATCCATGGCTGAATGGTTAAAGCGCCCAACTCATAATTGGTAAATTTGCGGGTTTAATTCCTGCTGGATGCACGCAAACGGGAACGGTCTATTGGAATTGGCTCTCTAAATCTCATCCATCATCCATACATAACAAATTGGTATGGTATATTCATACCATAACATAAGAACTCGAATTCTTATCGATACTGGAACTCAGAGCATAGGGGGGAAAGTCGATTTATGGATGGAATCAAATACGCAGTATTTACAGAAAAGAGTCTTCGTTTATTGGGAAAGAATCAATATACTTTTAATGTCGAATCGGGATTCACTAAGACAGAAATAAAGCATTGGGTCGAACTCTTCTTTGGTGTTAAGGTAGTAGCTGTGAATAGTCATCGACTACCCGGAAAGGATAGAAGAATGGGACCTATTCTGGGACATACAATGTATTACAGACGTATGATCATTACCCTTCAACCGGGTTATTCTATTCCACTTCTAGATAGAGAAACGAACTAAAGGAGAATACGTAATAATACGGCGAAACATTTATACAAAACACCTATCCCGAGCACACGCAAGGGAACCGTAGACAGGCAAGTGAAATCCAATCCACGAAATAAATTGATCCATGGACGGCACAGTTGTGGTAAAGGTCGTAATGCCAGAGGAATCATTACCGCAAGGCATAGAGGGGGAGGTCATAAGCGTCTATACCGTAAAATCGATTTTCGACGGAATCAAAAAGACATATTTAGTAGAATCGTAACCATAGAATACGACCCTAATCGAAATGCATACATTTGTCTCATACACCATGGGGATGGTGAGAAAAGATATATTTGGTTAATTTGGTAAAATGCGAAACAGAACCGACTTAACAAAAACCAAAATTCTTGATTTCATCTAACCAACATACCCATTTCGGTTCTATTTTAGAACTAAATTTTATAAAAATTCGAGGAACCTAACCGAACGGATTCGTTCCATCCTGCTTTCTGCGCACAACGTCGTAGCGGCAGCACGGTGTATGCACGAGCAGCACAGCGGCAATGTCTGTTGTCAGAGTTTGCTTGCTGCGCCAAGACGACACACCATGAAGGTTTGAAATGCATATCGGTCTCACGCACGTATGCTATTAGGTATCTGGCTGGCAATTGTTCCCGTGAATCATTTTTTTCATAAAAGGAACTTGTTCACGACGTGAAGACTTGGAAACTCGAATAATCTTTTTTTCCTAAAAAAAGAATTGGGTATGTAATTACTTATGAACAATTATTTTATGTGTCTGGGAGATTATCCTGATCGTTCATCACCAGTAGATTAGAGATTGCTTTGGAAGAAAGTATATGATGCGATTTTTCTATAAATTATAATCGACATTCATGTTAAGCAGGGGCGGATCTCCAACCGGGACTGCCTGGGCTACAGCCCCGGTCACGGCCCAGTAAAGCAAAGAGGTCCATCACTGCCGGCCTGCCGCGTCCACGCTACCCTCCAGCCGTTGAGCCGCCGAGACGCGGACGCACTCTACCCTGCACTCCTCCAGGTCCAGCCGCTGCCCTTTGCCAGCCTCCCTCTACCGGTCTACCCTCCATGCTCCAGCTCTAGCCGCCGCCCGCCAGCCGGTGAGGTGCCCACGCCTGGAGGACGGAGCACCGCCGCCGCCGTAGCCTATAGCGCCGCTCGCCCGGAGGCTGGACCCGGACCGCCGAAGCGCCGCTCACCCCGTCGGAGCACCGCCGCAGCGCCGCTCGCCTCGTAGGAGCACCGCCGCGAGCCCGCGACCATGCCGTTGTCCAGCCGCCGCTCCGCGCTCCCTCCTTCGACCTTCGCCTTGGTTCCGACGCGCAAGCGGTGAACGGTATGTGCAAGATTAGTTTTTATTTGGTTTAAAATTTTTTATAGCATTAGTTTATTAGCCCTCTCTTGGATCAATTCTGGATTCGCCACTGCTCTGAATCAACCAACATGAGATACCGCTCACCTCAGGCGGACTTAGGACCTGTTCATTTATGCCGGATTTCACTAAGAATTATTTCAACCTATCAAACCTTATATAAATTAGACAAAGAATCCAGTTAGGAATATTCCGAGTGCTCAATAACCGAACATGTCCTTAACCGACTCACAAGTCCGGCGCCAGCAGCCTCTCCCTATACGAGATAATTCCGATCCCCCGTGCAGCCCATACCAGGTTCCAACCACGTACCTCACACCACGGTTTAGCACGTGTCTTACTCAGCCGTGCTTACCGTCTCCCCTGCACGCCGCGCCGCATCCGATCCTCGCTCTGATATCCCCCATATTGCTGGGCGAACACGTTCCTTGAGGGGCCTTTCACTGAACGATGGGGCCCGTACCGCCCGGTCCATTATAGAGTTGTTCTACTTCTATTCTACTGGAGTGCATTACCACCTGTCTTTTTCCTTCCTCTTCAACGTCTCGAACAAGCAGGAGGAGGTAGACCGAACAAGCAGGAGGAGGTAGGTCGCGGGAGCGGCCATTTCTCTGGGGAGGGTGTTAGCAACCCATCGAGAGAACCAGAGAGAGCGAAAGGGAAGAGGAGGTTTGGGGAAGAACAGGAGAAGTAGACGCGAGGAAGATAATTGATGTAAGCTTTCTGTTGTTCGATATCCGTCTCCCCCATCGGAATTGTTGAGATATACAACACATTATGGGCTCAGCCCAGCATCGATTACCAGGCTCATGCTGGCCCAGATATTCTCATGCCCTTCAACCTTGTCTTCTTGCCGTAACTTTGCTTCAATGTCATCCACTTCCTGCTGCCGAACCATATCTGGCATTGTCCTGTGTAGCATCGTTGACATTCCCCACCGCTTGAAATGCGGCTTGCCCCCAAGCCGCTGATAGTGTAGCCAGACAGCCAGCCTTGGTGTTGAACTGGTTGAGAGTAAATTGGTAGATGATTGTTCTGTCGTAGGAGCAGAAGCTGGTGATGGCTTATCTGGCAAAGTGTTGCTCTGCTTTAGAACCTGGATGCAGCAAAGATGCTTGGCCTCGTAGCAGCTGCTCCTGCAATACTGGGATGCCTTGTCCCATTGGAGTTGCTTCAGGGAAAGGAGAATCACCCGCCACCCTCTCTTGACAAAAGACAGACTAGCATGTTGCATCTGCAAGTCTCCCAAACCATGAATAGACAGATGCAATAAGCAACACTGATCACCACCTAGATTTTGCTTCCCATTGAACAGCTCCCATACTGCCTCAATTGTATGAAGTTGAACGGGTTCTGCAAAGACCGCAGCAAATTGTGACATAATAGACTGGACTTTGGGCTCCAAAGTGGACATCCCGTGTTCCCCAGCAGATTCATATATCGGGTGGTCTGGAAGGAGTTGTAATTCGACCAAGGCCCCGGAATGAAATAAAGACGTTAAACCTTGCAAACAGACCGATGTTCCCTGATAGGGGCCATTGGCCACTTTTACATTCAGACAACACTTCAAGGGTTGAACATCACTCAACAATGGAAAGCACTTATCACTGATGGAAGTATGCGAAGATCCTGAATCAACAAGCACCGGAATATCTTGATGTTGAATTTGACCTGGTAAACGCCATGTGGTAGCTGTCTCAGTGCCAGACCATGCTGAAGATGACAACACCATCAGAAGCTGTTCTGTAGGTTTAGGCACAACTGCAGACTCTTCGCATGTTCCCTGACTGAACATCTCACTGAAAGGCTCTTCCGGATTGTGAGTACTCGAGCTGAGGAGGATGAAGCGACCCGGGTGGGATATGATCCTGATGCATCCTTGGTAGAAAAAATTTTCGGGATCCCACGGCTGCACTAATTTTCTACAACAAAAATTCCAGCAAGATCCATGAAAGTTATGAATTCCACTCCACCAGACACGTACTGAAGACTGCAGGAAAGCATCAAAACTATCAAGCACATGTGAGATAATACTAGCAGCCCCATAAGCGTCCAAGCCTCCTTTAATAATCTCTAACTCATATTTCTCTTCAAGTAGTAACTGACCACAATTATCACCACACTTCTGCTGCACCAAGTCTTCAGTAAGTTCATATCCTAGCCATGTAATTAACTCATGCAAAGTGATAGAAGCTCTGATGTATCGTTGAAGTAACCATGGTGGTTTCCAAACAAAATGAGCATCCAAATTCATACAGCAATTAACCCTCGATGTGAAACTCGGCCATGGCATTGGACGCATCATACCACACACATGAAAAATCTCCAATGGAATGAGGATAAAGCGAGCAGGGTGGGATATGAAGATACCGTTCCTCTCCACCGTGTTCCATACCGGCGCAGCGGAATCCAACAACACATCGACGAGGTGGTCGTCCAGCAGGTTGACCTCGTAGACGTACAGTCTGCCCCTGTTGGTCTTGGCAATCAGACCGGACTCGAATGCATTGCTACCCTCGGAGACACCCTTGAGGAACACATTTTTGCCGACCCCCGCCATGTCGTAGATGTCAACGGCGCCCACGTCGCCATCACGGACACAGGTGTGGAGCTCGTGGAGCAGCGCGTCCTTGCCGCGAACTGACGCGCTCGGCATCTCCTCGAAGCGGATCTGGACGAGCTCGACGGTGCCCTTGCGGAAGTCTGCCTGCTCGTTGAGGTGGTAGGTGGCCTTTGTAGCTGGACTGCTGGAGGTCGGGTCGGGCGAAAGCTGCAGGGGCGGCTGGTACTCGTCGACGATCCGCGCGGCTGCGTCCTCGATCAGGGCGCACCCGACCTGACTGGTGGCCTCCACGTCTTGGCACTCAGCAGCGTCGACCATGCGCTTGCCATCGATGTAGTCAGTGGTGGAGGGAAATGACTCTCCCTCGAAGACAGGTTCCTCGTCGAAGATAGGACCCTCGTTGAAGACAGGTTCCACTTGCTGCTGGGTGGTGTAGTAGCGCGCTGTGAAGTGGCTGTAGAGCTCGTCGCACTGCACATCCACGCGGCGCTCGACGCTGTCACAGCGACCGACAATCTTCTCGGTAAGGCGGGCTTCCATCAGGCGCATTTCGTCGAGCAGCTTGCGAGCGATGGCATCGAACGAATCCATAGCAGTGGATCATGGATGTCGATGCACTGCGTCGAGCGGATCCAGGATGCTGACCTCTGATACCAGATGTTAGCAACCCATCGAGAGAACCAGAGAGAGCGAAAGGGAAGAGGAGGTTTGGGGAAGAACAGGAGAAGTAGACGCGAGGAAGATAATTGATGTAAGCTTTCTGTTGTTCGATATCCGTCTCCCCCATCGGAATTGTTGAGATATACAACACATTATGGGCTCAGCCCAGCATCGATTACCAGGCTCATGCTGGCCCAGATATTCTCATGCCCTTCAACCTTGTCTTCTTGCCGTAACTTTGCTTCAATGTCATCCACTTCCTGCTGCCGAACCATATCTGGCATTGTCCTGTGTAGCATCGTTGACAGAGGGACCGCGGGAGAGCTCTAGCTCTTGCAGCAGTAGAACTCTACTGCAGCCAGGTACGCGTGTTTCTGAGCCGAGGGCGCGGGGGTTAGCAAAGATTGCTCGGCTGCGAGTTCTCTGCCTGCCTCTTTCTTGGTTTCTACGCTGTCAAGCCCCGAAACCAAATCGGATTTATTGGTCGCAGACACTGCAAAGGGCGAGAGGTTTGCTTTCGCGCCCTGGGACTCTCAAGAAGCACTCGTTCTAGGGTGAGGCCTCGCGTGCTTTTCGTGCGACTCGTGGTCTTGATTCCTTAGTAGTTCCAACGCTGCGGGTCAACTTTTGGACAGCAATGATTTTGGGGAAGGAGGTTGTAGATGAATGAAGTGCATAGAATATACCCTTGGAAACCTACACACGCCGTACGGCAGTGTGACTATAAAAAAGACTCGCCATGATACACAAACGCTGAAAGAATTTCTGATGGCAGAACTGAGATGTACGGAGGGGCTTAGCTTACATTTCCTCAGACTGACAGGGAAGCACATGCTTCGGAATGGGTGGGTGAGGGGTTGGGTGGTGTGGGGAAAGGGGGGTGCTAGCCGCTTATCTCTAAACAATGTCTAATTCGCTAGACGAACCTATTAACCCTAATTAATTCATGGGCAGCGCGTGTTTACTGTAGCAAAACATGGGCTAATCTTAGATTAATTGCGCTTAATTGATTCGTCTCGTGAATTAACCACGGCTTATGCAATTAGTTTTTAATTTGCTCATGTTTAGTTGTGCTAGGTGGCATCCAAAATACCGGCTAAACTTTAGTACGGGATCCAAACACCCCCCCCCCCCCCAGGGCTTGTTCACACCAATCCAGAGGGGGATTGGAGGGGTTTAAATCCCCGTCTATTCATTTTTGACTAGGAGAGGATTTAATCCCTCCAATCCCCCTCTGGATTGGTGTAACCGAACATGCCCTAACTGGGCTCTTAGCTATTTATGACAGAGTTAAGAGAAATGGATAAGGATGGCAGCTCCGAGAGAAGTCGCCCAGATCATGGTGATGTGAAGGTGGCTCACCAATCTTCTTCTTTCTATGAGCTCAGCGAATTGTCAAGAAGAATGCTGCGCACTAACGTCTTTCTCTTAATCCCCTCAGATGCTCAAGTTCAGACCAAAGGTGCCTCGACAGAAGCAAAAGTAATCTATTTGTCTTTGGTTGATAGTAGTGAATCTCATGGCTTTTTCGCCAACCATTTTGTAGTTACCATAAATGGAATGTATTTTGCTGTTTCAGGCCAAAGCAACAAGACCCTAAGCCAATTGATGAAGATGTGATGAAGATATTGAGGGTGGGTAACTGATTATCCAATTGTCATATCGTGGTTTCAGATACTACTATAGTTTTTTTTTGGGGGGGGGGGGGTGAGAAAAGGATCAGCATGTTCTTTCTATGGCAGAACTTATGTTTGTTCTTTTCAGACTCGCCAAGTGGCTGCAAAAAGTGCACCAAACACAGAAGGTATTTAGCGCCCCGAGATCCTACTGTCAGGCATTATTTAAGATTTAGGAGAAACATGCCTTTTCGTTCATATCAAAACAACGCACATATAAGAGCATCCATTGTATTATCGTAGATTTAGTCATATCAAAATAATCGGACTGGACATATTATTTGTAGATGAGTGCTCACCACAGAAGACCCTCTCGACGCCACCTTCTGCAGATGTTGTTTGCTTGTCACCAGCGCAACTCGGAGTGCAAAAACAAAATCAATTGGTGAGTGCCCCTAGAAGGCAAGAACCTCCCTGTCACAACCTTGCTGTATTGTAAAACACCATCTGCTTGTTGTCAGACTTATTAACTTGTCTTACGTACTTTCTGTTGTCTTGTTTCTATGTCAAATGAAGCCACTCCAAATTCCTAGATCCTTCCCTGTTCCTGTTAATTCAGGTGAATGTGAAGATTCATAAGCTCCTTTGTTCTTCTGAACAATACTTTCCACTAAGAATTTTTATCGAAATATTCAACTCTTGACAGGATTGGTTTATGAAGAAGAGAGTAGTGATGACGACGACGATAATGATAGTGACAATGTTGGGTTGCTGGAGACTCAGCCAGATTCAATTGAAAGTGAAGCTTTAACATGTCCGGCCGAGGAGCTTGATTTGCTTGTATGGACTTATGAGCTCTGTTGCATTCTAAAAAAAAAACTTATAAGCTCTGCAAAGTTGTATACATAATGTCTGAACACTCACGTCATTCACTTGCAACTTTTAGCAGCAAGAAGGTAGCAAAGAAAGAATGTTCTTCTTCCAGTTCCCAAACTCTCTTCCTTTACCCAAAAGGTCGTCCAGTGCCGGCAAGGAGGTGATGGAAGGATCCAACCTGCAGCAGCTGCCTCAGGGTTATTTGGGCAAAATGCTAGTATACAAGAGCGGCAAGATCAAAATGAAGTTAGGAGACATCATCTTTGATGTCAGTGTACACCTTTCTCATCTTTTTGAGATTAGCAAGATATTTTTGCATATATTTTATGCTCAGTTTCAACCGCTGCAGGTGAACCCAGGAGTAGAAAGTAGGATGCTGCAGCGTGCAGTAGCTCTCAACACTCGAGACAAACACTGTTGCTTGCTTGGAGAGATTGAGAATCGTCATGTTATTGTGACTCCCAATGTTGATTCTTTGTTGAACGACAAGTAGGGACCAACTGTAGCAGCTTTGTCACAGATTGTGTGTAGACCTGTAGATATGCAGGGTTAGTGACATCTGTAGAAATTATATCAGCTCTGTCAAATGATGTATAGGATTTTAGTTGTGTAGTGTTGTGAACGTTTTATTGTGATTGCAGTGCTATGTTAGTTTTAGAACTGCATGCAGCTCCCTGTGGATGAATGTTTGTAAGGATCGGTATTTGACCTTGATTGTATTGGAAGGCAAATATAATAAAAATCACGTCGTTCTTGTGGGCAAGGCCTTCTGCTAGTACAGGTTTAAGGGATTCCACATTTGTGTTGATAGTAAAATGTGTGGTTCTCAATACAAATAAATCAATAATGGTTACCGAAAAGAACAAATTGCTACAGAAAGGAGAAAGCTAGAAAAGAACTTAGCCAACCATTCTTTGGGAGGGTCACAAGGAAAATCTTGCCTTGAACCTCATTCTTCAGGAAATACTCGAATGCAGTGATTGACATCCTTCCCATCATCAGCATCTATTAACTCTCCAATCCATCATCAGCATACTTTACACTACACCTGCCTGAAGAAGAGGGTGATATGCAGGGCCAGGGAGTGTCGTCCAACTCCAGCCCCAAGAGCACCACCCGAGAGATCCTGCCCAATTTGGGAGAGATAACTACAATCTGATCACCTCCGAGCAGATTGCATGATCTCTAGGGTGCATGCAGATATTTCTAACTAACTAACTGACAGCACGAAATAAACAAGCGTGATGGGACATGTATCAGATATGTCTTAGCAACTGCTAACGCAATGAACTGATCAGCCCATAACTTTAGTATGGGCTGAGCTTGGGCCAGTCCGGCCCAATAAAGCTTGTATTGTTGAATTTCTTTAGTTTAGTAAGTTATAAACTTTATGTAATTGTAATATTTAGATTTAATGTAGTCAAATGACGCTTTCATTGTTTAATATCTTTAATTTAGTAAGTTATGGACTTTCTGTAGTTGTAATATTTAGACTTTATGTGTTTCAAATATATGGATCGAGCTTGGGCTAATACGGCCTGATAAAGACACGACATTCTTTAGGGTCGAGCTGGATCGTTGTTTCTACTCTTTGGGCTGGCATGACACGACCCAAAAGTTTTTTTTGGGCCTTCTCAGTCCGAGTCTATTTGGCCCGAAGCACGATGGGCTTGCTCCGGCCAGGCTAGCCCGACCCAATTCCAAACACTACTCATATACCTGCCAGTGTATGCAACGGACTACCCATACCTTTAGGGCTTATTTGGATATTCTCGGATCACCTCAATCTATATGTATTGAGTTCAATTTACACCATAATTCATCTCAATCCATGTGGATTAAGGTGAATTATAGAATATCGAAACAAAACTTTAAGGGCGTTTTGATTCCCCTTACTAAAGTTTAGTTTGTATTATCAAATATTTGAATAACAATTACGGATATTAAATATAAACTTAATTAGGATTAATAAATGTGTATCATCTTTTAGTCTTGACATATGTAATTAGTTTTATAATTAGACTATATTTAATACCGTAATTATTATTTAATCGTTCGATGTGACAAGAAGTAAACTTTAGTTGGGTGAAACCAAACACCCCCCTAAATTCTATTTCGGACAGGTGACACATATAATGGTTTTCAAAAATATATCGTAGCACATGTTTCATTGAAAAATAGAATTATATGAAGTATCACGAGAGTTATCGAAATAAAATTATATAATATATTACGATGGAGTTCTTAGACTGTCTCCAGTAGCTTATCTATCATATCTTTCATCTTATTTACTATTTTAAACTGCACTCTCTGAATAATGAAATCAAAAGTATAAAACAGTGCAATGTTACGATTTGCTAGAGGCGGCCTTATAATATAGGTTATAAATTAGCAATACAATAGTAGATGACCTGAAACAGACCAGAGCATCAAGAAAACGTGAAGAGAGACTCTAGCTTCACAACCTATAAATTGAACCTATGAACGAGTTCTTTTATGAAAAAATGATTCACGGGAACGATTGCCTTCCTGATACCTGATAGCATACGTGCGTGAGATCGTTCTGCACTTCAAATCTTCACGGCGTGCCGTCCTGGCCCAGCAAGCAAACGCCGACGACAGACATTGCCGCTGTGCTACTCGTGCATACACCGTATTGCCGCTACGGTGCTGCCCGCAGAACTTGTTCACGACGTGAAGACTTGGAAACTCGAATAATCTTTTTTTCCTAAAAAAAGAATTGGGTATGTAATTACTTATGAACAATTATTTTATGTGTCTGGGAGATTATCCTGACCGTTCATCACCAGTAGATTAGAGATTGCTTTGGAAGAAAGTATATGATGCGATTTTTCTATAAATTATAATCGACATTCATGTTAAGCAGGGGCGGATCTCCAACCGGGACTGCCTGGGCTACAGCCCCGGTCACGGCCCAGTAAAGCAAAGAGGTCCATCACTGCCGGCCTGCCGCGTCCACGCTACCCTCCAGCCGTTGAGCCGCCGAGACGCGGACGCCCTCTACCCTGCACTCCTCCAGGTCCAGCCGCTGCCCTTTGCCAGCCTCCCTCTACCGGTCTACCCTCCATGCTCCAGCTCTAGCCGCCGCCCGCCAGCCGGTGAGGTGCCCACGCCTGGAGGACGGAGCACCGCCGCCGCCGTAGCCTATAGCGCCGCTCGCCCGGAGGCTGGACCCGGACCGCCGAAGCGCCGCTCACCCCGTCGGAGCACCGCCGCAGCGCCGCTCGCCTCGTAGGAGCACCGCCGCGAGCCCGCGACCATGCCGTTGTCCAGCCGCCGCTCCGCACTCCCTCCTTCGACCTTCGCCTTGGTTCCGACGCGCAAGCGGTGAACGGTATGTGCAAGATTAGTTTTTATTTGGTTTAGAATTTTTTATAGCATTAGTTTATTAGCCCTCTCTTGGATCAATTCTGGATCCGCCACTGCTCTGAATCAACCAACATGAGATACCGCTCACCTCAGGCGGACTTAGGACCTGTTCATTTATGCCGGATTTCACTAAGAATTATTTCAACCTATCAAACCTTATATAAATTAGACAAAGAATCCAGTTAGGAATATTCCGAGTGCTCAATAACCGAACATGTCCTTAACCGACTCACAAGTCCGGCGCCAGCAGCCTCTCCCTATACGAGATAATTCCGATCCCCCGTGCAGCCCATACCAGGTTCCAACCACGTACCTCACACCACGGTTTAGCACGTGTCTTACTCAGCCGTGCTTACCGTCTCCCCTGCACGCCGCGCCGCATCCGATCCTCGCTCTGATATCCCCCATATTGCTGGGCGAACACGTTCCTTGAGGGGCCTTTCACTGAACGATGGGGCCCGTACCGCCCGGTCCATTATAGAGTTGTTCTACTTCTATTCTACTGGAGTGCATTACCACCTGTCTTTTTCCTTCCTCTTCAACGTCTCGAACAAGCAGGAGGAGGTAGACCGAACAAGCAGGAGGAGGTAGGTCGCGGGAGCGGCCATTTCTCTGGGGAGGGACCGCGGGAGAGCTCTAGCTCTTGCAGCAGTAGAACTCTACTGCAGCCAGGTACGCGTGTTTCTGAGCCGAGGGCGCGGGGGTTAGCAAAGATTGCTCGGCTGCGAGTTCTCTGCCTGCCTCTTTCTTGGTTTCTACGCTGTCAAGCCCCGAAACCAAATCGGATTTATTGGTCGCAGACACTGCAAAGGGCGAGAGGTTTGCTTTCGCGCCCTGGGACTCTCAAGAAGCACTCGTTCTAGGGTGAGGCCTCGCGTGCTTTTCGTGCGACTCGTGGTCTTGATTCCTTAGTAGTTCCAACGCTGCGGGTCAACTTTTGGACAGCAATGATTTTGGGGAAGGAGGTTGTAGATGAATGAAGTGCATAGAATATACCCTTGGAAACCTACACACGCCGTACGGCAGTGTGACTATAAAAAAGACTCGCCATGATACACAAACGCTGAAAGAATTTCTGATGGCAGAACTGAGATGTACGGAGGGGCTTAGCTTACATTTCCTCAGACTGACAGGGAAGCACATGCTTCGGAATGGGTGGGTGAGGGGTTGGGTGGTGTGGGGAAAGGGGGGTGCTAGCCGCTTATCTCTAAACAATGTCTAATTCGCTAGACGAACCTATTAACCCTAATTAATTCATGGGCAGCGCGTGTTTACTGTAGCAAAACATGGGCTAATCTTAGATTAATTGCGCTTAATTGATTCGTCTCGTGAATTAACCACGGCTTATGCAATTAGTTTTTAATTTGCTCATGTTTAGTTGTGCTAGGTGGCATCCAAAATACCGGCTAAACTTTAGTACGGGATCCAAACACCCCCCCTTAAGGTATATTCTAATTGTGTGACAGAGTTAAGAGAAATGGATAAGGATGGCAGCTCCGAGAGAAGTCGCCCAGATCATGGTGATGTGAAGGTGGCTCACCAATCTTCTTCTTTCTATGAGCTCAGCGAATTGTCAAGAAGAATGCTGCGCACTAACGTCTTTCTCTTAATCCCCTCAGATGCTCAAGTTCAGACCAAAGGTGCCTCGACAGAAGCAAAAGTAATCTATTTGTCTTTGGTTGATAGTAGTGAATCTCATGGCTTTTTCGCCAACCATTTTGTAGTTACCATAAATGGAATGTATTTTGCTGTTTCAGGCCAAAGCAACAAGACCCTAAGCCAATTGATGAAGATGTGATGAAGATATTGAGGGTGGGTAACTGATTATCCAATTGTCATATCGTGGTTTCAGATACTACTATAGTTTTTTTTTGGGGGGGGGGGGGGTGAGAAAAGGATCAGCATGTTCTTTCTATGGCAGAACTTATGTTTGTTCTTTTCAGACTCGCCAAGTGGCTGCAAAAAGTGCACCAAACACAGAAGGTATTTAGCGCCCCGAGATCCTACTGTCAGGCATTATTTAAGATTTAGGAGAAACATGCCTTTTCGTTCATATCAAAACAACGCACATATAAGAGCATCCATTGTATTATCGTAGATTTAGTCATATCAAAATAATCGGACTGGACATATTATTTGTAGATGAGTGCTCACCACAGAAGACCCTCTCGACGCCACCTTCTGCAGATGTTGTTTGCTTGTCACCAGCGCAACTCGGAGTGCAAAAACAAAATCAATTGGTGAGTGCCCCTAGAAGGCAAGAACCTCCCTGTCACAACCTTGCTGTATTGTAAAACACCATCTGCTTGTTGTCAGACTTATTAACTTGTCTTACGTACTTTCTGTTGTCTTGTTTCTATGTCAAATGAAGCCACTCCAAATTCCTAGATCCTTCCCTGTTCCTGTTAATTCAGGTGAATGTGAAGATTCATAAGCTCCTTTGTTCTTCTGAACAATACTTTCCACTAAGAATTTTTATCGAAATATTCAACTCTTGACAGGATTGGTTTATGAAGAAGAGAGTAGTGATGACGACGACGATAATGATAGTGACAATGTTGGGTTGCTGGAGACTCAGCCAGATTCAATTGAAAGTGAAGCTTTAACATGTCCGGCCGAGGAGCTTGATTTGCTTGTATGGACTTATGAGCTCTGTTGCATTCTAAAAAAAAAACTTATAAGCTCTGCAAAGTTGTATACATAATGTCTGAACACTCACGTCATTCACTTGCAACTTTTAGCAGCAAGAAGGTAGCAAAGAAAGAATGTTCTTCTTCCAGTTCCCAAACTCTCTTCCTTTACCCAAAAGGTCGTCCAGTGCCGGCAAGGAGGTGATGGAAGGATCCAACCTGCAGCAGCTGCCTCAGGGTTATTTGGGCAAAATGCTAGTATACAAGAGCGGCAAGATCAAAATGAAGTTAGGAGACATCATCTTTGATGTCAGTGTACACCTTTCTCATCTTTTTGAGATTAGCAAGATATTTTTGCATATATTTTATGCTCAGTTTCAACCGCTGCAGGTGAACCCAGGAGTAGAAAGTAGGATGCTGCAGCGTGCAGTAGCTCTCAACACTCGAGACAAACACTGTTGCTTGCTTGGAGAGATTGAGAATCGTCATGTTATTGTGACTCCCAATGTTGATTCTTTGTTGAACGACAAGTAGGGACCAACTGTAGCAGCTTTGTCACAGATTGTGTGTAGACCTGTAGATATGCAGGGTTAGTGACATCTGTAGAAATTATATCAGCTCTGTCAAATGATGTATAGGATTTTAGTTGTGTAGTGTTGTGAACGTTTTATTGTGATTGCAGTGCTATGTTAGTTTTAGAACTGCATGCAGCTCCCTGTGGATGAATGTTTGTAAGGATCGGTATTTGACCTTGATTGTATTGGAAGGCAAATATAATAAAAATCACGTCGTTCTTGTGGGCAAGGCCTTCTGCTAGTACAGGTTTAAGGGATTCCACATTTGTGTTGATAGTAAAATGTGTGGTTCTCAATACAAATAAATCAATAATGGTTACCGAAAAGAACAAATTGCTACAGAAAGGAGAAAGCTAGAAAAGAACTTAGCCAACCATTCTTTGGGAGGGTCACAAGGAAAATCTTGCCTTGAACCTCATTCTTCAGGAAATACTCGAATGCAGTGATTGACATCCTTCCCATCATCAGCATCTATTAACTCTCCAATCCATCATCAGCATACTTTACACTACACCTGCCTGAAGAAGAGGGTGATATGCAGGGCCAGGGAGTGTCGTCCAACTCCAGCCCCAAGAGCACCACCCGAGAGATCCTGCCCAATTTGGGAGAGATAACTACAATCTGATCACCTCCGAGCAGATTGCATGATCTCTAGGGTGCATGCAGATATTTCTAACTAACTAACTGACAGCACGAAATAAACAAGCGTGATGGGACATGTATCAGATATGTCTTAGCAACTGCTAACGCAATGAACTGATCAGCCCATAACTTTAGTATGGGCTGAGCTTGGGCCAGTCCGGCCCAATAAAGCTTGTATTGTTGAATTTCTTTAGTTTAGTAAGTTATAAACTTTATGTAATTGTAATATTTAGATTTAATGTAGTCAAATGACGCTTTCATTGTTTAATATCTTTAATTTAGTAAGTTATGGACTTTCTGTAGTTGTAATATTTAGACTTTATGTGTTTCAAATATATGGATCGAGCTTGGGCTAATACGGCCTGATAAAGACACGACATTCTTTAGGGTCGAGCTGGATCGTTGTTTCTACTCTTTGGGCTGGCATGACACGACCCAAAAGTTTTTTTTGGGCCTTCTCAGTCCGAGTCTATTTGGCCCGAAGCACGATGGGCTTGCTCCGGCCAGGCTAGCCCGACCCAATTCCAAACACTACTCATATACCTGCCAGTGTATGCAACGGACTACCCATACCTTTAGGGCTTATTTGGATATTCTCGGATCACCTCAATCTATATGTATTGAGTTCAATTTACACCATAATTCATCTCAATCCATGTGGATTAAGGTGAATTATAGAATATCGAAACAAAACTTTAAGGGCGTTTTGATTCCCCTTACTAAAGTTTAGTTTGTATTATCAAATATTTGAATAACAATTACGGATATTAAATATAAACTTAATTAGGATTAATAAATGTGTATCATCTTTTAGTCTTGACATATGTAATTAGTTTTATAATTAGACTATATTTAATACCGTAATTATTATTTAATCGTTTGATGTGACAAGAAGTAAACTTTAGTTGGGTGAAACCAAACACCCCCCTAAATTCTATTTCGGACAGGTGACACATATAATGGTTTTCAAAAATATATCGTAGCACATGTTTCATTGAAAAATAGAATTATATGAAGTATCACGAGAGTTATCGAAATAAAATTATATAATATATTACGATGGAGTTCTTAGACTGTCTCCAGTAGCTTATCTATCATATCTTTCATCTTATTTACTATTTTAAACTGCACTCTCTGAATAATGAAATCAAAAGTATAAAACAGTGCAATGTTACGATTTGCTAGAGGCGGCCTTATAATATAGGTTATAAATTAGCAATACAATAGTAGATGACCTGAAACAGACCAGAGCATCAAGAAAACGTGAAGAGAGACTCTAGCTTCACAACCTATAAATTGAACCTATGAACGAGTTCTTTTATGAAAAAATGATTCACGGGAACGATTGCCTTCCTGATACCTGATAGCATACGTGCGTGAGATCGTTCTGCACTTCAAATCTTCACGGCGTGCCGTCCTGGCCCAGCAAGCAAACGCCGACGACAGGCATTGCCGCTGTGCTACTCGTGCATACACCGTATTGCCGCTACGGTGCTGCCCGCAGAAAGCAGGATGGAACGAATCCGTTCGGTTGGGTTCCTCGATTTTTTTATAAAATTCGGTTCTAAAATAGAACCGAAATGTGTATGTTGGTTAGGTGAAATCAAGAATTTTGGTTTTTGTTAATTCGGTTCTGTTTCGCATCTAACCAAATTAACCGACCTTTAGTGAATCCAGCAAAACAACCAAATTCAGAAAAATTTGAGCAACATATATTCTATCCTATTTTAGGCATAACCACAAGTTCACAGATATAAAATATATTAGATAGTTCATATTTATCCAAATAAGTTCAAGTGCTCAACAACTTCACATCACAAAATGACATAATAGAAAATCACAGTAGCTGTCCAATCCAGACTCCACAACCACTAGTCCAGAACAGGTAAACAGCCACAGCTAGAGAGCTAGCAGCCACCAGCGAGCATTACAACAGTACTAATAGTAATAGCCACCAGGCAACAAATGAAACAACCCAGCAGCAGCATCACATTCACAGTCAATGACCTTCTTGCTTGTAGACGCATGTTCGCTCGGCCATGATCTCTAATAGAAAGGAGCTATTCTCCAGGGCGCATGCAGATATATCAAACAAGTGAACTGTCCGAGGCTTATGTGCTCAACAGACATCTACGCGTGACTCTGGTCGGAGTCGGAGTGTCGGACTTCGGACCTTGCCTCACGCTACATATAAATCCCCCGCGGCCCCGCTTCTTCCCATTCTCGCTTCCTGCTCGTCTCCATCCAGTCTTCCACGGCGCGTCAGATGGCTATCCCGATGCTGCTGCCTCACGAGATGTGCCGCCGGGCCAGGATGACGGCCTCCGTGCCGGCGGCGGTTCCAGCCCCAGCGGCGCCAGAGAAGCTGCGGCTGTCGGACCTCGATTGGATCTGCGACCTCGGCGCTGGCGGCTTAGCCAGCGTCTGCAAGGCCCGCCACTGCCGCACCGGCGCGGTCTTCGCGGTAAAGATATCGTTCGACCAGGACCCGCTCGTCGTAGAGAAGGAGGCCGAGGTGCTCAAAATCGCTGCTGGGGCGACGCAGTGACGCACGTCATCGACTTCTACGGCCTGCTCCGCGAGCCCGGCGGCAAGGCCGCGCTCGTGCTCGAGTACATGGACGCTGGATCTCTCGGCAGTCTCCTGCGGCGGCGCCGGCGCGGGGGGCTGCGAATCCCGGAGGCAGCCGTCGCCGAGGTGGCCTTCCAGCAGGGCCGTTCCTGACTTTTTGGGGGCCTAGGGCGAAATCCAATATGGAGGCCCCATCCACCATGTATATATACTATATATATAATTATAAACATAAATTATTGAACATTCAATAGAAAAAACTTCTATGTCATGCCTTAAAGTTTATAAGATGATACATATAAATTAGAGCCATAACACTTACTTGTCACATTTCACATGATATCATGCTAAAAATTTCTTCTAACATTTTGTGATACAAAGTCGTCGATTATACCATTAAGATCAATCTCATCCAACAGCTTCTTCTCAATGCACAAAATTGCCAAACCATTTAATCTATCTTGAGTCATTGTTGATCTCAAATAGTTCTTCAATAATTTCAATTTTGAAAAGATTCTCTCAGCTGATGCAACCGTCACAGGCATAGTAAATAATATTCGATAAGCGATTGCGACATTAGGATAGCAATCTAAATCTCTGACATGCTCGAATATCTCCATAGCAGACAATATGCTATCTGGTAGAGTAAATTTCAAAATCTTTAATTCAGAAATAAGATCATGTACCTCAACATCAGATGAACCATTATGAGAGAAAGTGTCTGCAAGTTTGGTGCAAGACTCTTCTAGTTCAGTATCATTCAATGACTTCAGGATAGTTGATCTTAATAAAAAACCAAATATATCTTTGAACACCATAAGTTCTTCAAATAGTGTTGTTATTATTATTAATCAGTTACCTTAAATTTGTCAATTAGATTAAGCCAACAAATCATCAATCAGTTACCTTAAATAGCCTCGTTGATGTGAAGGTCCCTCTGAATGAACAGGATGCAACCGCTCATCACACCACCAACATCTGACATTTGGATGTGAAATTATGGAACATCATTATCCAACTATAGACTACTCTGTAACAGTTAAAAAGAAGAAGTAATAATTAACAAGGAGCAGCAGCCATTGTGATGTCTAAGGAGAAAAAAATGTTACCAGTCTCCAAATCCTACGCACAGGCTGACAGGCAGCAGGCAGCAGGCGATTCAGCTCTTAGCCGTGTAGGCGATCGCCGATCGCTGATCAGGCGTCCAGCCGTCCAAGCGGCAGGCGAACAGGCGCCAGGCCGATCGCCGATCAGGCGTCCAGCCGTCCAAGCGGCAGGCGAACAGGCGCCAGGCGGCGGCGGGCGGCGGGCAGACGAACAGCCGTCAGCCGAACAGGGCAGGCGAACCGGTTTGGCGGAGCAGGCGAACAGATTTTCTGGCGGAGCAGGCTGCAGATATCTCACGATATGTGAAATAATTTTTATGGGGTGGAGGCCCACTACCTTTGTGGGGCCTGGTGCGGTGGCACCGGCTGCCAACCCCCAGGGCCGGCCCTGCCTTCCAGTGCGTCCGGGGCCTACTCCAGCTCCACTACACAACGGCGTGGCGCACCTGGACGTAAAGCCGGACAACATCCTCGCCAACTCCCGCGGGGAAATCAAGATGAGCGACTTCAACCTTTCCAGGGTCCTACCTACGCGGCCCCTCCGGCGAGTCCCTCCAGGTGCCCATCACCGGCGGCACTAAGATGTACTACAGCCCCGAGCGGTTCGCGCCCAAAGCTTGCGCTGGGCCGATCGGCGCCATGAAGGCGGATGTCTGGTGCATCGGCGTCACCATCCTGGAGCTCTTCTTGGGGCGACTCTCCCTTGTGCCCGGAGTAGAGAAGCCGTCTGCTGAGGAGCTGAAGAAGGCGATCTGCTACGGGGAGCCTCCGTCCGTGCCGGAGGATGAAGAGGCATCGGCAGAGCTGCGCGCCTTCCTGGCGGCGTGCCTGCAGAAGAAGCCAGCGCGGCGCGCCATGGCGGTACAGCTGCTCGCACAACCGTTCATAGCGCGGCGTGACGTGGAGGCGTCAAAGCGCGCGCTGCTGGAGATTCTTGCGGCTGCGTAACGTGATTTAGGAGCGTATGTACGTAGCTTTAGGAGAAGCAGTTGGCCTGCTATTTTTTTTCACAGTCGTGATATTAATACAGTATTTTTTTTTTGGGACCGGTGTCCATTCAACTTGGATGCAAATTTTTGCAAGCAGCTAAGACCTGGATTCATTGCAAGAATCAATTTTGATGTATGCTTATTGCAAGAAGAAATATTCAACTCTTAATAGCAATACTTCACTAATAAGTACTCTCTCCAATGTCCTATTAGTTGTTGTTTTGGACAAGGTCTGAGTCAAACTTATAAAATTTTGATTACAAATAACTTTTTTATTATTTAGTTTTGAATCTTAATATTTATATGCACCGATTTATCATAAAATGTATTAAGATTTTATTTGTATTTTAATAAAAAAATATTAATCAAAGTTATATTTTGGAGACCGTGTCGTTATCCTGAATGATAACTAATAGAAAACCGGAAGGAGTAAGAGTCACAACAACGACAACAATAGCGACAATGTTGCAAGCAGGAAGAGTTGTAAGCGCGAGTGGTTTCAAACTTTGAGTTTCTTTGTGGAAACATTCACTTTTTCAATTCTGAAGATTTTCGTTGTATACGACTAATTCACACGCCTTGCACACATCTCGGCATTTAACATCCAATTCACACGATATTTGATCATAGGCACGCAAATTCCTTGAATCTATACCACTACCAGGCCGTGGGTCTGTCGCGTGCCACCCTTCGCGGCGATCGCCTGCGGGATCAAGGTGGTTGTCGTCATCGAGAAAGATGACTACTCTACCACCAAGGACTACAGCTCCAATCGAGGGTCATCCATGGAACGCATCTTCGAGCGAGGCGGCATCTTCTGCACGTCCACCGTGACCACCATGATCTCCATGGGTGCCTAGATGTCGTTGTGTGCATGCAGCATGGCCATCCTCAGGAAAAAATTTGTTTGCATGCAGCGTGGCCATCCTCAGGAAAAATATTCTCTATATATAGTCGGTTGTAGAAAAATTTCCCTGTAGCTTCTTATCGATTCATGACACGTGTCCTCCTACCAATGATATAGTGTTGTGGTCCCCTGAGATATTTTGTTTCATTGTGTGTGCTTAGGAGTAAAAAAAGATAATTGAAAATAGAAAAGAAGAAAAAACCTGGCAAATCACTTCTATCCAAAGAATTCACGTGAGCGGGATAAATATCGAAAGAACTATGGACTGAGTGTAGAGACGTGCAAGTTAAGGATTGGATATCAAATTATTTTCTCAAATCCATACCAAACGCTTTCAGTTTTTATAACATCTTTGCTAATTCATTCGAATAAGCTTGTACAGAACCGGCTCATTTGAAAGGATGTGCATGTCTATTTGATATGTATTTCTTTCATCTCGAACTATAGGGCATTTTGTATTTTAGATACGTAACTTTTTTATATACTTATCTCTACTACTTATTAAGACGGTAAGGGTAGCCTGCCGTTCTGCCATCCTGTGATCTCAGTCGTCCATTCTGCTGTTCTGTGATCTCAACCGTTCATTCTGCCGTTCTGTGATTCATCCGATCCACGCACCGCGGCCGGACCTGTTCTGCCAAGTGGGCCCCCCCAACGGCGGTACACACCCTCCCACGCAAAAGCAAAAAGACGCGCCTCAGTGTAGCGCTAGAGCTGGAGGAGTTAGAGTGAACAATGGATGGTCCACAACAACACTTATAAGCTACGTTCCATCTCTCTCAGTGGCCGATATGGTACAAATCCTATACCAACGCCTGTGTCCTATCGTTCGTGCAGCCCAGCAATTGGACGTGCGGCCCAGCTGCCCAGCGTGCAGCCCAGCGCGCCTCCTCTTCAACGTGCGGCCCAGTATCCATTGCCAGCGCCTCTCCTCGGCCAGCCTCTCAGTCGATCCTGACCATGCGGAGGAAGTCGAACAGGTACGCCATGCCCCCGCAAGAAGCGTCGGCCATCACCCTCCTCTCCTGGAACGCCCGCCGCAGCTGCGCCGCCGTCTCTCCAGCGACATCGACCCACTTTCCGTCCTCAAAGCAGAGGAACCTCGCCGGCGCGCCGCTCCGCCGGAACTCCCGCCACCCTCACAGCAGCGAAGGCGTGCCGCCGCCGCCGGCGGCGGCCTTCACGTCGCCGGATGAGAAGTCCATCGTGATTGGCGCCGAGCCCGGCCGATCTGCTGCGTGCCTGCCGTATATCAGGGGGGCTCGGGGACTCAGGGTCAGGCGGGTTGCCGGTGGTGGCGCGGGAAATTATATAGGTTCAGGATTTGGGGAGAGAGGTCTCGTGAGGCGGTGAGGGACACGTTCGAGGATGATCATGGCGCAGTACATGGCGGAGGACCTGGCCTTGTTCTCCGCGCAGGATCTGAACAACCTTGAGCAGTAGATCGAGTTCTCGTTGTACAAAGTTTGCCTCAAGAAGGTAACTATGCACTGACTATAACTAGCGCGCCGACATATTGATTGATGGAGTAGCCTTGTAGATTCTTGTAGTTCTTTATCCTAAAAAGAAGACGAAAAAAACAGTCTTGGGAGATCCCTCACCCTCAGTGCTAACGCTGAGCACACACTTTGTTTTGTTTCTGGCAGCAAGAGCTACTCGACCAGCAGCTGCTCGAGATCCGCCAAAGGGTACGCAACATTCCAACCTTCGATCCGTCGCTTGGTAGCCTGTACACATCTCCCTTTCAAAAGGCCCGAGTTGTTGTGACACACAAGAGTTCTGTTGTATTTGATGCAGATTAAGGAGCGGATAAGCCTTCTTCCGAGAACTCTTTGATGTAATAGTAAGATATAAACATCACTGTAATAGTAATTTATTTAGTAATTTATCCAATGCTCAAAGTTTATATGTGGGGGCTGGTTTGGAATCGCGTTCATGGGGTATTGATGCAGATCAAGGAGCGGATAAGCCTTCTTCCGCCGCGACCGAGAGTTCAAAGAGGAGAAAGGAGCCAGAGCAACAGCAACCCGCAACGCCATGGGCAAAGCTGCTCTCGCAGTGCTCACAGGTACGGTGAACTGATGGCTACCTGCTAGCAGCCGATTACTGGATAATCTTGGTGTATATGGTGTATGAATCGAAGTTAAGGTTGGCAATTTTTATGCTGGACACCATAAAGATTCAACTTTTAGGATGTATAATCTTATGCTTGTGACCATGTACCTTTGAATGGTAATAAACACAACCATCTTCATCCATGTGCATTTCTTCTTCCTTTTCACTACAATCCACATGTATGATTGATTAGATGTTGCACCAAATTCTTACAAGCCTTCTCTTATGCTAACTGTGGGGTTACATCAGGTTGCCGAGTTTGATGATCTTGAAGACGACAAATTCCTTAATGTTGTCGTCAAGGTAGGCTTCAAGAATACATGTCCCTGGCTATTGATGATGCTTATATTTCTTACTTCTCCATATTATAGTTAGCCTATATTTCATCAAGATATATTTATGTGTGCACTATGTAGTATGTACCGCTTTGTCATATTTGTATTGCAACTTCCTTTCAAGTATATTATGTCAAGCACAGTGCTCTACTTTGCTCAAAGATCTGTTCTGTTGAGCAAGACTTTGCTTTGTTTTGTGCTTAGTCATATCCTATCACCTGAAGTAGTTTCTCTCCTGTTAGGTCTATTGCACTCATATCGCACCCGATTATGGTCTTCCTTGGCAGAAGCAAAGGCAACATTCAAGTAGTGGGAGGTAAGTGCTGATATAACTTTGTGTATCTGTTTCGATTGTTGATTTTACTTATATTGTATAAAATTTCATCTGCTGTGCATTTCTAGGTGGGTGGGGTTTGGTGCTGTCGTAGCTCACTGCAGCCCTCCATTTCCTTTGCCTCCCAGGGATCTTCGCGAGCGGGGAGTTGAAGCGCGAGATTTGCGCGGCTACGATTCTGCGTTGCCGAGGGAGCAAGGGAACCAATGGCTGCAGCGGTGGCGATGCGAGGGGGAAGCAGCGACAACGGGGGATTTGAAAAGGTTCCCGGGATTGACTCGGGGAAATACGTGCGCTACACCCCGGAGCAAGTAGAGGTGCTCGAGCGGCTCTACATCGATTGCCCCAAGCCAAGCTCCTCACGGCGGCAGCAACTGCTGCGCGAGTGCCCTATACTCTCCAACATTGAGCCGAAGCAGATCAAGGTCTGGTTCTAGAACTGAAGGTAACTAAATCTGACAAGTCACAGCCTACTAGCTCAGCTCTAAAAATAGAAAGCATCACCAAATACATAATATGGGAAAGCAAAAAATGTATTGACGAAAAAACATTCTGAAAAATCCTATTACTTTGCATTAGTACCAATAACCATCTCCTTCATACACATGATAATTAAGAGGTGCATATGGGCAGATCTAACACATCGTAAAATTATAAAAAAGCATGAACAGATCTAACACTATATGTAATGTTTAAAATGACATGTAACTACATGTATCTAACCTAACAAAAAGAAATTGCAGATTCTTACCAATATATCAAAATAGTGGTCCCTTTGCAATAGCTCCGGCTAATGTTGTAACCAACTGAAAGAGAGGAAAAATATGCAAAGAATATTGTCACTTTGCAAGAATAATGTACTTATATCACAAAAGAAAAGAAAATATAGATTTTTACCAATGCATCAAAATGGTGGTCCCTTGCAATAGCTCCGGCTAATGTTGTAACCAACTGAAATTGAGCAGCGGAGGCTAACTTCCATCCAAAAGTCAAGCAGTTGCGGCTTCCTTCGATGACGCTCCTTCCTTCGACGCCCGCATCGCGCCCGCGGCCACATCCCGCCCGCGGTCGGTCTGGGTTATGCTGGTTCCTCTAGGTTTTGGCGTACCCCTCTGGGTCTGCAGCACTCAAGTACTCAACACGTCGTGATTCGGGTACACCGCTTGCTAGACTACCCGACTACCACCCGCGTATTGAGCATGACTACGACTTAGGGTTTTGGTGGTGACGACGTTCCTTAGGGATTTGATTTTTCGTTAGGTTTGTTCTTATGTTGAGAAGGGGGAGACAGACATTACCGTGAAAAGTGAGTTAAACTAAGCGTTTGTTTCTCGCTATTTCAGGTTATTGGGAACAAGTGGGATGTCTACCTCGACCTCCTCCAGGCTGACTACTCAGAAGGGTAAAACCTCGTGTCTTTTGATCACAAGCCTTATATTGCTGTTTTATAACTGCATCTCGGGTGGTGTTTCTGTTGCATTGTGCTATGAGGTAAAGATATATGCTACTCCTGGATAACTGAACACAACTGCACAAGCCGTCAAGCCAAAAGGATAAATTTACCATGCTTCTTCTCCCTATATAGTATATATAAATAAATATACTCATTTATTAGTTCTGTCAATTCATATCTTTCCTAAAATTTGTTGTGAAACCTGGCATACGAGATCATTTGTACATTCTCTTCAGTGTGGTAGCTCATGTTAATTGCAACACTTCAGTAATCTTTTATTTATAAAATTCGGACTCTAGGCTATCAAGAATGACACTACAATATGTTGTATATCTTGTTACGGACAAAGATAACCAATAGAGTGTATTGATCTGTAGTTAATCAATAAGAGCTTAGGTACACTGATTCAGCAGCAGTAGTAGTGTGTCCTTGACTATATGCCTAACAATGGTTAACAGTTTACTGACCAGAGATCACTGATCTGTAGGTGGATTTCTTTGTACAGCATTAAGAGATTTGTAGCCTCTAAGCCTTATTTGTATGCTTTCAAATTGTCATCGTGTGGCCTCCCTACACCTACATGTTATCTTTGTTCAGATTAGCTAAGATATATATGTCTGTAACTTCATTTTTTCATTTTTGTGCCCTACTAGGATCTCATGCTTAACCTTCTATTGTAGTTATACATCCTGAATGTTGTTAGCTGAAATTAATCATTACTAATGCTATTTATGTTTAATAGTACATTTTTTACACCAAACTGAATTTTATTACTCATGGCAACGAAATTACAGAAGTTTGTGAAACTTAAACCATTCTTATCCTGAAACCAACTACTCTCATCCTTAACGTAGGGGAATCTTAACCTGGCCGGATTAGTTAAAAATAAGTTAAGTATATAAGTAAAAAAAATTATTGTAGAGTAAAATTGTTAATCTGACTGTTTATGCCACTTTGATTTGATTTCAACGTAGGGGAATCTTCTGATTTTGCGGGGAGTAAACCACTAAAGGTTCATTGTTTGATTTTCCATTATATGTGGCACAGAAATATCTTCCCTTTGATAAAACAACTAAGGGAGTTCTATTTTTTGACATCAGATAAAAATACCTATTCGCAATAACTTTTTTGAGCATGAAACAGTAATTTTCAAATGTGTGTTGTTTTGTAGTCTAAAGTAAAACACAATAAACTACCCCCACAGAGCAAGAGAGTTGTGCGCAGACCTAGCAAAACAGAGCTTCTTGATAATGTATGCACTAAGCAATCCGGTCTGCCATGAAAATAATAATATCAGTCAGTCAAAAGGGCCCTTCTCAAATCATCAGAGTAGATTTTCTGATTATTTTGGCACAGGAAAGAATTCATAAGACGACTCACAAAAGTGGTGGTAGGGGATTACTTACAGCTACTCCAAGTATGGTGCTGGTGAAGAACAAGTAGAGAAATTTTCCGACGAAATTCAACAGAACAATAGCATCAAAATTATCAATATCAAGGTTTTCAATTGCATTGAAGAGCACAACAGATGTGGCATCATTAACAAAACCTTCACAAAAAACTAGACTATAGAGTAGGGGTGTTTCATCCTGGTTAACACCTGCACGTAATGAGTTTCCAATTAAAGTGGCTTCCTATCTCAATTTTTATAAGATAAAAATGGCAGATTGTTCAACAACAACCCTGTAAGGTGCAAACAGAATCTATTGCCGAGAAAATAGCACCAATTGCTGCAAACATGGGTAAAAAAACAAGTATTAGCAAATTGACAATGGCATCCATGGTCTAATCAGATTATCAGAGAATGGAAAGGGTCAAGTATATATCCAACCAAGATAGTCCCCAAGCTTGAGTGGACCAACATTAAGTTTCTTGAATCTGAATCTCTACTATTTCTTAAGAGGGTAAGGAGGGCGTCCACCAGCTTCACCACGGCTCCGCCCTCCCCCACTAATCTCGCCGCCACCACGCCGCACACGCCCCGTCTTCGTCCCCCGCTAATCAGCCTTCAGACGAGCATGGCCAGAGCTCCACCTCCCGACAGACGCTGCACGCTAGCGAGCCGCACACTGTGTGTCGTGTGGGTCGGCTGCCCGGTTAGTGGTGGTTCTTGAGCGAGTGTGTCCCGGTTCCAAGCGTGGTCCTCATTGGCAAGAAGGTGACCTCCAAGGTCCTCCAGACCTTGCGCTCCACTAAGAAGATGTATAAGATCTACTCCCACATTTTCAGCTATGTTCATAACAATGACCCATTCTAGCTCAACGACCAGATCGGCAATTTCTTCTACTTCCCGTCACTCAGCCTCCAGCGACCTGTCAACAACCATGCCCCTCCCCTTCGACCAGCCTCATGGTGACATCACCCTGTTCATTAGGGATGTATAAGAGTTTTGTTTTTATGTTTTCAATTGAATCGAGATGGTTTATCTTTTTTGTTTCAGAGATAGTTAGTGAAAATATTGCACTTTTTCTTGATCTCTGGCACAATTCTCTCGTGATTTTCCAGGCATATATCTGTACAAGGAGTAGAAGCTTACACCAAAAATTAGTATTCATCTAAGGATCTAATTTCATTTTTAAGTTTACAGAACAAAAAATGCGGTACATATGGATTCACTAAAAATGGACTTGTTGCACAATATTTAGCTTAGTACTTTAATAAGCTTTTGCATATTGCTCTTGTAACTTGAGCATTCTATCCCATGTAGGAACTAAGGAACATGCTGAATGATGTTCAGGATCTAGGGGCACCAGAGGCCATTCTAATCAATGGAAGGCACCTTACAAATATGACAATGCACTGGTTCCGGATGGCCTTCCCTATGAAATTGTTGGAGTTGAGCCAGGTTATATATGGTTTCAGCCAAACCTATCCTTGCGAATTTTCAGCTCTATGTGCAGTTACTCGATCTTATTATTGTTGAAATAGAAGTATGCTCCATTTACAAAGAGCTCTACAGGTGAGTTCATGTGCCATCTCATTAAACTAAAAGTGCTACGTGCTTCAAACCCCAAAGAGAATTTTTATTAGGGATTGGATTATCGTACTATAGCACCATCTTCTGCACATATCTACAGCACATATCTACTGTACATATGTTTTGTTTATATAGTTCGTTTATGACATTATTGCCTGTCTGCATCTAGGTACTAGAATGACCCTGATACTCTTCAAAAACACCTATATATTATCGACCCTTTGGAGTCTACACAAGCACCTAATCTTATTTTTCTTGTAGGTATGGCCTCTATAATGCATGAGATGTGAAGGACAATATCAGAGAGCTTATGAATGTGAACCCGTAGGACTCCACAATATCCTTCTCATTGTCTTTGACAGAAAACAACGATCATGTGCAGTTTTTTTTAAAAAAAGTAAAACTATATTTTGAATGCATATATCCTTGTTGTCTTCTGAAATAAAGGACCAATAATTGTATTTGCATATGGTGATTTTATTCAACATGCTGCTGTGAATATTAGTGTTTCAATTGGATCTTACTTCTACACTTGGTTGCATAGGTTCTGTCAAGTTAGCGAACACCACAAACCACTGATATGGTCTGCTATTATGTCCTAATGCCCCATTCTGTTTCTGCTATTTATAGTATGCATTATATATAATTCTATTTGACACCAGGAAAACTTGAACGTATGTGCTGATGCCTTAAATATGTCAGCGGATATCCTTGAAGGTTCAATGGATCAACATTTCCATTCGATAATGCAAAATCGCCATACACAACATAGAAGGGATATGGTCGATGATAACTTAACATCAGAAATAATTGAAGAAACTGTTAATTATGAAGAATTGCATCACATGTTTACTTTTATTTTTTATTGCTAATAAGTCATCATCAATTGTTTATAGATAATCTATTGCATTTTACTCGATAAGGTATATTTTGCCTGGAGAACAGTTTCAGTTGGGTGGAAACTTATTTACCGGGACATATGTTTGCAAACGCAATAAGTTGCCTGATCACTTTTTAGAGTTTGTTTCACTTTTTTGTCCATGTCATTACGCGCCCCTCAGCAGTATACATTTATCAGTTGATTCAACCACAAGTTTGAATTCATTTTTTGGGCCCGCTGTTAGATCGAGTCCATGTACATTTATCATTTTTTGGAAACCAAAGGGAGTTTAGATATCATGAATATCTAATGAGTTCACTGCATTTATTTTGTTATGTATACTCTTTTTGTAGTTTTATAATATAGTTATCTGTATTCATCTGTTCCCTTTGGTTTACGAGGACAATTTCTCTTTATTGTGGATGGATGAGAGAGAACTATGTGTCTATGTTCCTACTTTTTGGGATGCAATTGCTCCACAGCTCATGACACATGTAATATTTTCGTTAATGTTGGTACATCTTGATACATATAACACACAGTTGTGATAATAATTCGCAGTGTGTTTTATGATTTCTAATCCTCACCTTCTCTTTTCCAGTTGGGCTGCTATTTTACCCCGTGAAGTGTGAACTCCAACCAGGCCTCTTAAGTTAGAGTTAGCTAATATCCCGAATTACAGGTACTGATAGGATCTTAAGGTTTTAATGAGTTCTGCTTTGTTTTTCAATTATTATATAGTTAATATTTGTAGTGATGGATATGTTCACGCATTTGCTGTTTACAGAAAAGCAGGTGGTTACACCAACAGGTATGACATTGGCTCCTTTCTTCTTACACCTTTCTTCTTTTATCAGAATATCTATGTTCTTTGCCTCAAATTGGCTCTCTAACATTTTAACAATGGAAACAAGTTTAGGAAAACTATTGTAGCTAGAAACTTTGCATATTTTAATGGATATAATATATATTTGTCCCTGCTTAAATACACACTTCTTGATTCCCTAAAAGATATCTAGATGTTTCATTTTCATTAGTTAATGAGTATTTTTTGTCTATCAGAGAAATAAGGCATATGTGTTATATGTCTAAAATTTTGGTGGACTTTGTCCTGTGTTAGCCTCTTGCCTCATATATTTTGTAAGATAAGATGGATGTGTTTGTTTCTCCATCCACCTTAATTTATATCATAAAGGAAAGGGTATCTGCTTTCTATCACTTTCTTTTTCATACTCTTCAGTGTTTTGGTTTCTGCACTTTGACTCAAAATTCAAATTAACTTGCTAGCATACTCTTTGCTTTATCCACTTGATCTGTACAACATTATAGCTTAGTGAGGCAACCGGTTTGTCTGCAATGGTGCAATTAGCTCAAGTAGCAGAACTAGGTCATATAGGATACTGTGCTACTAACTTCTGGACATTAATCTGTCTTGTGTACCTTCTCTAGCTTATTTATTTGACTGTTAGGATCCTTCTACCTTACAGCAAATCTGTCTCTAGCAATAACAAAAGATGCCACAAGCTAATGCATTTTTTCTATTGGGTTTTACACTTCCACTAACCATGAGGTTTGCATATGTCGTTTTCTTTGGAAGCACTGCTCTTCTCTTCTCCATTGTCATACTGGCTCTACCTCTACAAGATTAGAGGAAGAAATGTAGTCGTTGTATAGCTAGGATCAGTTTAATTAAACGAGGGGAGAATTCCTTCCAAAATATTAGATTGTAAAGACCTACTAAAGTGTAGAGCAGCATAGGGCACCTACATTAGACAAAAGTATGCTATCACAACCAGTTAAAAAAATATTAACATGTTTGTCATGAGTGTATTTAGGGCATACAACAGTCAGTAACTTGTCTATTTGGAATTACAATCAAGGATACAATTTCCTCGTGACCAGAGTGTTCGTTTTCTTCCTTTGTATGTAAATTGGGTTGTGACAAGTCGAGTAGTTAACTTGCAATCCCTGCAACAATAGGTGCCCCATTAGTGTCTGTCCCACCTCCCATTGTAGCCTGTAGAATGGAATTGAGGAAGAAGTTATATTCTTCTAAACCAAGTGTTTTTTCATCTTCATCCATGTAATTTATGATCTGAATTTGTTGGGCATTATGAAATGTAGTATCAATTGGGACAAATTGTAATGTTCTACCCCTATGTTTCTGAAGCAGTTGGAGAGGCTTTATTCAAAATGTTTGGGCACTAAAAATTGTTGAAGCCCACACATAGACTCCATACCACCATCAGATATTAAGTAATGAAATGTTAATTTAGTTTTGTATTGGTTATTGCCAAAGAATTTGTGAGATAGAGGTCGATAATATATGTGTTTGTTTTTATGTAGTCATTCTGCACTTTTATTTTGTCGAATATTTTATACTTATCCTCTGCCATTAACTTCATCATTTGATCACATGTCGGAACAACAATTTTTTTTTGTTATTTATAAATCAAATGCATGTGAATTTGGAAACCATTAGTGCATGTAAGCAAGTTTAAATCAGGTTACCATTGGGTTAATATTTTTATACTTATCATTGGACATTAACTTCATCATTTGATTAGTGATTGATGTATTGTCTATCCCATGAACAGATAATGAACTGATAGTTGTTGGAGATGGTCATTCAGGTACCATATCTGTTCGTGCAGCTGGTAACGACCTTATAAGACCATTTGATGTTGCTGTTGTTGTACCCACTTGAGCTAGACCCCTTTCCATCGTACGCAACAAATTGATTATATGACATACTGATATTTCATATGTCAGAGGATCAATCTCTTTCAGTTAGGAATCGACAGATCCAAGATGTAGAAAACTCTACTTTTTGTAGCACTACTCATTCTCTTTTTATTAACTACTCTCTTTTTGTACATGCATGGATCTTTTAATCGGCTCTCTTTTAGATTTGTATATATGCTCGGATTCTCGCAACTCTTGTATTTGTTGTATTGTTATTTATTTAATAGAATCAAGTCCATAACAGGAAAACCACACTTGTTTTTAATGGAATGAAGTTCTTAACAGAATATGATTGTGTGCATATAACAATTATGTACATATAACAATTTTTTGTATTTGAGATTCGTTTGTACAATTTTTCAAACCCAAAACTTGTTTATCTGTTTTCAGAAAACTGTAATTATCTATTTGTTTTGGCTAAATGAGGGGCAGATGATGATGATGAGACACCCATGGATATTGATTCGTGTTAGGTGGAATATTTTGGTTTGTTCGAAGTTTACCAGTGAGTTTTTGTTTACCTTTTGGAATAGAACTCCATTGTGTCTGTTTGTCCCACACTTTTCTTTCTTTTCCTACATCTGCTGGAACTCTGATCCATCTCACTTCTCAGAGCTCTTCTTCGTTTTCAATGTGGTTTGTTCACCCACTATGTCTGCTAGAACAATTTTTTTCAAGGAAAATTTAGAGGCATTATCAGCCGCAGCAGCTGTGGCTGCCATTTTCTTCATCGTGTTACTGTAGCAATGATAGAAAATGTTGAAACGTATCTCTCAACATTTTTTGGGTTGATCTGGTTAGTACGAAATACTTTCTCTTTTTTTTCTTTACAAGTACGGACGGCAAGCGCACAAGAACTGGACGCCTCCTCCCAGGCTCCCATGCCGCAAACAGTCGACGAGGAAATGCTCAAGAAAAGGAAGCGTCCCATTGGGCGGTGGAAGCACAGATGAGCAGCAGCCTCAGTTGCATCTACACTGCAAGCAGACGATCCTTTCCTGACATCTAGCGGCCACGCAGAAGCTGCAGTCTTCAGGTGCTGACCACGATTTCTTTGATCTGGAGAAGCTGAGCTTTGTTGCGCCATTGCCGTTGCACATGCGGTTGAGCTGGAAGATTTGCCCATAGGAAAATAATGCTGTCATTTTTTAGGCATGCCTGCTTGCTGTATTGTAAGACCTATATGTTAGCTATATTGCCATACAAAACACTAATTTGCAGAGCGGAGTTTAAATATGAGGACGAGGATTAGTAAGAGACTAAAGATAGTCGTGTTGGATTTGCTTTAAGACGCCGCAAAAAGAACAGCATGAAACTCTTAATTTGTGTAAGGGACAAGTATTTTAAAAATACATTGAATAGATTTATCATTGCCACACTAAAATAAAGACTTGCTATCTGTTGCAGGAGTCTCATGGGAGTCTGCTCTGCAAAAAAACGCAGATTACCGATCTTAGATAGAAGGAAACATAGTGGGGGGAAAAGGAAGCTTTTGTTTTCTTGTACTATAGAAGTAGCAATTCGTGCTTTTGTCCCGGTCTTAGTTTATTCAGGAAACGGTCATTGAATTTAACTATGCAATTTTTAGACCCAACTTGACGATTCACATCTTTTGTGGGTAGTTCGCCCGTTTCACTTTCGTGGTGTTTTCTTGTAGCCTTTTGTCTGCCTGTTGCCAGACTCTAAGGCCGTGTGTGCCATACTTCATTTCACAGCTTTACATATTCAAGCAGTTCCTGCAGCAGCTTTTTAGTCCAGCCTTTAGAGATTGCAGGAACAAGAATGAACAAAGAACTTAATGATTGTGAATTCAATCAGAGAAAAAATTTCTTTTTATGGCCATTGTTCCTTTGGAACGACATGCATGTCTCATTACACTTATTTTTCTATTCTTTTTCAGGTATCTTCCTATAGAATGCTTTGACCTCAGCAAAACATAATTTATTTCATCTAAGGTAATTATATCAAGCAATTGTTCTACCTGTTAATGGGCTAACTGATGAAAATATATATGGCTAGAGTGTTGGTCGGACATCGGTGCTGGACCAACACAAAGGTGATAATCCTTTTTAATATAGATTTGTGTATGCGTGTTTTGGATCCGGATCCTGGAATGAGAAGATGAGCCGGTCCGCGTGGGCCGTGTCGCTGAACTTGGTGACGCGGCGGAAGAAGAGCACCAGGAGGCCCGAGAGGAGGTGACTATCATCGAATAGGCCATAGTTCCGGTAGAGCTACCGCTTAAACAAATTTCTGTGAAATTTTTATACTCCCTGATCCACGGCATGCATTTCAAAGAAACTCACAATTCTGGTGAAATCCCTACGTTTCAAAGACCGCTGAAACTAAAATCAGGAGTGTGCCAACTGCACGTGTCATGTGAATTTCTCAATGTTTCAGTCAGTTATATGCTTATTGGTTGGGTTCGTATCATTTTCAGAAAATGACTGACATATTTTCCTACCACCCCTGTTCTTTGCTGCTGTAACTGTCATTTGATTTTGTATTTCGGGATTGCGATCTGGGTGCAGAAACCTTTGCATTGCTGGGTGATAAGACGACAGTGATGTCCCCTGAAGTGCTCGTGGATTCAGGGGTTCCCTGCTGCAGGTGGTTTTCTACTGCTTCCTTCCTTTACCGAATGACTTCCTTTGGTACCTTCGGTGGTTGATGAGCGGTTGGTTCTTATGTGTCCAAACAGGTTAGTTCAGAATGCAGGGGAGTTTGTGGTTACTTTCCCGGGAGCGTATCACAGCGGGTTCAGTCATGGTGAGTGGTCTCAAAAGATAGCCTCCATGAAAATCTTCCCTTTTATGTTGCTGAGATGAGAGCAATGTAGAACAATGCCTGCCTCATTTACTACCTTCATTCTTTTTTTTCAAAAGTGCTTAGTGCATCAACGTTGTTTTTAGTAAATGTCTTTGACTGTTGCCTTTTATTGCTATATGTCAGGCCGTTTTGTTGCGCTGTTGTGCACGCGGTTGTAGGGAGGGCGTATTGTGGCGGCTACGAGGGACCAATGTTCCTGTGTGGCGGTGACAACGACACCGTGGAGCCAAGGCAATGTCAGCAAGCTGATTTTTCAGATTGGAATCTATGGTTCTTTTTAAAGATCGAATATGTTCTAGCATCTTAAAAAGATTTGTCAGAATGTAAACATTTGTTCTGAGGTCATTTAGGTCTCAAACAAAATTTTTTGGACTTATTTCGTTGGAGGGAATTGGACATCTCGAGATCTAAATGTGTATAAAAGATCCAAATGTGTATAGAACATATATTTTTTATGGGTATCAAATATGATTGTGTGCAAAGCACGAACATTTTACTATAACAATGAAACACACATTTGTACATAATTCATCATGGTATTATATATTGCCGTTGTAACGCACGGGCACTCACCTATCTTATATAATACACTAGGTGAGTGCCCGTGCGTCACAGGCCCGAGTTTCTCTTCGATGTCATCTCGGACAGCTCGTATATGTCATCCTCTATCTCATAACTATATAACACATATGTGTATATATAATTTATCGAGATATTATATGTCCCCGTTGCAACGCACGGGCACTGACCTAGTCATATACAATATGCTTGATATATAGTAAAAGTGATATATAGTAAAAACAAAATTATATCTCTTTTCTTCTCTATCTTTTATCTCTAGATGCTCCTCGGGGAGAGGAGGTGTGGCTTCGCTTCACCTCCCCTCAGGTGATGCTTTGCGTCATCTTGCCTTGTCTCCCCGAGATCATAGAAGCGCCACCATCAGGAATGAATCCTAGTGCCCGCCCCTATTTCATCAGCATGCGTATTTCATAGTGTCGGCGTTTCGGACCCGGGGGTCCCTGGACCGACGAGTGAAATTGTCGCTGCGTGCCCCTACCCAGATGGGTTGGCGCAGGATGGAACACAAGAGGTGGGGCTAGCCTTGTATTATCCTGCACCAGGGGTGCCGCTCGTAGTAGGGGTTACAAGCACGTCGCGAGAGGGAGAGAGAGAGAGAGGGAGCCTGTTCGTTCGCTCCTTCCCCCGCGCGAACCCCCCTCTAGGATGGCCCTGGACCTCCCTTTTATAGACGTAAGGAGAGGGTCCAGTCGTACAATGGGGGTGTAGCTATGCGCTAACGTGTCCGGCAGAGAAATGCCTAAGCCCTGTGTACATGCCAACATGGCTGTCGGGGGAGAGCTTGAACCCTGTATACGTGATAGTGTGGCCGTCGGAGAAGCGCCTGAGCCCTGTAGGAGCGCAGCTGGCAGTGCGGCAAGGATCCTGCTGACGTCTCCTTGCTGCCGTAAGGGGCTGAGAGCCTCCGACGTCATGGTTGCACGCGGGGCACCATCATTACCCGTCACCGGGGTAAGCCAGATGGGACGCCGGTCTTGTTCCTTGTAGCCTGAGCTGGCTAGGGATAGGGTAATGATGTATCCCCTGTTGGCGCGGTCGGTCCGAGCCCAAGGTCGGGCGAGGCGGAGACTTCTCTTGAGGCCGAGGCCGGGGTCGGGCGAGGACGCGATTCCTCCCGAGACCGAGGTCGAGGCCGAGTCCGGGGGTCGGGCGAGGCGGAGACCTCCTCCCGAGGCCAGAGCCTGAGGTCGGGCGAGGCGGAGCTTCCTGTTGCGCCCGAGGCCGAACTCGGTGGTTGATCGTGACTTGTTGTCAGTCTTCGCCTGGGTGGTTGGCACGACAGTTGGAGCGGGGCGAGCGGCGCTGTTTTCCCGTCATATCGGATAGTAAAAAGGAGAGGTGAAGTGACTGCGGTCACTTCGGCCTGGCCGACTGAGGCGCGTGTGTCAGGATACAGCGTCAGGCGTCCCCTGCATTGAATGCGCCTGCGAAGCGGTCGGTTGGTGAGGCGGTCTGGCCAAGGTTGCTTCACAATGAAGCCTGCCCGAGCCAGGCTTCGGGAGAGCCGAGGGGGTGCCCGCTGCCTGAGGCGGCCCTCGGGCGAGGCGTGAACTCGTCTAGGACTACTGCTCCAGCCCGAGGCTGGGCTCGGGCGAGGTCGCGTCCCTTGGGTAGACGAAGCCTTGACTTGAACCGCGCCCGTCAGTTGGTCTGAGGGTGTTTACCAGCCATGATTAGGAGTGTTGGGGGTACCCCTAATTATGGTACCCGACAGTAGCCCCCGAGCCTCGAAGGGAGTGTTGGTACTCGCTTGGAGGCTTTTGCCGCATTTTTGGTGAGGGGACCGACCTTTCTCGGTTTTGCTTTGTTCTGGTGGGTGCGCGCGAGCGCACCCACCGGGTGTAGCCCCGATGCCTCAGAGGAGTGGTTTGACTCCTCTAAGGTCTTAATGCTTTTCGTGGTGCCTTGGCCGGTCTGATCGTTCCCTCATGCGGCTTGGCCATAGCCCGGGTGCATGGTCAGGTTCCAAGTTATCAAGCTGGTTTGTTGACGCTGTCAACAGTTTGGCCGTAGCCGGGTGCGAGAGCAGCCCCCGAGCCTCTACACGGAGCGAGAGGACGATCAAGGACTTTCCCAACTTTTATCATACGCCCCTGCGTCACCTTTCCGCAAGGAGGAGGGGGGGAAGCGCCATGTTGCCCTCGGAGGGTGCCGAACATGGTGTTTCTAGTGAGCTGCTAACGGGTAATCCGAGTGGACGCACGTGCCCCGTTCGTTAGGGGTCGGCTGGTGGCCCAGAGGCGCGCTCCAAAAGTACCTGCGGGTGATTCGCCAGACCCAGACCCCTTCGACAGGGTCCGAGGGCTCGATGCCTCCCTTCAGTGGGATTCCGTTACAAATCGTTCCCGCTGGTCTCGGAAATGTCCTAGGGTACCTCGGGAGCGTAGCCCGAGCCTCGGCCATGTATCGGACGTACCCAGAGTCATCCCTCACTCTGCGTGCTCTGGGGCGACTGTCGAACCCTTCCGAGGGGCCAGCCTTCGAACCCTTGATCAGTAATGGGCGCGGAGCCTGAGCGCTCTGGGGCGGCTGTCGAACCCTTCCGAGGGGCCAGCCTTCGAACCCCTGATCAGTAATGGGCTTCAAGCCCGAGTGCTCTGGGGCAGCTGTCGAAACCCTTCCGAGGGGCCAGCCTTCGAACCCCTGATCAGTAGGAGGGCTCGGGGCCCGCTTCCTTCGCCGAGAAGGATCCTTTCTGAAACATCCCCTTTCCCGGTCCCTATAGCGAGAGAGAGAGAGGAGGAGGAGGAGGGGAAGGATATGTATTTAAATAAGGTGGCGCACCTTTTCTGACGTGGTCATCATGGCGGAGGTGAAACGACGTCCGCCTCGCCTGCCAGAGGTGTCGCTTGCTCCGCCGGGGAGTTAATGCGTCGGGACGGGCGATTCACGTGGCGCCTGTTGCGCGTGCGAGCCGTTCGAGGAACGGAAAGATCGTTTTACCTTCGAGTTTTGAATTTTGCGGCGAGTTCGGGCGAAGTTTTGAACAGTTCTCGCCCGGGCCTTTATATACTCGGAAGGGGGGCCGGCAGTGGTTCGTCACTCTGCCATTTGCGCCTGCCTTCTGCTCTGGTCTTCGCAACCTAAGAGAATAGCCAGAGAAAAGGAAACCGCGCACCTCATCCCCTCCGCCTCCACCACCTCCGTTCGGTGATGGCTGACAGGGTGACCGTTGTCCCGCCGCGCGACCCGTGGCCCTCCTCCACCGTCGTCGCGAAGGATCTGGAGGCCCTCGTCGCCGATGGTCTGCTCCGTCCCCTCTCTGGTCGGGCGCAGCCGAAGTGGATGGCTCCGAGCAAGGTCGTCCCTTCACCGCCGCTGGGGTACGTGGTTAGCTTCATCCCCTTCCATGAGCGGGGGTTTGGAGTGCCAGCGAGCCGTTTTATGCGGGCGCTCCTGTACCACTATGGGGTGGAGCTACACAACCTCAACCCCAACTCCATTGCGCAAGCGGCCATCTTCGCGACGGTTTGTGAGGGTTTTTTGGGGATCGAGGTTCACTGGGATCTGTGGACCCACCTCTTCTCCGCGGAGCTCTTTGCCTTGACGACGGATGCAAAGAAGGTCCGTATGGCGGTGCGGGTCGGTGGCTGCACCCTCTAGCTGAGGTAGGGGCGCATGCAGTAGTACATCCCTACCACCCTTGTGTCTTTGAACAAGGGGTGGCAGCGCCGATGGTTTTATCTCTAGAACGACGATGGGAGGCTTCCGTCGTTTTCTCAACGAGTGGTGACCAACGCCGGTAACCGGCGCTGGGGTGCCACGCACGAGAAACAGGAGAAGCTCCAGCCTATTCTGCAGGCTTTGTAGAGGTTACGAGATGGGGGCCTTACCGCTATGGGGGTTGTTGCCGCCATCAATCGCCGGAGGGTGCTCCCTTTGGCAGAGCGGCGGTTGCAGCTCTCGGAGATGAGACCGGGGGTCTGAAAGTTCCCTTTGACCCAGGAACAGGATCTAGATGTCGCCTAGAGGGGGGGGTGAATAGGCGAATAAAAACTTATCACTTTAAAACTTAAATCCTTACTCTACTCGAAGACTAGAACGCAGTGGAGTGAAGAACCCTTCGAGTAGGTTGTAGCGGAATAGAAGATCCTGTCTCAAAATGTCCTACACTTCAAATAAAGCTTATACCAGAGATAAGTATTGAAGTGCAGATATAAAAGCGAATAAGACAGAGAGTCAGAATACGATAAGGAACAGAGCACACAGACGCAAGGATTTATCCCGAGGTTCGACCAAGCCTAAAATGCTTGCGTAGTCCTCGTTGGAGTTAGCCACACCTGGGCTTGGAGTCTATTTCAACTCCTTCCTCCGTTTGCTTAGATCTGTCAGTATGACAGATAGAGCCTTTCACTATTGAGTTGGGTTACAATAAAACCGCGGCTGCTTACAAACTTCTTGGCAGCACCCTGGCAGAGTAACTCTACGCTCAAGACCTTGCTCTAGCTCTTAGCAACACTTCTCCTCTCTCTAAAGGCTTATAGCTGTGCCTTCTACACAAACTATAGAGTTACACACAAGAGGGAGAGTGAGAATTGATTCGAGTGATGTCTACACTTGTTGGCTGCACTTGTTGGCTGCACTTGTTGGCTGCACTTGTACATTGCTTGAGGCGCCTAGGGGTCCCTTTTATAGGCACAAGGGGCCTAGGAGCCGTTGGAATCCCATTTGGAAGGCAATACTTTCTTTCTGTCGGGTGGCGCACCGGACAGTCCGGTGCACCACCGGACACTGTCCGGTGCTTGATTTCCTTCCATAGATGGAGCAGTCGACTGTTGCAGTCCTAGAGCCGTTGGCGCACCAGACATTGTCCAGTGCACACCGGACAGTCCGGTGCCCCATCTGACCGTTGGCTCGGCCACGCGTCACGCGCGGATTGCGCGACCGACCGTTGGCCCAGCCGACCGTTGGCTCACCGGAAAGTCCGGTGCACCACCGGACAGTCCGGTGAATTATAGTCGTACGCCGCCGGCTTCTCCCGAGAGTGACCTGTTCACCAGAGTTCAGCCTGGCGCACCGGACACTATCGGGTGCACCACCGGACAGTCCGGTGTGCCAAGCCGAGCTGAGTCTTGGCTGAACACAGCCAAGCCTTTTGCACTTCTATCCTTTTCTTCTTCCTTCTATTTCTAACACTTAGACAAGTATATTAGTACACAAAACCAATGTACTAAGTCTAGAAACATACCTTCTCTTAATTATTACATCTATAGCATTTGACATGCTTGAGCTTTGATGTTGGACTCATAAATCATCAAGTCAGCTTGACTTGATCTAGGTTGACATTTCTTAGCTCCAACATCCTGCAAAGGTCACATAGAACATCTCCAAACATAGGAACAACCCAAACAAAAGATCAAGGTGAACTTAGCTCTTTTGGGCTGCTTCCAGTTCTGGTTTTGACACTTGTTCTCCTTCTAGTGACCTTGATCTCCTTCTTAGAGCTTGATCTTGAGCCTTATGACTTACACCACATAACTGTAGCTGTTACCTCATTGGTTGTAAGTCACGTCTTTGTGTAGTGATCCTTGATGTGCCGTAGCTGTTCTCAACTCGATCACCCTTGACTTTGCAAGCCTTCTTCTTCACCCTTGGCTTTGGGTTCCTCAACCTCCTTGACCTTCTCCCGTGCACTTGGTACCTCGAAGCTCTTCTTGCCTCCGTCCTTGGCTTGATCAGTTGTCTCCGAGCTACGCACCCGAGTATCACTTTTGCAATGTCCATCTTACTTGTGATGCCCATTATCTATCATCATCTAGTCCTTGGACCATCACACTTGTTCACTTGTGTTGAACCCTGTTAGCTTTACATTAAGCACCTGTTCAACACTTAGCACACTTGTTAGTCCTTTAATTGAGTTGTCATCCAAACACCAAAACCCACAAGAGAGCTTTCAATCTCCCCCTTTTTGGTGATTGATGGCAACACAATTAAAGCTTACATAAGAGTGAAATTTAAAGCACAAATTGAGTTCTAAGATTGTAGAATGCTCCCCCTAAATATGTGCTTGCATTAAAAACTTAGCTTTGGCCTTAAATGCCAAAATGCACATACTTAGGCTAAATCGAAACATTGCTACACCTTAGCACCTGTGGGATGCATTATGTCAAGGATCAAACCATGATGCATATAACACACAAATGCACAGAATCAGAGTTAAACACCATTCAATTTAGTGGATATTTCACAGGAATATCAACCTACGACTATTCACCATTAAGATACCAAATTAAACTAAGATACTAATTTAAAGCAATCTTAAAGCACCATTAACCATATGCACCATTATCCACATGACTTAAACTAAGATACTAATTTAAAACAATCTTAAAAACTTAACCATATGCACCATTATCCACATGACTATCTATTTCAGAATGAACACAATAGATGCCAATTAATTCATAGCAGTGGAAGCACTAATCCATATGATGCAACACAACACATATAATACTGCAAGAAGCATATGAATAACACACTAGCAAAGCTTAAACTAACACATCACCCCTTAGGATAAGCTTTCCTCTCAGGTTGAGATAAGCTTTAATACACAAATTCTCCCCCTTTGACATCAAACACCAAAAACCATACTCAATCAAGAACATAGGATGATGTCAAGGGACAGCAGGGAGTTAAGGAGGAAAAACAACTATCAAAACTCCCCCTTACTTATTGAACATATGCAGTACCAACATTTAAGTAAGATACATTTATGCAAAAAGATTAACACTTCCTTTTGTACCTTTACCATGTTGTAGTGCACTTCCCATCTTGAAAGTATTTAATCTCTTGAGAGCTTCTCTACACTTGTGCCTGATTCTTTATCCTAACCTTTTCTTGTTGCTAAGACACCAAACTTAGAACAAGTTATAGTATTGGGCACAAGAAGAAACTTCTATTCTAATGATTATCAAAAGATGTCAATTTAAGCAAACTATCACGGCTACCAATTGAAAGATACCAATTGCAAGATCATAGCTCCATGATACTTAAGGATAAGCATCTAGTATCACCAAATTTTATAGAGCATGAGCAATCTAAAAATATGCAATTACTCATGACTTAAGATACCAATTCCTTGACTTACAGAGGTACCCCAGTCCTGATTGCTCCATTTCTTGCTTATCTTCTCTTTTCCACCTTGAGACTGTACAAGATTGCTCAAGAAACAATTAGTCTCAAAAGACACAAGTTATGTGTGCTCCCCCTCAAGTTGTGCATCAAGTATTTGAATGACTTGCACTTTGCACATTCTAGCTTCCTCAGAACTAGAGGGGATCACAACATACCTTGGTCAAGGCATACTCTATCACTTTCATCCCAAAGAGATATCAATTAAATACCAAATTGAAAGCCACTTAATACCAATTGAAGGCTAAATGAAAGGTTGACTAAATACAACAATGCATGCCTCAGGAGCACCTAAGCCAATTGAATACTCACAGGAAGTCTAACATTTACACGCAACTTAGACATGCTTCATACTTAACTATCATTGCATCACATATACCAATTGAAAAACAACACGATCATGTCTTAAGCACATCATAGTTAAGAAGGTTCTTTAGGTACAACAGAAGAAACAACATTTTAAAATAAGGAGCACCTAAGCCAAGATACTACCAATTCAGAGGCAAAACCATAACTGTGATCACAATTAATGAAACTTCAAGATATGAAATTGCATAGTTCCATTCTCCATACCTTTGCCTTTTCCTGAATTGCTATGAGAGCACCAGTTGTCACTAATTTAGGGCTCCTTTTGTTCATGCACCTTATAGCTAAAAAGAGTGCATTAGAGGAACAACATGGAGTTGGTATTCACACAATACCAAACTAGAGTAATAGTGTGAACATTAACTAAACAAAATATCATATTTGCATCATTAAAACCATATAGCATAACTCACAAAGGAATACATGTTTATTCACGAACACGAAAAGAGTTAATCATGGTGGATATATCTAATGAAAAACTACCCATTAAATGTTTCAAGAGACAAAACCTCTAAAGCATGCAATCATGATTAAGCACGCATGGTTACGATCTTGGAAATCACTAATCATTGATTGTAAGGTACTCAACACAAGCAATCAAGAGGCATAACTACTCCAAGGACAGGTAGCACAACAATCAGTTTAAAGAGCAATACTAATTATCAACAAGGTACTTAAGATACAAGGGTACCAATCTATGGAGAGAAAGTTGAAGAATCTCATCAAGGTCCAATAATGATTAAGGACCTATTCATCCTTATTTCACTTGAGATGAACATGGGATTAGTGTCTCACAATAATTCAACCTTGGGTCAATAAACACCAAAACAATTAACAGCTTAAGCATAGAGTTTTAGACAACCGTCTTAAGCTCTCCCATGGTCTCCAGTCCATCTCAAGGCACCTGCATGGTCTAATTAGCACAATTTGGTACCCATCTTGGGATGGGTCCATATCGATCATCCAAAAATGCCTTTGGCACCCAAATAGTCTTTGTGCTAGTTCTAGGTGATCTCATGATTAGTCTAGCACAAGAGTATGATTTGGGTCTCCTAAGCGAATAAGATTGAGACAATTTTACTTGCTTAGGAATCTCACCTTTATTACATACCTTGGATAGATGACCCTGCTCACCACACTTGTAGCAGAAGCGTCGCTCACCCTGACATGATGCTTGTTGTTTGTCATTTTTCTTGGTGAGAGTCATCTTGGAGACTGCACATGCTTGGTTCATCATTAGCGGACAAGAAGTGATCGTGTGACTCTTGTCATTGCATCCGAAGCATCTCCTTATCCCTTCACCCTTGTTGGTGTATGGACACGACGCAATGAGGTGTCCTGACTTGTTGCACTTAAAGCACCTCCTTTTCCCTTTTCTCTTTTTGTTCTTGGATGACATAGAGAAAAGGTCAGTGCAAACAACATGATTAATTGAACCTTTACCTTTTTCCAAGCTCATGTTGATTTCTTCATCTTTATGAACATTCTTCTTATGGAGCCTAACACTTGCTGCAGTTTCTCCTTTCTCAAGCTTCTTCACCACGCGCCCGTGGATATCTTGAGAAAGTTGAGCAATGCGTCTTCTCCTTAGTTGTCTTTGCTTCTTGTTCCCACATAATTTCTTTTGTGACCCTGCAACTTTTTGTTCATTCAAACATTCGCTTCCTCTTGAGCGACAGGGGTTAGCACATGACGATATATTATCCAGATGTGCACTTGTGCAAGAATGAGGTTCACATGAATTTAAGTTCGTAATTACAACCTCATGAGCAACATTAAGCATGATATGGTCATCAACTAATTTATTATGAGAATATGACAGCATATCATACTTTTCACCTAGAGCAAGTTTTTCTAAGTTTATCTTTTCAACTTGACTCCTAAGCATGAAATTTTCCGTTTTAAGTTGAGCAACATTAGATAATGCGTCATGACTATTTCTTTGCTCAATTAAAACAGATTCATAACATTGGACCAAATTATCATGAGAGCACTTTAGCTTCTCATGTTCTTTGGTCATCTTCTCCAGGCTGTTGTTAGTTTTGATGAGGGACTCCTCTAGCCTGAGAAGTGTCTCGCCTTGTTCCTTGTTCCTTCTCAACAGTTTAACCAAGAGCGCTTTGTCCTCTTTGTTGAGATGGATGTAGAACCGGCGAATCTCCTCTTCTTCCACATCGTCGGTCTCATTTTCCCTGTCATCAATGTTAGTGGAAGCAATACAGGAAAATGCACCTTGTGGTGATGAAGATTCATCCTCGCTATCATCCTCATATTCCTCCTCATCATGGCTTTCGTCTCCACCATCATTGTTAGCAATAAAACATTTATTACTAGTGGAGAACAAACCTGTTGACGAGGTGGATTCATCGTTTGGTGCCCATCGTTCTTGTTCTTCTCCCTTTGAAAGGCTAGCACCACAAGCAATATAGGGAGTAGGAGCAGTACAATTTGCCACAAAATATTTTACTTTAATTCTATTCCATAAATCATGAGCATCAACAAATAAATCATTATCACTACTCATGATGGCAAAATAGGCATCTCTAGAAAGAGAATCAACTAAGATGTTGCAAGCACGGTGATTTAGAGATAGACATCTTAGTTCATCATTAGAAGGATTTTTACTAACATTAAAGGGAAAAATACTTCTACTAAAGACCTGTCTCAAATCAGGATCAACACTCATGAAAGCATTATAAATAGAGACAGACCAAGACTTGTAATTAGAGCCATCGCCTAACAGAAGTTCTACAGTTACCTCTTGTGACGACATCGTCATCTCCGGACGGCTAAGCCCACACTGGAGAGGCCTACCTCTGATACCAATTGAAAGTTCCCTTTGACCTGGGAACAGGATCTGGATGTCGCCTAGAGGGGGGGTGAATAGGCGAATAAAAACTTATCACTTTAAAACTTAAATCCTTACTCTACTCGAAGACTAGAACGCAGTGGAGTGAAGAACCCTTCGAGTAGGTTGTAGCGGAATAGAAGATCCTGTCTCAAAATGTCTTGCACTTCAAATAAAACTTATACCAGAGATAAGTATTGAAGTGCAGATATAAAAGTGAATAAGACAGAGAGTCAGAATACAATAAGGAACAGAGCACACAGACACAAGGATTTATCCCGAGGTTCGGCCAAGCCTGAAATGCTTGCCTAGTCCTCGTTGGAGTTAGCCACACCTGGGCTTGGAGTCTATTTCAACTCCTTCCTTCGTTTGCTCAGATCTGTCAGTATGACAGATAGAGCCTTTCACTATTGAGTTGGGTTACAACATAACCGTGGCTGCTTACAAACTTCTTGGCAGCACCCCGGTAGAGTAACTCTACACTCAAGACCTTGCTCTAGCTCTTAGCAGCACTTCTCCTCTCTCTAAAGGCTTATAGCTGTGCCTTCTACACAAACTATAGAGTTACACACAAGAGGGAGAGTGAGAATTGATTCGAGTGATGTCTACACTTGTTGGCTGCACTTGTTGGCTGCACTTGTTGGCTGCACTTGTACATTGCTTGAGGCGCCTAGGGGTCCCTTTTATAGGCACAAGGGGCCTAGGAGCCGTTGGAATCCCATTTGGAAGGCAATACTTTCTTTCTGTCGGGTGGCGCACCGGACAGTCCGGTGCACCACCGGACACTGTCCGGTGCTCGATTTCCTTCCATAGATGGAGCAGTCGACCGTTGCAGTCCTGGAGCCGTTGGCGCACCGGACACTATCCGGTGCACACCGGACATTCCGGTGCCCCATCTGACCGTTGGCTCGGCCACGCGTCACGCGCGGATTGCGCGGCCGACCGTTGGCCCAGCCGACCGTTGGCTCACTGGACAGTCCGGTGCACCACTGGACAGTCTGGTGAATTATAGCCGTACGCCGCCGGCTTCTCCCGAGAGTGGCCTATTCACCAGAGTTCAGCCTGGCGCACCGGACACTGTCCGGTGCACCACCGGACAGTCCGGTGTGCCAAGCCGAGCTGAGTCTTAGCTGAACACAGCCAAGCCTTTTGCACTTCTATCCTTTTCTTCTTCCTTCTGTTTCTAACACTTAGACAAGTATATTAGTACACAAAACCAATGTACTAAGTCTAGAAACATACCTTCTCTTAATTATTACATCTATAGCATTTGACATGCTTGAGCTTTGATGTTGGACTCATAAATCATCAAGTCAGCTTGACTTGATCTAGATTGACATTTCTTAGCTCCAACATCCTGCAAAGGTCACATAGAACATCTCCAAACATAGGAACAACCCAAACAAAAGATCAAGGTGAACTTAGCTCTTTTGGGCTGCTTCCAATTCTGGTTTTGACACTTGTTCTCCTTCTAGTGACCTTGATCTCCTTCTTAGAGCTTGATCTTGAGCCTTATGACTTACACCACATAACTATAGTTGTTACCTCATTGGTTGTAAGTCACGTCTTTATGTAGTGATCCTTGATGTGTCGTAGCTGTTCTCAACTCGATCACCCTTGACTTTGCAAGCCTTCTTCTTCACCCTTGGCTTTGGGTTCCTCAGCCTCCTTGACCTTCTCCCATGCACTTGGTACCTCGAAGCTCTTCTTGCCTCTGTCCTTGGCTTGATCAGTTGTCTCCGAGCTACACACCCGAGTATCACTTTTGCAATGTCCATCTTACTTGTGATGCCCATTATCTATCATCATCTAGTCCTTGGACCATCACACTTGTTCACTTGTGTTGAACCCTGTTAGCTTTACATTAAGCACCTGTTCAACACTTAGCACACTTGTTAGTCCTTTAATTGAGTTGTCATCCAAACACCAAAACCCACAAGAGAGCTTTTAGGGTCGATCTGGAGGGCTTGCAGATGTCCTCGGCCTCCCTCCCCGATGACGATCTCCGCAAGCGGGTACGGTAGGGAGGCTGGATGCCGGTGCCCTTACCCAGCCTATGATGCGTCCCGACCATGGGTACGTTTCCCTGGTAAGTATCCGATCCTTCTCCTGTATTGCGCTGAGTTGCCTTCGATTCCCACTGTTGGGATCTTTGCTCTTCCCCAGGGGTTAAGTTTTTATAAACCCGCCCTGCCACCGGTCCCGGAGGACACGGTGGACTGAGCCGCGCGGCGGGTCGCCGCGGAGAAGAAGAAGGAGAAGAAAGACGCGGAGAAGGCTCGGGCTCACGAGCGGATGCGAGCTCGGGACGCCTTGGAGAAGCGCCGTCAGAGGCAAGAGAGGGACGGGCTCCCGAGGGAGCCGTCGCCGGAGACGCCCGATGACGATGATGACGATGATGATGACGAGGATGATTACATGGCGGCCCGTCTTGGCCTCAGCCCGGACCCGGGGCCGGGCCAGGGGTTGCCGTGCCAGCCTCCAAGTGGGCTAGTATCATCAGTGCCTGGGGCCGGGACATCGGGGTCCCAGTCCGAGGAGCGGAGGCAGGCCGAGGGGGCACCTGACCCCTCTGTCCCCCAAGAGTAAACGCCCGTGCCGGCTGTGCAGGAGGTTGATCCTCCAGCCGCTGCGGCGACGCCTGGGTAGGCCGCTCCTTCGGCGCCTCGGGCACCCGAGGTGGGAGCGGCACCGAAGTCGGTAGCGGGGCAACCCTTGGCAGCGCCTGCGGGGACCGAGGCCCGAGGGGCCTCCCCGCAGGCACGATTGGCCTTGGTCCGGAGCGGGTAAGTGCCTGAGAACGCCTCTGTTTTGGCTTCTTTCGTCGCGTGTCTTGAACTTGCTTTCTCTCTTTCTTTCAGCAAGCGGAGGCAGGGCCTAACTGGCCTGGCCCCCACGAAGGCCCTTAAGACGGTGCCGGCTTCTGCAGCCGGTGCCGCGGCGCGCCATGCCGGTTGGCTGGCCTCCGCACAGGATGCTCCCGAGCGGGGGGGCCCAGGCGGCACGAGCTGCCATGGGGCAAGCCTCCCAGGCCGACCCCTCCATCGGGGCGGTCGTCGTGCCGGGGGAGGCTGCTGACGCGGCCGTGGCCCCGAGCCCACCTGATGTGTCGTCGGTGCCGGCGTCGACTCCTGCCGCGGTCATTGCTGATTCACCCACGGAGCCGTCCACCACTCCCGACGTTGGGATGGTTGGGGCGTCGCCGCTCGCGGTCGTCCCCGACCTCCCCGTTCCTGGCCCTGAGGAGAGGGCGGACGCTGTTGCCGAGGTCAGCGACCGGAAACCCGCCACCTTAGCCAAGGGGAAGCCCAGCGCGTCGATGGCGATGGTGCCCGACGTGTTGACTACAGGGGAACGATGCCTTGGCGGAGGAGCACACAACACCGCGGCCCGTCTTAGGGGCGGCGTCCTCATCCCCGCGCAGCGCAACCCCAATGAGTGGTGCGGGCAGGCGTTCCGGTTCTGGAGCCGTGGCGCCTCGAAACCCCTCCTCGTCCTCAATGATGAGCAGGAGGAGCAGTCTCGGGATGAGCTCCGCGAGTATGCCGAGGTGGCGATGGGGTCGCTTCGGTCGACCATAGAGATCCTTTCCAGGGACGTTCCCAGGGTCCTCCAGGTAAAGATTTCAGGCGCATACCTTGCGTGGCCAGGGCATTCTTTGTAATACCTTGTCTTCCTTGCTCAGGAACTAGCGGATGTAAGCACCGCCAAGTCGATGTTCATCCGCCGCGAGAACGGCATCTGGGGTTCGCTGTGGTCCCAGAGGGCCGCGCTTGCCAAGGCTAATGAGCGCCTTGCCCAACAGAGCACCGAGCTGGCGGACCTTCGGCTGCTCTGTGATGATCTGAAGGCGGAGGCAGCGGCGGCGTGGGCAGAGGCGGCGTTGGCACAGACGGAGGCACAGCAGTGGTAGCTGGAGCTTGGCCAGGCCATCGACGAGCGGGACCAATCTCGGAGCCAGGCTACCGAGGCCATGGGCCGGGCTGAGGCCCTTGAGGGTTAGCTGGCCGAGGTGTCTGCTCGGGCCGGGGCCCTTGCAGTGGACCTGGCTGTGGCCGTCGGATCTGCCCAGTCTACCCAAGTCGTGGCCTCGCAGGAGCGTGCCCGGGCTGAAGGTATGTTTCGCCTGCTTTGTGACTTCAATTCAGCTTCATTCTTCAACTCGTGTCTGAAGAATTTTGATCGGCTATCTGCAGAGCTCGAGATGGCTCTTAATGAGTCCATCAAGGCGCACGCCCGGGCGGCTGAGCAGAATGAGGCCGACCGTGTGGCTATGTCTGAGGCTATCTCGGGCTTTTGCCGAGCCTTTGACCTTGACGACGTCCCCTCGGGTAGCTCCCCCCAGAGTCATCTGTGGGCCTTGGGCGGCCATGTGCGCAGTAGACTCCGCGGGGCGCTGCACCATGGCGTTAGGCGAGCCTTCGCCGTGCTCGCTTCCCACTATGACGTGGACTTGGAGCGGGTCAGCGAGGGGTACTGTCTACCCGACGAAGACGAGGCTGCCTTAGCCGAGGTCCAGAGGCTTGACGCGGCCGCCGAGGGCCCGAGCGCGGTGCTGGCCTCCTCCTTCGAGGTGGAGATCCTTCCGCCCGCCGAAGGCAGAAACGACACCGAGGGCGCGGCTGCTTCCCCTGCCGATGTCTGATCCTGCTGGAGCAGTTTATTTGTAGCATGCGTGTGTTCTTCGCGGCCGCCGAGGCCTAAACACTTTCATCGTCGTGTCATAAAGCTGCTTTTTCTTTCCTCTTGTTTCGTGCGCCATGACTTGTTCGTTGGTAGCAGAACCACTTGTCCGAGCGAGAGTTACTTTTCATGGAAGGTGACGAGTGGGGTATCCGTATCCCGGAGGCGTAGGAGTGAAAGTACCCTTTGGCCCGGGAACAGGATCTGGATGTCGCCTAGAGGGGGGAGGTGAATAGGCGAATAAAACTTATCACTTTAAAACATAAATTCTTACTCTACTCGAAGACTAGAACGCAGTGGAGTGAAGACCCTTCGAGTAGGTTGCAGCGGAATAGAAGATCCTGTCTCAAAATGTCCTACACTTCAAATAAAGCTTATACCACAGATAAGTGTTGAAGTGCATATATAAAAGCGAATAAGATAGAGAGTCAGAATACAATACGGAACAGAGCACACAGATGCAAGGATTTATCCCGAGGTTCGGCCAAGCCTGAAACACTTGCCTAGTCCTCGTTGGAGTCAGCCACACCTGGGCTTGGAGTCTATTTCAACTCCTTCCTCCGTTTGCTCAGATCTGTCAGTCAAACAGATAGAGCCTTCCACTATGTTGAGTTTGTTACAACGAAACCGCGACTGCTTACAATCTTCTTGGCAGCACTTCGGCAGAGTAACGATATGCTCAAGACCTTGCTCTAGCTCTCAGCAGCACTTCTCCACTCTTTAAAGGCTTATAGCTTTGCCTTCTACACAAACTAGAGAGATACACACAAGAGGGAGAGTGAGAATTGATTTGAGTGATGTCTACACTTGTTGGCTGCACTTGTTAATTGCTTGAGGCGCCTAGGGGTCCCTTTTATAGGCACAAGGGGCCTAGGAGCCATTGGAAGCAATCCAGGAAGGCAAATCTTGCCTTTAGTCGGGTGGCGCACCGGACAGTCCGGTGCACCACCGGACACTGTCCGGTGCCTGATTTCCTTCCAAAATTGGCGCAGGCGACCGTTGTAGTCTTGGGGCCGTTGGCGCACCGGACACTGTCCGATGCACAACGGACAGTACGGTGCCCCCATCTGACCGTTAGCTCGGCCACGCGTCACGCGCGGATTGCGCGGCCGACCGTTGGCCCAGCCGACCGTTGGCTCACTGGACAGTCCGGTGCACCACCGGACAGTCCGGTGAATTATAGCCGTACGACACCTGACTTCTCCCGAGAGCGGCCTGTTCACCGGAGTTCAGCCTGGCGCACCGAACACTGTCCGGTGCACCACCGGACAGTCCGGTGTGCCAGACTGAGCTCAGACTTTGCTGTACACATCCAAGCCTTTTTCATTTCTTTTCTTCTTCCTTCTGTTTCTAACACTTAGACAAATATATTAGTACACAAAAACCAATGTACTAAGTCTAGAAACATACCTTCTCTTTGATTTTTACATCTATAGCATTTGACATGCTTGAGCTTTGATGTTGGACTCATAAATCATCAAGTCAGCTTGACTTGATCTAGATTGACATTTCTTAGCTCCAACATCCTGCAAAGGTCACATAGAACATCTCCAAACATAGGAACAACCCAAACTAAAAGTCAAGGTGCACTTAGCTCTTTTTGGGCTGCTTCCAGTTCTGGTTTTGACACTGCTTCTTCTTCTAGTAACCTTGATCTCCTTCTTAGAGCTTGGTCTTGAGCCTTATGACTTACACCACATAACTAGATATGTTTCCTCATTGGTTGTAAGTCACGTCCTTATGTAGTGATCCTTGATGTGCCGTAGCTGTTCTCAACTCGATCACCCTTGACTTTGCAAGTCTTCTTCTTCACCCTTGGCTTTGGGTTCCTCAGCCTCTTTGACCTTCTCCCGTGCACTTGGTACCTCGAAGCTCTTCTTGCCTCCATCCTTGGCTTGATCAGTTGTCTCTGAGCTACGTACCCGAGTCTCACTTTACGCAATGTCCATCTTATTTGTGATGCCCATTATCTATCCATCATCTAGTCCTTGGACCATCACACTTGTTCACTTCTGTTGAACCATGTTAGCTTTACATTAAGCACCTGTTCAACACTTAGCACACTTGTTAGTCCTTTAATTGAGTTGTCATCCAAACACCAAAACCCACGAGAGAGCTTTCAATCTCCCCCTTTTTGGTGATTGATGGAAACACAATTAAAGCTTACATAAAAGTAAAATTTAAAGCACGAATTTTGAGTTCTAAGATTGTAGAATGCTCCCCCTAAATATGTGCTTACATTAAAATCTTAGCTTTGGCCTTAAATGCCAAAATGCACATACTTAGGCTAAATCAAAGCATTGCTACACCTTAGCACCTGTGGGATGCATTGTGTCAAAGATCAAACCATGATGCGTATAAGACACGAATGCACAGAATCAGAGTTAAACACCAATCAATTGAGTGGATATATCACAGGAATATCAACCTACCACTATTCGCCATTAAGATACCAAATTAAACTAAGATACCAATTTAAAGCAATCACCATTACTCTTAAAACACCATTAACCACATGCATCATTATCCACAAGACTATCTATTTGAGAATGAACACAATTCATAGCAACGGAAGCACTAGTCCATACGATGCAACACATATAATACTGCAATAGGCATATGATAAGAATTATCATATCAATAACCCAATAACACACTAGCAAAGCTCAAACTAACACATCACCCCTTAGGATAAGCTTTCCTCTCAGGTTGAGATAAGCTTTAATGCACAAATTCTCCCCCTTTGACATCAAACACCAAAACCATATTCAAGCAAGAACATAGAATGATGTCAAGGGACAGCAGGGTGTTAAGGAGGAAAGACACACTATCAAGACTCCCCCTTACTTATTGAACATATGCACTACCAACATTTGAATAAGATGCATATATGCAAAAAGATCAATACTTTCTTTTGTACCTTTACCATGTTGTAGTGTATTTCCCATCTTGAAAGTATTAGTCTCTCGGGAGCTTCTCCACACTTGTGCCTGATCCTTTATACTAACCTTTTCTTGTTGCTAAGACACCAAGCTTAGAGCAAGTTGTAGTATTGGCACAAGATGAAGCTTCTATTCTAGTGATTATCAAAAGATGACAATTGAAAGCAAACTATCATGGCTACCAATTGAAAGGTCATTTATCATCATAGCTTTAAGGATAAGCATCTAGTATCACCAAATATTATGGAGCATGAGCAATCTAAAATTATGCAATTACTCACGACTTAAGATACCAATTTCTTGACTTACAGTGGTACCCAAGTCCTGATTGCTCCATTTCTTGCTCATCTTCTCTTTTCCACCTTGAGACTATACAAGATCGCTCAAGAAACAATTAGTCTCAAAAGACATAAGTTATGTGTGCTCCCCCTAAACTTGTGCATCAAGTATTTGAATAACTTGCACTTTGCACATTCTATCTTTCTCAGAATTAGAGGGGATCACAGCATATCTTGGTCAAGGCATACTTCCAATTTCATCCCAAAGAGATACCAATTAAATACCAAATTGAAAGCCACTTGATACCAATTGAAGGCCAAATGAAAGGTTGACTTAATACAACAATGCATGCCTCAAGAAGTATAACATTTTACAAGCAACCTAGACATTCTTCATACTTGACAATCATTGCACCACATATACCAATTGAAAAACAACACGATCATGCATATAAAGCGCCATGTCTAAGCACATCATAGTTAAGAAGGTTCCTTAGATACACCAAAAGAAACAACATTTTAAAGTAAGGAGCACCTAAGCCAAGATACTACCAATTCAGAGGCAAGACCATAGCTGTGATCACAATTAATGGAACTTCAAGATATTCAATGAAATTGCATAGTTACATTCTCCATACCTTTGCCTTTTCCTGAATTGTCATGAGAGCACCAGTTGTTACTAATTGAGGGCTCCTTTTGTTCATGCACCTTATAACTCAAAAGGGTGCATTAAAGACACAACATGGAGTTGGTATTCACACAATACCAGACTAGAGTAATCGTGTGAACATAAACTAAACAAAATGTCATATTTGCACATAGGTTAATCATTAAAACCATATATCATAACTCACAAAGGGATACAAACACAAAAAAGAGTTAATCATTGTGGATATATCTAATGAAAAACTACCCATTAAGTGATTCAAGAGACATAACCTCTAAAGCACACAATCATGATTAAGCAAGCATGGTTACGATCTTGGTGATTATTAATCATTGATTAAAAGGTACTCAACACAGGTAATCAACAAAGCATAACTGCTCCAAGGACAGGTAGCACATCAATCAGACTTAAGAGCAGTACTGATTATCAACAAAGTACTTAAGATACAAGGGTACCATCCTATGGAGCGCAAGTTGCAGAATCTCATTAAGGTCCTCTGCTTGAATCACCAATAATGATTAAGGACCTATTCAACTTTTCACTTGAGATGAACATGGGATTAGTGTCTCACAATAATTCAACCTTGGGTCAATGAATAAACATCAAAACAATTAACAGCTTTAGCATAGAGTTTGAGATAACCGCCTTAAGCTCTCCCATGGTCTCCAGTTCATCTCAAGGCACCTGCATGGTCTAGTTAGCACAGTTTGGTACCCATCTCGGGATGGGTCCATATTGATCATCCAAAAAAGCCTTTGGTACCCAAATAGCATGTGTGCTAGTCCTAGGTGATCTCATGATTGATCTAGCACAAGAGTATGATTTGGGTCTCCTAAGCGAATAAGATTGAGACAAATTTACTTGCTTAGGAACCTCACCTTTATTACATACCTGGAATAGATGACCCTGCTCACCACACCTGTAGCAGAAGCGTCGCTCAACCTGACATGACACTTGTTGTTTGTCATTTTCCTTGGTGAGAGTCATCTTGGAGAATGCACATGCTTGGTTCATCAATAGCGGACATGAAGTGATCATGTGGTCCTTGTTGTTGCATCCAAAACATCTCCTTATCCCTTCTCCCTTGTCGTTGTATGGACACGATGCAATGAGGTGTCCTGCCTTATTGCACTTAAAGCACCCCCTTTTCCCTTTTCTCTTTTTGTTCTTGGATGACATATAGAAATGGTCAGTGCAAACAACATGATTAATTGAATCTTTACCTTTTTCCAAGCTCATGTTGATTTCTTCATCTTTAGGAACATCCTTCTTATGGAGCTTAACACTTGCTGCAGTTTCTCCCTTCTCAAGCTTCTTCACCACGCGCCCGTGGATATCTTGAGAAGGTTGAGCAATGCGTCTTCTCCTTAGTTGTCTTTGCTTCTTGTTCCCACACAATTTCTTTTGTAACCCTGCAGCTTGATGCTTATTCAAACATTGGCTTTCTTTTGAACAACAGGGGTTAGCACATGGTGATAAATTATCCAAATGCGTACTTGTGCAAGAATGAGGTTCACATGAGTTAAAACTAGTAATTACTACTTCATGAGCAATATCAAGCATGATATGGTCATCAACTAGTTTATTATGAGAATATGACAACATATCATACTCTTCACCTAGAGCAAGCTTTTCTAAATTTAGAATTTCTACTTGTCTCTCAAGCATGGCGTTTTCCATTTTAAGTTGAGCAACACAATATAAAGCATCATCATTATTTCTTTGCTCAAATAAAATTGAATCATACCGTTGGACCAAATCATCATGAGAGCACTTTAGCTCCTCATGTTCTTTGGTCATCTTCTCCAGGTTGTTGTTTGTTTTAATGAGTGTCTCCTCTAGCCTGAGAAGCGTCTCGCCTTGTTCCTTATTCCTTCTCAACAACTTAACCAAGAGCGCTTTGTCCTTTTTGTTGAGATGGATGTAGAAACAGCGAATCTCCTCTTCTTCCACATCATCGGTCTCATTTTCCCTGTCATTAATGTTAGTGGAAGCAATACAGGAAAATGCACCTTGTGGTGATGAAGATTCATCCTCGCTATCATCCTCATATTCCTCCTCATCATGGCTTTCGTCTCCACCGTCATTGTTAGTAATAAAATATTTATTACTAGTGGATAACAAACCTGTCGACGAGGTGGATTCATCATTTGGTTGCCATCGTTCTTGTTCTTCTCCCTTGGACAAGTTAGTATCACCAGAAATAAAGGGAGCAGAGGAAGTGCATATGGACTTAAAGAATTTCAACTTAAGTTTAGTCCATAGATCATGAGCATCAACAAATAAGTCATTGTCACTACTCATGATAGCAAAATAGGCATCTCTAGAAAGAGAATCAACTAAGATGTTGCAAGCATGGTGATTTAGAGATAGACATCTTAGTTCATCATTAGAAGAGAATCAACATTAGAGGGAAAAATACTTTTACTAAAGACTTGTCTCAAATCAGGATCAACACTCATGAAAGCACTATAAATAGAGACAGACCAAGACTTGTAATTAGAACCATCGCCTAAAAGAAGTTCTACAGTTACCTCTTGTGACGACATCGTCATCTCCGGACGGCTAAGCCCACACTGGGGAGGCCTAGCTCTGATACTAATTGAAAGTTCCCTTTGGCCCGGGAACAGGATCTGGATGTCGCTAGAGGGGGGGGTGAATAGGCGAATAAAACTTATCACTTTAAAACTTAAATTCTTACTCTACTCGAAGACTAGAACGCAGTGGAGTGAAGACCCTTCGAGTAGGTTGCAGCGGAATAGAAGATCCTGTCTCAAAATGTTCTGCACTTCAAATAAAGCTTATACCACAGATAAGTGTTGAAGTGCAGATATAAAAGCGAATAAGATAGAGAGTCAGAATACAATACGGAACAGAGCACACAGACGCAAGGATTTATCCCGAGGTTCGGCCAAGCCTGAAATGCTTGCCTAGTCCTCGTTGGAGTCAGCCACACCTGGGCTTGGAGTCTATTTCAACTCCTTCCTCCGTTTGCTCAGATCTGTCAGTCAGACAGATAGAGCCTTCCACTATGTTGAGTTTGTTACAACGAAACCGCGGCTGCTTACAATCTTCTTGGCAGCACTTCGGCAGAGTAACGATATGCTCAAGACCTTGCTCTAGCTCTCAGCAGCACTTCTCCACTCTTTAAAGGCTTATAGCTTTGCCTTCTACACAAACTAGAGAGATACACACAAGAGGGAGAGTGAGAATTGATTTGAGTGATGTCTACACTTGTTGGCTGCACTTGTTAATTGCTTGAGGCGCCTAGGGGTCCCTTTTATAGGCACAAGGGGCCTAGGAGCCGTTGGAAGCAATCCAGGAAGGCAAATCTCGCCTTTAGTCGGGTGGCGCAACGGACAGTCCGGTGCACCACCGGACACTGTCCGGTGCCTGATTTCCTTCCAAAATTGGCGCAGGCGACCGTTGCAGTCTTGGAGCCGTTGGCGAACCGGACACTGTCCGATGCACAACGGATAGTCCGGTGCCCCCATCTGACCGTTGGCTCAGCCACGCGTCACGCGCGGATTGCGCGGCCGACCGTTGGCCCAGCCGACCGTTGGCTCACCGGACAGTCCGGTGCACCACCGGACAGTCCGGTGAATTATAGCCGTACGACACCTGACTTCTCCCGAGAGCGGCCTGTTCACCGGAGTTCAGCCTGGCGCACCGGACACTGTCCGGTGCACCACCGGACAGTCCGGTGTGCCAGACTGAGCTCAGACTTTGCTGTACACATCCAAGCCTTTTTCATTTCTTTTCTTCTTCCTTCTGTTTCTAACACTTAGACAAATATATTAGTACACAAAAACCAATGTACTAAGTCTAGAAACATACCTTCTCTTTGATTTTTACATCTATAGCATTTGACATGCTTGAGCTTTGATGTTGGACTCATAAATCATCAAGTCAGCTTGACTTGATCTAGATTGACATTTCTTAGCTCCAACATCCTGCAAAGGTCACATAGAACATCTCCAAACATAGGAACAACCCAAACTAAAAGTCAAGGTGCACTTAGCTCTTTTTGGGCTGCTTCCAGTTCTGGTTTTGACACTGCTTCTTCTTCTAGTAACCTTGATCTCCTTCTTAGAGCTTGGTCTTGAGCCTTATGACTTACACCACATAACTAGATATGTTTCCTCATTGGTTGTAAGTCACGTCCTTATGTAGTGATCCTTGATGTGCCGTAGCTGTTCTCAACTCGATCACCCTTGACTTTGCAAGTCTTCTTCTTCACCCTTGGCTTTGGGTTCCTCAGCCTCTTTGACCTTCTCCCGTGCACTTGGTACCTCGAAGCTCTTCTTGCCTCCATCCTTGGCTTGATCAGTTGTCTCCGAGCTACGTACCCGAGTCTCACTTTACGCAATGTCCATCTTATTTGTGATGCCCATTATCTATCCATCATCTAGTCCTTGGACCATCACACTTGTTCACTTCTGTTGAACCCTGTTAGCTTTACATTAAGCACCTGTTCAACACTTAGCACACTTGTTAGTCCTTTAATTGAGTTGTCATCCAAACACCAAAACCCACGAGAGAGCTTTCAAGGAGTCCCTCGGCTCGGTCGGCCTTGCCGCTTACGTGTACTCTCGTCGTTTTTAAGATCCCGCTATCGATACAGAAGTCGAAAGCACGAAAGGTCGTTTTGGTAGAAAATTTTTTCCGAGGAAAATTTTGATGCAGAGGGGGTTCCCCCCTTCTAGCCCCCGAGGGAGGGTCGGGCTTTGCTGAGGCGAGGCCGACCCTTCCTTGACGGTTAGACTTTATGTATGTAAAGAAAACGAGGTACATGAACGACTTAAAACATCTTAAGGGTAGAAGCGACGTAGCTGTTGGATGTTCCAAGCGTTGCTGTAGACCTCGCCTTGGTTGTTGGCCAGCTTGTATGTTCCGGGCTTCAAAATCTTGGCGATGATGAAGGGCCCTTCCCAGGGAGGAGTGAGCTTGTGGCGCCCTCGGGCATCCTATCACAGACGAAGCACCAAGTCTCCCACTTGGAAGCCTCGGGGCCAAACGCTTCGGGCGTGGTAGCGTCGTAGCGACTGCTGGTACCGTGCCGAATGTAGTAAGGCAACGTCCTGAGCCTCTTCGAGCTGGTCCTGCGAGTCCTCTCGGCTAGTCTGGTTGCTTTGGTTGTCGTACACCCTGGTCCTCGAGGAGTCGTATTCTAGGTCCGTGGGGAGGACGGCCTCGGCCTCATAGACTATAAAAAACGGTGAGAAACCCGTGGCTCGGCTCGGCGTCGTCCTCAGACTCCAGACTACCGAGGGTAGCTCTTTCATCCATCGCTTGCCGAACTTGTTGAGGTTGTTGTAGATCCTCGGTTTGAGTCCCAGCAAAATCATACCGTTGGCACGTTCCACCTGCCCATTCGTCATGGGGTGAGCTACGACGGCCCAGTCCACACGGATGTGGTGGTCGTCGCAGAAGTCCAGGAACTTTTTTCCAGTGAACTGTGTGCCATTGTCGGTGATGATGGAGTTTGGGACCCCGAATCGATGGATGATGTTGGTGAAGAACACCACCGCCTGCTCGGTCCTGATGCTGGTTAAGGGTCGGACCTCGATCCACTTGGAGAATTTGTCGATGACGACCAGCAGGTGCGAGAAGCCCCTGGGTGCCTTCTGCAAGGGACCGACGAGGTCTAGACCCCACACAGCAAACGGCCAGGTGATGGGTATCGTCTGTAGGGCCTGAGCGGGCAGGCGTGTCTGCTTTGCGTAGAATTGACACCCCTGGTAGGAGCGAACAATCCTAGTGGCGTCGACCACCGTGGTTGGCCAGTAGAAACCTTGTCGGAAGGCATTCCCCACGAGGGCTCGAGGTGCTGCATGGTGGTCGCAAGCCCCCGAATGTATTTCTTGCAACAGCTCTTGTCCTTGGGCGATGGATATGCATCGTTGGAGGATGACCGAGGGGCTGTGGTGATAGAGCTCCTTTTCATCACCCAGCAAGACGAACGACTTGGCGCGTCGAGCCAGTCGCCAAGCTTTGGCCTTGTCGAGGGGAAGCTCTCCTCGGAGGAGATATTCCAGGTACGGGGTCTGCCAGTTCGGATCTGGTGTGACCCCATTCTGTTCCCCCTCGACGGGCAAGGCCTCCTCCTCGATGGCCGAGGGTACCTCGGGATGGGCCGAGGCTTCTTCGGGCTCGGGCGTGTCGTCGATCTTGACGGATGGTTGATGTAGGTCTCTGGAGAAGACGTCTGGGGGAACCATCGTCCGCCCCGAGGCTATCTTCGCCAGCTCATCCGCAGTCTCGTTGTACTGTCTGGCGATGTGGTTGAGCTCTAGCCCGTAGAACTTGTCTTCCAGGCGCCGGACTTCGTCGCAGTAGGCCTCCATCCTCCGGTCACGGCAGTGGGAGTTCTTCATGACTTGGTCGATGACAAGCTGCGAGTCGCCACGAGCGTCGAGGCGCCGGACCCCTAGCTCGACGGTGATGCGCTAGCCCGTTAACCAGAGCCTCGTACTCGGCCATGGTGTTTGATGCCGAAAAATGGAGGCGTATGACGTAGCGAAGATGCTTTCCGAGGGGTGAAATGAAGAGCAAGCCATCACCTGCTCCTGTTTTCATGAGTGACCCATCGAAGTACATGGTCCAAAGCTCGGGTTGGATTGGAGTTGTTGGTAACTGGGGTCAGTCCACTCAGCTAGGAAGTCTGCCAAGACCTGGGATTTTATGGCCTTCCAAGGGGCGAATGATAGCGTTTCGCCCATGAGCTCCACTGCCCACTTTGCTATCCTACCCGAGGCCTCTTGGCACTGGATGATCTCCCCCAGGGGGAAGGATGACACCACAGTCACCGGATGAGACTCGAAGTAGTGTCGCAACTTTTGCCGTGTCAGAATCACTGCGTAGAGCAGCTTCTGGATCTGCGGGTAGCGGACTTTGGTCTCGGAAAGCACTTCGCTGATGAAGTAGACTGGCCTCTGGACGAGCAGTGCATGCCCTTCTTCCCGTCTCTCGACTACGATCGCGGCGCTGACCACCTGAGTGGTCGCGGCTACGTAGATCAAGAGGGCTTCTCCTGCAGCGGGGGGCACCAGGATGGGTGCGTTTTAAGGAGCTCCTTAAGGTTTCCGAGGGCTTCCTCGGCCTCGGGGTTCCAAGTGAAGCGCTCGGTCTTCCTTAAGAGGCGGTACAGGGGCAATCCTTTTTTGCCAAGGCGTGAGATGAAACGGCTCAGAGCCGCAAGGCATCCCATGACCCTCTGTACTCCTTTCAAATCTTTGATCGGTCCCATGTTGGTGATGGCCGCGATTTTCTCCGGATTGGCCTCTATGCCCCGCTCGGAGACGATGAACCCTAGTAGCATGCCTCGGGGGACTCCGAAGACACACTTCTCGGAGTTGAGTTTCACGCCTTTCGCTCTTAGACACTTGAATGTCATTTCAAGGTCAAAGAGGAGGTCGGAGGCTTTCTTCGTCTTGACAACAATGTCATCGACGTAAGCCTCGACCGTTCTGCCGATGTGTTCTCTGAACACATGGTTCATGCACCTCTGGTAGGTGGCGCTTGCATTCCTCAAACCAAATGGTATTGTAGTGTAACAGGACATGCCAAAAGTTGTGATAAAAGAAGTCGCGAGCTGGTCGGACTCTTTCATCTTGATTTGGTGATAGCCTGAGTAGGCATCGAGGAATGACAGGGTTTCACACCCAGCAGTGGAGTCCATAATTTGATCGATGCGAGGTAGAGGGTAGGGAACTTTCGGACATGCTTTGTTTAGACCAGTGTAGTCTATACACATCCTCCATTTCCCATCCTTCTTCCTTACAAGAACAGGGTTAGCTAACCATTCAGGATGGAATACCTCTTTAATGAACCCTGCCGCGAGTAGCTTATGGATCTCCTCGCCTATGGCCCTGCGCTTTTCTTCGTCAAAACGGCATAGGGTTTGCTTCATGGGTCGGGCTCCAGCTCTGATGTCTAGTGAGTGCTCGGCGACATCCCTTGGTATGCCTGGCATGTCCGAGGGACCCCACGCAAAAACTTCGGCGTTTGCGCGGAGAGAGTCGACGAGCACTGCTTCCTATTTGGGGTCGAGCTCGGAGTCGATCCGGACTTTCTTGTTGGCGTCGTTGCTGGGGTTGAGAGAGACGGACTTAACCGCCTCGGCTGGTTCGAAGTTGCCGGCGTGCCGCTTCGCGTCGGGCGCCTCCTTGGAGAGGCGTTCCAGGTCAGCGATGAGGGCCTCGGACTCAGCGAGGGCCTCAGCGTACTCCACTCATTCCACGTCGCATTCGTACGCATGGCGGTACATGGATCCGACGGTGATGATCCCGATCGGGCTCGGCATCTTGAGCTTGAGGTAGGTGTAGTTGGGGACGACCATGAACTTGGCGTAGCACGCCTTCCCAACACCGCGTGGTAGGTCCCTCGGAACCCGACGACCTCGAAGGTGAGAGTTTCCTTTCGGAAGTTGGAGGGAGTCCCAAAGCAGACGGGTAAGTCGATCCGTCCGAGGGGCAGGATTCGCTTTCCGGGCGCGATCCCGTGGAAGGGTGCCGCACCGGCCCGGACCTCGGACGTATCAACCCCCAAGAGTTCCAGGGTCTCGGCGTAGATGATGTTAAGGCCGCTGCCTCCGTCCATGAGGACTTTAGAGAGCCTAACGTTGCCGATGATCGGATCGACGACGAGCGGGTACCTCCCTGGGCTTGGCATGAAGTCGGGGTGGTCGCCTCGGTCGAAGGTGATAGGCTTGTCGGACCAGTCTAGGTAGACTGGCGCTGCCACCTTCACCAAGCAGACCTCCCGGCGCTCCTGCTTGCGGTGCCGAGCCGAGGCGTTCGCCGCCTGCCCGCCGTAGATCATGAAGCAGTTGTGGACCTCCGGGAACTCCTCTTCCTTGTCGCCCTCCTTCTTGTTGTTGTCATGGCCTTTGCTATCTTCCGCTGGGGGCCTGGCCTTGTGGAAGTAGCGCTGGAGCATGACACATTCTTCGAGGGTGTGCTTGACGGGACCCTGGTGATAGGGGCATGGCTCTTTGAGCATCTTGTCGAACGCGCCGGCCCCTCCAAGAGGTTTCCGAGGGTTCCTGTGCTCGGCCGCAGAGACGAGATTCGCGTCAGTGGCGTCGCGCTTCGCTTGCGACTTGTTCTTGGCCTTCTTCTTCGTGCCCCGCTGGGCGGACGCCTCGGGGGCGCCTTTCTTCGGCTCCCCTGAGGCTGCTTGTCCTTTCGAAAGATGGCTTTGACCGCCTCTTGACCCGAGGCGAACTTGGTGGCGACGTCCATCAGTTTGCTCGCACTGGTGGGAGTCTTGCGCCCCAGTTTGCTCACCAGGTCTCGGCAAGTGGTGCCGGCAAGGAAAGCCCCGATGACATCCGAGTCGGTAACGTTGGGCAGCTCGGTGCGCTGCTTCGAAAACCGCCGGATGTACTCTCGGAGGGACACCCCTGGCTGCTAGCGGCAGCTTCGGAGATCCCACGAGTTCCTAGGGCGCACGTACGTGCCTTGGAAGTTTCCCGTGAAAGCCTTGACCAGATTGTCCCAGTCGGAGATCTGCGCAGGAGGCAGATGCTCTAGCCAGGCTCGGGCGGCGTCGGAGAGGAAAAGGGGTAGATTACGGATGATGAGGTTGTCATCATTCGCCCCTCCCAATTGGCATGCCAGTCGGTAGTCCGCGAGCCACAGCTCCGGCCTTGTCTCCCCTGAGTACTAGGTGATGGTAGTCGGGGCTCGGAAACGGGTGGGGAACGACGCTCGTCGTATGGCCCAGCTGAAGACTCACGGACCGGGCGGCTCGGGCGAAGGACTCCAATCCTCCTCGCTGTCGCAGCGTCCCCCGTGCCTAGGATGATAGCCTTGGCGCACCTTCTCCTCGAGGCGGGCTCGACGGTCGAGATGGTGGTGCTCGTTGCCGAGGCGATCCCGGGCGGCAGGCGCCTCGTCCCGCGTGTGCTCGGGGCGGAGCGAGGCTTCCCGCATGCGTCGGGAGGACACCACGCAATGCTCAAAGGGGTCGGCTCGCCTCCGGGAGGCAGAGCTCTCGGCTCGTCGAACCGCGACGCCTTCAAGGAGATCCTTGAGTTCGCCCTGGATACGCCGTCCCTTGGTGGTGGATGGCTCCGGCATGGCTCGAAGTAGCATCACTGCTGCAGCTAGGTCCTGGCCGGACCCGCTGACAGCCGAGGGCAGCGCTGCCCTGGCACTGTCGACGATGCGGTGCTGGATGTCTTGGGCCCGATGACAGGCTCCTCCGGCGAGTGTCCAGCCTGCCCACTCTTGTTCGATGTTCTGTCGGAGCTGCACAAGCTGGCCTTCTTCCTCGTCGACCCGGGCCTGCATCTCACGGATTTGCTCGAGCTGTGTGTCCCGACCCCCCGCAGGGACTGGGACCACAGCTAGCTCCCGCGGGATGTCAACGTGAGATGCGGGCCCAGGGGGATCGTCAACCTCCGGCATACCGAGGTGGTTGCCTTCGTTGTGATCTCCCTAATCGACGTGGAAACATTCGCGACGGGTCATAACCCTCGTCGTCAAGGTCATGGCCATCGTCAGAACAACCGGAGAGACAGTGGTCACATGCGAACATGAAGCCCCGCATGGCACCAGGGTCATTGAGGCCGGAGAAATCCCAACCGGAGTCGGGGCCGTCCTCTTCCTCGGAACCTGCCGGTCCAAAGGTTGAGACGGCTGTCAGTCGGTCCCAGGTCGACCATATATGGTACCCCGGAAGGTTTGGATACGCCTTTACGAAAGCGCTCACTGTAGCGGGGTCGCTAGGTGGATCGAAGCTGAATCGAAAGGCTACGGGATGGAAAACAGACGGTACCTCTTGGTCGATGGACGGTGGTGAAGTCGCGTCGGGGCAGAGCACACCGTCATCTCAGGTACGAGGGTAACGCCCAGCAGATCCTTTGCGAGGGTGCTAGCGTCATCAGTCCGCTTGGGGTTGACACGTTGCGGGGAAGTGACACACGCCGTCGTCTCAGGTGCGAGGACAATGCCTGACATGTCCCCCGGGGAGTGCCGGCGTCGTCGACTCGCTCTGGTGCGACAGCCGACAAGGTGCCGCCTCCTGCGTGGCCATGGTTGCCCCGTCTCCGCCTCCTCCGGTGAGGAGGGTGGCGGGGATGACCAGAGTGCTCCTCTTCTGCTGCGGGGAGATGATGTCGCCGAGCTCGCCGCCGCCGGGCGAGTCGAAGTCCGTCGTTGTCGTCGCGCCGCGAGGGTGTCACACCCGGGTTTCAGGGCACCAAGACCCGGGCGCGAACATAATCACCAGGTGTGCTGGGACCAAGTCTCACACATATGACGAATCATGGCACAGGATCGAATGTCACATCTTTACTATATAACAGGAGTTCTATACAAAATAAATAATTACATTATAAGGAGACAACGGTCTAGCAACCCAAAGTTGACTGGGAGACGACGGCCTAGACCTCTCACGAACACATCACAACATCCTCCAAGCGCCTCATCCTGCGGTACCTGTTCTTGACCTGTGGGGGGTGTGAGACAGTAAGAGTGAGCTCACATACGTTCATAGCTCAACAAGTTGTGGGGAATAATGTGCATGAACTCGCCAAAGGTGGGAGCTCACGTGAAGTGTAAGGCTTACCAAAGTGGATGGTTGAAGCTGAGCATTGCTTTTAAAGTTGGTCAAAATTTTATTAGCAATTACTAAGTATAAGTAAATACCAAACCCAATTAAGTAGTAGAACAAAAGTAACAACAACACCCTCAATGCAATGCATATGACAAATTGAATTTAGTTCCATAAATTAATCATGTGAGTGTCCGAGCTGCTCATGACCGTGAGCACGGCTAGTATACCAGTTTTACACTCTGCAGAGGTTGCGCATCTTTACTCACAAGTCATGTTACCCATCTGCCAAGAGACGGCCAATCCCATACACCTCTACCGAGGAGGCGAGGCAGGGTAACACTACGAGGCCTTTACAAAGTTCCACTAGCTTCAGAAAACCCGCTACAGTTTATAGGAAGCTCCAATGCAGGAATCCCTCGCATGACCGCCATCGCAGCAAAATCATCCCAAGGGCCTCCCTACACTGACCACTCCCCTACTGCCCTTGCCCCTTTCGGGTAAGATAGTCATCCACTAGCTTTCCTAATTAATCAGCCAAGGGCGTCCCATTAAACCCTTGTGGTAGCACTGTTTTCCCGAGTGATTCTCCATGTTCCAATTAACATAATGATCTTGTCATGAACAGTAATTAACAAACTGATAACAAAAGTGTAATCATGAATAATGTATCTCCATACCCAAAACCACATATAGCACTAGCAAGTACTACCCAGAAAGTTCAGTGGTAAACAAGGTATAATGATAGACAAACTAGGGTAACCTATTGGGTCCCATCAAAATTAACCTATGCAGATCATTATGATTAATTAGAACATGAGTGGGTAAAAGAAGTGATCAAGGGCACAACTTGCCTGGGACTTGAGATTTCAGGTACCAACTTGCTCTTCAGGTGACCCGTGACCTCACTGCTAGTCGTAGCAATACAAACAGACATGGTATAGGCAAAATTAACATTACACCAAACATAAGAATAAACTGCATAATAATAGTCTACGCGTTGCTACGAGATCGATGGTTCGAGAATCGCTAAATTCGAAGTTACGATTAAGAAGTTACGGTTTTTCGAAGATCCACGTGGTTAAGTATAGAATAGACTAAGTGCAATATTTTAACCTATATTTCATGACAAAACAAAATTACTAGATGATAATAAATATTATTGTAAGACTAATGCAACTGGAATGGATCAAAACGGAGTTACAGTTATTGAATTATGAATTTCTGGAGTTATTGGGTATAGATTAATTCCGATGAATAATTTTAATTCATGTTTCATTGCTAAACAGAGGTACTAAGTGGTAGCCAAAATTAATGTCCCTGGAATGAATTAATTTAGAGCTAAAATGAATTTAATATGAATTATATAAGTCTTGGGATTTATTTTTGAATTAAAAATCTATTTCTAATATTAATTTCCTATTTTCCCTATTTTCTGGACTGGGCGTCAAAAATAGAGAAGCACGGGGGTCACGGTGTAAAATTCCTAAGACTCAGTGAACAGCCGCATAGGACGGCGGGTTGAATAGCTAAAAGCATAGGGTCTCTTCTGCAAAATGCGCAGGCCGAAAGGGTATCGGTTAATTCTGGCTATTGGATCCTGCATCAAGGGCCACGATTAATTTTTCTTACCACCGAACCAGAACGCGATCGCAGCCATCGAATCAACGATCGACGGCCCGAGGGGTTATACGCCTAGATCTAATCTGTGCCCTCCGCAATCGATCCAACGGTCCACGGCGCATCATCATCCCCAGCCAGTGTCGCGGTGGCGCACAGACCCTTCCTCGTCGGCGCCATGCTTGCCAGCGACACGGCCCCGCGAGCGGCGAACCGGTCAGCCCAGCCGGAAATTCAAGAACAAACGAGATCTATGCGCTGTGCGTAGTTTAGACGATGACGAAAACGAAACCCATAGGGGAATTCTTACCAGTAGATTTGGACGCCATAGGAACGACACCAGAGCTAGCGCGCAAATCGACATCCATGTGCTCCAGTCCGGCAGCGTTTTAGCATCTACGTTCTGGAGCACAGTAGCCCGAGTGCCGGCATTGGACTCACGCCCTCACCCCCATGCCTTCCCACGCGTGCGGACAGTGCAAGCACGAACTCCAGGGCGGCGTTGGCGAGCGTGTACATGGGCACCCCGGCGAGCCACGGAAGATCCCGGGACGGAGCATACACAGGAGCCGCCTGGCGACGTGGAGAAGAAGGTCCTGCCATAGGAGGCCAGGGGGTTGGGGCGCTCATCGGTTCTTGGGTCCGCCCTCGCTCTTCTGCTGCAATCTGAGGAGCAAGGGGGAAGAAGCATCGACTCAATTTTTATACCCACTGTACGGGAGCGTTCCAGCCGAGGAAGAGAACGACCCCCGCAAGATCGCCGTGGTGGTTCAGATATGGGCGTATGGCTCAGCTCGAGTCCGCGGGGAGGTTGGTAGATGTGCGGCGCAGAAACAGGCTTCAGTTGCGTGGATGGCAGCGTGATTCTTTTTGGTTTCATGGAGGAAGAGGCGCTGACAGGCTAACCGGCCAAATCATGTGTGCGTGAGAAATGGATGGCTGGCCGCATGGGTCCCATGCGTAAGTGTCACAAGGGACCATGCATGTGCGAAGCAATGGTGATGTCATCTGCGGCTATATGAATAATTAAATCGAAGGAAAGAGGGTGGGCTACGTCCACATTTTGGCGCTACTAGGCAAGCAGCCATGGAATCACGTAGATGTGAGGTTTCTTTCATTTTCTTAGTTTTCTTTCTTGTTTTTCTTATTTCTGTTTTAAATCCTTACTTCAGTTCCAAATCTGGATTATAGATTCAAATATGAATGCAACAATACAAAAACCTTGCATGATGCAAAGTATATTTTATTTTGCTTCTATTATTATTCTATTCGTCAAAAAATGAGCATTATATAAAAAATTACATAAAATAGAATTATTAACTCTCCCTATTCAAATAGAATTTGGGTATTACAAATCCTACCCCCTTAAAAGGAATCTCGTCCTCGAGATTTGTAAGAAAAGGGATACAGAAGGATTGGTAATTTTAGCTCTTAGTCTATAATTGGTTCAAAAATCCAGAGTCTCATTTTTTTGTAGTCATTAGTGGGTGATTAGCAGAGCATAGGTATCCAACTACTTATTATGTAGGATATAAGCTGGACAGGTGGATGTAAGAAAGATTATGGCAGGAAAAGACTTTATCCAATATGTTTAAGTCTTAATTCATCTCGAGATTCGCCTTGACTGTTATATCCTTCCTTGTTAATGTTGATCTTTCCTTCTTCGGTCTTGGTCTCATTAGTCAAGGTCAATGTACATCATCGGAGTTGGGAAAATATGTTTAAGATAGATATAGGTGAGATAGACTACATGATGTTGGTCAAAAACTTGTTTGACGTTGGGTGGGGATAGATAGATTATGCAGTCTATCATGACTCTATTGGTTGGGTTAGTTCTTCTACTCATGGTTGAGTTGGTCTGTCGTTCTTAATTTAGTGCAGAGTGAATTAAGCTAAACATATTTTATAGGAGTAGAGTCTAATTCATTTTATCAGTATTAACCTTCATGTTCAGCAACTTACAATATATTAGCTCAACTTGAGGTTAGCCTTTGTTAGGTTAGATTAATTTGTTAGATTAGATTAGATATAGAATAAATCAATATGACTATTTTAGACTAGATAAGATCTACTTAATTTATTTTGGAATAGACCATGTTTGTTACACTATTATGAGATAAGCAAAGTTGTGGGATAAGTATACATACTAGGATAAGACGAATTTATAAGGATAAGATAAAATCTTTTGAGATTAGTTAGATCTATCGGGATAAGATGAAAATCTTTTCGAGATGAGACGAATCTATTAAGGTAAGAGAGTATCTTTTAAGATAAGATGGATATATTAAGATAGATACACTTTAATGGAGGATAATCTAAGTTGTTTTGTTATCTCATGAATTTTATTTATTTATATTTATGCCTATATGTATATGTAGATGTAATTGTGGACATTACTCCACAACTCATCACACTCAATCAAAGATCCAAATCAGACAAGTATCATAAGAACAAACATTCAAGCATACAAATATTTATATAAAAAATAGTTTTGTTGTGGTTCCTATGAATAGGTCTTCTATTTCTAAAGGTCACTTTAGGCACAGGATTTCAAAGTGTGAAATCCACATTTGTCTTTAGAAGGAAAAGATAAGAATGATCAGAGTAAAGCAGAAATAGATGAGAAAAGGTTAAGAAAAGTTTAGAAAGGATCAGAGTAGCAAAGGTAAGTAGAAAATGGTTGCCCAGTTCTATCTAGGTTTCGTCCTACAGTCAACATTCCTCTGATACCACTTCTGTCACACCCGGGTTTCAGGGCACCAAGACCCGGGCGCAAACATAATCACCAGGTGTGCTGGGACCAAGTCTCACACATATGATGAATCATGGCACAGGATCGAATGTCACATCTTTACTATATAACAGGAGTTCTATACAAAATAAATAATTACATTATAAGGAGACAACGGTCCAGCAACCCAAAGTTGACTGGGAGACGACGGCCTAGACCTCTCACGAACACATCACAGCATCCTCCAAGCGCCTCATCCTGTGGTACCTGTTCTTGACCTGTGGGGGGGTGTGAGACAGCAAGAGTGAGCTCACATACGTTCATAGCTCAACAAGTTGTGGGGAATAATGTGCATGAACTCGCCAAAGGTGGGAGCTCACGTGAAGTGTAAGGCTTACCAAAGTGGATGGTTGAAGCTGAGCATTGCTTTTAAAGTTGGTCAAAATTTTATTAGCAATTACTAAGTATAAGTAAATACCAAACCCAATTAAGTAGTAGAACAAAAGTAACAACAACACCCTCAATGCAATGCATATGACAAATTGAATTTAGTTCCATAAATTAATCATGTGAGTGTCCGAGCTGCTCATGACCGTGAGCACGGCTAGTATACCAGTTTTACACTCTGCAGAGGTTGCGCATCTTTACTCACAAGTCATGTTACCCATCTGCCAAGAGACGGCCAATCCCATACACCTCTACCGAGGAGGCGAGGCAGGGTAACACTACGAGGCCTTTACAAAGTTCCACTAGCTTCAGAAAACCCGCTACAGTTTATAGGAAGCTCCAATGCAGGAATCCCTCGCATGACCGCCATCGCAGCAAAATCATCCCAAGGGCCTCCCTACACTGACCACTCCCCTACTGCCCTTGCCCCTTTCGGGTAAGGTAGTCATCCACTAGCTTTCCTAATTAATCAGCCAAGGGCGTCCCATTAAACCCTTGTGGTAGCACTGTTTTCCCAGGTGGTTCTCCATGTTCCAATTAACATAATGATCTTGTCATGAACAGTAATTAACAAACTGATAACAAAAGTGTAATCATGAATAATGTATCTCCATACCCAAAACCACATATAGCACTAGCAAGTACTACCCAGAAAGTTCAGTGGTAAACAAGGTATAAAGATAGACAAACTAGGGTAACCTATTGGGTCCCATCAAAATTAACCTATGCAGATCATTATGATTAATTAGAACATGAGTGGGTAAAAGAAGTGATCAAGGGCACAACTTGCCTGGGACTTGAGATTTCAGGTACCAACTTGCTCTTCAGGTGACCCGTGACCTCACTGCTAGTCGTAGCAATACAAACAGACATGGTATAGGCAAAATTAACATTACACCAAACATAAGAATAAACCGCATAATAATAGTCTACGCGTTGCTACGAGATCGATGGTTCGAGAATCGCTAAATTCGAAGTTACGATTAAGAAGTTACGGTTTTTCGAAGATCCACGTGGTTAAGTATAGAATAGACTAAGTGCAATATTTTAACCTATATTTCATGACAAAACAAAATTACCAGATGATAATAAATATTATTGTAAGACTAATGCAACTGGAATGGATCAAAACGGAGTTACAGTTATTGAATTATGAATTTCTGGAGTTATTGGGTATAGATTAATTCCGATGAATAATTTTAATTCATGTTTCATTGCTAAACAGAGGTACTAAGTGGTAGCCAAAATTAATGTCCCTGGAATGAATTAATTTAGAGCTAAAATGAATTTAATATGAATTATATAAGTCTCGGGATTTATTTTTGAATTAAAAATCTATTTCTAATATTAATTTCCTATTTTCCCTATTTTTTGGACTGGGCGTCAAAAATAGAGAAGCACGGGGGTCACGGTGTAAAATCCTAAGACTCAATGAACAGCCGCATAGGACGGCGGGTTGAATAGCTAAAAGCATAGGGTCTCTTCTGCAAAATGCGCAGGCCGAAAGGGTATCGGTTAATTCTGGCTATTGGATCTTGCATTAAGGGCCACGATTAATTTTTCTTACCACCGAACCAGAACGCGATCGCAGCCATCGAATCAACGATCGACGGCCCGAGGGGTTATACGCCTAGATCTAATCTGTGCCCTCCGCAATCGATCCAACGGTCCACGGCGCATCATCATCCCCAGCCAGTGTCGCGGTGGTGCACAGACCCTTCCTCGCCGGCGCCATGCTTGCCAGTGACACGGCCCCGGCGAGCGGCGGACCGGTCAGCCCAGCCGGAAATTCAAGAACGAACGAGATCTATGCGCTGTGCGTAGTTTAGACGATGACGAAAACGAAACCCATAGGGGAATTCTTACCGGCAGATTTGGACGCCACAGGAACAACACCAGAGCTAGCGCGCAAATCGACATCCATGTGCTCCAGTCCGGCAGCGTTTTAGCATCTACGTTCTGGAGCACAGTAGCCCGAGTGCCGGCATTGGACTCACGCCCTCACCCCCATGCCTTCCCACGCGTGCGGACAGCGCAAGCACGAACTCCAGGGCGGCGTTGGCGAGCGTGTACATGGGCACCCTGGCGAGCCATGGAAGATCCTGGGACGGAGCATACACAGGAGCCGCCTGGCGACGTGGAGAAGAAGGTCCTGCCATAGGAGGCCAGGGGGTTGGGGCGCTCATCGGTTCTTGGGTCCGCCCTCGCTCTTCTGCTGCAATCTGAGGAGCAAGGGGGAAGAAGCATCGACTCAATTTTTATACCCACTGTACGGGAGCGTTCCAGCCGAGGAAGAGAACGACCCCCGCAAGATCGCCGTGGTGGTTCAGATATGGGCGTATGGCTCAGCTGGAGTCCGCGGGGAGGTTGGTAGATGTGCGGCGCAGAAACAGGCTTCAGTTGCGTGGATGGCGGCGTGATTCTTTTTGGTTTCATGAAGGAAGAAGCGCTGACAGGCTAACCGGCCAAATCATGTGTGCGTGAGAAATGGATGGCTGGCCGCATGGGTCCCATGCGTAAGTGTCACAAGGGACCATGCATGTGTGAAGCAATGGTGATGTCATCTGCGGCTATATGAATAATTAAATCGAAGGAAAGAGGGTGGGCTACGTCCACATTTTGGCGCTACTAGGCAAGCAGCCATGGAATCACGTAGATGTGAGGTTTCATTCATTTTTTTAGTTTTCTTTCTTGTTTTTCTTATTTCTGTTTTAAATCCTTACTTCAGTTCCAAATCTGGATTATAGATTCAAATATGAATGCAACAATACAAAAACCTTGCATGATGCAAAGTATATTTTATTTTGCTTCTATTATTATTCTATTCTTCAAAAAATGAGCATTATATAAAAAAATTACATAAAATAGAATTATTAACTCTCCCTATTCAAATAGAATTCGGGTATTACAGAGGGGAGGAGTACCATGTCGTAGCTGCCGTCGAGGGACATGAACTCGAGACTCCCAAAGCGGAGCACCGTCCCGGGCTGAAGAGGTTGCTGAAGACTCCCCATCTGGAACTCAACGGGAAGGCGTTCGTTAACACGCACCAGGCCCTTACTTGGCGCGCCAACTGTCGGCGTTTCGGACCCAGGGGGTCCCTGGACCGACGAGTGAAATTGTCGCTGCATGCCCCTGCCCAGATGGGTTGGCGCGGGATGGAACACAAGAGGTGGGGCAAGCCTTGTATTATCCTGCACCAGGGGTGCCGCTCGTAGTAGGGGTTACAAGCACGTCGCGAGAGGGAGAGAGAGAGAGAGGGAGCCTGTTCGTTCGCTCCTTCCCCCGCGCGAACCCCCCTCCAGGATGGCCCTAGACCTCCCTTTTATAAACGCAAGGAGAGGGTCCAATCGTACAATGGGGGGTGTAGGTATGCGCTAACGTGTCCGGTAGAGAAATGCCTAAGCCCTGTGTACATGCCAACGTGGCTGTCGGGGGAGAGCTTGAGCCCTGTATACGTGATAGTGTGGCCGTCGGAGAAGCGCCTGAGCCCTGTAGGAGTACAGCTGGTAGTGCGGCAAGGATCCTGCTGACGTCTCCTTGCTGCCGTAAGGGGCTGAGAGCCTACGGCGTCATGGTTGCACGCGGGGCACCATCATTACCCATCGTCGGGGTAAGCCAAATGGGACGCCGGTCTTGTTCCTTGTAGCCTGAGCTGGCTAGGGATAGGGTAATGATGTATCCCCTGTTGGTGCAGTTGGTCCGAGCCCAAGGTCGGGCGAGGCGGAGACTTCTCTTGAGGCCGAGGCCGGGGTCGGGCGAGGACGCGATTCCTCCCGAGACCGAGGTCGAGGCCGAGTCCGGGGGTCAGGCGAGGCGGAGACCTCCTCCCGAGACCGGAGCCTGAGGTCGGGCGAGGCGGAGCTTCCTGTTGCGCCCGAGGCCGAACTCGGTGGTTGATCGTGACTTGTTGTCAGTCTTCGCCTGGGTGGTTGGCACGGCAGTCGGAGCGGGGCGAGCGGCGCTGTTTTCCCGTCATATCGGACAGTAAAAAGGAGGGGTGAAGTGACTGCGGTCACTTTGGCCTGGCCGACTGAGGCGCGTGTGTCAGGATACGGCGTCAGGCGTCCCTTGCATTGAATGCGCCTGCGAAGCGGTCGGTTGGTGAGGCGGTCTGGCCAAGGTTGCTTCACTATGAAGCCTGCCCGAGCCGGGCTTCGGGAGAGCCGAGGGGGTGCCCGCTGCCTGAGGCGGCCCTCGAGCGATGCGTGAACTTGTCTGGGACTACTGCTCTAGCCCGAGGCTGGGTTCGGGCGAGGTCGCGTCTCTTGGGTAGACGAAGTCTTGACTTGAACCGCGCCCGTCAGTTGGTCTGAGGGTGTTTACCAGCCGTGATTAGGAGTGTTGGGGGTACCCCTAATTATGGTACCCGACAAATAGTTTCATAGACATACTCATGCAAGAAAGTTAACAAATTTTGTCTTCTAGCAGCCACATGCCCACATATCACAAATGTGGTCAAGCAAGAAACAGACATAGCTTCGAGTACATGTTTTGTAATTTAGGCAACAAGGCAAAGGGAAGAGTAGCAAAATAAGCATCAACAATAGACTCTACAAACAACTAGCTTGCATATCTCAACAAAATTTAGTTGCAGCAAGTAACAGGCTTCACATCCTTCATACTTCTAGGTTCAGTTGCCCTTGTCTAAATACAAACACATAGATTAACTCTTGGTCTAAATACAAAAAATCACTAAAGAAAATTAAAAGTTATCAGGTTTTAGAAATCAAACCCTAGGGATTTTAATAGAAGGATGGCTTTGGTGGACGATGCTTCTAGAGTAGTTGTCGTGGCTCTTGTAGTCACAACCTGGCATTTCTTCTTGACCTTGGCTACGACACCACCACTAGCCAGAATTTGAGGGCAGCAGTGGAACACAAGACTCGATTTAGGGTCGCCCATTGCCGGAGTTGGAATTATCGATGGTGGTGGCAGATCTTTGTCAACATTCCTTGGTGTGTTAGTGAATAAAAAGCATCGGATATGGGATAGTGAATAAACAGCGTAGGGCAAACGGTCTGAGTGTCAGACTCACGACTTAGAGTAAGAATTGCTTGCTCGTCTGGTCGTCTCACGCAAACCATCACATGTAATGAGCTAGTGACATGAACGACAGACATATAGCCACAGCGAGAAATTTTGAATAGGTTAGGGGATCTTGATCTCATCTTCCTTGCTTGTCATTAGTGTCCATCGGTGTCAGCGTCGATGAAGATGTCATTTTCGACATGGGCTGGGACACCATTCTATGAAGTTGTGGACTTGCGGTGTCACAGACAGACACTCATAGATGAACATGCCCTATGGATAATCAAGTTCTGGGTTCCATTGGCATCTCTACTTGCGCACGTCCCACCTCTAGGATTGGCCATTCAGTTTTTAAAGTTTCGGTTTGGTTTCTTGGTTTAAAAAAACTTTGGCTTTACAGATATTAGGAATCAATCAGTTTACTGGAAACTGAAAACTGACAAATTCGGTTTTGGTTTTTTACTTTATTTTTATATATAAAACCAAATATCAAACTTATAATCAAGAATATTATAGGACAACACATACGGTAAGTTTACATGAAAGATTACACGTAATTTAAAAATGTAAAAGTTATATAGCCATGAGGATTTAGAGATACACAATACATCATATACAAATAATAAGTTTATTGTAGCATACATTTAGTTCACATAATTAAATAGTCAAATTTCAGAACATATGAAGTTCATTATTTCGGTTCGGTATAAGACGAAAAATGGTGTGATAGCAACAATGAATTTCTTGGATGTAAAAACAGAAACCGAACCAGAGCTAAAAAAAGTTTGTTCGTCATTCTGGTTCGGAAAAGTGCCCACATTCATTCTGCTTCATCCGGTCCCTCATTCCACCAACAACGTCAAGAGCAACGCCGGACACGGATCCCCGCACAAGAACGCGACCTCGCCGCCGCCCAAGCCCGACCGGGCCGACTCTGTGGAGAGGTGGGACGTACACAAGAAGGCAGCAAGCCCAGCTTCGTCGCCGTCATCGTCTTCACACGTCTTCCCTCGTAATCAACCGCGCGACGTCCGTCGAGCGCTGGCAGCAGCAATGACATCGACACGGAGGAGATACTATGGAAGCCGAAGGCCATGTATGGAACGGGCTTAATCATCGTCGGCGCCGGCGCGGACGTGTGCAAGGAGCGTCGCCAGCCGTAGGCCATCCAACGGCTCGACGAAGACGAGAGCAGCAGTGCTGGCAGCAGCAATGACATCGACACGAAGGAGGTACTATGGAAGCCACGGGCCATAGTCGTCGCCGCGCTGGAACCTAGCATGCTTCCCGTGCCAACATCGTCCTTGGTTCGCGTTGCATATTTGCACCCCACGCACTGATGGATCCGACTACTTGTTTCTTTTGTTACCAGTTCAGTGCTACGCTACTGCTTGCTTGTTTTAGACATAGCAAAGATGTAAATAGTTAACGATTTTAAAATTTGCAAGTTTTCTAGTGTATCTAATAAGCCAAAATGTCTCATGATCTTAAACAGAGGCTCGACCTACCTCTGCCTCGCCCCCGCCCTAACATGGCTCGCCACCTCCGCCTCCGCCGTCCCCGCCCTTGGCCTGCATGTCCCCCAAAATACCCTCGACTTCTTTCTTCTCCTCGCCTCCCTCTCTTCTCTTAATTCGGTGGGCTTAAACATACGCTAATTATAAAACTAACTGTATAAGTTATAGCTCGCGAGACAAATCTAATAAGCCTAATCAATCCATGATTGATCTATATTTTGCTAGCGTAAAATATGGTAGTTTTATATTAATTAGACTGTATAGATTTGTCTCGTAAATTAACCATGGCTTGTTGCAATTATTTCTATAATCAGCGCATGTTTAGTCCTCTTAACTAACATCCACAACCCATCAAAAGTATCAAACACCAGGCTTATTCGGTTGCGTCTAGATCCAAGGGGTTTAAATCTCTCTTTAGTCAAAATTCAAAATTAAATAGAAGATTTAATCTCCTTCAATCCAACAAATAAGATGTAAACTTTGTGTAATATATTATCACTGTTGAACCGGCACGAAGAGGTAACGCGACAGAACAACACATTACACATGTCGTTAACGCATTAGCTGTAATAAGAGTAAACAGTCACAAGGGCACTGAGGTAACGCGGAAGCTAGGAGCAATAAGAGTTACCAATATTCCGGAATGGAATCAAAAGAACTATTAAGGCCTTGTTCATTTGCGTGGATTACACCCGAAATCGATCCAGCTAATCAAAGTTTATATAAATTAGAGAAGCAATCCGGTTAGGAATCGTTCCGATCCACCAATCCGGCACAAACGAACAAGACCTAACTTATAAAAAATTGAATGTTACTGGAGCAATCCATCAATCACATCTTGGCAAAAAAAAACAATAGTCTCAGTCGCTTCAAACGTTAGTGTAAAAGCAAAGCAAATCTGCAATTAAATGCAATCCAGTCCAAAATTGCAAGTTATCTAGAAGATAAACGAACATATTCTTTTGTACGGTAATGTAACATAAAATTCTCATCTAATGCCTGGACTTCTTCTTCCTAGATTTGTTGCTAGTTTTTGGCTGTTCAGCATTTACCGCCGGTGTCTTTGATGAACTGGTGGTTTGGCTTCCTTTTGAGGAAGCACCGACATTGGTGGCCGATGTTTCCCTAGACACAGCTCCTTGAGCACCTCTGACCTGAGCCCTCTTATCCTTCCTCTTTGGACGGTAACTGGACCGCTCTCTCCTTGGCAGCCATCTCTCGGGATCTGGTGGCGGCCCCGGGTTTGCTGGATCGAAGCCTTTCGGGTATCTAGGCTTCCGCTTCCTCTTCTTTGCTTTTTGCTTCTTCACTTCCTCGGGAACATCTACCTTCATGTCTTGGGGCCCTTCCACATGCCTTGCACCAGATGTCTTCTCCAAGCTCTCAACATTAACTCCTTTGAGGCCTGGCAATGGCTTCAGTTTCTTCTCGTATTGTTCTGCCTTCTCCAAGTTAGTGCGCGCTGAAGTCATTACTAGCCCAGCCAAAGCTTCTACGCTTCCATGGCTCTTCACAAGTTCCTCATACAACAAACAAGCCTCTTCATCACGTCCATGGCTGAGCTTAAATGCAGCAGCCTCCCGTGTTAATATATCTAATTTGTTATCCTCGGTCATGGAATTCTTCCACCAGTTGATAGCAGAATCAAGTACAGAAGCTGCAGCATTGGAGTCACCTAGGCGCTCTTTAAGGGCCACTAATGTAGCAACTGTTGCAGGCATGTGCTGAATGTCAGGTACTCTGGATAGTGAGTCAGCAGCAAGCTGAAAATGGTTGGCATTAGCAGCAATCTGAGCAAGTGCAAGGAGGAGCCCTTTAGAATTCTCAGGACGCTTCTCGGCGTACTGGCTAAGAACATCTTCAGCTTTGTGAATCTTCTTTTCTTTAACATGAACAGCGGCTTGAAGTAAAACAGGGAATACACTATCTGGAAACATACCAAGCAGCCCCCTGACCAACTCATGTGCCTTGAGAAAAAGACCAAGAACAGAAATGAGCAATCATTGAGAGGCTCACCATTGAAAATGCCCACCCAAACACATGAATGGGATATTGATGATGATAACTTTCCAATGAGGTGATCATATAAACACAGAATGTTGTAATGTGAGCATCATTTTACGATCAAACATATATTATATGGAGTTATGGACCATGCTCATTTTACTCAAGGACTGAACAGACAACGCTTAGTTCAGTTATACCAATTTGAGAAGAAAACTTGTAGTATGTGCAACTGAACAATTGTGGGGCCACACTAAAATGTCATGAAAGACATGCAAGATGAGCATGCAACAAATCCAATTTAGCAACATACACCATCCATGCTACTGTAATCCAATGACCACTTCTAGATTATTAACCGAAAAGGAAACAGTAGTTTTGAATGACTCATCACTCACCATTCATGCCACTGCTAGGGCTAGAACTATAATAACTTATCTGAAATAAGGTTTAGAATTCTCACAGGTATGAGAAACGAAATTCAGATAACAGAATGATCCCACTACACCACTCATTTTTGAATAGGTGATTTCTTCACAAAAGGGAAGCAGGAGATGAATGAACTTTGCAAACACAAACCTGATCAGTTTTATTAGCATGGAGCAGTAAAAGAACACGTGCAGAATACAGAGCTTCTTTCTGCCATGGGGATAACTTGTAGTCAAGGTTTTCAACAAGATGCAACTGGTTTGGAGCTGTAGTTGTTCCAATAAGCCGATCGAGCTTCTTCAAGCTATCTGCAGTATCTTTTGTACCTTTTATTGAAATAAGATTTGTTGTTGCCACAGCAAGTGATGATAAATCAGCTGACTGCCCATTTATCATATTAACATAGGTTTGCATAGCTTCTTGGGATTGTCCTTGTAGCTGAAAATATGATGAAGAAATCAATAGAATAGTGGTTAGACTTAATGTAAGAGAGTTTCATCAGATTAGTGACCTGCTGCACATAAGCAAGCTGAGCAGACACAGGAGCTAATTCATATTCAATATCCGCCTCGCCGTAGTCTTCCACCATAAGCTCTTCTTTCCCAATTCTGCAGAGCAAACAGGAGGAAATTATAATCCAGCCAACTGCTTACGCGCAAAGACTACCAAATGGCTTTCATATTTTCACTAGCTGAGGCATCTCCATTAAAAGAATATCTGGGATTATGTAGGAACATTTTTGCCTCTTCTTATGGAAGAGAAACAATTAAAATAGTTAACTATTGAAAAAATAGGTTTTTCTTAAATTCAATCTAACAATATTAGAAGGTTGTGCAAATGAAAGAGGTAGTTTCGTAAACTGAAAGTATACATTCATGTTAGCAATCACTAGGCTAGGAAACTCACCTTTTAGCCAAGTCCAATTGCTCCTTGGCTTCAGAGTACTTCTTGTTTTCTATCAAGGAGCAAGCAGAATTGTATGCGAGCTCAAAACTACGAGTATCCCTGAGTGCTCTCGTGGTAAGATCAACTTTAAGCGCCTTCATAGCTGCCTGCACCTCAGAAGCCCTTCCAGCAGCAACTAGAGCAGCAATGGTATTTATCTTCAGATCCATTGAGTCAATTTTAAATTTTTTAAGCTTCTCATAGCTACTCATGCAATCATTCATTCTTCCTAGTCGGTAAAAGATCTGGGATTCCAGCTGGAGAACAGCTGAAGTTTCTTCTTGGCCTCTTAAAAGCTCAAGAGCCTCATGCAGTTTGTTTTGCCTGTAGCAGCAGTAGGCCTGAATGATAATAATAATTAGCTTGATCACAAAAATGATTCTAAATAACAAAATAATGTCCAAGATCAGATTTGGAAAAAAAAAGTAAGCACATGGTCCTACAACACTACGTTATAATTCAAACTTCTACTTACACAAAACAAACACTACAGAAGTAATTAACTTCAACAAAAAGCAAGGAACAGCACCGAATAGAGAATGAGCCTACTCATACTTCAACTTCAGCATACAAAATTACTGTTCCAAATGCAACAGAATCAGACTAAAGAATTCACAGATATTATAGACCATAAATTTAACGCGTGAAGGTATGGAATTAAAAGGGTTGACCTTGTCAAGGTGTGTTTAGCTAGATGGATAGATCTGATACGAACAATAGTTAAACTAGGGAATGTTAGGACCGCTAAATAAATACTAAACATAAATTATCTCTTGTGGTCAGCCAGAAGCGATCGAATTACTTCATATTTAAGTCAACAAAGTGTTGCAGCATGACATGAAAGCTTATTCTCGTTCAGCAGTTTTTACCAGTGTGTCACAGAGAACTGCGTGCATGACTTTCCACTCCCTTCCTACCGCTCCATGCCATTCTCCTAACATATGAATATAGGTCGTAGCAGAGCACAGAACCACAGCATGCAATGCAACGGTTCCGCTGAGTCGCATGACCGCGATAGCAAATTTCACTACAGAATCACCAGTATCAGCACTAAACTACATTGGAGAAGTTCATCAAGTGAAAAAATCCATTTCAATCACACAAGGCAACTGATTTACTTTATCATATGACATAAACACGTACAGATCTAATCACTCCCGCATCCTAACCACAGCCAATCCCTAGTGAGGTACGCAAGGATGACAACAAGGGAATAGAAAGACACATCAGGCAAGCGAGGGCAAGAGAGGACAAATCGCGTCACCCTGTAGTAGCTGAGATCGATCGGGAGGCGCTCGGCGGCGCGAATCGCGGCGAGCGCCTTGTCGATCTCGTCGGCCTTGATGTATGCCACCACCTTGCATCGCACCGCGTCCTCATCTCCCGGCGCTGCCTTGAGAACTGCAGAACCAGTGGGAATCAGATTGGAACGGGGGTTAGGGCACGAGACTCGGGACCGCGCTGGGGGGAGGAGATGGAGTGCTTGACCTTGGTCGGCGACTTTGGCGGCCTGCTTGAAAGCACCTGCCTCGATGTGGCGGTGGAGCGAGGCGAAGAGGTCCTCGACGGCCACCGGCTCCGCGGCGGCGGACGCCTTCGATTTCGGCGGCATCACGAGACGCGAGGCGTGGGACTTGGGTCAGCAGGGAGAGGGAAGAGAGTACCAGAGCAGCACCCAGCACGCGCTGCAAGAAAATAGGTTCGCCTTGTTGCCAACCCAATCAACGTTTTTCACAGCACAAGGCTCGACTACGAGGGATTTGCAGGGGTAGACCAGGCCTGGCTTCGGTGTCCTGCGCGATTGAACAATGCTTAGCCCATAAAGGCCCATGTGAATTCCTGGGTGGGCAAATCAGCAGCCTGCTACGTGGGCCTAAAAAGAATTTATGTAGACTTGCGAGACGTATTGCACCTCTCACCAAAAATAAAACGAAAAAAAAAAACGACGACGACTACAAGTAGCCAAGTAGGTCTGGAAAAAAGTCAGAGCTGGCTCGAGCTTGGAGTGAAAAAAAGTTTAAGGTGTCTCGAGCTCGCGAGCCGAGCCGAGTCAGGTTTTCGAGCTCGTTGAGGCAACGAGCCAGAGCGGCTCGTGAGCTGCACAAAAATAATCAACCTACATAATAATAATAGATATTGGATAATTTTATAAATATATGACTCATTTCTTAGTCTTTAATGATGGATATATAACAATTATAATTTAGATTACTTGTAATATCGTGTTATGATTATTTATTTCGCATTTATAGATTATTAATCCATTATATAATACAATATTAGTTTTCAAGGTGCAGCTCATGAGCCAGCATCGAGCCTCCTTTTACAGCTCGTTGAGTAAGCGAGTCGAGCCGAGCTCGGCTCGGTTCGTTTCCAACCCTAACTACGAGACAGTCATCGTTGAGGCGTGGTGAACCGGTAGCTCGTTTGGGGGAGCTTTTCATTGTCGCCGTAACGGTACCAGGGTTTCTGCCAAAAAAATTCGTTTCCAACGCACGGCGGCACCGGTTCCTGGCGACATTTTTTGAATTTTTCAGTTTTGAATCTCAAAAAAATATAAATAATCAAGAAGATTCAATAAAAACTAGAGGGTCCCAGGAGTTCCAAAAGGATATTTATTGTTGAAATTTTCATCTTTTGGTGTGTAAAAAATTGAAAATGTTTAGACCCGTTAAAAATTATTTTCCTTTGGATTCCTGTGAACTCGTCCACTCCATTTGACTCTCTCCTAACAACAGTCCACTCCCTAGCTCGCTGCCACGACGAAGAAGGAAATCGGTCGTTCGCCGGCGAGATCCACTCGGTTCACAGGCTTTCTCGCTGAGAAAGCAGTGGTAACCGCTAGATCAGCGGGAACAACTGTAGCTGCGGTCAGGGCGTGATCCCGTGTCTTCTCTGTTGAGAACTACGTTACCACGGATCACCAGATCCGCTCCCTTCCCTCCCGTCAGCAGTAGAGACGCAAGAAGCTGTAGAGGACCCGTCTCCCTTCCCATGAGCACGACAGAGGAAACACACAAGACACATGGTATAGGGTTGGGCCTCTGGCCTCTTTCTGATCTCTGTTTCATATGAGGGGTACAGGTTCTATATATAAAGACGCGATAGCCCTCAGGGCTATATTCGGTATTTGCCCACATAACCCTTCATTAGGGTTTCTCAACACTCCCCCTTGGGCGAATACCGCGACCAACACATGCCTCGTTAAAACTCCAAAAAACCCAGTGGGAAAAAATGGAGAAAGAGTGCATGGTGATACAAATTGCATTTGCACTTTGTTGCCTCGTTAAAAACCTCATGTGAGAAACTTCAAGAAAACTCACCAAGGGAAAAGAGTACAACAGTTGTCATCGGGACAGATTTCGATCCTCTGGGATCTAGATTCTACCGAATCTTCTACAAAGGCTAACTTTAGAAATGTGCTCCCCCTGATCCTTGCAAAACAGTATCAATATGGCAAAATATTTTCTTCTGGAAGTATATGCACATATAGATTTAGCAAACAGATTGCATATCCTTGCAAAGATTATTTCAGGAACTTCACCTCAACTCACTTCTAGGATACATGAGGTAAGTGCACATATCAACATAAATAAGCCACTTCAACTAGTGGTGTTCGATCGACCAGATCTACATATTTGATAGAAACTTCCATAAAGGTTCACATATTGATCATCAAGCTGACGCCTTCAGGGCATAGAATATGTCATTTATTGTCACACGATTGTGATCAATATAAGCATTCGCTCCCCCTGACGATGACATATGTCAAAGTCGTTATCCCTTATAACTCAAGCATATTCTTCAAGATATATATCTCATTGTTCATTTAGAATAACGAGAATGGACGAGGTTGGGGTGCTATCATTTTCTATCTTACACCACAATTTATACATAGTTGTGCAAAGCAAGTAACATGTCCTTATATAGGACTTAGGGGATAATATAGTTGCAATAGTACATATTGTAAATATGACACATCGCTCCAGGCGTTCATCCATTGCAACATCTATGATGGTGTAACAAAAGTCCATCAAAGATCGTAATCCATCAGGGATTTTTCATCGATCAGATACATCGTTATAGTCTGTCATTCTGGCATAATGGGGACATTTTTGCCAGTAACACCTAAACCTTATAGGTTTCTGCCATCGGGGCTTTAGAGGATACCGTAATTCCACATCAAGTGGAAAATACCATGAGTAAAACTCGTGGAATGCACATGTGCTTATTCGGTGAACTTCAAGTCCTTTGGTACCTCATCTTATTCCTTTTTGGGTCTGTATGGGTCTTTATCCCTTTATAGGGATTATCAAACTTTGGTGTTCAACACAGACTTTATTTCTTCTGGAAAGGTTCCATCAAGGAACTATAATCTCATCTAGGAGATATTCTCTCTACATAGAAGAGTGTTAATTAGTCAGGAATGTATTATTCGGTATGAGATTTATATGTTGCATATTTATAATTCAAAGATATGGATCCTCCTAGGATCTCATGACGGATATTCAGAATCTATTAACTGCATATTTTAATTCATGCCATTTGCCAGATATATTACATAGCAGAACAGTGTTTATTCAACACATACGTGGGATGGGTCTATCACAAGACCACTTGAACCATCGCATTCACCACACATTATTTCAATAGTGCCCATAAATGTCTGAACTTCAAGCTCGCGACTTTTATTTTGCGATTCTTGGTTCAGCCTCGATTGCATTTATCAATGACCCGATAAGAGAGCTTCAAGCACTCATGCCTAGGACTTTGTTTTGGATCCCTTTGCAATCTATAGAGGCAAGATAGATGTCGACACATTTGTCTCCCACATTTAATAATGATCTTCGTCATTTCCCAAAACGAGAGATTCATTGTTCCGTATTCCCAGCACAATGATATTGCGCGCATTGCTAGGAATTTCATCATCAAGATGAACCTCTTCATGAGGCAAATCACCATCAGGGTGAATTAATCGGAGGAGAGTTATCACAGACCATGTGAATCTGCAATCAGAACATATGCTTTGACTAAGGCCGATGGATCATATTCGCAGGCGTCCCCGAGAATAGATCAAATACCAATAAGTCAAATGTGGATATGATATTAATCCCGGGTATATCCATATCTACATCAGGTAGAAGCATTCAGACCAATATGGTTACTCCTCAACGATTTCTGGCAAACTCCATATACACAGGAGTACACACCGAACGACAGGTGCAGTTTAACTTTTGTGCGTTTAATAGAATATTGAGGCATTACATTATATGGGCATTCCTCCCCCTAATGCCGAGATGTTCTAAAAGCATACAGATAAAATCCCCAACCACAATCATCCAGTTGTGGGCAATGTATGCTATTGTGGTGATTTATTTGGGAAATCTTACGCACATTACAGATGGGGGTTTTATGCAGTGAGCTTTTGACTTAGATTAATGTAGTGGCATGAATACTACATATTTGTCCTTCAACGTGAAGGATTAGTCTCAACTTCCAGCAAGACACGCAACAACAAGTCGCTTTGTGGTTACAATTCTGCAAACTTATTGTTATTATCACCAAATATACAGTCAATCATCAGGATTTAGACTGATACTGAGAGCACCTAGAGGGGGGGTGAATAGGTGATCCTGTGAAACTTAAACTTATAGCCACAAAAACTTGTTAAGTGTTAGCACAATAATTGCCAAGTGGCTAAAGAGGAGTCTCAACAAAACACAATACCACAAGAGATCAGACACAGATATGACACAGTGGTTTATCCCGTGGTTCGGTCAAGACCAACGCTTGCCTACTCCACGTTGGCGTCCCAACGGACGAGGGTTGCAATCAACCCCTCTCAAGCGGTCCAAAGACCAACTTGAATGCCACGGTGTTTTGTTTTGCCTTTCAATATCCCGTTTGCGAGGAATCTCCACAACTTGGAGCCTCTCGCCCTTACACTTGAGATTTACAAGAAATTCGGAGTAAGGAAGGAAAGCAACACACACAAATCCACAGCAAAATGCGCACACACACGGCCAAGAATCGAGCTCAAAAGACTATCTCAAAGTTCTCACTAGAACGGAGCTCGAATCACTGAGAATGACAAACGAATGCGCAAAGACTGAGTGTGGATGATCAAGAATGCTCTAAGGTTGCTTGGGTGTCTCCTCCATGCGCCTAGGGGTCCCTTTTATAGCCCCAAGGCAGCTAGGAGCCGTTGAGAGCAAATCTGGAAGGCCAATCTTGCCTTCTGTCGTCGGGTGCACCGGACAGTCCGGTGCACACCGGACACTGTCCGGTGCCCGATTTCCTTCCTAAAATGTCGCTGCCGACCGTTGCAGATCTGGGAGCCGTTGGCGCACCGGACAGTCCGGTGCACACCGGACAGTCCGGTGCCCCCTTCCGACCGTTGGCCCGGCCACGTGTCGCGCGCATATCCCGCGGCCGACCGTTGGCCCGGCCGACCGTTGGCTCACCGGACAGTCCGGTGCACACCGGACAGTCCGGTGAATTTTAGCCGTACGCCGTCGACGAATTCCCGAGAGCGGCTACTTCACGCCGAGCCAGCCTGGCGCACCGGACACTGTCCGGTGCACCACCGGACAGTCCGGTGTGCCAGACTGAGCTGAGTCTTGGCTACACACAGCCAAGTCTTTTTCTCCTCTTTTCTTTTATTCTTCTTTCTGTTTCTAACACTTAGACAAGTATATTAGTACACAAAACCAATGTACTAAGACTTAGAAACATACCTTTACTCTTGATTTACACTTTGTCCATCCATGAGCATAAATTCACATTTAAGCACTTGTGTTGGGCACTAAATCACCAAAATACTTAGAAATGGCCCAAGGGCACATTTCCCTTTCAATCTCCCCCTTTTTGGTGATTTATGCCAACACAACATAAAGCAAGTAGAACAAGTACAAAAACACTTCAAATAAGAACTCAAATTATTTTGATTCAATTTTGACATATATGGATCACTCTATGCCACCACTTGGTTTGTTTTTGCAAATCAAACTCAAATCTCTATCTCTAAGTCAAACACACATGTTGAAACATAAAGAGAGTCATTCCAAAAGAGATTGATCAAAGATTTCAAAAACTCCCCCTTTTACTTCTCCCCACAAGAAGCCAACTTTTGATAAGAGAGACAACAAAAGAGTTTTGACAAACCAAAAGCTCTATTCTACTATTTTCAAAATCTCTCAAGTGGTAGCTGATCCATTTATCGCTTTGGCCTTTATTTTCTCCCCCTTTGGCATCAAACACCAAAACGGGATTAATCTTGGCCCTATAGCCCCATTGCCTCACCAAAATCTTTAATTAAGAGCAAATGGCAATAAGAGTTCATGAGATGAACTTGGAATAAGTTACCCTCTCATCGGAGTGCAGTGGAAGTCTTTCATGGTCCAAGTCCACCTTTTCCCTTTCAATTCTCCTTTGAGACTAAAACAAGCAAACTCAAGCATATGGTTAGTCTCAAAGGGTCAAGTTGTAACACATCTCCCCCTAAAACTGTGCATCATTTTGCCACGGACTTGTGAGGTCCAGGGAGTGTTTGTACAACTTGAGCACCACAATAAGCAACAAAATGCAGAATAAACATGATCAAGGGCATAAACACATATATGCTACAATTCAATCCAAGTTCCGCGAATCTAAGATATTGAGCTCACTACGCAGCCTGCAAAAGGTCTTCTCATCTAGAGGCTTGGTAAAGATATCGGCTAGCTGGTTCTCGGTGCTAACATGAAACACTTCGATATCTCCCTTTTGCTGGTGGTCTCTCAAAAAGTGATGCCAGATGTCAATGTGCTTTGTGCGGCTGTGCTCAACAGGATTTTCCGCTATTCGGATAGCACTCTCATTGTCACATAGGAGTGGGACTTTGCTCAGATTGTAGCCAAAGTCCCTGAGGGTTTGCCTCATCCAAAGTAGTTGCGCACAACACTGTCCTACGGCAACGTACTCGGCCTCAGCGGTGGATAGGGCAACGGAGGTTTGTTTCTTAGAGTTCCATGACACCAGGGACCTTCCTAAGAATTGGCACGTCCCCGATGTACTCTTCCTATCGACCTTACATCCAGCATAGTCGGAATCTGAGTACCCAATCAAGTCAAAGTTAGACCCCTTTGGATACCAGATCCCGAAGCAAGGCGTAGCGACTAAATATCGAAGAATTCGCTTCACAGCCACTAAGTGACACTCCTTCGGATCGGATTGAAATCTAGCACACATGCATACGCTAAGCATAATATCCGGTCTACTAGCACATAAATAAAGCAAGGAACCTATCATGGACCGGTATGCTTTTTGATCAACGGACTTACCTCCTTTGTTGAGGTTGGTGTGTCCGTCGGTTTCCATTGGCGTCTTTGCGGGCTTGGCGTCCTTCATCCCAAACCGCTTTAGCAGATCTTGCGTGTACTTTGTTTGGGAGATGAAGGTGCCGTCCTTGAGTTGCTTCACTTGGAACCCAAGGAAGTAATTCAACTCGCCCATCATCGACATCTCGAATTTCTGCGTCATTACCCTGCTAAACTCTTCACAAGACTTTTGGTTAGTAGAACCAAATATTATGTCATCGACATAAATTTGGCACACAAACAAATCACCATCACATGTCTTTGTAAAAAGAGTTGGATCGGCTTTCCCAACCTTGAAAGCATTAGCAATTAAAAAGTCTCTAAGGCATTCATACCATGCTCTTGGGGCTTGCTTAAGTCCATAGAGCGCCTTAGAGAGCTTACACACGTGGTCGGGGTACCGTTCATCCTCGAAGCCAGGGGGTTGCTCCACGTACACCTCCTCCTTGATTGGCCCGTTGAGGAAAGCGCTCTTCACATCCATTTGGAACAACCTGAAAGAATGGTGAGCGGCATATGCTAGCAAGATACGAATTGATTCTAGCCTAGCCACAGGAGCAAAAGTCTCCTCAAAGTCCAAACCTGCGACTTGGGCATAACCTTTTGCCACAAGTCGGGCCTTGTTCCTCGTCACCACCCCGTGCTCGTCCTGTTTGTTGCGGAACACCCACTTGGTTCCCACAACATTTTGCTTGGGACGAGGCACCAGTGTCCAAACTTCATTGCGCTTGAAGTTGTTGAGTTCCTCCTGCGTGGCCAATACCCAATCCGGATCTAGCAAGGCCTCCTCTACCCTGAAAGGCTCAATAGAAGAGACAAAGGAGTAATGCTCACAAAAATTAACTAATCGAGATCGAGTAGTTACTCCCTTGCTAATGTCACCCAAAATTTGGTCGACGGGATGATCCCTTTGAATCATCGCTCGAACTTGGGTTGGAGGTGCCGGTTGCGCTTCTTCCTCCATCACGTGATCATCTTGTGCTCCCCCTTGATCACACGCCTCCTTTTGATGAACCTGTTCATCGTCTTGAGTTGGGGGATGCACCGTTGTTGAGGAAGAAGGTTGATCTCGTTCATCTTGTTCCTGTGGCCGCACTTCTCCAATCGCCATGGTTCGTATAGCGGCCGTCGGAACATCTTCTTCATCTACATCATCACAATCAACAACTTGCTCTCTTGGAGAGCCATTAGTCTCATCAAATACAACGTCGCTAGAGACTTCAACCAAACCCGATGATTTGTTGAAGACCCTATACGCCTTTGTATTTGAATCATAACCTAATAAAAACCCTTCTACAGCTTTGGGAGCAAACTTAGAATTTCTACCCTTCTTCACTAGAATGTAGCATTTGCTCCCAAATACACGAAAGTACGATACATTGGGTTTGTTACCGGTTAGTAGCTCATACGAAGTCTTCTTGAGGAGGCGATGAAGGTAGACCCTGTTGATGGCGTGGCAAGCCGTGTTCACAGCTTTCGACCAAAAGCACTCGGGGGTCTTGAACTCTCCAAGCATCGTCCTTGCCATATCGATCAGCGTCCTGTTCTTCCTCTCTACCACACCATTTTGCTGTGGTGTGTAGGGAGCAGAGAACTCGTGCTTGATCCCTTCCTCCTCAAGGAACTCCTCCACTTGAAGGTTCTTGAATTCGGACCCGTTGTCGCTCCTTATCTTCTTCACCTTGAGCTCAAACTCATTTTGAGCTCTCCTTAGGAAGCGCTTGAGGGTCCCTTGGGTTTCAGACTTATCCTGCAAACAGAACACCCAAGTGAAGCGGGAAAAGTCATCAACAATAACTAGACCATACTTACTTCCTCCTATGCTTAGATAGGCGACGGGTCCGAAGAGGTCCATATGCAGCAGCTCCAGAGGTCTTGACGTGGTCATCACATTCTTGCTGTGATGTGCTCCTCCCACTTGTTTACCTGCCTGACAAGCTGCACAAGGTCTATCTTTTTCGAATTGTACGTTAGTCAAACCTATCACGTGTTCTCCCTTTAGAAGCTTGTGAAGGTTCTTCATCCCCACATGTGCTAAGCGGCGATGCCACAGCCAGCCCATGCAAGTCTTAGCCATTAAGCATGCATCTAGACCGGCCTCTTCTTTTGCAAAATCAACTAAGTAAAGCTTGCCGTCTAATACACCCTTAAAGGCTAGTGAACCATCACTTCTTCTAATGACAGACACATCTATATTTGTAAAAAGACAATTATATCCCATATTGCATAGTTGACTAACAGATAGCAAATTGTAACCAAGAGACTCAACTAAAAACACATTGGAAATTGAGTGCTCATTAGAGATTGCAATTTTACCTAACCCTTTTACCTTGCCTTGATTCCCATCACCGAATATAATTGAATCTTGGGAATCCTTATTTTTGACGTAGGAGGTGAACATCTTCTTCTCCCCCGTCATATGGTTTGTGCATCCGCTGTCGATAATCCAGCTTGAACCCCCGGATGCATAAACCTGCAAGGCAAATTTAGGCTTGGGTCTTAGGTACCCAACACATGTTGGGTCCTACAAGGTTAGTGCAAATATCCTTAGGGACCCAAATGCAAGTTTTGTCTCCCTTGCATTTTGCCCCTAACTTCCTAGCAACTATTTTCCTATCCTTTCTACAAATAGCAAAGGAAGCATTTAAAGCACAATAAATTGTAGAGGGTTCATTCACTACTTTCCTAGGAGCATGAATAATATCCTTTCTAGGCACATGATGAATAGCATTTCTCCTAGACATATTTCTACCATGCATATAGGAAGAACTAGAAGCAAACATGGCATGAGAGTCAAAATCATCATAAGCATTATAACTCCTATAAGCATTTCTAGTTTGTCTCCTATCATGATACATAAAAGCATGGTTCTTTTTAGTACTACTAACCATAGGAGCCTTCCCTTTCTCCTTGGCGGAGATAGGAGCCTTATGGCTTGTCAAGTCCTTGGCTTCCCTCTTGTAGCCAAGTCCATCCTTAATTGAGGGGTGTCTACCAATCGTGTAGGCATCCCTTGCAAATTTTAGCTTATCAAATTCATTCTTGCTAGTCTTAAGTTGGGCACTAAGACTAGCCACTTCATCATTTAGTTTTGAAATTGAAACTAAGTGTTCACAACAAGCATTAATATCAACATCCTTACACTTAGTGCAAATTTCAACATGTTCAACACAAGAGTTAGATTTACTTGCTACTTCTAGCTTAGCATTTAAATCATTAATTTCACCTTTTAAAGAAGAAATGGTTTCGTTACAAGTAGAAAGTTCACAAGAAAGCATTCCATTTCTTTTAACTTCTAGAGCAAGTGAATTTTGTGCACTAACAAATTTATCATGCTCTTCATATAAAAGATCTTCTTGTTTCTCTAAGATTCTATCCTTTTCATTCAAGGCATCAATCAATTCATTAATCTTAGCTATCTTAGTTTTATCCAATCCCTTGAATAAACTGGAGTAATCTATTTCATCCTCACTAGACTCATCATCACTAGAAGAATCATAAGTATTAGCATTATGATTGATTACCTTCTTCTCCCTTGCCATGAGGCAAGTGTGATGCTCGTTTGGGAAGAGGGCCGATTTGTTGAAGGCAGTGGCGGCGAGTCCTTCGTCGTCGGAGTCGGATGAAGAGCAATCCGAATCCCACTCCTTTCCAAGGTGTGCTTCGCCTTTGGCCTTCTTGTAAACCTTCTTGTTCTCTCTCTTCCCATTTTTCCCTTGCTCCTGGTCACTATCATTTTCGGGACAGTTAGCAATAAAATGACCAACCTTACCACATTTGAAGCATGAGCGCTTCCCCTTTGTCTTGGTCTTCCTTGGTTGCCCCTTGCGACCATTTAGCGCCGTCTTGAATCTCTTGATGATGAGAGCCATCTCTTCATCATTGAGCCCGGCCGCCTCAACTTGCGCCACCTTGCTGGGTAGCGGCTCCTTGCTCCTTGTTGCCTTGAGAGCAATGGGTTGAGGCTCGTGGAGTGGACCGTTCAACGCGTCGTCGACGTATCTCGCCTCCTTGATCATCATCCGCCCGCTTACGAATTTTCCGAGTACCTCCTCGGGCGTCATCATCGTGTACCTGGGATTCTCACGAATATTGTTCACGAGATGAGGATCAAGAATGGTAAAGGACCTTAGCATTAGGCGGACGACGTCATGGTCCGTCCATCGCGTGCTTCCGTAGCTCCTTATTTTGTTGATGAGGGTCTTGAGCCGGTTGTACGTTTGGGTTGGCTCCTCTCCCCTTATCATGGCGAATCGTCCAAGCTCGCCCTCCACCAACTCCATTTTGGTGAGCATGGTGATGTCATTCCCCTCGTGAGAGATCTTGAGGGTGTCCCATATTTGCTTGGCATTGTCCAAGCCGCTCACCTTGTTGTACTCTTCCCTGCACAAGGACGCTAAGAGAACAGTAGTAGCTTGTGCATTTCTATGGATTTGTTCATTTATGAGCATAGAGTTATCCGAGCTATAAAACTTCATTCCATTCTCTACAATCTCCCAAATGCTTGGATGGAGAGAGAATAAGTGACTACGCATTTTGTGACTCCAAAATCCGTAGTCCTCCCCATCAAAGTGTGGAGGTTTGCCAAGAGGAATGGAAAGCAAATGCGAATTCGAACTATGTTGAATACGAGAATAATCAAATGAAAAGTTCGAATTGACCGTCTTTTTGTAGTCATTGTCGTCGTCCTTTTGGGAAGAGGAAGATTCGTCGCTGTCGTAGTAGACGATCTCCTTGATGCGTCTTGTCTTCTTCTTCTTCCCTTCTTTGCGTCTGTGCCCCGAGCCCGAGTCGGCAGTCTTGTCGTCCTTTGGCTCGTTGACGAAGGACTCCTTCTCCTTGTCGTTGATCACGATTCCCTTCCCCTTAGGATCCATCTCTTCGGGCGGTTAGTCCCTTTCTTGAAGAGAACGGCTCCGATACCAAATGAGAGCACCTAGAGGGGGGCGTGAATAGGTGATCCTGTGAAACTTAAACTTATAGCCACAAAAACTTGTTAAGTGTTAGCACAATAATTGCCAAGTGGCTAAAGAGGAGTCTCAACAAAACACAATACCACAAGAGATCAGACACAGATATGACACAGTGGTTTATCCCGTGGTTCGGCCAAGACCAACGCTTGCCTACTCCACGTTGTGGCGTCCCAACGGACGAGGGTTGCAATCAACCCCTCTCAAGCGGTCCAAAGACCAACTTGAATACCACGGTGTTTTGTTTTGCCTTTCAATATCCCGTTTGCGAGGAATCTCCACAACTTGGAGCCTCTCGCCCTTACACTTGAGATTTACAAGAAATTCGGAGTAAGGAAGGAAAGCAACACACACAAATCCACAGCAAAATGCGCACACACACGGCCAAGAATCGAGCTCAAAAGACTATCTCAAAGTTCTCACTAGAACGGAGCTCGAATCACTGAGAATGACAAACGAATGCGCAAAGACTGAGTGTGGATGATCAAGAATGCTCTAAGGTTGCTTGGGTGTCTCCTCCATGCGCCTAGGGGTCCCTTTTATAGCCCCAAGGCAGCTAGGAGCCGTTGAGAGCAAATCTGGAAGGCCAATCTTGCCTTCTGTCGTCGGGTGCACCGGACAGTCCGGTGCACACCGGACACTGTCCGGTGCCCGATTTCCTTCCTAAAATGTCACTGCCGACCGTTGCAGATCTGGGAGCCGTTGGCGCACCGGACAGTCCGGTGCACACCGGACAGTCCGGTGCACACCGGACAGTCCGGTGCACACCGGACAGTCCGGTGCACACCGGACAGTCCAGTGCACACCGGACAGTCCGGTGCCCCCTTCCGACCGTTGGCCCGGCCACGTGTCGCGCGCATATCCCGCGGCCGACCGTTGGCTCACCGGACAGTCCGGTGCACACCGGACAGTCCGGTGAATTTTAGCCGTACGCAGTCGGCGAATTCCCGAGAGCGGCTACTTCACGCCGAGCCAGCCTGGCGCACCGGACACTGTCCGGTGCACCACCGGACAGTCCGGTGTGCCAGACTGAGCTGAGTCTTGGCTACACACAGCCAAGTCTTTTTCTCCTCTTTTCTTTTCTTCTTCTTTCTGTTTCTAACACTTAGACAAGTATATTAGTACACAAAACCAATGTACTAAGACTTAGAAACATACCTTTACTCTTGATTTGCACTTTGTCCATCCATGAGCATAAATTCACATTTAAGCACTTGTGTTGGGCACTAAATCACCAAAATACTTAGAAATGGCCCAAGGGCACATTTCCCTTTCAGATACGCGCAACAATATGTTAGCCATAAAAACAAAATACTTTAGGGCTCATGCACACCATTTGTCATTTGGAGCAAGTAGTTGACTTCAGATCAACAAGGACAATGACCATCAGGTCGAGCGCTCACAAGAACATTCATTGGTTGCATTGTGCTTTCAAGCACATAGGAGAATTTGCGCATATACAATGGTGGTAAAGTGCACGGTATCAGGCCAATGCTGCCAAGCAAAGATTTTTAAATGCAGAGATGTATAGTCCAGCTCATTTTTATCATTGCCCATGGGTTACCCAATTACTCATACCATTCTGAAATTGGGTATCGATTTATGCAACATTTCTAGGTATAATAATTTTGAGAGAGAACTTATAACAATAGTTAATTATTTGTGGTGTTGCCAGCAGGGCAAACATTTCTCCTCATATTATATACCAAATTGTTCTATATAGCATTATTTCGATCTCTTCATTGTTCAGCAAAAAGAGAAGCTTTGGAATAGAACAGACAAGGCCAAGAATTCATTTTATCTGGGAAATATCACCATATAACTAGCTTTTGATGAAGCAAATGATGATAACTGCTTGGCAAGAACGAAACAATACTGGTATCCGTCTAGGATCCATCTTCAACAACAGATATTACTGCTCTCAAACGAAGAAACCATGAGGAGTAGAGAGGATACAACAGGACTCTACAAGATCTTCATATTTCTATCACAAATTATCACCACTTACAATCTCGTGGTCAAGACTTATGGCTCTTCTGGTGTCAAGGACCAAGGACATATTAATGCCCAATTTAGCTTCAAGCTTTGTGGTGATGTGGGATTTCATGGCTATTTTTCTACTCTTCTTATTTCTGGTAGATCAGATATAGATTATGGTAAGCATGCCAAGGGGTGGAATACAATGTAGTTCTGCTACATAAACCCCAGATATATGTCTATTCAGAATCGACCTTTACCATTTGGTTTATAGTATACACCATACCAGTCAAAGGACTATCCCAAGTCAATTCAGCGGCTATAAGTATTTAAATTCTGAGAGATGTATGCAATACAAGCATAGAGGTCCTAGATAGGCCGAGTAAAGTGGTTCGACGAGAACACACAATGTTTTTTCACACCAACGTTGTGAAAAAATTCTCAGAATTACCTTTCGATGTACTCGCAACTTCGTGTTGCTAAGGTACTAGCCATTTATCTCAAAGTTCGCTTCATGCCGTTCAGCGACAAATAGCAATGTGCCAACATCTGGTTGAGCAATGTATGACTGAGATTCTAGCATTTATTCATCTGATAAGGTCTTATTGCTTACTAATAAAATCCCAATTTGTGATGTTTTCTGTGCCAAAAAAGGCTTTCATGCATTAATATTGAATTTCTTTAGGTTACTTCGGGTAAAACTTTATGCGCGAGGAGAGAGCAGAGATTTAACTTATCTGTGTTTCATTGTATTTCGATTTAATTTCCCAGATTTAATATAGTTGTTATGGCCACTTGGCGATATATATAAATATACGATGCCACACAACACAATCAAACAAAATATAGAACGAAAACAAAATTATTTACGAAGGTTGCACATAATGTGACTTCAGGGGCTTGAACAACGCACCACAATCTACGCCATTACAAGCTCTAGTGTATCTGGCATCAACGCGTGTGCGGCCATCAGGGCTACGACAACACAACAAGCCTTCGTAATAAGTGCAACAGGCAAAATTATTGCTCAGTAATTGGGGTACACGATAAATCCACGCAACGTGCGCAACAGGCGCAATTGTGGCTCGCGACAGACAGACAGTGCCTACAGGGCATGCAAAAAATACGCGACTCAGCGATGGCGGTCTGACTCAACGGGAGTGATCCGATTAATGGAGAGCGCGACATAGCAATCACATGATGCAACTAAGTTCGAACGGCACAAATATTGCGTCGTGTTGCCAGAGCGCAGTCAATATTCAGCTAATGTCATAACTCAGCCGATTACCAACGCAGCCTGATCGGCGTGTCTGAGTACCCATTATACAATTTAATCGCTCGACGTGAGTACAAAAGCTTAACATAATATAAATATTTAGAGCGATTTAAGTATGCACAATATAGACTTTACATGCATTTGAATATTTTTCTGTTAAATAACTGCTATGAGAAATATAAAAGCAGAAAAATAAACACCAAAATTAATGCATGGGCATAACACATCAGGTGTAAAAAGTCATTTTCCATATTTAAGCATGCATTTTGACTAGTTATTTGCGGTAGAAAATAATTAATTGAGATAGAAACGGTAAAAAAACTTATTAATTATTTTTTTCCAACTGATGTTTTTTTATGTCTCGTTTCTTAATTCCAACATGCACCATGCTGGGTGGCGTGTGCGTGCTCCATTCATGTAAATGTGCACCAACTGCTTTGACTGCATGCTGCTCTGTGATATGCGAATTCCTCTCTCTCTCTCTCCTTTCTTTTCTCAGCCGCTTTGACCAAGAAATATGCATGGGAGAAGTGGCGGCCGCCATGGCCTTCGGGGCAAATAGGTGCCAGGCCGCCATGGCTTCAGCTGTGTGCGGGTCCTGCCTCCCGTAATGTGTGCGCATGGGCGCCTCTCTGCTCGCGTGGCTCCACCACCGCACTGACCACTGAGTGCTGCTGGTGAGCCACCGTGCTGCTACTGGTTCTATTTTCAACTTTTCTTCTTTGATCCTCAATGCGTCGTGTTGAACAGATTTAATTTACTCATAAATACGTACCGCTCAATTGCGTAGAGAGAAAATCGAAGCATGTCGCGTAGGACAGTTTGGCTAGGCCAGAGGACCTGCCGGCTTGACGAAGAGTTGGTGCAGATCTGATCCCGCAGCAACGGCGAGGAAGAGCGTGCTGATAACGTGTTGAGAACTACGTTACCACGGATCACCAGATCCGCTCCCTTCCCTCCCGTCAGCAGTTGTCGGCGTTTCGAGACCGGGGGGTCCCCGAGCCGACGAGTGAGAGTGCCGCGTGCCCCAGCCCAGATGGGTCGAGCGCGTGGGCGAGCGCGAAGGGGGGAAGAGAGCGAGGTCGGTGGCCGGAGCCGGGTCGTGACGAGGGAGACGGAGATTCCCGCGGCCTTTCGTGTTCGCCCCGCGCCCAGGTCGGGTGCGCTTGCAGTAGGGGGTTACAAGCGTCCGCGCGGGTGAGGGGAGCGAGCGGCCCCAAGAGAGCGCCTGCCCCTGCCCTCGTTCCCGCGAGGCCAACCTTCTCTAAGAAGGCCCTGGTCCTTCCTTTTATAGTCGTAAGGAGAGGATCCAGGTGTACAAAATGGGGGTGTAGCAAGGTGCTACGTGTCTAGCAGGGGAGAGCTAGTGCCCTAAGTACATGCCAAGGTGGCAGCCGGAGAGATCTTGGCACCCAGCCGGTGTGGTGTCGTGGCTGTTGGAGGAGTAACGGGGCCTGATGGAGGGACAGCTGTTGGAACAGCTGTGCTCTTGCTGACGTCTCCCTGCTTTCGTAAGGGAGGCGAGAGTCGCCGTCGTCATGGCCTAGCGGGGCGCCATCATTGCCTATCTGGCGGAGCTGGCCAGATGGGACGCCGGTCTTGTTCTCTGCGACCCAAGTCGGCTCAGGGCAGGGTGATGGTGACGCTTCCTGTTGACGTGGCGGTCTTGTGTCCTAGGTCAGGCGGCGTGGAAGCTCCTCCGAAGTCGAGGTCGAGTCTGTCCTGCATGGTCGAGGCCGAACCTGAGCTCCTGGGTCGGGCGAGGCGAAGGCCGTTCGGCAGAGGCCAGAGCGGAGTCCGAGCCCTGGGTCGGGCGAAGCGGAGTTCGTCGTCTTTCGGGGTCTTAGCCCGAGTCCGAGCCCTGGGTCGGGCGAAGCGGAGTTCGTCGTCTTCCGGGGTCTTAGCCCGAGTCCGAGCCCTGGGTCGGGCGGAGCGGAGTTCGCCGTCTTCCGGGGCCTTAGCCCGAGTCCGAGCCCTGGGTCGGGCGGAGCGGAGTTCGCCGTCTTCCGGGGCCTTAGCCCGAGTCCGAGCCCTAGGTCGGGCGGAGCGGAGTTCGCCGTCTTCCGGGGCCTTAGCCCGAGTCCGAGCCCTGGGTCGGGCGGAGCCTCCTACGGTACCTCTGGCGAAGCCTGGTCGCCCGTCGGTCTTACCTTTTGCGTTAAATGCCCCGATGACTTGGTCGGTTGGCGCGGTGATTCAGTCAGGGTTGCCTCTCAACGAAGGCAAGGCCTCGGGCGAGCCGGAGATGCGTCTGCCGTGAAAAAGGGGCCTCGGGCGAGACGGAAACACCTCAGGGTCGGCTGCCCTTGCCCGAGGCTAGGCTCGGGCGAGGCGCGATCAAGTCGCTCGTATGGACTGATCCCTGACTTAATCAAACCCATCAGGCCTCTGCAGCTTTATGCTGATGGGGGTTACCAGCTGAGAATTAGGCGTCTTGAGGGTACCCCTAATTATGGTCCCCGACAGTAGCCCCCGAGCCTCGAAGGGAGTGATAACACTCGCTTGGAGGCTTTTCGTCGCACTTTTTTGCAAGGGGACCAGCCTTTCTCGGTTGCTCTTTGTTCCGGTGGGTGCGCGCGAGCGCACCCGCCGGGTGTAGCCCCCGAGGCCTCGGAGGAGTGGTTTCACTCCTTCGAGGTCTTAATGCCTTGCGCAATGCTTCGGCCGGTCTGGTAGTTCCCTCATGCGAACAGGCCGTAGCCCAGGTGCACTGTCGGGGCCCAAGTTCTCGGGCTGGTATGTTGACGCTGTCAACGGTTCGGCCGGAGCCGGGTTTGCGAGAGCAGCCCCCGAGCCTCCGCACGGAGCGAGAGGACGATCAGGGACAGACTCGACTTTTTTACATACGCCCCTACGTCGCCTTTCCGCAAGGAGGAGGGGGGGAGAGCGCCATGTTACCCTCGATGGGCACCGAACATGGTGTCTCCGGTGAGCTGCAATCGGGTAATCCGAGTGGATGTCCGTGCCCCGTTCGTTGGGGGTCGGCTAGGGGCCCGGAGGCACGCCCAAAAGTACCTGCGGGTGATCTGCCGGACCCGGTCCCCTGGCGACGGGGTCCGAGGGCTCGTTGCCTCCCTCCGATGGGATTCCGTTACAGAGTCGTTCCCGCTGGTCTCGGAAATGTCCTAGGGTACCTCGGGAGCGCAGCCCGAGCCTTGGTTATGTATCGAACGTACCCCTGGTCATCCCTCGCTCGGCGTCTGAGGCGACTGTGAACCCTTCGAAAGGCCAGCCTTCGAACCCCTGATCAGTAATGGGCGCGGAGCCCGAGTAGCCTGAGGCGGTCGTGGAACCTTTCGGGAGGCCGACCTTCGAACCCCTGACCAGTAGTGGGTGTCGAGCCCACGCGATCTGAGGCGGCTGTTGAACCCCTCGGGGGGCCAGCCTTCGAACCCCTGATCAGTAGGGAGGCTCGGAGCCTGGTTCCTTTACGGGGAAGGATCCCTTTGGGGGTATCCCCTTTCCCGGTCCCTGTTGCAAGAGATAGAGAAAGAAGGAAAAGGGAAAAAAGGATACGAAATTGAACGGCGTGGCGCACCTTTTTCGGGTGTGGTCGTTTTGGCGAAGGCGAAGCGTCGCCAGCTGCCCCTGCCAGAAACGTCACCTGTCCAGCCGCGGAGTTAATGCGCCGGGGTAAGCGGTCGGTGAGGCTGCCGTTGCGTGCGCGAGCCGTTCGAGGTACGGGTCATGGGCGCGTCGTCTTCACACCGTGAGAGGGGGTTCTCTCGCTGCCTCCGGATGGGACATGAGTTTGGCTGATGGCGTGGCCGCTGCTCTCGCGCGCCTGCCACCGTCATTACTGCCGGCCTACTTTTGACCGCGTTTGACCGCTGCGCCAGGCTGGCGCTGCTGGGTCGCGTGCTGGGTCGCCTCGAATCGCGGTATCGGTTCCGCAATCGAGGAGGTGCGGTGGTGGCGCAAGTGGTACAGCGGCTTGCATGCTGCATCCGGCGCGCCAGTTGCGCGACGCGTGGGCTTGGGCCTCTGCGCTGGCCTGCCAGGAGTCGGAGGAGCGCGGCCACTTGGCATGGTTGCATGCCGCCTGCATGGCTGCCTGCCCCTTTCGCCCGCTGGTCCGGGCAAAAGTGGAGGGTTACTTGTAACCGCTGGGTGGTTGCGCGCGTCGTGCGCGGCGGTTCGGCTTCTTCTGCTCGGAGCCGGTCTCCATGACCTGTGGGTCCCAGCCCCCGTGCCGCGGGGGAGGGCTTTGGAGGCGTGTTGGAGAAGACTCGGCCCGTGACGGTTGGGTGCGCAAGCAGGGGGAGTTGCCTTTAAAAGGAGGGCGACCCTTTCGTAAGGCGACCATGCCTTCTCCCTGCCTTATGCATCGTGTCTTTCCACCTTCCAAGCCCCCGGATGGGGGAAACCGCCGTCTCTTCGCCCCATCGTTGGAGGAACGCAACTCCGTGGGAGTTGGTACCTTTCAGCCATCATTCGGCTTCAAGGATTTTCATCATGCAGCCCGGCTGCACCCCTCCACCGGCGGTCACCCAGGATGGCGACCTCCGACTTGATGGTGGGGGAAAGCGAGCCGGGCTGCGGCCTCCGCCTCTTCCTCAGCCTCAAGGATTTTCATCACCAGGGCTGAGGAGGGGCGTGTGCCGAGTCGGGGTTGGCCCCTGCGCGGATGGTGACCCGCTCGTTCCCTCAGTGATCGGGGGGAAGGGCAGGAGTCGTCCGTGGCGACAACAGCTGCAGCGTGCCCGGCTCTCTGAGCCGAGCAGTCTCGGAGCCGCCCCCGGTGCCGCCTCCCGCCACGGCAGCTGGAAGAGGTTCTTCCGCCGGCGCGACAGCCGTGGTTGGCCACGGACCGACCTCCGACTCTACGGCCTTCTGCCCGTCCTTGCCTCTCGAGTTTGGGCAAGGGCGGGGGCCTCCTAGCAGCAGCATCCGCCCTGAGGCCATCATTGCTGCTGTTCGGCCCCCTAGGGCAGAAGTCTTCATCGTCGCCGCTGCCGGGGCGGGCGGCGACATGCCGTTCGTCGGTCTTCTGCTGCCCCGCAGGCCCACCCCCATCGAGTGGGGTTGTTCGTACCTGCGGGGGGGGGAACCGGAGTTCTGTTTGTAATGGCACTTCGAGTGCCGGGTTTTTTGTTCATTTCGGCTTTCGAGGCCTGAACATGTATGTAACGCCGGCACGGAGCCGTGTTTTTTCCTCATTTCTGAGCGCTAAGACTCGCCTGTTGTTTGTCTGAACCGCTTCACCAAGCGTGAGTCGCCCCGTGTCAAGGTGACGAGTGAGGTATCCGTATCCCGGAGGCGTGGGAGTCCCTCGGCTCGGTCGGCCTCGCCGCTTACGCGTACTTCCACCCGTCCATGAGGCCCTGTCACCGACTCGGTCGAGAAGGCTCGAAGAATCGCTTCGACAGAAGGGCTTCCGTACGTAAAGACTTGTTCGATCCGCGGATTCACCTTATCCGAACGCGAGTTACTTATCGCAGAAGGTGATGAGTGAGGTATCCGTATCCCGAAGGCGTAGGAGTCCCTCGGCTCGGTCAGCCTTGACTGCTTACGTGTACCCCGTCGTTTCCAGGATCCACTTTTCGAAGTAGTCAAAAAGCACGAAAGGTATTCTGATAAAAGAGATTTTCTGTTCGAGGAAAATTTTGACGCAGAGGGGGGGGGGGTTTCCCCCCTTTTAGCCCCCGAGGGAGGGTCGGGCCTTGCCGAGGCGAGGCCGACCCTTCCTTGTTGACTAAACTTTGCGTGGGTGCGGGGTATATGAACAACTTGGAAACATCTTAAGGGTAGAAGCGACGTAGCTGTTGGATGTTCCAAGCGTTGCCGTAGACCTCGCCTTGACTGTTGGCCAGCTTGTACGTTCCGGGCTTCAGAACTTTGGCGATGATGAACGGCCCCTCCCAGGGGGGCATGAGCTTGTGCCTCCCTCGGGCGTCTTGCCGCAGCCGAAGCACCAGGTCGCCCACCTGGAGGTCTCGGGGTCGGACCCCTCGGGCGTGGTAGCGTCGCAGGGACTGCTGGTACCGCGCCGAGTGTAGTAAGGCCCTGTCCCGAGCCTCGTCCAGCTGGTCCAGCGAGTCCTCTCGGCTAGCTTGGTTACTTTCATCGTCGTAGGCCCTCGTCCTCGGGGAGCCGTATTCCAGGTCCGTGGGCAAGACGGCCTCGGCCCCGTAGACCTGGAAGAACGGCGTGAAACCCGTGGCTCGGCTCGGCGTCGTCCTCAGGCTCCAGACCACCGAGGGGAGTTCCTTCATCCACCGCTTGCCGAACTTGTTGAGGTTGTTGTAAATCCGAGGCTTGAGCCCTTGTAGGATCATGCCATTGGCGCGCTCTACTTGCCCATTCGACATGGGATGAGCTACGGCGGCCCAGTCCACCCGGATGTTGTGATCCTCGCAAAAATCCAAGAATTTTTTGCCGGTGAACTGGGTGCCATTGTCGGTGATGATGGAGTTCGGGACTCCGAAGCGATGGATGATGTTGGTGAAGAATGCCACCGCCTGCTCGGATCTGATGCTGTTCAGGGGTCGGACCTCGATCCACTTGGAGAATTTGTCGACAGCGACCAGCAGGTGCGTGTAGCCCCCGGGCGCCTTCTGCAGAGGGCCAACGAGGTCCAGACCCCACACAGCGAAGGGCCAGGTTGTAATACCCAAATTGTAAGAGATTATATAAAAGAAAAAAAAAATTTAATTATTTCCTTTATGTATATGTGTATATTGTATCTACTCATCATCACATGTGAAAACCTCACTTAAACAAATAAACAATTAACAAAAGACACCTAAACAACCTATGCATCATGTTGCAATTATTTGTCTGTGCATTTAATACCATCAATATTAATAAAAATGTATTATTATCCAAATTTGAAGTTGACCTAAGTTACATTTGGGAATTTGGAACATAACATGGAAAAGGAGAAGAAAGAGAAAGAATATAGGAATTTATATATAAATAAGATGTATCTTCAAAGTAAGTATTTTAATGGCACAATCTAAACCTAAGTATAAAATGGCCACAAGAATGGAATTTAAATTTTAAAAATGAGTTTGAAATTGAAAATGAAGAAAAGAAGGTGGGAAAATAAAAAGAAAAGGTCAAAATGCTGTGTGGGCCAGTTCCTAACCAAATCGGCCCACTACCCACGAATTCCCCGCGCAGCCCACTCAACCTCACGCCCTATGCGGCCACATAACCCTGACTCGCGGGACCCGCCCACCAGGAAATCCCCACGCTTCCACTCCTTGTTTGGCTTACCAGTGGGCCCTAGCTGTCATCTCTATCTCTCCCCCTTCTTCGCTGGGTCTGATCCTATCCGCGTCAACGACCCGGACGCTGTGCGCGGAGCTCCCCCTTGTTTCGCGCGCGTAGACCACGTCCCCGCCATCGAGGTCTCGGGGGATAAAGGCTGGGCGTCCACGTAGCTGCCGTGCGCTGACCTCCCCTGGGTTTCTCTAGAGCCATCTTCTCCATCGTGGGCGGAGCCGGGTCCCACTTCATCGCCGCGGGCGACGGCCACCGAGATTCGCCGCTCTTAGTTACCAGGGTTCCATTCTCGAAGCTGGGTGTTTCTTGGGCACTCGTGGGGCCACACCAAAGCAACCACGGGCGCAAAGGTGTCTGCGTCGCCGAGTAATTCTTCACCGACGTCGGTGATCCGCCTGTTGCCGTCGCCGTGACTGTTGACGAGGGATTGCGGGGTAAGTTTCCAACCGTCCTGTTCTTCTAGCGTATAGCATTGTGTAGCAGAAGCCCCATCGAGTTTGGATCGCCGTATCGGCATGAACCGGATTCCGGCGATGTCTTCCGCCGCGGGCGACGCGCGCCGCCGTCCGTGTTGCCGGGGGAAGAACAGTAGAAAGGGGGCAGCGCGCGTAGGCCGTTGATGGATGGATCTGCGGCTGCGATTAGAGGTAAGGAATACCCCTTCGCATTTTAAATCTAAACCGTAGATCGGATAATGAGTGGATCTGGGATTGTTGATGCGTGGTCAAATTCGGACCATTGGATTTGGATCGGGCGTCTGCAAACGCGTACCAATTATTCCCCCACGCAGATCTAATCTAGGTCGTCCAGAAAGGATCCAGCGGCCACGAACGGCCGATACCTCTTCGCCAGACCACTTTGCAGAAAGACCCTTATAGAATTTAGAAAATAACCCGCCGTCCGTAGGGGAGTTTGGCTGAGTCTTAGAATTAGTTGCAAACTGGCCCCTGACTTTTCTGGTTATTAAGGCCCAGTCCAGAGACGTTTAAAAACAGAAAAATAGTATTAGAAATTCATTTTTAATACAAAAACAAATCTAGAAACTTGTAAAATTCATAGAAATTCCATTTTTGGTCCAAATTGAACCATTCCAGTTTCTAAAATTTTATAATAATATTCTTTATCATTTAATATCACTGTTTTGACATGAACTCAGTTAGAAAATTAATTTGTCATCTAATCCTATTTTAATCACATTAAACCTTAAGAAATTCGTATCTCCTTCGTTTTAACTCCGATTTGATTCGTTCAAGTTGCGTTAGTCTCGTAGCTTCGCGTAGATTATTATTATTCAGTTTGTATTTATGTTTGATGTGATGTTAATTTTGTATATACCATGTTTGCTTGTATTGCTACGTCTAGCGCGAGGACACGTGCCATCTGAAAAGCAAGTTGGTACCTGGAATCTCAAGTGCCAGGCAAGTTGTGCCCTTGATCACTTCTTTTACCCATTCATGTTCTTATTATTCATAATGATCTGCATAGGATAATTTTGCTGGGACCCAATAGGATGCCCTAGATTCTGACTATCTTTATACCTTGCTACACCACTGGTTTTACTACTAAAGTTTTGGGTAGTACGTGCTATTGCTTTATGTGGATTTGGGTATAGAGATATTCATCACTTATTGTTATATTGTTTATTGTTATCTGTTTTATTATTCCTTGTTCATGTTAAGATCATTATGTTAATGGGAACATGGAGAACCACCCGGGAAAACAGTGCTACCACAAGGGTGGAATGGGACGCCCTTGGCTGATTAACTAGGAAAGCTAGGGGAGGGCTACCTTACCCGAAAGGGGCAAGGGCAGTAGGGGAGAGGTCAGTGCGGGGAGGTCCCTGGTTGATTTTGCTGCGATGGCTATCAGCCAGGAACCCTTTACTGGATCTTCCCATAAACTGTAGCGGGTAGTCTGAAGCTAGTGGAACTTTGTAAAGGCCTCGTAGTGTTACCCTGCCTCGCCTCCTCGGTAGAGGTGTATGGGATTGGCCATCTCTTGGCAGATGGGTAACATGACTTGTGGGTAAAGATGCGCAACCTCTGCAGAGTGTAAAACTAGTATACTAGCCGTGCTCACGGTCAAGAGCGGCTCGGACCCTCACATGATTAAATTATGGAACTTAAACTTAATCTGTCATTTCATTGCATTTGGGATTATTTTACTATTACTGTTCTTTATTATTATTAAGGTTTGGTATCTACTTACACTTAGTAATTGCTAATAAAATTTTTACCAACTTATAAAAGCAATGCTCAGCTTCAGCCTTTATTTTATTGATCAGCCTTACACTACATGAACTCCCACCTTTGGTGAGTTCATGCCACATTATTCCCCACGACTTGTTGAGCTATGATCGTATGTGAGCTCACTCTTGCTGTCTCACACCCCCCCCCCACAGGAGAAGAACAGGTGGTTTCAAGTGGAGTCAAGTATCGAGGAGTTTGATCTGATCTAGGTGGCGTTTCTCAGTCGACATTGGCGCCGACGATCCTTAGTTCGTGTTATATTTATCTTTTATTTTTGTAAGTCTTCCGCTATGTAATAAATACTCTGATGTTTTATGACATTTATCTCTATACACTCTGTTATTATATATGTTGTCTTCTTGGCGCATGTATGAGATGCACCCGGCTTTGTTCTTTAAAACCGGGTGTTACAGAAGTGGTATCGGAGCAAATGTTGACTGTAGGACGAAACCTAGATAGAAATGGACAAACCCTTACCTACTTATCCTACTCTGATTCATTCTATACTTATCTTGATCCCGTCTCATCTTCTACTGTTCTACCCTGATCATTCTTACCTTTTCTACTCTAAGACAAGATGGGTTTCAAACCTTGGAATCCCTGTCCCTATGACATTTTAAGAGATAGGAGGCCTAAGACAAAACAAATCAAAACTATTTTCTCTGTTTAAAAATGTTGGTTGATTGTTCTGATGATCAGTGCCTGATTCGCTTCTTTGATTGATTGAAATAGTATAGATGGGCATTTTAGCATGTACCGCTATAAGGTATTGTATTAGCTTTAGTAGGTGACACACTAATCTACTTAGCTAATAAGTCCCCCAAAGTAACATGATTGTAATTACTGCCTTGCCTATTGCTCTTTCTTACCTTATGTATCTAACTCAGATGGTCAATACCAGGAAAGGAAAGATTATCACGCAACAGCGAACAGAAATGAATCCTCCGAATCCCCCACCTGTTGAAACCGAGCAAGTGATCGCAACCCAAAGGCTGGTAATACAGCAATTGACAGACATGGTGACCGAAATGCAAAGCCAGATAAGACAAGAACGCGAGGAAATACGTCAGGCCCGTCTGGAGATACAGCAAGAAATAAGGCAATCACGGTTGGAGAGACAACAACAAGAGCAACCACCATCTCCACCACCACTGGCTCCACCAAGCTACATAAACATATATGTAAATTACTACTATTTGTAGGATCTACATGTTCCTTTAGTTAGTATTCGGTATGATACCATTTTAGGAGGAATAAAAAGGTCTATTTGTCCCCATGAGTTGCTAATAAAGTTATGCGTCATGCTGAGATTTTGGGTTTGTGCATATGTGTTGGACAATATGAGAAAGCCCACGAGAGTAATTACACCTAAAGGGCCTGTTGTGGTGAATCAAATGACACGTAGATTGACATTGGCCATTATGGGTAGAGAATTTGGAGTTACTGCTATAATATTGGAGCCAAGCAGTATAGAATGTCTGTAGAAGAGTTAAAAGAACTCAAGAAGCACTTAACGGAGTTGCAAGAGGCTGAGTACGTACGTCCGAGTTCCTCGCCTTGGGGAGCACCAGTGTTATTTGTGCAGAAGAAGGATGGATCGCAACGGATGTGTGTGGATTATAGATCTCTTAATGATGTTACGGTGAAGAACAAGTATCCGTTGCCCCGTATTGAGGACCTATTTGATCAGATGAGAGGTTCTAGAGTATTCTCGAAGATTGACCTCCGATCGGGATACCATCAGATGCAGATTGGACCATCAGATATTCCTAAGACGGCTTTCTCGACTCGATATGGATTATATGAGTTCATCGTTATGTCGTTTGGATTAACTAATGCACCAGCTTATTTTATGGATTTAATGAATGAGATGTTTTTGGAGTAGTTGGACAGATTTGTCGTGGTGTTCATCGACGATATTCTTATCTATTCTAAGAATGAGAGTGACCATGAAGAACATCTAAGGTTGGTGCTACAGAAGCTTTAAGATAATCAACTCTACGCCAAGTACGGTAAATGCGAGTTTTGGATTGGCGAGGTGCCATTCCTTGGACATATCATTTCTAATGGAGGGATATCAGTGGATCCTGCTAAAGTCAAGAAGATAGTGGTGTGGAGCATACCCACTACGGTTATAGAGGACCGAAGTTTCTTGGGACTTGCAGGAGATTATTGGAGATTTATTGAAGGATTTTCTAGGATTGCTAAGCTTATGACCTCGCTTTTGGTGAAGGAAAGAGAATTCAAGTGGGACGAGAAGTGCCAAGTGTACACGGATCATAAGAGTTTGAAGTACATATTTACTCAGAAGGACCTCAACCTTAGGCAACGCCGTTGGTTGGAGCTTATTAAAGATTACGATTTGGAAATTCACTATCACCAGGCAAGGCAAATTTGGTTACAGATGCCTTGAATCGAAAGGAGCATGTTCATTTAGCTGTTGTTGCCCAGCTACTCGATGAGATTGTTGAGAGTTTCAGGAGACTTAACCTAGGGATAGTTACTCACACTAAAGGAGTTATTATTGATGTGGAAACTACTTTGGAGCAAGAGATCTGCAAAGGACAAGTTGGTGATGCTAAGATAAAAGAGATTAAGGATCTTATTACCGAAGGTCGAGGTCTAGAATTCACGGAAGATGAGCAAGGTATCATAAGGTTTAAGAGCAAGATATGTGTCTTTGAGATTGAAAGCCTTCGATAGACTATTTTAAAGGAAGCCCGTGACTTGGATTATTCTATTCGTCCTGGTAGTACCAAGATGTATCAGGATTTAAAGCGGAAATATTGATGGTATGGATTAAAGAGAGATGTGGCTGCACATGTGGCTATGTGTGATGTATGTCAAAGAGTTAAGACCGATCACCAAAGACTAGCTGGACTATTACACCCACTAAAGATACCCGAATGGAAGTAAGAGAAGATTGATATGGATTTCGTTACTGGATTGCCTCGCACCTCGAAAGGATATGATCCTATATGGGTTATTGTGGATAAACTGACCAAAGTGGCTCATTTCCTTCCAGTTAAGACTACTTATAAGGTATCTCAATTGGTAGAGTGATATATGGCTCGGATCGTGTCTCTACACAGTGTACAAAAGAAAGATCATTTTGGATAAGAGGATCACAATTTACCTCCAGATTTTGAAAAGTTTTCATGAGAATATGGATACGAAGTTGAATTTTAGTTCGGCCATCCTCAGACTGAAAGGACTAATTAAGTATTGGAAGACATGTTGGGAGCTTGTGCCCTTCAGCATGGTAGTAGTTGGGATAAGAATCTACCTTGTGCTGAGTTCTCATATAATAATAGTTACCAGGCTAGTCTGGAGATGTCACCGTTCGAGACTCTGTATGGCAGGAAATGCAGGACTCCTCTATTTTGGACCAGACTAGAGGAAAACATATCTTTAGGCCTGAGATTATACAGGAAGTAGAAGAACAAGTCCAGCAAATAAGGGAGAATTTGAGAACTGCACAGTCCAGGCAGAAGAGCTATACTAATACCCGGAGAAGACTACTGGAATTTAAGAAGGTGATCATATGTACCTCAAGGTGTCACCACTTCGTGGAATGAGGAGATTTAAAGTTAAAGGAAGGTTGTCCCCTCGCTTTATTGGACCCTTCTTGATTTTAAAGCGAGTGGGTGAAGTTGCATATCAACTGGAGTTACCCGATCATCTGTCAGATGTACATGACGTGTTCCATGTGTCTCAACTGAAGAAGTGTCTCCGTGTCCCTGAGGAACAATTACCAATGGAAGAGCTCTGTGTTCAGGGTGATTTGACCTATACGGAGTATCCGATCAAGATTCTTGACACTTTGACTAGAGTTACAAGAAATAAGATGATAAAGATGTGCAAAGTAATGGAGTCACCACGGTGAAGACGAAGCTACATGGGAAAGAGAAGAAGAGCTTCGCATAGATTTCCTCAACTTTTCCCTAGACCTTCTTAAATCTCGAGGACGAGATTATTTTTAAGGGGGGTAGGATTTGTAATACCCAAATTGTAAGAGATTATATAAAAGAAAAAAAAAATTAATTATTTCCTTTATGTATATGTGTATATTGTATCTACTCATCATCACATGTGAAAACCTCACTTAAACAAATAAACAATTAACAAAAGACACCTAAACAACCTATGCATCATGTTGCAATTATTTGTCTGTGCATTTAATACCATCAATATTAATAAAAATGTATTATTATCCAAATTTGAAGTTGACCTAAGTTACATTTGGGAATTTGGAACATAACATGGAAAAGGAGAAGAAAGAGAAAGAATATAGGAATTTATATATAAATAAGATGTATCTTCAAAGTAAGTATTTTAATGGCACAATCTAAACCTAAGTATAAAATGGCCACAAGAATGGAATTTAAATTTTAAAAATGAGTTTGAAATTGAAAATGAAGAAAAGAAGGTGGGAAAATAAAAAGAAAAGGTCAAAATGCTGTGTGGGCCAGTTCCTAACCAAATCGGCCCACTACCCACGAATTCCCCGCGCAGCCCACTCAACCTCACGCCCTATGCGGCCACATAACCCTGACTCGCGGGACCCGCCCACCAGGAAATCCCCACGCTTCCACTCCTTGTTTGGCTTACCAGTGGGCCCTAGCTGTCATCTCTATCTCTCCCCCTTCTTCGCTGGGTCTGATCCTATCCGCGTCAACGACCCGGACGCTGTGCGCGGAGCTCCCCCTTGTTTCGCGCGCGTAGACCACGTCCCCGCCATCGAGGTCTCGGGGGATAAAGGCTGGGCGTCCACGTAGCTGCCGTGCGCTGACCTCCCCTGGGTTTCTCTAGAGCCATCTTCTCCATCGTGGGCGGAGCCGGGTCCCACTTCATCGCCGCGGGCGACGGCCACCGAGATTCGCCGCTCTTAGTTACCAGGGTTCCATTCTCGAAGCTGGGTGTTTCTTGGGCACTCGTGGGGCCACACCAAAGCAACCACGGGCGCAAAGGTGTCTGCGTCGCCGAGTAATTCTTCACCGACGTCGGTGATCCGCCTGTTGCCGTCGCCGTGACTGTTGACGAGGGATTGCGGGGTAAGTTTCCAACCGTCCTGTTCTTCTAGCGTATAGCATTGTGTAGCAGAAGCCCCATCGAGTTTGGATCGCCGTATCGGCATGAACCGGATTCCGGCGATGTCTTCCGCCGCGGGCGACGCGCGCCGCCGTCCGTGTTGCCGGGGGAAGAACAGTAGAAAGGGGGCAGCGCGCGTAGGCCGTTGATGGATGGATCTGCGGCTGCGATTAGAGGTAAGGAATACCCCTTCGCATTTTAAATCTAAACCGTAGATCGGATAATGAGTGGATCTGGGATTGTTGATGCGTGGTCAAATTCGGACCATTGGATTTGGATCGGGCGTCTGCAAACGCGTACCAATTATTCCCCCACGCAGATCTAATCTAGGTCGTCCAGAAAGGATCCAGCGGCCACGAACGGCCGATACCTCTTCGCCAGACCACTTTGCAGAAAGACCCTTATAGAATTTAGAAAATAACCCGCCGTCCGTAGGGGAGTTTGGCTGAGTCTTAGAATTAGTTGCAAACTGGCCCCTGACTTTTCTGGTTATTAAGGCCCAGTCCAGAGACGTTTAAAAACAGAAAAATAGTATTAGAAATTCATTTTTAATACAAAAACAAATCTAGAAACTTGTAAAATTCATAGAAATTCCATTTTTGGTCCAAATTGAACCATTCCAGTTTCTAAAATTTTATAATAATATTCTTTATCATTTAATATCACTGTTTTGACATGAACTCAGTTAGAAAATTAATTTGTCATCTAATCCTATTTTAATCACATTAAACCTTAAGAAATTCGTATCTCCTTCGTTTTAACTCCGATTTGATTCGTTCAAGTTGCGTTAGTCTCGTAGCTTCGCGTAGATTATTATTATTCAGTTTGTATTTATGTTTGATGTGATGTTAATTTTGTATATACCATGTTTGCTTGTATTGCTACGTCTAGCGCGAGGACACGTGCCATCTGAAAAGCAAGTTGGTACCTGGAATCTCAAGTGCCAGGCAAGTTGTGCCCTTGATCACTTCTTTTACCCATTCATGTTCTTATTATTCATAATGATCTGCATAGGATAATTTTGCTGGGACCCAATAGGATGCCCTAGATTCTGACTATCTTTATACCTTGCTACACCACTGGTTTTACTACTAAAGTTTTGGGTAGTACGTGCTATTGCTTTATGTGGATTTGGGTATAGAGATATTCATCACTTATTGTTATATTGTTTATTGTTATCTGTTTTATTATTCCTTGTTCATGTTAAGATCATTATGTTAATGGGAACATGGAGAACCACCCGGGAAAACAGTGCTACCACAAGGGTGGAATGGGACGCCCTTGGCTGATTAACTAGGAAAGCTAGGGGAGGGCTACCTTACCCGAAAGGGGCAAGGGCAGTAGGGGAGAGGTCAGTGCGGGGAGGTCCCTGGTTGATTTTGCTGCGATGGCTATCAGCCAGGAACCCTTTACTGGATCTTCCCATAAACTGTAGCGGGTAGTCTGAAGCTAGTGGAACTTTGTAAAGGCCTCGTAGTGTTACCCTGCCTCGCCTCCTCGGTAGAGGTGTATGGGATTGGCCATCTCTTGGCAGATGGGTAACATGACTTGTGGGTAAAGATGCGCAACCTCTGCAGAGTGTAAAACTAGTATACTAGCCGTGCTCACGGTCAAGAGCGGCTCGGACCCTCACATGATTAAATTATGGAACTTAAACTTAATCTGTCATTTCATTGCATTTGGGATTATTTTACTATTACTGTTCTTTATTATTATTAAGGTTTGGTATCTACTTACACTTAGTAATTGCTAATAAAATTTTTACCAACTTATAAAAGCAATGCTCAGCTTCAGCCTTTATTTTATTGATCAGCCTTACACTACATGAACTCCCACCTTTGGTGAGTTCATGCCACATTATTCCCCACGACTTGTTGAGCTATGATCGTATGTGAGCTCACTCTTGCTGTCTCACACCCCCCCCCACAGGAGAAGAACAGGTGGTTTCAAGTGGAGTCAAGTATCGAGGAGTTTGATCTGATCTAGGTGGCGTTTCTCAGTCGACATTGGCGCCGACGATCCTTAGTTCGTGTTATATTTATCTTTTATTTTTGTAAGTCTTCCGCTATGTAATAAATACTCTGATGTTTTATGACATTTATCTCTATACACTCTGTTATTATATATGTTGTCTTCTTGGCGCATGTATGAGATGCACCCGGCTTTGTTCTTTAAAACCGGGTGTTACACAGGTGATGGGTATCGTCTGCAGAGCCTGAGCGGGCAGGTGGGTGTGCTTCGCATAGAATTGGCACCCTTCGCAGGCGCGGACAATTCTAGTGGCGTCAGCCACCGCCGTTGGCCAGTAGAAGCCTTGGCGGAAAGCGTTCCCGACGAGGGTTCGAGGTGCTGCATGATGGCCGCAAGCCCCCGAGTGTATTTCCCGCAGGAGTTCCTGACCTTCGGCGATGGAGATGCATCGCTGGAGGATACCCGAGGGGCTACGGTGGTAGAGCTCCTGCTCATCGCCCAGCAAGACGAACGACTTGGCGCGTCGCGCTACCCGCCGTGCCTCGGCTCGGTCGAGGGGCAGTTCTCCTTGGTGGAGATATTACAGGTACGGGGTTTGCCAATCTTGATCTGGCATGACCCCGCTCTGCTCCTCCTCGATGCGCAGTGCTTCGCCCTCGGGGGCCGAGGGTTCCTCGGGTTGAACCGAGGGTGGCTCGGGCTGGGCCGAGGTCACCTCGGACGGGGCCGAGGGCACCTCGGGCTCGGGCGCGTCGCCTATCTTGACGGAGGGTTGGTGCAGATCCCGGGAGAAGACGTCCGGGGGAACCGTCGTTCTCCCCGAGGCTATCTTCGCCAGCTCGTCCGCAGTCTCGTTGTAGCGCCGGGCGATGTGGTTAAGCTCAAGCCCGTAGAACTTGTCTTCCAGGCGTCGAACCTCCTCACAGTAGGCTTCCATCTTCGGGTCGCGACAGTGGGAGTTCTTCATGACTTGGTCGATGACGAGCTGCGAGTCGCCGCGTGCATCGAGGCGTCGGACCCCTAGCTCGATGGCGATTCGCAATCCGTTGATCAGAGCCTCGTACTCAGCCACATTGTTGGACGCCGGGAAATGGAGGCGGAGCACGTAGCGCAGGTGTTTCCCGAGGGGCGAGACGAAGAGCAGGCCCGCGCCGGCTCCCGTCTTCATCAGCGACCCGTCGAAAAACATGGTCCAGAGCTCCGGTTGGATCGGAGCCGTCGGCAACTGGGTGTCGACCCATTCGGCTACGAAGTCCGCCAGTACCTGGGACTTGTTGGCCTTCCGAGGGGCGAACGAGATTGTCTCACCCATGATTTCCACCGCCCACTTTGCGATCCGTCCCGAGGCTTCTCGGCACTGGATGATCTCCCCCAGGGGGAAGGATGACACCACAGTCACCGGATGAGACTCGAAGTAATGTCGCAGCTTTCGCCTCGTCAGGATCACTGCATACAGCAGCTTCTGGACTTGTGGGTAGCGGATCTTGGTCTCGGACAGTACCTCGCTGACGAAGTAAACTGGCCTCTGAATGGGCAAAGCATGCCCCTCTTCCCGCCTTTCGACCACGATCGCGGCGCTGACCACTTGAGTGGTAGCGGCGACGTAGACCAGGAGGGCTTCTCCATCAGCTGGGGGTACCAAGATGGGCGCCTGGGTGAGGAGCGCCTTCAGGTTCCCGAGAGCTTCCTCGGCCTCAGGAGTCCATGTGAAGCACTCGGCCTTCCTTAAGAGACGGTACAGGGGCAGGCCTCTTTCGCCGAGGCGCGAGATGAAACGGCTCAAGGCCGCGAGACATCCCATGACCCTCTGTACGCCCTTTAAGTCCTTGATGGGCCCCATGTTTGTGATGGCTGCGATCTTCTCTGGGTTGGCTTCGATGCCCCGCTCGGAGACGATGAATCTCAAGAGCATGCCTCGGGGCACCCCGAAGACGCACTTCTCGGGATTGAGTTTGACGCCCTTCGCCTTGAGACACCGGAATGTCAGTTCGAGGTCGGAGAGAAGATCGGAGGCTTTCCTCGTCTTGACTACGATGTCATCGACGTAGGTCTCGACCGTGCGACCGATGTGTTCGCCGAACACATGGTTCATGCACCGCTGGTACGTTGCACCCGCGTTCCTCAAACCGAACGGCATGGTGACATAACAGTACATGCCGAAGGGCGTGATGAAAGAAGTCGCGAGCTGGTCGGACTCTTTCATCTTGATTTGATGATACCCTGAGTAGGCATCAAGGAAAGACAGGGTTTCGCACCCTGCAGTGGAGTCCACGATTTGATCGATGCGAGGCAGAGGGTAGGGGACCTTCGGACATGCTTTGTTAAGACCAGTGTAGTCTACACACATCCGCCATTTCCCCCCTTTCTTCCTCACAAGTACAGGGTTGGCAAGCCATTCGGGATGGAATACCTCCTTGATGAACCCTGCTGCCATCAGCTTGTGGATCTCCTCGCCTATCACCCTGCGCCTTTCCTCGTCGAATCGGCGCAGAGGCTGTCTGACCGGTCGGGCTCCGGCCCGAATATCCAGCGAGTGCTCAGCGACATCCCTCGGTATGCCGGGCATGTCCGAGGGACTCCACGCAAAGACGTCGACGTTTGCGCGGAGAAAGTCGACGAGCACTGCTTCCTATTTGGGGTCGAGCCCGGAACCGATCCGGATCTGCCTGGAGGTGTCACCACTGGGGTCGAGAGGGACGGCCTTGACCGTCTCCGCTGGCTCGAAGTTGCCGGCGTGTCGCTTCACGTCCGGCACCTCTCGGGAGAGGCTTTCCAGGTCGGCAATGAGGGCCTCGGACTCGGCGAGGGCCTCGGCGTACTCCACGCACTCCACATCGCATTCGAACGCGTGTTTGTACGTGGGGCCGACGGTGATGACCCCGTTGGGGCCTGGCATCTTGAGCTTTAGGTAGGTATAGTTGGGGATGGCCATGAACTTAGCGTAGCATGGCCTTCCCAACACTGCGTGGTAGGTTCCTCGGAACCCGACCACCTCGAACGTCAAAGTCTCCCTCCGGAAGTTGGAGGGTGTTCCGAAGCAGACAGGAAGGTCGATCTGCCCGAGGGGCTGGACGCGCTTCCCAGGGATGATCCCGTGGAAGGGCGCAGCGCCTGCTCGGACGGATGACAGATCGACACGCAGGAGCCTGAGGGTCTCGGCGTAGATGATATTGAGGCAGCTGCCCCCATCCATCAGGACCTTGGTGAGCCTGACGTCGCCGATGACGGGGTCGACGACGAGCGGGTACTTCCCCGGGCTCGGCACGTGGTCGGGGTGGTCGTCCCGGTCGAAGGTGATGGGCTTGTCGGACCAGTCTAGGTAGACTGGTGCCGCCACCTTCACCGAGCAGACCTCCCGACGCTCTTGCTTACGATGCCGAGCCGAGGCATTCGCCGCATGCCCTCCGTAGATCATGAAGCAGTCGCGGACCTCGGGGAACTCTCCTGCTCGGCGATCTTCCCTTTTGTCGTCGTCGTGAGCCCTGCCGCCCTCTGCGGGTGGCCCGGCCCGGTGGAAGTGGCGCCGAAGCATGACGCACTCTTCGAGGGTGTGCTTGACGGGCCCCTGATGGTAGGGGCACGTCTCCTTGAGTGCCTTGTCGAAGAGGTTAGCACCTCCGGGGGGCTTCCGAGGGTTCTTGTGCTCGGCGGCGGCGACAAGGTCTGCGTCGGGAGCGTCGCGTTTCGCTTGCGACTTCCTCCTGCCTTTCTTCTTGGCGCCGCGCGGAGTAGACGCCTCGGGAGCATCTTCCGACGGGCGGCCCTGGGGCTGCTTGTCCTTTCGGAAGATAGCCTCTACCGCCTCCTGGCCGGAGGCGAACTTGGTGGCGATGTCCATCAGCTCGCTCGCCCTGGTGGGGGTCTTGCGACCCAACTTGCTCACCAGGTCACGGCAGGTGGTGCCGGCGAGGAACGCGCCGATGACATCGGAGTCGGTGATGTTGGGCAGCTCGGTGCGCTGCTTCGAGAACCGCCGGATGTAGTCCCGAAGAGACTCTCCCGGCAGTTGCCGACAGCTTCGGAGGTCCCAGGAATTCCCGGGGCGCACGTACGTGCCCTGGAAGTTGCCGGCGAAGGCCTGGACCAGATCCTCCCAGTTGGAAATCTGCCCCGGAGGCAGGTGTTCCAACCAAGCGCGAGCAGTGTCGGAGAGGAATAGGGGGAGGTTGCGGATGATGAGGTTGTCGTCGTCCATCCCACCCAGCTGACAGGCCAGGCGGTAGTCCGCGAGCCACAATTCCGGTCTCGTTTCCCCCGAGTACTTTGTGATAGTAGTCGGGGGTCGGAATCGGGTCGGGAACGGCGCCCGCCGAATGGCTCGGCTGAAGACCTACGGACCGGGTGGTTCGGGCGAGGGACTCCGATCCTCCCCGCTGTCGTAGCGTCCCCCACGCCTGGGGTGGTAGCCTCGGCGCACCCTTTCGTCGAGGCGTGCCCGACGGTCGCGATGAGGGTGCTCGTCGCCGAGGTGGCCCGGGGCCGCAGGCGCGGTGTTGCGTGTGCGCCCGGTATAGACCGAGGCTTCCCGCATGGGTCGGGAAGTTGCGGCACGAGGTTCCGAGGGGTACCCCTGCCTCCGGGAGGCAGAGCTCTCGGCCCGCCGGGCCGCAGCGCCTTCCAGGAGATGCTTGAGCTCTCCCTGGATTCGCCGTCCCTCGGTGGTTGATGACTCCGGCATCGTGCGAAGGAGCATCGCTGCGGCTGCCAGGTCCTGACCGGTTCCGCCGGATGCGGGTGGCAGTCTGGCCCTGGCATCGTTGGCGATGCGGTGCTGGAGACCCTGGGGCAGGTGGCGTATTTCTTCGGCCGGGGGCTGGCCCGCCCATACCTGCCCGACGTCCCGGCGGATTGCCTCGAGCGCTCCTGCTCCCTCATCGAGCCCGGCCTGCGCCCCGTGGACTTGCTCGAGCTGTGGGTCGTGACCCCCCGCCGGAACGGGGACCACAGCTAGCTCCCGCGGGATGTCGGCGCGAGGCGCTGGCCTAGGGAGATCGCCATCCTCCGGCATGCCGAGATGGCTGCCTCCGGAGGGATCCCCTAGCTCAACGTGGAAACATTCGCGGCTCGGGCCGCAGTCCTTGTCGTCAAGGCTGCGGCTGCCGTCGGAGCAGTCGGAGAGGCAGTAGTCACACGCGGTCAGGAAGTCCCGCATGGCACTGGGGTTGCCAGATCCAGAGAAATCCCAGCAGATGCTGGGGTCGTCGTCTTCCTCGGACCCAGAGGGTCCGTAGGTTGAGACGCCCGTCAATCGGTCCCAGGGCGACCGCACACGAAACCCCAGAGGGGTTGCACTCGCCTCAACGTGAGTATCCGCCAAAGCGAGATCGCTAGGCAGGTTGAGGTCGAGTCGAAATGACGAAAGATGGGGAGCAGTCGGTACCTTTTTGTCGACGAGGAGCGACGAAGTCACGTCGGGGGCTGACCGCGCCGTCGTCTTGGGTACGAGGGCGACGTCCTGCAGGCCCTTCGTGAGCGTGCTGGCGTCGTCCACCTGCTCGGGGTCGACGTGTTGCGGGGGGACGGCGCTCGCCTTTGCCTCGAACGCGAGGGTGACGCCTGACGTGTCCTCCGCTGGGGCACTGGGGATGTCGATTTGCTCGACAGCCGTCGGAGCGTAGCCTCCCGCTCGGCCCTGGTTGCCCCGCCTCCTCCTCCTCCGACGGCGAGGGAGAGGATGGGGCGAGCTCGAAAGTTGTCCTTCCCCCACGCGGGAAAGACGTCGTCGGTTCCGCCGCCGGCGGGCGGGCTGTCGACCGCCATTGTCGCCGCCGTACGGCGGTGGAAGGAGTACCATGTCGTAGCCGCTGTCGAGAGACATGAACTCGAGGCTCCCGAAACGGAGCACCGTCCCGGGTTGGAGAGGTCGTTGGAGACTGCCCATCTGGAGCTTGACGGGAAACTGCTCGTCAACACGCAGCGTGCCCCTACCTGGCGCGCCAACTGTCGGCGTTTCGAGACCGGGGGGTCCCCGAGCCGACGAGTGAGAGTGCCGCGTGCCCCAGCCCAGATGGGTCGAGCGCGTGGGCGAGCGCGAAGGGGGGAAGAGAGCGAGGTCGGTGGCCGGAGCCGGGTCGTGACGAGGGAGACGGAGATTCTCGTGGCCTTTCGTGTTCGCCCCGCGCCCAGGTCGGGTGCGCTTGCAGTAGGGGGTTACAAGCATCCGCGCGGGTGAGGGGAGCGAGCGGCCCCAAGAGAGCGCCTGCCCCTACCCTCGTTCCCGCGAGGCCAACCTTCTCTAAGAAGGCCCTGGTCCTTCCTTTTATAGTCGTAAGGAGAGGATCCAGGTGTACAAAATGGGGGTGTAGCAAGGTGCTACGTGTCTAGCAGGGGAGAGCTAGTGCCCTAAGTACATGCCAAGGTGGCAGCCGGAGAGATCTTGGCACCCAGCCGGTGTGGTGTCGTGGCTGTTGGAGGAGTAACGGGGCCTGATGGAGGGACATCTGTTGGAACAGCTGTGCTCTTGCTGACGTCTCCCTGCTTTCGTAAGGGAGGCGAGAGTCGCCGTCGTCATGGCCTAGCGGGGCGCCATCATTGCCTATCTGGCGGAGCTGGCCAGATGGGACGCCGGTCTTGTTCTCTGCGACCCAAGTCGGCTCAGGGCAGGGTGATGGTGACGCTTCCTGTTGACGTGGCGGTCTTGTGTCCTAGGTCAGGCGGCGTGGAAGCTCCTCCGAAGTCGAGGTCGAGTCTGTCCTGCATGGCCGAGGCCGAACCTGAGCTCCTGGGTCGGGCGAGGCGGAGGCCGTTCGGCAGAGGCCAGAGCGGAGTCCGAGCCCTGGGTCGGGCGAAGCGGAGTTCGTCGTCTTCCGGGGTCTTAGCCCGAGTCCGAGCCCTGGGTCGGGCGAAGCGGAGTTCGTCGTCTTCCGGGGTCTTAGCCCGAGTCCGAGCCCTGGGTCGGGCGGAGCGGAGTTCGCCGTCTTCCGGGGCCTTAGCCCGAGTCCGAGCCCTGGGTCGGGCGGAGCGGAGTTCGCCGTCTTCCGGGGCCTTAGCCCGAGTCCGAGCCCTGGGTCGGGCGGAGCGGAGTTCGCCGTCTTCCGGGGCCTTAGCCCGAGTCCGAGCCCTGGGTCGGGCGGAGCCTCCTACGGTACCTCTGGCGAAGCCTGGTCGCCCGTCGGTCTTACCTTTTGCGTTAAATGCCCCGGTGACTTGGTCGGTTGGCGCGGTGATTCAGTCAGGGTTGCCTCTCAACGAAGGCAAGGCCTCGGGCGAGCCGGAGATGCGTCTGCCGTGAAAAAGGGGCCTCGGGCGAGACAGAAACACCTCAGGGTCGGCTGCCCTTGCCCGAGGCTAGGCTCGGGCGAGGCACGATCAAGTCGCTCGTATGGACTGATCCCTGACTTAATCAAACCCATCAGGCCTCTGCAGCTTTATGCTGATGGGGGTTACCAGCTGAGAATTAGGCGTCTTGAGGGTACCCCTAATTATGGTCCCCGACAGCAGTAGAGACGCAAGAAGCTGTAGAGGACCCGTCTCCCTTCCCATAAGCACGACAGAGGAAACACACAAGACACATGGTATAGGGTTGGGCCTCTGGCCTCTTTCTGATCTCTGTTTCATATGAGGGGTACAGGTTCTATATATAAAGACGCGATAGCCCTCAGGGCTATATTCGGTATTTGCCCACATAACCCTTCATTAGGGTTTCTCAACATTCTCGACAGGATTCGCTGCCGTCTGGGCGGATCCACCGCTTTTTGACCGAGATTCACCTTTTGGTTGGTAGTCATGTCTATTTAGAGGGGGTTAAGGTTTTGTATACTTATTGATTATATATTTGGTTATTTTGTGTGCACATATAGTTCACAGATTTATGGAGTACAATAAATAGTGAACTAATTATTGTCTTAATGAACTAGGGATGATAAGTCTTGATCTGTTGTTGGGATAGTGTCGTTTGCATTTGTACTCCATAATATCATTACTAGTTCACTATTGTTATTTTTAGTAATTAGTTCAATGTTCTTACAATACCTAGAAGGTTGATATTTCAAAACTACTTGTCAGTTGTTATTATTACATGGTAATATGGTACTATGGTAGCATTAATTTGATAACTATTTGCATTGTTGTAAGTGAAAATGTTAGATGCAGTGTGGGAGCATGGAGAGAAGATTGGTTCTAGTTTCAGGTGTAAGTATTATCATTAAGGAAAGAGTGGCGGCAGTGCTACTTGTTTCAAGGAGCATTTAGCACATCGATGGAAGGATTACAAGAATTGTCCATCCGTTCCTCCTGAAACAAAGAAATTCTTTGCTGGTGAGCTAAACAAGACAAAGGAAAAGAAGAGGCAGAGGATTCGGTAGAGGCAACGCGAAGATGAAGCAGCAAAAACTTATTATGATGAAGAACAAGGAGATGATTATGATGCTGAACTTCAGGCTGCACTACACCAATCTCGAGAGGAGCATGAATTCAGACAATGAAAGTCGCCTAGAGGGGGGTGAATAGGGCGAAACTGAAATTTACAAAGTTAATCACAACTACAAGCCGGGTTAGCGTTAGAAATATAATGCGAGTCCGAGAGAGGGCGTAAAAACAAATCACAAGCGAATAAAGAAGTGAGACACAAGAATTTGTTTTACCGAGGTTTCGTTCTCTCAAACCTACTCCCCGTTGAGGTGGTCACAAAGACCGGGTCTCTTTCAACCCTTTCCCTCTCTCAAACGGTCCCTCGGACCGAGTGAGCTTCTCTTCTCAATCAATCAGGAACCAAACTTCCCCGCAAGGACCACCACACAATTGATGTCTCTTGCCTTGATTACAATTGAGATGATCGCAAGAAAGAATGAGAAAGAAGAAGCAATCCAAGCGCAAGAGCTCAAATGAACACAACAATCACTCTCTCTAATCACTAAAGCTTTGAGTGGAATTGGGAGAGGATTTGATCTCTTTGGTGTGTCTAGAATTGAATGCTAGAGCTCTTGTAAGTAGTTGGAAGGTGGAAAACTTGGATGACTTGAATGTGGGGTGGTTGGGGGGTATTTATAACCCCAACCACCAAACTAGCCGTTTGGTAGAGATGGCAATGGGTAAAAACCCGCTGGGTATTACTTGCCCAAACCCATACCCGCGAAGAAAAAATACGCCCGCTAAAAAACCCATACCCATGACGGGTATAAAATTTTGCCCAAACACATACCCATGCGGGTTTCGGGTACCCAACGGGTTTCCCATACCCACTAACATCAACATAAAAAATAATTCATCATGTAAATGACAATCAATACATTAATAAGCTAGCATAAAAGGAACAAGTGATAATTAATTTTATCCTAAAATTTGTTACAAGAAGTTTATTTCAATTAGAACATATTCAATTAATAATATTATGAGACATATTTATAAGGAATGTTGATTTTAAGGCGGGTTTTAAAAACCCACGGGTTTGCGGGTATGGGTAGTGGAAGAACAAACCCATGCCCACGTACCCGTTGGGTTTCCATTTGAACCCATTAACAAACCAATGGGTAGAGAAATTGACCCAAACCCATACCCTAATAGAGCAAAAACTCACCGGGTTTCGGGTAGTGGGTACCCATTGCCATCTCTACCGTTTGGTGAAGGCTTCTGCCGCATGGCGCACCGGACAGTCCGGTGCGCCACCGAACACTGTTCGGTGTGCCAGCCACGTCACCAGACCGATGAGTTCCGACCGTTGGAGCTCTGTCTTGTGGGCCCGCTTGGCTGTCCGGTGGTGCACCGGACAGGCCCTGTAGGCTGTCCGGTGTGCCACCCGCGCGTGCACTGCTCCTCTGCGCGCGCTGGCGCGCATTTAATGCGTTGCAGTCGACCGTTGAGCGCGAAGTAGTCGTTGCTCCGTTGTCACACCGGACAGTCCGGTGTGCACCGGACACTGTCCGGTGACTCACCGGACAGTCCGGTGAATTATAGCGGAGTGGATTCCCGAAGCTGGCGAGTTCAGAGTCGCTCTTCCTTGGGGCACCGGACACTGTCCGGTGGTTCACCAGACAGTCCGGTGAATTTTAGCGAAGCGCCTCTGAGATTTCCCGAAGGTGAAGAGTTCAGCTTGGAGTCCCCTGGTGCACCGGACACTGTCCGGTGGTGCACCGGACACTGTCCGGTGGCCCACCAGACAGTCCGGTGCGCCAGACCAGGGCATCCTGCGGTTATCCCTTGCTCTCTTTGATTGAACCCATTCTTGGCCTTTTATTGACTTTTTGTGAACCTTTGGCACCTGTAGAACTTATAGACTAGAGCAAACTAGTTAGTCCAATTATTTGTGTTGGGCAATTCAACCACCAAAATTAATTAGGAAATAGGTGTAAGCCTAATTCCCTTTCAATCTCCCCCTTTTTGGTGATTGATGCCAACACAAACCAAAGTAAGTATAGAAGTGCATAATTGAACTAGTTTGCAAAATGTAAGTGCAAAGGTTACTTAGAATTGAGCCAATATGAATTCTCATAAGATACGCATGGATTGTTTCTTTATATTCTCAACATTTTGGACCACGCTTGCACCACATGTTTTGTTTTTGCAAATACTTTTGTAAATTCTTTTCAAAGTTCTTTTGCAAATAGTCAAGTAAGATTTGAAATTTTATCCCCCTATTTCAAATGCTTTTTCCTTTGACTAAATAAAACTCCCCTTCAATAAAATTCTCCTCTTAGTGTTCAAGAGGGTTTTAAGATACTAATTTTTGAAGGTGCTACTTTCTCCCCCTTTAGAACACAATGAGATACCAATTTTGAAAATCATAAGTTTTATAATTTGGTGGTGGTGCGGTCCTTTTGCTTTGGGCTTAATACTCTCCCCCTTTGGCATGAATCGCCAAAAATAGATGTTTGAGTGAAATATAAGCCCTTGTAACTACTTTCTCCCCCTATGGCAAACAAATAATATGAGTGAAGATTATACCAAAAGATGGAGAGGTGTTCGGAGCGACGGCGAAGGATGAGTTACGAAGTGGAAGCCTTTGTCTTCGCCGAAGACTCCAATTCCCTTTCAATATACCTATGCTTGGGTTGAAGTTCACTTGAAAACACATTAGTCATAGCATATATAAAAGAGACATGATCAAAGGTATATTTATGAGCTATGTGAGCAAGACATCAAAAGAAATTTCTAGAATCAAGAATATTTAGCTCATGCCTAAGTCTGGTAAAAGTTTGTTCATCCAATGGCTTGGTAAAGATATCGGCTAATTGGTCTTTAGTATTAATGTATGCAATCTCGATATCTCCCTTTTGTTGGTGATCCCTTAAGAAATGATACCGAATGGCTATGTGTTTAGTGTGGCTATACTCAACGGGATTATCCGCCATGCGGATTACACTCTCATTATCACATAGAAGAGGAACTTTGGTTAATTTGTAACCATAGTCCCTAAGGGTTTGCCTCATCCAAAGTAGTTGCGCGCAACAACGTCCTGCGGCAATATACTCGGCTTCGGCGGTTGAAAGAGCCACAGAATTTTGCTTCTTTGAAGCCCAAGACACCAAGGACCTTCCCAAGAACTGGCAAGTCCCCGATGTGCTCTTTCTATTGATTTTGCACCCTGCCCAATCGGCATCGGAATAACCAATTAAATCAAATGTGGATCCCTGAGGGTACCAAAGCCCAAACTTAGGAGTATATGCCAAATATCTCAAGATTCGTTTTATGGCTGTAAGGTGAGATTCCTTAGGGTCGGCTTGGAATCTTGCACACATGCATACGGAAAGCATAATGTCCGGTCGAGATGCACATAAATAGAGTAATGAACCTATCATCGACCGGTATACCTTTTGATCGACGGATTTACCTTCCGTGTTGAGGTCGAGATGCCCATTGGTTCCCATGGGTGTCTTGATGGGCTTGGCATCCTTCATTCCAAACTTGTTTAGAATATCTTGAGTATACTTTGTTTGGCTAATGAAGGTGCCCTCTTGGAGTTGCTTTACTTGAAATCCCAAGAAATACTTCAACTCCCCCATCATTGACATCTCGAATTTTTGTGTCATGATCCTACTAAATTCTTCACATGTAGATTTGTTAGTAGACCCAAATATAATATCATCAACATAAATTTGGCATACGAACAAATCATTTGCAAGAGTTTTAGTAAATAAAGTAGGATCGGCCTTGCCGACTTTGAAGCCATTAGCAATAAGGAAATCTCTTAGGCATTCATACCATGCTCTTGGGGCTTGCTTGAGCCCATAAAGCGCCTTAGAGAGCCTATAGACATGGTTAGGATACTCACTGTCTTCAAAGCCAGGAGGTTGCTCAACATAGACCTCTTCCTTGATTGGTCCATTGAGGAAGGCACTCTTCACGTCCATTTGATAAAGCTTGAAGCCGTGGTAAGTAGCATAGGCTAATAATATACGAATTGACTCAAGCCTAGCTACGGGTGCATAGGTTTCACCAAAATCCAAACCTTCGACTTGGGAGTATCCCTTGGCCACAAGTCGAGCTTTGTTCCTAGCCACCACACCATGCTCATCTTGCTTGTTGCAGAAGACCCATTTGGTTCCTACAACATTTTGATTAGGACGTGGAACTAAATGCCATACCTCGTTCCTAGTGAAGTTGTTGAGCTCCTCTTGCATTGCCATCACCCAATCTGAATCTTGAAGTGCTTCCTCTACCCTGTGTGGCTCAATAGAGGAAACAAAAGAGTAATGCTCACAAAAATGTGCAACACGAGATCTAGTGGTTACCCCCTTATGAATGTCGCCGAGGATGGTGTCGACGGGGTGATCTCGTTGGATTGCTTGGTGGACTCTTGGGTGTGGCGGTCTTGGTTCTTCATCCTCCTTGTCTTGATCATTTGCATCTCCCCCTTGATCATTGCCATCATCTTGAGGTGGCTCATCATTTTGATTTTCTCCTTCATCAACTTGAGCCTCGTCCTCATCTTGAGTTGGTGGAGATGCTTGCGTGGAGGAGGATGGTTGATCTTGTGCATTTGGAGGCTCTTTGGATTCCTTAGGACACACATCCCCAATGGACATGTTCCTAAGCGCGATGCGCAGAGCCTCTTCTTCACCTATCTCATCAAGATCAACTTGCTCTACTTGAGAGCCGTTAGTCTCATCAAACACAACGTCACAAGAAACTTCAACTAGTCCCGAGGACTTGTTAAAGACTTTATATGCCCTTGTGTTTGAATCATATCCTAGTAAAAAGCCTTCTACAGTCTTAGGAGCAAATTTAGATTTTCTACCTCTTTTAACAAGAATAAGGCATTTGCTACCAAAGACTCTAAAATATGAAATATTGGGCTTTTTACCGGTTAGGAGTTCGTATGATGTCTTCTTGAGGATTCGGTGTAGATATAACCGGTTGATGGCGTAGCAAGCGGTGTTGACCGCCTCGGCCCAAAACCGATCCGGCGTCTTGTACTCATCAAGCATGGTTCTTGCCATGTCCAATAGAGTTTTATTCTTCCTCTCCACTACACCATTTTGTTGTGGCGTGTAGGGAGAAGAGAACTCATGCTTGATGCCCTCATCCTCAAGGAAGCCTTCAATTTGTGAATTCTTGAACTTCGTCCCGTTGTCGCTTCTAATTTTCTTGATCCTCAAGCCGAACTCATTTTGAGCTCGTCTCAAGAATCCCTTTAAAGTCTCTTGGGTTTGTGATTTTTCCTGCAAAAAGAACACCCAAGTGAAGCGAGAATAATCATCCACAATAACTAGACAGTACTTACTCCCGCCGATGCTTATGTAAGCGATCGGGCCGAATAAATCTATGTGTAGAAGCTCCAGTGGCCTGTCAGTCGTCATGATGTTCTTATGCGGATGATGAACACCAACTTGCTTCCCTGCTTGGCATGCGCTACAAATCATGTCTTTCTCAAAATGAACATTTGTTAATCCTAAAATGTGCTCCCCCTTTAGAAGCTTATGAAGATTCTTCATTCCAACATGGGCTAGTCGGCGGTGCCAGAGCCAACCCATGTTAGTCTTAGCAATTAAGCAAGTGTCGAGTTCAGCTCTATCAAAATCTACCAAGTATAGCTGACCCTCTAACACTCTCTTAAATGCTATTGAATCATCACTCCTTCTAAAGACAGTGACATCTACATCGGTAAATAGACAGTTGTAGCCCATTTGACATAATTGGAAAACGGAAAGCAAGTTGTAATCTAGTGAATCAACAAGAAAAACATTGGAAATAGAATGGTCAGGAGATATAGCAATTTTACCCAACCCTTTGACCAAACCTTGATTTCCATCCCCGAATGTGATAGCTCGTTGGGGATCTTGGTTTTTCTCATAAGAGGAGAACATTTTCTTCTCCCCGGTCATGTGGTTTGTGCACCCGCTATCGATGATCCAACTTGAGCCCCCGGATGCATAAACCTACAAAACAATTTTAGTTCTTGACTTTAGGTACCCAAACGGTTTTGGGTCCTTTAGCATTAGAAACAAGAACTTTGGGTACCCAAACACAAGTCTTGGAACTCTTGTGTTTGCCCCCAACATACTTGGCAACTACCTTGCCTGATTTGTTGGTTAGCACATAAGAAGCATCAAAAGTTTTAAACGAAATACTATGATCATTTGATGCAGCAGGAGTTTTCTTCTTAGGCAACTTGGCACGGGTTGGTTGCCTAGAGCTAGATGTCTCACCCTTATATATAAAAGCATGATTAGGGCCAGAGTGAGACTTCCTAGAATGAATTCTCCTAATTTTATGCTCGGGATAACCGGCAGGGTACAAAATGTAACCCTCGTTATCCTGAGGCATGGGAGCCTTGCCCTTAACAAAGTTAGACAATTTCTTAGGAGGGGCATTAAGTTTGACATTGTTTCCCCTTTGGAAGCCAATGCCATCCTTGATGCCAGGGCGTCTCCCACTATAAAGCATACTACGAGCAAATTTAAATTTTTCATTTTCAAGTTCATGCTCGGCAATTTTAGCATCTAATTTTGCTATATGATCATTTTGTTGTTTAATTAAAGCCATATGATCATGAATAGCATCAATATCAACATCTCTACATCTAGTGCAAATAGAAACATGCTCAACGGTAGATGTAGAGGGTTTGCAAGATTTTAATTCTACAACCTTAGCATGTAATATATCATTTTCACTTCTAAGGTTAGAAATAGTAACATTGCAAACATCAAAATCTTTAGCCTTAGCAATTAATTTTTCATTTTCATTTCTAAGGCTAGCAAGAGAATCATTCAATTTTTCAATCTTAGCAAGCAAATTAGCATTATTATCTCTAAGATTGGAAATTGAATCATCACAAACATTAGAATCAACCTTAGCAATTAATCTAGCATTTTCGTTTCTAAGGTTGGCAATCAAATCATGACATGTGCTTAGCTCACTAGTTAATTTTTCACATTTTTCAACTTCCAGAGCATAAGCATTTTTAACCTTAACATGCTTTTTGTTTTCCTTGATTAGGAAGTCCTCTTGGGAGTCCAAGAGTTCATCCTTCTCACGGATGACACTAATTAGTTCATTTAGTTTTTCTCTTTGTTGCATGTTGAGGTTAGCAAAAAGAGTACGCAAATTATCCTCCTCATCACTAGCATTATCATCAATAGAGGACTCATATTTAGTGGAGGATTTGGATTTAACCTTCTTCTTTTTGCCGTCCTTTGCCATGAGGCACTTGTGGCCGACGTTGGGGAAGAGAAGTCCCTTGGTGACGGCGATGTTGGCGACGTCCTCGTCGGAGGAAGAGTCGGTGGAGCTCTCATCGGAGTCCCATTCGCGGCACACATGGGCATCACCGCCATTCTTCTTGTGGTACCTCTACTTTTCTCTTCTCTTGCCATTCTTGTCATCGCCCCTGTCACTGTCACTAGATAGTGGACATTTTGCTATAAAATGACCGGGCTTACCACATTTGTAGCACACTTTCTTGGAGCGGGACTTATAGTCTTTCCCCCTCCTTTGCTTGAGGATTTGGCGAAAACTCTTGATGATAAGCGCCATTTCCTCGTTGTCGAGCTTGGAGGCGTCGATGGGTTGTCTACTTGATGTAGACTCCTCCTTTTCTCCTCCGTCGCCTTGAATGCAACCGGTTGTGCTTCGGGCGCGGAGGGGCCATCTAGCTCGATGATCTTCTTTGTGCCTTTGATCATCAACTCAAAGCTCACAAAATTACCTATTACTTCCTCGGGGGTCATTTGTGTATATCTAGGATTACCTCGAATTAATTGAACTTGCGTAGGGTTAAGAAAAACGAGGGATCTTAGAATAACCTTGACCATCTCATGGTCATTCCATTTGGTGCTCCCGAGGTTGCGCACTTGGTTTACCAAGGTCTTCAAGCGGTTGTACATAGCTTGAGGGTCCTCGCCTTGGTTGAGTCAGAACCGACCGAGCTCCCCCTCGATCGTCTCCCGCTTGGTGATTTTGGTCACCTCATCTCCTTCGTGCGCGGTCTTGAGTACATCCTAAATTTCCTTCGCACTCTTTAACCCTTGCACCTTATTATACTCCTCTCGACTTAGAGAGGCAAGGAGTATAGTGGTGGCTTGGGAGTTAAAGTGGTGGATTTGGGCCACTTCGTCGGAGCTGTAGTCTTCATCCCCTACGGATGGTACCTGTACACCATACTCAACAACATTCCAAATGCTTGTGTGGAGTGAGGTTAGATGATGCCTCATTTTGTCACTCCACATATTATAATCTTCACCGTCAAAAACCGATGGTTTGCCTAATGGAACGAAGAGTAAAGGAGTACGTTTTGAAATACGAGGATAATGTAGGGGAATCTTACTATACTTCTTGCGCTCATGGCGCTTAGAAGTTACCGACGGCGCGTCGGAGCCGGAGGTCGATGGTGATGAAGAGTCGGTCTCGTAGTAGACCACTTTTCTCATCTTCTTGTGCTTGTCGCCTCTTCGATGCGACTTGTGGGAAGAAGATTTCTTCTCCTTCCCCTTCCCCTTGTTGCGGGACTCTTCCGATGAAGCCTTTCCGTGGCTTGTAGTGGGCTTGTCGCCGGTCTCCATCTCCCTCTTGGCGTGATCTCCCGACATCACTTCGAGCGGTTAGGCTCTAATGAAGCACCGACCTCTGATACCAATTGAAAGTCGCCTAGAGGGGGGTGAATAGGGCAAAACTGAAATTTACAAAGTTAATCACAACTACAAGCCGGGTTAGCGTTAGAAATATAATGCGAGTCCGAGAGAGGGCGTAAAAACAAATCGCAAGCGAATAAAGAAGTGAGACACAAGGATTTGTTTTACCGAGGTTCGGTTCTCTCAAACCTACTCCCCATTGAGGTGGTCACAAAGACCGGGTCTCTTTCAACCCTTTCCCTCTCTCAAACGGTCCCTCGAACCGAGTGAGCTTCTCTTCTCAATCAATCGCGAACCAAACTTCCCCGCAAGGACCACCACATAATTGGTGTCTCTTGCCTTGATTACAATTGAGATGATCACAAGAAAGAATGAGAAAGAAGAAGCAATCCAAGCGCAAGAGCTCAAATGAACACAACAATCACTCTCTCTAATCACTAAAGCTTTAAGTGGAATTGGGAGAGGATTTGATCTCTTTGGTGTGTCTAGAATTGAATGCTAGAGCTTTTGTAAGTAGTTGGAAGGTGGAAAACTTGGATGACTTGAATGTGGGGTGGTTGGGGGTATTTATAACCCCAACCACCAAACTAGTCGTTTGGTGAAGGCTTCTGCCGCATGGCGCACCGGACAGTCCGGTGCGCCACCGGACACTGTCCGGTGTGCCAGCCACATCACCAGGTCGATGGGTTCCGACCGTTGGAGCTCTGTCTTGTGGGCCCGCCTGGCTGTCCGGTGGTGCACCGGACAGGCCCTGTAGGCTGTCCGGTGTGCCACCCGCGCGTGCACTGCTCCTCTGCGCGCGCTGGCGCGCATTTAATGCGTTGCAGTCGACCGTTGAGCGCGAAGTAGTCGTTGCTCCGTTGTCACACCAGACAGTCTGGTGTGCACCGGACACTGTCCGGTGACTCACCGGACAGTCCGGTGAATTATAGCGGAGCGGATTCCCGAAGCTGGCGAGTTCAGAGTCGCCCTTCCTTGGGGCACCAGACACTGTCCGGTGGTTCACCGGACAGTCCGGTGAATTTTAGCGAAGCGCCTCTGAGATTTCCCGAAGGTGAAGAGTTCAGCTTGGAGTCCCCTGGTGCACCGGACACTGTCCGGTGGCACACCGGACAGTCCGGTGCGCCAGACCAGGGCATCCTGCGGTTATCCCTTGCTCTCTTTGATTGAACCCATTCTTGGCCTTTTATTGACTTTTTGTGAACCTTTGGCACCTGTAGAACTTATAGACTAGAGCAAACTAGTTAGTTCAATTATTTGTGTTGGGCAATTCAACCACCAAAATTAATTAGGAAATAGGTGTAAGCCTAATTCCCTTTCAGACAACGAGTTGGTGCACGGTATGATAGGGGTGGTGGATCTTATGACAGATCTTTGAAAGGGTGTGAAGAGCATGTTTGATTCCTGAAAGGGAAATGTGCCCTTGGGCCATTTCTAAGTACTTTGGTGATTGAGTGCCAACACAAGTGCTTAAGTGAAAATATATGCCAATTGATGGACAAAGTGCAAATCAAGTCTAAAGGTATGTTTCTAGACTTAATACATTGTTTTGAGAACTAATGTATTGTGTCTAAGTGCTGGAAACAGGAGAAATCAAATTGGAAAAGAGATAGCCTCTTTCAGCCGAAGTCTGCTAAGTCTGGGTGCACCGGACTGTCCGGTGGTGCATCGGATAGTGTCCGGTGCGCTAGGCTGGCTCTGGCGAACTTGCTGCTCTCGGGACTTCGACGGCGGTGTATGGCTATAAATCACCAGACTGTCCGGTGGTACATCGGACTGTCCGGTGAGCCATTCACAGGCGAACTCGTCGCTCTCGGGAGATGATTAACGGTGTACGGCTATAAATCACCGGACTATCCGGTGGTGCACCGGACTGTCCGGTGAGCCAACGGTCAGCCGGGCCAACGGTCGGCCGAGGATTCCACACGTGACGCGTGGCTGAGCCAACGGTCACAATGGGACACCGGACTGTCTGGTGTGCACCGGACAGTGTCCGGTGCGCCAACGGCTCTACATCTGCAACGGTCGGCTTCGCCAAATAAGGAAAGAAATCTGCACCGCATAGTGTCCGGTGGTGCACCGGACTGTCCGGTGCGCCAGGCGACAGAAGGCAAGAATTGCCTTCCTGGAATGCTCTCAACGGCTCCTAGCTGCCTTGGGGCTATAAAAGGGACCCCTAGGCGCATGGAGGAGCACACCAAGCATTCTCTAAGCATTCCTAAGCACCAAGACTTCGATTCCGCGCATTTGATTCTTTGTGAGAGCAACTAGAGCTCTATTTGAGTTGTGAACTCGTCGGGTTGTGTTGTGAGCTCTTGTTGTGACTTGTGTGCGTGTTATCGCTCTGATTTGGTGTCTTGTGTGCGTTGCTCATCCCTCCCTTACTCTGTGCTTCTTTGTGAACATCAAAGTGTAAGGACGAGAGACTCCAATTTGTGGAGATTCCTCGCGAGCGGGATATAGTAAAGCAAAGCAAAACACTGTGGTATTCAAGTGGGTCTTTGGACCGCTTGAGAGGGGTTGATTGCAACCCTCGTCCGTTGGGAAGCCACAACGTGGAAGTAGGCAAGTTTTGTACTTGGCCGAACCACGGGATAAACCACTGTGTCTATCTGTGTTGATTCTCTTGTGGTTATCGTGTCTTACAAGAACTCCTCTCTAGCCACTTGGCCTTATTGTGCTAACGCTTAATCAAGTTTTTGTGGCTTTAAGTTTAAGTTTTTACAGGATCACCTATTCACCCCCCCTCTAGGTGTTCTCAATTGGTATCGGAGTCGTTCTCTTCAAGAAAGGGACTAATCGCCCGAAGAGATGGATCCTAAGGGGAAGGGAATTGTGATCAATGATAAGGAGAAGGAGTCTTTCGTCAACGAGCCAAAAGATGACAAGCCTACCGACTCGGGCTCGGGCCACAAACGAAAAGATGGGAAGAAGAAGAAGACAAGGCGCATCAAGGAGATCGTCTACTACGACGACAGCGACGAATCTTCCTCTTCCCAAAAGGACGACGACAACGACTACGAGAAAAGGAAGACGGTTAATTAAAATTTCTCTTTCGATTATTCTCGTATTCTGCATAGTTCAAATACACATTTGCTTTCCATTCCTCTTGGTAAAACTCCACACTTTGATGGGGAGGACTACGGATTTTGGAGTCACAAAATGCGTAGTCACTTGTTCTCTCTCCATCCAAGCATATGGGAGATTGTAGAGAGTGGAATGAAATTTGATAGCTCGGATAGTCCCATGTTTATAAATGAACAAATCCATAAAAATGCACAAGCTACTACTGTCCTTTTAGCATCTTTGTGCAGGGAAGAGTACAATAAGGTGAGTGGCTTGGACAATGCCAAGCAGATCTGGGACACCCTCAGGATCTCTCATGAGGGGAACAACGTCACCATGCTCACCAAGATGGAGTTGGTGGAGGGCGAGCTTGGGAGATTTGCGATGATAAGGGGAGAGGAGCCAACCCAAACATACAACCGGCTCAAGACCCTCATCAACAAAATAAGGAGCTACGGAAGCACACGATGGATGGACCACGACGTTGTTCGCCTAATGCTAAGGTCTTTTACTGTCCTTGATCCACATCTTGTGAACAATATTCGTGAAAATCCTAGGTACACCAAGATGTCACCCGAAGAAGTACTTGGAAAGTTTGTAAGCGGGAGAATGATGATCAAGGAGGCGAGATACGTGGACGACGCGTTGAATGGTCCAATCCATGAGCCTCAACCCGTTGCTCTCAAGGCAACGAGTAGCAAGGAGGCGCTACCTAGCAAGGTGGCGCAAGTTGAGGCAGCCAGGCTCAATGATGAAGAGATGGCCCTCATCATCAAGCGCTTCAAGACGGCGCTAAAGGGACGCAAGGGGCAGCCTAACAAGAACAAGACGAAGGGGAAGCGCTCATGCTTCAAATGTGGTAAGGTTGGTCATTTTATCGCTAACTGTCCCGATAATGATAGTGACCAGGAACAAGGGAACAAGAGGGAAAAGAAGAAAGCTTACAAGAAGGCTAAGGGCGAGGCACACCTTGGCAAGGAGTGGGACTCGGATTGTTCGTCGTCCGACTCCGACAACGAAGGACTCGCCGCCACCGCCTTCAACAAATCGGCCCTCTTCCCCAACGAGCGTCACACATGCCTCATGGCGAAGGAGAAGAAGGTATGTACTCGGAATACTACTCATGCTTTTTCAAGTGAGGATGAGTCTAGTGATGATGATGAAATAGATTATTCATGTTTATTCAAGGGCCTAGATAGAACCAAGGTTGATAAAATTAATGAATTAATTGATGCCTTGAATGATAAGAATAGGTTATTAGAAAAGCAAGAGGATCTTTTGTATGAAGAACATGATAAGTTTGTAGAGGCACAAAAATCCCTTGCTTTAGAAATTAAAAGGAATGAAATGCTTTCTAGTGAATTGTCTACATGCCATGACTCTATTTCTAGCTTAAAGAGCATAAATGATGATTTGAATGCTAAGTTAGAAATAGCAAATAGATTTAACTCTTGTGTAGAACATGTTGTGATTTGCACTAGGTGTAAAGATTTTAATGTTGATGCTTGTAGTGAACACCTAGTGTCTATTGCAAAGTTAAATGATGAAGTGGCTAGTCTTAATGCCCAACTTAAGACTAGCAAAAATGAATTTGATAAACTAAAATTTGCGAGGGATGCCTACACGATTGGTAGACACCCCTCAATTAAGGATGGGCTTGGCTTCAAGAGGGAAGCCAAGAACTTAACTAGTCATAAGGCGTCCATTCCCGCCAAGGAGAAAGGGAAGGCCTCTATGACTAATAGTGTTCAAAAGAATCATGCTTTCATTTATGGTGATAGAAAATTTTCTAGAAATGCATATAGGACCTGTGCTTATGATTCATATGCTATGACTTCTAGTTCCCATGTTGTGCATGGTAGAGATATGCCTAGGAAAAAAATTCATCATGTGCCTAGAAAGAATATTGTTCATGTTCCTAGGAAAGTAATTAATGAACCTTCTACCATTTTTCATACTTGCAATGCTTCCTTTGCTATTTGTAGAAAGAATAAGAAGGTGATTGCTAGAAAGTTAGGGGCAAGATGCAAGGGAGATAAAACTTGCATTTGGGTTCCTAAGACCATTTTGACTAACCTTGTAGGACCCAACATGAGTTGGGTACCTAAAACCCAAGCCTAAATTTGCCTTGCAGGTTTATGCATCCGGGGGTTCAAGCTGGATTATCGACAGCGGATGCACAAACCACATGACGGGGGAGAAGAAGATGTTCACCTCCTACGTCAAGAACAAGGATTCCCAAGATTCAATCATATTCAGTGATGGGAACCAAGGCAAGGTGAAAGGTCTAGGGAAGATTGCTATTTCATCCGAGCACTCTATTTCTAATGTGTTTTTAGTTGAGTCACTTGGATATAATTTGTTATCCGTTAGTCAATTATGCAATATGGGATATAACTGTTTATTCACAAATGTAGATGTGTCTGTCTTTAGAAGGTGTGATGGTTCACTAGCTTTTAAGGGTGTACTAGACAGCAAACTTTATTTAGTTGATTTTGCAAAAGAGGAGGCCGGTCTAGATGCATGCTTAATTGCTAAGACTTGCATGGGCTGGCTGTGGCATCGCCATTTAGCACATGTGGGGATGAAGAACCTTCACAAGCTTCTAAAGGGAGAACACGTGATAGGTCTAACTAACGTGCATTTCGAAAAAGATAGACCTTGTGCAGCTTGTCAAGCAGGTAAACAGGTGGGAAGTTCTCATCATACCAAAAATGTGATGACCACATCAAGACCGTTGGAGATGCTTCATATGGACCTCTTCGGACCCATCGCCTATCTAAGTATAGGAGGAAGTAAGTATGGTCTTATTATAGTTGATGATTTTTCCCGCTTCACTTGGGTATTCTTTTTGCAGGATAAATCCAAAACCCAAGGGACCCTCAAGCGCTTCCTAAGGAGAGCTTAAAATGAGTTTGAGCTCAAGGTGAAGAAGATAAGGAGCGACAATGGGTCCGAATTCAAGAACCTTCAAGTAGAGGAGTACCTTGAGGAGGAAGGGATCAAGCACGAGTTCTCTGCTCCCTACACACCACAGCAAAACGGTGTGGTAGAGAGGAAGAACAGGACGCTCATCGATATGGCGAGGACGATGCTTGGAGAGTTCAAGACTTCCGAGTGCTTTTGGTCGGAAGCCGTGAACACGGCTTGTCACGCCATCAACTGGGTCTACCTTCACCGCCTCCTCAAGAAGACTTCGTATGAGCTTCTAACCGGTAACAAACCCAATGTATCTTACTTTCGTGTATTTGGGAGCAAATGTTATATTCTAGTGAAGAAAGGTAGAAATTCTAAGTTTGCTCCCAAAGCTGTAGAAGGGTTTTTGTTAGGTTATGACTCAAATACAAAGGCGTATAGGGTCTTCAACAAATCATCGGGTTTGGTTGAAGTCTCTAGCGACGTTGTATTTGATGAGACTAATGGCTCTCCAAGAGAGCAAGTTGTTGATCTTGATGATGTAGATGAAGAAGACGTTCCAACGACCGCAATACGCACCATGGCGATTGGCGATGTGCGACCACAGGAACTCGAGGAGCAAGATCAACCTTCTTCCTCAACAATGGTGCATCCCCAACTCAAGATGATAAACAGGTTCATCAAGAAGAGGCGTGTGATCAAGGGGGAGCACAAGATGATCATGTGATGGAGGAAGAAGCACAACCGGCACCTCCAACCCAAGTTCGAGCGACGATTCAAAGGAATCATCCCGTCGACCAAATTTTGGGTGACATTAGCAAGGGAGTAACTACTCGTTCTAGATTAGTTAATTTTTGTGAGCATTACTCCTTTGTCTCTTCTATTGAGCCTTTCAGGGTAGAAGAGGCCTTGCTAGATCCGGATTGGGTGTTGGCCATGCAGGAAGAGCTCAACAACTTCAAGAGAAATGAAGTTTGGACACTGGTGTCTCGTCCGAAGCAAAATGTTGTGAGAACCAAGTGGGTGTTCCGCAACAAACAAGACGAGCACGGGGTGGTGACAAGGAACAAGGCTCGACTTGTGGCAAAAGGTTATGCCCAAGTCGCAGGTTTGGACTTTGAGGAGACTTTTGCTCCTGTGGCTAGGCTAGAGTCCATTCGTATTTTGCTAGCATATGCCGCTCACCATTCTTTCAGGTTGTTCCAAATGGATGTGAAGAGTGCCTTCCTCAACGGGCCAATCAAGGAGGAGGTGTACGTGGAGCAACCCCCTGGCTTCGAGGATGAACGGTACCCCAACCACGTATGTAAGCTCTCTAAGGCGCTCTATGGACTTAAGCAAGCCCCAAGAGCATGGTATGAATGCCTTAGAGACTTTTTAATTGCTAATGCTTTCAAGGTTGGGAAAGCCGATCCGACTTTATTCACTAAGACTTGTGATGGTGATTTGTTTGTGTGCCAAATTTATGTCGATGACATAATATTTGGTTCTACTAACCAAAAGTCTTGTGAAGAGTTTAGCAAGGTGATGACGCAGAAATTCGAGATGTCGATGATGGGCGAGTTGAACTACTTCCTTGGGTTCCAAGTGAAGCAACTCAAGGACGGTACCTTCATCTCCCAAATGAAGTACACGCAAGACTTGCTAAAGCGGTTTGGGATGAAGGACGCCAAGCCCGCAAAGACTCTGATGGGAACCGACGGACACACCGACCTCAACAAAGGAGGTAAGTCCGTTGATCAAAAGGCATACCGGTCAATGATAGGGTCTTTACTTTATTTATGTGCTAGTAGACCGGATATTATGCTTAGCGTATGCATGTGTGCTAGATTTCAATCTGATCTAAGGGGGTGTCACCTTGTGGCCGTGAAGCGAATCCTTAGATATTTAGTCGCTACGCCTTGCTTCGGGATCTGGTATCCAAAGGGGTCTAACTTTGACTTGATTGGATATTCAGACTCCGACTATGCTGGATGTAAGGTCGATAGGAAGAGTACATCAGGGACGTGTTAATTCTTAGGAAGGTCCCTGGTGTCATGGAATTCTAAGAAACAAACTTCCGTTGCCCTATCCACCGCTGAGGCCGAGTATGTTGCCGCAGGACAGTGTTGCGCTCAACTACTCTGGATGAGGCAAACCCTCCGGGACTTTGGCTACAATCTGAGCAAAGTCCCACTCCTATGTGACAATGAGAGTGCTATCTGCATAGCAGAAAATCCTGTTGAGCATAGCCGCACAAAGCACATTGACATCCGGCATCACTTTTTGAGAGACCACCAGCAAAAGGGAGATATCGAAGTGTTTTATGTTAGCACCGAGAACCAGCTAGCTGATATCTTTACCAAGCCTTTAGATGAGAAGACCTTTTGTAGGCTGCGTAGTGAGCTAAATGTCTTAGATTCGCGAAACTTGGATTGATTTATAGCATACATGTGTTTATGCCTTTGATCATGTTCCTTATGCATTTTGTTGTTTACTTATGGTGCTCAAGTTTTACAAGCACTCCCCGGACCTCACAAGTCCATTTGCAAGTGATGCACACATTAAGGGGGAGATGTGCTACAACTTGACCCTTTGAGACTAACCATGTGCTTGAGTTTTCTTAATTTAATCTCAAAGGAGGTTTGAAAGGGAAAAGGCGGACTTGGACCATGAAAGACTTCCACTGCACTCCGATGAGAGGGTAACTTATTCCAAGTTCATCTCATGTACTCTTATTGCCTTTGTACTCTTATTTGAAGATTTTGGTGAGGCAATGGGGTTAAAGGGCCAAAATTGATCCCGTTTTGGTGCTTGATGCCAAAGGGGGAGAAAATAAGGCCAAAGCAATAATAAATGGATCAGCTACCACTTGAGAAATTTTGAAAATAATAGAATAGAGCTTTTGGTTTGTCAAAACTCTCTTATTGTCTCTCTTGTCAAAAGTTGGCCTCTTGTGGGGAGAATGGTTGATTATGGGAAAAAGAGGGAGTTTTTGAAATCTTTGATCAATTTCTCTTGGAACAACTCCTTTTATGTCTCAACAAGTGTGTTTGACTTAGAGATAGGAATTTGAGGTTGATTTGCAAAAACAAAACCAAGTGGTGGCAAAGAGTGATCCATATATGCCAAATTTGAATCAAAACAATTTTGAGTTCTCATTTGTATTGATGTTGCACCTCTTTTAGTTGCTTTTTGTTGTGTTGGCATAAATCACCAAAAAGGGGGAGATTGAAAGGGAAATGTGCCCTTGGGCCATTTCTAAGTATTTTGGTGATTGAGTGCCAACACAAGTGCTTAAGTGAAAATATATGCCAATTGATGGACAAAGTGCAAATCAAGTCTAAAGGTATGTTTCTAGACTTAGTATATTGTTTTGAGAACTAATGTATTGTGTCTAAGTGCTGGAAATAGGAGAAATCAAATTGGAAAAGAGATAGCCTCTTTCAGCTGAAGTCTGCTAAGTCTGGGTGCACCGGACTGTTCGGTGGTGCACCGGACAGTGTCCGGTGCGCCAGGCTGGCTCTGGCGAACTTGCTGCTCTCGGGACTTCGACGGCGGTGTACGGCTATAAATCACCGGACTGTCCGGTGGTACACCGGACTGTCCGGTGAGCCATTCACAGGCGAACTCGTCGCTCTCGGGAGATGATTAACGGCGTACGGCTATAAATCACCGGACTGTCCGGTGGTGCACCGGACTGTCCGGTGAGCCAACAGTCGGCCGAGGATTCCACGCGTTACGCGTGGCCGAGCCAACGGTCACAATAGGGCACCGGACTGTCCGGTGTGCACCGAATAGTGTCCGGTGCGCCAACGGCTCTACATCTGCAACGGTCGGCTTCGCCAAATAAGGAAAGAAATCCGCACCGAACAGTGTCCGGTGGTGCACCGGACTGTCCGGTGCGCCAGGTGACAGAAGGCAAGAATTGCCTTCCTGGAATGCTCTCAACGGCTCCTAGCTGCCTTGGGGCTATAAAAGGGACCCCTAGGCGCATGGAGGAGCACACCAAGCATTCTCTAAGCATTCCTAAGCACCAAGACTTCGATTCCGCGCATTTGATTCTTTGTGAGAGCAACTAGAGCTCTATTTGAGTTGTGAACTCGTCGGGTTGTGTTGTGAGCTCTTGTTGCGACTTGTGTGCGTGTTGTCGCTCTGATTTTGTGTCTTGTGTGCGTTGCTCATCCCTCCCTTACTCTGTGCTTCTTTGTGAACATCAAAGTGTAAGGGCGAGAGACTCCAATTTGTGGAGATTCCTCGCGAGCGGGATATAGTAAAGCAAAGCAAAACACCGTGGTATTCAAGTGGGTCTTTGGACCGCTTGAGAGGGGTTGATTGCAACCCTCGTCCGTTGGGACGCCACAACGTGGAAGTAGGCAAGTTTTGTACTTGGCCGAACCACGGGATAAACCACTGTGTCTATCTGTGTTGATTCTCTTGTGGTTATCGTGTCTTGCAAGAACTCCTCTCTAGCCACTTGGCCTTATTGTGCTAACGCTTAATCAAGTTTTTGTGGCTTTAAGTTTAAGTTTTTACAGGATCACCTATTCACCCCCCCTCTAGGTGTTCTCAATTCCAACACAGCTGCAATTGCTCTCCAGGAGTGTGAGTTCTTCGGGAGGAAAAGAGGATATTTCTCGAGTGACCTGGCAAGGAGAATGACAAATGGTCACAATATGTTTCCATCCAGTTGTTGGGCAGTGTTTGGGTCAGAGACACCGACTCTACAACGTGTTGCGAAGCGGCTTCTTGCACAGTGTGTTTCATCAAGTGATTGTGAATGCAATTGGAGTATATTCGCTTTCATTCATACAAAGCTCCGCAACATACTAGGATACGAGAAGCTACATGAGTTGGTGTTCGTGAATTACAACATAAGTTTACGAATTCAACGTGCATCAGGTACGCCTGGGCCTAGTGAATTTGAACCCACTTTAACCCTCATGGATCTCTCGTTACATAGGCATAACAGAGCCATTCATGATTGGATGGAAAGAGGGAGATCCAATGCGGATCCAACATTGGATGAGGACTCATCTTAGAGTGACACACCCGTTCCTAACAAAGTTGTTTACATCAATTGCCCCAAAAACATGGAGACACAGAGGATATACATGAATGGTTTGATACAACAGTTGGTGACGCCCACCTCGGAAAAAGAAAAAGAAAACTTGGTCCCTCAGAAAGCGAAGTAAAAAAGTTAAATTTGGTGACAAGGAAGAAAAGTTTGACACTGAAGAAAGCAGTAGTGAAGATGATGGTGACAACGATTCCCATGGAGACGAAGGAGATGACAATGATGGTAGCCACGAGGATAGTGGAGGTGATGTTTGAGCATATGATGTTGGGAGAATGGGAGTAGCCATGGTGGAACATATCACACTGGAGCATATGGTGCTGGGGGTAGCCATTCTAGAACATATGTGTTGGAGCATATGGTGCTAGGGTAGCCATGCCTCCCAAGATTCAAGGTATGGAATACCTCATTCATAACAACGTCATTCGGTTTGTGGACCGGTTGATGATGGTAGTCATAGTTCATCTAGCTCGAGTTACAACTATCCGTCTCGACATGGCCAATACTTATATGGTGCATGGGCACCACCACCCTATCCAATACCACCATCAGTCATGTATGAGTATGGACAACCATCTCCTCTACTCGCATATATATAGGGTCTGTTTGGTTGGGCTGTGGCTGTGGAAAAAGTTGTTGTGGGCTGTGAGCTGTGGAAAAAGCTGCTGTAGACTGTGAGTTGTTAAAAAGCTAAAAATTGTTTGATAGAAATCACTAAAAGTCGTTAAAAGTTCTTCGATATATGTTTTCACAGTTCCATCCAAAAGCCAATAAAAGCAGATCCATGGGTGTTTTCAGTTTTGCACTGCGAGAAAGCCAGCTTTTAGAAAAAGCTGCTTCCTAGATCTAGCCTTTTGGTTGGCTTTTGGCTTTTGGGGGACAAAAGCCAAAACCAAAAGCTAAACCAAACACACCCATACTCGCATCCTGCACCCAATTCGACATATGGACGACCATTTTAGGGTGTCACAAACTTGAATCCATATGCTTCTACAGCCTTTCAGGTGTGTTCCTTCATCATTAAATATCTATTTTATTTTAGAACTGTACAGGAATATAAATATGTACATGGAATGGGCCCACACCCAAATGCTTCAAATATGCTTGAACATTATGACTCCAACAGAATATGTGGATGTGCTATCATTCGAGTATTACTTTTGCGTGGTAATTTGTCTTTATTGTGCAATCTGTGTTATGGAAAACTTTTATATGTACTTGTATGACACAACTACAATCTTCTATTGATGTGTGTTGCACTCATTTCTATTTGCATATATATGTTTTATGTGTTTTTGTGCATCAAATTATCTGTGAATGTATTGTTATTAATTGTGCAGTTTGATTTAAACAATTTACAAACTTATCCCACTAACAAATTATTTTTTGTAGAGTTTACAACGTTTGTGGGTATTTTTGCAGCGAAAATCGATATTTAACAGCGGTTCTAGACCGAGACTTCCAAAAAAAATCGGATTCAAATTTGAAAATGCAAACACTTCGGTTTTAGCGAATTTTGGCGGTTTTTTGTTGTTTTTTCGTTTTCGATAGGGATCGAGAAATGACGCTAAAACGAGATTAAAAACCCTGAACAGTACCTCCCTTCGTCAGGGCTCTGGATTCTCGAGAACTACGCGCGTTCATGTGTATCTGAAACCTCTGCAAGAAGACGAAGGAGAACTGTTACGAACAACCCATGGGAGCCACCGGGAGATTCCTGTACCGTCCCGTTTCGAATACTGTTTTTTCCCGATCGTTTTCGAATTGTTCAGGAACCGATTAAAAACGGTATGAAAATAATTTAGCTAGTTTTTCGATCGTTTTCGTATTTTTCGTTTCCGAGTCGTGCTAATACCGTTTTCTACCGTTTTATATAATATGAGATAGATCTATCACATAATTTATTTAAGTTATAGACTTTTGTTGTGTTCAAGTGAATGAATAAGCGAAAAGCAAATGTTATAATTACTCTAACTAATATGAATGATGAAAAAGAGTTGTTTGTATATTTCTAAATCTTAAAAATTAGGTAATACATCACTTTATTATGTTTTTGTTAAAACTATAAAATAATTATCTTTCCGACTATAGTTTATCGTTTTCGATCGTTTTCGAATAACCGACAATTCCGATCCCGTATTTCGACCGTTGATTTTTGTTTTCGTTTTCGTCCCGGCAAAAAAAATATGAAAACAAAAACAATTTAGCTGTTTTTTCGATCGTTTTCGACCGTTTTCATCCTTGTTTAAGTAGCTTGTGAGGCGGTGACGCGAGAGAACCGGCTGACCTGATTTGCTCAGCACCTCTTTAACCTTTACGACAAGTCGATTCTCCCCTGGGGCCTAGCTGGCCGCTTTCCGGCTTTGGCGCACTCGCGTCGAAGGGGATAAAACGGCGGCGAAACAACGGCTGCACTGCTGGAACCGCAGCCGGAGTCCAACGATTCGTCCTGTCCAACGCCGGTCAGCGGCGGTCGCCTTTTACCGACCGGACACCTAACCCAGACACCATCAGCCGCCCATAAGAGAACGACGAAAAGAACTCACCGTCTCGTCGTCAGAGCATCTGAGGTGCTGCTCCTGCTCCAAAGCGAAGAAGCCAGCTGCTTGTTGTTAGGTGCGCAGTCTATCGCGCATGCAGTGAGTGCTGTCGTGGCGGCGCTGCGACTGCGACTGCGACTGCGACTGTGCCCCCATGATCGCCTCGTCAACACCGCCACCTAAACCTTGAGAACAACGTGTGCCTTTCTTTATTTTAGCCTTTCGTTCTGCAAGTAGTGCTACAGGCGTACGTGCATTGGAGATGCTGGTCCGGCGGCGGGCGCCCTGACGGATTGCATCGGCAAACTTCCCACCGAATTCTCGGATGTCTCTGTGCTAGCTAATCGATGAGCTAGACGACGACTTCAACGTTGACCTGCGTCCCACTCGGAATGATTTCTTCTCTGCTGTTATCTGGAAGCTTGGGATGGATACCTTCTTTCTCTAGAGTTCAGACACTGTAAACTAAAATATACTCGTAGCGTCCAACTTGAGGGCTTGTTTGGGTACTTCCGTTCCCGCCATCTCAGCCTGCTTGCTTACCTATGGCTCAGCAGAACCTACCACTGATGGCTACTAGTAATATTTATATTCAATCATGGGTTCAGTTCAGCTTTCTTTCAGAATCACGGCGGCACTGGTGCGTTGATGTTATCCAAAACATAGGTTCTCCGGAGAAGCATTATTATATATGTGAAACAGATGATGCTTCGGCTATAACAAGATTATAGTCTTCTCTCCTTTCGATTTGATTGCTACTTGTAACTGCTCAGCTGTCGTTTTGCCGTTGCTTCGCTCGCTTTCCACGTTTTCAGTGTGACCGAGGCCTGTTTGGATCGCAACAGCCAGATGAAAGAAAACCAATTTGGTATTTGACACACAAGCTGCACGTCTGACTTTAAGGGGCAATATAATCTTTGTATATTGATATATCAGTTTTACACTGCATGAATTATATATCTTTATGCACAAGTCGTATTACCTATTTATCAGGGTCGCCACTCACATGCACTTCTTTCGAGGAAGTATGACAGGTTCAATATAAGGTCTTTATAAAGACCCACAACAACTCATGTGGTAGTTTCCTTTTTTTTTCCTTTGTAGTTTTATGTTTCCATTTTCCAAGATCCAATTCCAAATCCGATTAAAAAATAAGTATCAAATCAAATTTGAATGTAACAATCAAAACCATGGTCCAGCACACAAAATATTTATTTTAAGAAAAATACTCTTTTAAATGTATAGTCCAGTTAAAGGCACTAACTCAAATAAATATTTTAAAGAACTTTATTCATTTCTTGAAATATAAAATTTGGATGCTACATCCCATCTTATGTTTGTTGTGTTAAGGTAATCTAGTACCTAGGGTTAAGATCCTATCCCAAAACGTGGCTCTGATAACATGGTGTTCTAAGATCTAAGCTCGAAACTCTAGACACTAAAATTGTCGTGGCGGCAAGCCTACGGCAGAAACATGCCGTCCGTCGGGCTCGGTCGACACCGGCAGCACGTCGGCTGCAATTCCAATCTCCCATATGGGGACGACGAGGCAGGCAGCCTTGGCATTTCAGTTTCAACGCTGGTGCTCTCTACCGTACTGACAAACCACTAGAAACTTTCTTCTCTCTATTCGAGAGATGCGGGAAGACTTTCTTCCCATATGTTAAACGCTTATTAAAATCGTGCGGCCGTTGCATTGCACGTCATCCGCAGCACAGCTAGCATCCCGATCTATCACGCACCTGCACAGAAACAGAGCTGCCCGTCGTGCATTTTTTTTTTCTGGTATATATAAGCGGAACCGAAAACATGTTGGGTCGTTAGGTGTTCACGTTGTCAGCAGATTGCGTCCGTTGCGTTGTTCAGATCACCCGGCCATTGAGACCGGATTGTTAAAATTTACAGGATCTCTAGGAGTAGATCAGTGGGGTAATCTATATTCTATTGAGTAATTTCGGGTTCCTAATTTCTAGAACAGAACAGTATTTAGATTGTTACCGTCATTGGGAAGCGCAGGCGTGTTGGAGGATGTAGATCCGTCCGCCATCAGGTTTGTTGATGAAGGTTGATGCAGCGAGGTTGTCGACGGCGATGAACGGTGGTGTCTTCCCGTCACTGGCTGCGCACCCTCTCAGATCGGTGTTAGGGTTTTGTCGGTGGGGAGTACGGCTCTCAAGAAACACGTGCTCTTAGCCGCCGGCCCCCACCCTTTTATTTATAGCGCAGTGTGACAGGGGCCCACCAACCATATCGGGTTGGACGCCCCCGATCAGGGCGCAATCAAAGGCCCAAGATGTCCGTTGGGGCCATCTTGGTGGAGATCAATCCAACATTCTCCCCCTTGATCTCATCGTTCACTTTAAACTTTAAACTTTAACTTCAACACTTTTCACTTTACTCGTTCCATCACAGATAAGTGCATAGAGCATGTTTCATCGTCACGATCAATCGTCGATAGATTTGACAGCTACAATACACATCTCTGATCTGAAACAGTTACTTTAACTTTAGGCCCTATTTATAGTCCAGGAATCATAGGCTTTCCCTTAAACCCATGCCGGCTACATGTTCTTTGAACACTTTGGGTGGTAAGCCTTTTGTAAGTGGATCCGCGAGCATCTTTTCACTTCTTATATGCTCAAGACTTATTATTTGATCCCGGACTTTATCCTTCACAACGTAGTACTTTATGTCAATGTGTTTGGCAGCACCACTTGACCTATTGTTGTGAGCATATTGTACTGCTGGAGCATTATCGCAGTATAACTTTAGTGGTTTATGTATGCTGTCGACCACCTTTAAACCGGGTATGAACTTCTTTAACCAGTTCACCTGCCCCGAAGCCTCAAAACACGCTACAAACTCGGCATACTCTGTGGACGATGTAGTGACGGTTTGTTTTGAGCTTTTCCATGAAATAGCTCCACCTGCGAGAGTGAACACATATCCAGATGTGGATTTTCTATCATCTCCCGCATAATCAGAATCTGTATACCCCACTATTTGGAGTGAATCTGTCCTTCTATACGTCATCATGAGGCCTTTCGTGCCTTGCAAATATCGCAAGACTTTCTTTACCAATTTCCAGTGCTCAATCCCTGGATTACATTGAAATCTGCCAAGCAACCCGGTAACAAAAGCTAAGTCAGGGCGCGTACACACTTGAGCATACTGCAGGCTTCCGACAGCAGAAGCATATGGAACCACTTTCATTTGGTCGAGCTCGTACTGGTTCCTAGGGCATTGAAAATCCCCATATTTGTCGCCTTTGACTATTGGTGCAGGTGATGCACTACATTTGTGCATATTGAATCTCTTTAAAATCTTTTCTATGTATAACTTTTGGGACAGTCCCAATACCCCTTTTGTTCTATCTCGGTGAATCTCTATGCCCAAAACAAAAGACGCTTCACCAAGATCTTTCATGTCAAATTTTGAGGACAAAAACTTCTTTGTCTCCAGCAGTAGACTGACATCACTACTAGCAAGTAAGATATCATCCACATATAGGATTAGGAAGATGTACTTTCCATTCTTAAACTTTGCATATACACAGTTGTCCTCAACATTCTCTTTAAACCCAAAATCCTTTATTGTTCTATCAAACTTCAAGTACCACTGTCTTGAAGCTTGTTTTAAACCATAAATTGATTTCTTTAGGCGGCATCCCATGCCTTCTTTTTCTTTCACAACAAAACCTTTCGGTTGTGCCATGTAAACAATTTCTTCCAAATCCCCATTGAGGAATGCCGTCTTTACATCCATCTGATGTAACTCTAAATCATAGTGTGCCACTAATGCCATTATAATTCTGAAGGAGTCCTTACATGAGACTGGAGAAAATGTCTCATTGTAATCAATCCCTTCTCTTTGTGTAAAGCCTTTTGCCACAAGTCGCGCTTTATGTCTTTCAATATTCCCTTTGGAGTCGAGTTTTGTTCTGTAGACCCATTTACAGCCTACTGTTTTGGCTCCTTTAGGAATTGTCTCTAAATCCCAAACTTTGTTAGCATTCATTGATTCCATTTCATCTTCCATGGCTTTAAGCCACTTTGACGAGTGCTCACTTCTCATGGCTTCTTCAAATGAGGTGGGATCACCCTCCATTTGAAGTCCTTCGGTGTTGTACACCTCATAATCATCAGGAATAGCTGATCTTTTAATTCTTTGAGACCTTCTTGGGGCCTCTACATTTGGCACATCTGCTGTCTGGGGCTGTTGTTGCTCCCCCTCACTTGTGGCATCATTTTCTATAGGATCCTGAAGGATAGGTTCCTCATATCCATTCATTGTTGCCACAGGAGAACTAACAACAGGTGTTGTCACTACAGTGTCTTGTACTGTTCGTGCAACAGGAACAGGTAATTCAAAAATTGGTTCCTGAAACATTGGAGTGGGCACATATACCCGCTTTTCCTCAAGGTCAATTTTTCGACTTACCATGCTCCCCCTCATCATTTCATCCTCTAGGAACACAGCGTGTCTCGTTTCTACAAACTTTGTATATCTATCTGGACAGTAGAAACGAAACCCTTTCGATCTTTCTGGATAGCCAATGAAATGGCAACTTACTGTTTTGGGATCTAGTTTCCCAATGTTTGGGTTAAACACTTTAGCCTCAGCAGGACTCCCCCACACACGTAAGTGGTTTAGTGAGGGTACTTTTCCTGTCCACAACTCATACGGTGTTTTGGGCACCGACTTACTTGGTACTCTATTGAGAATATGAATGGCGGTTTTCAGTGCCTCCATCCATAGACTCAATGGTAAGGTAGAGTAACTCATCATACTACGCACCATATCCATCAATGTACGGTTACGCCTTTCAGCTACTCCATTCTGCTGAGGTTCGCCCGGTGTTGAGTACTGGGCTACTATACCATTTTCCTGTAAGAACCTTGCAAAAGGTCCAGGAACTTGGCCATATGGGGTATGCCGACCATAGTACTCTCCACCACGGTCAGACCGGACTACCTTAATCTTTGAACTATGCTGATTTTCAACTTCAGCCTTAAATATCTTAAATTTATCCAACGCTTCTGTTCTTTCTTTGATTGGATAAATGTAGCCAAAACGAGAGTAATCATCTGTGAATGTTATGAACGAGTCAAAACCATCCACACTTTTCATAGGAAATGGACCACATATATCTGTGTGGATTATCTGTAGAATTCCTGTGCTTCGTTTGGCGTTCTTTTTAATTTTCTTTGCATACTTTCCTTTAATGCATTCTCTGCATTGTTCTAAGTCTGAGAACTCTAATGGAGGAAGAATATCATTCTTAACTAGTCTCTCTATTCTCCCCCTCGAAATATGGCCTAAACGACAGTGCCATAATTTCGATGATTCATCATGAGTTCTCGTTCGTTTTCTGTTTTCATTCAGTGACGAGGATACATTTTCATTCATATCGCTCACGGAATTCACATTTTCACGAAGCGATAACAAATAAAGATCTTCCTTTTGAAAAGCAAGACCAACACTTTCTTTATTATGAAATATCTCACATTTGCCATCTCCAAAATGACAATCAAAACCATTATTGTCCAAACATGAGACACTAATCAAATTCCTCTGTAAAGAGGGAACATAAAGAACATCTCTAAGTACAAGTATGAAGCCATTAGCAAGCTCTAGAGGAAGGTCGCCAACAGCTTCAACATCTGCTTGCACTCCATTTGCAACTTTAATGTGTCTTTCTTTTCTTTGCATAGTCCTCGTCGAATGGAATCCCTGTAAAGAATTAGCAACATGGATGGTTGCCCCTGAGTCAATCCACCAAGTAGATTTTGAATATTGTACATATAGGGATTCATTAATGAACGTAATAATGTTCTCACCATTCTTTGCCATGATAGACTTTAAGAATTCAGGACAGTCTTTCTTGTAATGTCCTGTCTTCTTGCAGTGGAGACATTGATCTTTGTTTACCATAAACTTTTTCTGTTGAGGCTGATGGTGCTGAGGAGCCTTTCCCTTTGCTTTTGCGGGAGAGTTGGCATTAGCATTAAAATTTCTTTTCTTATTATCTTTAACATAGTGGAGAGTGCCACCATTGGCGGCTTTTATTCTCTCCTCTTCTTGCACACACATAGCCATACAACGATCAAGATCCCACTTCTCGGGTTGAATGTTGTAGTTGACAACAAAGGTGTCGAACTCTTTTGGCAGTGAAGCAAAAATCAAATGGACAAGGAATTCATCCTTAACATGCAAATCCATTGGTTTAAGCTTTGAGTTCATATGACTCATCTTTAGTATGTGCTCTCTTATGCCAGTGCCATTGCCTCCTCCAGAATACCTCTCTGTCATCATCTGCTTTATCAGCTGAGTTGCATATGTCTTTGAAGAGCCATAGAACTGACCCTTTATTCTATCGAGGTATTCTGTGACAGTGTCACACTCTGGAATTGAGCCCGCAATAGAAGGCTCAACTGTATTCTTTAGCACTGCCATGCACTTTTTGTTGGCAATAACCCACTTTCTATGTTCAAGGTCATAAGCCATCTGTTTGGGAGCATGGTCCCTCTGTCTGTTCTGCCAAGCAGACTCAGCCTCATCTGTCTCTCTCACTGGTGCCACAGGCTCAGTGGGACACGGTGTGGTGACTACCCAGTCCACCTCAGCCAAAACGAAGGCTAGGTCAATTTTTTTTCTTCCATTCTGTATAATTATCTCCTTTTAGGGGTGGAATATCTTTAATAAACCCCATCAAGGAGTATCCTCCTGAAATTACAATTCATGTAAGTGAGAACAAATTACATTAATTGCATGCTTCAGTTTCAACAAAAAATTAAAGCATACAAATTTATCCAGTTTATATTAATTCTACATCACCGGTGGGCAGAAATAGAATTAATGTAAAACAAAAGACACTATAATATTATAATATTGCTATTAATCAACGTTGGTCAGAATAATAACAATACTATAATAATATGAAAATCATATCCATTTTTCAAAATTAAATTCTCCCGTTGGTTCGAACTTAATAATGAAAATAATAACTTTAAATACGCAGCGGAAACGTTAATAAAACTTTTATTCAGAAGCATAAAAATAAATTCTTTTCTATTCTCTAATCAAATTATCTCGTTGGTTCAAATTTAAATAGAGATAGAACATCAATAATCAAATAATGGCTTCTGAAAAAAAAATCGTTTACTGTTTCTTTCCTTTAATTGGGTTGAAATCGGCCCAATAAAGCCATCACGTTCAGATTAGGGTTTGTACTAGTATATATATGTAATGGCTCTTTCTTTTCCCTCTCCCAGCCGCCACATTCTTTCTTTCTGTTAGCGTTTTCCTCGGGGCGGTAACGGCTGGCGGCTCTAAACCCGCAGGCCTGGAGTTCCAGCTCACGCGCCCTCAACAGCAGACGCCATGGACTCTGGGTCGAGCGCCGCCATCCTTTATCCAGCGCTGGGAAAAAAACAAAGAATCGGCTACGCGGCAGTGCACGCGGCCTGCGCGCGCCTAGCAGCGAGCCGAGGCAGCGGAACGGGGAGAAGCCTACGCCCCTGCACCTGCACGTGCAGGTTTGGAGTAGCATGCCATTTCTTTTTCTTTGAATTTGACGTGACGTGTCTCTGTTTTCTTTTGCAGGGGTAAATCCAGTCGCCATTTGGCTTTCTTTTCTGTTGTTTTATCTCTGAATCCAAAACAGATTCGACATCTTTTCATTTTCATCGATTAAAACTTTTCCCCAACTAGATCAACACCTAGATTAAGGCTCCGATACCAATGTTACATCTACAGGATCTCTAGGAGTAGATCAGTGGGGTAATCTATATTCTATTGAGTAATTTCGGGTTCCTAATTTCTAGAACAGAACAGTATTTAGATTGTTACCGTCATTGGGAAGCGCAGGCGTGTTGGAGGATGTAGATCCGTCCGCCATCAGGTTCGTTGATGAAGGTTGATGCAGCGAGGTTGTCGACGGCGATGAACGGTGGTGTCTTCCCGTCACTGGCTGCGCACCCTCTCAGATCGGTGTTAGGGTTTTGTCGGTGGGGAGTACGGCTCTCAAGAAACACGTGCTCTTAGCCGCCGGCCCCACCCTTTTATTTATAGCGCAGTGTGACAGGGGCCCACCAACCATATCGGGTTGGACGCCCCCGATCAGGGCGCAATCAAAGGCCCAAGATGTCCGTTGGGCCCATCTTGGTGGAGATCAATCCAACACGGATACTTTAGAATGAACCAGAGGCGAGGCGATGATTGAGCGTTTGAGCTGCTCAGCCGGCCGGCCGGGGAGATGCTTGTCAAACTTGCCTATAGCAACGTCATATTGGCTGGTGCGAATCTGGCGGACACGCCTGCCTCAAATGTAATGTACCCGTATTAAAGCCTCTAGAAAAGAAAGAAAAAAAACCTGATCACCACGTTTGAGCTGACTCGTCGACGCTATCCGATCTATCTACCGCGCATCAAAACTGATTTAAGAAGCAACAAGACAAATACTCATTTTCAGCCAGCAGCTTCAGAGAGAGCTACATTTACCTTGCACTGGCAGTCGAGAACGCTGTCAGGCTCAGGCACAAGCAACCGGAGCAAAAAACGCAAACGGCACAGCAGGAGGCGATCCACCACCACACGCAATAAACGAGACACAGCCGCCGGCTGGGTCAAGCGACGTCTCTGAACCCCGTGTGCGGAGGAAGGCTGGCTGAGAGCGACGGAAACGCGTAGAAAAACCAGCGCATGTTGTGCACGGTGCACCCCCGCGCCCGCCTATAAAACCGAGAGCGAAGGCCCGTTCCTCCCTCCAGCGGGAAAAAAAAACAAAATGGAGGGGCTCATCCCGTTCATCTACAAGGCCATCAAGGAGCGGCGGGCCCGGAGCTACAGCTACTACTACTCGCGGTGCAACTCCACCGGCTCGTCGCGCGGCCGGCTCGGGGCCCGCGTGGAGGACAGCTCGTGGGACCTGCAGCAGAAGCAGTGGGAGTCGGCCGGCACCGGCGGCAAGGCGGCGGCGGGGGCGGCGGAGCGGGAGATGGCCCAGGCGCACCGCCGCCACCGCTCCCTCGACGAGCTGGCGGGGGAGGTGGGCGCCTCGCCCGGGTGGCGCCGCCGGCCGGGCGCGCCGCTCAGGGCCCGCAGCGTCAGGATCTTCTCCTGCATCGGCGGCGTGTGATGTGCGGATGCACCGGCCGCGTGGCCTGCATCGTTCCGCAGGGACTGGATGGCGGAGGGTTTGTTTGGACGCGTCGTGCTCGTGCTCGTGCTCGTCGAGCATGCGCGCAGGGGGTGACGTGAAGGGGGTGGTTTGCTCGTTTTTTTTTTTTTGCTTCGATCTATCCGAGGTGGGCAGCGAAGGAGTAGTAATTCTGCAGTGGATGTAAATCCTGCTAATGTAATCCAACAAAAAGTGTACATATGCATATGGATTTGTGAAGATGCAAATTAAATTTGCAAATCATGGTTTGCATTGCATGCCCCCTGCTTCTGCTTCTGCTTCCGAGACGGTGCAGGAAACTGTCAAATAGGAACGAGATCGTCTGCAGTCAGCCAATACGACCTGCCTCTGCAGTCATGCGATCTGTGCCGTTTGTTGTGGATCCAACCGTTAACAGCTCTCAGGCTCTCCATTTCTCTGTAAGCTGGATGTTGGCCCAATAAATTTGGCCCACTCAATCACTAGCAAGTCACGAACAGGTGGTGGACCTCCGGCCACTCCGACCGGCGCAGCTAACAGGACAGGAATGCCATTAGAAGCGATCTTCAGAGTACAACAATTGACACAGTCAAAAGAGTTTTATTTACGGCAACAGAGCACTTGTGGCAACAAACAACCAAACATTTTTGCATCACCAGATTCTAGCAATCAAAGAGCAGTACTTAACATATATGGGTTCACTTGAATTATAAAAGCAAAAGCTATTCCAACCAAGTTCTGGTACTAGAATTCAGCATTCAGGTGGCAACAAAGCATCAACAGCAACAGAGAACTCAGCTATGCTCTCCACCAAGCTTTGTTATTAGAATTCAGCATCAAGATCGTTACTGACTCCACTCTGCAAAATTAAAAAAACAAGTGAACTCTATGGAATGGAGAGGAATTTTGAATAGTCATAATTTTAAAATATTACCATCAGTAGTTGAGAGAAGGTATTGATAGAGGAATATGAATCAGACATCCCTTCCTTGGTCCAAGCAATCTTGTTGGTTCTCAAAGGTAAAATTTTCATCAAGGCTACCGATCGTTACGAGATATTCATTGTTGCCTTCCAATACCTTGGTGCATGCAACCATTGACCTTTCATACTCACCTTGAAAAGCTTCAAATATAGGTGGTGTGTACAGCTTGCTAGTTTGGATTAGCATAGGTGTCCTCATTTTGATTCTAGGCATTTTTTTCCTTGATTCAAATTCAGCATTTAGCTCATTATTTCTTTTATCTTGCACAAGCCTTTCGAAATGCTTAAAAAACCTAATGATATCAAAATCACATTTGAAATGCCTCTTTAAGTCACTGTTGGGGGCCTTCGGCTTCCGAAGGTCCTCAAAAATATGATTTAACAGTGTTTCTGGAGTATAATGTGTGAACAGGTATCTTCGGACTCGAATCAGCACCACAGTGGGAGAAGAATACGAGCGCCGAAGCTGTGAGCAGGAAAGCTTCGGCATGATAGCAGAAAAGGAAACCGACTTAAAGATGAAAATGCTATTTAGGCCTCGGTGGATTACTATAGAATCACTACCAAATGTAAAGGGCATGGATGTAATTTTACATGGGCTGTGTCCCGTGCCTATAAATAGGTGAACAGTGCCCCCGTACTGTTCACGCTGACTTGGCATTTTACTTTTGCGTCACGCTTGTACTTACATATTCCTTCAAGCCGAAGGTACATTTGTTATTGGATATCATTTCTATTTTTCCATAATAATAATATAAAAAATGAGTTGATGATTATACATAATTGTTTACGTTATTCTTTATATTTTATATGATTCTTTCTTCATTGTTATATGTTGTGTTGATGAAGGTATGTCCTTCATAATCTTCGTCCGAGAATCATTATATCCCAAGGGAAATAATGCTTCGAAGGACGAAGGACTTTATCACTTAGCATTTTTTGTGTTGCCTTGTTCTTAACTCATAGCATTTGAGAACAAGTCCCCAACATTGGCGCCCACCTCCGGTGAACTCACTTCCACTCTGAGTTTTGAACATCTTCGGCAACCATAAACCTTCGCTATGGCGCCGAAGAAAGCTTCAGCAACTGGGGCTGCAGTTCTGCAACCGCTGGACCCCAATCAGGAGACTCTCTCTCTTCGGGAGGCCCGAAGCCAGAAGAGGAAGGCTGTCAGCCCGACACCGCAAGAGGATGAGCTAGACCAAGAAATCAGAGACATGGAGGTGCTTCATCAGCAGGTGCAGAGGAAGAAGGAAAAGATGGCCAGGCTAGCAGAACTGCAAAGGCAGATAGACGAAGCCTCTGAAGAAGTTCGTCATCTTACTCAGGATGAGCAGAACCGAAGGCCTCAGCACAAGGATCTTCATCAGGAGGGTTTCTTCAATGAAGATGACTGGTATGAGAATTTCCACCATGGAAATTTTGCTTTTGATGATGCTTCTCCTCTGTCCGCTGAGCTGCAGGCTACACCTTGGCCTTCATCCTACAAGCCGCCCCAGCTTCCCATGTTCGACGGCCATTCAGACCCAAAGCAGTTTTTGATGAGCTACGAAGCAACAGTATCTTCGTATGGTGGCAATACTGCAGTCATGGCAAAATCTTTTGTTATGGCTGTCAGGAGTGTTGCTCAAACCTGGTATTCCTCCCTTCGACCAGGAACGATCACTTCATGGCAAAAGCTGAAGGACATGTTGTTAACCAGCTTCCAGGGGTTTCAGACGAAGCCGGTCACTGCTCAAGCTCTATTCCAGTGCACCCAGGATCACGAAGAATACCTTCAGGCGTATGTCCGGAGGTTCTTACGATTGAGGGCACAGGCGCCAACAGTGCCCAACGAAATTGTAATTGAGGCCATGATCAAGGGACTTCGGCCGGGACCTTCAACTCAGTACTTTGCTAGGAAACCTCTTCAAACTTTGGAGAAGCTGCTCCAGAAGATGGACGAGTATATTCGGGCCGACAATGATTTTCGTCAAAGAAGGGAGGAAGCTTTCAGGTTTTCCGAAATGACCAGGGGCTTCGGAGGAAGATTTTATCCGAGGCACGTCAGGTCAATTCACAACTCTACTCAAAATGATGATAAGGGGAGTCAGCAGCAAAGGCCACAATGCTCCTCACAAGCTTCGGGGCAACAGCAAAGCTTCTTCCGGCCGCCAGCTCTAAGAGGCAGAGGCGCCAGGGGCTTCGGCGGAAGATTTGGAGATCAACCAAGGAGAACATTTTGCTTGTTCTGTGGTGAAAACAAGGGCCATACCACCAGGATGTGCCATGTTACCATCCAGAAGCAAAAGGAGATAGCCGAAGCTGCAGCACAACAGTCAACAGGGTCAGCCGAAGCAGATTATGCACACTGCTTCGTATCATTCGCCTTACATCCCAGAATATGTAGGCAATCACCATGCAGTTTCTGTTGCTTCGGCGAGTCAACCTCAAGCTTCCTGGCAACAGCCTCCGCCTCCACCACCGCTGCAACAAGGCCAGCAGCCAGAAGGGGGCCAATATGTTCAACAGCAAAGGGACTTCAGAGAACAGTCCGAAGCTCGCACAGTCAATAGCACTGTGCCAGAGTCGAAGCACATTTATTGACAAATATCCTACTTTGATAGTAGTCTTTTCCATTCAGTTTTATTTTCTGTGTAATAAAGGACAATTTTTAAATCTCATGTAATAGTTTCGTTGATTGCCACAAGGAAAGTATATCTTCTCCACAGGCTTAAGTTGTTGAAGCTTAAAGATTTGCGATAGCAAGGAGGATCTTCGAATTATCAAAAATTTATTTTAAAAGGCACGACATGAATTCTTCGAATCAAGAAGTCGTTCTAAGGAACGCAGAGTAAGTTTGCTGAAGTTACAAAAAGCCGTTCCAAAGGGAGCGCAGTGTAAGTTTTCTGCTCAGAAGTCGTTCCAAAGGGAATGCAGAGCTTACAGCGAAAAATAAACGCTGATACCGCCTAAGTAAAAGGCGAAGCGCGAAAAGTCAACGCGAATACCGCCGAAAGTAAAAGGCGAAGAAGCTCCTAAGGGAGGCTTACAGCGAAAAATAAACGCTGATTCCGCTGAAGTAAAAGGCGAAGAAGCTCCTAAGGGAGGCTTACAGCGAAAAGTCAACGCTGATTTAAAAAGATTATGTGTTTTATTGCAGGGATGTGAGTGTATCTTCGGAATAAATACCATTTTACATAACATAACATCATCACATCATTTCGCATAGCATAAGCATCATACATCATGCTGCATATGGCACAAGAAGGGGGCACAATATCGATCTTCGGAAAAATGCTTTGAAAAAGGGAAAATTATGCAAAGTCACAAGGAGATACAATATTGATCTTCGGAGTGTAGCTTCGGAAAATATTTTCACGAAGCTTGGAAATTCTTCATCAGAGCACTATGGATATCGTTGTGATGAATGAAAATTCTTCTTCATGAAGCATGAAAAGAAGGGAAGGTGTTTTTTCGTCAGACTCAAAAACGGTATGTATGTAAAATTTCATGCATCGTAAAGAATTGAACCATAAAAAACAAGTATATTACATTCAGGGTTACAAGATATTACACATATTACATTTCAGATGTTTTTACAATAGTACCTAGTTGTCGGGGACCATAATTAGGGGTACCCTCAAGACGCCTAATTCTCAGCTGGTAACCCCCATCAGCATAAAGCTGCAGAGGCCTGATGGGTTTGATTAAGTCAGGGATCAGTCCATACGAGTGACTTGACCACGCCACGCCCGAGCCTAGCCTCGGGCGAGGGCAGCCGACCCTAAGATGACTCCGTCTCGCCTGAGGCCTCCTCTTTCACGGCAGACGCATCTCCGGCTCGCCCTAGGCCCCGCCTTCAATAAGAAGAAACCCTGACTAAATCACCGCGCCAACCGACCGAGTCACCGGGGCGTTTAACGCAAAAGGTAAGACCAACGGGCGACCAGACTTCGCCAGAGGCGCCATAGGAGGCTCCGCCCGACCCAGGGCTCGGACTCGGGCTAAGGCCCCGGAAGACGGCGAACTCCGCTCCGCCCGACCCCAGGGCTCGGACTCGGGCTAAGGCCCCGGAAGACGGCGAACTCCGCTCCGCCCAAGGGCTCGGACTCGGGCTAAGGCCCCGGAAGACGGCGAACTCCGCTCCGCCCGACCCAGGGCTCGGACTCGGGCTAAGGTCCCAGAAGACGGCGAACTCCGCTCCGCCCGACCCCAGGGCTCGGACTCGGGCTAAGGCCCCGGAAGACGACGAACTCCGCCTCGCCCGACCCAGGGCTCGGACCCCGCCTCGGCCTCTGCCGAACGATCTCCGCCTCGCCCGACCCAGGGCTCGGACTTTGCCTCTGTCTTGCAGGACGGACTCGACCTCGGCTTCGGAGGAGCCTCCACGACGCCCGACCTAGGACACGAGACCGCCACGTCAACAGGAAGCGCCATCATCACCCTGCCCTGAGCCGACTTGGGTCACAGAGGACAAGACCGGCGTCCCATCTGGCCAGCCACGCCAGATAGGCAAATGATGGCGCCCCGCTAGACCATGACGACGGCGACTCTCAGCTCCCTTACGAAAGCAGGAGGACGTCAGCAAGGGCCCAGCCACTCCGACAGCTGTCTCCCCGTCCGGCTCCGTTACTCCTCCAACAGCCACGACGCCACACCAACAGGGTGCCAAGATCTCTCCGGCTGCCACCTTGGCATGTACATAGGGCGCTAGCTCTCCCTCGCTAGACACGTAGCACCTTGCTACACCCCCATCTTGTACACCTGGAACCTCTCCTTACAACTATAAAAGGAAGGACCAGGGCCTTCTTAGAGAAGGTTGGCCTCGCGGGGACGAAGGGCAGGGGCAGGCGCTCTCTCGGGGCCGCTCGCTTCCCTTCACCTCGCGCGGACGCTTGTAACCCCCTACTGCAAGCGCACCCGACCTGGGCGCGGGACGAACACGAAGGCCGCGGGAATTCTCCGACTCCCTCTCGACCCGGCTCCGGCCACCGACCGCTCTCTCTGTTCCCCCCTTCGCGCTCGCCCACGCGCTCGACCCATCTGGGCTGGGGCACGCGGCACTTTCACTCGTCGGCTCGGGGACCCCCCGGTCTCGGAACGCCGACAGTTGGCGCGCCAGGTAGGGGCACGCTGCGTGTTGACGTTCGATTTCCCGTCAAGCTCCAGATGGGCAGTCTCCAACAACCTCTTCAACCCGGGACGGTGCTCCGTTTCGGGAACCTCGAGTTCATGTCTCTCGACGGCAACTACGACATGGTACTCCTTCCACCGCCGCGCGGCAGCGACAATGGTGGCGGACAGCCCGCCCGCCGGCGGCGGAATCGACGACGCCTTTCCCGCGTGGGGGAAGGACGACTTTCGAGCTCGCCCCATCCTCTCCCTCGCCATCGGAGGAGGAGGAGGCGGGACAACCGGGGCCGAGCGGGAGATCGCGCTCCGACGGCTGTTGAGCAAATCGACGTCCCCGGCGCCTCAACGGAGGACACGCCAAGCGTCGCCCTCGTGTTCGAGGCAAACGCGAGCGCCATCCCCCCGCAACACGTCGACCCCGAGCAAGTGGACGACGCCAGCACGCTCACGGAAGGCCTACAGGACGTCGCCCTCGTACCCAAGACGACGGCGCGGTCAGCCCCCGACGTGACTTCATCGCCCTTCGTCGACAAAAAGGTACCGACTGCTCCCCATCTTTCGTCATTTCGACTCGGCCTCAGCCCGCCTGGCGACCTCGCTTTGGCGGGCGCTCACATTGAGGCGAGTGCAACCTCTCTGGGGTTTCGTGTGCGGTCGCCTTGGGACCGATTGACGGGTGTCTCGACCTACGGACCCTCTGGGTCCGAGGAAGATGACGACCCCAGCATCTGCTGGGATTTCTCCGGATCTGGCAACCCTAGTGCCATGCGGGACTTCATGACCGCATGTGACTACTGCCTCTCCGACTGTTCCGACGGCAGCCGCAGCCTTGGCGACAAGGACTGCGGCCCGAGTCAGCGAATGTTTCCACATCGAGCTAGGGGATCCCTCCGGAGGCGGCTGTCTCGGCATGCCGGAGGATGGTGATCCCCCTAGGCCAGCGCCTCGCGCCGACATCCCGCGGGAGCTAGCTGTGGTCCCCGTTCCGGCGGGGGGTCACGACCCACAGCTCGAGCAAGTCCGCGGGGCGCAGGCCGGGCTCGATGAGGGAGCAGGAGCGCTCGAGACAATCCGCCAGAACATCGGGCAGGTATGGGCGAGCCAACCCCCGGCCGGAGGAATACGTCACCTGCCCCAAGGTCTCCAGCACCGCATCGCCGACGATGCCAGGGACAGACCGCCACCCGCGTCCGGCGGAACCGGTCAGGACCTGGCCGCCGCAGCGATGCTCCTCCGCGCGATGCCGGAGTCATCAACCACCGAGGGTCGGCGAATCCAGGGAGAACTCAAGCATCTCCTGGAAGGCGCTGCGGCCCGGCGGGCCGAGAGCTCTGCCTCCCGAAGGCAGGGATACCCCTCGGAACCTCGTGCCGTGACTTCCCGACTCACGCGGGAAGCCACGGTCTACACCGGGCGCACGCGCAACACCGCGCCTGCGGCCCCGGGCCACCTCGGCGACGAGCACCCTCATCGCGACCGTCGGGCACGCCTCGACGAAAGGGTGCGCCGAGGCTATCACCCCAGGCGTGGGGGACGCTACGACAGCGGGGAGGATCGGAGCCCCTCGCCCGAACCACCCGGTCCACAGGTCTTTAGCCGAGCCATTCGGCGGGCGCCGTTTCCGCCCCGATTCCGACCCCCGACTACTATCACGAAGTACTCGGGGGAGACGAGACCGGAATTGTGGCTTGCGGACTACCGCCTGGCCTGTCAACTGGGTGGGACGGACGATGACAACCTCATCATCCGAAACCTCCCCCTGTTTCTCTCCGACACCGCTCGAGCCTGGTTGGAGCACCTGCCCCCGGGGCAGATTTCCAACTGGGAAGATCTGGTCCAGGCTTTCGCCGGGAACTTCCAGGGCACGTACGTGCGCCCCGGGAATTCCTGGGACCTCCGAAGCTGTCGGCAACTGCCGGGAGAGTCTCTCCGAGACTACATCCGGCGGTTCTCGAAGCAGCGCACCGAGCTGCCCAACATCACCGACTCCGATGTCATCGGCGCGTTCCTCGCCGACACCACCTGCCGCGACCTGGTGAGCAAGCTGGGTCGCAAGACCCCCACCAGGGCGAGCGAGCTGATGGACATCGCCACCAAGTTCGCCTCCGGCCAGGAGGCGGTAGAGGCCATCTTCCGAAGGGACAAGAAGCCCCAGGGCCACCCGTCGGAAGATACTCCCGAGGCGTCTGCTCCGCGCGACGCCAAGAAGAAAGGCAGGAGGAAGTCGCAAGCGAAACACGACGTTCCCGATGCAGACCTTGTCGCCGCCGCCGAGCACAAGAACCCTCGGAAGCCCCCCGGAGGTGCTAACCTCTTCGACAAGGCACTCAAGGAGACGTGCCCCTACCATCAGGGGCCCGTCAAGCACACCCTCGAGGAGTGCGTCATGCTTCGGCGCCACTTCCACAGGGCCGGGCCACCCGCAGAGGGTGGCAAGGCCCGCGACGATGACAAAAGGGAGGATCGCCAAGCAGGAGAGTTCCCAGAGGTCCGCGACTGCTTCATGATCTACGGAGGGCATGCGGCGAATGCCTCGGCTCGGCATCGTAAGCAAGAGCGTCGGGAGGTCTGCTCGGTGAAGGTGGCGGCGCCAGTCTACCTAGACTGGTCCGACAAGCCCATCACCTTTGACCGGGACGACCACCCCGACCACGTGCCGAGCCCAGGAAGGTACCCGCTCGTTGTCGATCCCGTCATCGGCGATGTCAGGCTCACCAAGGTCTTGATGGATGGAGGCAGCTGCCTCAACATCATCTACGCTGAGACCCTCAGGCTCCTGCGCATCGATCTGTCATCTGTCCGAGCAGGCGCTGCGCCCTTCCATGGGATCATCCCGGGGAAGCGTGTCCAGCCCCTCGGACAGCTTGACCTCTCTGTCTGCTTCGGAACACCCTCCAACTTCCGAAGGGAGACTTTGACGTTCGAGGTGGTCGGGTTCCGAGGAACCTACCACGCAGTGTTGGGAAGGCCATGCTACGCGAAGTTCGTGGACATCCCCAACTACACCTACCTGAAGCTCAAGATGCCGGGCCCCAACGGGGTCATCACCGTCGGCCCCACGTACAAACACGCATTCGAATGCGATGTGGAGTGCGTGGAGTACGCCGAGGCCCTCGCCGAGTCCGAGGCCCTCATTGCCGACCTAGAAAGCCTCTCCCGAGAGGTGCCGGACGTGAAGCGGCATGCCGGCAACTTCGAGCCAGCGGAGACGGTTAAGGCCGTCCCTCTCGACCCCAGTGGCGACACCTCTAAGCAGATCCGGATCGGTTCCGGGCTCGACCCCAAATAGGAAGCAGTGCTCATCGACTTTCTCCGCGCAAACGCCGACGTCTTTGCGTGGAGTCCCTCGGACATGCCCAGCATACCGAGGGATGTCGCCGAGCACTCGCTGGATATTCGGGCCGGAGCCCGGCCGGTCAGACAGCCTCTGCGCCGATTCGACGAGGAAAGGCGCAGGGTGATAGGCGAGGAGGTCCACAAGCTGATGGCAGCAGGGTTCATTAAAGAGGTATTCCATCCCGAATGGCTTGCCAACCCTGTACTTGTGAGGAAAAAAGGGGGAAAGTGGCGGATGTGTGTAGACTACACTGGTCTCAACAAAGCATGTCCGAAGGTCCCCTACCCTCTACCTCGCATCGACCAAATTGTGGACTCCACTGCAGGGTGCGAAACCCTGTCTTTCCTCGATGCCTACTCAGGGTATCATCAAATCAAGATGAAAGAGTCCGACCAGCTCGCGACTTCTTTCATCACGCCCTTCGGCATGTACTGTTATGTCACAATGCCGTTCGGGTTGAGAAACGCGGGTGCGACGTACCAGCGGTGCATGAACCATGTGTTCGGCGAACACATTGGTCGCACGGTCGAGGCCTACGTCGATGACATCGTAGTCAAGACGAGGAAAGCCTCCGACCTTCTCTCCGACCTCGAACTGACATTCCGGTGTCTCAAGGCGAAGGGCGTCAAGCTTAATCCCGAGAAGTGCGTCTTCGGGGTGCCCCGAGGCATGCTCTTGGGGTTCATCGTCTCCGAGCGGGGCATCGAAGCCAACCCGGAGAAGATCGCAGCGATCACAAACATGGGGCCCATCAAGGACTTAAAAGGCGTACAGAGGGTCATGGGATGCCTCGCGGCCTTGAGCCGTTTCATCTCGCGCCTTGGCGAAAGAGTCCTGCCCCTGTACCGCCTCTTAAGGAAGGCCGAGTGCTTCACTTGGACTCCCGAAGCCGAGGAAGCCCTCAGGAACCTGAAGGCGCTCCTCACCCAGGCGCCCATCTTGGTACCCCCAACCGATGGAGAAACCCTCCTGGTCTACGTCGCCGCAACCACTCAGGTGGTCAGCGCCGCGATCGTAGTCGAAAGGCAGGAAGAGGGGCATGCTTTGCCCATTCAGAGGCCAGTTTACTTCGTCAGCGAAGTGCTGTCCGAGACCAAGATCCGCTACCCACAAGTCCAGAAGCTGCTATACGCAGTGATCCTGACGAGGCGAAAGCTGCAACATTACTTCGAGTCCCATCCGGTGACTGTGGTGTCATCCTTCCCCCTGGGGGAGATCATCCAGTGCCGAGAAGCCTCGGGGCGGATCGCGAAGTGGGCGGTGGAAATCATGGGCGAGGCAATCTCGTTCGCCCCTCGGAAGGCCATCAAGTCCCAGGTACTGGCGGATTTCGTAGCCGAATGGGTCGATACCCAGTTGCCAACGGCTCCGATCCAACCAGAACTTTGGACCATGTTTTTCGACGGGTCGCTGATGAAGACGGGGGCTGGTGCGGGCCTGCTTTTCGTCTCGCCCCTCGGGAAACACCTGCGCTACGTGCTTCGCCTCCATTTCCCGGCGTCCAACAATGTGGCTGAGTACGAGGCTTTGATCAACGGATTGCGAATCGCCATCGAGCTAGGGGTCCGACGCCTCGATGCGCGCGGCGACTCGCAGCTCGTCATCGACCAAGTCATGAGGAACTCCCTCTGCCGCGACCCAAAGATGGAGGCTTACTGTGAGGAGGTTCGACGCCTGGAAGACAAGTTCTACGGGCTCGAGCTTAACCACATCGCCCGGCGCTACAACGAGACTGCGGACGAGCTGGCGAAGATAGCCTCGGGGCGAACGACGGTTCCCCCGGACGTCTTCTCCCGGGATCTGCACCAACCCTCCGTCAAGATGGATGACGCGCCCGAGCCCGAAGCACCCTCGGCCTCGCCCGAGGTGACCTCGGCCCGGCCCGAGCCATCCTCGGCTCACCCCGAGGAACCCTCGGAGCCCAAGGGCGAAGCACTGCGCATCGAGGAGGAGCAGAACGGGGTCGTGCCAGATCAAGATTGGCAAACCCCGTACCTGCAATATCTCCGCCAAGGAGAACTGCCCCTCGAACAAGCCAAGGCTCGGCGGGTAGCGCGACGCGCAAAGTCGTTCGTCTTGCTGGGCGATGAGAAGGAGCTCTACCACCGCAGCCCCTCGGGCATCCTCCAGCGATGCGTCTCCATCGCCGAAGGTCAGGAACTCCTGCGGGAAATACACTCGGGGGCTTGCGGTCACCATGCAGCACCTCGAACCCTCGTCGGGAACGCTTTCCGCCAAGGCTTCTACTGGCCAACGGCGGTGGCTGACGCCACTAGAATTGTCCGCGCCTGCGAAGGGTGCCAATTCTATGCGAAGCAGACCCACCTGCCCGCTCAGGCTCTGCAGACGATACCCATCACCTGGCCCTTCGCTGTGTGGGGTCTGGACCTCGTCGGCCCTCTGCAGAAGGCGCCCGGGGGCTACACGCACCTGCTGGTCGCCATCGACAAATTCTCCAAGTGGATCGAGGTCCGACCCCTGAACAGCATCAGGTCCGAGCAGGCGGTGGCGTTCTTCACCAACATCATCCATCGCTTCGGGGTCCCGAACTCCATCATCACCGACAATGGCACCCAGTTCACCGGCAAAAAATTCTTGGATTTTTGCGATGATCACAACATCCGGGTAGACTGGGCCGCCGTAGCTCACCCCATGTCGAATGGGCAGGTAGAACGTGCCAATGGCATGATTCTACAAGGGCTCAAGCCTCGGATTTACAATGATCTCAACAAGTTCGGCAAGCGATGGATGAAGGAACTCCCCTCGGTGATCTGGAGCCTGAGGACGACGCCAAGCCGAGCCACGGGTTTCACGCCGTTCTTCCTGGTCTACGGGGCCGAGGCCATCCTGCCCACGGACCTGGAATACGGCTCCCCGAGGACGAGGGCCTACAACGAAGAAAGCAACCAAGCTAGCCGAGAAGACTCGCTGGACCAGCTGGATGAGGCTCGGGACAGGGCCTTACTACACTCGGCGCGGTATCAGCAGTCCCTACGACGCTACCACGCCCGAGGGGTCCGACCCCGAGATCTCCAGGTGGGCGATCTGGTGCTTCGGCTGCGGCAAGACGCCCGAGGGAGGCACAAGCTCACGCCCCCCTGGGAGGGGCCGTTCGTCATCGCCAAAGTTCTGAAGCCCGGAACGTACAAGCTGGCCAACAGTCAAGGCGAGGTCTACGGCAACGCTTGGAACATCCAACAGCTACGTCGCTTCTACCCTTAAGATGTTTCCAAGTTGTTTATATACCTCGCGCCCACGCAAAAGTTTAGTCAACAAGGAAGGGTCGGCCTCGCTTCGGCAGAGCCCGACCCTCCCTCGGGGGCTAAAAGGGGGGAAACCCCCTCTGCGTCAAAATTTTCCTCGAACAAAAAATCTCTTTCACCAGAACATCTTTCGTGCTTTTTGATTACTTCAAAAAGTGGGTCCTGGAAACGACGGAGTACACGTAAGCAGTCAAGGCTGACCGAGCCGAGGGACTCCTACGCCTCCGGGATACGGATACCTCACTCATCACCTTCTGCGATAAGTAACTCGCGCTCGGATAAGGCGAATCCGCGGATCGAATGAGTCTTTACGTACGGGAGCTCTTCTGTCGAAGCGATTCTTCGAGCCTTCTCGACCAAGTCGGTGGCAGGGCTTCATGGGCGGGTGAAAGTACGCGTAAGCGGCAAGGCCGACCGAGCCGAGGGACTCCCACGCCTCCGGGATACGGATACCTCACTCATCACCTTCCGCGAGAAGCAACTCTTGCTCGCACTAGCATCCCCGCTACCGACCAAAAGGTCCAGATACTCGAAACAAGAGGAAAAGAGACGCAGCTTTATAACGCAACAAGGGCTCGGATCTTGACGCTGGAAGAGGGCGACGACACCCTCGGCATCAACAGCACCTTCGGCAAGGCCCGACCTAGCCTCGGACGGCGACGCGGTCTGAGGGCCTCCGCTCCGAAGGACGACGTCATCATCACGATCGAGCAATCTCTGCCAAGGACTTCTCCGAGAACCCGGCCCGAGCGGACGGCTCGGCCGGCCACCTCCGGGGCCTCGGCCGACCTCCTTCCGAGGGCGCCAGCTCGGTCCGAAGCCTCGGCTGAACAGCTCCGACATCGATCCTGCCAACAGACAACCCGGCTAGGCTCCGGCCAACCAGGTTTCATTTCCAAGCTAACTCCGCCTCTGCTCATGCTGATATCGCTACCCCTGGCCTCGGCTCGTCGAAGAGCGGCTGAGGGGTCTCTTTAACTAAGCTAGAGGAGCCTCGGACAACAGGTCCGACCGAGCCGAGGGATTCCTACGCCTCCGGGATACGGATACCTCACTCGTCACCTTGACACGGGGCGACTCACGCTTGGTGAAGCGGTTCAGGCAAACAACAGGCGAGTCTTAGTGCTCGGAAATGAGGAAAAAACACGGCTCTGTGCCGTAAGTTACATACATGTTCAGGCCCCGAAAGCCGAAATGAACAAAAAACCCGGCACTCGAAGTGCCATTACAAGCGGAACTCCGGTTCCTCCCTCTGCAGCGGCGCAGGCCTCAGGAGAAGGCACAGCTGCTGTCTTGCCCTCGCCCATAACGCCACCCGAGGGGCGAGGACAAGTACAAAGAGCCGAAGGCCCGAGGCGCCGATGGTGGCGGTGATCCCGTCGCTGACGGGGACTTCTCGAGCCGCCTCCACCTCGGCACTGACGCCAGGAACCACCAGCCTGCCGCCAGATCCCCACTCAAATCCTCCCCGATGAGTGGGGCACCGGCCTCCGCGCGAAATCGCCGCCCTGGTGCAAAGGCAGGGCCACCCCAGAACACGAGCGCCGCCCTAGCGGCGTGCGGCGTCTAGGGTGGACCTCCCGTGTACACGGCGCGGCAGCCGCCCCCCGACAAAAGGGGCCGCCGGAGCCGAGCTAGCGGACCCGACACGCTGGAGGTGACGGCGTTCGTCGCCGATCCATCCCACGTTGTCGAAGTCCGCGCCGCCCGCAGGGCCAGTGAGCGCCTTCTCCCTCGAATATCGTGGGAGAGGATGACCCACGAACCCGTGCGGGAGGTGGAGCGCCGGCTCAGTCCGGCACCCACCCCAGCGAGGATGATGAACATCCTTGAAGCTGAGGGTGGGACCCAGATCGCAGCCCGGTTTGCTCCTCCCCACCCAGGAGCTGGTGGTCACCGTCTCGGGTGACCCCCAGCCGAGGGGGGCAACCGGGCTGCCTGATGAAAATCCTTGAAGCCGAACGATGGCTGAAAGGTACCAACTCCCACGGAGTTGCGTTCCACCAGCGATGGAGCGAAAAGACGGCGGTTTCCCCCCATCCGGGGGCTCGGAAGACGGAGAGGCACAATGCATAGGGGAGGTAGGAGACATGGTCACCTTACGAAGGGGGTCGCCCTCCTTTTAAAGGCAACTCCCCCTGCTTGCGCCCTCAACCGTCGCGGGCTGAGTCTTCTCCAACACGCCTCCAAAGCCCTTCCCTGCGGCGCGGGGGCTGGGACCCGCCTGTCATACAGACCGGCTCTGAGCAGAAGAAGCCGAACCGCCGCGCACGACGCACACAACCACCCAGCGGTTACAAGTAACCCTCCGCTTTTGATCGGACCAGCGGGCGAAAGGGGCAGGCGGCCATGCAGGCGGCATGCAACCGCGCCAAGTGGACGCGCCTCTCCGACTCCTGACAGGCCGGCGCGACGGCTCAAGCCCACGCGTCATGCAACTGGCGCGCCGGGCGCTGCATGCGAACCGCTATGCCACTCGCTCCACCACCGCACCTCCTCGATTGCGGAACCGATACCGCGATTCGAGGCGACCCAGCCCGCGACCCGGCAGCGCCAGCCTGGCGCAGCGGTCAAAAGCGGTCAAAAATGGGCCGGCAGTAATGACGGTGGCAGGCGCGCGAGAGCAGCGGTCGCGCCATCTGCCAAGCTCATGTCCCATTCGGAGGCAGCAAGAGAACCCCCTCTCACGGCGTGAAGACGACGCGCCCGTGACCCGTACCTCGAACGGCTCGCGCATGCGCAACGGCAACCTCGCCAACTACTCACCCCGGCGCATTAACTCCGCGGCTCGACGGACAGCACTACGGGCGGGAGCGGCTGGTGACGTTGCGCCTTCGCCAAAACAATCGCGCCGAAAAAGGTACGCCACGACGTTCAATTTCGAATCCTTTTTCCCTTTTCCTTCTTTCTCCATCTCTTGCAACAGGGACCGAGAAGGGGGATAACCCCAAAGGGATCCTTCCCCGTGAAGGAACTAGGCTCCGAGCCTCCCTACTGATCAGGGGTTCGAAGGCTGGCCCCCCGAAGGGTTCAACAGCCGCCTCAGATCGCGTGGGCCCGACACCCACTACTGGTCAGGGGTTCGAAGGTCGGCCCCCGAAAGGACCCGTGACCGCCTCAGGCTATTTGGGCTCCGCGCCCCCTACTGATCAGGGGTTCGAAGGCTGGCCTGTCGAAGGGTTCACAGTCGCCTCAGACGCCGAGCGAGGGATGACCAGGGGTACGTTCGATACATAACCAAGGCTCGGGCTACGCTCCCGAGGTACCCTAGGACATTTCCGAGACCAGCGGGAACGACTCTGTAACGGAATCCCATCGGAGGGAGGCAACGAGCCCTCGGACCCCGTCGCTAGGGGACCGGGTCCGGCAGATCACCCGCAGGTACTTTTGGGCGTGCCTCCGGGCCCCTAGCCGACCCCCAACGAACGGGGCACGGACGTCCACTCGGATTACCCGATTGCAGCTCACCGGAGACACCATGTTCGGTGCCCATCGAGGGTAACATGGCGCACTCCCCCCCTCCTCCTTACGGAAAGGCGACGTAGGGGCGTATATAAAAAGTCGAGTCTGTCCCTGATCGTCCTCTCGCTCCGTGCGAAGGCTCGGGGGCTGCTCTCGCAAACCCGGCTCCGGCCGAACCGTTGACGGCGTCAACATACCAGCCCGAGAACTTGGGCCCCGACAGTGCACCTGGGTTACGCCCTGCTCGCATGAGGGAACCGCCAGACCAGCCGAGGCATTGCGCAAGGCATTAAGACCTCGAAGGAGTGAAACCACTCCTCCGAGGCCTCGGGGGCTACACCCGGCGGGTGCGCTCGCGCGCACCCACCGGAACAAAGTACCTCCGAGAAAGGCTGGTCCCCTTGCAAAAAAGTGCGACGCAAGCCTCCAAGCGAGTGTTAACACTCTCTTCGAGGCTCGGGGGCTACTGTCGGGGACCATAATTAGGGGTACCCTCAAGACGCCTAATTCTCAGCTGGTAACCCCCATCAGCATAAAGCTGCAGAGGCCTGATGGGTTTGATTAAGTCAGGGATCAGTCCATACGAGTGACTTGACCACGCCACGCCCGAGCCTAGCCTCGGGCGAGGGCAGCCGACCCTAAGATGACTCCGTCTCGCCTGAGGCCTCCTCTTTCACGGCAGACGCATCTCCGGCTCGCCCTAGGCCCCGCCTTCGATAAGAAGAAACCCTGACTAAATCACCGCGCCAACCGACCGAGTCACCGGGGCGTTTAACGCAAAAGGTAAGACCAACGGGCGACCAGACTTCGCCAGAGGCGCCATAGGAGGCTCCGCCCGACCCAGGGCTCGGACTCGGGCTAAGGCCCCGGAAGACGGCGAACTCCGCTCCGCCCGACCCCAGGGCTCGGACTCGGGCTAAGGCCCCGGAAGACGGCGAACTCCGCTCCGCCCAAGGGCTCGGACTCGGGCTAAGGCCCCGGAAGACGGCGAACTCCGCTCCGCCCGACCCAGGGCTCGGACTCGGGCTAAGGTCCCGGAAGACGGCGAACTCCGCTCCGCCCGACCCTAGGGCTCGGACTCGGGCTAAGGCCCCGGAAGACGACGAACTCCGCCTCGCCCGACCCAGGGCTCGGACCCCGCCTCGGCCTCTGCCGAACGATCTCCGCCTCGCCCGACCCAGGGCTCGGACTTTGCCTCTGTCTTGCAGGACGGACTCGACCTTGGCTTCGGAGGAGCCTCCACGACGCCCGACCTAGGACACGAGACCGCCACGTCAACAGGAAGCGCCATCATCACCCTGCCCTGAGCCGACTTGGGTCGCAGAGGACAAGACCGGCGTCCCATCTGGCCAGCCACGCCAGATAGGCAAATGATGGCGCCCCGCTAGACCATGACGACGGCGACTCTCAGCTCCCTTACGAAAGCAGGAGGACGTCAGCAAGGGCCCAGCCACTCCGACAGCTGTCTCCCCGTCCGGCTCCGTTACTCCTCCAACAGCCACGACGCCACACCAACAGGGTGCCAAGATCTCTCCGGCTGCCACCTTGGCATGTACATAGGGCGCTAGCTCTCCCTCGCTAGACACGTAGCACCTTGCTACACCCCCATCTTGTACACCTGGAATCTCTCCTTACAACTATAAAAGGAAGGACCAGGGCCTTCTTAGAGAAGGTTGGCCTCGCGGGGACGAAGGGCAGGGGCAGGCGCTCTCTCGGGGCCGCTCGCTTCCCTTCACCTCGCGCGGACGCTTGTAACCCCCTACTGCAAGCGCACCCGACCTGGGCGCGGGACGAACACGAAGGCCGCGGGAATTCTCCGACTCCCTCTCGACCCGGCTCCGGCCACCGACCGCTCTCTCTGTTCCCCCCTTCGCGCTCGCCCACGCGCTCGACCCATCTGGGCTGGGGCACGCGGCACTTTCACTCGTCGGCTCGGGGACCCCCCAGTCTCGGAACGCCGACACTAGTCTTCCCTAAGTACTACTTCCGCAGCTTCGTTCAAGAGTTGATTGACAACTTGATCCATGATAGCTTCGGCCATCTTTTTGATTTCATCGTCGTCCTTTAGGTGAGGGCCCGGAGGCGTTTTAGCAGGATCTGAGGGAGGACAGGATACGGCTACATTGCTATTACAATTGGCGAACAAAGTTTGAAATCAAAAATTACAACACAATAAAAACCATTAGTTAATACCTATTTGCCCTTCGGGCTATGCGCTTTTCTCAGCAGCCTCGGCCACTTTTCTAGCATCATGAATGCCTTTTTCGCTTTTTTGGATAATTTCTCGGGCCATTTCTCGGCCACCATTATCCCAGATATCGGTGAAAAATTTTCCACCAACTATGCTAGCTTCAGCCGAAGGGTCTTTAGCGTCTTCGAAGGACAAGGCAGTTTCGGATTGTGCTAAAAATTTTACATGTTCGCAGCCTTTCCTTTCTAAAATGGTGGCAATCCCCCTGGCACCCGAAAAAGCGCATATGTCTCCGCGACTATTTAAAATTTCTTCAAAGGCCTCAGCTTCGTGATTAATCCATTCAATGGGACCTTCGGGGTTGCCTCTCGTAAAGTTTTCTTCACTCGAAAATGCGCCAACGCTGGCGAAGCTAGCTTTCATTTTCTTAACACACTCCATAGATTTGTCATAGCATCTTTTCTTGGACGAACGAAGCTCTTCGACAGTTCCTTCTAAATGATTTGCCCATTGGTCGCTAAGTTCTCGCTTTGTTTCTTCAAGTATGCGTTCTTCTTTAGCCCGGGCTAATTGCTTCCGAAGATCGTCAATCTCGTGCTTTTGAGCTGCAACTTGTGCTTTAGACGCAGCTTCGTTCTCCTTCATTTTATCCACCAATGTAACTAGAATTTTGTCCTTTTCCAAGGCTTCATTCCTTAGTTTGATAACCTCTGTTCGAAGGTTGTTGAAAGCAATTTCATAGCTCTCGTCTTCGGCATTCTTTTGCGCTCTCAGCGCGTTGCTAAGTATTAAACCCTATACAAAAAAGAGTTAGTATAAGAATAAAACAATAGATTTCAAATCATAAAGTTTCCAAATGCGCAGATCTCGTACCTTCAGGCTATTATACGCAAGGCTGTATGCAAGATCGTCCTTTGTCATCGCGCAGAGGCCAGCCTCCAGCTTAGGAAACCCCATGCTTCGGGCCATTTCCCGGCAGACGAGTAATTCTTTGTTATCCGGGAGGCAGTATAGGAAATCTTCTTCATCTGTACCATTGAACACTAGTGCCCCCTTCGGATATTTCAATTCTTTGGCATAGTGATTAGCTTCAAAAACTTCTTCTTCTGATAACTTTTTCCCCGAAGCGTGCCGAACAATATAATCAAGGACTTTGGAGGATGCTTCGGGGGCAACAGCACTGACTTCTTCAACAAGAATTGGCTCCGTCATTTTTTCTTCCTCGGTTTCCAAGGATTTTACCTTTGTGGGCTCTGAAGGCCCAGCCTCAGTCTCAGTTTGTTGCTTTGGAACTTTAGTGTCAAAGATTTCAGTTTCCACTTCGGAAGTTTCAACAGTCTTCTTCGGAGTCGTGCTTGAAGACTTAATTGTCTCCAGTACATCTAGCACATTGACCATTCTTTTTCTTTTCGGGGTCACTGCTGCGCCTTTTTGGTTTTTTATTGTCTCAACACTTGCTGAAGGACTTAAAATTTCCAATTTTTTCGTTCCTTCAGTTCTCGGTTTTTCTGCTTTCTCTGCTGAGGGTGCTTCAGTTTTTTCTTTGACCTTCGACACTGAAGTTGGTTCTTTAGTTACGGTGGCCGAAGAGGTTTCACCGCCGAACTCAGGCACTGTAGCTGGTTCAATGTAGCGTGGCCGGTGTGTGAGAACCTTTACCCTTTGTCTCTTCGGCATTGGCTCGCTGGGAGCGGCTGAAGCAGTTTCTTGTGCAGAGGTTGCGCTTTTTCTTTTTTGGCCCCGCGCTGGATAGTGGTAGTCGGGGTACACGAACCCAATTGCGTCAAACACTCGGTTCAGTCTTTTCTTTTTCCGGCCTCCGAAGGCTGCTGACAATGCAGTATCTTCGGCCTTTGAATAAACCCCAAGTAGTTCATCACTTAAATTTTCAATGCTTTTTAGCCAGTCATCATCTGGCTCAACGAATTTATCTCCAAACTTGAAAGTATACTTCAGCCTGATAAGTCCACCTTCGTCAGCCTCCTTTATGGTTTCCAGCGGCATTTCCCATTTTTCCGCAAGCGGCCATACTCTGAAGGTAATATGCTCTTGGACCAAATCCCTCGTTCCAATAAAAGAGCAAATAACTCCGAAGGCTCTCTGGCATTCTTCGGCAGCTTCATTCATTTCAACCTTCGGCTTCCGCAGGCCGAAGCGTTGCCAAATAGGACGCATAATTATACCTTTAACATCTTCCCGTGTTTCCAGGTCATTCTTCACATAAAACCATTCTGTCATCCAGTCGCCGGGCCATTTCTTCCGAAAGGTTGGCACGGGGCAGCTTGACCCAGACCGAGCGACGAAGCTGTAGCAGCCGAAATTATTGTGATACTGTTCCTTACCCCAGGGCTTTGTCTCGTATAACAATTCATGTATGTTGCAAAAACTTTTCGCATCCGGTTCCAGACCTTGGCTTCTCACCACCCACACGAAGATATTCTTCCTTATGATTGCTTCGGGGGTAAGTTGGTGAAGATAAATTTCAAATATTTTCAGCACCTCTACGACAAAGCTGCTCAGGGGAAATCGTAGTCCAGCTTTCAAAAAGCTTCGGAACACTACGACTTCGTTTTCCTCAGGAGTCGGACAAGTCTTCTCTCCTTCGTCGGCCCTCACAACGGACAAGTCCCAGAAATATCTTCCCCTCATATTGACAAGATGATTTTCTTTGATACTCGATTTGCCGAAAACCGCATGGCTTGGTCGCCAAGGGCGATCTTCGGAGTCTTCACCACCACTATCCACATCATAACTGTCGCTGTCATCAGTATCTTCAGATAAACCTTCTAAAATCTCTTTGGTGATTTTTTCTGTATTGGTCTTCGACATTGCTTCAAGAAACCCCAGGTTTTTCTCTTCAGAAAGACTCAGCTTCATCTCGGCAGCAGCCTTTTTACCTTCAGGCATCTTCGAAAATGCTAAAAACTGTTTTCAGAGCCGAAGCTTAAAAACTTAAAAAACTAAGCAGTTGGTGCGCAAGAGCTAAAAAATTAAGCAAGAGCAGACGACAAGAAAGCGTACCAAATAAGTTCGTGGTATGCTCTTATTTATATGCCCAGTGCATTGAAAATTGGGAGACCCTACTTGTCAGTGAATGTTGCTATTCTAGCAAAGGGAAGGTGTTTTTTCGGACCTTCGGCTTAAGGCCTTCGTCCATGTCGCAATCTAAATTTATCATTCTAACAAATTAATATTGCGAGGGGCTACTGTTGGGGGCCTTCGGCTTCCGAAGGTCCTCAAAAATATGATTTAACAGTGTTTCTGGAGTATAATGTGTGAACAGGTATCTTCGGACTCGAATCAGCACCACAGTGGGAGAAGAATACGAAGGTTGATACAGCGCCGAAGCTGTGAGCAGGAAAGCTTCGGCATGATAGCAGAAAAGGAAACTGACTTAAAGATGAAAATGCTATTTAGGCCTCGGTGGATTACTATAGAATCACTACCAAATGTAAAGGGCATGGATGTAATTTTACATAGGCTGTGTCCCGTGCCTATAAATAGGTGAACAGTGCCCCCGTACTGTTCACGCTGACTTGGCATTTTACTTTTGCGTCACGCTTGTACTTACATCTTCCTTCAAGCCAAAGGTACATTTTTTATTGGATATCATTTCTATTTTTCCATAATAATCATATAAAAATGAGTTGATGATTATACATAATTGTTTACGTTATTCTTTATATTTATATGATTCTTTCTTCATTATTATATGTTGTGTTGATGAAGGTATGTCCTTCATAACCTTCGTCTGAGAATCATTATATCCCAAGGGAAATAATGCTTCGAAGGACGAAGGACTTTATCACTTAGCATTTTTTGTGTTGCCTTGTTCTTAACTCATAGCATTTGAGAACAAGTCCCCAACAGTCACTATTCAAACTCTCACTTAATTGTGTGCTTCTCATCCCTAAAGTGAACACATCCTGCATATAGCATTCTGCCCATTTCTCTTTCACCTTGTATATGCTATCCAACCAACTTTGCTTGGTCGTCTTTGTTCTCATGATGTTAAATGCATGCTCAAATGTGGCCTCATCTTCGTACTCGTACATACATGCACTAAAATCTGTGAGAATACTTGATTCTTTCTCGCTGACTTCAGCTGTATGATCAGGAGAAGTATTTGATTCTTCTTTGCCAAGTTGAACTAGATGTTTGACAGCATTTTGCATAATGTGAAAAGTGCACAAACCATGCCAGGCATCTACAAACACTTCCTTAACTGCTTTTCCCATTGCAGAATCCTGATCAGTATATATTGTTTTAGGTTGCTTGCCATTATGAGCTTTTAGGAAGGTCTGAAATAGCCACTTGAAGGACTCAAACGTCTCATCATACATGAGAACAGCACCAAAAACAACTGTTTCCCTAAAGTGATTGAACCCAACAAACACACCAAAAGGCCTACTCTCCTTGTTTGTTCCAAAGGTAGTGTCAAAACTGACAACATCACCAAAATATGCATAGTCAGTGAGCATTTTAGCGTCAACCCAGAAAATGTTTGCTATTTGTTCTTCCCGATCCATTTGTAATGCATATTGGAAAGATGGATTTTCTGCGATTTTGTCTTGAAAATACATAAGCATACTTCCTGCTTGACCATATGCCATTTCCCGTTGGCGCTTGGCCCGCAAATAATTCTTGTGGTCACGGAGTGTGTAACTAAGGTTACTTGACCCACCAGCCTGCAGACTAGCCAATCCATGTGCAGCTTTAGGCCTAATTCCTGCATCATCAGCTGTCTCAATTTCAAAACCTTGTAGCTCTGAAATTTTCCTTTGAGACACCATCAAGTGTGAGGTTTGTGGCAAGTGAAGAATATGATTGTGCTCTAAAATCAGATCTAACACTTTATAATTTCCCTTCTCCCGGTCCATTACAACACCCATCCGAACTTGACAATCAGTTCTTGTTTCAGCTCTTGGACACTTTGTTAGATGATCCCTTTTATCTTTCAATCTATGACCCTCATTTGCACAAACATATCTGCAGGACCTAACCTTCCCATCTGACTTTCTTTTGTTTGTGTACATTTTCCTAACCTCAAAGCCCTTTAGACCTCCATAACCAACCCAAAACATCCAAGCCTCTTCTATTGTACCGAACTCCATTCCAACTCGAGGTACTAGAACAGGCAATAAACCTTCCCTGCAAGGATTTTGTATTTGGGGGTAAGCTAAACAACACAAGTTTAAAATGGTCCAACAGTAGCTAAACAATAATAGGCTTATTACTGGATTATCAGTAGGTTTATTACTGGTTTATTACATACCTATTCCCTTCCATTTCAGATGCATGGATTTCCTTTTTGATGCAACAAGCTGAAGTTGGTGTCCCCTTTGATCAATTCCAAGTTAATCTGATTTCTAATGGGAAGAAAATAAGAGAACGCCATACCCATGAGAACGTCCATGAGTTCGTATTGATGTAAAGAGACCACAATGCAATCAAAGTATTAAAGAATAGATGGAATTCATGAGATGATCACCTGTGCGGATGTGCATCAAATGGAGGACGGCAAAGCTGCGGCACAAGTCGCCGTCGCGCCAAAAAATAGAACCGGCGCCAAAAATACCTAGCTTCAGCGCCAGCTGTGGCTAATGATGTTAGAGCCAATTTATTGGGCCGAGAATTAATGGGCCGGAAGCTAGCTGTGAAGGACAAAGCGCATAGAAGCCAGTAGCTGTTCGATGTGTGATAAACGGCACGGATCGCGTGACTGCAAAGGCAGGTCATATTGGCTGACTGCAGACGATCTCGTTCCGTCAAATAAACCAAGTCTCCAGCTGCAGAAAATTCGAAACGAACATCGTGTTTGTAGTCAGAGGCGGCACGTAACGAGTTAACGTTCTAATGTATGCTTAGCCGGCGTAACTAGATGGAATTTAAATTTGGGCTATTTAAATTGGTACCCTTAGTTTTCGCATCTTTCTTATTTTTACCCTTAGTTGTATTTTTTTACTCAGTTTTGACTTTCTGCTCTATAGCATTGGAAGAGCAAAACATCGTTTAAAAACAATGAAGTTGGTATCGTGACAAACGTGATAGGGTTAACCGTAAACGTGTTTGGAACATGATCATTTTGTAAAGATAAATTTTGTTATTATTAGACAAAAACATCTTCAACAAATTCTGTAAATGCCTCTTCAATTTTAGTACATCTTCATCTCTATACCCTCGCTCTCTATTTTTGGATAGTATGTTTTACTTGTCATACACCGTTCTAAATTTACAATGTGTTTGGTTCCAAGTTTGGATTCGTCCGTCATGGACTGATCCCGTACGATGAAGGTTCAGCTTGTCCGACGTTTTTCAAGGAACGAACTCGATCTAAGGAATTACCTTTTTCGTTGGTCACCTGGGTACTACGAGGAATGACTTCACGATGCAAACCAAACGCCATGGTTAGGCTCAGATGTTGGATCGGATGATTCCTCACGGCTTCGTGACACAAACCAAACAACTTGTTAAAGAGTATGTTGGACAATTCTACTTTTTGTGAAATCTATTTTAGAAATGTAGCTATCACGGCTTCGTGACACAAACCAAACAACTTGTTAAAGAGTATGTTGGACAATTCTACCTTTTGTGAAATCTATTTTAGAGAGTAGCTACATCGGTAAATTTGTCTAATCTTTTTGGCTCATCTTTTGGAGTTGCTCTTACCATTAGGGATCCCACAGCCACGGGCCACCATTCGCTATCTGTCGGCGTCTCGGACCTGGGGGGTCTCTTGGACCGACCAGTGAAATCGCTGTGTGCCCCTGCCCAGATGGGTTGGCGCGGGATGGAACACAAGAGGTGGGACAAGCCTTGTATTATCCTGCACCAGGGGTGCCGCTCGTAGTAGGGGTTACAAGCGCGTCGCCTGAGGGAGAGAGAGAGAGAGAGAGAGACAGAGTTCGTCCGTCGCTTCCCTCGCACGAACCCCCCTCAGGGTGGCCCTGGACCTCCCTTTTATAGAGGCAAGGAGAGAGTCCAGTCGTACAGCGGGGGGCGTAGCTATGCGCTAACGTGTCCGGCAGTGGAGTGCCTAAGCCATGTGTACATGCCAACATGGCCGTTGGGGGAGAGCTTGGGCCCTGTACATGTGATGGCGTGGCCGTCGGAGGAGCGCTTGAGTCCTGTAGGAGCACAGCTGGCAGCGCGGTGAGGATCCTGCTGACGTCTCCTTGCTGTCGTAAGGGGCTGAGAGCCACCGGCGTCATGGTGCACGCGGGGCACCATCATTACCCGTCGCCGGGGTAGGCCAGATGGGACGCCGGTCTTGTTCCTTGTAGCCTGAGCAGGCTAGGAATAGGGAAATGATGTATCCCCTGTTAGCGCGGTCGGTCCGAACCCAGGGTCGGTCGAGGCGGAGACTTCTGTTGAGGCCGAGGCCGGGGTCGGGCGAGGACGCGATTCCTCCCAAGACCGGGGTCGAAGCCGAGTCTGGGGGTCGGGCGAGGCGGAGACCTTCTCCCGAGGCCGGAGCCTGAGGTCGGGCGAGGCGGAGACCTCCTCCCGAGGCTGGAGCATGAGGTCGGGCGAGGTGGAGCTTCCTGTTGCGCCCGAGGCTGAACTTGGTGGTTGATCGTGACTTGTTGTCAGTCGTCGCCGGGGTGGCTGACACGGCAGTCGGAGCGGAGCGAGCGGCGCTGTTTTCCTGTCATGTCAGACAGTAAAGAAGAGGGGCGAAATGACTGCGGTCACTTTAGCCTGCCCGACTGAGGCGCGTGTGTCAGGATACGATGTCTGGCATCCCCTGCATTTAATGCGCGTGCGAAGCGGTCGGTTGGTGAGGCGGTCTGGCCAAGGTTGCTTCACAACGAAGCCTGCCCGAGCCGGGCCTCGGGAGAGCCGAGGGGGCACCCGCTGCCTGAGGAGGCCCTCGGGCGAGGCGTGAATTCGTCTGGGACTACTGTTCCAACCCGAAGCTGGGCTCGGGTGAGATCGCGTCCCTCGGGTAGGCGAAGTCTTGACCTGAACCGCACCCGTCAATTGGTCTGAGGGTGTTTACCAGCCATGATTAGGAGCGTTGGGGGTACCCCTAATTATGGTACCCGACAGTAGCCCTCGAGCCTCGAAGGGAGTGTTGGTACTCGCTTGGAGGCTTTTGCCACGTTTTCGGTGAGGGGACCGGCCTTTCTCGTTTTTGCCTTGTTCTGGTGGGTGCGCGCGAGCGCACCCGCCGGGTGTAGCCCCCGAGGCCTCGGAGGAGTGGTTTGACTCCTCTGAGGTCTAAATGCTTTTTGTGGTGCTTCAGCCGGTCTGATCGTTCCCTCATGCGGCCCGGCCGTAGCCCGGGTGCGTGGTCGGGTTCCAAGTTATCAAGCTGGTTTGTTGACACTGTCAACAGTTTTGGCCGTAGCCGGGTGTGAGAGCAGCCCCTGAGCCTCTGCACGGAGCGAGAGGACGATCAAGGACTTTCCCGACTTTTATTATACGCCCCTGTGTCGCCTTTCCGCAAGGAGGAGGGGGAAAAGCGCCATGTTGCTCTCGGAGGGCGCCGAACATGGTGTTTCCAGCGAGCTGCTAACGGGTAATCCGAGTGGACGCCCGTGCCCCGTTCGTTAGGGATCAGCTGGTGGCCCAGAGGCGCGCTCCAAAAGTACCTGTGGGTGATTTGTCGGACCCAGACCCCTTCGACAGGGTCCGAGGGCTCGATGCCTCCCTCCGGTGGGATTCCGTTACAAATCGTTCCCGCCGGTCTCGAAAATGTCCTAGGGTACCTCGGGAGCGTAGCCCGAGCCTCGGCTATGTATCGAACGTACCTAGAGTCATCCCTCACTCTACGTGCTCTGGGGCGACTGTCGAACCCTTCCGAGGGGCCAGCCTACGAACCCCTGATCAGTAGTGGGCGCGGAGCCCGAGCGCTCTGGGGCGGCTGTCGAACCCTTCCGAGGGGCCAGCCTTCGAACCCCTGATCAGTAATGGGCTTGAAGTCCGAGTGCTCTAGGGCGGCTATCGAAACCCTTCCGAGGGGCCAGCCTTCGAACCCCTGATCAGTAGGAGGGCTCAGGGCCCGCTTCCTTCGCTGGGAAGGATCCTTTCCACAACATCCCCTTTCCCGGTCCCTGTAGCAAGAGAGAGAGAGAGAGAGAGGAGGGGAAGGATATGAATTTAAATAAGGTGGTGCACCTTTTTGACGCGGTCATCATGGCGGAGGTGAAACGTCGCCCGCTTCGCCTGCCAAAAGTGTCGCTTGCCCTGCCGCGAAGTTAATGCGACGGGACGGGTGGTTCGCGGGGCAGCCGTTGTGCATGCGCGAGTCGTTCGAGGAACGGGCGTTTCGTCTTTGAGTTTGAACTTTGCGGCGGGTTCGGGCGAAGTGTTGAACGGGTCTTGCTCAGGCCTTTATATACCCGAAAGAGGGATCGGTTGTGGTTCTTTACTCTACTGCTCGCCTCCTGCTTTTGTTTTCGCAACCTAAGGGAATAGCCAGAGAAAGAAAACCGCGTACCTTGTCCGCTTTGCCACCACCCCCTTCGTTTGGCGATGGCCGACCGGGTGACCGTCGTTCCGCCGCGCGATCCGTGGCCTTTTTCCATCATCACAGTGGACGATCTGGAGGCCCTTGTCGCCGACGGTTTGCTCCGCCCCCTCTCCGGTGACCCGCAGCCGGAGTGGATGGTCCCTCCGAGCGGGGCTGACCCGACCCCGCCGCCGGGGTATGTGCTGAGCTTCGTCTCCTTCCATGAGCGAGGGTTCGGAGTGCCAGCAAGCCATTTCATGCGGGCGCTCCTGCATTACTACGGGGTGGAGCTGCACAACTTCAACCCCAACTCCATTGCGCAAGCGGCCATCTTCGCAGCGGTTTGCGAAGGCTTTTTGGGGATTGACCCCCACTGGGATCTGTGGACCCATCTCTTCTCCGCGGAGCTTTTTGCCTTGACGACGGGGGAGAAGAAGGTTCGTATGGCGGTGCGGGCCGGTGGCTGCACCCTCCAGTTGAGGCAGGCGTGCGCGCAGCAGTACATCCCCGCCATCCTTGTGTCTTCGAACAAGGGGTGGCAGCGCCGGTGGTTTTACCTCCGGAATGATGATGGAAGGCTCCCATCGTTTTCTCAACGAGTGGTGACTACTCCCGGTAGCAATTGACGCTATGGGGCCGCGCGCGAGAAACAGGAGAAACTCCAGCCCCTTCTGGAGGCCTTGCAGGAGTTACGAGATGGGGGGCTCACCGCCGCGGGGGTGGATGCCGCCATCCATCGCTGGAGGGTGCTTTCCTTGGCAGAGTGGCGGTTGCCACTTTCGGAGATGATGCCAGGGGTCGACTTGGAGGGTTCGCAGATGTCCTCGGTCCCCCTCTCTGCCGATGACCTTCGCAGGCGGGTAGCGGGCACGGTGGGGAGGCTGGACGCCGACGCCGCTACCTAGCCCTTGATGCGCCCCGAGCGTGGGTGCGTGTCCCTGGTGAGTGTCCGCTCCTTCTCCTATCTTGTGTCAGGTTGCCTTTGATTCTCTTAGTCGGGATTTCCGCTCGTCTCCAGGAGTTGGGGTGTTACAAGCCTTCCCTGCCACCGGTCCCGGAGGACGCGGTGGACCGAGCCGCACGGAGGGTCGCTGCAGAGAAGAAGAAGGAGAAGAAGGACGTGAAAAAGGCTTGGGCTCGCGAGCGGATGTGGGCTCGGGACGCCTTGGAGAGGCGCCGTCGGAGGCAGGAGAGGGACGGGCTCCCGAGGGAGCCATCGCCGGAGACGCCTGACGACGACGATGACGACGATGATGACGAAGACGACGACATGGCAGCCCGCCTTGGCCTCAGTCCGGATCTGAGGCTGGGCCAGGGGTCGTCGAGCCAGCCCTCGAGTGGGCTGGCGCCATCGGTATCTGGGGTCGGGACATCAGGGTCCCGGTCCGAAGAGCAGGGGCAGGCTGAGGGGGTACTTGACCCCTTGGCCGAGGTAGTTGAGGTGACCCCGGGGAGTCAGGCTGACCCGCCTGTCCCCCGAGAGCAGTCGCCCGTGCCGGCCATACAGGAGGTTGATCCTCGGGCCGTCGTGACGTCGCATGGGCAGGTCGTCCCTTCGGCGCCCCGAGCGCCAGAAGTGGGAACGACGCTGAAGCCAGCAGCAGGGCGAACCTCGGCGGCACCTACGGGGACCGAGGCCCAAGGGGCCTCCCCACAGGCACGATTGGCCTTGGTCCGGAGCGGGTAAGTATCTGAGGATACCTATGTCCTGGCTCCTTCCTCGTGTGTCCTGATCCTGCTTTACCTTTTCCTCCCAGCAAACGGAGGCACGGTTCAGCCGGTCTAGCTCCCAGGAAGGCCCTTAAGACGGTGCCGGCTTCTACAGCTAGTGCCACACCGCGCCACGCCGGTCGGCCGGCCTCCGCACAAGATGCCCCCAAGCGGGGGGCCTAGGCGGTGCGAGTTGCCATGGGGCGAGCTCCCCAGGCTGACCCCTCCGTCGAGGCGGCCGTCGTGCTGGGGGAGACTGCTGGCGCGGCCGTGGCCTTGAGCCCACCTGACGTGTTGTCGGCGTCGGCACCAGCTTCTGCCGAGGCTGTTGCCGTTCTGCCCGTGGAGCCACCCGTCGCCGCTGATGCTGAGATGGTTGAGGTGCCGCTGCTCGAGGTCGGTGATCGGAAGCCCGCCTCCTTAGTCGAGGGGGTACCCGATGCGTCGACTGCAGGGGGTCCCGACGCCTTGGAGGAGGGGGTGCTGAACCGCGGCCCATCTTGGGGAGCGGCGACCTCATCCCCACGCGGCGCGATCCCAATGAGCGGCGCGGGCAGGCACTCCGGTTCTGGACCCGCGGCGCCCCGAAACCCCTCTTCGTCCTTGACGATGAGCGGGAGGAGCAGTCTCGGGATGAGCTCCGTGAGTATGCCGGGGCAGCGATGGGGTCGCTTCGGTCGACCATGGAGATCCTTTCCAGGGACGTTCCTAGGATCCTCCAGGTAAGGATTTCAGGCATACCTTTCGCATGACCAGGGCATTCTTTGTGACGCCCTGCTTCCCTTCCTCAGGATCTGACGCATCTAAGCACCGCCAAGTCGTCGTTCATCCGCCGCGAGGCCGACGTCTGGGGTTCGCTGCGGTTCCTGAGGGCCGCGCTTACCGAGGATACCGAATGCCTCGCCCAACGGAGCGCCGAGGCGGCGGACCTTCGGTTACTCTGTGATGAGCTGGGGGTGGAGGCAGTGGCGGCACGCGCAGAGGCGCAGCAGCGGCAGCTGGAGCTTGGCCAGGTCATCGGCGAGCGGGACCAATCTCGGAACCAGGCCGCCGAGGCTGAAAGCCGGGCTGAGGCCCTTGGGGGCCTGCTAGCCGAGGTGTCTATTCGGGCCAGAGCCCTTGCAGAGGGCCTGGCCGCGGCCGTCGGGTCTGCCCAGTCCGCCCAAGCCGCAGCCTCAGAGCAGCGTGCCCGGGCTGAAGGTATGTTTTGGCCGCTTTGTGACTTCGATCTTCATTCTTCAACTCGTGTCTGAAGAATTATGTTTGGCTGTTTGCAGAGTTCGAGTAAGCCCTCAACGAGTCCGCCAAGGCACTTGCCCGGGCGGCTGAGCGAAAGGAGGCCGACCGCGTGGCCATGTCTGAAGCTATCTCGGCCTTCTGCCAGGTCTCTGGTCTTGACGACGTCTCCTCGGGAAGCTCCCCCCAGAGTCGCCTGCAGGCCTTTGGCGGCCATGTGCGCAACAGACTCAGCGAGGCGCTGCATCACGGTGTTAGGCGAGCCTTCGTCGTGCTCGCTTCCCACTACGATGTGGATCTGGAGCGGGTCAGCGAGGGGTACTGTCTACTCGACGAAGATGAAGCTACCCTGGCCGAAGTTCAAAGGCTTGACGCGGCCGTCGCGGGCCCAAGCGTGGTGCTAGTGTCCTTTTTCGAGGTGGAGATCCTTCCACTTGCGTCGCCGTCCAAGGCCGGGGCGGATCTCGCCGAGGGTGGAGACGGCGCTGAGGGTGGAGACGAAGCCAAGGGTGCCGCTCCTCCCCTGGGCGATGCCTGATTCTGCCGGAGCAGTTTGTTTGGAACATGCATGTGTCTTTCGCGGCCGCCGAGGCCTAAACACTTTGTCGTCGTGTTATAAAGCTGCGCTTCTTTTCCTCTTGTTTCGAGTATCCGGACTCGTTCGTCAATAGCAGAATTGCTTATCCGAATAAGAGTTATTTTTTGCGGAAGGTGACGAGTGAGGTATCCGTATCCCGGAGGCGTAGGAGTCCCTCAACTTGGTCGGCCTTGTCGCTTACATGCGCTCTTATTCGTTTTGCGGGGTTCTGTTACCGATATAGTCGGGAAACACGAAAGTCGTTTTGGTGGAGAACTTTTCCGAGGAAAATTTTGACGCAGAGGGGGTTCCCCCCTTCTAGCCCCCGAGGGAGGGTCGGGCTTTGCCGAGGCAAGGCTGACCCTTCCTTGACGGTTAGACTCTATTTGTGTATGTAAGGAGAACGAGGTATATGAACGACTTGAAAACATCTTAAGGGTAGAAGTGACGTAGCTGTTGGATGTTCCAAGCGTTGCTGTAGACCTCGCCTTGGTCGTTGGCCAGCTTGTATGTTCTAGGCTTCAAGATTTTGGCGATGATGAAGGGCCCTTCCCAGGGAGGAGTGACCTTGTGGCACCCTCGGGCGTCCTGTCGCAGGCGAAGCACCAAGTCTCCCACTTGGAAGCCTCGGGACCGAACGCTTCGGGCGTGGTAGCGCCGCAGCGACTGCTGGTACTGTGCCGAATGTAGTAAGGCAACGTCCCGAGCCTCCTCGAGTTGGTCCAGCGAGTCTTCTCGGCTGGTCTGGTTGCTTCGGTCGTCGTACGCCTTGGTCCTCGGGGACTCGTATTCTAAGTTAGTGGGAAGGACGGCCTCGGCCCCATAAACTAGAAAGAATGGCGTAAAACCCGTGGCGCGGCTCGGCGTCGTCCTCAGACTCCAGACTACCGAGGGTAGCTCTTTTATCCACCTCTTGTCGAACTTGTTGAGGCCGTTGTAGATCCTTGGTTTGAGCCCCTGCAAAATCATAACGTTGGCACGCTCCACCTGCCCATTCGTCATGGGATGAGCTACGGCGGCCCAGTCCACACGGATGTGGTGGTCGTCGCAGAAGTCCAGGAACTTTTTTCTGGTGAACTGCGTGCCATTGTCGGTGATGATTGAGTTTGGGACCCCGAATTGATGGATGATGTTGGTAAAAAATGCCACCGCCTGCTCGGACCTGATGCTGGTCAAGGGTCGGACCTCGATCCACTTGGAGAATTTGTCGATAGCGACCAGAAGGTGCGAGAAGCCCTCGGGTGCCTTCTGTAAGGGACCGACGAGGTCTAGACCCCACACAGCAAATGGCCAGGTGATGGGTATTGTCTGCAAGGCCTGAGCGGGCAGATGCGTCTGCTTTGCGTAGAATTGACACCCCCGGCAGGAGCGCACAATCCTAGTGGCGTCGGCCACCGCGGTTGGCCAGTAGAAACCTTGTCGGAAGGCATTCCCCACAAGGGCTCAAGGTGCTGCATGGTGGCCGCAAAGCCCCGAGTGTATTTCTTGCAACAGCCCTTGTCCTTGGGCGATAGATATGCATCGTTGGAGGATGCCCGAGGGGCTGTGGTGATAGAGCTCTTTTTCGTCACCCAGCAAGACGAATGACTTGGCGCGCCGAGCCAGCCGCCGAGTTTTGGTCTTGTCGATGGGAAGCTCTCCTCGGAGGAGATATTCCAGGTACGGGGTCTGCCAGTTCGGATCTGGCGTGACCCCATTCTGTTCCTCCTCGATGGGCAAGGCCTCTTCCTCGATGGTCGAGGGTGCCTCGGGTCCGGACGAGGGTACCTCGGGCTCGGCCGAGGGCACCTCGGGCTGGGCCGAGGCTTCCTCAAGCTCGGGCGTGTCGTTGATCTTGACGGATGGTTGATGTAGGTCTCTGGAGAAGACGTCCGGGGGAACCATCGTTCGCCCCGAGGCTATTTTCGCCAGCTCGTCCACAGTCTTGTTGTACCGTCGGGCGATGTGGTTGAGCTCCAGCCCGTAGAACTTGTTTTCCAGGCGCCGGACTTCGTCGTAGTAGGCTTCCATCCTCCGGTGACGGCGGTGGGAGTTCTTCATGACTTGGTCGATGACAAGCTGTGAGTCGCCTCGAGCGTTGAGGCATCGGACCCCTAGCTCGATGGCGATGCGCAGCCCGTTAACCAGTGCCTCGTATTCGACCACGTTGTTTGATGCCGGAAAATGGAGGCGAATGACGTAGCGGAGATGCTTTTTGAGGGGCGAAACGAAGAGCAGGCCAACGCCTGCCCCTGTTTTCATGAGTGACCCATCGAAGTACATGGTCCAGAGCTCGGGCTGGATTGGAGTTGTCGGTAACTGGGTGTCAGTCCACTCAGCCAGGAAGTCTGCCAAGACCTGGGATTTTATGGCCTTCCGAGGAGCGAATGATAGCGTTTCGCCCATAAGCTCCACCGCCCACTTTGCTATCCTACCCGAGGCCTCGTGGCACTGGATGATCTCCCCCAGGGGGAAGGATGACACCACAGTCACCGGATGAGACTCGAAGTAGTGTCGCAACTTTCGCCGTGTCAGAATCACTGCGTAGAGCAGCTTCTGGATCTGTGGGTAGTGGACTTTGGTCTCAGAAAGCACTTCGCTGATGAAGTAGACTGGCCTCTAGACGGGCAGTGCATGCCCTTCTTCTTGTCTCTCGACTACGATCGTGGCGCTGACCAACTGAGTAGTCGCGGCTACGTAGATCAAGAGGGCTTCTCCTGCAACGGGGGACACCAGGATGGGTGTGTTCGTAAGGAGCGCCTTAAGGTTTCCGAGGGCCTCCTCGACCTCGGGGGTCCAAGTGAAGCACTCGGCCTTCCTTAAGAGGCGGTACAGAGGCAAGCCTTTCTCGCCAAGGCGTGAGATGAAGCGGCTCAGAGTCGCAAGGCATCCCATGACCCTCTGTACTCCTTTCAAATCTTTGATCGGTCCCATGTTGGTGATGGCAGCGATCTTCTCTGGGTTGGCCTCGATGCCCCGCTCGGAGACGATGAATCTAAGGAGCATGCCTCGGGGGACTCCGAAGGCACACTTCTCGGGATTGAGTTTCACGCCTTTCGCTCTCAGACACTTGAATGTCGTTTCAAGGTCAGAGAGGAGGTCGGAGGCTCTCTTCGTCTTGACAACTGAAAGTCGCCTAGGGGGGTGAATAGGGCAAAACTGAAATGTACAAAGTTAATCACAACTACAAGCCGGGTTAGCGTTAGAAATATAATCGAGTCCGAGAGAGAGGGTGAAAAACAAATCGCAAGCAAATAAGGAATGAGACACAAGGATTTGTTTTACCGAGGTTCGGTTCTTGCAAACCTACTCCCCGTTGAGGTGGTCACAAAGACCGGGTCTCTTTCAACCCTTTCCCTCTCTCAAACGGTCACTTAGACCGAGTGAGCTTCTCTTCTCAATCACACGGGACACTACGTCCCCGCAAGGACCACCACACAATTGGTGTCTCTTGCTTCGATTACAATTGAGATTGATCACAAGAAGAATGAGAAAGAAAAGAAGCAATCCAAGTGCAAGAGCTCAAATGAACACAACAAATCTCTCTCTCTCTAATCACTAAAGCTTTGTGTGGAGTTGGGAGAGGATTTGATCTCTTTGGTGTGTCTTGTATTGAATGCTATAGCTCTTGTAAGGTGTAGAAGTGTGGAAACTTGGATGCAATTGAATGTGGGGTGGTTGGGGTATTTATAGCCCCAACCACCAAAATGTTGCCGTTGGAAGCTTGCTGTCGCATGGCGCACCGGACAGTCCGGTGCGCCACCGGATACTGTCCGGTGTGCCAGCCACGTCAGCCAGCCGTTGGGGTTCGACCGTTGGAGCTCTGACTTGTGGGGCCTCTGGGCTGTCCGGTGGCACACCGGACATCTCCTGTAGACTATCTGGTGCGCCAACTGCGCATGCTCTGACCTCTGCGCGCGCAGGCGCGCATTAAATGCGTTGCAGTCGACCGTTGCGCTTGAAGTAGCCGTTGCTCTGCTGGCACACCGGACAGTCCGGTGTGCCACCGGACACTGTCCGGTGCGTCATCGGACGGTCCGGTGAATTATAGCGGAGCGCCCTCTGATTTTCCCGAAGGTGAGGATTTCAGCGTCGAGTTCCCTGGTGCACCGGACACTGTCCGGTGGCACACCGGACAGTCCGGTGCGCCAGATCAGGGTGCCTTTGGGATTTCTTAAGCTCTTTTTGTTTGAACCCTTTCTTGGTCTTTTTATTGGTCTATTGTGAACCTTTGGCATCTGTAAAACTTATAATCTAGGGCAAACTAGTTAGTCCAATTATTTGTGTTGGGCAATTCAACCACCAAAATCTATTTAGAAAAAGGTGTAAGCCTATTTCCCTTTCAATCTCTCCCTTTTTGGTGATTGATGCCAACACAAACCAAAGCAATTATAGAAGTGCAGAATTGAACTAGTTTGCATAATGTAAGTGCAAAGGTTGCTTGGAATGAAACCAATAAATATTACTTACTAGATGCGCATGGATGTCTTTTTTTATTAACATTTTGGACCACGCTTGCACCACATGTTTTGTGTTGCAAACTGTTTTGGAAATTCTTTTCAAAATTCTTTTGCAAATAGTCAAAGGTAAATGAATAAGATTGTGAGAAGCATTTTCAAGTTTTGAAATTTTCTCCCCCTGTTTCAAATGCTTTTCCTTTGACTAAACAAAACTCCCCCTTAATGAAATCCTCCTCTTAGTGTTCAAGAGGGTTATAGATATTAATTTTGAAGAGGGTATATGAATTTTAAATTGTATCAAAATAAGATATCAATTGAAAAACTTCACCAATTAATAGACTCCATACCAAATAAACTATATTTTTGAAATTGGTGGTGGTGGTGCGGTCCTTTTGCTTTGGGCTAATACTCTCTCCCCCTTTGGCATGAATCGCCAAAAATGGATATTTGAGTGAAATATAAGCCCTTTTAAACTACTCTCTCCCCCTTTGGACGGAAATAAAAGAGTGAAGATTATACCAAAGTTGGAGAGTTGGTGCGGAGCGACGGCAAAGGATGAATGATTTGATGAAGCGGAGTGGAAGCCTTGTCTTCGCCGAAGACTCCTTTTTCCCTTTCAATCTATGACTTAGCATGAAATGGACTTGAAAGAACACATTAGTCATAGCACATGAAAGAGATGATCAAAGGTATATATGTGAGCTTATGTATGCGAGACATCAATAAAAATTCCTAGAATCAAGAATATTTAGCTCATGCCTAAGTTTGGTAAAAGTTTGTTCATCCAATGGCTTGGTAAGATATTGGCTAATTGTTCTTTGGTGCTAACATATGCAATCTCGATATCCCCCTTTTGTTGGTGATCCCTTAGAAAATGATACCGAATGGCTATGTGTTTAGTGCGGCTATGCTCAACGGGATTATCCGCCATGCGGATTGCACTCTCATTATCACATAGAAGAGGAACTTTGGTTAATTTGTAACCATAGTCCCTAAGGGTTTGCCTCATCCAAAGCAATTGTGTGCAACAATGGCCTGCGGCTTCGGCGGTCGAAAGAGCCACAGAATTTTGCTTCTTTGAAGCCCACGACACCAGAGATCTTCCCAAGAACTGGCAAGTCCCCGATGTGCTCTTTCTATTAATTTTGCACCCTGCCCAATCGACATCGGAATAACCAATTAAATCAAATGTGGATCCCCTGGGGTACCAAAGGCTAAACTTAGGAGTATAAACTAAATATCTCAAGATTCGTTTTACGGCCCTAAGGTGAGCTTCCTTAGGATCGGCTTGGAATCTTGCACACATGCATACAGAAAGCATAATATCCTGTCGTGAAGCACATAAATAGAGTAAAGAACCTATCATCGACCGGTATACCTTTTGATCTAGGGATTTACCTCCCGTGTCGAGGTCGAGATGCCCATTAGTTCCCATGGGTGTCTTGATGGGCTTGGCGTCCTTCATCCCAAACTTGTTTAGAATGTCTTGAATGTACTTCGTTTGGCTAATGAAGGTGCCCTCTTGGAGTTGCTTAATTTCGAATCCTAGAAAGTATTTCAACTCCCCCATCATTGACATCTCGAATTTCTGTGTCATGATCCTACTAAATTCCTCACATGTAGATTCGTTAGTAGACCCAAATATAATATCATAAACATAAATTTGGCATACAAACAAATCATTTGCAAGAGTTTTAGTAAATAAAGTAGGATTGGCCTTTCCGACTTTGAAGCCATTAGCAATAAGGAAATCTCTTAGGCATTCATACCATGCTCTTGGGGCTTGCTTGAGCCCATAAAGCGCCTTAGAGAGCCTATAGACATGGTTAGGATACTCACTGTCTTCAAAGCCGGGAGGTTGCTCAACATAGACCTCTTCCTTGATTGGTCCGTTGAGGAAGGCACTCTTCACGTCCATTTGATAAAGCTTGAAGCCATGGTAAGTAGCATAGGCAAGTAAAATGCGAATTGACTCAAGCCTAGCTACGGGTGCATAGGTTTCACCGAAATCCAAACCTTCGACTTATAAATATCCCTTGGCCACAAGTCGGGCTTTGTTCCTTGTCACCACGCCATGCTCGTCTTGTTTGTTGCGGAAGACCCTCTTGGTTCCTACAACATTTTGGTTAGGACGTGTAACTAAATGCCATACCTCATTCCTCGTGAAGTTGTTGAGCTCCTCTTGGATCGACATCACCTAATCCGAATCTTGGAGTGCTTCCTCTACCCTGTGTGGCTCAATAGAGGAAACAAAGGAGTAATGCTCACAAAAATATGCAACACGAGATCTAGTGGTTACCCCCTTATGAATGTCGCTGAGGATGGTGTTCATGGGGTGATCTCGTTGGATTGCTTGGTGGACTCTTGGGTGTGGCAGCCTTGCAACTTGATCATCCTCCTTGTCTTGATCAATTGCATCTCCCCCTTGATCATTGCCGTCGTCTTGAGGTGGCTCATCTTCTTGATCTTCCTCTTCATCATCTTGAGCCTCATCCTCATCTTGAGTTGGTGGAGATGCTTGCATTGAGGAGGATGGTTGATCTTGTGCTTGAATGGGCTCTTCAGATTCCTTAGGACACACATCCCCAATGGACATGTTCCTTAGTGCGACGCACAGAGCCTCTTCATCATCTAATTCATCAAGATCAACTTGCTCTACTTGAGAGCCGTTAGTCTCATCAAACACAATGTCACAAGAAACTTCAAATAGTCTAGTGGACTTGTTAAAGACTCTATATGCCCTTGTGTTTGAATCATATCCTAGTAAAAAGCCTTCTACAGCCTTAGGAGCAAATTTTGGTTTTCTACCTCTTTTGACAAGAATGAAACATTTGCTACCAAAGACTCTAAAATATGAAACATTGGGCTTTTTACTGGTAAGGAGTTCGTAAGATGTCTTCTTGAGGATTCGGTGTAGATACAACCGGTTGATGGCGTAGCAAGCGGTGTTGACCGCCTCGGCCCAAAACCGATCCAAAGTCTTGTACTCATCAAGCATGGTCCTTGCCATGTCCAGTAGAGTTCTATTCTTCCTCTCCACTACACCATTTTGTTGTGGCATGTAGGGAGAGGAGAACTCATGCTTGATGCCCTCCTCCTCAAGGAAGCCTTCGATTTGTGAGTTCTTGAACTCCGTCCCATTATCGCTTCTTATTTTCTTGATCCTCAAGCCGAACTCATTTTGAGCCCGTCTCAAGAATCCCTTTAAAGTCTCTTGGGTTTGAGATTTTTCCTGTAAAAAGAACACCCAAGTGAAGCGAGAATAGTCATCCACAATAACTAGACAGTACTTACTCCCGCCGATGCTTATGTAAGCGATCGGGCCGAATAGGTCCATGTGGAGGAGCTCAAGTGGCCTGTCAGTCGTCAAGATGTTCTTATGTGGATGATGAGCGCCAACTTGCTTCCCGGCTTGGCATGCGCTACAAATCCTGTCTTTTTCAAAATGAACATTGGTTAGTCCTAAAATGTGTTCTCCCTTTAGAAGCTTGTGAAGATTCTTCATCCCAACATGTGCTAGTCGGCGATGCCAGAGCCAGCCCATGTTAGTCTTAGCAATTAAGCAAGTGTCGAGTTCAGCTCTATTGAAATCAACTAAGTATAGCTGACCCTCTAACACTCCCTTAAATGCTACTGAATCATCACTTCTTCTAAAGACAGTGACACCTACATCAGTAAATAGACAGTTGTAGCCCATTTTGCATAACTGAGATACAGAAAGCAAATTGTAATCTAATGAATCAACAAGAAAAACATTGGAAATGGAATGGTCAGGAAATATAGCTATTTTACCCAAACCTTTGACCAAACCTTGGTTTCCATCCCCGAATGTGATAGCTCGTTGGGGATCTTGGTTTTTCTCATAAGAGGAGAACATCTTCTTCTCCCCTGTCATGTGGTTTGTGCACCCGCTATCTATGATCCAACTTGAGCCCCCGGATGCATAAACCTACAAAAAAATTTTAGTTCTTGACTTTAGGTACCCAAATGGTTTTGGGTCCTTTAGCATTAGAAACAAGAACTTTGGGTACCCAAACACAAGTCTTTGCTCCCTTGTGTTTGTCCCCAACATACTTGGCAACTACTTTGCCGGATTTGTTAGTCAAAACATAAGATGCATCAAAAGTTTTAAATGAAATGCTAGGTTTATTTGATGCACTAGGAGTTTTCTTCTTAGGCAATTTAGCACGAGTTGATTGCCTAGAACTAGATGTCTCACCCTTATACATAAAAGCATGATTAGGGCCAGAGTGAGACTTCCTAGAGTGAATTCTCCTAATTTTGTGCTCGGGATAACCGGCAGGGTACAAAATGTAACCCTCGTTATCCTGAGACATGGGAGCCTTGCCCTTAACAAAGTTAGACAATTTCTTAGGAGGGGCATTAAGTTTGACATTGTCTCCCTTTTGGAAGCCAATGTCATCCTTGATGCCAGGGCGTCTCCCACTATAAAGCATACTACGAGCAAATTTAAATTTTTCATTTTGAAGTTCATGCTCGGCAATTTTAGCATCTAATTTTGCTATATGATCATTTTGTTGTTTAATTAAGACCATATGATCATGAATAGTATCAATATCAACATCTCTACATCTAGTGCAAATAGAAACATGCTCAATGGTAGATGTAGAGGGTTTGCAAGTTTTTAGTTCAACAATCTTAGCATGTAAAATATCATTTTCACTTCTAAGATCGGAAATGGAAGCATTGCAAACATCTAATTCTTTAGCCTTAGCAATCAATTTTTCATTTTCACATCTAAGGCTAGCAAGAGAGGCATTCAATTTTTCAATCTTAGCAATAGAAATATCATGATCATTTCTAAGATTGACATATGAATCATCACAAACATTCAAATCAATCTTAGCAATTAATTTAGCATTTTCATTTCTAAGGTTGGCAATAACATCATGGCAAGTGCTTATCTCACTAGATAATTTTTCACATTTTTCCCTTTCTAGAGCGTAAGCATTCTTAACCTTAACATGCTTCTTATTTTCCTTAATTAGGAAGTCCTCTTGGCTATCCAAGAGTTCATCCTTATCATGAATAGCGCTAATCAATTCATTTAACTTTTCTTTTTGTTCCATGTTAAGGTTGGCAAAAAGAGTAAACAAATTATCCTCCTCATTACTAGAATTATCTTCATCACTAGAGGATGCATATTTAGTGGAGGATTTAGATTTAACCTTCTTCCTTTTGCCATCTTTTGCCATGAGGAACTTGTGGCCGATGTTGGGGAAGAGAAGTCCCTTGTGGACGGCGATGTTGGCGGCGTCCTCGTCGGAGGAGGAGTCGGTGGAGCTCTCGTCGGAGTCCCACTCGCGGCACACATGGGCATCGCCGCCCTTCTTCTTGTGATATCTCTTCTTCTCCTTTCATCTCCCCTTCTTGTCGTCGCCCCTGTCACTGTCACTAGAAATAGGACATTTTGTAATAAAGTGACCGGGCTTACCACACTTGTAGCAAACCTTCTTGGAGCGGGGCTTGTAGTCCTTCCCCCTCCTTTGCTTGAGGATTTGTCGAAAGCTTTTGATGATTAAAGCCATCTCCTCATTGTCGAGCTTTGAGGTGTCGATGGGGAGCCTACTTGGTGTAGACTCTTCCTTCTTCTCCTCCGTTGCCTTGAATGCGACGGGTTGTGCCTCGGGCGTGGAGGAGGTGCCATGCTCGATGATTTTCTTTGAGCCTTTAATCATTAGCTCAAAGCTCACAAATTTTCCTATAACCTCCTCAGGAGACATTAGCTTGTATCTAGGATCACCTCGAATTAATTGAACTTGCGTAGGGTTAAGAAAAACGAGTGATCTAAGAATAACCTTGACCATCTCATGGTCATCCCACTTTGTGCTCTCGAGGTTGCGCACTTGGTTCACCAAGGTCTTCAAGCGGTTGTACATAGCTTGCGGATCCTCCCCTTGGTGAAGCATGAAGCGACCGAGCTCCCCCTCGATCGTCTCCCGCTTGGTGATCTTTGTCACCTCATCTCCTTCGTGCGCGGTCTTGAGTACGTCCCAAATTTCCTTCGCACTCTTTAACCCTTGCACCTTATTATACTCCTCTCAACTTAAAGAGGCGAGGAGTATAATGGTGGCTTGGGAGTTAAAGTGGTGGATTTGGGCCACTTCGTCGGAGTCGTAGTCTTCATCCCCTACAGATGGTACCTGTACACCAAACTCAACAACATTCCAAATGCTTGTGTGGAGTGAGGTTAGATGATGCCTCATTTTGTCACTCCACATATTATAATCTTCACCGTCAAAAACCGGTGGTTTGCCTAATGGAACGGAGAGTAAAGGAGTACATTTTGAAATACGAGGATAGCGTAGGGGAATCTTACTATACTTCTTGCGCTCGTGGCGCTTAGAAGTAATGGACGGCGCGTCGGAGCCAGAGGTGGATGGCGATGAAGAATCGGTCTCATAGTAGACCACTTTCCTCATCTTCTTTTTCTTGTCCCCACTCCGATGTGACTTGTGGGAAGAGGATTCCTTCTTCTTCCCTTTGTTGTAGGACTCTTCCGATGAAGCCTTCCCGTGGCTTGTAGCGGGCTTGTCGCCGGTGTCCATCTCCTTCTTGGCGTGATCTCCCGACATCACTTCGAGCAGTTAGGCTCTAATGAAGCACCGTGCTTTGATACCAATTGAAAGTCGCCTAGAGGGGGGTGAATAGGGCGAAACTGAAATGTATAAAGTTAATCACAACTACAAGCCGGGTTAGCATTAGAAATATAATCGAGTCCGAGAGAGAGAGGGTGAAAAACAAATCGCAAGCAAATAAGGAATGAGACACAAGGATTTGTTTTACCGAGGTTCGGTTCTTGCAAACCTACTCCCCGTTGAGGTGGTCACAAAGACCGGGTCTCTTTCAACCCTTTCCCTCTCTCAAACGGTCACTTAGACCGAGTGAGCTTCTCTTCTCAATCACACGGGACACTACGTCCCCGCAAGGACCACCACACAATTGGTGTCTCTTGCTTCGATTAGAATTGAGATTGATCTCAAGAAGAATGAGAAAGAAAAGAAGCAATCCAAGCGCAAGAGCTCAAATGAACACAACAAATCTCTCCCTCTAATCACTAAAGCTTTGTGTGGAGTTGGAAGAGGATTTGATCTCTTTGGTGTGTCTTGTATAGAATGCTATAGCTCTTGTAAGGTGTAGAAGTGTGGAAACTTGGATGCAATTGAATGTGGGGTGGTTGGGGTATTTATAACCCCAACCACCAAAATGTGGCCGTTGGAAGCTTGCTGTCGCATGGCACACCGGACAGTCCGGTGCGCCACCGGACACTGTCCGGTGCGCCAGCCACGTCAGCCAGCCATTGGGGTTCGACCGTTGGAGCTCTGACTTGTGGGGCCTCTGGGTTGTCCGGTGGCGCACCAGACATCTCTTGTAGACTGTCCGGTGCGCCAACTAGGCGTGCTCTGACCTCTGCGCGCGCAGGCACGCATTAAATGCGTTGCAGTCGACCGTTGCGCTTGAAGTAGCCGTTGCTCCGCTAGCACACCGGATAGTTCGGTGTGCCACCGGACACTGTCCGATGCTTCACCGGACGGTCCGGTGAATTATAACGGAGCGTCCTTTGATTTTCCCGAAGGTGAGGAGTTCAGCGTCGAGTTCCCTGGTCACCGGACACTGTTCGGAGGTGCACCGGACACTGTCCGGTGGCACACCGGACAGTCCGGTGCGCCAGACCAGGGTGCCTTTGGGATTTCTTAAGCTCTTTTTGTTTGAACCCTTTCTTGGTCTTTTTATTGGTCTATTGTGAACCTTTGGCATCTGTAAAACTTATAATCTAGAGCAAACTAGTTAGTCCAATTATTTGTGTTGGGCAATTCAACCACCAAAATCTATTTAGAAAAAGGTGTAAGCCTATTTCCCTTTCAACAACGATGTCGTCGACGTAAGCCTCGACTGTTCTGCCGATGTGTTCTTCGAACACGTGGTTCATGCACCTCTGGTAAGTGGCGCCTGCATTCCTCAACCCAAATAGCATTGTAGTGTAACAGTACATGCCAAAAGGTGTGATGAAAGAAGTCGCGAGCTGGTCGGACTCCTTCATCTTGATTTGGTGATAGCCTGAGTAGGCATCGAGGAATGACAGGGTTTCGCACCCAGCAGTGGAGTCCACGATTTGATCGATGCGAGGTAGAGGGTAGGGAACTTTCGGACATGCCTTATTTAGACCAGTGTAGTCTACACACATCCTCCATTTCCCATCCTTCTTCCTTACAAGAACATGGTTAGCTAACCATTCGGGATGGAATACCTCTTTGACAAACCCTGCCGCGAGTAGCTTGTGGATCTCCTCGCCTATATCCCTACGCTTTTCTTCGTCAAAACGGCGCAGGGTTTGCTTCACAGGTCAGGCTCCAGCTCTGATGTCCAGTGAGTGCTCGGCGACATCCCTCGGTATGCTGGGCATGTCCGAGGGACTCCACGCAAAGACTTCAGTGTTTGCGAGGAGAAAGTCGACGAGCACTGCTTCCTATTTGGGGTCGAGCTCGGAGTCGATTCAAACTTTCTTGCTGGCGTCGTTGCTGGGGTCGAGAGAGAGGGACTTGACCGCCTCAACTGGTTCGAAGTTGCCGGCGTGCCGCTTCGCGTCGGGCGCCTCCTTGGAGAGGTGTTCCAGGTCGACGATGAGCGCCTCGGACTCGGCGAGAGCCTCGGCGTACTCCACGCACTCCATGTCGCATTCGTACGTGTGGCGGTACATGGATCCGACGGTGATGATCCCATTCGGGCCCGGCATCTTGAGCTTGAGGTAGGTGTAGTTGGGGACGACCATGAACTTGGCGTAGCATGGTCTTCCCAACACCGCATGGTAGGTTCCTCAGAACCCGATGACCTCAAAGGTGAGAGCTTCCTTTCGGAAGTTAGAGGGAGTTCTGAAGCAGACGGGTAAGTCGATCCGTCTGAGGGGTAGGATTCGCTTCCTGGGCGTGATCCCGTGGAAGGGTGCCACACCGGCCTAGACTTCGGACTGATCAACCCCTAAGAGTTCCAGGGTCTCGGCGTAGATGCTGTTAAGGCTGCTGCCTCTGTCCATGAGGACCTTGGAGAGCCTAACGTTGCCGATGATCGGATTGACAACGAGCGGGTACCTTCCTAGGCTTGGCACGAAGTCGGGGTGGTCGACTTGGTCGAAGGTGATAGGCTTGTCGGACCAGTCTAGGTAGACTTGCGCCGCCACCTTCACCAAGCAGACTTCCCGACGCTCCTGCTTGTGGTGCCGAGCCGAGGCGTTCGCCGCCTGCCCGCCGTAGATCAAGAAGCAGTTATGGACTTCCAGGAATCCCTCTTCCTTGTCGCCCTCCTTCTTGTCGTTGTCATGGCCCTTGCCATCCTCCGCCAGGGGCCCGGTCTTATGGAAGTAGCGCCGGAGCATGACACATTCTTCGAGGGTGTGCTTGACGGGCCCCTGGTGATAGGGGCACGACTCTTTGAGCATCTTGTTGAACGCGCCGGCCCCTCCAGGAGGTTTCCGAGGGTTCCTGTGCTCGGCCGTAGCGACGAGATTCGCGTCTGCAGCGTCACGCTTCGCTTGCGACTTGTTTTTAGCCTTCTTCTTCGTTCCCCGCTGGGCGGACGCCTCAGGGGCATCTGTCTTCGGCTCTCCCTGAGGCTGCTTGTCCTTTCGGAAGATGGCTTCGACCGCCTCTTGACCCGAGGCGAACTTGGTGGCGACGTCCATCAGTTCGCTCGCACGGGTGGGAGTCTTGCGCCCCAGTTTGCTCACCAGGTCTCGGCAAGTGGTGCCGGCAAGGAAAGCCCCGATGACATCCGAGTCGGTAACGTTGGGCAGCTCGGTGCGCTGCTTTGAAAACCGCTGGATGTACTCTCGGAGGGACTCCCCTGGCTGCTGGTGGCAGCTTCAGAGGTCCCATGAGTTCCCAGGGCGCACGTACGTGCCTTGAAAGTTTCTCGCGAAAGCTTTGACCAGATCGTCCCAGTTGGAGATCTGCGCAGGAGGCAGATGCTCCAGCCAGGCTCGGGCGGCGTCGGAGAGGAAAAGGGGTAGATTACGGATGATGAGGTTGTCATCATCCGCCCCTCCCAACTGGCATGCCAGTTGGTAGTCCGCGAGCCACAGCTCCGGCCTCGTCTCCCCCGAGTACTTGGTGATGGTAGTCGGGGCTCGGAAACGGGCAAGGAACGACGCTCGTCGTATGGCCTGGCTGAAGACTCGTGGACCGGGTGGTTTGGGCGAAGGACTACGATCCTCCTCACTGTTGCAGCGTCCCCCATGCCTGGGATGGTAGCCTTGGCGCACCTTCTCGTCGAGGCGGGCTCGATGGTCGAGATGGTGGTGCTCGTTGCCGAGGCGTTCCCGGGCGGCGGGCGCCTCGTCCCGCGTACGCTCGGGATGGACCGAGGCATCTCGAATGCGCCGGGAGGACACCGCGTGATGCTCCGAGGGGTCAGCTCGCCTGCGGAAGGCGGAGCTCTCGGCTCGTCGAACCGCGGCGCCTTCTAGGAGATTCTTAAGTTCACCCTAGATACGTCGTCCCTCGGTGGTGGATGGCTCCGGCATGGCTTGAAGCAGCATCGTCGCTGCAGCTAGGTCCTGGCCGGACCCGCTGACGGCCAGGGGCAGCGCTGCCCTGGCATTGTCGACGATGCGGCGCCGGATGTCTTGGGCCCGATGACAGGCTTCTCCAGCGAGTGTTTGGCCTGCCCACTCCTGTTCGATGTTCTGTTGGAGCTGTACAAGTCGGCCTGCTTCCCCGTTGACCCGGGCCTGCATCTCACGGATTTGCTCGAGCTGTATATCCTGACCCCCCACAGGGACTGGGACCACAGCTAGCTCCCGCGGGATGTCAATGCGAGATGCGGGCCCAGGGGGATCGTCAACCTCTGGCATACCGAGGTGGTTGCCTTCGTTGTGATCTCCTAGATCAACGTGGAAACATTCGTGACTTGGGTCGTAACCCTCGTCGTCAAGGTCATGGCCATCGTCAGAACAACCGGAGAGGCAGTGGTCACATGCGGACATGAAGCCCCGCATGGCACCGGGGTCATTGAGGGTAGAGAAATCCCAACCGGAATCGGGGTCGTCCTCTTCCTCAGAACCCGTCGGTCCGAAGGTTGAGACGGCTGTCAGTCGGTCCTAGGTCGACCACATGTGGTACCCCGGAAGGTTTGGATACGCCTTTACGAAGGCGCTCACCATAGCGGGGTCGCTAGGTGGATCGAAGCTAAACCGAAAAGGTACGGGATATAAAACGGATGGTACCTCTTGGTCGCTGGACGGTGGTGAAGTCGTGTCGGGGGCGGAGCACACCGTCATCTTAGGTACGAGGGTAACGCCCAGCAGGTCCTTTGCGAGGGTGTTGGCGTCATCAGTTCGCTTGGGGCTGACACATCGCGGGGAAGTGACACTCGCTGTCGTCTTAGGTGCAAGGACAATGCCCGACATGTCCCCCGGGGGAGTGCCGGCGTCGTCGACTCGCTCTGATGCGACAGCCGACGAGGTGTCGCCTCCTGCGTGGCCATGGTTGCCTCGTCTCCGCCTCCTCCGACGAGGAGGGTGGCGGGGACGACCGGAGTGCACCTCTTCTGCCGTGGGGAGATGCTGTCGTAGAGCTCGCCGCCGCCGGGCGAGTCGGAGACCGTCGTTGTCGTCACGCCGCGGGGGAGGAGTACCATGTCGTAGCTGCCGTCGAGGGACATGAACTCGAGACTCCCGAAGCGGAGCACCGTCCCGGGCTGGAGAGGTTGCTGAAGACTCTCCATCTGGATCTCAACGGGAAGGTGTTCGTTAACACGCAGCAGGCCCCTACCTGGCACGCCAACTGTCGGCGTCTCGGACCCGGGGGGTCCCTTGGACCGACCAGTGAAATCGCTGCGTGCCCCTGCCCAGATGGGTTGGCGCGGGATGGAACATAAGAGGTGGGACAAGCCTTGTATTATCCTGTACCAGGGGTGCCGCTCGTAGTAGGGGTTACAAGCGCGTCGCGTGAGGGAGAGAGAGACACAGAGTTCGTCCGACGCTTCCCTCGCGCGAACCCCCCTCAGGGTGGCCCTGGACCTCCCTTTTATAGAGGCAAGGAGAGAGTCTAGTCGTACAACGGGGGGCGTAGCTATGCGCTAACGTGTCCGGCAGTGGAGTGCCTAAGCCCTGTGTACATGCCAACGTGGCCGTTGGGGGAGAGCTTGGGCCCTGTACATGTGATGGCGTGGCTATCGGAGGAGCGCCTGAGTCCTTTAGGAGCACAACTGGCAGCGCGGTGAGGATCCTGCTGACGTCTCCTTGCTGTCGTAAGGGGCTGAGAGCCACCGGCGTCATGGTGCACGTGGGGTACCATCATTACCCGTCGTCGGGGTAGGCCAGATGGGACGCCGGTCTTGTTCCTTGTAGCCTGAGCAGGCTAGGAATAGGGAAATGATGTATCCCCTATTAGCGCGGTCGGTCCGAGCCCAGGGTCGGTCGAGACGGAGACTTCTCTTGAGGCCGAGGCTGGGGTCGGGCGAGGACACGATTCCTCCCGAGACCGGGGTCGAAGCCGAGTCCGGGGGTCGGGCGAGGCAGAGACCTCCTCCCGAGGCCGGAGCCTGAGGTCGGGCGAGGCGGAGACCTCCTCCCGAGGCCGAAGCATGAGGTCGGGCGAGGCGGAGCTTCCTGTTGCGCCCGAGGCTGAACTTGGTGGTTGATCGTGACTTGTTGTCAGTCGTCGCCGGGGTGGCTAACACGGCAGTCGGAGCGGAGCGAGCGGCGCTGTTTTCCTGTCATGTCAGACAGTAAAGAAGAGGGGCGAAGTGACTGTGGTCACTTCGGCCTGCGACTGAGGCACGTGTGTCAGGATACGGCGTCTAGCATCCCCTGCATTTCATGCGCCTGCGAAGCGGTCGGTTGGTGAGGCGGTCTGGCCAAGGTTGCTTCACAACGAAGCCTGCCCGAGTCGGGCCTCTGGAGAGCCGAGGGGGCGCCCGCTGCCTGAGGAGGCCCTCGGGCGAGGCGTGAATAAGTCTAGGACTACTGTTCCAACCCGAAGTTGGGCTCGGGTGAGATCGCGTCCCTCGGGTAGGCGAAGTCTTGACCTGAACCGCACCCATCAGTTGGTCTGAGGGTGTTTACCAGCCATGATTAGGAGCGTTGGGGGTACCCCTAATTATGGTACCCGACACTATCTCCAACCATTCCCATGTACATCTTCTCTTATTTTTACTAGCAAAGTGCGCGTACGTTGATACAATTTTCATTTATAAGTATAGAGTATACAACATAAAGATATATGTGTTCTATTTATTAGATAAGTGTAAATATGGATTTAGAGTCAACAACCATTGCTCAAATCCTCATTGTGCATAATTTTAACTTTTTTATCATTTAAATGTGGGGAGCACGACGACGGTGGAAACCGTGCAAACTGGTGCCTTTATATGTTAGATATTGAGATAGAGATTATAAAATTCTTCTTCTGCATACATTTTATCTTCAATCATTTTTCTTATCTATCTCTCCTACACCAGCAAAAAAACAAGCTCGAGACAACGATTTAGACATGTTCGGATGACTAAATAGTGTAATACCCTACGTCCTATATATATTATTGTCTTGCATTGGATCGTTGAATATGAGATGTTACGAGGGGAGTACCACTGTCTCTCTTTATATAGTCTAGAGAATAAGCACATGATTCTAATCCTAGTCGGCTATAATATAAGAGTCCTAATCTTTTTACAAAGGTTAACTTTCCTTCAATTCACCAGGTCATTTTTATTGCCATAGAAACTATGCAACTTTATTTCGTGTCTTCCAAGCAGTACATGGCATGACCCATCTACTTACTAGATAATCACCCCCTACGAGGAACCCATAAAAAATTGGCCCGTCAAACTTGTCTGATGTGGGCACTAGAATTGCCACGAACACGTTTGTTACGCTTGTGAATGCTGAGTGGAGGGGAAAGAACTAGTTCTTTGCTTTAGGTCTATATATACCCCTCCATCTATAGTTTTAAAATACTATGAGAATTTTTGGGAACGGGACTTTAACTGAGTTGATTAGATGGCTCTAGTAGCACTAATCATGTCATGGGGTTAAAAAAGGCTACTAGCTGGTCACAGGACAGGCAAAACCTATAGGGTAGATCCTCGTGTAAGGGTTATGAGGCTCAAAGTGCAGGTGAAGATCTAGCCTATGGGGTTAAACCATCGTGATGTACGGGGGCTAGTTTTAGTGCGGGCTCAATCGAATTTTTACTACAAGAATTTTTAGAGTAGAAACGACCAAATGGATTTTTTGGCTCCTGCTAGATTAAAAATATACTTTACTAAAAAAATGTTTATTGGACTAGTCCACATGGATCATGTGTTATTGTCCGTCATCGACATTTCACTCAGGGCCAATTTGGATACACCCATTCCTCATGGGTGTATAGCTATTAGCTATAGTCTAATCCACGTGGATTTAGGAGGGATTGGGGTGGACAGCCCTCAAGTGGACCGGTTCTCAAAAGGTCAAGACATTCTAAGTTTGTTTAGGGCGCGTTCGTTTGCTTTGATTTGAAAACAGACATGTATTTATTCCTGGTCCATATAGAGTGGATCCGAGTGGTTCACTGGAACCTGGTCTGTTATAGATCTGGCTCTGGAATGAAACCTGGTGGCCACTAAAGCCTGTTCGTTTCAGCCTGGACTAATTCCATTCCATGCAGTTAAAGCTAGCAACCCAAGTCTTGTTTGACAATATATTGCACAATGCAGATTTAATATATTGCTGGCACCGTGACAAGAATATTTGTTGAATCTAAAACAAGTTCAATGCTAAGACATATTAAAGAGTAAACTGGTTCAATCTAGACATATCAAAGAGTGAACTGGCAGTTTTTGCTAAGACATATCAAAGGTGCTAAGACAACAATCTTATGGTTGACTGCAACCATATTGAGCAGCTGAACAGCTGAACCAGTTGTAGACATGCCAAAAACAAAAATCATGCAGGGAACATAGCATAACAAGAGACATCACCACAGTATAAAGACTCGAGTGGGACATAGCTTAAACTTCTAGTGGATCATCAACTAAATGCAGTTTTTTCCAATACTTTGCTTCCCAATAATGCCCATATCGAAGCTGCTAAGACATCTCATTTCTTAGCCAAATCAAAGCTGATTCTTGATCTGCTTCACAAGCACATATGAAAGTTTCTCTATTCTCTTTGCTCTTGGCGAAGATTGAATATGCTTTTGCCTTCTCCAATTTGGTCACTTCTTCTATTGTGTTCATAAGTGATATGCACCTTTTGATGGAGAAATCATCACTTTGAGTTACCTCCTTTTCTCTTGCTTCCTTTTCTCTTGCTTCCTTTTCTCTTGCAGCTTCATCTTCTACTTGCTTGCTCCTCATTTCTAGGTATTTGTTCATCATGTTTTCTATGTTATCAGTCTTTCTAGGCTTCTTTGGTTCCTTTTCTTGCTTGTTTCTTGACGCAGCAGGTTTTCGCTGTCCACTTTCTTCATCTCGTGACAGAGTATTAGCCCTTCCTTGAAGCATATCTTCATTTCTTTCAGTGAGTGCATCATCAACTTCATCATCTAAATCATGAACAACATTTAGATCAAAGCCTTGTGGTCCATCTTCTGCATCCTGAAGTTGCTCATTCGGTTCTTCCTCTTGCGGTGCCTCAAGAGAAGTGTAATTCCAAGTCCCTTCAGCCAAGTGTCCTACACAATAACAAAGAAATATAAACTTAGCAAAAATATGTCTCTACCTAGAGCACGAGTGGAAAGAATGGGACATTTTGAATGGGATATTCAGAAGGATCATATTGAAATTCAGAAGTTAAACTATATTATATATTTCAGTATGATGTTTGGAAACTTACCATCATAAAGCTCTCCCAAAGCATCAAAGAGCGGGAAGGTTGCCTTGTTGTTGTTAAACTTCTTGATTTTAGGAAATGTCTGCATAATTAAAAAACATTGATCAAATACGAGATTATCATTATAAGGTTATCCTACATAATTAATTTGATAATTGAATTTCAAGAAATCAACTTACCACCATGAGATTCTCCCACAAAGCTAGTGGTCCTTCAACCATATTCCTTTTCTCATTCCAGGTGGGCCCACTCTGTTGCTTTGCTGCTTTGAGCATCTTGTAGTCTCTCTTCAGCTGACCTTCTTTATCCTAAATTTGAGACTTTGTAAAGGAGACATACTTGTTCCTCACATGAAACTCCTTGACCATTCTATTCCACCCTTCGGAGTTCCAACCATTGTCACCTCTATATCCACTTTCTTTAAATTCATGGAGAATGTCAACAAGAGACCTCTCAAGGCCTGGATTCCAATCCGCTCTTTGTTTCACTACTACATAAACAATGGTCACACATCAGTAATACAAAACTTACAAGAAAGCATGAAGAAACATTGAACACAATACCTCTTGGAGAACTTCCACTCTTTTTTGCCCCACTGCATTTAGGAGAAGTCTTCTTTTTAGTAGCACTTGTTGTAGGAATGAACCTACGCAACTTTGTGGAACCACCTATGTTGAACCTTGGGGAGCCTTTTCCAACCATAGCTTTTTAAAGAAAAAACTTATTACATTTTACAATACTACTAACTTAAAGTGTTGTTTTACATGTTACATTACTACTAATTAAATTATTACAACTTATTCAACCACGAAAATACTAATTTAGATGTTGTTGGTATTGAGCCCACATTTCTTGGGCGATGGTATCTCTTAAAGCATTGCCTTGTGTAGTGCCTGGGTCACTCATTTGATCACCACTTGGTAGAGCATCAAAGTTTGATGGATCAATATTATCCGGCTGATGATCTAACCAATCCTCATCACCATGAAGTGATCGGATTAGATTGTGGAAGATGGCAGCAGCTATAGGTATCTTTACTTGGTTTTCCAGTGTGTGGAACGTGGCAACTTTGAGAATGGGGAAGCGCTTTTTAAGCACCCCCAAAGCCCTTTCCACATGGTTCCTCAGAAGTGCGTGGCGATGGTTGAAGAGCTCCTTCGGGTTCTGTGGTCTTCGATGTCCAGCCCCAAATTCCTTCAAGTGGTACCGAGCTCCTCGGTATGGAGCAAGAAAAGATGGAGTATTTGCATACCCTCCATCAACTAGATAGAATTTTCCTGGAGGTACCTGGAAACCCTTGCTCATAGCTAATCTTAGCACTCTAGAATCTGTGGCTGATCCCTCCCATCCACTAGAAACAAAAGTGATATTGAGATCGAAATCACATGCCACCATCACATTTATGCTTAGTGTTCCTTTCCGACTTCGAAAAGGAGAATGTTTCTCGGGAGATATGGAAATAGGAATGTGAGTTCCATCAATGGCACCAAGACAATTCTTGAAGAATGGATAGAATCTAGGATTATCTTGGATTTTTTGATGCACTTGATTAGGATCAGGAGGCTGAATGAAGCGACAAGATAGGATAGGAATGACCTTATTGAAGAAGTGGTTGATGTGATGATGGAAGGTGTCATTACTGTGCCCAAAATACACTTGGAGATCCTGATATGAGGCGTTGCGACTTAGCATGTATAAGAAGAACCCCAACTTCTCCTCGACTGTGATCCTTGTATCAACAATGATCCTTCTCCTTCTAAGATAAGTTGCAAGCTCTCTGAAGATGTGTGGTTCCATCCGAAATGTAACTTGACAGTTCTTGACATGTCCCTCGAGGAGTCGACGAACCTTAACCTTGCCTGTCTCATTTGAGGTATGACGTTTCTTCTTTTGTCCCCCACCTCTAGTAGAACCCATTAGATATAAGGCGGGGAAAATAAATATCATCATGTCATCATCTTCTTCTTCCCTCCTCTTTCTAATACGATCCCGCAATGAGATACTCATTGTAGAACTAAATAATATAGATGTATAGTCAGGTAGAAGTTAAATAATAAAATAGAATTAAAGCAAATCATGTATCGCTTCAAAAGTACAAGTAACAAGGACTAAAGTAAACCATATATACATACAAAGAATTTAATATCTTTTGGAGTTGGTACCGGATCCCAAGAGGGAGGAGGTTCACCTTCCCCAACTATAATTGGTGTTGTAGGGATCTACAAGTAACAACTCAAATAAGTAGCTGGCATACATGATCATAAAGTATACACTAAATTCTTGAAGAAAACACATGAATCTAGACACACAAATGAATCGGAATAAATAAATCTACGCAGGACAAATGAATCTACTTTTCATGTCATTCTGCAAGGAATTCCGGTGACCAGGCATCCACCCTACGTTCACAAAACTATATGCTAAAATCAGCGTAATGGAACACATCTCTTTTCAGTTTCAACACAAGATTTGCTGCCAACTCATGTACTGAAAGATACAGGATATATTGAGGCCATGCAATTCTACTCGCCTATTCATTTCAAACTGGAAAACAAACATAGTCTGGAACTGAAATTTATACCCAAAGTACATAAGAGCAAGATAAGACCCTCATCCATTGCATGCATGGTGATAATTAAGTGCAAGATTTAGTTTCATCGAAATCTATAATTTGCGATAAATTCAGCGGGAACCGAATTTTCTAGATGCCCAAATCGGAAGTCGAATGCTAGAGACAGGCACAGAGCTAGCCTTGCTTCTTTTTATCTGAATGTAACCAAATAATGAAACAGATATATAAAACATTCGCTCAGGATGCAATATTTTCACTACATATCCATGCAAAACTGATCATGGGATATGAACATACATGGCATGATATATTAGCTTATGCATGCAGAGTAGTAGTTAGCTCTCTAATACCATGATGGTCAAGACTCAAGAGTCGAACTAATTGGACAGAAATAGAACAATTGATTGATGGGATCAAACATAAGTGTCATGCACGTCCGAATTCAGTCGTTTTAGGCAGGCAATCAATTCAAAAACATTCGCAGGGACTTGATATATACAAGCAGAAGTGAAGGTTTCGGAACAAGAACTTGAGAGGCTGAGCAATGATACTAGCTAGCAGCAAGCAATAGCACGCAGTTCTTGCAGAGCGATAGTAACAAGCAGCACGCACGGACCAGCAGATCGCGCGCGAGAGTGAGAGGGCGCACGAACCAACAGATCCTGCCGAGCAGCCGGCCAACAACAACGCGACGACGGCAGGGGCAGCCGCTGCCACCAACGGGGCCGGCGGCCAGGCGACTTGTGATGACCCCAACGAGGACGGGAGCGGAGTCGCAGCATCGAGGAGCGAGATCGAGATCGAGGGAAGGAAGAGAGCAGATCCAGATCCTCACCGGGGAGAAGGCAGCGTCAAGTGAAGGGAAATTTTAATCCGGGCCAGTTTCGATTTTAAATCGGGCCAAAACGAACAGTTTCAAAGAGTTGTACCAAATTCCAAACCAGGCTCATTGGTTCCACCCGGATAAGGCCTGGAATGGGCTGATCCGTTGAAAACGAACGAGGCCTTAGACGTGGAACTGGTTTGGTCCTTGAAAAGACACTCTCGTGTTCAGTTCAAGATTGAAGGTATTTGCCGAGATGAGTGACAGAGACCGAATTTTTTGTATTTTAGCTATTTTTCGGAAAAAAATAGACGTTTGAACCCTAGAAAATTTTAATTGCATTTTTGGACCCTTTGCTCGGCGCCATAGCCTATGGCACCGAGGTAACACAGCTCGGCGCCATAGGTTATGGCGCCGAGGTACGTGCTGCGTTGGCACAACCCGGACGTCGTGGCGTTGACGTGGCACCGAGCTCGGCGCCACAGATCTTGGCGCCGAGCTCGGTTGTGTTATCTATTGTTTTGCTGCATAGAGATAGCACAAATCTATCTAGCCCAGTTGGTGGAGCACAAGGTTTTGAACCATGAGGTTGGGGGTTCAACCCCTACAACTCGCACAGATTTTTTTTATCTATATAAATCATACCGACACCATAAGAACGAAAATAATGAGACATGGCTGATTATTATATAAATCAGCCGCTTTGTGTACTTGATAAATCAGCCGCTTTGTGTACTTGATAATGAGACATGGCTGATTATTTCCTTTTTTTTATAATGAATAGACATTCGGACACTATATTTTGTACTTACGTGTATGATGTTTCTCTCTCTCTCTCTCAAGTTTGTCAATGGCTCAATATTACGTACATCTAACAGAACGTATGTTGTCTCAAGATTGCGTTACCCCCCATTATCCATATGCACATATATATATATGCCATGATTGTAGCATCCATTTTTTTTCCGCACAAAATTTAGATGTCGTTCCTTGAAGAAAACGTGTCTGTTTTGGTCCAAATAATTTAGTCGATCGAGAGTATTACCGCGCAGCTGACACGTTTGTCCCACTGGGAAAATGGTTTCGATCGGGAACTGATTGTTTGTGGTGGATATATCCACAACCATCGTCTGCGTGTACTGCAGAGAATGCAGAACTACACACACGAGACAGATATCGCACTCATCCATATATATATATATATATACACACACACACGTAGAGCAAGTGGCAGTCACACTCGAGGACAAAAGGCGTCCATCCGGTGCGAATTATATAAGGGTTGGAACATCATACACGCGCGCAAAGTTATCAAGTACACAAAGCGGTTGATTTATATAATAATCAGCCATGTCTCATTATTTTCGTTCTTATGGTGTCGGTATGATTTATATAATAATCCTGCATTCCAAATAGAATACCTAATGAGTTATTTAAAAAATAAAAAAAATCTGTGCGAGTTGTAGGGGTTGAACCCCCAACCTCATGGTTCAAAACCTTGTGCTCCACCAACTGGGCTAGATAGATTTGTGCTATCTCTTTGCAGCAAAACAATAGATAACACAACCGAGCTCGGCGCCAAGATCTGTGGCGCCGAGCTCGGTGCCACGTCAACGCCACGGCGTCCGGGTTGTGCCAACGCAGCACGTACCTCGGCGCCATAACCTATGGCGCCGAGCTGTGTTACCTCGGCGCCATAGGCTATGGCGCCGAGCAAAGGGTCCAAAAATGCAATTAAAATTTTTTAGGGTTCAAACGTGTATTTTTTTCCGAAAAATGGCTAAAATACAAAAAATTCGGTGACAGAGACGGGGGATTGGACAAAGGATGGACCGTGAGTCGAAAATTTGAACACTATTGCTGTTTCACAAGACGTGCGTCGCTTACTGGCCCAGACGACAGTGTGGGGGCTGTGGGCTGGGCTTAATTTGCACGGACACGACATTTCGCTGTGGCACAAGGCTTCGCTTCAGGCTTGACCTCGAACTGAAGGCATGGGCACTTGGAGTTGGGCACCCGCGGCTGGAGCTGACAAATCTGTAGGCTGGAGCAAAACCAACTGGTGGAAGTGGAACGCAACTCGCAAGGAGCAGCAACAGCAAGGACGGCGCGCGCGTGACAACTGACAGCACCAGCACCGCAGCGAACCAACTCTTGTGGCGGCAGTGGCCACGTACAGTACGGCCCACAGGGCCAAGGGCCCCGCAGGCAGGGAGACGAACGCGGTGGGTTCGTGCGTGCGTGCTCTCTGCCGGCGATGGGCAAACTTGCCGGCTGGACTCGCCCGACACCGGCAGCTACTCGCCGCGGCCACGACGAGGGCCGCCCCCCCTCCCCCGCCCGTCCCCACGGTGGAGAATCTCCACGGGCGAGGCACAGGACGGTGGTCGTGGCCGGGCCCAAACGCGCGCACGTACCGTCCCGATCCCGCGGCCGAGAGACCTGCCGTCCGAGCCGCACCGGCCGTGTCGCCCGGACGTCTGTCTCAGCGTTGGCGCTCGCATTCATTTGCACATCGCAGACATCGCCGGTGGCGTTACCGTTCATAGCCTCGTCAGCGCACGGCACAGGGGCGGGGCGGGGCGGGGTGGGCCGGCCGGAGGGGAGGAGGAGGCAAGCGCCCGGCACAAGGCAGGGAAGGAAGGCAAGCAGAAGCAGCGCGGCCCTGTGATCGCACGGTATGTGTGGCGCCCACCGAGCCTGACAGGACCAGGCGTCACCTGTCGAGGATCCCACGCATCCCGAGGCGTATCTCACGGCCAATTAAAAACCCACCGCGACGGTCGATGCCGCGCAGCCTGAAAAGGCAACAGCTCCGGCTTCCGTCACCATTCAGCCATTCATGCCGCTTCCAGCTTTCCACCAACCGGAGCAACCGAGCCGAGGACGGAGCTCTAGCTGCACACATCCCGCTGTAAAGCAGTATTTGAATGCGAGAATTTTTTTTATCTATATTTATTTTTTATTGTTATAAAATTAAATGTTTTTAAATTTTCTATAGGATGGACTTCAGTGTTTCAATGACGTTAGACTGTGTGTCCATTAGTTCACACATATAGTCATCCAAAACACTGTTTTTTCACTGTAAAATACGCTGTTCGCAAAGTAGAGTTTGAATATATGATATGAGAATAGGTAAGTTGCTAAAGATAGCCTTAGACCCGTTCGAGTTTTATAGTATATAGTTAGGGTTGGAAACGAGCTCAGCTCAGCGACTCGGCTAGACTCGGGGTGGCTCGCCTAGTCAACGAGCTATAGAAGGAGGCTTGACTCAGCTCGTGAGTTACACGTTAAAAAATAATATTGTATTATACATTGAATTAATAATATATAAATATAAAATAAATAATTATAATATGATATTATAAGTAATCTAGATTATAATTGTCATATATACATCATTAAAGACTAATAAACAAGCCAGAGATCTATAAAATTATTCAAATATTCATTATTATTGTGTATGTTGATTAATTTTGTAGAGCCCGCGAGCAAGAACGGCTCGACTCGTTGCCCCCAACAAGCTTGAAAACCTGGCTTGGCTCACTTCGCTCCGAGCCGGTTCGTCGATCCCTCTCCTCCTTGGAATCGTAGAGTTAGCATATGATATATGGTAGTATCCAGTAAAAAACCAAGCAAAACTGACCTTATAAAATTCCATCTTATTTTTACTCCTGTACGAACAGGTTAATTGATTGTACTCCTAAAACTGCGCCGCTGCGCGTACCATGTTGTACGGCAGGACACTTGGAACGACCGGTGGTCATGGCCTGATGGACACACGACCCGTAGCAGGGGTGGCCGTGCAGGGGGGAGGGGAAAGCTTTTCACCGTAGGGCCAAACCCTAGCCCTTTTACGCCAAAAGCTCGAGACGCTGCCACTGCACTGCACCTGAGTACCTGACCCTGCCCCGCAAATGTTACCGCAAGGAGCGAACTGAGGCGTCTTTTTTTCCTTCTCTCTCGCGGTCTCTCGCCAGAGGAAGGGATCCACAACACCCAGCTCCATCCATTCCTGATTCCACGCACGAGGGCTCTCTTTCTCTCCCTCTCGCGCTTTTCCTCTCGCTAGACTGCTAGAGTGAGTGACGTGCTCCTCCCTCCTGTCCTCCCTTAAACCCTAGAGAGCTAGCTGTCATCTAGCTAGCCCGTGGGCGATGTCGTCAACGCTCACGCCCCCGGCGCCGCCGGCGCTCCTGGTGCCGGTGGCGTACGCCGCCGTAGGCGCGCCCGTGGAAGCGGCAGGGAGAGGGTCGTCTTCGTACGGCCCGGTGATCGCGATGCTGGCCGTCGTGGCCGTGCTGGCGGCCGCCGCGGTGGCCGTGGGGCGGCTGTGCTTCGGGCGCCGGGCGCACGGCGGCGCCCGCGACCTGGAGGCCTGGGTGGAGCGCACCTGCGGGCCCTGCGTCGGCGCCACCGTGCTCGCCCAGGCAACGGACGAGGGCGGAGGCGGCGCCGTCGCTGGGGCCGCGGCGGCGACGGAGCCCGGCGCGCCCGAGGGGACGGACGACGGAGACGGAGCGAGGAGACAGTAGTACCAGTAGAGCGTGGCGTGGCGTGCTGATTGACAACTGGCCTTGTAAATTGTCTCCTCCCCGGACCATGAAACATGCATGCCCTGCGATCGTTGGTGTCGGGAAGTTTTGGAATAGCCTGTGTACGCCTCTGTTTGGAAGCGATGGATGCTGCTGGTGGTGACGCTGTTTGAATGTGGCGTGCACAAGCACAACGGAGTGGATTTGATGTTTTGGTTTTACTACTCGCTCGCTAGTCATATACATTGCCTGCCTCATTGATATTGAAGAGTCGTCACGTATTGTTGCTGGACGCGTTTTCCTTTTCCCTTTGCTCGCGTTCGTTCCCGCGCGTTTTGCCTCCAGCCACCATCAGTTCAGTTCCGGTTCCACTGTCGTCAGCCACTGCATGCCCACTGGGCACTGGCGCTGGTAGCGGTACTAGTAGACTAGTAGTAGATGAGGTGTTGCGCTTCGCTGTGGTTCGTACGCGGTGGCACGAGCGCGCAGGGAAAGAGAGAGAAAGAGAGAGAGAGAGAGGGATGGAGGGCGCCCGCCCCGGCGCTTCTGTTTGGCATCTCGGGTTGAGTGGCCACTGGCCAGCCAGCCATCAGCCATGGCCCATCCGCCCATGGGTGACAGCAGCCCAGCTGCTGGGCAGAGCGCCACATGAGACGAGGTCAGAGGGCACAGCGTTGACTGTCCTGGATGGCACGGAACGAGAATCAGAATCGGCGCAAAGACAAAGGAGTCTGCTTCGACGTCTCTAGCTTCCAGATGACTCGTTTTACGATTCCCATGCCATGGTCTGAGAACGAACTTGGGATTAGGACTTTTGGAAAGGGTGGGTGCTGCTGCTGCAGCTGAAAGGCGAACAGTTGAAGTGGTTTCGCTCGCATCCCTCCATGTCCAAGAGTCCAACCGCAGAAGAGGCTATATTTGACGCAGTTCAAATGGTTTGCGACTGCAGTATTGCACCAGCTAGCACTGGAGAAATTGAATGGAGGCTGGTCCCAGTCCAATCCGGAGAGTGCCGTTGTCCCTCTTACCTTTTGGAGTGGCCGGATCGAACGATCCGGCACAGCCGATCGGCAGCGGCAGCAGCTGTTTAGTGCAATTCTGGTGGGAAGCGAGCGCCCTCTGTAAATATATGTAATGTGATACAAAAATATGTAAGAGAAGTTCATGCAAAAACAGGTATACATAGCTGAGTATAGTCACTTTCAAGCGTCCAACTTAACAGTTAACACATAACATGCACTAGGTTACTAGCGCCTGAATCGAAAGTTTATAATAAACCGCCTGCCATTGTTTGTTCAACAGGCACACACATCTAAGTTATTAAAACCTAAAGGGGTTTCAAGCCCTGCCTGCACTTCACGGGCCGCTCGGCTGTGACTCCACGACACGTGCCATAGGTGCGGAGCGACTGAACTCCCGAACCCGAGTTTTTTATGCAATTCAACTTTGAGGTTTGAGCCTTCTCTCCCTTCCCACTTCTCCCATCTCTAGATCTCGGATTCCCACTCCTCGCTGCTGCACCGCTTCCGCCGCAGCCCCGATGCCGCCAAATCTCCCTATTCCGCATCCATTGGGTCTCGCTGCCGTAGCCGCCTACCCCGGCAGCGAAGTCCGTGGAACCAACGACGGTGAGGCAGCCACGTCGGTGTTGCAATCGTCGACGTCCTCCTCTACCCGGCTCGTTCCCTTCCCCTTCCACCTTTGCCCGCCCAAGCCCGATCGGAGCTACTACCGAAGCTGGAGTGCAACCTCTAGATCCTCAGCCCCTGGATCTTGCTCTCACCACACCACCCCCGTGCCTCAATAATGGCGGCTCGCCAGCAGCACCGCCATAGCTTTCTACTGGTCCCGCTCCTGCTCTCCCTCCTGGCCACCACCGCGTAAGGTCACCTCATCTCTAGTGGTGACCCATCCGCGCTGCTCGTCTCGGTGATCTGCCTCTCGGGCTCCTGGCTGGCCATGGGCGCGGCGGTGACCAGGGAGAGGTGCGAGCAGTCCTATGGCTTCCTCCTCTGCACCGCCACCGTCTTCGAGAACCTCTTCCTCATGCTGGAGTATGCCTTCCTCATGTACAAGGTGACCACGTACCTATTGGTGGGGAGTGAGCTGCTACTCGGGATCATGGGGGTCGGCCTCGTTGGTGGACTCCTCCTCCCCATCCTCAGCGCCCTCCCCGAAGCTCTCCTCGTGGTCAGTCCCCTCTCCGTTCGTTCGCCTCATTCTGTGCTTTGCTATGATACATCGCTAGACATTCGGTTGCCAGCTCCATGGTTCGAGTCCGTCTAGAGCTTGCTTCCTTCACACTTTCAGTGTAGAAAGGGTCGCCAAACTGCTTTTGCGATTGGCAGGGGCCACAGGTCAAAAGCAATCGTAGTGGTGATGGTCTGATTGGAGTTGAAAACATGTTTTCACTGTCATTTCTTTAACGCTTTCCTGTCACATGCTCCTATTTCATAGGCCTGATGTTTCTAGCAGTCTAATTTGCTTTGACATTGGATCGAAGTATAAACTTTTGGTTATTCCTTTTTACGGAGCCCTAGATCGAACAAGCCCCTATCAAACCGGTATTAAACAAATAGTTTTGGTGAAGAAAAGGCAGGATCGGAGCTATTTTCCTACCATGAAGATGGAGCCATGAAAACGTTTTCATCTCCTTGACATGACAAATATTATAACAAAACTCGGATACAAGCCTTTTTGCCTGATGTTTTGTAAGACGACTTCAATTCTGTAAAAAACTGCTTCACAAGAGGATCCATACCTAGACTCGCATTTAGAAGGCATTGTCTTACCAAATTGTCCCTTAAATCAAAGTCGTGAGGATAAAACCATGAATTCTATATTGGATCAGTGATCCCTAGATCGTAAATAGAAGTATAGAACCATAACTGCAAAAATCATAAACAAAACAAAGAAACTCCTTGCTGTTGCTGCTACCGTCCAGCAGGTGGGTTCGACCACAGAATTAGAGATGTCCCATCTTTCGTTCAAAAGCAAAGATGTGGACAGCGGCATGTCCTGATGGTCTGAATACCTAAGTGCTGAAGAACCAATTCCTTCGACATTGGCAACCTAGAGGAACATAGGTGCTGTTGTGCCGCAAGGCCCCTTTGCCGGTAGCCACAAACATCTTCAGATGGAGCCAGTGGTTCAGCTGTCAAAGGTTGCAGAAGGCTTGCTGGACAAAATGTACCTGCTAAACAGCATCCTGGACTATCTAGATCCAAACACACACATTCTCAGATGCATTTTGGAAAGTCGGTGTCTTTCCAAATTTCCTAAAAATTTGCATCACGGTGTCAAAAAAATCCAGAACATCCTAACAAGCTGCAACCATAAAGGGTAAAGGATTCAGTTTTCTTTTGTTGTTCACATCTCTTTGTGGTTCATTCCTAGAGTTTATTTGGTTTAACACAGTGGTGCGTCATTCACTCTAATGCTCTGCAGGTAGATAAGTTTGGTCTTGATGCTTTAAACGAGAATGCTGAAGGTTAAATGCATAATCCTGAGAAGTGAATCCTGGTATGTGCTAACTGCTAAGCATATAAAGAAATAAAAACCTTTAGGGAAAACCCCCTTTTCTTTTAATAAAAATCGTGTTGCAATCCAAAACAATGTGTGGTATCATCCAAATCTTTCCAAATTGTGGAAAATGGATTGCATCAATTAATCTATGAGTTTTACTATATTGTGCTCTCACTAAGCGAGCGTATTTGTTGAACTTATATTATGTAGTACTGAAAGGGAAATAGGGTCAAATCTTTTCCTAAATGATTTTGGTGGTTGAATTGCCCAACACAAACAATTAGACCAACTAGTTTGCTCTAGAATACATGTTCTACAAGTGCCAAAGGTTCACAGCAAACCAATACAGAGTCAAAAGAAAGGGTTCAAAACAAAGGAGCAAAGAAAACCGAAGGCTGCCCTGGTCTGGCGCACCGGACTGTCCGGTGTGCCACCGGAGAGTGTCCAGTGCACCAGGGAGAATTCCTCTGAACTGCTTAGCTTCAGGTTTCTGGAAAATGCTCTCCGCTATAATTCACCGGACTGTCCGGTGTAACACCGGACTGTCCGATGTGCCAGCAGGGAAACGGCTAGCTGCGCCAACGGTCGTCTGCAAAAGTCTACAGTAAACGTGAACAGTGCAACTTCGTGCGCAGAAGTTAGAGCAGGCGCCAGATGCGCACCGGACAGTGAACAGTGACTGTCCGGTGCACCACCGGACTGTCCGGCGGCCCCACCTGTCAGAGCTCCAACGGTCGAACCCTAACGGTTGGGTGATGTGGCTGGCGCACCGGACAGTGTCTGATGGCGCACCGGACTGTCCAGTGCGCCATACGACAACAGCCCCTCCCAACGACCACTTTGGTGGTTGGGGCTATAAATACCCCCCAACCACCACACTTCAAGGCATCCAAGTTTTCAGCCATTGCATTCAATACAAGAGCTCTAGACTTCACTCCAAGACACAAAAAAGAGATCAAATCCTCTCCCAAGTCCAAAGTTCACTCCAATCAAATAGTGACTAGTGAGAGAGAGATATTCGTGTTCATTTGAGTTCTTGCACTTGGATCGCTTTTCTTCTTCCATCATTTCTTGTTCCCAACTCATTTGTAATCAAGGCAAGAGACACCAATTGTGTGGTGGTCCTTGTGGGGACTAAGTGTCCCAATTGATTGAGAAGAGAAGCTCACTCGGTCTAGGTGACCGTTTGAGAGAGGGAAAGGGTTGAAAGAGACCCGGTCTTTGTGACCACCTCAACGGGGAGTAGGTTTACAAGAACTGAACCTTAGTAAAACAAATCACCGTGTCACACTCTTCATTTGCTTGTGATTTGTTTTTGCCCTCTCTTCTGGACTCGATTTTATTTCTAACGCTAACCCCGGCTTATAGTTGTGCTTAAAGTTTGTAAATTTCAGATTCCGCCTATTCACCCCCCTCTAAGCGACTTTCAATTGGTATCAAAGCCCGATGCTTCATTAGAGCCTAACCGCTCGAAGTGATGCCGGGAGATCATGCCAAGAAGGAGATGGTGACCGGCGAGAAGCCCGCTACAAGCCACGGGAAGGCTCCATCAAAGGAGTCCGGCACCAAGCACAAGGAGGAATCCCCTCCACGCGTCAAGTCGCATCGGAGTGGCGACAAGAAGAAGAAGATGAAGAAAGTGGTCTACTACGAGACCAACTCTTCGTCGCCATCCACCTCCGGCTCCGACGCACCGTCCGTCACTTCTAAGCGCCATGAGCGCAAGAAGTTTAGTAAGATCCCCCTACGCTACCCACGCATTTCCAAACGCACTCCTTTACTTTCTGTCCCACTAGGCAAACCACCCGTTTTTGAGGGTGAAGATTATAACACGTGGAGTGATAAAATGAGGCACCATCTAACCTCACTCCACTCTAGTATTTGGGATATTGTTGAGTTTGGAGCGCAGGAACCATCCATAGGGGATGAAGACTATGACTCGGACGAGGTTGCCCAAATCTGGCACTTAAACTCCCAAGCCACCACTATACTCCTCGCCTCTCTAAGTCTAGAGGAGTATAATAAGGTGCAAGGGTTGAAGAGTGCCAAAGAGATTTGGGACATGCTCAAGACCGCACACGAAGGAGATGAGGTGACCAAGATCACCAAGAGGGAAACGATCGAGGGGGAGCTCGGTCGGTTCATGCTCAACTAAGGAGAAGACCCGCAAGCCATGTACAACCGGCTAAAGACCTTGGTGAACCAAGTGCGCAACCTCGGGAGCACAAAATGGGATGACCATGAAATGGTCAAGGTTATTCTAAGATCAGTCGTTTTTTTAATCCTACACAAGTTCAATTAATTCGTGGTGATCCTAGATACAAGCTAATGTCTCCCGAGGAAGTGATAGGAAAATTTGTGAGATTTGAATTGATGATCAAAGGCTCCAAGAAAATCATCGAGCAAGGCACCTCCTCCGTACCCGAGGTACAGCTCGTCGCATTCAAGGTGGCGGAGGAGAAGAAAGAAGAGTCTACATCAAGTAGACTTCCCATTGACGCCTCCAAGCTCGACAACGAGGAGATGGCGCTCATCATCAAGAGCTTCCGCCAAATCCTCAAGCAAAGGAGGGGGAAAGACTACAAGTCCCGCTCCAAGAAAGTTTGCTACAAGTGTGGTAAGCCCGATCACTTTATAGCAAAATGTCCTATTTCTAGTGACAGGGGCGACGACAAGAGGGGGAAGAAGAAAGAGAAGAAGATATACTACAAGAAGAAGGCCGGCGATGCCCATGTTTGCCGAGAGTGGGACTTCGACGAAAGCTCCACCGACTCCTCCTCCGATGAGGACGCCGCAAACATCACCGTCAACAAGGGTCTTCTATTCCCCAACGTCGGCCACAAGTGCCTCATGGCAAAGGACGGCAAGAAGAAGAAGGTAAAATCTAGATCCTCCACTAAGTATGCAACTTCTAGTGATGAGGATAATTCTAGTGATGATGAGGATAACTTGCTCACTCTTTTTGCCAACCTAAACATGCAACAAAAAGAAAAATTGAATGAATTGATTAGTGCTATTCATGAGAAGGATGAACTCTTGGATAGCCAAGAGGACTTCCTAATTAAAGAAAATAAGAAGCATGTTAAGGTTAAAAATGCTTATGCTCAGGAAGTAGAAAAATGTAAAAAATTAACTAGTGAGCTTAGCATTTGCCATGACACTATCTCCAACCTTAGAATTGAGAATTCTAATTTGATTGCTAAGGTTGAGAAGTCAAATATTTGTGATGATTCAATTACCAATCTTAGAAATGATAATGCTAGTTTAATTGCTAAGATTGATAAATTGAATGCTTCTCTTGCTAGCCTTAAGATTGAGAATGAAAAACTAATTGCTAGGGCTAAAGACTTAAATGTTTGCAATGATGCTATTTTCAATCTTAGAAATTAAAATGCCATGTTACATGCTAAGATTGATGAGTTAAATGTTTGCAAACCCTCTACATCTACTATTGATCATGTCACTATTTGTACTAGATGTAGAGATATTAATATTGATGCTATTCATGATAACCTTGCTATGATTAAACAACAAAATGATCATATAGCTAAACTAGATGCTAAAATTGCCGAGCATGAACTAGAAAATGAGAAATTTAAATTTGCTCGTAGCATGCTTTATAGTGGGAGATGCCTTGGTATTAAGGATGGCATTGGCTTCCAACAGGGAGACAATGTCAAGCTTAATGCCCCTAAATGATTGTCTAATTTTGTTAAGGGCAAGGCTCACATGCCTCAGGATAACGAGGGCTATATTTTATATCCTACTGGTTATCCTGAGGATAAGATTAGGAGAATTCATGCCAAGAAGACTCATTCTGTTTCTCACCATGCTTTTATTTATAAGAACGAGGCTTCTAGCTCTAGGTGTTCCACACATGTTAAAATGCCAAAAAAGAAATCTCCTATTACATCAAATGAACCTAATGTTTCATTTAAGACTTTTGATGCTTCTTATGTGCTTACTAACAAATCAGGCAAAATAGTTGCCAAATATGTTGGGGGCAAACACAAGGGGTCAAAGACTTGTGTTTGGGTACCCAAGGTGCTTGTTTCTAATGTTAAAGGACCCAAGACCGTTTGGGAACCTAAGAACAAGGCCTAAACTTGTTTTGTAGGTTTATGCATCCGGGGACTCAAGTTGGATCATTGATAGCGGGTGCACAAACCACATGACTGGGGAGAAAAGGATGTTCTCCTCCTATGAGAAAAACCAAGATCCAAAAGAGCTATCACATTTGGGGATGGAAATCAAGGTTTGGTCAAAGGATTGGGTAAAATTGATATATCACCTGACCATTCTATTTCCAATGTTTTTCTTGTAGATTCTTTATATGAGAATGTTATTTTACATGCTAAGATTGATGAACTAAATGCTTGCAAACCCTCTACATCTACCGTTGAGCATGTTACTATTTGCACTAGATGTAGAGATATTAATGTTGATGCTATTCATGATCACCTAGCTTTAATTAAACAACAAAATGATCACATAACTCAACTTAGTGCCAAAATTAATGAGCATGACTTAGAAAATGAAAAATTTAAATTTGCTAGAAGCATGCTCTATAGTGGGAGACGCCCAGGCATTAAGGATGGCATTGGCTTCCAACAGGGAGACAATGTCAAGCTTAATGCCCCTAAGAAACTGTCTAGTTTTGTTAAGGGTAAGGCTCCAATGGTTCAGGATAACGAGGGTTACATTTTATACCCTGCCGGTTATCCCGAGCACAAAATTAGGAGAATTCATTCTAGGAAGTCTCACTCTGGCTCTCATCATGCTTTTATGTACAAGAGTGAGGCATCTAGTTCCAGGCAATCCACTCATGCTAAATTGCCTAAAAAAATCTCCTGTTGCATCAAATGACCACAACATTTCATTTAAGACCTTTGATGCTTCATATGTTTTAACTAACGAATCAGGCAAAGTAGTTGCCAAATATGTTGGGGGCAAACACAAGGGGTCAAAGACTTGTGTTTGGGTACCCAAGGTGCTTGTTTCTAATGTCAAAGGACCCAAGACCGTTTGGGTACCTAAGAACAAGGCCTAAACTTGTTTTGTAGGTTTATGCATCCAGGGGCTCAAGTTGGATCATTGATAGCGGGTGCACAAACCACATGACTGGGGAGAAAAGGATGTTCTCCTCCTACGAGAAAAACCATGATCCCCAAATAGCTATCACATTCGGGGATGGAAATCAAGGTTTGGTCAAAGGACTTGGTAAAATTGCTATATCACCTGACCATTCCATTTCCAATGTTTTTCTTGTAGATTCTTTAGATTACAACTTGCTTTCTGTCTCTCAATTATGCAAAATGGGCTACAATTGTCTTTTTATGGATATAGGTGTTACTGTCTTTAGAAGAAGTGATGATTCAGTAGCATTTAAGAGAGTGTTAGAGGGTCAGTTATACTTAGTTGATTTTAATAGAGCTAAACTCGATACTTGCTTAATTGCTAAGACTAACATGGGTTGGCTGGCATCGCCGACTAGCCCACATTGGGATGAAGAATCTTCACAAGCTTCTAAAGGGAGAGCACATTTTGGGACTAATCAATGTTCATTTTGAGAAAGACAGGATTTGTAGCGCATGCCAAGCAAGGAAGCAAGTTGGTGTCCATCATCCACACAAGAATATCATGACAACCGATAGGCTGCTTGAGCTACTCCACATGGATTTATTCGGCCCGATAGCTTACATAAGCGTCGGCGGGAGTAAGTATTATCTTGTAATTGTGGATGATTATTCTCGCTTCTCTTGGGTGTTCTTTTTGCAGGAAAAATCTCAAACCCAAGAGACCCTAAAGGGATTCTTGAGATGGGCTCAAAATGAGTTTGGCTTAAGGATCAAAAAGATTAGAAGCGACAATAGAACAGAGTTCAAGAACTCTCAAATTGAAGGCTTCCTTGAGGAGGAGGGAATCAAGCATGAGTTCTCTTCTCCCTACATGCCACAACAAAATGGTGTAGTGGAGAGGAAGAATAGAACTCTACTTGACATGGCGAGGACCATGCTTGATGAGTACAAGACACCGGACCGTTTTTGGGCTGAGGCGATTAACACCGTCTGCTACTCCATCAATTGGTTATATCTTCACCGAATCCTCAAGAAGACATCATATGAACTCCTCACCAGTAAAAAGCCCAATGTTTCATATTTTAGAGTCTTTGGTAGCAAATGCTTTATTCTTGTTAAAAGAGGTAGAAAATCTAAATTTGCTCCTAAGGCTGTAGAAGGCTTTTTACTTGGTTATGATCCAAACACAAGGGCATATAGAGTCTTTAACGAGTCCATTGGACTAGTTGAAGTTTCTTGTGACATTGTGTTTGGTGAGACTAACGGCTCTCAAGTAGAGCAAGTTGATCTTGATGAGCTAGATGATGAAGAGGCTCCGTGCATTGCGCTAAGGAACATGTCCATTAGGGATGTGTGTCCTAAGGAATCCGAAGAGCCTCCACAAGCACAAGATCAACCATCATCTTCCACACAAGCATCTCCACCAACTCAAGATGAGGATCAAGCTCAAGATGATGAAAATGAAGGTCAAGAGGATGAGCCACCTCAAGAGTAGGGCAATGATCAAGGGGGAGATGACAATGATCAAGACAAGGAAGATGAACAAGATCCAAGACCGCCACACCCAAGAGTCCACCAGGCGATTCAAAGAGATCACCCCGTGAACACCATCCTCGGCGATATTCATAAGGAGGTAACCACTCGATCTCGAGTCGCTCATTTTTGTGAACATTACTCTTTTGTCTCCTCTATTGTGCCACACAGGGTAGAGGATGCACTTAAAGATTCGGATTAGGTGTTGGTGATGCAAGAGGAGCTCAACAACTTCACGAGGAATGAGGTATGGCATTTAGTTCCACGTCCTAACCAAAATGTTGTAGGTACCAAGTGGGTATTCCGCAACAAGCAATATGAGCATGGTGTGGTTACAAGGAACAAAGCACGACTTGTGGCCAAGGGTTATTCACAAGTCAAAGGTTTGGATTTTGGTGAAACCTATGCACCCGTAGCTAGGCTTGAGTCAATTTGTATATTACTTGCCTATGCTACTTACCATGGCTTTAAGCTCTATCAAATGGACGTGAAGAGTGCCTTCCTCAATGGACCAATCAAGGAAGAGGTCTATGTTGAGCAACCTCCTAGCTTTGAAGATAGTGAGTACCCTAACCATGTTTACAAACTCTCTAAGGCGCTTTATGGGCTCAAGCAAGCCCCAAGAGCATGGTATGAATGCCTAAGAGATTTTCTTATCACTAATGGCTTCAAAGTCGGCAAGACCGATCCTACTCTCTTTACTAAAACTATTGCAAAAGATTTGTTTGTATGCCAAATTTATGTTGATGATATTATATTTGGGTCTACTAACAAATCTACATGTGAAGAGTTTAGTAGGATCATGGTACAAAAATTCGAGATGTCAATGATGGTGGAGTTGAAGTATTTCCTAGGATTTCAAGTCAAGCAACTCCAAGAGGGCACCTTCATCAGCCAAACAAAGTACATTCAATACATACTCACCAAGTTTGGAATGAAGGATGCCAAGCCCATCAAGACACCCATAGGAACCAATGGGCATCTCGACCTCGACACGGGAGGTAAATCCGTAGATCAAAAGGTATACCGGTTGATGATAGTATCTTTACTCTATTTATGTGCATCTCGACCGGATTTTATGCTTTCCGTATGCATGTGTGCAAGATTCCAAGCCGATCCTAAGGAAGTTCACCTTAGGGTCGTGAAGAGAATCTTGAGATATTTAGTTTATACTCCTAAGTTTGGTCTTTGGTACCCCAAGGGATCCTTGTTTGATTTATTAGGATATTCCGATGCTGATTGGGCAGGGTGTAAAATTGACAGGAAGAGCACATCAGGGACTTGTCAGTTTCTGGGGAGATCCCTGGTGTCTTGGTGTAACACCCAAAATTCTGAATTTGGGATTGATAGAAGAGATCTGAGCAAAATACCATTGATAAATAATTAAACTTTATAATTCACCCTTTTTAAAGGTAAATAATCATAATAAAATAAATAAAGAAACACTATGTAGTAATTGTGCATCATGTGAAAGTTTAACTTGTGCATAAATTTGAAATCTAGAATTTAAAACTTGGTTTGATTTGAATTGGAATTTGGGTTTTGAAAATAAGAAGAAAAGGAAAGTATATACAAAATAAAAAGTATAAATAAAAGTAAGACTAGAGTTTACAAGTTATACTTTCAATCTGAGGAGAATTTACCAAAAGTTTGAATTTAAACTTGAACTCAAATTGGATTTGAAAATGAAGAAAAGAAAATAGAAAAGGAAAAATAGAAAGAAAAAGGAAAAAGAATAAAACCTGCTGTTGGGCCGCAACCTGGAATTCGGCCCACTAACCCTTTCTCGCCGCGCGACCCAACTTCGCCCCCCCCCCGCCGCGCCGCACTCACTCGCTGACATGTGGGGCCCCCTGCCCAGTCTCTCTCACCCGCGCTCCGCTACTCTGGACCAATGACACGCGGGTCCCGCTGCTCAGTTCACCTCCCCGCGCGCGGCCACTTACATGTGGGACCCACTTGTCGGGTTCGTCCTCTTCGATCGACCGAAACGACCTCCGCGCGATCGCTGGCGGACTCCGCGCTCGGGCACGTAGTAATCGGTGCTTCCGTTGCTCCCTAGGCTATAAAAGATGACCGCCGTGATCCCCCACCCTCATCTCATCCAATTGTACCCACATCCGAGCACCGTGGTGAACCAAGAGTTGCCGCCAACAGCAAACGCACGATTCACCGGTGTTCGGCTCGCGGGAAGCTTGGGAGCGTCTCTTCTAGGGCTGCCGCAAGTCGGGGGTGCCCTGCCGTGGTTCGGGGGCGTCTGGGGGTGGCTTAATTGCTCATCGGAGTTACTCCGCCGCCGCGGAGCCTTGCTGTGTCGTGGGCAGGGATCACCGCGGCACAATTGAAGGTAACGGCACCTTTGTGACACTCGCCCTTCCCTCTGCATCGTGTAGCATCCCTCTGGGGTCCGATTGGGGCACCAGGGTCGCCAGGGCTCTGCACGCCGGCGTGAACTCCGCCGTTGGCCAGGGAGCGCCGCCGTGGTTGTGCGGGAGATAGAAGACGGCTCCCGTGCCGTCGGATGCGTTTAGGACGGTGAGGATTAGATCGGTGAATAACCCTTCGCTTGAGCAGATCGTGACCGTAGATCTATTCCTCAACGGTTAGAAAGGACTCTGGGGTATTTAAATCCGGGCCGCCCGCTGTTGATCCGACGGTCGGGAGCGCATACCGCTTCGCGGATGGCTCCGTCTAATCTGATCCGTTGGGAACGGATCGGACGGCTGGAATTAACCGATACCCTTTCGCCGAGCCATAATTGCAAAAGAGCCCCCGAAGTATTTAGATATCAACCTGCAGTCCGCGGTACAGAATTCTGAGTCTTAGGTTTATTTGCGCAGAGACCCCTGCACTTTTCAGTAAATGAGGCCCAGTCCAGAACTCGTTTAAATGGAATAAATTAAATAGAAAATAGATTTTTAATATGAAAATAATTGCTAGAACTTAGATAATTCATAGAAAATTCATACTTGCTCCAAATTAGTCCATTTCACTTTCTAAATTTTTATAATTTAATTCTCTATCACTTAGAGCCTCTGTTTTGTCATGAAAACAATTAGAAATTTAATCTCTCATTTAATCCATTTTAAACACATAAAACCTTTGAAAATTCATAACTTAAAATCTACAACTCCAAAATTAATAATTCTTTTTCCTGTGATCTTATTTTAATATGTAGATTACTAATATGTATTTTGGCATACATGTTTGGTGTAATGTTAATTTTGCCTATACCATGTTTGTTTGAATTGCTACGACTAGCAGTGAGGTCACGAGTCATCTGAAGATCATCCTGGTACCTGGATTCTCAAGGCCCAGGCAAGTTGTGCCCTTGATCACTTCTCTTTACCCAGCCATGTTCTGATTAATCATAATGATCTGCATAGGTTAATTTTGATGGGACCCAATAGGTTACCCTAGTTTGTCTATCTTTATACCTTGTTTACCACTGAACTTTCTGGGTAGTACTTGCTAGTGCTATATGAGGTTTTGGGTATGAAGATTACACTATTCATGATTATACTTTTGTTATCAGTTGTTATTTATGGTTCATGTTAAGATCATTATGTTAATTGGAACATGGAGAACCACCCGGGAAAACAGTGCTACCACAAGGGTGGAATGGGACGCCCTTGGCTGATTAATTAGGAAAGCTAGTGGAAGACTACCTTACCCGAAAGGGGCAAGGGCAGTAGGGGAGAGGTCAGTGTAGGGAGGCCCTCGGGAGGATTTTGCTGCGATGGCAGTCCTGCAAGGGATTCCTGCACTGGATCTTCCTATAAACTGTAGCGGGTTTTCGGAAGCTAGTGGAACTTTGTAAAGGCCTCGTAGTGGATCCCTAGCCATTCACCTCGGTAGTGTCTAAGGGCCTTGCAAACCCTGGCGACATGGGATACACGACTTGTGGGTAAAGATGCGCAACCTCTGCAGAGTGTAAAACTGGTATACTAGCCGTGCTCACGGTCATGAGCAGCTCGGACACTCACATGATTAATTTATGGAACTAAATTCAATATGTCATATGCATTGCATCGCAGGTGATGATGTTACTTTTGTTCTACTATTTAACTGGGTTGGTATTTACTTATACTTAGTAACTGCTAATAAAATTTTGACCAACTTTAAAAGCAATGCTCAGCTCTAACCATCTTCTTTGGTAAGCCTTACACTTCACGTGAGCTCCCACCTTTGGCGAGTTCATGCACATTATTCCCCACAACTTGTTGAGCGATGAACGTATGTGAGCTCACTCTTGCTGTCTCACACACCCCACAGGTCAAGAACAGGTACCACCGGATGAGGCGCATGGAGGATGCCGTGATGAGTTCGTGAGAGGTCTAGGTCGTCGTCTCCCAGTCAACTTTGGGTTGCTGGACCGTTGTCTCCTTATAATGTAATTATTTATTTTGCATAGAACTCCTGTTATATATAAAGATGTGACATTCGATCCTGTACCACTATACATCATATGTGTGAGACTTGGTCCCAGCATACCTGGTGTTTATGTTCGCGCCCGGGTCTTGGTGCCCCTAAAACCCGGGTGTGACAGAAGTGGTATCAGAGGAATGTTGACTGTAGGACGAAACCTAGATAGAACTGGACAACCATTAAATACTTATCTTACTCTGATTCTTTTCTAAACTTATCTCAATCTTTTCTCATCTATTTCCGCTATACTCTGATTATTCTTACCTTTTCCTTCTAAAGACAAATGTGGATTTCACACTTTGAAATCCTGTGCCTAAAGTGACCTTTAGGAATAGGAGACCTACTCTCAGGAACAAAAAAAACAAAACTATTTTTATAAGTATTTATGTACTTGAATGTTTGTTCTTATGATACATGTCTGATTTGGATCTTTGATTGAGTGTGATGAGTTGTGGAGTAATGTCCACAATTGCATCTGCATATATAGGTATAAAAATATATTTATAAAATAACTAGATAAACCAAATTATCCTTCAATAAAGTAACTAGCCTAACAATACCCATCTTATCTTAAAAAAAAATTCTCCCTTATCTTAATAGATTCATCTCATCTCAAGAGATTCTATCCTACACTCATAGATCTATCTTATCTCAAAAGGTCTTAACTTATCCTAATGTATATAGATCCATCTTATCTTAAGAGGTTTTCTCTCATCTTAATAGATTTATCTTATCTTGAAGAGATTCTAACCTACCTACATCATATAATCCATCTTATCCTAAAAAGATACTCATCTTATCTTGAAGAGATTTTATGTCATCCTAATAGGTCTAACTGGCCTTAAAAGATTCTATCTTATCATTATGGATTGATGTTATCCTAATAAGCATACTTAACCACCCTAGATTAACAACCATAATCTAATGCAAATTGATTAGATCATATCTAGTCAAACTAGTCATACCAATCTAATCTAGATCCCATCTAACCTATTATGATCCAATCTAATGTGGTCTACTAAATCAGATTAGTGATACTGGTAGAAGAGATTAGACCCTACTAGCCATGTATTAACTTAACTTAGCACATTGGATTAATTCAACTATGAGCTAACCCAACCCATGATGAATGATATAACCTTTCTATTCCCACCTAATAACAAACAAACTTTTAACCTACACCTTGTAGTCTATCTCACCCATATATACCTCTCATCTTGACAGATTCTATCTTACCCTTGAATATTCACCTTATATGACTGGTTACCCGATCTGGACATAAAAATAAAGACCAAGCCCTACTAAAGAATCTTCAGATTATAACCAGCTACTGGCTTATTCATTCCGCTTATCGAATAATTTCCTTTGCAAAACTATTACCATGTGCCTCTAACTTTCATGGTCAATACCAGGAAAGGAAAGATTATCACGCAACAGCAAACAGAAATGAATTCTCCAAATCCTCCACCTATTGAAACCGAACAAGTGGTTGCTGCCCAAAGACTGGTAATACAATAATTAACAGACCTGGTGACCGAGATGCAAAACCAGATAAGACAACAACGCGAGGAAATACGTCAGGTCCGCCAAGAAATAAGGCAAGCACGGTTGGAGAGACAACAACAACAACAACAACCACCACCACCACCAGCTCCAGCAAGCTACATAGATATAAATTATGAGGATTTGTAAGATCTAGATGTTACTTTAGTTAGTAGATGATATGATATTAGAAGGAACAATAAGGTCTATTAACCCTATGTTTTGTTAAGGAATTATGCATCATGCTGTGGTCTCTTTGTTTGTGCATATGTTCCGAGAACAATATGAGTATACATCCCTTTTCTTACAATCTCGAGGACGAGATTATTTTTAAGGGGGGTAGAATTTGTAACACCCAAAATTCTGAATTTGGGATTGATAGAAGAAATCTGAGCAAAATACCATTGATAAATAATTAAACTTTATAATTCACCCTTTTTAAAGGTAAATAATCATAATAAAATAAATAAAGAAACACTATGTAGTAATTGTGCATCATGTGAAAGTTTAACTTGTGCATAAATTTGAAATCTAGAATTTAAAACTTGGTTTGATTTGAATTGGAATTTGGGTTTTGAAAATAAGAAGAAAAGGAAAGTATATACAAAATAAAAAGTATAAATAAAAGTAAGACTAGAGTTTACAAGTTATACTTTCAATCTGAGGAGAATTTACCAAAAGTTTGAATTTAAACTTGAACTCAAATTGGATTTGAAAATGAAGAAAAGAAAATAGAAAAGGAAAAATAGAAAGAAAAAGGAAAAAGAATAAAACCTGCTGTTGGGCCGCAACCTGGAATTCGGCCCACTAACCCTTTCTCGCCGCGCGGCCCAACTTCGCCCCCCCCCCGCCGCGCCGCACTCACTCGCTGACATGTGGGGCCCCCTGCCCAGTCTCTCTCACCCGCGCTCCGCTACTCTGGACCAATGACACGCGGGTCCCGCTGCTCAGTTCACCTCCCCGCGCGCGGCCACTTACATGTGGGACCCACTTGTCGGGTTCGTCCTCTTCGATCGACCGAAACGACCTCCGCGCGATCGCTGGCGGACTCCGCGCTCGGGCACGTAGTAATTGGTGCTTCCGTTGCTCCCTGGGCTATAAAAGATGACCGCCGTGATCCCCCACCCTCATCTCATCCAATTGTACCCACATCCGAGCACCGTGGTGAACCAAGAGTTGCCGCCAACAGCAAACGCACGATTCACCGGTGTTCGGCTCGCGGGAAGCTTGGGAGCGTCTCTTCTAGGGCTGCCGCAAGTCGGGGGTGCCCTGCCGTGGTTCGGGGGCGTCTGGGGGTGGCTTAATTGCTCATCGGAGTTACTCCGCCGCCGCGGAGCCTTGCTGTGTCGTGGGCAGGGATCACCGCGGCACAATTGAAGGTAACGGCACCTTTGTGACACTCGCCCTTCCCTCTGCATCGTGTAGCATCCCTCTGGGGTCCGATTGGGGCACCAGGGTCGCCAGGGCTCTGCACGCCGGCGTGAACTCCGCCGTTGGCCAGGGAGCGCCGCCGTGGTTGTGCGGGAGATAGAAGACGGCTCCCGTGCCGTCGGATGCGTTTAGGACGGTGAGGATTAGATCGGTGAATAACCCTTCGCTTGAGCAGATCGTGACCGTAGATCTATTCCTCAACGGTTAGAAAGGACTCTGGGGTATTTAAATCCGGGCCGCCCGCTGTTGATCCGACGGTCGGGAGCGCATACCGCTTCGCGGATGGCTCCGTCTAATCTGATCCGTTGGGAACGGATCGGACGGCTGGAATTAACCGATACCCTTTCGCCGAGCCATAATTGCAAAAGAGCCCCCGAAGTATTTAGATATCAACCCGCAGTCCACGGTACAGAATTCTGAGTCTTAGGTTTATTTGCGCAGAGACCCCTGCACTTTTCAGTAAATGAGGCCCAGTCCAGAACTCGTTTAAATGGAATAAATTAAATAGAAAATAGATTTTTAATATGAAAATAATTGCTAGAACTTAGATAATTCATAGAAAATTCATACTTGCTCCAAATTAGTCCATTCCACTTTCTAAATTTTTATAATTTAATTCTCTATCACTTAGAGCCTCTGTTTTGTCATGAAAACAATTAGAAATTTAATCTCTCATTTAATCCATTTGAAACACATAAAACCTTTGAAAATTCATAACTTAAAATCTACAACTCCAAAATTAATAATTCTTTTTCCTGTGATCTTATTTTAATATGTAGATTACTAATATGTATTTTGGCATACATGTTTGGTGTAATGTTAATCTTGCCTATACCATGTTTGTTTGAATTGCTACGACTAGCAGTGAGGTCACGAGTCATCTGAAGATCATCCTGGTACCTGGATTCTCAAGGCCCAGGCAAGTTGTGCCCTTGATCACTTCTCTTTACCCAGCCATGTTCTGATTAATCATAATGATCTGCATAGGTTAATTTTGATGGGACCCAATAGGTTACCCTAGTTTGTCTATCTTTATACCTTGTTTACCACTGAACTTTCTGGGTAGTACTTGCTAGTGCTATATGAGGTTTTGGGTATGAAGATTACACTATTCATGATTATACTTTTGTTATCAGTTGTTATTTATGGTTCATGTTAAGATCATTATGTTAATTGGAACATGGAGAACCACCCGGGAAAACAGTGCTACCACAAGGGTGGAATGGGACGCCCTTGGCTGATTAATTAGGAAAGCTAGTGGAAGACTACCTTACCCGAAAGGGGCAAGGGCAGTAGGGGAGAGGTCAGTGTAGGGAGGCCCTCGGGAGGATTTTGCTGCGATGGCGGTCCTGCAAGGGATTCCTGCACTGGATCTTCCTATAAACTGTAGCGGGTTTTCGGAAGCTAGTGGAACTTTGTAAAGGCCTCGTAGTGGATCCCTAGCCATTCACCTCGGTAGTGTCTAAGGGCCTTGCAAACCCTGGCGACATGGGATACACGACTTGTGGGTAAAGATGCGCAACCTCTGCAGAGTGTAAAACTGGTATACTAGCCGTGCTCACGGTCATGAGCAGCTCGGACACTCACATGATTAATTTATGGAACTAAATTCAATATGTCATATGCATTGCATCGCAGGTGATGATGTTACTTTTGTTCTACTATTTAACTGGGTTGGTATTTACTTATACTTAGTAACTGCTAATAAAATTTTGACCAACTTTAAAAGCAATGCTCAGCTCTAACCATCTTCTTTGGTAAGCCTTACACTTCACGTGAGCTCCCACCTTTGGCGAGTTCATGCACATTATTCCCCACAACTTGTTGAGCGATGAACGTATGTGAGCTCACTCTTGCTGTCTCACACACCCCACAGGTCAAGAACAGGTACCACCGGATGAGGCGCATGGAGGATGCCGTGATGAGTTCGTGAGAGGTCTAGGTCGTCGTCTCCCAGTCAACTTTGGGTTGCTGGACCGTTGTCTCCTTATAATGTAATTATTTATTTTGCATAGAACTCCTGTTATATATAAAGATGTGACATTCGATCCTGTACCACTATACATCCGAACTTTTTGTATTTTAGCCCTTTTTTAGAAAAAAAATCACGTTTAGACCCTAAAAAATTTTAATAGCAATTTTGGACCCTTTGCTCGGCGCCATAGGCTATGGCGCCGAGGTAACACAACTCGGCGCCATAGCCTATGGCGCCGAGGTACATGCTACGCTGGCACACCTGGACGTCGTGGCGCCGACGTGGCACCGAGCTCGGCGCCACAGATCTTGGCGCCGAGCTCGGATGTGTTTAACAGTTTTGTTGGAAAGCTATAAGCACAAGACTTTTCTAGCCCAGTTGGTAGAGCACAAGGCTCTTCACCATGTGGTCCTGGGTTCAAGCCCCGTAGTCCCCATAGTTTGCATTTTAATATTTTTGTCTTTATTATTGATTTGTTTTTTGTTTATGTCGCTGATGTGTCCATACAAATTTATTTCTCATCTAGATTTTTTTTATCTTTGTCATCTAGATTTTTTTTGTTTATCATTGATTTTTTTGTCCTGATCTAGTTTTTTTCAATAATAAAGACAAAGATAAAAAAATACCGAAGGCTGCTTCCTCGTCTCGGCGTGGTTGACGTGAGGGGTGAACGCGATCCTTGCAGCCAGCAGGCCCGGCCGCGTCTCATGCATGTGGTACGACAGGGAATTAAGGATGTAGCCGGCCCCGATCGAGTTAGTTCCTCCACCGAACGAACGAAAGGAACCGTGCACATGCATGCACGCACCTGTAAGCCGTGGTAAGGCAGTAGACAAAATTGTGCATGCATCCATGCATATACATCCGAAGAATTCCAACCTCGGCCCGTCCGCATTAGCATCACATGCATGCTCCTGCTCGGCGCCATGCATGCATTTATATATATGAACTGTAACGATACCTGCCTGCCTCTGCCGGACTGCCAGTGGCATGGCAGAGACGAAGACGAGACGCGGCCGGGCCTGCTGGCTGCAAGGATCGCGTTCACCCCTCACGTCAACCACGCCGAGACGAGGAAGCAGCCTTCGGTATTTTTTTTTATCTTTGTCTTTATTATTGAAAAAAACTAGATCAGGACAAAAAAATCAATGATAAACAAAAAAAATCTAGATGACAAAGATAAAAAAATCTAGATGAGAAATAAATTTGTATGGACACATCAGCGACATAAACTTAACAAATCAATAATAAAGACAAAAATATTAAAATGCAAACTATGGGGACTACGGGGCTTGAACCCAGGACCACATGGTGAAGAGCCTTGTGCTCTACCAACTGGGCTAGAAAAGTCTTGTGCTTATAGCTTTCCAACAAAACTGTTAAACACATCCGAGCTCGGCGCCAAGATCTGTGGCGCCGAGCTCGGTGCCACGTCGGCGCCACGACGTCCAGGTGTGCCAGCGTAGCACGTACCTCGGCGCCATAGGCTATGGCGCCGAGCTGTGTTACCTCGGCGCCATAGCCTATGGCGCCGAGTAAAGGGTCCAAAATTGCTATTAAAATTTTTTAGGGTCTAAACGTGTTTTTTTTTTCTAAAAAAAGGCTAAAATACAAAAAGTGAGGACTATACATCATATGTGTGAGACTTGGTCCCAGCATACCTGGTGTTTATGTTCGCGCCCGGGTCTTGGTGCCCCTAAAACCCGGGTGTGACAGAAGTGGTATCAGAGGAATGTTGACTGTAGGACGAAACCTAGATAGAACTGGACAACCATTAAATACTTATCTTACTCTGATTCTTTTCTAAACTTATCTCAATCTTTTCTCATCTATTTCCGCTATACTCTGATTATTCTTACCTTTTCCTTCTAAAGACAAATGTGGATTTCACACTTTGAAATCCTGTGCCTAAAGTGACCTTTAGGAATAGGAGACCTACTCTCAGGAACAAAAAAAAACAAAACTATTTTTATAAGTATTTATGTACTTGAATGTTTGTTCTTATGATACATGTCTGATTTGGATCTTTGATTGAGTGTGATGAGTTGTGGAGTAATGTCCACAATTGCATCTGTATATATAGGTATAAAAATATATTTATAAAATAACTAGATAAACCAAATTATCCTTCAATAAAGTAACTAGCCTAACAATACCCATCTTATCTTAAAAAAAATTCTCCCTTATCTTAATAGATTCATCTCATCTCAAGAGATTCTATCCTACACTCATAGATCTATCTTATCTCAAAAGGTCTTAACTTATCCTAATGTATATAGATCCATCTTATCTTAAGAGGTTTTCTCTCATCTTAATAGATTTATCTTATCTTGAAGAGATTCTAACCTACCTACATCATATAATCCATCTTATCCTAAAAAGATACTCATCTTATCTTGAAGAGATTTTATGTCATCCTAATAGGTCTAACTGGCCTTAAAAGATTCTATCTTATCATTATGGATTGATGTTATCCTAATAAGCATACTTAACCACCCTAGATTAACAACCATAATCTAATGCAAATTGATTAGATCATATCTAGTCAAACTAGTCATACCAATCTAATCTAGATCCCATCTAACCTATTATGATCCAATCTAATGTGGTCTACTAAATCAGATTAGTGATACTGGTAGAAGAGATTAGACCCTACTAGCCATGTATTAACTTAACTTAGCACATTGGATTAATTCAACTATGAGCTAACCCAACCCATGATGAATGATATAACCTTTCTATTCCCACCTAATAACAAACAAACTTTTAACCTACACCTTGTAGTCTATCTCACCCATATATACCTCTCATCTTGACAGATTCTATCTTACCCTTGAATATTCACCTTATATGACTGGTTACCCGATCTGGACATAAAAATAAAGACCAAGCCCTACTAAAGAATCTTCAGATTATAACCAGCTACTGGCTTATTCATTCCGCTTATCGAATAATTTCCTTTACAAAACTATTACCATGTGCCTCTAACTTTCATGGTCAATACCAGGAAAGGAAAGATTATCACGCAACAGCAAACAGAAATGAATTCTCCAAATCCTCCACCTATTGAAACCGAACAAGTGGTTGCTGCCCAAAGACTGGTAATACAACAATTAACAGACCTGGTGACCGAGATGCAAAACCAGATAAGACAACAACGCGAGGAAATACGTCAGGTCCGCCAAGAAATAAGGCAAGCACGGTTGGAGAGACAACAACAACAACAACAACCACCACCACCACCAGCTCCAGCAAGCTACATAGATATAAATTATGAGGATTTGTAAGATCTAGATGTTACTTTAGTTAGTAGATGATATGATATTAGAAGGAACAATAAGGTCTATTAACCCTATGTTTTGTTAAGGAATTATGCATCATGCTGTGGTCTCTTTGTTTGTGCATATGTTCCGAGAACAATATGAGTATACATCCCTTTTCTTACAATCTCGAGGACGAGATTATTTTTAAGGGGGGTAGAATTTGTAACACCCAAAATTCTGAATTTGGGATTGATAGAAGAAATCTGAGCAAAATACCATTGATAAATAATTAAACTTTATAATTCACCCTTTTTAAAGGTAAATAATCATAATAAAATAAATAAAGAAACACTATGTAGTAATTGTGCATCATGTGAAAGTTTAACTTGTGCATAAATTTGAAATCTAGAATTTAAAACTTGGTTTGATTTGAATTGGAATTTGGGTTTTGAAAATAAGAAGAAAAGGAAAGTATATACAAAATAAAAAGTATAAATAAAAGTAAGACTAGAGTTTACAAGTTATACTTTCAATCTGAGGAGAATTTACCAAAAGTTTGAATTTAAACTTGAACTCAAATTGGATTTGAAAATGAAGAAAAGAAAATAGAAAAGGAAAAATAGAAAGAAAAAGGAAAAAGAATAAAACCTGCTGTTGGGCCGCAACCTGGAATTCGGCCCACTAACCCTTTCTCGCCGCGCGGCCCAACTTCGCCCCCCCCCCCCCCGCCGCGCCGCACTCACTCGCTGACATGTGGGGCCCCCTGCCCAGTCTCTCTCACCCGCGCTCCGCTACTCTGGACCAATGACACGCGGGTCCCGCTGCTCAGTTCACCTCCCCGCGCGCGGCCACTTACATGTGGGACCCACTTGTCGGGTTCGTCCTCTTCGATCGACCGAAACGACCTCCGCGCGATCGCTGGCGGACTCCGCGCTCGGGCACGTAGTAATTGGTGCTTCCGTTGCTCCCTGGGCTATAAAAGATGACCGCCGTGATCCCCCACCCTCATCTCATCCAATTGTACCCACATCCGAGCACCGTGGTGAACCAAGAGTTGCCGCCAACAGCAAACGCACGATTCACCGGTGTTCGGCTCGCGGGAAGCTTGGGAGCGTCTCTTCTAGGGCTGCCGCAAGTCGGGGGTGCCCTGCCGTGGTTCGGGGGCGTCTGGGGGTGGCTTAATTGCTCATCGGAGTTACTCCGCCGCCGCGGAGCCTTGCTGTGTCGTGGGCAGGGATCACCGCGGCACAATTGAAGGTAACGACACCTTTGTGACACTCGCCCTTCCCTCTGCATCGTGTAGCATCCCTCTGGGGTCCGATTGGGGCACCAGGGTCGCCAGGGCTCTGCACGCCGGCGTGAACTCCGCCGTTGGCCAGGGAGCGCCACCGTGGTTGTGCGGGAGATAGAAGACGGCTCCCGTGCCGTCGGATGCGTTTAGGACGGTGAGGATTAGATCGGTGAATAACCCTTCGCTTGAGCAGATCGTGACCGTAGATCTATTCCTCAACGGTTAGAAAGGACTCTGGGGTATTTAAATCCGGGCCGCCCGCTGTTGATCCGACGGTCGGGAGCGCATACCGCTTCGCGGATGGCTCCGTCTAATCTGATCCGTTGGGAACGGATCGGACGGCTGGAATTAACTGATACCCTTTCGCCGAGCCATAATTGCAAAAGAGCCCCCGAAGTATTTAGATATCAACCCGCAGTCCGCGGTACAGAATTCTGAGTCTTAGGTTTATTTGCGCAGAGACCCCTGCACTTTTCAGTAAATGAGGCCCAGTCCAGAACTCGTTTAAATGGAATAAATTAAATAGAAAATAGATTTTTAATATGAAAATAATTGCTAGAACTTAGATAATTCATAGAAAATTCATACTTGCTCCAAATTAGTCCATTCCACTTTCTAAATTTTTATAATTTAATTCTCTATCACTTAGAGCCTCTGTTTTGTCATGAAAACAATTAGAAATTTAATCTCTCATTTAATCCATTTTAAACACATAAAACCTTTGAAAATTCATAACTTAAAATCTACAACTCCAAAATTAATAATTCTTTTTCCTGTGATCTTATTTTAATATGTAGATTACTAATATGTATTTTGGCATACATGTTTGGTGTAATGTTAATTTTGCCTATACCATGTTTGTTTGAATTGCTACGACTAGCAGTGAGGTCACGAGTCATCTGAAGATCATCCTGGTACCTGGATTCTCAAGGCCCAGGCAAGTTGTGCCCTTGATCACTTCTCTTTACCCAGCCATGTTCTGATTAATCATAATGATCTGCATAGGTTAATTTTGATGGGACCCAATAGGTTACCCTAGTTTGTCTATCTTTATACCTTGTTTACCACTGAACTTTCTGGGTAGTACTTGCTAGTGCTATATGAGGTTTTGGGTATGAAGATTACACTATTCATGATTATACTTTTGTTATCAGTTGTTATTTATGGTTCATGTTAAGATCATTATGTTAATTGGAACATGGAGAACCACCCGGGAAAACAGTGCTACCACAAGGGTGGAATGGGACGCCCTTGGCTGATTAATTAGGAAAGCTAGTGGAAGACTACCTTACCCGAAAGGGGCAAGGGCAGTAGGGGAGAGGTCAGTGTAGGGAGGCCCTCGGGAGGATTTTGCTGCGATGGCGGTCCTGCAAGGGATTCCTGCACTGGATCTTCCTATAAACTGTAGCGGGTTTTCGGAAGCTAGTGGAACTTTGTAAAGGCCTCGTAGTGGATCCCTAGCCATTCACCTCGGTAGTGTCTAAGGGCCTTGCAAACCCTGGCGACATGGGATACACGACTTGTGGGTAAAGATGTGCAACCTCTGCAGAGTGTAAAACTGGTATACTAGCCGTGCTCACGGTCATGAGCAGCTCGGACACTCACATGATTAATTTATGGAACTAAATTCAATATGTCATATGCATTGCATCGCAGGTGATGATGTTACTTTTGTTCTACTATTTAACTGGGTTGGTATTTACTTATACTTAGTAACTGCTAATAAAATTTTGACCAACTTTAAAAGCAATGCTCAGCTCTAACCATCTTCTTTGGTAAGCCTTACACTTCACGTGAGCTCCCACCTTTGGCGAGTTCATGCACATTATTCCCCACAACTTGTTGAGCGATGAACGTATGTGAGCTCACTCTTGCTGTCTCACACACCCCACAAGTCAAGAACAGGTACCACCGGATGAGGCGCATGGAGGATGCCGTGATGAGTTCGTGAGAGGTCTAGGTCGTCGTCTCCCAGTCAACTTTGGGTTGCTGGACCGTTGTCTCCTTATAATGTAATTATTTATTTTGCATAGAACTCCTGTTATATATAAAGATGTGACATTCGATCCTGTACCACTATACATCATATGTGTGAGACTTGGTCCCAGCATACCTGGTGTTTATGTTCGCGCCCGGGTCTTGGTGCCCCTAAAACCCGGGTGTGACACTTGGGCTTCAAAGAAACAAAACTCAGTAGCTTTTTCTACCGCCGAAGCCGAGTATATTGTCGCAGGTCATTGTTGCGCGCAATTACTTTGGATGAGGCAAACCCTTAGGGACTATGGCTACAAATTTAGCAAAGTCCCTCTCCTATGTTATAATGAGAGTGCAATCCGCATGGCGGATAATTCCATTGAACACAGCCGCACTAAGCACATAGCCATTCAGTATCACTTTTGAGAGATCACCAACAAAGGGGGGATATCGAGATAGCTTATATTAACACCAAAGAATAATTAACCGATATCTTTACCAAACCACTAGATGAGAAAATCTTTACCAAACTAAGGAATGAGCTAAACATTCTTGATTCTCGGAATTTTGATTGATACTTTGCACACATAGCTCATTTATATACCTTTGATCATATCTCTTTTATGTCTATGACTAATGTGTTTTCAAGTGTAATCTTATGCTTAGTCATAGAATTGAAAGGGAAATGGAGTATTAGGCAAAGACGACGCTTCCACTCAACTCCATCGGTATTATTTACTCTTTGCCGATATTCCGCTATTTCTCCACTTTGGTATAATCTTCACTCATATCTATTTGTTTGCCATTGGGGAGAAAGTAAAAGGGCTTATATTTCACTTACAAAGTATCCGTTTTTGGCGATTCATGCCAAAGGGGGAGAAAGTATTAGCCCAAAGCAAAAGGACCGCACCACCACCGAATTTTAAAATTGAAGTTTTCAAATTGGTATCTTAATGTGTTTTCAAAAGGGGGAGAAAATTCTAGTATCTTAAAAAAATTGTAAAACCCTCTTGAACACTAAGAGGAGAATTTCATTGAGGGGGAGTTTTGTTTAAGTCAAAGGAAAAGCATTTGAAACAGGGGGAGAAAATTTCAAATCTTGAAAATGCTTCTTTCAATTCTATTTATATACCTTTGACTATTTGCAAAAAGGATTATTGAAAGGAATTTACCAAAGAATTTGCAAAAACAAAACTCGTGGTGCAAATGTGGCCCAAAATTTTAATAAGAAGAAAACAATCCATGCATATCTATTGAAATAATTATATTGGTTTCACTCCAAGCAACCTTTGCACTTACCTTATGCAAACTAGTTCAATTCTACAGTTATATATTTTGCTTTGGTTTGTGTTGGCATTAATCACCAAAAAGGGGGAGATTGAAAGAGAAATAGGGTCAAACTTTTTCCTAAATGATTTTGGTGGTTGAATTGCCCAACACAAACAATTGGACTAACTAGTTTGCTCTAGAATACATGTTCTACAGGTGCCAAAGATTCACAACAAACCAATACAGAGTCAAAAGAAAGGGTTCAAAACAAAGGAGCAAAGAAAACCGAAGGCTGCCCTGGTCTGGCGCACCGGACTGTCCGGTGTGCCACCGGACAGTGTCTGGTGCACCACCGAACAGTGTCTGGTGCACCTAGGAGAATTCCTCTGAACTGCTCAGCTTCGGGTTTCTAGAAAATGCTCTCCGCTATAATTCACCGGACTGTCTGGTGTAACACCGGACTGTCCAGTGTGCCAGCGGAGCAACGGCTAACTGCGCCAACGGTCGTATGCAAAAGTCTACAGTAAACGTGAACAGTGCAACTGCGCGCGCAGAAGTCAGAGCGGGCACCAGAAGGCGCACCAGACAGTGAACAGTGACTGTTGAGAGCACCTAGAGGGGGGGTGAATAGGTGATCCTGCAAAATTCAACTCTAAATAGCCACAAAACTTGGTTATAGAAATGTTAGTGTGACTAAGTAGTTGAGAAGCGAGTTCTTGTGGGCAAAACAGTCACAGAGAGATCAACACAAGAGACACGCGATTTTATCCCGTGGTTCGGCCAAGTAACACTTGCCTACTTCCACGTTGTGGCGTCCCAATGGACGAGGGTTGCACTCAACCCCTTTCAAGTGATCCAATGATCAACTTGAATACCACAGTTTTTCTTCCTTATATCTTTTCCCGTTTGTGAGGAATCTCCACAAGTTGGAGTTTTCAAGTGATCCAATGATCAACTTGAATACCACAGTTTTTCTTCCTTATATCTTTTCCCGTTTGTGAGGAATCTCCACAAGTTGGAGTCTCTCACCCTTAGAACAAAGATCACAATGAAACCATGAGAGTAAGGTTGGGGAGCAACACACACAAATCCGCAGCACACACACGCACACAAGCCAAGACTTGAGCTCAAAATGAAGCACAAAGAGTTCACAGCTAGAACAGAGCTCAAATCACTAACACGATCGATCAAGTGCGCGGAGACGGAGTGTGGGAGACTTAGAATGCTTAGTGAATGCTTGAGTGACTCCTCCATGCGCCTAGGGGTCCCTTTTATAGCCCCAAGGCAGCTAGGAGCCGTTGGAGACCAACAAGGAAGGCCAAGATTGCCTTCTGTCGGGTGGCGCACCGGACAGTCCGGTGCGCCACCAGACAGTCGCTGTAGCATGTCCGGTGCGGATCTCCTTCCTATTCTGGCGTAGACGACTGTTGTAGATTCGTGGCAGTTGGCGCACCGGACAGTCCAGTGCCCCCTGCTGACCGTTGGCGTTGCCACGCGTCGCGCGAAGGTTGCACGGTCGACCGTTGGCGCAGTCGACTGTTGGCTCACCGGACAGTCCGGTGAATTTTAGTCATACGTCGCTGATCCTTTTCTCGAGAGCGACGACTTCATCGCGGACGACTCATCGGACAGTCCGGTGCACCACCAGACAGTCCGGTGAATTATAGTCGTACGCCGTAGTCGAGTCCCGAGAGCGGCCAGTTCACCTTGGACTCGTCTGGTGCACCGGACACTGTCCGGTACACCACCGGACAGTCCGGTGCACCCAGACCGAGCAGGAGTTGTCTGTACACAACCAACTCTTTTCCAATTCCTTTTCTCCTGTTTCTAGCACTTAGACAATATATGTTAGTACTCAAAACAATGTACTAAGTCTAGAAACATACCTTGTTACATGATTTGCACTTTTTCAATCTTTGGTACATTCAGAACTTAGAGAATGTGTGTTGGGCACTTAATCACCAAAACATTATAGAAATGGCCCAAGGGCACATTTCCCTTTCAACTGTCCGGTGCACCACCGAACTGTCCGGTGGCCCCACCTGTCAGAGCTCCAACGGTCGAACCCTAACGGTTGGATGACGTGGCTAGCGCACCGGATAGTGTCCGGTGGTGCACCGGACTGTCCGGTGTGCCATACAACAGCAGCCCCTCCCAACGGCCACTTTGGTGGTTGGGGCTATAAATATCCCCCAACCACCACACTTCAAGGCATCCAAGTTTTCAGCCATTGCATTCAATACAAGAGCTCTAGACTTCGCTCCAAGACACAAACAAGAGATCAAATCCTCTCCCAAGTGCAAAGTTCACTCCAATCAAATAGTGACTAGTGAGAGAGAGAGATATTCGTGTTCATTTGAGTTCTTGCGCTTGGATCGCTTTTCTTCTTCCTTCATTCCTTGTTCCCAACTCATTTGTAATCAAGGCAAGAGACACCAATTGTGTGGTGGTCCTTGTGGGGACTAAGTGTCCCGATTGATTGAGAAGAGAAGCTCACTCGGTCTAGGTGACCGTTTGAGAGAGGGAAAGGGTTGAAAGAGACCTGGTCTTTGTGACCACCTCAACGGGGAGTAGGTTTGCAAGAACCGAACCTCGGTAAAACAAATCACCGTGTCACACTCTTTATTTGCTTGTGATTTGTTTTTGCACTCTCTTCCGGACTCGATTTTATTTCTAACGCTAACCCCGGCTTGTAGTTGTGCTTAAAGTTTGTAAATTTCAGATTCCGCCTATTCACCCCCCCTCTATGCGACTTTCAAGTACCTCACCTACTCTAATTATGTGGTGACTTGTTGCACTTGCAGCTCAATTAAGAAGGTTACTGATTTCTAGGGCTACACTTATGTTTCGTTATCTGCAAAAAATGTTGTTGATTTCATAAGCAGCACCAGAAAGAACCATGTTGTCATTATTTCAAGTTTAGATTATGGAAAGAGGAGGGTAATTGATGCATCCAGGTGTCTGAAATGTCTAGCTTCAGCAATCTCATTGGTGCTTGAATGTTTAGGTGTAACATATGGCTTAACATTACTTGTCTAAAATTAATTCTATATGGTGTAACATATGGTTTAATTTATTCCTCTATGTGCATGAGGTGTCAAGCGCCCGATAGGGCGCTTCCTTTTCTAGTAAACTGAATATAGCATGGCAAACACAGCAAACCATTGTATGAAGTGAGCATAAGCTTCTTCACGTAACAGTCTTGCTGCCTCATATATCTATAGCATTATGAAGATGATCAGTGTCATAGATATTACTACCCCGTTCTCGGATAAAAAACACGACACATACAAAATAACGGAGGGACTATGTCACGTACACTCTAAATTTGTTATACCAACAGGAAAAGTTTTGGTACCACATGTCGCAGGGGCGAAGTCAGTCTTTAGGATAGTTGGTGTCAGTTTATTTCTGACTGGTGTCATCAATACTATTAATAATGTTTGAACAGTATTTCACACTTGATTTTTTAAAATTTGTTGATATCAGTTGACCTAATGTCAAGCTCTAGCTCCGCCCATGACAGGTCGTATGGAGCGGCAGTGCTAAGTTTGTCAAGGGAGTAACAATTTTGGGGATGCTGCACTGTAAACAAGATAAATAGAATTATAGAAATGGTAAGAAGTGTAGGAACTTAGGTAAGAAGTGTAGGAGCTCGTTATCCACCCCTAAATAGAAATGGTAAGAACTGTAGGAACTTAGGTAAGAAGTGTAGGAACTTAAATAACACAAAAAGCAAGAGGGAGTCAAACAGAAGCGAACGCGACAACGGGAAAAAGACAGAGTTATGGTTCCTCGAGCAAAGAGTGAGCAGCAAAACATATAAGCGAAAAAAGAAGATAATTCCTATGTTTTAAGATATAATTCATTTTATATTAAACATATATATATATATATATATTAATTAGTTAACCTATAAATATGGTTTATATGTATGTCTACATACATCATTTCGAATGGACGAAAAAAGGGACTAGATGAAAGGGGGAGTATAATTTGCTGAGAGTTGAAACATAGGCGCTCACTGCAGTTACCTAGACTACTGACCTCTGTTGGATAGCAGCAGCTGCTATTAGTGAAAACGCATCTAACGTGCAGTTAAGATATATGTAACAGGAAGAGTGTTAGGGAATGTGTATGATTTTGTATGATCGGTTTTTTGCGCTTGTACAGGAAGAATATATAGATTAGACCGATTGTTTTCTTTTTTTCTTTCCTCGTACCATACTGTTGGCTCCGATTTAACACCAAACACTAGGATGAACAATATATGGTGTTGCTCTCTATGGGAGCGTGGATGGCCCACATCCGGTTATCCTTTAATTGACGTGTAGAGCCAAAGTGAAAGGGAAATAGGCTTACACCTTTTCCTAATTGATTTTGGTGGTTGAATTGCCCAACACAAATAATTGGACTAACTAGTTTGCTCTAGATTATAAGTTTTACAGGTGCCAAAGGTTCACAATTGACCAATAAAATGACCAAGAAAGGGTTCAAACAAAGAGAACAAAATACAACCGAAGCGTGCCCTGGTCTGGCGCACCGGACTGTCCGGTGTGCCACCGGACAGTGTCCGGTGCACCACCGGACAGTGTCCAGTGTACTAGGGAACTCAGCTCCAAACTCGTCACCTTCGGGAAAATCAGAGGGCGCTCCGCTATAATTCATCGGACTGTCCGGTGAGGCACCGGACAGTGTCCGGTGGCGCACCGGACTGTCTGGTGTGCCCACGGAGCAACGACTACTTCAGCACCAACGGTCGACTGCAACCGCATTCAATGCGCTACAGTGCACGCCAGAGTCAGAGCAGTGTCAGAAGGTGCATCGGACTGTCTACAGTAATTGTCCGGTGCAACACCGGACAGGCAGAAGACCCCACCTGTCAGAGCTCCAATGGTCGAACCCTAACGGCCGGGTGACGTGGCTGGCGCACCGAACAGAGTCCGGTGGCGCACCGGACTGTCCGGTGCGCCATTCGACAGCAGCCTCCACCAAACGACTAGTTTGGTGGTTGGGGCTATAAATACCCCAACCACCCCACCATTTATTGTATCCAAGTTTTCCACTTTCCAACACCTTACAAGAGCTATAGCATTCAATTCTAGACACAACCAAAGAGATCAAATTCTCTCCCAAGTCCGGAATCACTCCAAATCAAATAGTGACTAGAGAGAGTGACATTTGTGTTCATTTGAGCTCTTGCGCTTGGATTGCTTCTTTTCTTTCTCATTTCTTCTTGTGATTCACTCAATTGTAACCAAGGCAAGAGACACTAATTGTGTGGTGGTCCTTGCGGGGACTTAGTGTCCCATGTGATTGAGAAGAGAAGCTCACTCGGTCTAAGTGACCTTTGAGAGAGGGAAAGGGTTGAAAGAGACCCGGTCTTTGTGACCACCTCAACGGAGAGTAGGTTTGCAAGAACCGAACCCCGGTAAAACAAATCCTTGTGTCTCACTCTTTATTTGCTTGCGATTTGTTTTCACCCTCTCTCTCGAACTCGAATTTAATTCTAACGCTAACCCCGGCTTGTAGTTGTGCTAAAACTTTGTAAATTTCAGATTCGCCCTATTCCCCCCCTCTATGCGACTTTCAATTGGTATCAGAGCCTGGTGCTTCATTAGAGCCTAACCGCTCGAAGTGATGTCGGGAGATCACACCAAAAAGGAGATGGTGACCGGCGACAAGCCTGTTACAAGCCACGGGAAGGCTCCATCGGGAGAGTCCCGCAACAAGGGGAAGGATAAGGCATCCTCCTCACAAAAGTCGCATCAGAGTGGCGACAAGAAAAAGAAGATGAGGAAGGTGGTCTACTACGAGACCGATTCTTCATCGCCATCCACCTCCGGCTCCGACGCGCCGTCCATAACTTCTAAGCGCCATGAGCGCAAGAAGTTTAGTAAGATTCCCCTACACTACCCTCGTATTTCCAAACGTACTCCATTACTTTCCGTTCCATTAGGCAAACCACTGGTTTTTGACGGTGAAGATTATAACATGTGGAGTGATAAAATGAGGCATCACCTAACCTCACACCACACTAGCATTTGGAACGTTGTTGAGTTTGGTGTACAGGTACCATCTATAGGGGATGAAGACTATGATTCGGACGAAGTGGCCAAAATCCAACACTTCAACTCCCAAGCCACTACTATACTCCTCGCCTCTCTAAGTCGAGAGGAGTATAATAAGGTGCAAGGGTTGAAGAGTGCAAAGGAAATTTGGGACGTACTCAAGACCGTGCACGAAGGAGACGAGGTGACCAAGATCACCAAGCGGGAGACGATCGAGGGGGAGCTCGGTCGCTTCATGCTTCACCAAGGAGAGGATCCGCAAGCCATGTACAACCGCTTGAAGACCTTGGTGAACCAAGTGCGCAACCTCGGGGGCACCAAATGGGATGACCATGAGATGGTCAAGGTTATTCTAAGATCCCTCGTTTTTCTTAACCCTACGCAAGTTCAATTAATTCGAGGTGATCCTAGATACATGCTAATGTCTCCCGAGGAGGTTATAGGGAAGTTTGTAAGCTTTGAGCTAATGATCAAAGGCTCAAAGAAAATCATCGAGCAAGGCGCCTCCTCCACGCCCGAGGCACAACCCGTCGCATTCAAGGCAACGGAGGAGAAGAAGGAAGAGTCTACATCAAGTAGGCTCCCCATTGACGCCTCAAAGCTCGACAATGAGGAGATGGCTTTAATCATCAAAAGCTTTCGACAAATCCTCAAGCAAAGGAGGGGAAAGGACTACAAGCCCCGCTCCAAGAAGGTTTGCTACAAATGTGGTAAGCCCGGTCACTTTATAGCAAAATGTCCTATTTCTAGTGACAGGGGCGACGACAAGAAGGGGAGAAGAAAGGAGAAGAAGAAATACTACAAGAAGAAGGGCGGCGATGCCCATGTTTGCCGGGAGTGGGACTCCGACGAGAGCTCCACCGACTCCTCCTGCGACGAGGACGCCGCCAACATCGTTGTCAACAAGGGACTCCTCTTCCCCAACGTCGGCCACAAGTGCCTCATGGCAAAGGATGACAAAAGGAAGAAGGTTAAATCTAAATCCTCCACCAAATATGCCACCTCTAGTGATGAGGCTAATTCTAGTGATGATGAGGATGATTTGTTTACTCTTTTTGCCAATCTTAACATGCAACAAAAGGAGAAGTTAAATGAATTGATTAGCACCATTCATGATAAGGATGAACTCTTGGATAGTGAAAGGGAAATAGGCTTACACCTTTTCCTAATTGATTTTGGTGGTTGAATTGCCCAACACAAATAATTAGACTAACTAGTTTGCTCTAGATTATAAGTTTTACAGGTGCCAAAGGTTCACAATAGACCAATAAAAAGACCAAGAAAGGGTTCAAACAAAGAGAGCCAAAGACAACCCAAAGGCACCCTGGTCTGGCGCACCGAACTGTTCGGTGTGCCACCGGACAGTGTCCGGTGTGCCAGGGAACTCGAAGCTGAACTCGCTACCTTCGGGAAAATGGAGGCCGCTCCGCTATAATTCACCGGACCGTCCGGTGTATGCGCCGGACAGTGTCCGGTTGCGCACCGGACTGTCCGGTGTTGTCACACCCGGTTTTTAGAAGGCAAACCGAATGCGAACCATGTACGTGCCAGGATCAGTTATTCACATACACAGCAGTTACATAACATGGACATCATCACACAGTGCTCAAATAGTATTAAAAGGGAAATAATAGTCGATTACATCATACGTCTGAGACATCCATATAGTTCTTACAATAAATCAAAGTGCGGAAAAGAAACGTAGATAACGCGGCCTTCACAGGCAGCCGACTGGGGGTTGCCGCTAACCCACACCTAGAACTCGTCGTAGTCCTGGAACTCCTGGAAGTCTCCTTCCACAGCTTCATCTTCTCCTGAGCAGTGGTTGCAATGCTGACAACCTGGGGGGGGGGTTTGGTGTGTAGAGCAAGGGTGAGTACACATCAACATACTCAGCAAGCATCCTGTTTAGCTGTAGTGGACTAGCTTTATGTGGGGATAAGTCAAGCAGTTGCTTTTAGTTGGTCAGGTCATTACTTACTAGTAGAAAGCCAGGTTTTAACATTAACCCAAGTTATTAGCCCAATGTATCCTTTCCAAACGGAAAGAATACCACTTACCAGCACCATAATCATAATCAGAATCATCAATCTCATTGCCACCTGTACCAAAATGTCTCTGATCAAGTATCACTAATCTCTGGAGCTCCCTTGGCCGCTCATAACCGCGAGCACGGCTGATATATCAGTTTCATAACACTCTGCAGAGGTTGCGCACTTTACCCACAAGCCGTGATTCCCTCTTGCCTCGGGCCGATCAAACCCTTAAACACTACCAAGGTGAATAGGCAGGGTCTCACTACGTAGCCTTTACAAAGATTCCCCGGGGCTGTAGCCACCCGTTAGGTTTCCTAAATGTACCGCACTCCTCCCCAAGGGACAAATCAACCTTGGCAGAGCGAGCCGCATACACCGAGCCCCATTGACGGCACAACGGCTAAGCGAACTACACCCCGGTTCCTCTAATTATTCAGCTAAGGGCGTCCCATTCCACCCTCATGGTTGCACTGTTTTCCCGGGCGGTCATCCATTGAACAGGTCCTTACGGAGAGGCACTCGAGAAACCGCTCGAGTCCCCTTAAAGGTCACAAATATAATCATAAATAAGAAGGGAAAACAGCGTATCATAGATAATCACATCATGTTCATTGATTAGAGTTGAGCAATAGCATCAAACTAAGCAGTAATAATCCGACCCAAATAGGTAAACAAGGACATGAATAACAAAAGCTAGTCAATCCTTAGGTATAAATGTGTAATGCGGGAGGTGAATTAAAGAATGAATAGGACAGAAATAGGTCAAAGGACACTTGCCTCCACCAACCGACTGCTGCTCAGGGGCTTCTCCTGCGAATTCCTCGGGCTCTTCGACCAGATCGTTCTCTATGCGAGCGCAAACATACATACATCCACATATTTAATACAAAAGAACAGTACACCATACAAGGGAACAAATAAAGTGAATATGCATCAAGTATGACATTCGATATCGCATTTGTTATGGTTAGAAAGAAACGGGAAAGGGTCTCGCAGGGGGTTAAAGCTTATGCACTAATGATTAATTACAATTGGTTCTTAACAAAAGAATTCTGTTATATGCACTAATGGAAACCTAATCATTTTTAGTTGATCAACATTGAATGAGATAAACAATCAATTACGTGAATCAACTAGCATAACGGAATTTTAAATTGAGCTTCCTATTTCAATAGCATGAACAATGATTAGCCTACCTGAAATAAAATAACCATGATCACAGAAAGTAAAATAAAATAAAATAAAAAATAAAAAAAACGGGGGGGGGGGGGGGGGGGCGGTTGAACCGGCCGGGGGCAGGGCGGCCGAGCAGGGCGGCCGAGCGCGCGGGGGGGGCGGCTGAGCCAGGGCGGTTGAACCGGCCCGGGGGCTGTTGAACCGGCCGGCTGGGCGGCCGAGCACGCAGGGGCGGGGGCGCGGCCGGGCGGCTGGCCAGGGGCGGCCGGGGCTGGCTGGGCGCGGCCAGGCGGGCGGCCAGGCGCGGCCGGGGCCAGGCGCGCGGCCAGGCGGGCGGGCGGGGGGCGGCCGGGCGGGGCTGGGGGCTGGCCGGGCGGGGCTGGGGCCAGGGCGGCGCGGCCAGGGGCGGCCGGGCCATGGCCGGACGGGGAGGGGGAGAGGAGGGGAGAGGGGAGGGGGGAGGGAGAGAGGGGGCTCACCGGAGACGGGCGGCCGAGGGCGGCGGTTGGGCGGCCGAGCTTGGCAGGGGCGGCGGCTAGGGCAGGGGGTAGGGGCGGCGGCTAGGGAGAGAATGGGAGAGAGGGAGGGAGAGGGAGAGGGGGTTTGGGGAAAAGGGGAGGGGGTGGGGGGCGGTTGGGCCTACCAAGGCCCAAGAGGGGGCGCGCAGGGGGCGGCTGGGCCAGCCAGGGGGCCCACGGCGCGGGAGAGAGAGAAGGGAAGAGGGAGAGAGAAAGAAAGAAAAAGAAAAAGAAAAAGAAAAAAGTTATCTCCTTTTCGAAATTCGATCTTTCTAGATGAATGCATTTGCACTTTCAAACAATCAAAGAATGCATAGTTCGGCATGGTGCATCAAACAACATAAAGCAATTTAGGGTTTTTCTTTACACGGGAATTCCAAACCGAATCCCGCTAACTTTGGAAATGATCAAGGTTGAGCGAGGGGAAAAAGAAAAGAAAAGGTAACGCCCGAATTTTGGCGAGTGAAGAAAAGAGAAAAAATTCAACTGCAAAATTCGGGGCGTTACAAACCTATCCCCCTTAAAAGTATCTCGCCCTCGAGATTCAGGGCTGGCTAGCAAAGAGCTCTGGGTACTTAGCCACTAGATCATCTTCACGCTCCCAGGTTGCTTCTTCCTCAGAGTGGTGATTCCATCTGACTTTGCACATTCTGATGGTCTTCCTTCGGGTGACTCTGTCTGCAACCTCAAGGATTTGCGCTGGCTTCTCTGTGTAGGTCAAGTCCTCTTGGACTTCAAGACCTTCCACTGGCAACTGCTCTTCTGGCACACGCAAGCACTTCTTCAACTGTGACACATGAAAGACATCATGCACAGCTGACAAATTCTCTGGCAGACTGAGCTGATAGGCCACTTCTCCACGCTTTGAGAGGATTTGGTACGGACCAATGTAGCGGGGTGCTAGCTTGCCTTTCACTCCGAACCTTCTGACTCCTCTGATCAGTGACACTTTCAGATAGACAAAGTCTCCGACTTCAAAACTCAGCTCTCTTCTTCTTGTGTCTGCATAGCTTCGCTGCCTTGATTGCGCTATCTTCAGATTCTCTCGAACCATCTTGATGTTCTCTTCGGCTTCAAGCAGAATGTCTGGCCCAAACACTTGCTTCTCTCCAGGCTGATCCCATTGCAACGGAGTTCTACAACTCCTTCCATAGAGCGCTTGAAATGGTGACATCTTCAAACTGACCTGGTAACTGTTGTTATAGGAAAACTCTGCATAAGGCAATCGCTTGTCCCATCCGGACTGATCTTGCAGCGCACAGGCTCTCAACATATCTTCGAGAATTTGATTGGTCCTTTCAGTCTGGCCATCTGTCTGCGGATGATAAGCTGAACTGAAATTCAGATGTGTGCCCAAGGCTTCATGCAACTGCTGCCAGAAATGAGAGGTGAACTGCGTTCCTCTGTCTGACACTATCTTCTTTGGCACACCATGAAGACAAACGATCCGAGACATGTACAACTCTGCCAATACTGCACTGTTGTAGCTGGTCTTGACAGGTATGAAGTGGGCTGACTTGGTTAAGCGGTCCACCACTACCCAAATGGAATCGTAGCCGGCTCGAGTGCGAGGCAATCCGACTATGAAATCCATACCAATCTCATCCCATTTCCACTGAGGAATTTGCAACGGTTGCAACAATCCAGCTGGTCTCTGATGTTCGGCCTTGATTCGCCGACAACTATCACACATAGCCACATGCTCTGCGATTTCCTTCTTCATTCCATACCACCAGAATTTCTTCTTTAGATCCTGATACATCTTCTCACTGCCAGGGTGAATCGAATAGGTTGTCTCATGAGCTTCCTTGAGAATCAACTCCCGAATGGACTGGACATTGGGAACACACAAGCGGTCTTTGAACCATATCACGCCTTCTGCGTCTTCTCGAAAATCTTTGCCTCTGCCATCTAGAATCAGTCGCCGGATCTCACTGATCTTCTTATCATTCTTCTGCGCTTCTTTGATTTCTCGCTCCAAGGTAGGTTCCAATTCAACTGTGACTCCTCGTGAATTGTTCAGAAATCCGAGACTCAACCTGTCGAACTCCTTGGCCAACTCATAAGGCATCGGACGAGCGACCATCAGATTGACTTGACTCTTTCTGCTCAAAGCATCTGCCACTACGTTTGCTTTGCCTGGATGGTAATGGATCTCCAACTCATAGTCTTTGATCAGCTCTAACCATCTTCGCTGCCTCATATTCAATTCTGACTGAGTGAATATGTACTTCAGACTCTTGTGATCTGTGTAAACATCGCATTTCTGTCCATACAGATAGTGCCTCCATGTCTTCAGTGCGTGAACCACTGCTGCCAACTCTAGGTCATGGATTGGGTAGTTCTTCTCATGAACCTTCAGCTGTCGGGATGAGTAAGCCACAACTCTTCCCTCTTACATCAACACGCATCCCAAACCTGTGTAACAAGCATCGCAATACACCGAGAAGGGCTTGTGCACATCAGGCAAGACTAGGACAGGCGCTGTGGTCAACTTCTCTTTCAGCGCTTCAAAGGCCTCTTGACATTTCTGGGTCCACTTGAACTCAACCTTGTTGCCTAGCAACGCTGTCATTGGTTTCACAATCTTCGAAAACCCTTCAATGAATCGCCGATAATATCCGGTCATTCCAATGAAGCTCTTGATTCCTCGAGCATCCGTTGGCGCTTTCCAGTTCAGAATGTCTGCCACTTTCTTCGGATCCACAGCCAATCCTTCTTTGTTGATTATGTGACCCAAGAACAGGACTTCACTGATCCAGAACTCACACTTGCTCAACTTTGCATACAACTGGTGCTCTCGCAATCTCTGCAATACCATCCTCAAATGATCTGCATGTTCTTCTTTGCTTTGAGAATAAACCAGAATGTCATCAATGAATACCACCACAAACTTATCGAGATAATCCATGAATACACTGTTCATCAAGTTCATGAAAAAGGCTGGTGCATTGGTCAAACCAAAAGACATCACTGTGAACTCATATAAACCATACTTGGTAATGAATGCCGTCTTCGGAATGTCCGAAGGTCGGATCCTGAGCTGATGATAACCTGACCTCAGATCAATCTTGGAGAACACACTGGCTCCTCTCAACTGGTCAAACAGATCTTCTATTCTGGGCAAGGGATACTTGTTCTTGATCGTGACTTCATTCAAAGCTCGATAATCGATACACATCCTTTTGGTGCCATCTTTCTTTTCCACGAACAAGACAGGGGCAGTCCAAGGCGAGGTGCTTGGCCGGATGTAACCTTTCTCTGACAGCTCATCAATCTGCTCCTTAAGCTCAACCAACTCTGGTCCAGATATTCTGTAAGCTCTCTTAAAGATAGGGGCGGTTCCAGGAAGAAGCTCTATGGCAAACTCAACTTTCCGCTCTGGTGGCATACCCGGTAAGTCCTTTGGAAACACATCTGGGAATTCAGACACAACCTTGATACTCTCAATTGGGTCTGCTTCACTGCTATCGACAGCCATCTGATAACAACTTCCTTTCTTCGGCTCAGGCGGGACTAACTCGGTCACCACTTCCTCTCCTAGTGGGGACACCAACTTGATTGTCCTTTTATCACAACTGATAACTGCCTGATACTTATCTAGCCAATTCATCCCTAGAATGACATCTATTCCCTGAGTACCCATTACTATAAGGTTAGCGGGAAACGCTATCCCCCTTATTTCCACACTTACATTCAAACATATGCTATCAGCTCGAATTCTACCACCGGCTGAGTCAATTTGAATGGGGGTTGACATGGTAGTAATTGGAAGATTATGTGCTTCTACCCATGATGCAATAATGAAAGAATGTGTTGCTCCAGTATCAAATAACACTTCTGCAATATGGGAGTCGACTGGGAACATACCTACTATCATGTCGGGAGTCTCCTGAACTGCTTCAGCCTCCAAGTGGTTCAGTCTTCCATGATTATAGCGCGGTTGAGAGCGGTTGCCTGATCCAGGCTGGGACACATTCTGCTTTGCTGGGGCATTGGGGCCTGACTGCTGCTGGGCTGCTTTCTTCGGACATTGCATTACCCAATGACCTTGCTCTCCACAGTGGAAACATGCTCTGTTTCCAACCTAAGCTGGTGCTGCCTGACTGTTCTGCTGGTTTGCTGAGGCAGGAAGACGGGGTGTCTGCTGATTCTGCCTGTGAAACTGACCTCCTGACTGATTGTTTTGACGGTTCTGGTATTGGTGCTGAGGATACTGCCTTTGGAACTGTTGCTGCTGAGGTGGACGCTGGTTCTGTCTGAACTGCTGAGGTTGATTGCCTGAGAAGCGAGGGCGACTGTTGCTTCCAGGCTGGGGTCCACTGATCTTGCGCTTACGATCCTCCATCTCCTTACGCTTCCTTTCTGTCATAATTGCTCTGTCAATCAGGTGCTGGAATGTCGGGAAGGTATGATTCATCAGTTGGTACTGAAGAGGGTCAACCAAGCCTCTCAAGAAACGGTACTGTCGCTTGGCGTCGGTGTTGACATCTTCAGGAGCATAGCGAGACAGCTGCAGAAACCTGTCCCGGTACTCACTGACAGATGTTGACCTTTGCTTGAGGGCCAGGAACTCCTCCTTCTTCACTGTCATCAGACCTGCAGGCACATGGTACTGACGAAAGCTACCTCTAAACTCTTCCCAGGTGATGGCATCGGGGTTGGCATGGGTGGCGAGGTAAGACTCCCACCATGATTGGGCTGCTCCTCTCAACAGACGGGGACCATACAAGACTTTCTCCCTGTCATCACACTGAGCGGTATGCAACTCCCGCTCCACAGTGCGCAGCCAATCTTCAGCATCCATGGGGTCAGAAGAGTGAGCGAACGTTGGGGGATGACCTCTCATGAATTCAGCACGCTTGTCTCTGGGCATCTGAGGCATCTGAGGCTGGGGTGGTGCTTGCTGCTGTTGTTGTTGCTGCTGCTGAATGGCGGCCAGAGTCTGACCGATGGCCTGAACTGCCTGAGTCTGCATCAGAAACATCTGCTCGATCGACATCGGGGGCGGGGGTGGCAGGTGCTGCTGCTGGGGCACCTCATCCTGCGGAGCGGCTCGCTCCTGCTGAGCACGCCTTCCTCCTCTGCGCCTGTTCTCTGACATCTGCAGAACGCAACCACACATCAGAACTGATCTGGCAAATCTTGCAGCATAAGAAAAGAGTATAGAATTCTCCAACAGCACTGAACAGATGAGCATCTTCACTGATCTCCATCGCAGACCACACAGCTTCTCAGATAAAGAGGAAAGTAGAATAAAGGGTTTCCCAACTATATAACTAACTCCATTAACATAATAGGTAAGCCAAAATGCAGGGGATACCCACACTCTGGTGACAATCATTACAAAGATCCAAACCAAACATAGTTCATCATGACAAACATAAATGCACAGGATATAGCAAACTACCCTGTCTAACTAAGACTAACTAAGACCGAGATTAACGCTAAGACTGAAGCTTCTATGTATATATATTTCGTATTAATTACAAGATCCAACTCTAACGAGCTATGGTTCTAGATTTATCTTGGTCTTGCAGTCGGGATTGTCATAAGACTGGTGTCCACGCCGAGGTGAGCGGTACGGGTGCTGAGTCCCGACGGGAGCGGGGGAACCATCATCCAAATGACGACGTTTCGCGCGCTCAGCCCGCAGCAGGACGATCTCAGCACGAGCCCTACTCAGCTCGTCTAATGCATGGTCCAGCTCCGTGTTTAGCACGGCGGCTAGGTTGACTGTGCTGCTCAACCTAGGATTGTCCTCACCAGCAGGTGAAACAATCACGCCTCCTGTGCTGCCAGATGGACGGTGGGGGTAATACTTCAGGTCGAGGCCGTCAGCTACCCCACCGAGAACCGAGCAGTAGTGCGAAAGCGCACGCCGTGCAGCATCCTGCATGGCTGCCTCAGCTGAGTCCCGCTCAGAGATAGAATAGTGCTCTGAGCAAGCCTCCGCGCCCTGGAGACTGTTCTCCGGACGGCGCACCAAGCAGGTCGCCTCCCCGCGGTCCGGGTAGACCCCGCGACTATGCTGGTAGACCACACAGCGATACTCGATGGACCAAGTACGCCGGTCAAGTGCCCGACGTAGCAGGGTGTCGAGCGCGTCGTGGAAGTGACACCCGTGAGCAGCGTCGCGAGTGATGGGTCGAGCAACCCATCCTTCCGGCTCATGGTCAGCAGGGAAGTCGGTGTCGTGGCTCGGGCTGTCGTCGCCACCTCCGTCGTCTGGGTCTCCTCCAGCAGCTACTCCAGAAGCTGGGGCGCCTAGTGGTGGTGCAGGGGGCGCCTCCAGGGGGAGCACAGGGGAGCAGCTCCTCACAGACTCTATCTCCTGCTGGAGTGAGAAGGAAGAGCCCTGCTGCTCCTGTCGTCGACGTTCCTGCTCCTCATGCAGGCGGTGGTGCAGTCTCTCCAAGTGGCTGGACTGTCCGGCCACGGGACGGCGAAGCGGACGCTCAGCAAGGCGGGAGGGTAAGAAGGGGATGACGGACTTTCGTGCAGCGTGTCTAAGTCGAGCCATCTACAAAAGACATCGCGAGCAAAAGCGTGAGAACAGAATTAATATGACCAGCAAATAATGAATCATGAATAAATGAAGGATTAGAATAAAACACAATTTTCAGCAAGGTATAATATATAGTAGAATATAGGTTTGGTCGGTATGACCAACTTTTGAAGGGGTACCAAAGTCAAGGCAAGGACAGAGGTCTATAGTCCTTAGAACGACCATTCTACTCTAGGTTAGCGATCCTACAGTCAGCACGGCTTTGATACCACTTATGTCACACCCGGTTTTTAGAAGGCAAACCGAATGCGAACCATGTACGTGCCAGGATCAGTTATTCACGTACACAGCAGTTACATAACATGGACATCATCACACAGTGCTCAAATAGTATTAAAAGGGAAATAATAGTCGATTACATCATACGTCTGAGACATCCATATAGTTCTTACAATAAATCAAAGTGCGGAAAAGAAACGTAGATAACGCGGCCTTCACAGGCAGCCGACTGGGGGTTGCCGCTAACCCACACCTAGAACTCGTCGTAGTCCTGGAACTCCTGGAAGTCTCCTTCCACAGCTTCATCTTCTCCTGAGCAGTGGTTGCAATGCTGACAACCTGGGGGGGGGTTTGGTGTGTAGAGCAAGGGTGAGTACACATCAACATACTCAGCAAGCATCCTGTTTAGTTGTAGTGGACTAGCTTTATGTGGGGATAAGTCAAGCAGTTGCTTTTAGTTGGTCAGGTCATTACTTACTAGTAGAAAGCCAGGTTTTAACATTAACCCAAGTTATTAGCCCAATGTATCCTTTCCAAACGGAAAGAATACCACTTACCAGCACCATAATCATAATCAGAATCATCAATCTCATTGCCACCTGTACCAAAATGTCTCTGATCAAGTATCACTAATCTCTGGAGCTCCCTTGGCCGCTCATAACCGCGAGCACGGCTGATATATCAGTTTCATAACACTCTGCAGAGGTTGCGCATAGAGATGGCAACGGGTACAAACCCGCTGGGTTTTGCCGTCCCAAACCCGTACCCGTGAAAAATATTTATGCCCATTAAAAAACCCGTACCCATGACGGGTTTGAGATTTTGCCCAAACCCGTACCCATCGGGTTAGCGGGTACCCGCGGGTTACCCACGGGTTTTATCTCCGATATGCTTGTTCTTCCTATAATCAATAAGTATCGTAATGATTAATGAGATCATGATCCAAAATTTATGTGATGAACAACGAGTTCATGATTTGGTATAAAAATTATTAGTAGAGAGAATGGAATTCAAATAATAAGTTGTATAATTAAGTGACCTTGCACTAAGTTATCCATCCACCACATATATAACGCTAGTAAAAACTATAATAGCAAGCAAGCAACACTCTCACCGACTACTTATACATTCACCATTTGATAAAAATTAGGAAGTAAATAAGGAATAACAAGTTTGTTGTTCGTTTATAAAATAAAATGACAATATGCACTAGGTTTGGTCGGGTTTAAAAAACCCACGGGTTCACGGGTTTGGGTACTATAGGAACAAACCCGTACCCATAAACCCGTCGGGTATAGATTTATGCTCGTTAACAAACCCATGGGTATGAAAATTGACCCAAACCCGTACCCTAATGGGGTAAAAACCCATCGGGTTTCGGGTTTCGGGTACCCATTGCCATCTCTAGTTGCGCACTTTACCCACAAGCCGTGATTCCCTCTTGCCTCGGGCCGATCAAACCCTTAAACACTACCAAGGTGAATAGGCAGGGTCTCACTACGTAGCCTTTACAAAGATTCCCCGGGGCTGTAGCCACCCGTTAGGTTTCCTAAATGTACCGCACTCCTCCCCAAGGGACAAATCAACCTTGGCAGAGCGAGCCGCATACACCGAGCCCCATTGACGGCACAACGGCTAAGCGAACTACACCCCGGTTCCTCTAATTATTCAGCTAAGGGCGTCCCATTCCACCCTCATGGTTGCACTGTTTTCCCGGGCGGTCATCCATTGAACAGGTCCTTACGGAGAGGCACTCGAGAAACCGCTCGAGTCCCCTTAAAGGTCACAAATATAATCATAAATAAGAAGGGAAAACAGCGTATCATAGATAATCACATCATGTTCATTGATTAGAGTTGAGCAATAGCATCAAACTAAGCAGTAATAATCCGACCCAAATAGGTAAACAAGGACATGAATAACAAAAGCTAGTCAATCCTTAGGTATAAATGTGTAATGCGGGAGGTGAATTAAAGAATGAATAGGACAGAAATAGGTCAAAGGACACTTGCCTCCACCAACCGACTGCTGCTCAGGGGCTTCTCCTGCGAATTCCTCGGGCTCTTCGACCAGATCGTTCTCTATGCGAGCGCAAACATACATACATCCACATATTTAATACAAAAGAACAGTACACCATACAAGGGAACAAATAAAGTGAATATGCATCAAGTATGACATTCGATATCGCATTTGTTATGGTTAGAAAGAAACGGGAAAGGGTCTCGCAGGGGGTTAAAGCTTATGCACTAATGATTAATTACAATTGGTTCTTAACAAAAGAATTCTGTTATATGCACTAATGGAAACCTAATCATTTTTAGTTGATCAACATTGAATGAGATAAACAATCAATTACGTGAATCAACTAGCATAACGGAATTTTAAATTGAGCTTCCTATTTCAATAGCATGAACAATGATTAGCCTACCTGAAATAAAATAACCATGATCACAGAAAGTAAAATAAAATAAAATAAAAAAATAAAAAAAAACCGGGGGGGCGGTTGAACCGGCCCTAGGGGCGGTTGAACCGGCCGGGGGCAGGGCGGCCGAGCAGGGCGGCCGAGCGCGCGGGGGGGGGGGGGGGGGCGGCTGAGCCGGGGCGGTTGAACCGGCCCGGGGGCGGTTGAACCGGCCGGCTGGGCGGCCGAGCACGCAGGGGCGGGGGCGCGGCCGGGCGGCTGCCAGGGCGCGGCCAGCGGCGGGCCAGGGGCGGCCGGGGCTGGCTGGGCGCGGCCAGGCGGGCGGCCAGGCGCGGCCGGGGCCAGGCGCGCGGCCAGGCGGGCGGGCTGGGGGCGGCCGGGCGGGGCTGGGGGCTGGCCGGGGCCGGCTGGGGCGGCCGGGCGGGGCTGGGGCCAGGGCGGCGCGGCCAGGGGCGGCCGGGCCATGGCCGGACGGGGAGGGGGAGAGGAGGGGAGAGGGGAGGGGGGAGGGAGAGAGGGGGCTCACCGGAGACGGGCGGCCGAGGGCGGCGGTTGGGCGGCCGAGCTTGGTAGGGGCAGCGGCTAGGGCAGGGGGTAGGGGTGGCGGCTAGGGAGAGAATGGGAGAGAGGGAGGGAGAGGGAGAGGGGGTTTGGGGAAAAGGGGAGGGGGTGGGGGCGGTTGGGCCTACCAAGGCCCAAGAGGGTGCGCGCAGGGGGCGGCTGGGCCGGCCAGGGGGCCCACGGCGCGGGAGAGAGAGAAGGGAAGAGGGAGAGAGAAAGAAAGAAAAAGAAAAAGAAAAAAGTTATCTCCTTTTCGAAATTCGATCTTTCTAGATGAATGCATTTGCACTTTCAAACAATCAAAGAATGCATAGTTCGGCATGGTGCATCAAACAACATAAAGCAATTTAGGGTTTTTCTTTACACGGGAATTCCAAACCGAATCCCACTAACTTTGGAAAAGATCAAGGTTGAGCGAGGGGAAAAAGAAAAGAAAAGGTAACGCCTGAATTTTGGCGAGTGAAGAAAAGAGAAAAAATTCAACTGCAAAATTCGGGGCGTTACAGGTGTGCCAGTGGAGCAACGGCTACTTCGCGCGCAACGGTCGACTGCAACGCATTAAATGCGCGCCTGCGCGCGCAGAGGTCAGAGCACGCGCAGCATGCGCACCGGACAGTCTACAGGACTTGTCCGGTGCACCACCGGATAGCCCAGAGGCCCCATAAGTCAGAGCTCCAACGGTCGAACCCCAACGGCTGGCTGACGTGGCTGGCGCACCGGACAGTGTCCGGTGGCGCACCGGACTGTCGGGTGCGCCATGCGACAGCAGACTTCCAACGACCACATTTTGGTGGTTGGGGCTATAAATACCCCAACCACCCCACATTCAATTGCATCCAAGTTTTCAGCATTCACACCTCATACAAGAGCTATAGCATTCAATTCTAGACACAACCAAAGAGATCAAATCCTCTCCCAAGTCCGGAATCACTCCAAATCAATAGTGACTAGAGAGAGCGACATTTGTGTTCATTTGAGCTCTTGCGCTTGGATTGCTTCTTTTCTTTCTCATTCTTTCTTGTGACAAACTCAATTGTAACCGAGGCAAGAGACACCAACTGTGTGGTGGTCCTTGCGGGGACTTTGTGTCCCGTGTGATTGAGAAGAGAAGCTCACACGGTCTAAGTGACCGTTTGAGAGAGGGAAAGGGTTGAAAGAGACCCGGTCTTTGTGACCACCTCAACAGGGAGTAGGTTTGCAAGAACCGAACCTCGGTAAAACAAATCCTTGTGTCTCACTCTTTATTTGCTTGCGATTTGTTTTTCACCCTCTCTCTCGGACTCGCTTATATTTCTAACGCTAACCCGGCTTGTAGTTGTGATTAACTTTGTAAATTTCAGTTTCACCCTATTCACCCCCCCTCTAGGCGACTTTCAATTGGTATCAGAGCCCGGTGCTTCATTAGAGCCTAACCGCTCGAAGTGATGTCGGGAGATCACGCCAAGAAGGAGATGGTGACCGGCGACAAGCCCGCTACAAGCCACAGGAAGGCTCCATCGGGAGAGTCCCGCAACAAAGGGAAGGAGAAGGAATCCTCTTCCCACAAGTCGCATCGGAGTGGCGATAAGAAAAAGAGGATGAGGAAGGTGGTATACTACGAGACCGATTCTTCATCGCCATCCACCTCTGGCTCCGACGCGCCATCCATAACTTCTAAGCGCCATGAGCGCAAGAAGTATAGTAAGATTCCCCTACGCTACCCTCGTATTTCAAAGCGTACTCCTTTACTCTCCGTTCCATTAGGCAAACCACCGGTTTTTGACGGTGAAGATTATAATATGTGGAGTGACAAAATGAGGCATCATCTAACCTCACTCCACACAAGCATTTGGAATATTGTTGAGTTTGGTGTACAGGTACCATCCGTAGGGGATGAAGACTATGATTCGGATGAAGTGGCCCAAATCCACCACTTCAACTCCTAAGCCACTACTATACTCCTCACCTCTCTAAGTCGAGAGGAGTATAATAAGGTGCAAGGGTTGAAGAGCGCAAAGGAAATTTGGGACGTGCTCAATACCGCGCACGAAGGAGACGAGGTGACAAAGATCACCAAGAGGGAGACGATCGAGGGGGAGCTCGGTCGCTTCATGCTTCACCAAGGGGAGGATCCACAAGCTATGTACAACCGCTTGAAGACCTTGGTGAACCAAGTGCGCAACCTCGGGAGCACAAAATGGGATGACCATGAGATGGTCAAGGTTATTCTTAGATCCCTCGTTTTTCTTAACCCTACACAAGTTCAATTAATTCGAGGTGATCCTAGATACAAGCTAATGTCTCCCGAGGAAGTTATAGGGAAGTTTGTAAGTTTTGAGCTAATGATCAAAGGCTCAAAGAAAATCATCGAGCAAGGCACCTCCTCCACGCCCGAAGCACAACCCGTCGCATTCAAGGCAACGAAGGAGAAGAAGGAAGAGTCTACACCAAGTAGGCTCCCCATCGACGCCTCAAAGCTCGACAATGAGGAGATGGCTTTAATCATCAAAAGCTTTCGACAAATCCTCAAGCAAAGGAAGGGGAAGGACTACAAGCCCCGCTCCAAGAAGGTTTGCTACAAGTGTGGTAAGCCCGGTCACTTTATTGCAAAATGTCCTATCTCTAGTGACAGTGACAGGGGCGCGACAAGAAGGGGAGAAGAAAGGAGAAGAAGAGGTACCACAAGAAGAAGGGTGGCGATGCCCATGTTTGCCGGGAGTGAGACTCCGACGAGAGCTCCACCGACTCCTCCTCCGACGAGGACACCGCCAACATCGCCGTCAACAAGGGACTCCTCTTCCCCAACGTCGGCCACAAGTGCCTCATGGCAAAGGACGGCAAAAGGAAGAAGGTTAAATCTAAATACTCCACTAAATATGCATCCTCTAGTGATGAAGACAATTCTAGTAATGAGGAGGATAATTTGTTTACTCTTTTTGCCAACCTTAACATGGAACAAAAAGAAAAGTTAAATGAATGGATTAGCGCTATTCATGATAAGGATGAACTCTTGGATAGCCAAGAGGACTTCCTAATTAAGGAAAATAAGAAGCATGTTAAGGTTAAGAATGATTATGCTCTAGAAATGGAAAAATGTAAAAAATTAACTAGTGAGCTAAGCACTTGTCATGATTTGATTGCCAACCTTAGAAATGAAAATGCTAAATTAATTGCTAAGGTTGATTCAAATGTTTGTGATGATTCATATGTCAATCTTAGAAATGATCATGATATTTCTATTGCTAAGATTGAGAAATTGAATGCCTCTCTTGCTAGTCTTAGGATTGAAAATGAAAAATTGATTGCTAAGGCTAAAGACTTAGATGTTTGCAATGCTTCCATTTCCGATCTTAGAAGTGAAAAAGATATTTTACATGCTAAGATTGTTGAACTAAAAACTTGCAAACCCTCTACATCTACCGTTGAGCATGTTTCCATTTGCACTAGATGTAGAGATGTTGATATTGATGCTATTCATGATCACATGGTCTTAATTAAACTACAAAATGATCATATAGCAAAATTAGACGCTAAAATTGCCGAGCATGAACTAGAAAATAAAAAATTTAAATTTGCTCGTAGTATGCTTTATAGTGGGAGACGCCCTGGCATCAAGCATGGCATTGGCTTCCAAAAGGGAGACAATGTCAAACTTAATGCCCCTCCTAAAAAATTATCTAACTTTGTTAAGGGCAAGGCTCCCATGCCTCAAGATAATGAGGGTTACATTTTGTACCCTGCCGGTTATCCCGAGCATAAGATTAGGAGAATTCATTCTAGGAAATCTCACTCTGGCCCTAATCATGCTTTTATGTGTAAGGGTGAGACATCTAGCTCTAGGCAATCAACTCGTGCTAAATTGCCTAGAAAGAAAACTCCTAGTGCATCAAATGAACCTAGCATTTCATTTAAAACTTTTGATGCATCTTATGTTTTGACTAACAAATCCGGCAAAGTAGTTGCCAAGTATGTTGGGGACAAACACAAGGGAGCAAAGACTTGTGTTTGGGTACCCAAAGTTCTTGTATCTAATGTCAAAGGACCCAAAACTGTTTGGGTACCTAAAATCAAGAACTAAATTTGTTTTGTATGTTTATGCATCTGGGGGCTCAAGTTGGATCATCGATAGCGGGTGCACAAAACACATGACAGGGGAGAAGAAGATGTTCTCCTCCTATGAGAAAAACCAAGATCCCCAACGAGCTATCACATTCGGGGATGGAAACCAAGGTTTGGTCAAAGGTTTGGGTAAAATAGCTATATCTCCTGACCATTCTATTTCCAATGTTTTTCTTGTAGACTCTTTAGATTACAATTTGCTTTCCGTATCTCAATTATGCAAAATGGGCTACAACTGTCTATTTACTGATGTGGGTGTCATTGTCTTTAGAAGAAGTGATGATTCAGTAGCATTTAAGGGAGTGTTAGAGGGTCAGCTATACTTAGTTGATTTCAATAGAGTTGAACTCGACACTTGCTTAATTGCTAAGACCAACATGGGTTGGCTCTGGCATCGCCGACTAGCACATGTTGGGATGAAGAATCTTCACAAGCTTCTAAAGGGAGAACACATTTTAGGACTAACCAATGTTCATTTTGAGAAAGACAGGATTTGTAGCGCATGCCAAGCCGGGAAGCAAGTTGGCGCTCATCATCCACATAATAACATCTTGATGACTGATAGACCACTCGAGCTCCTCCACATGGACCTATTCGACCCAATCGCTTACATAAGCATCTGTGGGAGTAAGTACTGTCTAGTTATTGTGGATGACTATTCTCGCTTCACTTGGGTATTCTTTTTACAGGAAAAATCTCAAACCCAAGAGACCTTAAAGGGATTCTTGAGACGGGCTCAAAACGAGTTCGGCTTGAGGATCAAGAAAATAAGAAGCGATAATGGGACGGAGTTCAAGAATTCACAAATTGAAGGCTTCCTTGAGGAGGAGGGCATCAATCATGAGTTCTCTTCTCTCTACACGCCTCAACAAAATGGTGTAGTGGAGAGGAAGAATAGAACTCTCTTGGACATGGCAAGAACCATGCTTCATGAGTACAAGACTTTGGATCGGTTTTGGGCCGAGGCGGTCAACACCGCGTGCTACGCCATCAACCGGTTGTATCTACACCGAATCCTCAAGAAGACATCCTACGAACTCCTCACCGGTAAAAAGCCCAATGTTTCATATTTTAGAGTCTTTGGTAGCAAATGTTGTATACTTGTTAAAAGAGGTAGAAAATCCAAATTTGCTCCTAAGGCTGTAGAAGGCTTTTTACTAGGATATGATTCAAACACAGGGGCATATAGAGTCTTTAACAAGTCCACTGGACTAGTTGAAGTTTCTTGTGACATTGTGTTTGATGAGACTAACGGCTCTCAAGTAAAGCAAGTTGATCTTGATGAACTAGATGATGAAGAGGCTCCGTGCATCGCGCTAAGGAACATGTCCATTGGGGATGTGTGTCCTAAGGAATTCGAAGAGCCCATTCAAGCACAAGATCAACCTTCCTCCTCCATGCAAGCATCTCCACCAACCCAAGATGAGGATGAGGCTCAAGATGATGAAGAAGAAGATCAAGAAGATGAGCCACCTCAAGGCGACGACAATGATCAAGGGGGAGATGCAATTGATCAAGACAAGGAGGATGAGCAAGTTGCAAGACCGCCACACCCAAGAGTCCACCAAGCAATCCAACGAGATCACCCCGTGAACACCATCCTCGGCGATATTCATAAGGGGTAACCACTAGATCTCGTGTTGCACATTTTTGTGAGCATTACTCTTTTGTTTCCTCTATTGAGCCACACAAGGTAGAGGAAGCACTTCAAGATTCGGATTGGGTGATGGCGATGCAAGAGGAGCTCAACAACTTCACAAGGAATGAGGTATGGCATTTAGTTCCACGTCCTAACCAAAATGTTGTAGGAACCAAGTGGGTCTTCCGCAACAAACAAGACGAGCATGGTGTGGTGACAAGGAACAAAGCTCGACTTATGGCCAAGGGATATTCACAAGTCGAAGGTTTGGATTTCGGTGAAACCTATGCACCCGTAGCTAGGCTTGAGTCAATTCGCATTTTACTTGCCTATGCTACGTACCATGGCTTCAAGCTTTATCAAATGGACGTGAAGAGTGCCTTCCTCAACGGACCTATCAAGGAAGAGGTCTATGTTGAGCAACCTCCCGGCTTTGAAGACAGTGAGTATCCTAACCATGTTTATAGACTCTCTAAGGCGCTTTATGGGCTCAAGCAAGCCCAAAGAGCATGGTATGAATGCCTAAGAGATTTTCTTATTGCTAATGGCTTCAAAGTCGGAAAGGCTGATCCTACTTTATTTACTAAAACTCTTGCAAATGATTTGTTTGTATGCCAAATTTATGTTGATGATATTATATTTGGGTCTACTAACGAATCTACATGTGAGGAATTTAGTAGGATCATGACTCAAAAATTCGAGATGTCAATGATGGGGGAGTTAAAGTATTTTCTAGGATTCCAAGTCAAGCAACTCCAAGAGGGCACTTTCATTAGCTAAACCAAGTACACTCAAGATATACTCAACAAGTTTGGGATGAAGGACGCCAAGCCCATCAAGACACCCATGGGAACTAATGGGCATCTCGACCTCGACACGGGAGGTAAATCCGTAGATCAAAAGGTATACCGATCGATGATAGGTTCTTTACTCTATTTATGTGCTTCACGACCGGATATTATGCTTTCCGTATGCATGTGTGCAAGATTCCAAGCCGATCCTAAGGAAGCTCACCTTAGGGCCATAAAACGAATCTTGAGATATTTAGTTTATACTCCTAAGTTTGGACTTTGGTACCCCAGGGGATCCACATTTGATTTAATTGGTTATTCCGATGCCGATTGGGCAGGGTGCAAAATTAATAGAAAGAGCACATCGGGGACTTGCCAGTTCTTGGGAAGATCTCTGGTGTCTTGGGCTTCAAAGAAGCAAAATTCTGTGGCTCTTTCAACCGCCGAAGCCGAGTATATTGCCGCAGGCCATTATTGCGCGCAGTTGCTTTGGATGAGGCAAACCCTTAGGGACTATGGTTACAAATTAACCAAAGTTCCTCTTCTATGTGATAATGAGAGTGCAATCCGCATGGCGGATAATCCCGTTGAGCATAGCCGCACTAAACACATAGCCATTCGGTATCATTTTCTAAGGGATCACCAACAAAAGGGGGATATCGAGATTGCATATGTTAGCACCAAAGAACAATTAGCCGATATCTTTACCAAGCTATTGGATGAACAAACTTTTACCAAACTTAGGCATGAGCTAAATATTCTTGATTCTAGAAATTTTTATTGATGTTTTGCACACATAGCTCACATATATACCTTTGATCATCTCTTTCATGTCCTATGACTAATGTGTTCTTTCAAGTCCATTTCATGTTAAGTCATAGATTGAAAGAGAAAAGGAGTCTTCGGCGAAGACAAGGCTTCCACTCCGCTCCATCGAATCATTCACTCTTCACCGTCGCTCCGCACAACTCTCCAACTTTGGTATAATCTTCACTCCTTTACTTCCATCCAAAGGGGGCGAGAGTATTTAAAAGTGCTTATATTTCACTCGAATATCCGTTTTTGGCGATTCATGCCAAAGGGGGAGAGAGTATTAGCCCAAAGCAAAAGGACCGCACCACCACCAATTTCAAAAATTATAGTCTTCTAATTGCTATTAAAAGAAGTTTTTCAATTGGTATCTTATTTTGATATAATTTCAAATTGGTATACCCTCTTCAAAATTAATATCTAAAACCCTCTTGAACACTAAGAGGAGGATTTCATTAAGGGGGAGTTTTGTTTAGTCAAAGGAAAAGTATTTGAAACAGGGGGAGAAAATTTCAAAACTTGAAAATAGTTCTCGAAAATCTTATTCATTTACCTTTGACTATTTGCAAAAGAATTTTGAAAAGAATTTCCAAAATATTTTGCAAAAACAAAACATGTGGTGCAAGCGTGGTCCAAAATGTTAATAAAAAGAAAAGACATCCATGCGCATCTAGTAAGTAATAATTATTGGTTTCATTCCAAGCAACCTTTGCACTTACATTATGCAAACTAGTTCAATTCTGCACTTCCACATTTGCTTTGGTTTGTGTTGGCATCAATCACCAAAAAGGGGGAGATTGAAAGGGAAATAGGCTTACACCTTTTCCTAATTGATTTTGGTGGTTGAATTGCCCAACACAAATAATTGGACTAACTAGTTTGCTCTAGATTATAAGTTTTACAGGTGCCAAAGGTTCACAATAGACCAATAAAAAGACCAAGAAAGGGTTCAAACAAAGAGAGCCAAAGACAACCCAAAGGCACCCTGGTCTGGCGCACCGGACAGTGTCCGGTGCACCACCGGACAGTGTCCGGTGCACCAGGGAACTCGAAGCTCAACTCGCTACCTTCAGGAAAATGGAGGCCGCTCCGCTATAATTCACCGGACCGTCCGGTGTATGCACCGGACAGTGTCCGGTGGCGCACCGGACTGTCCGGTGTGCCAGCGGAGCAACGGCTACTTCGCGCGCAACGGTCGACTGCAACACATTAAATGCGCACCTGCGCGCGCAGAGGTCAGAGCACGCGCAGCATGCGCACCGGATAGTCTACAGGACTTGTCTGGTGCACCACCGGACAGCCTAGAGGCCCCACAAGTCAGAGCTCCAACGGTCGAACCCCAACGGCTGGCTGACGTGGCTGGCGCACTGGACAGTGTCCGGTGGCGCACCGGACTGTCCGGTGCGCCATGCGACAACAGACTTCCAACGGCCACATTTTGGTGGTTGGGGCTATAAATACCCCAACCACCCCACATTCAATTGCATCCAAGTTTTCAGCATTCACACATCATACAAGAGCTATAGCATTCAATTCTAGACACAACCAAAGAGATCAAATCCTCTCCCAAGTCCGGAATCACTCCAAATCAATAGTGACTAGAGAGAGCGACATTTGTGTTCATTTGAGCTCTTGCGCTTGGATTGCTTCTTTTCTTTCTCATTCTTTCTTGTGACAAACTCAATTGTAACCGAGGCAAGAGACACCAATTGTGTGGTGGTCCTTGCGGGGACTTTGTGTCCCGTGTGATTGAGAAGAGAAGCTCACTCGGTCTAAGTGACCGTTTGAGAGAGGGAAAGGGTTGAAAGAGACCCGATCTTTGTGACCACCTCAACGGGGAGTAGGTTTGCAAGAACCGAACCTCGGTAAAACAAATCCTTGTGTCTCACTCTTTATTTGCTTGCGATTTGTTTTTCACCCTCTCTCTCGGACTCGCTTATATTTCTAACGCTAACCCGGCTTGTAGTTGTGATTAACTTTGTAAATTTCAGTTTTGCCCTATTCACCCCCCCTCTAGGCGACTTTCAGATAGCCAAGAGGACTTCCTAATTAAGGAAAATAAGAAGCATGTTAAGGTTAAAAATGTTTATGCTCTAGAAGTAGAAAAATGTGAAAAATTATCTAGTGAGCTAAGCACTTGCCATGATTTGATTGCCAACCTTAGGAATGAGAATGCTAGATTAATTGCTAAGGTTGATTCAAATGTATGTGATGATTCATATGTCAATCTTAGAAATGATCATGCTATTTCTATTGCTAAGATTGAAAAATTAAATGTCTCTCTTGCTAGCCTTAGAAATGAAAATGAAAAATTGATTGCTAAGGTTAATGAATTAAATGTTTGCAATACTTCCATTTCCAGTCTTAGAGATGAAAATGCCATATTACATGCTAAGATTGTTGAATTAAATTCTTGCAAACCCTCTACATCTACCGTTGAGCATGTTTCTATTTGCACTAGATGTAGAGATATTGACATTGATGCTATTCATGATCATATGGCTTTAATTAAACAACAAAATGATCATATAGCAAAATTAGATGCTAAAATTGCCGAGCATGAGCTAGATAATGAAAAATTTAAATTTGCTCATAGTATGCTTTATAATGGGAGACGCCCTGGCATCAAGGATGGCATTGGCTTCCAAAAAGGAGACAATGTCAAACTTAATGCCCCTCCTAAAAAATTATCTAACTTTGTTAAGGGCAAGGTTCCCATGCCTCAGGATAACGAGGGTTACATTTTGTACCCTGCCGGTTATCCCGAGCATAAGATTAGGAGAATTCATTCTAGGAAGTCTCACTGTGGCCCTAATCATGCTTTTATGTATAAGAGTGAGACATCTAGTTCTAGGCAATCAACCTATGCTAAATTGCCTAAGAAGAAAACTCCTAGTGCATCAAATGAACCTAGCATTTCATTTAAAACTTTTGATGCATCTTATGTTTTGACTAACAAATCCAGCAAAGTAGTTGCCAAGTATGTTGGGGACAAACACAAGAGATCTAAGACTTGTGTTTGGGTACCCAAAGTTCTTGTATCTACTGTCAAAGGACCCAAAACTGTTTGGGTACCTAAAATCAAGATCTAAACTTGTTTTGTAGGTTTATGCATCCGAGGGCTCAAGTTGGATCATCGACAACGGGTGCACAAACCATATGATAGGGGAGAAAAAGATGTTCTCCTCCTATGAGAAAAACAAAGATCTCCAACGAGCTATCACATTCGGGGATGGAAATCAAGGTTTGGTCAAAGGATTGGGTAAAATTGCTATATCACCTGACCATTCTATTTCCAATGTTTTTCTTGTAGATTCTTTAGATTACAACTTGCTTTCCGTTTCTCAATTGTGTAACATGGGCTACAACTGTCTTTTACGGATACAGGTGTTACTGTCTTTAGAAGAAGTGATGATTCAGTAGCCTTTAAGGGAGTATTAGAGGGTCAGCTATACTTAGTTGATTTCAATAGAGCTGAACTCGATACTTGCTTGATTGTTAAAACTAACATGGGTTGGCTCTGGCATCGCCGACTAGCCCATGTTGGGATGAAGAATCTTCACAAGCTTCTAAAGGGAGAGCACATTTTGGGACTAACAAATGTGCATTTTGAGAAAGACAGGATTTGTAGCGCATGCCAAGCAGGGAAGCAAGTTGGTGTTCATCATCCACATAAGAACATCTTAACGACTGACAGGCCACTCGAGCTCCTCCACATGGACCTATTCGGCCCGATCGCTTACATAAGCATCGGCGGGAGTAAGTACTGTCTAGTTATTGTGGATGACTATTCTCGCTTCACTTGGGTATTCTTTTTACAGGAAAAATCTCAAACCCAAGAGACCTTAAAGGGATTCTTGAGACGGTCTCAAAATGAGTTCAGCTTGAGGATCAAGAAAATTAGAAGCGACAATGGAACGGAGTTCAAGAACTCACAAATCCAAGGCTTTCTTGAGGAGGAAGGGATCAAGCATGAGTTCTCTTCTCCCTACACGCCACAACAAAATGGTGTAGTGGAGAGGAAGAATAGAACTCTACTGGACGTGGCAAGAACCATGCTTGATGAGTACAAAACTTCGGATCGGTTTTGGGCCGAGGCGGTCAACACCGCTTGCTACGCCATCAACCGGTTGTATCTTCACCGAATCCTCAAGAAGACATCCTATGAACTCCTCACCGGTAAAAAGCCAAATGTTTCATATTTTAGAGTCTTTGGTAGCAAATGCATCATTCTTGTTAAAAGAGGTAGAAAATCCAAATTTGCTCCTAAGGATGTAGAAGGCTTTTTACTAGGATATGATTCAAACACAAGGGCATATAGAGTCTTTAACAAGTCCACTGGACTGGTTGAAGTTTCTTGTGACATTGTGTTTGATGAGACTAATGGCTCCCAAGTGGAGCAAGTTGATCTTGATGAATTAGATGATGAAGAGGCTTCGTGCGCCGCGCTAAGGAACATGTCCATTGGGGATGTGTGTCGTAAGGAATCCGAAGAGCCCATTCAAACACAAGATCGACCTTCCTCCTCCATGCAAGCATCTCCACCAACTCAAGATGAGGATGAGGCTCAAGATGATGAAGAAGAAGATCAAGAAGATGAGCCACCTCAAGACGACGGCAATGATCAAGGGGGAGATGCAAATGATCAAGACAAGGAGGATGAGCAAGTTCCAAGGCCGCCACACCCAAGAGTCCACCAAGCAATCCAACGAGATCACCCCGTGAACACCATCCTCGGCGACATTCATAAGGGGGTAACCATTAGATCTCGTGTTGCACATTTTTGTGAGCATTACTCTTTTGTTTCCTCTATTGAGCCACACAGGGTAGAGGAAGCACTCCAAGATTCGGATTGGGTGATGGCGATGCAAGAGTAGCTCAACAATTTCACAAGGAATGATGTATGGCATTTAGTTCCACGTCCTAACCAAAATGTTGTAGGAACCAAGTGGGTCTTCCGCAACAAACAAGACGAGCATGGTGTGGTGACAAGGAACAAAGCCAGACTTGTGGTCAAGGGATATTCACAAGTCGAAGGTTTGGATTTCGGTGAAACCTATGCACCCGTAGCTAGGCTTGAGTCAATTCGCATTTTACTTGCCTATGCTACTTACCATGGCTTCAAGCTTTATCAAATGGACGTGAAAAGTGCCTTCCTCAATGGACCAATCAAGGAAGAGGTCTATGTTGAGCAACCTCCCGGCTTTGAAGACAGTGAGTATCCTAATCATGTTTATAGACTCTCTAAGGCGCTTTATGGGCTCAAGCAAGCCCCAAGAGCATGGTATGAATGCCTAAGAGATTTTCTTATTGCCAATGGCTTCAAAGTCGGAAAGGCCGATCCTACTTTATTTACTAAAACACTTGCAAATGATTTGTTTGTATGCCAAATTTATGTTGATGATATTATATTTGGGTCTACTAACGAATCTACATGTAAGGAATTTAGTAGGATCATGACACAAAAATTCGAGATGTCTATGATGGGGGAGTTAAAGTACTTCTTGGGATTTCAAGTGAAACAACTCCAAGAGGGCACTTTCATTAGCCAAACCAAGTACACTCAAGATATACTCAACAAGTTTGGGATGAAAGATGCCAAGCCCATCAAGACACCCATGGGAACTAATGGGCATCTCGACCTCGACACGGGAGGTAAATCCGTCGATCAAAAGGTATACCAGTCGATGATAGGTTCCCTATTCTATTTATATGCTTCACGACCGGATATTATGCTTTCCGTATGTATGTGTGCAAGATTCCAAGCCGATCCTAAGGAAGCTCACCTTAGTGCCGTAAAACGAATCTTGAGATATTTAGTTTATACTCCTAAGTTTGGCCTTTGGTACCCCAGGGGATCCACATTTGATTTAATTGGTTATTCCGATGCCGATTGGGCAGGTGCAAAATTAATAGAAAGAGCACATCAGGGACTTGCCAGTTCTTGGAAAGGTCTCTGGTGTCTTGGGCTTCAAAGAAGCAAAATTCTGTGGCTCTTTCTACCGCCGAAGCCGAGTATATTGCCGCAGGCCATTGTTGCACGCAATTGCTTTGGATGAGGCAAACCCTTAGGGACTATGGTTACAAATTAACCAAAGTTCCTCTTCTATGTGATAATGAGAGTGCAATCCGCATGGCGGATAATCCTGTTGAGCATAGCCGCACTAAACACATAGCCATTTGGTATCATTTTTTAAGGGATCACCAACAAAAGGGGGATATCGAGATTGCATATATTAACACCAAAGAACAATTGGTCGATATCTTTACCAAGCCATTAGATGAACAAACATTTACCAGACTTAGGCATGAGCTAAATATTTTTGATTCTAGGAATTTTTATTGATGTTTTGCACACATAGCTCATTATTATACCTTTGATCATCTCTTTCATGTGCTATGACTAATGTGTTCTTTAAAGTCCATTTCATGCTAAGTCATAGAATGAAAGGGAAAAGGAGTCTTCGGCGAAAACAAGGCTTCCACCCCACTCCATCGAATCATTCATCCTTCACCGTCGCTCCGCACAACTCTCCAACTTTGGTATAATCTTCACTCATGTTTTTGTATGCCAAAGGGGGAGAAAAGTTTGTAAGGGCTTATATTTCACTCAAGCATCCGTTTTTGGCGATTCATGCCAAAGGGGGAGAGAGTATTAGCCCAAAGCAAAAGGACCGCAACACCACCAATTTCAAAAAAAATATAGTCTTATAATTGGTGTTAAAAGAAGTTTTTCAATTAGTATCTTATTTTGATATAATTTCAAACTGGTATACCCTCTTCAAAATCAATATCTAAAACCCTCTTGAACACTAAGAGGAGTATTTCATTAAGGGGGAGTTTTGTTTAGTCAAAGGAAAAGCATTTGAAACAGGGGGAGAAAATTTGAAAACTTGAAAATGCTTCTCAAAATCTTATTCATTTACCTTTGACTATTTGCAAATGAACTTTGAAAAGAAATTCCAAAACTTCTTGCAAAACAAAATATGTGGTGCAAGCATGGTCCAAAATGTTAATAAGAAGAAAAGCCATCCATGCGCATCTAGTAAGTAATATTTAATGGTTTCATTCCAAGCAACCTTCGCGCTTACATTATGCAAACTAGTTCAATTCTGCACTTCCATATTTGCTTTGGTTTGTGTTGGCATCAATCACAAAAAGGGGGAGATTGAAAGGGAAATAGGCTTACACCTTTTCCTAATTGATTTTGGTGGTTGAATTGCCCAACACAAATAATTGGACTAACTAGTTTGCTCTAGATTATAAGTTTTACAGGTGCCAAAGGTTCACAATTGACCAATAAAATGACCAAGAAAGGGTTCAAACAAAGAGAGCAAAAGACAACCGAAGCGTGCCCTGGTCTGGCGCACCGGACTGTCCGGTGCACCACCGGACATTGTCCGGTGTACCAGGGAACTCAGCTCCAAACTCGTCACCTTCGGGAAAATCAGAGGGCGCTCCGTTATAATTCACCGGACTGTCCGGTGAGGCACCGGACAGTGTTCGGTGGCGCACCGGACTGTCTGGTGTGCCCGCGGAGCAACGGCTACTTCATCGCCAACGGTCGACTGCAACCGCATTCAATGTGCTACAGTGCGCGCCAGAGTCAGAGCAGCGTCAGAAGGCGCACCGGACTGTCTACAGTATTTGTCCGGTGCACCACCGGATAGCCAGAAGACCCCACCTGTCAGAGCTCCAATGGTCGAACCCTAACGGTCGGGTGACATGGCTGGCGCACCGGACTGTCCGGTGCGCCATTCGACAGCAGCCTCCACCAAACGGCTAGTTTGGTGGTTGGGGCTATAAATACCCTAACCACCCCACCATTTATTGTATCCAAGTTTTCCACTTTCCAACACCTTACAAGAGCTATAGCATTCAATTCTAGACACAACCAAAGATATCAAATTCTCTCCCAAATCCGGAATCACTCCAAATCAAATAGTGACTAGAGAGAGTGACATTTGTGTTCATTTGAGCTCTTGCGCTTGGATTGCTTCTTTTCTTTCTCATTTCTTCTTGTGATTCACTCAATTGTAACCAAGGCAAGAGACACCAATTGTGTGGTGGTCCTTGCGGGGACTTAGTGTCCCGTGTGATTGAGAAGAGAAGCTCACTCGGTCTAAGTGATCGTTTGAGAGAGGGAAAAGGTTGAAAGAGACCCGGTCTTTGTGACCACCTCAACGGGGAGTAGGTTTGCAAGAACCGAACCTCGGTAAAACAAATCCTTGTGTCTCACTCTTTATTTGCTTGCGATTTGTTTTCACCCTCTCTCTCGGACTCGAATTTAATTCTAACGCTAACCCCGGCTTGTAGTTGTGCTTAAACTTTGTAAATTTCAGATTCGCCCTATTCACCCCCCCTCTAGGCGACTTTCACAAAGAGAGGTGAAGATTTGAGGCAGATGAACGCTAAACTAGGGCTAGACTAAGGCTAGAATACTCATACTCCTAAGGAATGGAAAGAACAATGTAAATAAGGAAATTTGATAAATAGATTTAATTGGATTGCTTGTGGAATCGGTCATACCCCTCATCTATATAAAGGGGATGTCTGGACCCGTTACAAGTCAGGTAGTCAGCTCATAACAAATCCCGTAGATTTTGCTAACAAATCTCGCAAGAAATCAGGAACTCTAAATGTTTCTGTTCACGCGCGAACCATACGTGCCGCCACCGCGAACCGTCCGACAAGCAAATATGGTGCGCAATACATGCATTTTAGATTGTTTTTTTACAAGTCATGTATTGAGGATTATTCTCATCTATATTAACATAGAACCATGATCTTTGAGGGACATCAAGTTTTACCCATTCTCATATGGTAACCAGAGTCGAGTTCACTAGCTATTTGTTCTATGGTCGCTTCAAATTTCACCTCGTTGTTAGTTGACTCCTTAATTGCATATCCGGTCACCGAGAAATTGGTGAAGAACAATCATGCACTATGGAAAATGTAGGTCCTCTTTGCACTCCATGTTGTGCAGGTGGCGCACCTACTTGATCCGACAACACTAATGCTGGTTGAGACCTTAGTGGATAAGGTCTATGACAAGACAACCTAGCAGGTTTAGAACTCGGAGCATAAACGTTGTATCATCAAGGACTAGCAGGTTCTCAACTTTTTTGTTGGTGTCACTGTCATGTGAGATCCTCATGTACATATCGTCAAAGTCGACTACAGCGGGTGCCTAGACCGTGATCAAAAGCATGTTTGCCTCAATAAGTGGATGGTGTTGGCCACCGCATAGAAGGGCACATTGACTGTGACCGAATTCTTCGGCTGTATGTTTGCCTCGTAGATGATATTGCCTTCGCCGAAAAGGAGCTCGATGATGAAGAACTTGCTTTGTACATCCTCGCGGGCCTCAACACCGAATTGAACCCAATGGTTTATACTTTGGTCGCATGAATAGAGCTTATATCGAGCAACAATGTGAATTATTCTGCAAGACTGACGTGAGTGTGGCCTCTATCCTTTGAAGTCTATCCTAAATAAAAGAGTCATTGGCACCACCACACCTCGGTGCCACAGTGGCATAATCGTCTTAGTAATCTAGCTTTGATAGTCATTTAGCACATTATTAGCAAATAAAATAAGCCTTTTTTGTTCATGAGAAAAATAGAGTCTATTTATGATGCTTGCCAACAAGAAAAAACCACCATCTTCCATATACTAGATCATGAAGCGTTATATGAGCTAATACTAAATATACCCCTATGTACCTTTGAAAGGCTCTACTTTTCTATATAATAAATTTGTACCCCTCGTAATGAATAAAAAGAATAAGATGAGGGATCCTTCATTATTGTTTCTTGTCTCTTCTGTACTTGTGCTGCCGCGAGAAGAGGATGAGGAACAACTTTTTTATACCTTTCTCGTGCCTCAATTGTTGATGTAAAGGTTATTACATATTTGACGAGTGATGTATAGATAGTTGAGAGTGAGATCAATGGTACTACTAAAGTTATGACTAGCAGATCGTGTATATGGTCCTGTAAAACAATATTTTGTATTGTTAATTTTACTGTTTATAGAGTAGATTTTAAAACGAGATAGATGATTAAGCGGCTGGGGTGTGTTTGGTTTGATTTTTGGCTTTGGCTTTTGTTCCCTAAAAGCCAAAAGCCAAACCAAATGGTTGGATCAAGGAAGCAGTTTTTTTTAAAAGCCGACTTTCTCGCAGTGTAAAAATAAAAGCACCTCTAGACCTGCTTTTAGTGACTTTTAGATGGAACTGTGAAAACGTATATCGAATAATTTTTAACGATTTTTAGTGGTTTCGACCAAATGGTTTTTAGCTTTTTAACAGCTCACAGCCCACAGCAGCTTTTCCCACAACTCACAGCCTACAACAGCTTTTTTCACAGCCACAGTCCAACCAAACAGACCCGTAACGCAGCAGCAGTAACTGAGAGGTGCTGGGCCCACAAGCCTGCAGTTAAAGAGCAGTCATATAAGCTGTAAGGCCCATGGAGGATGGTGTTAGATCGGGGCCGGCCCGTGACGCGATTCCGATGCAAGGAGCAGCAGTGTTGGGTCAGGGCGACGTCAGGAATGCAGCAGGTCCCGGGGGCATCCAGCCATACATATCTGTGCCAGCCTCTTCTTCGGCGTTTCTATTGTGTGCCCAAATTGTTACAAAACATTATACACATGTGATCAAGCTCATTTATTAGCAGTTACTGTCTAAAGGTTACATCCTTTGGGAAACTATATATACACTTGTATATAAACTGCTCCTCTACAATAAAGACGACATCAGTTCTGTTATTTGTCATTTTCTCTGTCTCTCTTAGGGATGGCAACGGGCACATTTTACCCGCGTGCCCGCGGGTAAAAACCCTATAGGGTGCGGGTTTGGGTGTGAGTTTGTACCCATGGGTACGGGTACGGGTTTGATTCTTAACCCAATGGGTTTTTTCTCGTGGATATGAAAATGTTGTACCCGTGCCCGCAAACCCGCATACCCGCGTGTGTGTCTGTGTAGACTGTAGAGCACATGCATCTCAATTTAGTGCCACCCCGAAAGCTTTGAGCGAGCAGAGCCAATCAAATGATATAAAAGAAGACTACAGGTGCCAGGGAACTCGTAGAAGTTTTGGCTAAGATCGGTACATGTTTTTATCAGTTTAATAAATATTTATTATTATGTGCTGTCAGTTTAATAAATATTTATTATATGACTGTGCCCACGGGTGTACCCGCGGGTGCCATAAACCCGCGGGCAGCGGGTTTGGGTAACCTACGTTACCCGTCGCGGGTAGCGGGTGCGGATACGGGTTTAACATTAATATCACGGGTACGGGTTTGTAATCTCTGTACCCGCAGGTTTTAAACCAGTTGCCATCCCTAGACTCTCTTCACTGGTTTTGCCGCTGAGTTATAACACAAATGACGTGCGATACTACTGCGACTTGCCACCCCATTGCCTTGCCTGGCTTTTAGCAAATGCACCGGTTGCATGCCTTCCGGTTGGTGCTCGGGAAAACATGAGCTCCATGTGTGTCCTCCAGGCCCGGGCACGCGCAGGCGCCGGCATACCTTGCAGCCTGCAGGGGGCACGTGTTGTTTGCCCGATCGGAACCAAAGGCGTGCGTAGCCAGCAGCATGTGGACCTGTCTTTCTTGTACACCACGTAGCAGCAACATTCATTCAACTATCACGTGGATTGCTGGTCCTAATCAGAATCCGGATCTCTCCGCTCTCCAGATGCATGTACACACTATGCATGCAGTTTCAGTTTTTTTTTAATGTGCTATATATGGTGCGCTTTTGCATAATTGCATGTTACACGATGACACATTTCAGCGTCTTGCATTCTTACTCGATCCATGGGTTCCAATAAAAATGTAATTCTTATTTTCTAAGGAGTAAAAGAATTTAAGTTTAACCAAATTTGTGCTAAAAATACAAATAAATATGACACCAGATAAGAATTGGTCGTAAAATATATTTTATAATAAATATATTTGCATATATAAATATCAACATCTTTTTTCTATAAATTTAGTCAAGTTTAAGAAAAGTAAAAGAAACTTGATGTCCAGAAGTTAAATTTTCCTCTTTTTTGTCCAATTACTTTTTATAATAAATATAATTAAAGATATACACATTTAAAAAAAAACTAAAAGCAAGTGTATGCGGAGATTTTTTGTGAGTTTTGTACTAGAGAAAAAAAATCAGGTTTAGGTGTAACGCAACTACATTTATTTTTGTGGCTTTTGGTTTTTGCAGAAGCAAAAGCAGGTTAACATGTACAGCAAATAGCTAGATCTTGGACGACACTACAGCGGGTACAGTCATTTATTAGGTAGGTAGCATGTGCATGTTACGGGGATGTATGTACTCCTGTGGAAGCACTAGGCGTGCGTGTGCGTGAGTAGCGATGAGCTGATGACGACCAACTACACGGTTTGGAGAGGGGGAAGAAAAACGAGGTTCTCTCGGGCTAGGAAGTCCTAAGATACATCTGTACCGAGCACAGAACAGATCTTTGGGGTTGTGTCGCGATCATAAGATTTGAGATTTCGTTCGGCCCGTCTAGGCGCTAGGCGTCTACTACTATCTTCTTTCTAGTACTACTGGATACGGTAAGCGCGTGCCGCGGACGGGGACGCTTTCATGCCGATCGGTCGCCAGGCCCAGGACGTAGGAGGTTGGACCATGCGTCCGACGCAGCGCAACGATCTGGTTGCGTGCGCCGCCACACCAGCCGGGAAGCTTCGCTGCTGTTCGGTTGGTGAGGTACACGTCATCCGTCAGCAGACCACGAATGCTAGCTGCTGCACACGTCCTGTCTCGTGGGACCTGATCGTTTATTAGACGGCTTTTATATCGATTCGGCGGGCGGCACACCGCACACCACGTCGTCGTTTCGTTTGCTCTCTATCGTCCATGTGACGCAGGTGCGGCTTTTATTCCCGCCGGCGCCGTTCCAGAATCGGAGCGTACGGGCCGGAGAGGCACGGCACGCCGGCCGCGGGCAAAACGTGAGACGCGTGCGTGCCCGCACGGAAAGCTGTGTTTTGGGGTGCGGTGGTGTGGCCGTATGAGGAAATTCTACGGCCTGACGAGGGAGGTGTTTTAAAGATTATTTCTAGCGGAGGAGGAGGATACGGTAAAAAGCGACTTTCTCTGTAATGTCAAATATCAGATTCTCTCTTCTCAAAGGAGGATACTATGTTCGAGCAGGAAACAACATGCGTACCTCCTGCATTTGGCATGGGAACCCAACTAACCAAGTTCCATGATCGTTACAATCCAGCCGATCTGACCAGTTTACAGCAAAATACATCCTGACTCAACCAAAACAGCAACTAAATCTGACTCATTCTAGACATCATTTCTATGTACGGCGGGGCGGCGCGCGGCCTAACCCTCTCCGCCTCAGCTCGTCAGCGGGACGAGCCGGAGCCGACGACGACGAGGTGGCTGTGCGCGTCGAGCGGCACGAAGGCGAGCGCGAGGAGCACGGCCAGCAGGCCCACGGGCACCAGCAGCAGCAGGAACGGCGGCGGCGAGAGCGGCGGCAGCACGAGCGGGAGGAACGCCAGCGACACGGCCACGAACACGAACGCCAGCAGCAGCTCCGCGGTGAAGTAGCCCGCGGGCGGCTGCTGCGGCGGCGGCACCGTTCCCTGCGGCGGCCGCCGCCCGCGGTGCTGCTTCTGCTGCTCGACGGCGCCGTGCATTGCTGCGCCCCTGCGGTGGGGATCGCCTGGTCTCCTCCTCGCCGGCGGCCTCCGGTCCATGGATGATGCTGTTCTTTTTTTGGACACGGGATCAAGATGAGCCTCTCAGAGCTACCGCCCGCACAAGCTCGTTCGGGATTTCGGACAGCCAGCTGATGATCCCTTCGGTCGGCAGCTGAAGGGATACCAGCAGATAGATTAGCTACTACTAGTCCAGGAATAAAGAAAGGAAGGGCTGCCGAAGAACGGGGAGCGCGGGTAATATACAAGCTGGGCGGCTGCTCGGTTCGTTGAACCAACGACGCGGAGCCGAGCCGAGCCGAGGCAGCAGGGCATGCGCATTCAGCAGCACATTTTGACCCGACTTGTACTACCTGCATGCATGCGGTCCGCGGAACCTCGTATTCTATGAACCGTCAGACGGTCGTGGCCGTACGGCGGCTTGCGTGTGTGTGACAGGACACAGGGAGATGGCCATGCTTTGCTGGGCTTGGGGACGGGATCACGAGGGTCTTCGGCCGGCGCATGCAGGTGCGCTGTATGTGGGCGGTGCAGACGTGCGGCGCCCAGCAGGGGGGCATGGACTGCATGCGTTTCAGGAACTGTGGCGGGCGTGTGGGATGCCGGTGCGTGCTCGTTGGTCGCCTTGGCTTGCTCCAGAGTCCAGAGTACAGACCAACCTAACGTGCCGCGAGCCGGCCGACACGTTCGGCGTCGGGCGGCTGCCTGCTGCAGGTTCAGTGTTCGTCCCCGCTGGATGAGGATAACATACGGGCTGCCGCCGTCGCCGTATGGATGCACGTCCGGATCGTGTCCCTTTCTACTCATGGATGCTCATACGCGAACTGTTGAATAACTAGACATAATCCACATTAAATTTCCGAATATGAATCATGATCAATAATAAATAGTCTAAATATCTGTTCCAAAACAAGTAACCTAACAACATAATTATAAAAAAATATAGTACATCTTTATTATAATAGATTGAAATGAAATATTAGATCAAATCAGATGATGCATATTGACCAGACATACCGATAGACAACACGGGTGAAAGCAATAGGGCCGACATCATCGAACCAGCAGGGTCAGCGACGTCGCGTGCAAGCAGACGCTCCCAAAAACCTTATTCGCTCTCCCCCGTGCAGGATCTCGAAGGCGACACGTTCCGGAGACCTACTCTCTAATGCCCATCTATAGTTTTGTCACTGTTCACTACTGTTTAATATACTAGTGTTTCAACAGAGACTATTAAATTGAATTTCCACCTAGAATTCTAAGCTACAGCAACACACAACATGGCCAGTGGACTATATGCCTTGTAAGTTTTGTGTGAATGAGTTTCGCTCAAAACCATAACTTGTACTTGACTACCATTACTTCCCTTCTCGTGTGGAGCATATACATCGTACTCCAATGTCTCTTCATAAATTTATTAGAGACTATATAGAGTGCGACGTTAGATAATCGAGCTATTTTAAGAATATTCTACTGGACAACATCTTCTTTACTAATAAAAGCCAACATAACATATTAAGGAACCGTGGATGATTAAGGTTTCGAATAAGATGACCTTTACATTTTAGATTTTATTTTTTCCAATTTTAACTCTTTTCTTACGTCGTGGTGGAAAAATATGGTTGATCATAGTTCCGCAGGAACCGGTTAGATGTACACAATCTCTAGTCTCTAGTCTCTAGTATCTAGTATCTATTAAGATAATAGTGTAGACCACGGCACTACCATGACTTCACCCTCCTCAGACCTCACCGACAGATATATGGCCTGTCGCGGCCTCTATTGGTCATTCCAGCCTCGAGGCCCAAGCATGGCGGCCTTGCATCGGAGGCCCAAGCCCAACACAACTAGCTTCAGTTCGGTACACCTGGTAGCACGACAGCTCGACAACAATCAGTAACAGCGGCATGCACGTAGAAGCGGCAGTTGAGTTTAAGCGCAGAAACAACCCCAGCCCCAACACTGTGTAGTTGGAATCAAGTCTCTCAGGCAACGCAATGGTTTTTTTATTGCCTCTCACTTACAAGTATAATTGTAGTATCTGTTCATGTACGCACACACTCACAACAAACTCACATCAACTCACCCCTACCTGTACGCACACACTCACATCAACTCACCCCTACCTGTACGCGCGCACACACACACCAAAACTCACATCAACTCACCCCTACCGTACACAAAGCAGACCATGACTCTACCCTCCCCAGGCCCACGCACGCTCGCCAACACCCGCGTCACCTCCCGTACCCTCCGCACGACACGCCCCAACCAGCCTCCCGCTTCTGTGAACATATCTAATCTTCTCTAGTTTGTGTATTGATTTTATTTTGTGATTTATAAATCTTCTTTTATTGGTTTGAGGTAACATGATGTCATTTAGAAAATTAATGCACAACCAAATTTATACCCCTGTATGGTGATTTTCTATAGTTACACTATACAAGCATGTCAAGTCTAGCTGCCAATTGGTTGAGATGAGTGACTGACACAAGCCGCCTCCCAAGCCCTACTCCAACTGTATCAATCTACGCTAAGCAACATCATATATTACTATTGCTATAATGATGTCGTAGTTTATTTCACTCAGTGTTGCCGTCGACAACAGTTGTATCTTTTGAAATGGATTTGGTTGTCCGAGACTTTTCTCCATTGATTTTGTTTTGTGATTTAGAACATGTTTCAATATCTATTCCCCGTAGCAATATTAACATACAGTGATATTTTATCACACGGATTTTACATATCATAGTGATGTTTGTTGTTTCGTATATATGTTTTATATTAATTTTTTACTTCCGTGGCAACGCACGGGTACGGACCTATCGGCTCAGAAAAGGAATTCGCTTCCATTCATTTTTTTCTTCTTCCAAACATCCAGACCTAGGACTGAAAACGAAAATTTCCAATTTTCGGGAATCGTTTTCGAATTTTTATACATTTTTAGGCTAAAGCGGAAACGGTAGCGAGAACTGAAAAAACGGAAACGAAAAAGATAAAAACAGAAACGCTCCCGATCGTTTTCGAAGAATCTCTACTACTCTTAAGAATGCAGTGTAGACGTCCACATATTGGTGGTGCACGGTTCTGCCCTGACCCCACCCACTCCATTCTACTCCGCTCTCCCGGATGGTGCTCGCGCTTTCGTCGCCGCCATCAACGATCCCATTACTCCATCACCTCAGATCCCCTTCCACGTCCGCGGTCGCCCCCGATCCCCTCCTAGGATGGTGCTCACCTACCATCAACGCCGCGGCCGCCCCTGCTCCCCTCCCAGGATGGCGCTCCACTTACCTTCAACGGGTCGAGCCTTCCATCGACGGGTAGAACCTTCCATCGACCGACGCTCAACCCAGATTCCCTTCCACCGACGGTTCTGTGCGAATCCTAACTCCTCCCATTCGTCGTAGGCTCCACCGCCGCCGCTCTCTATGTCCGCCACTTCCGGCGAGACGCCGCCGCCTCGCCTCATCGTAGTGTGCAAACGGTCGTGGATCCAAGGGCGAAGCCGCCGCCCATGGCGGCGCACCACCTCAAGATGTGGGCACCCCCACTGTGATCTCGCGTGCGTGCCTTCTCTCCCGGGCCCGGTAGTAACCGGGGTGCCGCCGGCAGCTGCAAGGAGGAGGACCAGGGGTCTAAGATTCGAGATAGCCCGGATCCCTCTTCACATGTGCTCACCCTGGCGTGGGCCCTCTGCCCACGGCAGCGAGGGCGATCAAGAGCGGCGAGCTCCCAAGTCGCTCACTGCCATCTCCTCGAAGGATGTCACGGCCACCGCTAGGAGCGGCGAGCTGTCCAAGGCGGTGACTGGCGCTGAGCTCTCCAAGGTAAGTGAGTTTGTCGTCCAGTTATGTGATCAGTAATCTTCATGTGCACACTGCAAATGATATTGCATCCAACTACAAGAACCACTCCCCTATACACGACAGACATGACAACCTCAAGGAGACGCTGCAGCGGTCCAGGGACTCTGCGTCCCTCTTTGTGGAGAGGATGCAGCACACGTGGCCTTCCTTCAATGCTGAACAGAGCGATTTGGGATGGATTTTGGCGAAGCTAGGTCTGGCAAGAGTTGATTTGGTGGCTAGATGGGGATAGACAGGCCTTGTTCACCAATCAGATGGAGATGATTTGAGCGAAGTGAGAGACCGATGTAGGATGTGCACCTCTGCGCACGGTGGACTGCGGTGACACATTGGCTATGGCTATGTTGGATCTAAAAGCAAGGAAAAAATGCAATCACAACCAGGGATCAATTGCTACAATCTTATGTTAGTGCTCACAGGTACTAACAAAATGATTTGCAATAATTGTACTTTAATATGTTTTCTTCGGATTTACTACAAAACTTTGCTGGCACAGGTTACAACGGCTGCCGCGACAACTCCTCGTTCCTGGTCTCCTTGCCCATGAGCCACAGGCTTCGACGACCAAGAACATGGTCCATCTGGCTCAAAGTAGGTCTTCGCTCCGAGTCTACTACAATACATGGCCGCGTGGAAAGTTTTTAGTTGTTATAAAGAAGTGAAGTTATGTTTCCTCTAAATGTATCCTCAAACTGTCCTAAATTCTTGTTTACTGTTTTTTATGTTTATTTAATTCCCCAAGCTAGAGTATCCATCATATGTTTGAATTGCTTACTGAGAAACATTAGGTGGAAATTATATAGTTTTGATACAGGTTGTTGTATGAATTGATTACTGAGAAACATTGGGATTCTGTACTTGTACTTATAAGTTTTAAAACTGTCATACTGTCCTGGCATCTTGGAAGTAGTATTCCTTGTAATTATTTTGTTTACATTGGTTTGGAATGGTGAAGTTAGGACTTCTTTGTTACCATAAGATAGAACTGGTGTGAGTTAAAAATGTTTCTCTCATGGTCTGCATCTAGCTTCAGCATTTACTACAGGGGCGGATCTATGATCTGATCATGCCCTGAGCCGGTCTATTTAATCTGCTAGAGTTGTAATGTGTTTTGATCTAAATGTAATCAAGTTATACAGAGATATATGGATCACATCTCAGGCCACAGACCGGGTGGCCTGCCCCTGTATCCGCTCCTGATTTACTATGGGTGATGTAATAACGTAATATAACACGAGCATGGTTACTACATATTGTTTAAGACTTTAAATGCAGTGCAAAATAGAGACAATTCACAATGTTTCACTTCTCTTCTAATAATCACTTTCGCATGGACTTGTGCTCATCATATTTATTTTACTTTCAGCCTGTAGCGTTGAAAAAAATGCATACGATCTCCTAGGACTGTGAATGCAAAAGTTCAGTTCTAGGGGCTATGTTGCTTATTTGCTCTTGCCGATCTATTCTAGATGATTAGTGCAGGTACTAAGTGATCTGGTGGAGACTGTAAGACTCGTTGATCAATTCTAGATGATTAGTGCAGGCACACTTGACATCTGTTTCTTCTGCTTACCATCATATGTATGACTGGAAATTATAAAAGGCAGCACTTCTGTTCAGCACACTTCTGGAATAAGCATTTTTTATTCTCTAGATTTTTTCAGTGACCTTATGATAGGTTATCAATAGCGAAACAAACTCATAAGTTAATTGTGCCATTTACATATACTGTGGGCTCCAGGTGACCTTTCAACTTTTATCCTTTGCTGCTCTTGCTTGTTTATCTTGAATGTATCGTCAATCGAAAATACATATGTTAGTCTGTTATATATACATGGAATGAGGTAAATTTCTACTGTTAATCTGTTATATATATATATATATCTGTTAGTCTGTTTTTAGTCGTCGTGTATCGTTGTCATTATCCTTTCCTTTCATGTTTTATGAAAAAAATAAAGGTAAAATTATGCATTGTGGGGAATTCATACCTTGATTGTAGGTTCCACATAACCAATGAAAAACACATATTTTGTCTTTTATTAAAACAAGGTATATTCATGTTATATTTTGAAATCATAGCAATGCACGGGCATCTGACTATTATCTGCTAATGCAAGGCTTTCTCTATCCATGTCGATTTATTTCTGTATAAGGACATGTTTTAGTACTTCTATAGACCCTTATGTCAATGTTAGTAATTTCTCAAATGTGTTGCATAACTCTGACTAGCTTTATTGTACTTGTCCATGCCTTCAACATGACACAGGTATGGCAATAAAAGGATAGAACCATCATGTGAGATTTAGTTTTTCCCTTCTCTCTGCATCATTGGGCAAGATCATGATAATGGCAGGGACCCAGTTTTGCAACCCAATGGGGTGTTGTTGCCTCCCAATGAACATAATACAGATGAGAGTACAAGGCAAGCTCGAATTACTCTGGACAGTAGGACGGAGGGTACTGGCATCATGTGTTCCAGTAGCGCCAGGGAAGATGCTGGTCCAAGTAGTTGTTCCCATAGAAAAGAATATGAGCCATCCCTCATGGGTACAGTAACAATATTCATCTTCAGTTCGATTTCATAGCTTGTAACTACCAATCTACCATAGGATCTTACATTGTGTTAGTCTACTTATGCACCCCTATTTTTCAGGCTGAAGGTGCTTCCACAGAGCAGTCATTATCATCAGCTCTAACAAGTATTATGGATGCGCTGAAGAGTACTGACTGGAATACAAGGAAGGATGCCTCACAGAGCAGGCATTGTGAGTTCACATATTCAAAAAATGTGAGTTTAAATGGCTACAAAGAATACCACAATACCATGTTAATGCCTTATGCTTTGTGATTAACGTGTAATGCTGCTAGCTAATGAGATCCTTCTACTGTTTCTTTTCACATGTCCTCTTTATTGTTTATGCATTTTGTCTTTACTCTTTAGTTAATCGCAGTCACTAACTCAGCTTATTTTCTATTGCCCATCGATGGCTTCTCACAGAGAACTACTTTGGGAGAAAATTCAGTTTCACATGTAGAGTTCCAACTAAAGCACAATGTTCTGTGCTACATTCTCTACTACTGTATAAGCACAATGTTCTGTGATCTAATTTAGGTACTTGAATTTTCAGAGATGCTCTGAATTTAATTACTCAAATTTTCTAATTGAGACACTGATGGGTTAGCATTGCAGGGGAGTCAATTTAATTTACCAAAAATGCATGCTCAGTGGGTTCCCTATTTTAGTAACATCTAGAGTCAATTTTAATTTACCAAAACTGCATCCTCAGTGGTTTTTTGTAACTGGATTTTACATTATTTTACAGAATTCCATAATTCTTTAGTGCTTATTTGTGTTTTATTTTCAGGTTGCAAAGTAGACATCCCCTATTTCTATAGTTCATGCTTCATGGATATGATGGTCACACTTCAAAGGTGCCCAATATTTTTTCCAAACCTGAAAAGTTAACTAACAAGTAGTTCATAAGTTGCTATAGTTAGAAAAGTGCAAAAATTATGGTACTATCAGTGCACTTCCCTCAAACATGACTTCGATGCCTTTTAGGAGTGAGGTATACATATTTAAAACTTATGAAGGGATGTTGCGTATAAGATGCTAAAAAACAAAATTTTGTTTTTCTTGTGTCCACTTTCCAAGATAAGTTCAATAAACCTAACAAAAATACTATCTCTTGTCATTCTTTGGCTAGCGAGAAATCTGAAATATATGATGACTAATTGCATAACTATTCAGAACCCCCCCACGAGCGCTTCCCCAGTGGATGCGTGCCCGGACCGGCGGTGGCTCCCTCCTCTCTGGCCGCTATGGCAGGGGACCCTACAGCGGCGTGAAACACACTTGTAGGTAAACACCCTTGCAACACAGGCCCATATAATTTAGCAAGGTTCCAAGGTCTACCCGCAGTCTGGAATGACATGTGGTTTGTTTTGTTTTTCTTGATCACCAATTCATCATGCTTAACAAGAACTTTTCAATCTTCCTATTGCAGATTGCAAGCATTGTAGCTTCTGGTATTTGTCGCAGAACCTCCCAAGTTATCGGGCCCACATGCACCTGTCCTTGTCTCAAAGACCTCAGACGGCTATGCATGTGCACCAAACAACTTAACAGGATCTGTCCGAGTGCCCCGAGGACCCCGGATAAACGACTTACCGCCAAGATCGTAGGATTAAGTAAACACAAATCATACACCAACATTTGCAGCGGAAATAAATTCTTTATTGCAAAATGATTACATGTTACAATAATTTTACATTATACAATTATCGGAGTGATTACAAAAGAAAATGATTAAAAAGAATTACAATTTAAAATGTATAAAATATTTATAAGTTTTAAAATACATGCTAGCTTAAGTGACAATCCTCAATAGAGAAACTAAAGACGGGATATACTTATAGAAGAAGGCCGAGCCCACCGGCACTTAGCACCATCCACAACAGAACAAAATTACAACTTGAAAAACAAGAGGGAATAAAACCCTGAGTACGCAATTACTCAGCAAGACTTACCCGACTAAAGAAAAGACTCTCAAGGGTATGCTGGTTTATTAGGAATCAAGGTAAAGCTTATCAAATTTCAAAGACTCATTTTGCAGAAGAGCTTACTAGTAGTGGATCCTTATGCCAAAATTTTACTTCACAGGTTAAGTACTTTTCCTGAATCTAGATTTGCCTAATCTAGAGCATTCATTTGTCCTATACTAGCTTCATTTTAGCAGCTTTAGTTTCACTTGTTATCTACGATGCAGGGCAGTGATCCAGTCTTCATATCCGAGAAGTAACGACGATCCGAATCGATTAATACCCAGCTGGGGATCTCCAACCACACGACATATGTAGCACTTAACCCTTGCATATGTCAACTCGCCACCGGGTTTCTCAAGACCAGAACGGGTTCACGCGGCCCGAGAGCACAGCACTCCACCGCCCAGCCGTTGGCCTGGTTGGTACACGTTACTCTCGCCATGGTGCCCGCCATGTTTCCGAGAGTACAGCACCCCACCTTCCAGTCTCTTGCCACGGAGGGTACAAGCTACTCTCGCCATCTCTCCACTCCCAGTGCGTGCGAGCTGTTCTGGTATTGGTCCGACCGAGGCAAAGCTTACCCATGATGAGGCATGTGACCAGTTAAAGGGTCCTAGATCAGCAAGCCTACTTTCGGTACGGTCCTTAATCGACACAGACGGGCGATCTTTCCTGCTCAACGTCTGGTCTCATATTATTATTTCCTTCCCAAAACCATGTACCTGACAGAGGTACCATACTTGAATGATGAATTCATCACTGCAGATGATGCTCTCACCATTACAAGTCCTTTTTCATAAAACAAACCCATACCCAGTGTCACACATCATTCTTTTAAAAAGAAACAAGTTTTAATTCTCTAGGCAGGGCTAAGCCTCATTAGTTCTTTTTGTAAAACAGGTATCAAGGAGGATAATCAAATTCCAAGGAATGGCAATGCATCAACTGTTTCATCACTCAATTCCTATCACCTAATGCAGCATATAAGTGATAAAAGTTTTGAAAACAACAAGGAGGTGGCAAATGCACCGGGGCTTGCCTAGGATAACACTAAGTTAGTGTTGTTAATTGACGACCACTTGGTGAGCATCTTCTATCCTGGCACTTGGTTGATTCATCCATTTTAGCTTCGTCCATCAGCATCACTTGGAGATCAATTCCACTCGTCTTCCATAGCACGTGATCAATTAACGTACCTAAATGATATGTATGATGCACATGAGCATGAGCACGAAGAGCATAAGATAGATAATCTATGTTAAAGAGGATAAATATTTAAAACAAGTCATCACAACACCTAGGAGCACACTAGATGTCAAGATATTACTAAGTATCACAGGTACATTTTTTTACATTTACATAGATCTAACTCAAGCATCAATCAACAAAAGGCTATACATGAACCTTAACTTTATGGATTAGAGTACACTATCAAAGGATTAACATCATTCTTAGCACTAATGAATAACCCACTATTAACTAGCATAAAATCCTATGGAGCAAAACTTATCTCAACCTATAGATCTAAAATACTTCTATGCATAACAAGCACTTCAATTCTAAACTTTACTCCTCAATCATCCGGCATTAACATCATGCTTATAACTATAAGGCGACCAAATTAATTCATAGATCTAGATATGTATGTCTACTAAACCTTCTTCGCATTATTGAGTTCATTATAACCACACAAGGTCAAATTAGCTACTAGTTCCAATACATTCATCAAAGTATTAATTCCCAAACTAATAGGTTTAGAGCACACATTAAGAAATAAAAACTCAACCATGTGCAACAAAACATTTGGATAAACATTTCACATGTCATAAGTCTTCATCACTCAAGAATCAAAAACTGATTACTCCTACTTAGCCAAACAGGAATCAAACCAAATACCCCATTGCAGATTTTCTGGACAGCATTCAGCAGTCAACGGTTTTGCTCATAACTCACAAGGTATTCATCCAAAAATAATGAACTAGGACTTTCTGGAAAGCTTAAGAAGTCCTCTACAACTTTGGTATTTTCATCACAACGAAATTTGACACTTAGAAAGGTCAAACAGTACAAAACAATAATGCTGTCCAGATTTGGACAGAATTCAATTATTCACTTCAAAACTCCATAACTGGAGATTTAGGTATCCAAAACAGGTGATCCTAGACTTTTTAGAAAGCTAATACAATTGTCTACAATTCGTTTATAAACATTTCAGGTCGATTCAATGTGGATCAAAGTCAGTTAATACAAACAAACATTGCTGTCCAGACTGTTGACAGATTCAAACATCCCATTTAAAACAGCCATAACTTGACTTCTAGATCACCAAAAAGGGTGATCCAAAACTTGTTGGAAAGCTTAAAAAAAGTACTACAATTCTTCTAGAATTACTAAGAGCTGATTCTCAGTTTAACTTGGGCAAACAAGGTCATTTTCGAAATCTATACAGAATCTGGACAGATTCTGAAACTGGACTTGAGAAAATCATAACTCCTAAACTGCTAAGCCTATGGTCATGAAATTTATACACAAGTAAGATAAAGAGATTATCTACAAGTTTTATATATAACACTTCTACAGAAAACATGATCTAATTCACTCAATTATTACCACAACAGAGAGAATGTGTGCAGCAAAATTCAGCTCCGGGACAATCAGATTCCCTAAGCAAACATCACCACAAAGCACCTATGCTAATCGCAAAGAATCATCGACCACCTAAATATTTAGCGCACCATTCAAGCTGACAATTATAGATAGCTAAGGAACTCACCCAAAATTAAATTCGACTCGGAGACTATAAGCACAACGTCGAGCTACACTTTAGCCCATACGTGGAGCACCTAATGAACGACACCTGGGGACTTCGCTTTCATATTGAACCAAACCTCCAGGGATTTCTCTCCTCACAAACACACCATGACATACATACGATTAGCATCTAATAAATCGATGCCGGGTAAAGAAAAGAAGAGGTAAAACAACAATAGCAGGACCTCACCGAGTAGACGATGATTTCCAGTTTAAGCATAACACTAAACACCAGACAATCATCGCGCGGCTTGTCTCGTTTCACACATATGAGATTTTTCCTCACATCCCACACATAAGCATACACATATACACATGGTTAGCATTTAATTAATCGGCGTCGAATACATGCACCGGAGAGGAATAAACACAAGGAAAACAACGGGTTCTCACCGGGGTTCGGCGAGGTCACAATTAGGGCTGCACAGATCGAGGTGGAGCTCGCTGCGGTATTTCATCGAGCACATCGAGGGCGCGACACGGAGGGGTTCCATGGTTGTTGCTGCTCCATGACCAAGGGCGAGGTTGGCGTGCGGCTGTGGTCGGGGGCGAGCTGAGGTAGCTCGACAAGGCCCTGGCTTGGGACAGCGTTGTGGACGAGTCAAGGACGCGGGATACAAGGGCACGGCTGGTGGCGCTGATGGATAGCGCCGGGGCGAGCGCACCCATGGCAGCTGGACAGAGAACGTGAGGGAGATGGGAGGGCGCAGGGACCAAGCTCACTGGCGTTGATGAGCAGGAACGACGCGGCGGCCAGGCGCGCTGGAGAAGCCGAGCAAGGGCGAGCTCCATGGCAGCTGGAAGGATGAGCTAAGGGAGGGGCGGCGTCCATGGGAGGGATTGGAGTCAGGGAGATGGCACGCACCGGAGAGTTGGAGCGGTGCTGAGCGGCTGATGGGGGCTGGAACGGAGGGAGCCGAGAGCACGACCATGGGCGACCAGAGGAAGGAGAAGGGCGGCCGGCCAGCAGGAGAGGCCGATGGCAGGGAGGGACGACCATGGGGAGGGGCGAGCACCAGTGAGGCAGACAACGGCGTGGCTAGGAGTGGAGGGCGGCCAGTGCTGCTGCAAGGAACTGCTCGCATGAGGGAGACACCAAGAGAGGAGGATGAGATCGGCTGGGAGAATTCCAGAAGGAAGACCACGTGGGGGAAGAGGTGGCAGCCAGGAAGAGGATAAGAAATTCAGATTTTTCTCTTCCATTTTCTAACCAAAAGAATACCCAAATAATTGAAAAAATCTAGGATTTGAATCCGAGCGAGATGCAAACAGACCAATCAGAACAATATCAATTTTGATGTTTTTGGATCAGACAATTTTCCACAGTTATACAAATTCGAACACTTGAATCCCTCTATCATGTATAGCATACTGGAGAATTAATCCGATTATTACCCTTGCATCTGATTCTCTTTGGTAACGTGCGCAATCCAATTTATAAAAATCGAATGCCTAATTTTTCCACGGCTATAGGCAATGAAACATATTAATTACGAATACTCATTTTGGTTCTAGTTGTCTCGGTCCGATTAAATTTTTGCATCAATTCTATCGTCGAGTTCCAATTAATTTGTTCAGGATAAAATCGTAAGAGTGGGTCGGGATTCCAAATTCATGTTCTCTTAATCCATAAATTTTTAAACAGACACAAGACTCGACACTTAGCAAAATAAATACGCGAGATCGATGCGACTTCGCAATTGTGATCCTTTCGGAAGCGACCACACGCATCGTTCACGTGGGCGAGAGGTTGTGCGCTGTCTAGACACTGCTTAGCACCAGCCACGCGCCACGATGCCAGACCACAGAAAGACACGTGCAACGCAAGCGTGAAAGAATTTGAAACACAGTTTAGAAACCAGATCTGATTTCAAGAATTAGAGCTTGGGCAAGACGTCGACGGCTCAACCCAAACGATATTGGATCCGGTGTTTCGAAAGATTACTAATGTCTGAATTTTGCAAAATAAATTAGGACAAATTTTAGACAGATGGAGACAGACACGGTATCGAAATCGTGATAAACAAGGATGATTAAAATTTAGTGACCTTTACATTCACCGCTATCACGTGTTAAAGTCTGCACTCGTGGTCGAGCAGACGATAAACACCTGGGGTGTTACAACCCTCCCCCCTTAAAAGAATCTCGTCCCGAGATTCAGAGCGAAAGACTTTTAAGAGTAGAGAAGCATGTAACTCCTATCCATACGAGTGATAGCATAAGCTAGTTCCAAGCGAATACGATTATCTCAGGATCTCAAGTGGGAATAGCATGTATCATCTTTATGCTAATTAAAGATGTCAACAACATAGTCGATATCTAACAGAAGAACACATACGGTTCCATGTGTGCAGTTTGCTTTTTCTGATGACACTATACTATCTGAGTCTGTTGGACGAGCGGTAGATATGCGACTTTACCCAAACAAAATTAGTTGCAACCTCTCGGGTAAAACACACAAAAAGAGGTTTGTTGATAAACTAACATTGGAAATCCATGGGCGATAAGACAAGTGTGGATATCGAATGACACTATGATTAACTCATGCTTAGGCAGAGATTTCAAGTCCATGAAAAATGATAGAAGCCCAAGAAAACATCAATGACGGGATCCATAGATATTGACTTTGCAATCAATCCACTTTATCACGTGCTAAGCATGGCTCGACTTGATCACACATGCTGGAAAAGCATACGTGAGGCAATCGAGGCATGACTACAGCGATGATTAGGTGGTTACCAATCAACTAAGGGCGACAAAGTACCCCAGCCAACAATGTAGAGTTAAGATGCATATGGCATATGCTCATAATCTAATCCATTATGGCACAAGATCTACGCATATGTTCATAACCTTCACTTGATCTTGATACGAGTTTCTTCAGGATAGGCTAAACTAAAGTGAGTTTAGACAACTCAATAAAACGATCTCTAAACTCAACCTTTGTTCATTGGGCAGTTACAAGTTAGTAAAATCAACTTGTTGAACTACTTTTGACATTGAGCAAGTCCTCTTATTACCCGTCGACAAACCAGAGGTTGGGAGTTTACATTTATGAGTACGAGGTCATGCATTTGGATAAGGATTCAGTTGATCAGATTATTTATTCATCTCCTCCAAACGAGACAAACTAACATGTGTATTAGATGTACGAATCCAATAAGGAGGCGAATGAACAAACTCCTGCATTCAGCAGCAAGGGAAACATATCTCCATTTTGAGAGCTAATCAGTTGTTTTTCAACACTAAAAAGCTCCAAGGCTTCACCTTTACACAAGGAGGCAAAGGGAACTTGTATGTGTGTACTCACCACTAAAGTCAAGAGAAAAGAGATCACACAAGAAAGGGGTGATTTTTTTTATCACACGGTTAAATATAGATAGGTTTCGATTTTTTTTGAAGACTTCAGAGCTGGTAAGAATTTTACTTAAAGAATACATCAGAGTTATATATATTCTTTTGATCCAACAGTGATGGCATATGTTGTTTGATTGTTTCAGCAAACAACACAAAAATCATTTCAAGGGAAAAGTCCACGAAAGATAATATATTAAGGTAGTTCCATAATGGATCATGACTAGAGATCTCGATACCAGCATGCGCCAAGCAGCATAACCTTGTGTGTACATTCACAAGGTGCTCTCAGTTTCGCGGTGGCACCAAAAATCATTAATCGTGACACCATTACCGAACATCACCAATAAAGAATCTCACAGCGTAAAAAGATTGTGCCACGATAACACATTGATATAGTCTCATAATGGATTACAACTACTAACCATGATACCAGCGCGTGCCGAGCAGCACAACCATGTGTGTACATTCACAGGAGGCCATCGGTCTCATCGCGACACCATCAGTTTTAGTCATAACACCATTGCCAGACGTAATTAATAAGAAATCTCACGCGACACAAATAGACTGGGCCAGGATAACCATATACAAAATAGACTCCACTAAGAATGGTTATAAGTAGAGAGCCAAACAGATCATGGACCGATGAAACGAACAAGACATGGCCATAACCTAAACTCGTTGATGAATGAGTACGATGGGAGACTGGTTTTTTTAGCCCCAAGCATATTTCTATGCCCATCGCAGCAATTTCAAGGTCAATAATTAGCGTCCAATTAGAGATAGAGGGGAAAACGATCAGAAGACCAAATTGGTATGCCTTCGAGAGATATGAGAAAACCAAAGGCATTAAATTCAAGAAAACTATTGGGCATTCCTTTCCTAGGTTAGATTGAGGAATCAACAATGTGATTCTCATGGAGAGGCAAAGCAGAATAGAACCATCAGCTTGCACCAACCAAACAAGGGTATGGTTTAGGATGAAAATATGACCATAAGAGAGCTACAAGTGAATTGTCAAGATCACAGACCTGAGATTCTTATCTTAAGCTTCGGTCCATTTATTTTCTACGAGAAGATTACCTAAACACCTATTTAGATAAGCTTGGCCCTAAAGTAACGATAGAAATTTAGACTCGTCCACTTTTGGAAACTGGGGAAAAAAAACTTCGGGGAATTAACATCAATTTGGGTCATGGCTCCTAGATGAGGACATGGCCAATTTTTTTAGTTTACACAAACATACCACCAACATTCTACCGGCACAAACACACCAGAACAAAAAAATTGAACTAGCGATCAAATTAAGAAGAACCACAAACCACATAAAGACATGTCTAAAGGGCACAACAAACAAAGCTAGGAATTGCTTATAGAACAGTAATACTTCATAAAGTTTCCAATTATTTATTATCAGAATAAAGATGAGAAAAGCATGTTCGTTCACAATCACCAATTATTAGAATAAAGGTGAGGGAAGCATTTTTGTGCGCAAACAACAAACACAATGCAACAATCAGGATGCATGCTCGTCCTATTCGTCCTCACAAATTTCGCCAACATAATGTGGCAATAGCGTTCTATATCGGTGGCATATCTACGTTCTCTCTCGATATGTTGCTAGTCGTCAGCTACACATACGAGTTCGAAGTTAGTGTACCTGCAGAAAATTCCATCACAGCCCAATTCCCAATGATGCAATTCACACATGACAGTTTATCACAGTTTATACTCCATATATTGCTATATGGAGGCCAGCTCCTCATTAAGCGCCGAGCCAAGCATAGGCGTCGTTGCTACACTTTAACCATAGGGCAACTCATTATGGTAACTCACCTTCTTACCTGAGCGTAGGTGCGTCGTTACAAGTACATTACACTTCTCAGTATTCCCATGTCTGTATACCCATACACATCCATGGGGTACTGAATCCCGGAAAAGTAATTACTCCACATCGCAGCCTTCATATATACATATGTGTAACATGTATATAATCAAGCGCCACAATTAAGCACTCCCCTAGACCGACGTTTGTCCGGTCATGCTCTCACATCTCACCTTACCTTGAGCGTCGATCCATTCAAAACTGAATGGCCTCAAAAATAACAATACACATGTATGCATTACCCTTCCCAGGTTGTGGGTCAGTATTCTGAACCAAGCCACCTAGTAGTCCTTAACTTTAGGGCTTAATAGAGGATGTCGCTAGCATTATAGTTTTTTAATATGTTTTTCATAACCAAACAATGTGTTTAGTTGAAAATAGGTTTTCTAAAACCAAAACTTTTGTTTTGAAAATACGTATGTGACTGTATATACTTAATCAAGCTCCGATACCAGCTGTCGCAGAACCTCCCAAGTTATCGGGCCCACATGCACCTGTCCTTGTCTCAAAGACCTCAGACGGCTATGCATGTGCACCAAACAACTTAACAGGATCTGTCCGAGTGCCCCGAGGACCCCGGATAAACGACTTACCGCCAAGATCGCAGGATTAAGTAAACACAAATCACACACCAACATTTGCAGCGGAAATAAATTCTTTATTGCAAAATGATTACATGTTACAATAATTTTACATTATACAATTATCGGAGTGATTACAAAAGAAAATGATTAAAAAGAATTACAATTTAAAATGTATAAAATATTTATAAGTTTTAAAATACATGCTAGCTTAAGTGACAATCCTCAATAGAGAAACTAAAGACGAGATATACTTATAGAAGAAGGCCGAGCCCACTGGCACTTAGCACCATCCACAACAGAACAAAATTACAACCTGAAAAACAACAGGGAATAAAACCCTGAGTACGCAATTACTCAGCAAGACTTACCCGACTAAAGAAAAGACTCTCAAGGGTATGCTGGTTTATTAGGAATCAAGGTAAAGCTTATCAAATTTCAAAGACTCATTTTGCAGAAGAGCTTACTAGTAGTGGATCCTTATGCCAAAATTTTACTTCACAGGTTAAGTACTTTTCCTGAATCTAGATTTGCCTAATCTAGAGCATTCATTTGTCCTATACTAGCTTCATTTTAGCAGCTTTAGTTTCACTTGTTATCTACGATGCAGGACAGTGATCCAGTCTTCATATCCGAGAAGTAACGGCGATCCGAATCGATTAATACCCAGCTGGGGATCTCCAACCACACGACATATGTAGCACTTAACCCTTGCATATGTCAACTCGCCACCGGGTTTCTCAAGACCAGAACGGGTTCACGCGACCCGAGAGCACAGCACTCCACCGCCCAGCCGTTGGTCTGGTTGGTACACGTTACTCTCGCCATGGTGCCCGCCATGTTTCCGAGAGTACAACACCCCACCTTCCAGTCTCTTGCCACGGAGGGTACAAGCTACTCTCGCCATCTCCACTCCCAGTGCGTGCGAGCTGTTCTGGTATTGGTCCGACCGAGGCAAAGCTTACCCATGATGAGGTATGTGGCCAGTTAAAGGGTCCTAGATCAGCAAGCCTACTTTCGGTACGGTCCTTAATCGACACAGACGGGCGACCTTTCCTGCTCAACGTCTGGTCTCATATTATTATTTCCTTCCCAAAACCATGTACCTGACAGAGGTACCATACTTGAATGATGAATTCATCACTGCAGATGATGCTCTCACCATTACAAGTCCTTTTTCATAAAACAAACCCATACCCAGTGTCACACATCATTCTTTTAAAAAGAAACAAGTTTTAATTCTCTAGGCAGGGCTAAGCCTCATTAGTTCTTTTTGTAAAACAGGTATCAAGGAGGATAATCAAATTTCAAGGAATGGCAATGCATCAACTATTTCATCACTCAACTCCTATCACCTAATGCAGCATATAAGTGATAAAAGTTTTGAAAACAACAAGGAGGTGGCAAATGCACCGGGGCTTGCCTGGGATAACACTAAGTTAGTGTTGTTAATTGACGACCACTTGGTGAGCATCTTCTATCCTGGCACTTGGTTGATTCATCCATTTTAGCTTCGTCCATCAGCATCACTTGGAGATCAATTCCACTCGTCTTCTATAGCACGTGATCAATTAACGTACCTAAATGATATGTATGATGCACATGAGCATGAGCACGAAGAGCATAAGATAGATAATCTATGTTAAAGAGGATAAATATTTAAAACAAGTCATCACAACACCTAGGAGCACACTAGATGTCAAGATATTACTAAGTATCACAGGTACATTTTTTTACATTTACATAGATCTAACTCAAGCATCAATCAACAAAAGGCTATACATGAACCTTAACTTTATGGATTAGAGTACACTATCAAAGGATTAACATCATTCTTAGCACTAATGAATAACCCACTATTAACTAGCATAAAATCCTATGGAGCAAAACTTATCTCAACCTATAGATCTAAAATACTTCTATGCATAACAAGCACTTCAATTCTAAACTTTACTCCTCAATCATCCGGCATTAACATCATGCTTATAACTATAAGGCGACCAAATTAATTCATAGATCTAGATATGTATGTCTACTAAACCTTCTTCGCATTATTGAGTTCATTATAACCACACAAGGTCAAATTAGCTACTAGTTCCAATACATTCATCAAAGTATTAATTCCCAAACTAATAGGTTTAGAGCACACATTAAGAAATAAAAACTCAACCATGTGCAACAAAACATTTGGATAAACATTTCACATGTCATAAGTCTTCATCACTCAAGAATCAAAAACTGATTACTCCTACTTAGCCAAACAGGAATCAAACCAAATACCCCATTGCAGATTTTCTGGACAGCATTCAGCAGTCAACGGTTTTGCTCATAACTCACAAAGTATTCATCCAAAAATAATGAACTAGGACTTTCTGGAAAGCTTAAGAAGTCCTCTACAACTTTGGTATTTTCATCACAACGAAATTTGACACTTAGAAAGGTCAAACAGTACAAAACAATAATGCTGTCCAGGTTTGGACAGAATTCGATTATTCACTTCAAAACTCCATAACTGGAGATTTAGGTATCCAAAACAGGTGATTCTAGACTTTTTAGAAAGCTAATACAATTGTCTACAATTCGTTTATAAACATTTCAGGTCAATTCGATGTGGATTAAAGTCAGTTAATACAAACAAACATTGCTGTCCAGACTGTTGACAGATTCAAACATCTCATTTAAAACAGCCATAACTTGACTTCTAGATCACCAAAAAGGGTGATCCAAAACTTGTTGGAAAGCTTAAGCAAAGTACTACAATTCTCCTAGAATTACTAAGAGCTGATTCTCAGTTTAACTTGGGCAAACAAGGTCATTTTCGAAATCTATACAGAATCTGGACAGATTCTGAAACTGGACTTGAGAAAATCATAACTCCTAAACTGCTAAGCCTATGGTCATGAAATTTATACACAAGTAAGATAAAGAGATTATCTACAAGTTTTATATATAACACTTCTACAGAAAACATGATCTAATTCACTCAATTATTACCACAACAGAGAGAATGTGTGCAGCAAAATTCAGCTCCGGGACAATCAGATTCCCTAAGCAAACATCACCACAAAGCACCTATGCTAATCGCAAAGAATCATCGACCACCTAAATATTTAGCGCACCATTCAAGCTGACAATTATAGATAGCGAAGGAACTCACCCAAAATTAAATTCGACTCGGAGACTATAAGCACAACGTCGAGCTACACTTTAGCCCATACGTCGAGCACCTAATGAACGACACCTGGGGACTTCGCTTTCATATTGAACCAAACCTCCAGGGATTTCTCTCCTCACAAACACACCATAACATACATACGATTAGCATCTATTAAATCGATGCCGGGTAAAGAAAGGAAGAGGTAAAACAACAATAGCAGGACCTCACCGAGTAGACGATGATTTCCAGTTTAAGCATAACACTAAACACCAGACAATCATCGCGCGGCTTGTCTCGTTTCACACATATGAGATTTTTCCTCACATCCCACACATAAGCATACACATATACACATGGTTAGCTTTTAATTAATCGGCGTCGAATACATGTACCGGAGAGGAATAAACACAAGGAAAACAACGGGTTCTCACCCGGGTTCGGCGAGGTCACAACTAGGGCTGCACAGATCGAGGTGGAGCTCGCTGCGGTATTTCATCGAGCACATCGAGGGCGCGACACGGAGGGGTTCCATGGTTGTTGCTGCTCCATGACCAAGGGCGAGGTTGGCGTGCGGCTGTGGTCAGGGGCGAGCTGAGGTAGCTCGACAAGGCCCTGGCTTGGGACAGCGTTGTGGACGAGTCAAGGACGCGGGATACAAGGGCACGGCTGGTGGCGCTGATGGATAGCGCCGGGGCGAGCACACCCATGGCAGCTGGACAGAGAACGTGAGGGAGATGGGAGGGCCCAGGGACCAAGCTCACTGGCGTTGATGAGCAGGAACGACGCGGCGGCCAGGCGCGCTGGAGAAGCCGAGCAAGGGCGACCTCCATGGCGGCTGGAAGGATGAGCTGAGGGAGGGGGCGGCGTCCATGGGAGGGATTGGAGTCAGGGAGGTGGCACGCACCGGAGAGCTGGAGCGGTGCTGAGCGGCTGATGGGGCTGGAACGGAGGGAGCCGAGAGCACGACCATGGGCGACCAGAGGAAGGAGCAGGGCGGCCGGCCAGCAGGAGAGGGCGATGGCAGGGAGGGACGACCATGGGGAGGGGCGAGCACTAGTGAGGCAGACAACGGCGTGGCTAGGAGTGGAGGGCGGCCAGTGCTGCTGCAAGGAACTGCTCGCGTGAGGGAGACACCAAGAGAGGAGGATGAGATCGGCTGGGAGAATTCCAGAAGAAAGACCACGTGGGGGAAGAGGTGGCAGCCAGGAAGAGGATAAGAAATTCAGATTTTTCTCTTCCATTTTCTAACCAAAAGAATACCCAAATAATTGAAAAAATCTAGGATTTGAATCCGAGCGAGATGCAAACAGACCAATCAGAACAATATCAATTTTGATGTTTTTGGATCAGACAATTTTCCACAGTTATACAAATTCGAACACTTGAATCCCTCTATCATGTATAGCATACTGGAGAATTAATCCGATTATTACCCTTGCATCTGATTCTCTTTGGTAACGTGCGCAATCCAATTTATAAAAATCGAATGCCTAATTGTTCCACGGCTATAGGCAATGAAACATATTAATTACGAATACTCATTTTGGTTCTAGTTGTCTCGGTCCGATTAAATTTTTGCATCAATTCTATCGTCGAGTTCCAATTAATTTGTTCGGGATAAAATCGTAAGAGTGGGTCGGGATTCCAAATTCATGTTCTCTTAATCCATAAATTTTTAAACAGACACAAGACTCGACACTTTGCGAAATAAATACGCGAGATCGATGCGACTTCGCAATTGTGATCCTTTCGGAAGCGACCACACGCATCGTTCACGTGGGCGAGAGGTTATGCGCTGTCTAGACATTGCTTAGCACCAGCCACGCGCCACGATGCCAGACCACAGAAAGACACGTGCAACGCAAGCGTGAAAGAATTTGAAACACAGTTTAGAAACCAGATCTGATTTCAAGAATTAGAGCTTGGGCAAGACGTCGACGGCTCAACCCAAACGATATTGGATCCGGTGTTTCGAAAGATTACTAATGTCTGAATTTTGCAAAATAAATTAGGACAAATTTTAGACAGATGGAGACAGACACGATATCAAAATCGTGATAAACAAGGATGATTAAAATTTAGTGACCTTTACATTCACCGCTATCACGTGTTAAAGTCTGCACTCGTGGTCGAGCAGACGATAAACACCTGGGGTGTTACAGTATATATTCAACCTCTCCATAACCTCACAGTGTTGGTAAATATACCATACCTTATTTCTTGGCATATGTGGTTATTTGTGTAGAAATAGATTGATCTGCGCACCTTAGTCAAGTTCTATAGTGATATAGGATCCCAGTTCTCCGGCCTGCAGCGCTGCATTGTGCAATTATACAGTTTTTAAAAAAGAAAAGAGGACAATTCCAGCCTCTGCAGCCCCACAGCCATTTTTTACAAAAGATTCTGCTCAATCGTTGATGAATGACATATGGGAACGGGCATACTCAAATAGAGGAAAATCAAATGCAAAGTTACCGTATGGGAACATTATTTGACCCATTGCCTGTCTGTTTGCAGAGGTTCATTGACCAGAAGGTTGGTGCATGGGAGAGTGTGTTGTGGACTCAACAACAAATCGAGAGAGGTTTCACAGGTTGGTATCAGAGAATTTTGATATGAGAATATAGCTTTGATATGCTTTTTAATAACTAGCTTTTTTTAGGTGTGAGTTATACTAGGCCTGACTTCTCAAATTGTTCTGATATTGGAGAAGTTTAAGAGTGTCCTTGACAGAGATGGCACACTCGACATTATGCCAAGCTCGATCTGCCAGGAGACTCGTGATCACAAGAACTGGCTTGCTCATTGGGTCCAAAGGCTCAAGCATAGCCAGCCTGATCTCTCTGGGCCTCCTCCGCCAAAACTGTTGTAACTATTCACCATTCAGTACCTTCTCCCTTCCAAACCCTGCTAATCCGATAGGCAACAGAGTGCAATTTCAGTTATTTTCTGTCTATAGACAAAAAAAGATTAGTAGTAGTAGTAGCACAGTTAGCGCTTGCTTTGCTTCACCACGGTGTTCTCTCTTTCAATCAATACACAAGATGTGAATACAAAGGTTGCTGAGAATGCATCTTCAAGGGCTTGAAATGGTTGAGTTTCTGACTTTTCATGTTTATTTAATATAGCAGCTTCAAAATCAAGTCCGACTTCCAAGAAGAGCAAGGATGAAGAAGAGCAAGGATGACGATGATTCTGATGAGGACGAGACAGATGAAACCAATTGCCTTTTAATGGTCTATGTTATCATTCAAAATTACCTTATGTTGACACTATGTATATATGCTATTCACAATAACAGAGCCATTCATGCTGTTGGGCGCTTGGATGAACTATCTTTTCTTCAACAAAGATGGAGCTTATGCAGATTGATTTAGTCCCTTTCTTGCAACGTAACATAATATGTTTCATACAAATTTTTTACTCCCGTCGCATCGCACGAGCACTCACCTAGTCTCTACTACTATTTAAGACGTTAGTGTAGACGTTCACATTTTTTTGGTGCACGTTTCTGCCGTCGCCCACCCTCCTCTCTCGCGCCCCCGCTCTGTGCTGTCTGTCGCTAGACCCGCAATCTGCGCGCTATCTCGCCACCAGACCCACCCCGCTCTCTCCTCTCTGCTGTCTCTCTCGCCCGCCGTCTGCGCGCTCTCTCGCCGCCATCTCCGTGCCCCCGCTCTCCTCTATGCAGTCCGCCGCCATCCATGGCAGCTTCTGTCCGCGCCCCCAAATCGCGCACGCTTCGTGGCAGCCGCGCCCCGCTCCCAAATTACCTCTGCATGCCCCATCGCGCCCTCCTCCCCAAGCGCTCAGATCCCCTGTGCGCTCAAATCCCGCTAGCCGCTGCCCGCCGTGATCCACTGCCGCAAATCCGCCTGTGACCCGCCGCCATCAACGGCCACCTTCCATCGACACCTCGCCTGCCTCGCGCGTCCGTGCGTGAGCCTGCCTGCCGTGTGCCGCCGTGCGAGCCCCATCCTGCGGGAAGAAGCAAGCACCCTCGGCTGCCAAAGAGGACGCGCGCGGGCGCGACTCGCGAGAGAAGCGGTCGCAAGCACCATAGCACAAGCAGCAGCCGACCTCCTCGAACGAGCCGAGCCCTCGCCCAGTCGCCGCCACCCGTGCCCCTCCCACTCCCCACCGCGCTTCAGCTTCAGTCGAGGCGCCACCGCCCGTCCGGCGAGCGAGAACCAATGAGCCGCCGGGCTGAAGTTGCGTGTCGCCTCGCCGTCCGCCCAGTGCGCTCCTGGGCCGCCGCCGCAGCGGGGCGGAGATCCACAGCGTACCTCCCACGGCTTCCGTCGGTTCCTGGTAACGAAGCAATCCCTAGCCTCTGTGTGTGGATTGATGATGATGTTGTTGCTGCTGTTCTACGACCGATTCCTATCCCGCGGGATCTTCCCTCTCCCCTTCGCTCTAAGGCAAATCTAAGCCTGAATCCTTTTTTACTAGGATCGGCGGGTTCGCTTGTTGTGCATGTGGGGGTGGGCAACTTGCTGCTGTCCCAATAATTTGGGGGGCCAGCACACTGCACGTCTTTGTGTTCCAGAGGAGATTTCGAGTCTGCGATCGAGGCAGCGGCGTGTTGATAGGAGACGGCAGGAGGCGCTCGACAGGCTCGTTGACCTGAAAGGTACTAAGTACTACGGCCTTCAGCCCTTGACACACAGTTGGTTAGCTTTGCTACCACTTGGATTCCCCGCCGGTCTGTCTCTGAGCTCCAAAGCTTTGGGTTTGGGGGCAACGTGTGTGCAGGAAGCGTTAGGGTTTTCTGCCGGGTCCGGCCGCTGGTTCACACGAACAGCTTGCATGCCCAATCACCTGTTATCGTCGAGCAGGAGAGGATCACGGTCAGGGCAGCCGAGATCAAGGAGTTCGGCGCTGTCGGTGTTTTGGGTCCGACCGCACACCCGGGGTTGCCCCTCAAGGTGTTTTAGGAGTAGGACGGTGTCGCGACTGTAGCTAAATGGTTCGTGCCAGATGCACGAGGAACAATGGACAGTGTTTACAGGTTCGGGCCGCTTTGAGATGCGTAACACCCTACATCCTGGCGAGTGTGCTTTATGTAACGAGTTGCAAGGTAGCTCTCTGAAACTAGAGCGTAGAGAGATGGGGTAGATGGCTGAGTAATGGGATCGATCGTTCTGAAGGGGTGCCCCCTAGGCCTTATATATTCGACCATGAGGCAATACATGTGGATATGATAACAATGTGCACCTAAAGTATAGTGAACCGTTTTAATCTATCTTCCTATGATTCTGCCGACTTATCCTCGCCTGGTTCCGTCGTACGGGGCTCCAGCGCGGGAAAGTCGGATCTTCCGTTGCGGTCGCTTGCTCAACGCTGTGGAGCCATCCGGGCTTGCACCAACCCGGCCTTATGTCGATCTGCTTCACTGGTCATTCCTCCCCAGGCCCATGAAGGAGTGACCTTACGATTTATTGGGCCCTTGGGCCTTTCGTGAGGTCTTTTATCCTTCCAGTGGACCAGGGGGATATCTGTCCCCCACAAGCCCCCGATCTTCGGGCTGATTTTGAGATAATCGGCCCAAAGATCCTAGGTCCAGCTTGCGGTTTTTGTCAAGAAATGCTTTCCAAGCAGTCTGGTAACAATGATTTTTTACTGTCTCCTTCTGCTTTGATCACTCGTAAACTGGAGCCTTGTTTCATGCTTGTGCCTTAGAGGTCGGCATTTCATATTGTAGGACCCTGAACTTCATTGGGTGCACCGGAGGTGCACCCAATGGGTGTAGCCCCCGAGCTTCGAGTGGACTTTGGAAAATAATCCACTCGAAGGTCTTCATCAGAGATTATTTTTATTTTCCACTCGCACTTTGGTTGGGGGTCAATCTTGCCTTCAATCTTGCCTTATGCCTTAGAAGTTGGTGTTGTCTTCTCTTGAAATGGTGATTCATTGGGTGCACCGGAGGTGCACCCAATAGGTGTAGCCCCCGAGCTTCGAGTGGATTTTTGAAGATAATCCACTCGAAGGTCTTCATTTCGTGTCTTTTTGCCGAGGGTCATCTTTTCTTTTTTTGAATGCCTTAGAAGTCGGCATTATGTCATCCATATTATGCTTTAGAGGTCAGCATTATGTCATCAATATTATGCTTTGGAGGTCAGCATGTATTTTGTCTTTTGCAGCCGAGTTTGTGATCCGCCCATATCTTGCTAGATGGTGCAATTTATTTGCTCTGCGACTGATTGGACATTTGATGGACGTTCCCTGGCTAGTCTTCACGTCGCTTCTGTCGGTCAGATTTTGTACTTCACTGGCTATATTTGGCTTTCCTTTGATCCTTACTGATATCTCATTTTTGTCTTGAGGTATTCATTGCATGCCCTGCACGGATGTGACAGTTTTGAAAAATATACTGATAATTCCTGGGCGTCCCCCCAATGGGTGTGGGCAAGGAACGGCTTGGTACGCTGAGTGTTTTAGCCGGCTGCTTCTGAGTGGTAATGTGATGTGACGGCGGGTGTAATCATATCGCCCGCGCGGTTGACTGGAGTCCCAATGGGTGTTGTGTTGCGTGAAACGGTGTCAGCCGCCTGACGTGTCTTCAGACGGGTTGAAGTGTGTATTGAATGCTTCGCGACTGTTCAATGACCGTGGTTGGAGGTGAGCGGTTGCCTTCTTCTTCTATAAATAATGCCTTTGCCTCTCCGACTTTTTCACATCTCTTGATGTTCTCTGCTGCTTGCTTTCTTCTTCTTTCTTTACTTCCACCATGGGCAAGGGTAACAAACGCAAGCGCGAGCCGACTCCTCCATCCGAGGACTTCGGTGACTCAGAATACTCGGAGGAGGAGTTCTCCTCTGAGTTCGAGGGGTCTCCGGCTCCCGTCTCTCCCCCGGCGTCGTCCGACGACTCGGACGACTCTCAGGGGATTGTCGCAGAGGTCTAGACTTACATTCGGGCCGTCGAGCGCTCCGGGCTCGAGGGCTCGGATGAGTCGGAGTACTCCTCGGACGAGGAGGACTCGCCCGAGGAGGACGGCGAAGGCAACGATGACGACGATGAAGGCGACGACGGCGATGACGGTGACGGCGGCGGCAGGGGCGGCAACGGCGACGGCGGTAGCAGCAGGGGCGGCAACGGCGGCGGCAGCAGCAAGGGCAACAACAAGGCCAGTGGCTAGATGCCACTGGTCTTTAGATATTAGTATAGTGTAGTAAAATAATGTAGTAGTATTTAGTAGTGTAGAGTAGTATAGTGTAGCGTAGTAGTAGTAGTAGTAGTAGTAGCAGTAGGGAAGTATCAACTCATAATGAGTTGATTTGTAAGTATTGTTACTTCCCTTAATGAAGAATGACTTCGTCTCCTCCTGTGTCAATTATTTTGCTTCGTAGTAAGTTGATCTCTTATTTGTGAAGTTGATTCATTCGGAATAGTAACTAAATAACTCGGGCATCATATCGCCGCTTCGGGGGTGATGGCCGAGCTACTATTGTCAACATTTATGCATTTGAAATAGAGTCCGAGTTATGACGAAACCATGTCAGCGTCGGAATGACTGTTGACCACGTCGACGCTCTTAGAGGTGACAGCCGAGTGACTTGTGACGACGCCAGCGTTTTTTAGAGATAACCGCCGAGCGACTGAGGACATCGTCGGCGCTTTAGAGATAGCCGCCGAGCGACTGAAGACATCGTCGGCGCTTTAGAGATAGCCGCCGAGCGACTGAAGACATCGTCGGCACTTTAGAGATAAATGCCGAGCGACTGGTGATAACGTCGGCGTTTTAGAAATAACAGCCGAGTTAGAACGGGCCGCGTCGGCCACTTCGAGGATAATAGTCGAGTGACGATGTGGCACACCAGGGTTTTAGAAGTAGTTGCCGGGTGACAACATGGCACGCCGGTGTTTTAGAAGTAACTGCCGGGTGACAACGTGGCACGCCGGTGTTTTACAAGTAACTGCCGGGTGCTGACTGGGCGCTTTTGGAAACGGTATCTGACTCGGGAATATCCCACATATACTGCGCTTTCAGCCGCCTCTGCTTTCCGTGCCCTAGTTCTTGCTTTCCTACCTCCAGATCCTCTCTGCAATTCGGCTCCCGCTCTGTTTGCCAGTAGAGTTGAGATGGCGCCCAAGAGAAAGGCCTCGAGTTCATCCGCTGCGGTGATTCCCCCCATCGACCCCAACAGCCAGTTGCCTTTCGCAGGTAACCATATGTCTGTTGTCTCGGAGCCTGACCTTCTCCACCTCGTGTCCATCAGGGTCCTTCCCCCGAGGGAGCTTTGTTCTTGGCGGATTTGTCATGGGGTCACTGTCCCGACAGAGGATACCCATGAATCCGTGATTTACGTTCCTTTTCTTCTCCGCGGTCTCGCTCTCCCCATTTCTCCCTTTTTCCGCGGCCTCCTTGATTTCTATCATTTTAACTTGACCCATCTGAATCCCAATTCCATTCTTCAAATTTCCATTTACGTTCAATTGTGCGAAGCTTTTCTTGGCGTCCTGCCACATTTTGGACTGTGGAAGTATCTGTATCACTGTCGCCTTGGAATGGCCGGGGGGCAGCATCAGTTGGTTGGGGGCGCTAGTTTGGAGATGCGCCATGGGAGGAAGACTGATTATCTTGAAATCCCTCTCAAGGACAGTATTAAGGGATGGCGCTTGGAGTGGTTTATTGTTGAGAACCACGGAAGCTCTCTCCCCCCACGGTCGGGGAGACAGCCGGACGTTCACACCCCGAGTTGGACCGAGTCCCCCATAGATCAGGAGGTGGCTGAGGCAGGGGCTTTGCTAGCTGAAGTTGGATTGCTGAAGGAGAGGGGTCTGACTGCTGAGGCTGTGGTTGCTGATTTTGTTTTTAAGAACATTCAGCTGTTGAAGGATAGGGCATACCCGGCTTATCTGTACCGAGGTCTAGCTGACTCGACCCGGGTTACCAACAGAAGAATTCCTGCTGCAGATTTGGTGAACCGACTTGAAATGATTCTTAGAGGCAAGGTATCAAATGTTGGTGCCCCGGTGTCATACTTGGCCTAGAACCTGCCTCCTACCAAAGCCTTCACTCATTTTGTGTCGAATCCACCTGTCGCTGATGGCGGTTTGGGCCTTAGAGTGCGACCCTCTGCCGAAGAAGTTAGCGCTTTGGTCGCCTCGCTCGAGGAAATTCCTGATGATGAGCGGCAGGTCCACTTTGAGGTGCCTTTGGATCCTAGTGACGCAGAGATAAGTGCTATGCTTGATTTGCTGGCTGAGGATTCTTCTGACGCTGCTCCTGCTAGGACATTGGTGGTGGCGCCTCTCCCAGAAACTGATACAACCTTGGATATTCAGATTCCTGTCAGTGTTCGCCCGAAACGCCCTTGCCGAGCCAATCAACTTGATCCTTCTGCTGATGAGCAAAAAAAGAAAAAGAGACGTCTTCGGCGAGTATCTAGTTTGGATCGGGACGTTGGTCCTTCAGTTCCTGCTGCTGAAGAAGTGCCTGTGCCTGAATTTACTGATGTTGACCCCAATGGGTGTGCTCCACCTGCTACTGACCCCAATGGGGGTGCTTCATCTGCTGCTGACCCCAATGGGGGTGCTCCATCTGCTGCTGACCCCAATGGGTGTGTTGTCTGTGTTGCTGATGAAAACGATGGGGAGGAAGAAGATGAGGTCCCTTTGACTCGGAAGAAGAGTCGGCAGTATGTCGCCAACGGGGAAAGTAGTGGAGTTCCTTCTCCTGCTCTGTCTGCCCTCATTGGTCTACAAGAATTGTCCCTGGCAAACTTTGATCAGACTCTTGAAGATATGGTTCCAGAAGACCTGTTATCAGAGCCAGCGGATGATGGTGTGATGGAGGTTTGTGCTGATGTGCTCGACGCCGGGTTGGGTCATCCCGGGCAGCGTCCCGCACCTCATCGACCTTAGAGCACGGTCTTGAGGGTCAGGAAACTGACTTGGATCGTCTTGCTCCCATGGAAGTAACTGAGGGACCTTCAGCCTTAGAGGTGGCTACTGCAGAGAACTTGGTCCTCAAGGATGGCGTTGACACTTGCCCAGCCCCCGAGGATGTTGCCGGGGATGACTCGGCTCGGGTGGGAAACGCAAGCCACTGCCAGCCCCCGAGGGTACTGCCAGAGATGATCCGACTCAAGTGGGTAGCGCAAACTATAGCCCAGCCCCCGAGGGTGTTCGAGCGGGGTCTCCCTCTTGTACTTCCATGGATGTTCACGCAGGATATTCTCCGCGCTCCGGTTGCATGGTGGTAGCCCAAGCTTTGGGCCAGGGAGTCGCTTTAGAGGCTAGCGTTCCCGCTGACCAAGTTTTGGGCTCTGTTGATGGTACCGAGTTGGTCCCCGCTGGTTCACTACAAGCTGTTTCGGGTGGCGACCTTATGCCAGGTCATCAATTGATCTCTCACGATTTGGGAGTCCCTTCGTTCTTCTCCAATCTCCAGGTACTGTGATATATCCTAGCCTGACTTTTACACCATATGAGCTACTGTCATTACACTCATCTGTTCTCCATAACAGGCATTGGTGGACGGGATGGCTAGTCAGCTGAGGTTGCAAGGTGCTTCTGTTCCAGAAGGAGTTTCGTCTCTGGCGCGTTGGAACCCGGTGCTGCTTCAACATCGTGTTTCTGACTTGGAGGCGACAAGTGCTGGTTAGTGCTCTTTTGCTTCTCTTCGTCTACCTTTATTGAACTGCTTCACACTTTGACTCTTTTTGTTTGATTGTCTCTCGACAGATATGGCTCGGCAGATTTCCGTCCTTGAAGAAAAACATTCTCAAGGCCAGGCCGAGCTGGTCCGGCGGTGTTCTGATTTTGAGGAAAGGTATACTCAAAGCCAGACTGAGCTAGGCCAGGTCTCTGCTACTCTGAATGACGCTAACACGCTGAACTCTACTCTTCGCACTCAGCTTGATTATGAAAAGGTGACTCATGAAGCTGTGCCTTGTATTGTTGTGTTCTTATTGCCTGCTTGATGTTTAAAGGAGCTGATTCTTGTTTGCAGGAAGAAAAACGTGCCCTTGTTGCTTCTCGTGACAATCTTGATAGACTATATCGTGATTCTAGCAACTCGTTGACCATCCTAGAGAGGAGTCATCGCTTCACCATGGAGGAGTTAGACAATCATCGCTGTAAGCTGCAGGAATCCACGGATGAAGTGATCCGTCTCCGGCAGTTGATATCGGCTAAGGATGCTGCTATCAAAGAACTCCGTGCTTCCAAGAAATCCATCGCCCAGGAGCTAGAGACCGCTCAGTTGGCTGTTAAAGTTGCTGAAGAGACTTCCGTTACTCTGAGGGCCCAGCGCGACAGAGCCATGGATAAAGCCATTCGTGCGGGGCGAATCTTGATGAGGAGACCCGGCGTGGTTGTTCCTGATGATATAAGGGCTGACGTGAACGCTGCTCCTGATTCCTCAAGTCGCCCTTCTTCGTCGATTGCTCCTGAGAAAGATATTGCAAAATAGAGAAATATTTTGCGTGCTTTGAGCTCGCGGTTATCATGATCGGATATTTGTTAGAAAACACCAGTTCAACATTTGAATGATATTGTTACTCTCCTATTGTTTTAGAATTCAACAGTACGTAAATTTGCAATAGTAAAATGCTGTGTGATGGTTTTGAAACTTGTTTACGAGGTATAGAAGTCACCCCTGTATGAGTATTCGTAAGTATGCGAAATCGCCTTAAGTTGTTGCTGACTTAAATCGATTGCTTTTGTTAGTAGGGCATAATGGTCACCCTGAGTTAAGTAAGCGCGAGCATGTTGCTCCGTCTCAAGTCGTTGCCGACTTAAGCCGATTGCTCCGTTAGTAGGGCATAGTGGTCACCCCGAGTTAAGTAAGCGCGAGCATGTTGCACCGCCTTAAGTCGTTGCCGACTTAAGCCGATTACTCCGTTAGCAGGGCATAGTGGTCACCCCGAGTTAAGTAAGTGCGAGCATGTTGCACCGCCTTAAGTCGTTGCCGACTTAAGCCGATTGCTCCGTTAGCAGGGCATAGTGGTCACCCCGAGTTAAGTAAGCGCGAGCATGTTGCACCGCCTTAAGTCGTTGCCGACTTAAGCCGATTGCTCTGTTAGCAGGGCATAGTGGTCACCCCGAGTTAAGTAAGCGCGAGCATGTTGCACCGCCTTAAGTCGTTGCCGACTTAAGCCGATTGCTCCGTTAGCAGGGCATAGTGGTCACCCCGAGTTAAGTAAGAGCGAGCATGTTGCACCGCCTTAAGTCGTTGCCGACTTAAGCCGATTGCTCCATTAGCAGGGCATAGTGGTCACCTCGAGTTAAGTAAGCGCGAGCATGTTGCACTGCCTTAAGTCATTGCCAACTTAAGCCGATTGCTCCGTTAGCAGGGCGTAGTGGTCACCCCGAGTTAAGTAAGCGCGAGCATGTTGCACCGCCTTAAGTCGTTGCCGACTTAAGCCGATTGCTCCGTTAGCAGGGCATAGTGGTCACCCCGAGTTAAGTAAGCGCGAGCATGTTGGACCGCCTTAAGTCGTTGTCGACTTAAGCCGATTGCTCCGTTAGCAGGGCATAGTGGTCACCCCGAGTTAAGTAAGAATGCAAGTCAATCATGAACAAACTGAGTATTCTTGAAGCCTTTTTTATTGATGACATATTTCCCTTTTTACAAAATACATTGTCGTCCCGGTAGCTTTTGAAATACAGCTAGGGATAAAACTTCCTGAGGTGTTCTATATTCCAGGAGTTCCCAATTTCTGTGTCGTCCATTTGAGTGAGACGATATAATCCCGGCCGAGTGACTTCTGCTACTATGAATGGTCCTTCCCATAAGGGTGATAACTTGTGTCGTCCTTCCCCCGTTAGAATTCGGCGGAGGACGAGATCTCCCACTGAAAAGGATCGCTGTCGTACAACCTTGTCGTGATAGCGTCTCAGAGTCTGCTGGTACCGTGCCGATTGAATTACTGCGTTCAGCCGCTCTTCTTCGAGTACATCAACATCTTCCAGCCTAGTTGCTTCGGCCTCTGCTATGCTTTCAAAGATCAACCTTGGTGCCCCAAACTTGAGATCAGCAGGCAGTACTGCCTCTGACCCATAGACCATGAAGAAAGGAGTGTTTCCATGCAGAGCTCGGCTAGGTTGGGTTCTTAGGCTCCAAACGACGTAGGGCAATTCCCTTATCCACTTTCCTGCGAACTTTTCATTTTTATCGAAAACCTTTTTCCTGAGTGCTTCCAATATCATCCCGTTAGCTCGTTCAACCTGCCCGTTGGCTCTCGGGTGTGCTACCGAAGCATACTTGACCTGAATGCTTTTTTGCTCGCAGAAATCAAAGAACTCTGAACTTGTGAAGTTGGATCCCAGGTTGGTTATGATACTGTTCGGTATTCCGAACCTGAATATTATGTCTTGTATGAATTCCACGGCTTTAGCTGAGGTCAAAGAAGCAATGGGTTTGAACTCTATCCATTTAGTGAATTTGTCAATTGCTACCAGCACGTGAGTGTATCCTCCTTGAGCTTTCTTGAAAGGTCCAATCATGTCTAGCCCCCAGCACGCGAAGGGCCAAGTCACCGGTATGGTCTGCAGTTGCAGAGCTGGTAGATGTTGTTGCTTTGACAAGTACTGGCAAGCTTCGCACCTCCGAACTAACTCGGCTGCATCACTTTTCGCTGTTGGCCAATAGAATCCCGACCTGAAGACCTTCCCGACTAGTGTCTTGGACGCTGCGTGTATTCCACATTGTCCAGCATGGACCTCATCTAGAAGTCGCTTCCCAGTAGATAAGAGAATGCATTTCATGAAGATGCCTGATGCGCCCCTTCTGTACAGTGTCTCCCCAATGAGTGTATAGTGAGCTGACTGTCTAGCGATGCGCTCGGCTGCATTTTTATTGTCTGGTTCCTCTTCATTCTTTATATATCTGATGATCGGCCTTCTCCAATCATCAGAGCCTGACTCTGGTTGATTCACGGTATTACACTCTTCTGCCTGATCCATTGAGATGCTTGGCTGTGGTATTTCTTGTACAAAGACTCCGGGTGGGACCTGAGTTCGACTGGATCCTAGCTTGGACAATACATCGGCTGCCGTGTTTCGATCTCTTTCCACATGATGAAATTCCAGACCTTCAAATTTATCTTCTAGTTTTCGGACGGCAGTGTAGTATTTTCCCATTGAATCATTTGAACAGTCCCATTCTTTGTTTATCTGGCTTATGACCACCAAAGAATCTCCGTATACCATCAGTCTCTTGATGCCTAATGATATAGCGATGTTCAGTCCATGGATCAGAGCTTCATACTCGGCTGCATTGTTAGAGGATGGAAATAGCAACTGGAGGGCATATTTGAGGTGCTCGCCTCCAGGTGCGATGAAGAGAATTCCCGCGCCTGCTCCTTGCAGCTTCAGCGAGCCATCAAAATACATCCGCCATACTTCTGCAGTTTCTGGGTTCTCTGGTACTTGTTGTTCAGTCCATTCTGATACGAAGTCAACCAATGATTGAGTTTTGATGGCAGTGCGAGGTCGAAATTCGATGTCATGAGATCCCAGTTCACAGGCCCACTTGGCTATTCGGCCAATGGCTTCCTTGTTGTGAAGGATATCCCCTATCGGAAAACCAGTGACCACTATGACTTTGTGGTCATCAAAGTAGTGACGTAGCTTGCGGGCAGTTAGAAGTACTGCGTATAATAGCTTCTGAACTTGAGGATATTTTTTCTTCGAGGGACCCAGAACTTCACTGATGAAATAAACGGGATGTTGCACTAGGTAGGCATGTCCTTCTTCTGCTCGCTCGACTACCAACGCGGTGCTTACCACGTGAGTCGTGCAAGAGATATACAACAACAGATCTTCAGCCGGTTGAGTTGATGTGGCTCGCCGTGGCGGCTTCAGTACTGGTGGCGTTGTCAAGAATTTCTTCAGTGCATCTAGGGCTTCCTATGCTTCTGAAGTCCACTGAAACTTGTCCACCTTCTTGAGTAGCTTGTAAAATGGTAAACCTTTTTCTCCCAGCCTGGATATAAATCTGCTCAGGGCTGCCATACATCCGGTAAGTCGCTGAACCTTCTTTTGTGATCGCGGTGCTTCCATTTTCATGATAGCTTCAATCTTATCCGGATTAGCTTCAATTCCCTGGTGGCTGACAATAAATCCGAGTAGCTTTCCTGCTGGTACCCCAAAGACACATTTTTCGGGATTAAGCTTCCATCGATATCGCCGTAGACTGTTGAAAACCAACTGTAAGTCTTCGATGAAGTTTTCCGAGTTCTCTGTTTTGATTACCACATCATCCACATAGGCTTCCACATGCTTGCCCCAGTGATCGGCTAAGCATGTTTGAATGGCTCTCTGATAACTCGCTCCAGCGTTTTTAAGGCCAAACGGCATGGAGGTATAGCAGAAAGCTCCGAATGGGGTGATGAACGCTGTTTTTTCCTCATCTTCCTTTGCCAAACTAATCTGATGGTATCCGGAATAGCAGTCCAGGAAAGACAGCACAGAACATCCAGCGGTGGAGTCCACCACCTGATCTATCCTAGGGAGCCCGAAGGGATCCTTTGGACAATGTTTGTTGAGATCTGTATAGTCGACGCACATGCGCCAATCCACTTTATTCTTTTTGAGTACAAGAACAGGGTTGGCTAACCACTCGGGATGTAACACCTCTCTAATAAACCCAGCCGCGACCAAGCGAGCCAACTCAGCGCGAATGGCCTCTCTTTTGTCGGGCGTGAAGCGACGTAGTTTTTGCCGGATCGGCCTTGCCTGGGGGTAGACCTTCAGTTTGTGCTCGGCCAGTTCTCTCGGGACTCCCGGCATATCCGCAGGTTGCCATGCGAATACGTCTCAGTTGTCTTGCAGGAACCGGACGAGCGCGCCTTCCTATTTATCGTCCAGGCTGGAGCTGATGATGGCAGTCTTGCGTTCATCAGCAAACCCCAGGTTGATCCTTTTAGTTTCTTCAGTCGGCCGCATAGAGGTCACGGCTTGAGCTTCGTTCGCCGGTGCTGTAAGGTCTTCCTCAGGCTTAGAGTTCGCCTGCGCTGAAGAAGTCGGCGACGGTTTGGTGGTGAAGGCCGCTTGGATGGCCACTCGGAAACATTCTGCGGCGCCTTGGAAGTCAGCACGCACAGATATGATTCCTTGTGGTCCTGGCATCTTCAATATCATGTACGTGTAATGCAGGATGGCCATGAATTTTGCCAATCCCGGCCTCCCGATGATGGCGTTGTACCCGCAGTCGAAGTTTGCCACCTCGAACCTCAGGAACTCGGTTCTGTAGTTTTCCGGAGTTCCGAAGGTGACGGGCATGTAGATGTGGCCCAGCGGGTATTCCCCTTCAGTCGGTGTAACACCCGGTTTTAAAGAACAAAGCCGGGTGCATCTCATACATGCGCCAAGAAGACAACATATATAATAACAGAGTGTATAGAGATAAACGTCATAAAACATCAGAGTATTTATTACATAGCGGAAGACTTATTACAAAATAAAGTAATAAAGATAAAACAAACTAAGGATCGTCGGCGCCAATGTCGACTGGGAAACGCCACCTAGATTAGATCGAACTCCTCAGTGTTAGGCGGCTCCTCCTGAACCACCACATCTTCTCCTGTGGGGGGGGGTGTGAGACAGCAAGGGTGAGCTCACACATGATCATAGCTCAACAAGTTGTGGGGAACCAGTGGACATAAACTCACAAAGGTGTGAGTTCATGTGAAGTGTAAGGCTAATCAATGATAGGGGTTAAAGCTGAGCATTGCTTTTAAGTAGTTGGTCAAAATTTTATTAGCAGTTACTAAGTGTAAGTAAATACCAAACCATAAGTAAAGTAAATGAACAAAATAAATAATATACCCATGCATATGCGAATGACAAATTGAATTTAAGTTCCATAATTTAAACATCAGAGAGTCCTGAGCTGCTCGTGACCGTGAGCTCGGCTAGTATACCAGTTTTACACTCTGCAGAGGTTGTACCCTTTACCCACAAGTCATGTTACCCATCTGCCAAGGGGTCGCGAATCCCATACACCTCTACCTAGGAAGCGCGGCAGGGCAACACTACGAGGCCTTTACAAAGTTCCACTAGCTTCCGAAAACCCGCTACAGTTTATAGGAAGTTCCAATGCAGGGTTCCTGGCTGACCGCCATCGCAGCAAAATCAGCCAGGGACCTCCCTACACTGACCACTCCCCTACTGCCCTTGCCCCTTTCGGGTAAGGTAGTCTTCCACTAGCTTTCCTAATTAGTCAGCCAAGGGGTCCCATTCCTCCCTTGTGGTGGCACGTGGTTCTCAAGTTAAGCTCTATGTTCCAATTAACATTAATGAACTTGACATGAACATAAACAGAATAACAAGAATAATTGGAACATAGATATAATAAATGATTATCCCAAAACCATGTAAAGCAATAGCAAACTACCCAAGTGATTCAGGGGTAAACAAGGTAATGAGATAAACAAATCTAGGGTGACCTATTGGGTCCCATCAAAATTAACCTATGCATGGATGAGTGATATTAAAGAACATTATTAGGTAAAAAGTGGTCAAGGGCACAACTTGCCTTTAATGAGCTCCTGCTCAGCTACCTCAACCTGCTGCTCACCAGGATCCTCGGCAACGGGCTCTTCTACTCGCCACAATACAAACAAGCACAGTGCATATAGAGAAATTAACATTACACCAAACATATAAACAAAATATACAGTAATCATCTACACATTAAAATAAAATTCTAGGAACAGGAATTATAATTTTTGGAGTTATAGATTTTAAGTTATGGATTTTCAAAGGTTTTATGTACTTAAAATAGGATTAAGTGAGGGATTAATTTTCTTACTGTTTTCATGACAAAACAGAGACTCTAAGTGATAAACAATAATACTACAAGATTTTAGAAACTGGAATGGAGCAATTTGGAGTTCATATGAATTTTCTATGGAATATACAAGTTTCTAACAATTATTTATTCACTAAAAATCCATTTCTATTTTATTTTTCTGATTTCCGAGCTGACTGGACTGGGCCTCGAATACCAGAGACAACAGGGTTTAATCTACAAAAGTTCCTGTGACTCAGACTCAACCCACGCAGGACTGCGGGTTGATTTCTGCATTGGTCAGGGTTTCTTATGCAAAAGGCTTCGTCCGAAGGGGTATCAGTTGTTTTCGGCCGTCCGATCGACTTTGGGCGACCAGGATTAAATCCGCACGCGATTGAACCGGTATTCCATTGCGACCGTCGGATCGCAGATGGACATCTGTGATTTAAAACGCCCCAGATCACACCGCGAACGACCGATCTGGATCGGACGGTCAACAGTCGCACACGCCGGACAGGTAAGCAACTTCTAATCTCCACCACCGCTTTTAGATCTAACGGTCAACCATGCGTCTTCCTCCGCGCGACCGAGCAAATGGTGGCGCCGCCCAAGCGGACGACGGCGGACCCATCACCGGTGGACGCCAATCGTGCATTACCCCCCCCCCCCCCCCCCCGTTTTCCAATTCATCGTAGCTACACATTGCGCATTGCATAACGAAGACAAGGATGGGCTGGTTACCAGTGATCGATGCCTCGGTGACGCCGATCGCGACGTGCGGCGGACAGTGGCGGAGGAACGAAGTACGGTGAGGAATTCAGGCCGCTTCCTTGATCATCTCTCCCAGATACGCCCACGGACGGTTTCGGTAGTTGCCCCCGACCACGCTAGACGCTTTGCCACGGCCGGATCTTCCCGCAGGACGGATTTAGCCGGCGGCGGTGCGAATCGGTGCGGTGGCGCGGTTAGGGGCAAGTAGTGAGCTCGGGCCGGCGCTGGGTAGATGGGAGAGGTGGAGCAGGGCGCATCGGCTGCCCATTTAACGCCTGTGGACTCGGCACGAGGGCGGAAGGGGTCTTCCTTGCTCCACCGGCAATGGCGGCGGAAGGTGCGCGAGGTGGGTGAGAAGAAAGCGCTGACAACGATGGCCCACAAGTCAATGACCAGCGGCGCACGCACGGACGGAAATTTCTGGCGAGTGGACCCCGCGTGTAAGCGAAACACAAGAGTAGGCACGCGCGCGTGCGGAGCTGACCGATGGGCCCCACTTGTCGGCGCCGGTTTTTGGTGGTCTGGGCCGCGCTGAGGGAAATGGATAGTGGGCCGAAATGGGCGTTTTCGGTCCAGTTAGCTGAGTTGTTTTATTCTTTTATTTCCAATTCTTTTTCTTCCCTTTTTTTTATTTTCAAATCCAAATTTGAATTCAAATTTGCCTTCGCACTTTGTGCAGAATTTGTGCTCAGATTATATTGTGAATCTAAGGAAATACCACTTTGGGAAATATTTTATTTATATTTTATATTCTTTCTTTTTCTTTTCTTATTCCCAACCCTAGTTTTCTATTTATGATTTTAATCCAACTTCTAGTAAATATTTCCTTACTATTATTATCCCTATTATTTTATTTAATGCACAATCATATAAAAACTCAGCATGATGCATGGTTTATTTGGGTGTTATTGGTCATTTAATCCCCCTTTTTATGGTGCTTATTCACATGTGGTAGTAACTAAAGATGGTACACACATATATATAAGGAAAATGTTCTCTTTTCATAAGAGTTACAAATTTAGGTATTACAAATCCTACCCCCCTTAAAAATAATCTCGTCCTCGAGATTAAGAAGGTCTAGGGAAAAGGTGGGGAAAATCTATGCGAAGCTCTTCTTCTCTTTCCCAAGTTGCTTCATCTTCACCGTGGTGACTCCATTGCACTTTGCACATCTTTATCACCTTATTTCTTGTAACTCGAGTCAATGTATCCAAAATCTTGATCGGGTACTCCGTGTAAGTCAAATCACCCTGAACACTAAGCTCTTCCATTGGTAACTGTTCCTCAGGGACACGGAGACACTTCTTAAGTTGAGATACGTGGAACACGTTATGCACATCTGATAGACTATCCGGTAACTCGAGTTGGTATGCCATCTCCCCAACTCTTCTAAAGATCAAGAATGGTCCAATGTAGCGAGGGGACAATTTTCCCTTAACTTTAAATCTCCTCATTCCACGCAGTGGTGACACCTTGAGGTACACGTAATCTCCTTCTTCAAATTCCAGTGGTCTCCTTCTATTATCAGCATAGCTCTTTTGCCTGGTTTGAGCCACTCTCAAATTTTCTCGAATTATACGAACTTGTTCTTCTGCTTCTTGAATCAGTTCAGGCCCAAAGAACTGTCTCTCTCCAGTCTGATCCCAATATAGAGGAGTCATGCACTTCCTCCCATATAAAGCTTCAAAAGGTGACATCTTCAGACTGGCCTGGTAACTATTATTGTACGAGAACTCAGCATAAGGCAGACTCTTATCCCAACTTCCTCCATGCTGAAGGGCACATGCTCTCAACATATCCTCCAATACTTGATTAGTCCTTTCAGTCTGTCCATCAGTCTGAGGGTGATAAGCTGTACTAAAATTCAACTTTGTACTCATGTTCTCATGAAAGCTTCTCCAAAACCTTGAGGTAAACTGCGAACCTCGATCAGACACGATCTTCTTTGGTACTCCATGTAAACACACAATCCGGGCCATATATAACTCTGCTAGCTGAGAACCTTTATAAGTAGTCTTGACAGGAATAAAGTGAGCCACTTTAGTCAATCTATCCACAATCACCCATATAGCATCATATCCTTTCTGGGTGCGAGGCAATCCAGTAATAAAATCCATACCAATCTCTTCCCATTTCCACTCGGGTATCTTCAGTGGATGCAGTAGTCCAGCTGGCCTCTGATGTTCAGCCTTAACTCTTTGACATACATCGCACATAGCCACATGTGCAGCCACATCTCTTTTCAATCCATACCACCAATACTTCCGTTTCAAATCCTGATACATCTTGGTACTACCAGGATGAATAGAATAATCCGAATCATGGGCCTCCTTTAAAATAGTCTCTCGAAGGCTTTTAATATCAGGAACACACATCCTGTCCTTGAACCATATAGTGCCTTGCTCATCTTCCGTAAATTCCGGAACTCGACCTTCAGTAATCAGATCCTTAATCTCTTTTATTTTGGCATCACCAACTTGACCTTTACGAATTTCTTGCTCCAAAGTAGGTTCCAATTCAATAGTCACTCCTTCCGTATGTGTAACAATTCCCAGGTTGAGCCTCTCAAAATCTTTTACTAATTCATCAGGTAGCTGGACAACGAAAACGGAGTGAACATGCTCCTTCCGACTCAAGGCATCTGCAACCAAATTCGCCTTGCCTGGGTGATAGTGAATCTCCAAGTCATAATCCTTAATGAGCTCCAACCAACGGCGTTGCCTAAGATTGAGATCCTTCTGAGTGAATATATACTTCAAACTCTTATGATCCGTATATACTTGGCACTTGGTCCCCATGATATAATGTCTCCAAATCTTAAGTGCATGCACAACGGCTGCCAATTCCAAGTCATGAGTAGGGTAGTTCAATTCATGTCTCTGCAACTGACGAGAAGCATAAGCAATCACATGTCCTTCTTGCATGAGCACACATCCTAAGCCTTGGCCACATGCATCGCAATAGATATCAAATCCTTTCTGTAGGTCTGGCATAACCAATACTGGTGGCGACATCAGCCTCTTTTTCAATAGATCAAAGCTGTCTTGACACTTCTCGTCCCACTTAAATTCTTTTCCTTTCTCCAAAAGTGAAGTCATAGGCTTGGCAATCTTAGAGAATCCTTCAATAAATCTCCGATAGTAGCCTGCTAATCCCAAGAAACTCCGAATCTCAGTAACTGTAGTGGGTACTCTCCACTCCATTATCTCCTTAACTTTAGCAGGATCCACTGCTATTCCTCCATTAGAAATAATATGACCAAGAAATGGCACCTCGCCAATCCAAAACTCGCACTTGCTGAACTTGGCATAGAGTTGATTATCTCGTAGCTTCTGTAGCACCAACCTCAGATGTTCCTCGTGATCACTATCACTCTGAGAATAAATAAGAATATCGTCGATGAATACCACGACGAATCTGTCCAAATACTCCACAAACACCTTATTCATCATGTTCATAAAATAAGCTGGTGCATTGGTTAATCCAAATGACATAACAGTAAACTCATATAATCCATATCGCGTCGAGAAAGCTGTCTTAGGAATATCCGATGGTCTAATCCTCATCTGATGGTAACCGGATCGGAGATCAATCTTCGAGAATACTCTAGCACCTCTCATTTGATCAAATAAATCTTCAATACGGGGCAACGGATACTTGTTCTTCACTGTAACATCATTAAGAGATCTATAATCCACACACATCCGCTGCGATCCATCCTTCTTCTGTACAAACAAGACCGGTGCTCCCCAAGGTGAGGAACTCGGACGAATGTACCCAGCCTCTTGTAACTCAGTTAACTGCTTCTTAAGTTCCTTCAACTCCTCTACGGACATCCTATATGGCCGTTTAGAAATAGGGGCGGTTCCAGGTAAGAGATCAATAACAAACTCAACTTCTCTATCAGGTGGCATCCCTGGTAACTCCTCTGGAAAGACATCCGGAAAATCTCTAACCACCCGGATATTGTCACCAACAAACTCCTCAGGCATAAAGAACATTGCACGCATAGATGAGGAGGTTACTGCAATATTAACTTGAAATCTTTCTCCTTTAGTGGTAGTGAGTTCAACGGTACCTCTACCACATGCTATAACGGCCTTTGCCTTTCTTAGCCATGACATACCAAGTATCAGATCTATACTGCTTGACTCTAATATTATAGCAGTAGCTCCAAATTCTCTACCCATAATGGTCAATGTCAATCTACGTGTCATTTGATTCGCCTCAACAGGCCCTTTAGGTGTAATTACTATCATGGGTTTTCTCATATTTAGCAGTGGTATTTCATTTGTGTTGGCATATCTAGCAGACATGAATGAATGTGTAGCACCAGAATCAAATAATATGGTTGCAGGAATTGCATTAACATAAAACATACCAATTACGAGGTCCCCTCCATCCGGAGTAGCATCAACGCTGACTTGATTAACCTTGGCAATAGAATATCCCTTGCCAGAACTTGGAGTTTGCTGCCTGTTCTGAACTGGAGTAGTAGCAATCCTCTGTGGGCAGACATTTGCATAATGTCCAGTCTTCCCACACTTGTAACATGTGGTGCCTGGACTCTGTCCTGAAAACTTCGTCGGGGTGCCAGTAGGGGTAGCATGTCGAGGAGGTGGAGTCCTCAGTGGTGATTGCTGAACTGGGCGTGGTCCTCCTGGTCGAGTCGGTGTACCCTGTGGTGAACTGTAGCGAGGACGTACACTGCTGCTACCCTGCCCTTGTGAGATAGCCTTTCTCTTCAAATCACCCAGTTGAACACGCTTGTGTTCAATAGCAAGAGCCTTATCAAGCAGCCTCTGAAATGATGGAAATGTGTGTGCCACTAGAGCATACTGCAGTGGTCCATTAAGTCCTTCAATGAAATGCTCTTGCTTCCTCTCGTCTTCAGCAACTTCTTCAGGGGCATATCTGGATAACTGAATAAACTTGTCGCGGTACTCGCTGACTGACATACTTCCTTGCTTCAGCGACAGAAATTCCTTCTTCTTGATCTTTATCATACTAGCTGGAATATGGTAGTTTCTGAACTGTGTACTGAATTCTGCCCAAGTAATAGTATCTGCAGCATCATGGGCAGCGGTATAAGAATCCCACCAGTCAGCAGCAGGACCAGTCAGACGTCCAGAAGCATATAAAACCTTCTCCCGGTCCGTGCACTGTGCAATATTCAGCATCTTCTCAACGGACTTCAGCCAATCATCCGCGTCCAGTGGATCAGGTGAGCTAGCGAATGTAGGTGGCTTATGACTCATAAACTCCCGGTGCTTATCACGAGGTGGAACTGGTGGTGGTGGTGGAGGCAGTGGCACTTGTTGCTGCTGTTGCTGTTGTTGCATTTGCTGTTGCAGCTGCTGCTGTTGCGCCCTCCTTTCCTGGCGTATCTCATCTCGCTCCTGGCGCAACTCCTGTCGTATATCTTCTCTTTCTTGACGCATCTCCTGACGTTCTTGCTGCATCTGGGCACGCATATCCGCCATAGTGTCCGCCATTTGCTGCATCACCGCCATCTGAGCAGCAACCAGTGGGTCAACTCCGCCTGGTGGAGGATTGGGAGGATTCATCTCTGCAGGCTGTGGCTGGGGTTGTCTGTATATTCTCCGAGTGTGTCGATTGGGAGGCAAATCAATTCCACCACCCCGCCTGGTATTGACCATCTGAGTTAGATACATATGGTAAGAAAATAGTAGACAAGGCAGGTATTTACAAATCAGGTTACTTTGGGGAATTTTATTAGCTAAGCAGATTAATATTTTACCTACCAAAGCTAATTCAACACCTTATGTTGGTACATGCTAAGATGTCCATCTATAATTCAATCAATCAAAGAAGCAAATCAGGCATTTAACATCAGCACAATCAAACAACATTTTTAATAGGGAAAATAGTTTTAAATTTTGTCTTAGGTTCCCTATCTCTTAGAAAGATCATGGTCATAGGATTCCAAGGTGTGAAATCCATCTTGTCTTAGAGTAGAAAAGGTGAGAATGATCAGAGTAGAATAGCAAAAAGGTGAGACGAGATCAAGATGAGATGAGTATAGAATGAGTCAGAGTAAGGTAAGTAGGAAAGGGTTTGTCCATTTCTATCTAGGTCTCGTCCTACAGTCAACATTCCTCTGATACCACTTCTGTAACACCCGGTTTTAAAGAACAAAGCCGGGTGCATCTCATACATGCGCCAAGAAGACAACATATATAATAACAGAGTGTATAGAGATAAACGTCATAAAACATCAGAGTATTTATTACATAGCGGAAGACTTATTACAAAATAAAGTAATAAAGATAAAACAAACTAAGGATCGTCGGCGCCAATGTCGACTGGGAAACGCCACCTAGATTAGATCGAACTCCTCAGTGTTAGGCGGCTCCTCCTGAACCACCACATCTTCTCCTGTGGGGGGGGGGGGTGTGAGACAGCAAGGGTGAGCTCACACATGATCATAGCTCAACAAGTTGTGGGGAACCAGTGGACATAAACTCACAAAGGTGTGAGTTCATGTGAAGTGTAAGGCTAATCAATGATAGGGGTTAAAGCTGAGCATTGCTTTTAAGTAGTTGGTCAAAATTTTATTAGCAGTTACTAAGTGTAAGTAAATACCAAACCATAAGTAAAGTAAATGAACAAAATAAATAATATACCCATGCATATGCGAATGACAAATTGAATTTAAGTTCCATAATTTAAACATCAGAGAGTCCTGAGCTGCTCGTGACCGTGAGCTCGGCTAGTATACCAGTTTTACACTCTGCAGAGGTTGTACCCTTTACCCACAAGTCATGTTACCCATCTGCCAAGGGGTCGCGAATCCCATACACCTCTACCTAGGAAGCGCGGCAGGGCAACACTACGAGGCCTTTACAAAGTTCCACTAGCTTCCGAAAACCCGCTACAGTTTATAGGAAGTTCCAATGCAGGGTTCCTGGCTGACCGCCATCGCAGCAAAATCAGCCAGGGACCTCCCTACACTGACCACTCCCCTACTGCCCTTGCCCCTTTCGGGTAAGGTAGTCTTCCACTAGCTTTCCTAATTAGTCAGCCAAGGGGTCCCATTCCTCCCTTGTGGTGGCACGTGGTTCTCAAGTTAAGCTCTATGTTCCAATTAACATTAATGAACTTGACATGAACATAAACAGAATAACAAGAATAATTGGAACATAGATATAATAAATGATTATCCCAAAACCATGTAAAGCAATAGCAAACTACCCAAGTGATTCAGGGGTAAACAAGGTAATGAGATAAACAAATCTAGGGTGACCTATTGGGTCCCATCAAAATTAACCTATGCATGGATGAGTGATATTAAAGAACATTATTAGGTAAAAAGTGGTCAAGGGCACAACTTGCCTTCAATGAGCTCCTGCTCAGCTACCTCAACCTGCTGTTCACCAGGATCCTCAGCAACGGGCTCTTCTACTCGCCACAATACAAACAAGCACAGTGCATATAGAGAAATTAACATTACACCAAACATATAAACAAAATATACAGTAATCATCTACACATTAAAATAAAATTCTAGGAACAGGAATTATAATTTTTGGAGTTATAGATTTTAAGTTATGGATTTTCAAAGGTTTTATGTACTTAAAATAGGATTAAGTGAGGGATTAATTTTCTTACTGTTTTCATGACAAAACAGAGACTCTAAGTGATAAACAATAATACTACAAGATTTTAGAAACTGGAATGGAGCAATTTGGAGTTCATATGAATTTTCTATGGAATATACAAGTTTCTAACAATTATTTATTCACTAAAAATCCATTTCTATTTTATTTTTCTGATTTCCGAGCTGACTGGACTGGGCCTCGAATACCAGAGACAACAGGGTTTAATCTACAAAAGTTCCTGTGACTCAGACTCAACCCACGCAGGACTGCGGGTTGATTTCTGCATTGGTCAGGGTTTCTTATGCAAAAGGCTTCGTCCGAAGGGGTATCAGTTGTTTTCGGCCGTCCGATCGACTTTGGGCGACCAGGATTAAATCCGCACGCGATTGAACCGGTATTCCATTGCGACCGTCGGATCGCAGATGGACATCTGTGATTTAAAACGCCCCCGATCACACCGCGAACGACCGATCTGGATCGGACGGTCAACAGTCGCACACGCCGGACAGGTAAGCAACTTCTAATCTCCACCACCGCTTTTAGATCTAACGGTCAACCATGCGTCTTCCTCCGCGCGACCGAGCAAATGGTGGCGCCGCCCAAGCGGACGACGGCGGACCCATCACCGGTGGACGCCAATCATGCATTACACCCCCGTTTTCCAATTCATCGCAGCTACACATTGCGCATTGCATAAAGAAGACAAGGATGGGCTGGTTACCAGTGATCGATGCCTCGATGACGCCGATCGCGACGTGCGGCGGACAGTGGCGGAGGAACGAAGTACAGTGAGGAATTCAGGCCGCTTCCTTGATCAGCTCTCCCAGATACGCCCACAGACGGTTTCGGTAGTTGCCCCCGACCACGCTGGACGCTTTGCCACGGCCGGATCTTCCCGCAGGACGGATTTAGCCGGCGGCGGTGCGAATCGGTGCGGTGGCGCGGTTAGGGGCAAGTAGTGAGCTCGGGCCGGCGCTGGGTAGATGGGAGAGGTGGAGCAGGGCGCATCGGCTGCCCATTTAACGCCTGTGGACTCGGCACGAGGGCAGAAGGGGTCTTCCTTGCTCCACCGGCAATGGCGGCGGAAGGTGCGCGAGGTGGGTGAGAAGAAAGCGCTGACAACGATGGCCCACAAGTCAATGACCAGCGGCGCACGCACGGACGGAAATTTCTGGCGAGTGGACCCCGCGTGTAAGCGAAACACAAGAGTAGGCACGCGCGCGTGCGGAGCTGACCGATGGGCCCCACTTGTCGGCGCCGGTTTTTGGTGGTCTGGGCCGCGCTGAGGGAAATGGATAGTGGGCCGAAATGGGCGTTTTCGGTCCAGTTAGCTGAGTTGTTTTATTCTTTTATTTCCAATTCTTTTTCTTCCCTTTTTTTTATTTTCAAATCCAAATTTGAATTCAAATTTGCCTTTGCACTTTGTGCAGAATTTGTGCTCAGATTATATTGTGAATCTAAGGAAATACCACTTTGGGAAATATTTTATTTATATTTTATATTCTTTCTTTTTCTTTTCTTATTCCCAACCCTAGTTTTCTATTTATGATTTTAATCCAACTTCTAGTAAATATTTCCTTACTATTATTATCCCTATTATTTTATTTAATGCACAATCATATAAAAACTCAGCATGATGCAGGGTTTATTTGGGTGTTATTGGTCATTTAATCCCCCTTTTTATGGTGCTTATTCACATGTGGTAGTAACTAAAGATGGTACACACATATATATAAGGAAAATGTTCTCTTTTCATAAGAGTTACAAATTTAGGTATTACAGTCGGCACGATGCCGAAGAAAGGAGTATCTGACTCGCGGAGCTCTTTGAGGTGAACTCCCAAGCCTTGGAGTGTCCGGGGGAAGGTGACGTTGATGCTGCTCCCCCCGTCCACTAACACCTTCTTCACCCTGCTCTCTCGGATCACCGGATCGACGAGGAGCGGGTATTTGCCTGGGTGGTCGAAGTTGAGCCATTGATCCGCCCGAGTGAAGGTGATCGGGTGCTCCGACCACCGGTATGGAGCGGGAGGACCGGTGGTCCCCACCAATATCTGGCGATCGTTGAGCTTTTGTTGTCTTCTGCTTTCCTGTAATCCATGTCCGCCGAAGATGACATTGACCTCCCTGTCAACGCGCGGGAAGGCCCCACCTCCTCCCTCCTCCTGCTGCTGGGGTTGTCATGGTTCTTCTGGTCCTCCCCGCGGCGGAGGAGGAGGTAGAGGTTGGAAGGGTCGGCCGTGTCCGACGGAGTGCTTGAAATCCCGACAGTTCCGAAGGGTGTGGTGCATGTCCTTGTGGTACGGGCACTGGGCGTCGAGGATGTCGTCCAGCATGCGCTCGCCTCCGCGAGGTCCTCCCCGGGCGCGAGAGGCAGGTGGTCCGGCCGCGTGCACCTCTTCGCGCGGTCTCTTCTCCCAGCGTTTGTTGGGTTGTTGGTTCGCGTCACGTCGTGGTGCCGCCGATGCGGGCTTCGCTCCCCCAATGAGGTCTTGAGCTCGCTCGTCGGCGGTGATGTAGAGGTCGGCTTCCCGGAATAGCTGCTCGGAGGTAGTCGGCGCTTTCTGCAGTATGGCTCGGACGAAGGCCAAGTCATTGGATCCTCTGTAGAAGTCCTTGATCACGGCCGCCTCCGTGACCTCGGGGATACGGTTTCTCATGGTCTGGAACCTTTTGAGGTACGACCGGAGAGTTTCATCCCCCCGGCGCTTGATGGATTTGAGGTCCCATGGTTGCGCTGGTTTGTCGGAGAGGGACTGAAAATTAGCGGTGAAGCGTCGACTGAAGTCGCTCCAGTCGTCGATGCAGTGTCGAGGTAGATGTCGCAGCCATTGTAGTGCGTCTTGCCCGAGGACAATGGGTAAGTACGCAGTCATCACGTCCTCGGACGCTCCGGCGGCTCGAGCGGCGGTGGTGTAGACGGCCAGCCAGCCTCCTGGATCCTGCTTAGGTTCATATTTGTCGACATTGGATACCTTGAAGTTAGGGGGCCACTGAATGGCCCTAAGGCGTGGAGTAAGGGCAGTCACTCCACACGTGTCCTCCTGTCGTCGGGGATGATGTCTGTCCCGGGGAGGGGAGTAGTTGTTGTGGTTCCTCGACCGTCCCTGGGTAGTACCACCAGTCGAGGCCGTTGCTGACTCGGTTCTGGTGGCCTGACTCCGAGTTGGGATGCCATGATCCCTGTCATACTCCTCCCGGCGGCGGATCTCGTTCTCATGTCGCCGTTCACACGAAGCATTGATGGAGCTTCGCGCGTCCCGACGGCTGTTGATGGCGTGTCGCAGATCGTTCGGCGGGTGAGCAAGAGGTAGAAGATGGTTGGCTGCTTGGGTGAACAGTCGTCGATAGCCCTCGGTGTCGGGAGTCCGAGGGAGTCCATCAGCTATCCGAGCTAGTACTCCTCCGACTTCACTCGGCGTGTTCATGGCTCGGGCGAAGCTGGGATTCAAGTTACGCCCGAAGAGTGGATTTTGCCGGCGTTGCCTTGCGTCATGCTCGGCTTGTTCCTAAGTTCGTCGGCAATCGCGCCGTCGGGAGTTCCTTCGTTCTCTGAAGACGCGTTCCTCCGGAGTTTCTCCTATCTCTGAGACCTCGTCTCGCGAGACAGGTTGCTCTGGGTCCCGCTCTCCGGCCTCGTGATGTCGCCGGATATTTCGGCGTCGGTTCCTCCGTCGGCGGGATTCTCGCTGAGGAGGTTCTTCTCCGGGCACGGTCGGCTCGTCGTCGGAGACGGGGGGCGACTCCACTCTCCCGATGAAGAGGACGTCGGGGTAGAATGGTGCGGCGGTCGTGGCGATCTTCTTTCCGTTCTCCTTTGAGGGCAGAGGAACGGAAAGAACAACTTGCTTCCTCCCGGCCTTGTTTGCCTCCTTTTTCCTTGCGATTTGCGTCCATTCTTTCGTCGAGGAAGTAGACAGTGGAGTTCTCCGGGTCAGCGGGCCCTCGGCCCCTGGCTTGCCGAAGGCGATCTTTCTTCGGAGCGCTGGAGGTTGCGCTTTTTCCTTCTTCACCCCGATATTCTCGGAGCGTGTTGGAGTGGACTTCTTCTTTAGCGGATCGGCGATGTGGTTTAGAGTTCCCTCTTCGTCCGCTACGGATGAGATTGTTCCGAAGCAGAATACAGATCCGGGACGAAGGATAATCTTGCGGTGGAAGGTGACAGCCATTGAGCTAGCTTAGATCGGTGACACACCCCCTACCTGGCGCGCCAGCTATCGGTATTTTGGGTCCGACCGCACACCCAGGGTTGCCCCTCAAGGTGTTTTAGGAGTAGGACGGTGTCGCCGACTGTAGCTAAATGGTTCGTGCCAGATGCACGAGGAACAATGGACAGTGTTTACAGGTTCGGGCTGCTTTGAGATGTGTAACACCCTATGTCCTGGTGAGTGTGCTTTATGTAACGGGTTGCAAGGTAGCTCTCTGAAACTAGAGCGTAGAGAGATGGGGTAGATGGCTGAGTAATGGGATCGATCGTTCTGAAGGGGTGCCCCCTAGGCCTTATATATTCGACCGTGAGGCAATACATGTGGATATGATAACAATGTGCACCTAAAGGATAGTGAACCGTTTTAATCTATCTTCCTATGATTCTGCCGACTTATCCTCGCCTGGTTCCGTCGTACGGGGCTCCAGCGCGGGAAAGTCGGATCTTCCGTTGCGGTCGCTTGCTCAACGCTGTGGAGCCGTCCGGGCTTGCACCAACCCGGCCTTATGTCGATCTGCTTCACTGGTCATTCCTCCCCAGGCCCATGAAGGAGTGACCTTACGATTTATTGGGCCCTTGGACCTTTCGTGAGGTCTTTTATCCTTCCAGTGGACCTGGGGGATATCTGTCCCCCATAGGCGCTGATAGGGTTTTCGGCCAGGAGTCAACACAAGGTAATCCTTTTTTGCTTACTACTTAGTACTGATCACTTGTTTGTTTGTAGGTCTGTACGCATGTCTTTCTTTCTTTCTTTCTTTCTTACTCACTTGTTCCAGTGTGTGGTCCATGCAGAGGATGTGTTTGAAGAAGTGAAACTGATCCTCAGGTCTGCACTCGACGGCCACAACGTCTGCATCCTCGCGTACGGCCAGACCGAGACGGGGAAGACCTACACAATGGTTGTTGGTTGGTGTAAGTCGCCTAGAGGGGGTGAATAGGGCGAAACTAAAATTCTCAAAAAATAATCACAACTACAAGCCGGGTTAGCGTTAGAAATATAATCAAGTCCGCGAGAGAGGGTGCAAAACAAATCGCAAGCGAATAAGGAGTGAGACACGTGGATTTGTTTTACCGAGGTTTGGTTCTCGCAAACCTACTCCCCATTGAGGTGGTCACAAAGACCGGGTCTCTTTCAACCCTTTCCCTCTCTCAAACGGTCCCTCGGACCGAGTGAGCTTTCTCTTCTCAATCACTTGGAACACAAAGTTCCTACAAGGACCACCACAAGATTGGTGTCTCTTGCCTCAATTACAAGTGAGTTTGATCGCAAGAAAGAATCAAGAAAGAAGAAAGCAATCCAAGCGCAAGAGCTCGAAAGAACACAAGCAAATCTCTCTCACTAGTCACTAAAGCTTTGTGTGGAATTTGGGAGAGGATTTGATCTCTTGAGTGTGTCTAGAATTGAATGCCTAGCTCTTGTAAGTGGTTGGAAGTGTGAAAACTTGGATGCAATGAATGGTGGGTGGTTGGGGGTATTTATAGCCCCAACCACCAAACTAGCCGTTTGGTGGGGTTGACTGTCGTATGGTGCACCGGACAGTCCGGTGCACACCGGACATGTTCGGTGCGCCAGCCACGTCACCAAAGCCATTGGGTTCCGACCGTTGGAGCTCTGTCTTCTAGGCCCGCCTGGATGTCCGGTGGCGCACCGGACATGCACTGTAGAGTGTCCGGTGCGCCAGCATGGGCGTGCCTGACTTCTGCGCGCGCTGGCGCGCATTCAATGCGCTGTAGGTAGCCGTTGGCGCCGAAGTATCCGTTGCTTCGATGGCACACCGGACAGTCCGGTGTACACCGGACATGTCCGGTGAATTATAGCGGACCAGCCGTTGCGAATTCCCGAAGCTGGCGAGTTCCTGAGGCGCCGTTCCTTGGAGCACCAGACAGTCCAGTGAATTATAGCAGAGCGCCTCTGGATTTTCCCGAAGGTGACGAGTTTGGCTGGGAGTCCTCTGGTGCACCGGACACTGTCCGGTGGCACACCGGACAATCCGGTGCTCCAGACCAGAGGTGCCTTCGGTTGTCCCTTTGCTCTTTTATTGAACCCAATACTTTGTCTTTTTATTGGCTAAGTGTGAACCTTTGGCACCTGTATAACTTATACACTAGAGCAAACTAGTTAGTCCAATTATTTGTGTTGGGCAATTCAACCACCAAAATTATTTATGAACTAGGTGTAAGCCTAATTCCCTTTCAATCTCCCCCTTTTTGGTGATTGATGCCAACACAAACCAAAGCAAATATGGAAGTACATAATTGAATTAGCTTGCATAATGTAAGTGCAAAGGTTGCTTGGAATTGAGCCAATATAACTACTCATAAGATATGCATGGATTGTTTCTTTGTTTTTAACATTTTGGACCACGCTTGCACCACATGTTTTGTTTTTGCAAATTCTTTTGTAAATCCTTTTCAAAGTTCTTTTGCAAATAGTCAAAGTTAAATGAATAAGATTTGCAAAGCATTTTTCAGGATTTGAAATTTTCTCCCCCTGTTTCAAATGCTTTTCCTTTGACTAAACAAAACTCCCCCTTAATGAAATTCTCCTCTTAGTGTTCAAGAGGATTCTAAGATATCAATTTTGAAAATACTACTTTCTCCCCCTTTTGAACACAATAAGATACCAATTTGAAATTTTCCACTTGAAAAATCATTAGTTTTTTAAAATTAGGAGGTGGTGCGGTCCTTTTGCTTTGGGCTCATACTCTCTCCCCCTTTGGCATGAATCGCCAAAAACAGAACCATTAGAGCCCTTAGAATTACTCTCTCCCCCTTTGGTCATAAATAAATGAGTGAAGATTATACCAAAGACGGAGTCTTTTTGCTTTGGATTCTCTCCCCAAAAGATGGAGAGAAGTGCAGAGCGACGGCGAAGGATGAGTGGCGGAGTGGAAGCCTTTGTCTTCGCCGAAGACTCCAATTTCCCTTTCAATACACCTATGACTTGGTTTGAAATAGACTTGAAAACACATTAGTCATAGCATATGAAAGAGACATGATCAAAGGTATATAGAAGAGCTATGTGTGCAAATCAACAAAAGAAGTTCCTAGAATCAAGAATATTTAGCTCATGCCTAAGTTGGTTAAAAGATTGTTCATCAAGAGGCTTGGTAAAGATATCGGCTAATTGATCTTTAGTATTAATGTAAGAAATCTCGATATCTCCCTTTTGTTGGTGATCCCTTAAAAAGTGATACCGAATGGCTATGTGTTTAGTGCGGCTATGCTCAACGGGATTATCCGCCATCTTGATTGCACTCTCATTATCACATAGAAGAGGAACTTTGGTTAATTTGTAACCATAGTCCCTAAGGGTTTGCCTCATCCAAAGTAGTTGCGCGCAACAATGTCCTGCGGCAATATACTCGGCTTTGGCGGTAGAAAGAGCTACGGAATTTTGCTTCTTTGAAGCCCAAGACACCAAGGATCTTCCCAAGAACTGGCAAGTCCCCGATGTGTTCTTTCTATTAATTTTACACCCCGCCCAATCGGCATCCGAATAACAAATCAAATCAAATGTGCATCCCCTAGGATACCAAAGCCCAAACTTAGGAGTATAAACCAAATATCTCAAGATTCGTTTTACGGTCGTAAGGTGAGCTTCCTTAGGGTCGGCTTGGAATCTTGCACACATGCATACGGAAAGCATAATATCCGGTCGAGATGCACATAAATATAGCAAAGAACCTATCATCGACCGGTATACCTTTTGATCGACGGATTTACCTCCCTCGTCGAGGTCGAGATGCCCATTGGTTCCCATGGGTGTCTTGATGGGTTTGGCATCCTTCATCCCAAACTTGCTTAGAATATCTTGAGTATACTTCGTTTGGCTTATTTAGGTGCCCTCTTGGAGTTGCTTCACTTGAAATCCTAAGAAGTACTTCAACTCCCCCATCATAGACATCTCGAATTTCTGTGTCATGATCCTACTAAACTCTTCACATGTAGATTCGTTAGTAGACCCAAATATAATATCATCAACATAAATTTGGCATACAAACAAATCATTTTCAAGTGTTTTGGTAAAGAGTGTAGGATCGGCTTTTCCGACTTTGAATCCATTAGTGATAAGGAAATCCCTAAGGCATTCATACCATGCTCTTGGGGCTTGCTTGAGCCCATAAAGCGCCTTAGAGAGTTTATACACATGGTTAGGGTACTCACTATCTTCAAAGCCGGGAGGTTGCTCAACATAGACCTCTTCCTTGATTGGTCCATTGAGGAAGGCACTTTTCATGTCCATTTGATAAAGCTTAAAGCCATGGTAAGTAGCATAGGCCAATAATATGCGAATTGACTCAAGCCTAGCTACGGGTGCATAGGTTTCTCCGAAATCCAAACCTTCGACTTGGGAGTATCCCTTGGCCACAAGTCGTGCTTTGTTCCTTGTCACCACACCATGCTCATCTTGCTTGTTGCGGAAGACCCATTTGGTTCCTACAACATTTTGATTAGGACGTGGAACTAAATGCCATACCTCATTCCTAGTGAAGTTGTTGAGCTCCTCTTGCATTGCCACTACCAAATCCGAATCTTGAAGCGCTTCCTCTACCCTGTGTGGCTCAATAGAGGAAACAAAAGAGTAATGCTCACAAAAATGTGCAACACGGGATCTAGTAGTTACCCCCTTATGAATGTCGCCGAGGATGGTGTCGACGGGGTGATCTCGTTGGATTGCTTGGTGGACTCTTGGGTGTGGCGGCCTTTGTTCTTCATCCTCCTTGCCTTGATCATTTGCATCTCCCCCTTGATCATTGTCGTCGTCTTGAGGTGGCTCATTTGCTTGATCTTCTCCTTCATCAATTTGAGCCTCATCCTCATTTTGAGTCGGTGGAGATGCTTGCGTGGAGGAGGATGGTTGATCTTGTGCATTTGGAGGCTCTTCGGATTCCTTAGGACACACATCCCCAATGGACATGTTCCTTAGCGCGATGCACGGAGCCTCTTCATCACCTATCTCATCAAGATCAACTTGCTCTACTTGAGAGCCGTTAGTTTCATCAAACACAACGTCACAAGAAACTTCAACTAGTCCCGAGGACTTGTTAAAGATTCTATATGCCCTTGTGTTTGAATCATATCCTAGTAAAAAGCCTTCTACAGTCTTAGGAGCAAATTTAGATTTTCTACCTCTTTTAACAAGTATAAAGCATTTGCTACCAAAGACTCTAAAATATGAAATATTGGGCTTTTTATCGGTTAGGAGTTCATACGATGTCTTCTTGAGGATTCGGTGAAGATATAACCGGTTGATGGCGTAGCAAGCGGTGTTGACCGCCTCGGCCCAAAACCGATCCGAAGTCTTGTACTCATCAAGCATGGTTCTTGCCATGTCCAATAGAGTTCTATTCTTCCTTTCCACTACACCATTTTGTTGTGGCGTGTAGGGAGAGGAGAACTCATGCTTGATGCCCTCCTCCTCTAGGAAGCCTTCAATTTGAGAGTTCTTGAACTCCATCCCGTTGTCGCTTCTTATTTTCTTGATCCTTAAGCCGAACTCATTTTGAGCCTGTCTCAAGAATCCCTTTAAGGTTTCTTGGGTTTGAGATTTTTCCTGCAAAAAGAATACCCAAGTGAAGCGAGAATAATCATCCACAATAACAAGACAGTACTTACTCCCGCCGATGCTTAGGTAAGCGATCGGGCCGAATAGGTCCATGTGTAGGAGCTCAAGTGGCCTGTCGGTCGTCATGATGTTCTTGTGTGGATGATGGGTACCAACTTGTTTTCCTGCTTGACATGCGCTACAAACCCTGTCTTTCTCAAAATGAACATTGGTTAGTCCTAAAATGTGTTCTCCCTTTAGAAGCTTGTGAAGATTCTTCATCCCAACATGGGCTAGTCGGCGGTGCCAGAGCCAACCCATGTTAGTCTTAGCAATTAAGCAAGTGTCGAGTTCAGCTCTATCAAAATCTACCAAGTATAGCTGACCCTCTAACACTCCCTTAAATGCTATTGAATCATCACTTCTTCTAAAGACAGTGACACCTACATCAGTAAATAAACAGTTGTAGCCCATTTTGCATAATTGAGATACAGAAAGCAAACTGTAATCTAATGAATCTACAAGAAAAACATTGGAAATAGAATGGTCAGGAGATATAGCTATTTTACCCAATCCTTTGACCAAACCTTGATTTCCATCCCCGAATGTGATAGCTCTTTGGGGATCTTGGTTTTTCTCATATGAGGAAAACATCTTCTTCTCCCCTGTCATGTGGTTTGTGCATCCGCTGTCGATAATCCAACTTGAGCCTCCAGATGCATAGACCTACAAAACAAATTTAGTTCTTGACTTTAGGTACCCAAACGGTTTTGGGTCCTTTGGCATTAGAAACAAGAACTTTGGGTACCCAAACACAAGTCTTGGAGCCCTTGTGTTTGCCCCCAACAAACTTGGCAACTACCTTGCCGGATTTGTTAGTAAGCACATATGATGCATCAAAAGTTTTGAATGAAATGTCATGATCGTTTGATGCACCAGGAGTTTTCTTCTTAGGCAACTTAGCACGGGTTGTTTGCCTAGAACTAGATGTCTCACCCTTATACATAAAAGCATAATTAGGGCCAGAGTGAGACTTCCTAGAATGAATTCTCCTAATTTTGCTCTCGGGATAACCGGCAGGGTACAAAATGTAACCCTCGTTATCCTGAGGCATGGGAGCCTTGCCCTTAACAAAATTAGACAATCTTTTAGGAGGGGCACTAAGTTTGACATTGTCTCCCCTTTGGAAACCAATGCCATCCTTGATGCCAGGGCGTCTCCCATTATAGAGCATACTTCTAGCAAATTTAAACTTTTCATTTTCTAAGTTGTGCTCGGCAATTTTAGCATCTAATTTTGCTATATGATCATTTTGTTGTTTAATTAAGACCATGTGATCATGAATAGCATTAATATCAACATCTCTACATCTAGTGCAAATGGAAACATGCTCAACGGTAGATGTAGGGGGTTTGCAAGATTTTAATTCTACAACCTTAGCATGCAATATATCATTCTTAGTTCTAAGGTCGGAAATAGTGGCATTGCAAACATCAATATCTTTAGCCTTAGCAATTAATTTTTCATTTTCATTCCTAAGGCTAACAAGAGATAGGTTCAATTCTTCAATCTTAGCAATCAAATCATCATTATCATTCCTAAGATTTGGAATTGAAACATTACAAACATTTGAATCAACCTTAGCTAACAAATTAGCATTTTCATTTCTAAGGTTGTCTATTGTCTCATGGCAGGTGCTTCGCTCACTAGATAATTTCTCACATTTTTCAACTTCTAGAGCATAAGCATTTTTAAGTTTAACATGCTTTTTGTTTTCCTTGATTAGGAAGTCCTCTTGGGAGTCCAAGAGATCATCCTTCTCATGGATGGCACTAATCAATTCATTTAACTTCTCTTTTTGTTGCATGTTTAAGTTGGCAAAAAGAGTGCGTAGGTTATCTTCCTCATCACTAGCATTTTCATCACTAGAGGACTCATATCTAGTGGAGGATTTAGATTTAACCTTCTTCTTTTTGCCGTCCTTTGCCATGAGGCACTTGTGGCCGACGTTGGGGAAGAGAAGGCCCTTGGTGACGGCGATGTTGGCAGCGTCCTCGTCGTCGGAGGAGTCGCTAGAGCTTTCGTCGGAGTCCCACTCACGACAAACATGGACATCGCCGCCCTTCTTCTTGTAGTACCTTTTCTTCTCCTTTCTTCTCCCCTTCTTGTCGTCACCCCTGTCACTGTCACTAGAAATAGGACATTTAGCTATAAAGTGACCGGGCTTACCACACTTGTAGCAAACCTTCTTGGAGCGGGGCTTGTAATCCTTCCCCCTCCTTTGCTTGAGGATTTGGCGAAAGCTTTTGATGACAAGCGCCATCTCCTCGTTGTTGAGCTTGGAGGCGTCGATGGGTGTTCTACTCGGTGTAGACTCCTCCTTCTTCTCCTCCGTCGCTTTGAATGCGACCGGTTGAGCTTCGGACGTAGAAGGACCGTCAAGCTCGTTGATCTTCCGTGAGCCCTTGATCATAAATTCAAAGCTCACAAAAATTCCCGATAACTTCCTCGAGAGTCATTAGTGTATATCTTGGATTACCACGAATTAACTGTACTTGAGTAGGGTTAAGGAAAATAAGAGATCTTAGAATAACCTTAACCACCTTGTGGTCATCCCACTTTTTGCTCCCGAGGTTGCGCACTTGGTTCACCAAGGTTTTGAGCCGGTTGTACATGTCTTGTGGCTCCTCCCCTTGGCGTAGACGGAAGCGACCAAGCTCCCCTTCGATCGTTTCCCGCTTGGTGATCTTGGTGAGTTCATCACCCTCGTGCGCGGTTTTGAGCACATCCCAAACTTCCTTGGCGCTCTTCAATCCTTGCACCTTGTTATACTCCTCCCTACTTAGAGAGGCAAGGAGTATTGTTGTGGCTTGGGAGTTGAAGTGCTCGATTTGGGCTAACTCGTCCTCATCATAATCCTCATCTCCTACGGATGGTACCTGTGCTCCAAACTCAACAACATTCCATATACTTTTGTGGAGTGAGGTTAGATGAAATTTCATTAAATCACTCCACCTAGCATAATCTTCACCGTCAAAGGTTGGCGGTTTGCCTAATGGAACGGAAAGTAATGGAGTATGTCTAGAAGTACGAGGATAATGTAAGGGGATCTTACTAAACTTCTTACGCTCATGGCGCTTTGAAGTTATGGAGGGCGCATCGGAGACGGAGGTAGAAGGTGATGAAGTGTCGGTCTCGTAGTAGACCACCTTCCTCATCTTCTTAATTTTGTCACCACTCCGATGCGACTTGTGGGAAGAAGTCTTCTTTTCCTTCTTCTTTTCCTTCCTCTTCTCCTTGTTGCGGGACTCTCCCGATAGAGCTTTCTCGTTGCTTGTAGTGGGCTTTTCACCGGTCTCCATCTCCTTCTTGGCGTGATCTCCCGACATCACTTCGAGCGGTTAGGCTCTAATGAAGCACCGGGCTTTGATACCAATTGTAAGTCGCCTAGAGGGGGGGTGAATAGGGCGAAACTGAAATTCTCAAAAAATAATCACAACTACAAGCCGGGTTAGCGTTAGAAATATAATCAAGTCCGCGAGAGAGGGTGCAAAACAAATCGCAAGCGAATAAGGAGTGAGACACGTGGATTTGGTTTACCGAGGTTCGGTTCTCGCAAACCTACTCCCCGTTGAGGTGGTCACAAAGACCGAGTCTCTTTCAACCCTTTCCCTCTCTCAAACGGTCCCTCGGACCGAGTGAGCTTTCTCTTCTCAATCACTTGGAACACAAAGTTCCTACAAGGACCACCACAAGATTGGTGTCTCTTGCCTCAATTACAAGTGAGTTTGATCGCAAGAAAGAATCAAGAAAGAAGAAAGCAATCCAAGCGCAAGAGCTCGAAAGAACACAAGCAAATCTCTCTCACTAGTCACTAAAGCTTTGTGTGGAATTTGGGAGAGGATTTGATCTCTTGAGTGTGTCTAGAATTGAATGCCTAGCTCTTGTAAGTGGTTGGAAGTGTGAAAACTTGGATGCAATGAATGGTGGGTGGTTGGGGGTATTTATAGCCCCAACCACCAAACTAGCCGTTTGGTGGGGTTGACTGTTGAAGCGTCCCCAATCCTCTGGGACTCAAATGTGATACAATTACTAGTCCCAGGAGGCTAGCAAACACATTTATACATCAGACGATACCAAATCTGCTTAAACGAGACAAACCTATAAAGGTGGCGGTCAACTTTAAGAGTTGGTCCACAACTCGAGACATATCATCAGAGTGGGGCTGAAGTAGCCCGATATACGCAGCGAAGCAAGTCAGTGGTCCAACAGCCACAGGCAAGGTTGGGAACAGTCGTAACTCTTACCCGATCTCCTTTTTCTGAAAAACAACAAATAAGCAAGGGTGAGTACAAACGTACTCAGCAGCCCACCTTCACCCGCGGAATGGGGAAATCAGATATAATGCATGGAATATGTGGAGCTCGGGATATTTTGCAGAAACAGCAATATTTAATGCAGAGTTGTTTTGAAAAACATTTTGTATTTTTGCAAAGCGCATCCTCTCCAAAAGGAGCAGGAAGTTTTTCAGTATTATAACAAAATCCTCTGGACTAAACCATCCAGGCATCTCAGCAGTTTCCCACTGGTTTTCCTTTTCAAAAACCGCTACTGGACTTCCCGTCCACCATAGCTCACGGCTCAACCGCCGAACCTTTTTAAAAACCACTTTTCTCAAAACCATCTCTTTTTTTTGGAAAACAAAACATTAATTGCCATACCATACCAGACTCGTCCATTCCTGTGGACACAGACTATTCGAATAGGTTTTCAAACTCTGCGCAGAGGTGTACACTTTACCCACTAGTCCGGCTCTGCGATCTCATGATCTATGAGATCCAAATCCGAATCTCTTTCTTTCCCCGCACGTCCTAACCTTAACGGTTATCCGGAAGGAGTCAGGCCACCACCATGTCCAAACCGGACAAAACTTTCCCCCTCCTTATCCTCCCGGTGCTCCCCAGCCTTCATAACCCTGGGGTTGGACCGTACGAGTTCAGATTGAGTGACTGCCCACACAGTCTCGAGTGGTTGTACTATTAAAGAGTACAGGTAGTGAAGATGACAAACCGGTCCTTATATGAGGGGACAATCCTTCTGCTCACGCCTAAACCAGCTGAGCCAACACCTTAGGCCCTCCCCTAAACCAGGGAGTCCCTGATTATCCCGCTCACAAGGTGATAAGGGTGAAAACCCTTCATCACACACATTTTGAAAAGCATTTTCTTTTGAAAACTCACACCTGTTCTCAAATCATTTGGAACATATATATCAGGGATTGATTGAGGCAAGCGGCTGGGTGGCCATAATAACTTATCTCAAAATCATATCATGCATAAAATAACAGGCTAAGGGTTGTGGTTGAAAAATCATAGGTAATTTATGCATCAAAGGGATCCAGTGAGCTTGCCGTGCTTATTCGGCGAAGGGGGAAGGAGAAGCTCGCGGAACTGGCTCCTAGCTCCACTGCCTGGCGTAGACTTGCAGATCGGGCCTCCACGAGACGGCACGAACGCTCCGATAACTATGCAACATGAATAAGCAAACATACAAACAAGCAAGTATACCAACAAATATTTAGTATAGTGGTCAGAATAGCGATATATGGATGGGTAGAGTCTTGAGTAGAATCTATGTCATGTGGTGTTGTGATATTACTGGTGGTGGAGCGGAGGTGCTTACCAGGAGGGTGGACTGGAGGCAAAGCGACACTATGCGTGTAGCCGACAGAGCGGAGTAACTGAGTGGGTGGGGTGTTTGCCTTGGCTGAGGGTGTTGAGTGTGTGTGGAGAGGGAGAGGGTAGCTGGGTGTATTTATAGCTGAGTGTAGGTGGTGTAGCACAGTGAAGTTCACTGTTGGTGAGAATAGTGACGAATGAATCGTCTGACTTGGTATGAACATGAGAGTTATAGGCAGAATATGGGACAAGAGTATTTTGGGAGTTTTCTGGAACATGAACCATGCTTAAGGGGTGACATGGCTGGATAGGGAATAGTTTGATAAAAATTTAGAAACGAGAATTATTGGAATCTGAGTTTGGGAGCCTGGTTCGAAGGAATCTCAAAGTTAAGCGTGCTCAACTCGGAGAAACCTGGGATGGGTGACCAGATGGGAAGTTCCCTACTGGAAGGAAAATCACAGTCACCGGAGTTCGTATGACTGGAATATGGGTCTGGCTGGTCTTAGGTGGACTGGACAGCATGATGTATGAGTAGTTGAAATTTGGGGTGATCGGCTAATCGATGAATAGTGGCGATGGAAAAGTAATTATAGATATCATCTATGAATAGTAACGATGCTGAATAGTGTCGGCGTTCCGAGACCGGGGGGTCCCCGAGCCGACGAGTGAGTGTGCCGCGTGCCCCAGCCCAGATGGGTCGAGCGCGTGGGCGAGCGCGAAGGGGGGAGAGAGAGCGAGGTGGCCGGAGCCGGGTCGTGAGGGAGTCGGAGAATTCCCGCGGCCTTCGTGTTCGTCCCGCGCCCAGGTCGGGTGCGCTTGCAGTAGGGGGTTACAAGCGTCCGCGCGAGGTGAGGGGAGCGGGCGGCCCCGAGAGAGCGCCTGCCCCTGCCCTTCGTCCCCGCGAGGCCAACCTCTTCTAAGAAGGCCCTGGTCCTTCCTTTTATAGTCGTAAGGAGAGGATCCAGGTGTACAAAATGGGGGTGTAGCAAGGTGCTACGTGTCTAGCGAGGGAGAGCTAGCGCCCTGAGTACATGCCAAGGTGGCAGCCGGAGAGATCTTGGCACCCTGTTGGTGTGGCGTCGTGGCTGTTGGAGGAGTAACGGAGCCGGACGGAGGGACAGTTGTCGGAGTGGCTGGGCCCTTGCTGACGTCCTCCTGCCTTCGTAAGGGAGCTGTGAGCCGCCGTCGTCACGGTCTAGCGGGGCGCCATCATTGCCTATCTGGCGTAGCTGGCCAGATGGGACGCCGGTCTTGTTCTCTGCGACCCAAGTCGGCTCAGGGCAGGGTGACGATGACGCTTCCTGTTGACGTGGCGGTCTTGTGTCCTAGGTCGGGCGTCGTGGAGGCTCCTCCGAAGTCGAGGTCGAGTCCGTCCTGCATGACAGAGGCCGAGCCCGAACCCCTGGGTCGGGCGAGGCGGAGGTCGTTCGGCAGAGGCCGAGGCGGAGTCCGAGCCCTGGGTCGGGCGAGGCGGAGTTCGTCGTCTTCCGGGGCCTTAGCCCGAGTCCGAGCCCTGGGTCGGGCGGAGCGGAGTTCGCCGTCTTCCGGGGCCTTAGCCCGAGTCCGAGCCCTGGGTCGGGCGGAGCGGAGTTCGCCGTCTTCCGGGGCCTTAGCCCGAGTCCGAGCCCTGGGTCGGGCGGAGCGGAGTTCGCCATCTTCCGGGGCCTTAGCCCGAGTCCGAGCCCTGGGTCGGGCGGAACCTCCTATGGCACCTCTGGCAAAGTCTGGTCGCCCGTCGGTCTTACCTTTTGCGTTGAATGCCCCGGTGACTTGGTCGGTTGGCGCGGTGATTTAGTCAGGGTTACTTCTTATCGAAGGCGGGGCCTCGGGCGAGCCGGTGATGCGTCTGCCGTGAAAGAGGAGGCCTCAGGCGAGACGGAGTCATCTTAGGGTCGGCTGCCCTCGCCCGAGGCTAGGCTCGGGCGTGGCGTGATCGAGTCACTCGTATGGACTGATCCCTGACTTAATCAAACCCATCAGGCCTCTGCAGCTTTATGCTGATGGGGGTTACCAGCTGAGAATTAGGCGTCTTGAGGGTACCCCTAATTATGGTCCCCGACAGTAGCCCCCGAGCCTCGAAGAGAGTGTTAACACTCGCTTGGAGGCTTGCGTCGCACTTTTTTGCAAGGGGACCAGCCTTTCTCGGTGGTACTTTGTTCCGGTGGGTGCGCGCGAGCGCACCCGCCGGGTGTAGCCCCCGAGGCCTCGGAGGAGTGGTTTCACTCCTTCGAGGTCTTAATGCCTTGCGTAATGCCTCGGCTGGTCTGGCTGTTCCCTCATGCGAGCAGGGCGTAGCCCAGGTGCACTGTCGGGGCCCAAGTTCTCGGGCTGGTATGTTGACGCTGTCAATGGTTTGGCCGGAGCCGGGTTTGCGAGAGCAGCCCCCGAGCCTCCGCACGGAGCGAGAGGACGATCAGGAACAGACTCGGCTTTTTTATATACGCCCCTACGTCGCCTTTCCGCAAGGAGGAGGGGGGGAGAGCGCCATGTTACCCTCGATGGGCACCGAACATGGTGTCTCCGGTGAGCTGCAATCGAGTAATCCGAGTGGACGTCCGTGCCCCGTTCGTTGGGGGTCGGCTAGGGGCCCGGAGGCACGCCCAAAAGTACCTGCGGGTGATCTGCCGGACCCGGTCCCCTAGCGACGGGGTCCGAGGGCTCGTTGCCTCCCTCCGATGGGATTCCGTTACAGAGTCGTTCCCGCTGGTCTCGGAAATGTCCTAGGGTACCTCGGGAGCGCAGCCCGAGCCTTGGTTATGTATCGAACGTACCCCTGGTCATCCCTCGCTCGGCGTCTGAGGCGACTGTGAACCCTTCGACAGGCCAGCCTTCGAACCCCTGATCAGTAATGGGCGCGGAGCCCGAGTAGCCTGAGGCGGTCGTGGAACCTTTCGGGAGGCCGACCTTCGAACCCCTGACCAGTAGTGGGTGTCGGGCCCACGCGATCTGAGGCGGCTGTTGAACCCCTCGGGGGGCCAGCCTTCGAACCCCTGATCAGTAGGGAGGCTCGGAGCCTAGTTCCTTCACGGGGAAGGATCCCTTTGGGGGTATCCCCTTTCCCGGTCCCTGTTGCAAGAGATAGAGAAAGAAGGAAAAGGGAAAAAGGATTCGAAATTGAACGTCGTGGCGTACCTTTTTCGGCGTGGTCGTTTTGGCGGAGGCGAAGCGTCGCCAGCTGCCCCTGCCAGAAACGTCACCTGTTCCGCCGCGGAGTTAATGCGCCGGGGTAAGCGGTCGGCGAGGCTGCCGTTGCGCGTGCGCGAGCCGTTCGAGGTACGGGTCACGGGCGCGTCGTCTTCACGCCGTGAGAGGGGGTTCTCTTGCTGCCTCCGGATGGGACATGAGCTTGGCAGATGGCGTGACCGCTGCTCTCGCGCGCCTGCCACCGTCATTACTGCCGGCCCATTTTTGACCGCGTTTGACCGCTGCGCCAGGCTGGCGCTGCTGGGTCGCCTCGAGTCGCGGCATCGGTTCCGCAATCGAGGAGGTGCGGTGGTGGAGCGAGTGGCACAGCGGCTCGCATGCAGCACCCGGCGCGCCAGTTGCACGACGCGTGGGCTTGAGCCGTCGCGCTGGCCTGTCAGGAGTCGGAGAGGCGCGTCCACTTGGCGCGGTTGCATGCCGCCTGCATGGCCGCCTGCCCCTTTCGCCCGCTGGTCTGGGCGAAAGTGGAGGATTACTTGTAACCGCTGGGTGGTTGCGTGCGTCGTGCGCGACGGTTCGGCTTCTTCTGCTTAGAGCCGGTCTGCATGACAGGCGGGCCCCAGCCCCCGCGCCGCAGGGGAGGACTTTGGAGGCGTGTAGGAGAAGACTCAGCCCGTGACAGTTGAGGGTGCAAGCAGGGGGAGTTGCCTTTAAAAGGAGGGCGACCCCCTTCGTAAGGCGACCATGTCTCCTTCCTCCCCTATGCATTGTGTCTCTCCATCTTCCGAGCCTCCGGATGGGGGGAACCGCCGTCTTTTCGCTCCATCGCTGGAGGAACGCAACTCCGTGGGAGTTGGTACCTTTCCGCCATTGTTCGGCTTCAAGGATTTTCATCACACAGCCCAGCGGCTCCCCTCCGCTGGTGATCACCCAAGATGGTGGCCTCCAGCTCCCGAATGGGGAGGGGCAAACCGGGCTGCGGTCCCGGCCCCGCCCTCAGTGTTGAGGGTGTTCGTCATCCTCGCCGGGGCGGGGAGCGAGGCGAGCCGGGGCCCCACCTCCTACGCGGGTCGGCGGGCCACCTCATTTTCCAGCTTCTGGTGGTGGCAATCGCCTTTTAGCCCCACGGCGGAGACATCCTCCAGTCATGCCGGGGAAGGAGAACTGTTGCTGCCCAGCTAGGATGCAACATTCCGTCTTCCCCCTCGCATTCGCGGCGAGGACGGCTGCGAGGATCTGCCGGGGTGCTTAGGGGCGTCCCGCGTTTGCCGGTGATTCGCCCAGAGCTTGTTGCTCCACGGGCTTCCCTGGCGGGGAGGTTGTCCGTACCCGCGGGGACGGAACCGGAGTTCCGTTTGTAATGGCACTCCGAGTGCCGGGTTTTTTGTTCATTTTGGCTTTCGGGGCCTGAACATGTATGTAACCACGGCACGGAGCCGTGTTTTTTCCTCATTTCCGAGCACTAAGACTCGTCCGCTGATTGTCTGAACCGCTTCACCAAGCGTGAGTTGCCCCGTGTCAAGGTGACGAGTGAGGTATCCGTATCCCGGAGGCGTAGGAATCCCTCGGCTCGGTCGGCCCTGTTGTCCGAGGCTCCTCTAGCTTAGTTAAAGAAACCCCTCGGCCGCTCTTCGACGAGCCGAGGCCAGGGGTAGCGATATCAGCACGAGCAGAGGCGGAGTCGGCTCGAAAATGAAACCTGGTTGGCCGGAGCCTAGCCAGGTTGTCCGTTGGCAGGATCGACGTCGGAGTTGATCAGCCGAGGCTTCGGACCGAGCTGGCGCCCTCGGAAGGCGGTCGGCCGAGGCCCCGGAGGTGGCCGAGCCGTCCGCTCGGGCCGGGTTCTCGGAGAAGTCCCTGGCAGAGATTGCTCGAGCGTGGTGATGACGTCGTCCTTCGGAGCGGAGGTCTTCGGACCGCGTCGCCGTCCGAGGCTAGGTCGGGCCTTGCCGAAGGTGCTGTCGACGCCGAGGGTGTCATCGCCCTCTTCCAGCGTCAAGATCCGAGCCTGCAGGGTCAAATCGTCTTGTAGCGTGGGCCCTGTGCGGCCGTCGAGGCCAGAACACACACCCTTGCTGCGTTATAAAGCTGCGTCCCTTTTCCTCTTGTTTCGAGTATCTGGACTTTCCGTCGGTAGCAGGGATGTTAGTGCGAGCAAGAGTTGCTTCTCGCGGAAGGTGATGAGTGAGGTATCCGTATCCCGGAGGCGTGGGAGTCCCTCGGCTTGGTCGGCCTTGCCGCTTACGCGTACTTTTACCCGTCCATGAGGCCCTGTCACCGACTCGGTCGAGAAGGCTCGAAGAATCGCTTCGACAGAAGAGCTTCCGTACGTAAAGACTCGTTCGATCCGCGGATTCACCTTATCCGAGCGCGAGTTACTTATCGCAGAAGGTGATGAGTGAGGTATCCGTATCCCGGAGGCGTAGGAGTCCCTCGGCTCGGTCAGCCTTGACTGCTTACGTGTACCCCGTCGTTTCCGGGACCCACTTTTCGAAGTAGTCAAAAAGCACGAAAGATGTTCTAGTAAAAGAGATTTTTTGTTCGAGGAAAATTTTGACGCAGAGGGGGTTTCCCCCCTTTTAGCCCCCGAGGGAGGGTCGGGCTTTGCCGAGGCGAGGCCGACCCTTCCTTGTTGACTAAACTTTGCGTGGGTGCGAGGTGTATGAACAATTTGGAAACATCTCAAGGGTAGAAGCGACGTAGCTGTTGGATGTTCCAAGCGTTGCCGTAGACCTCGCCTTGACTGTTGGCCAGCTTGTACGTTCCGGGCTTCAGAACTTTGGCGATGATGAACGGCCCTTCCCAGGGGGGCGTGAGCTTGTGCCTCCCTCGGGCGTCCTGCCGCAGCCGAAGCACCAGATCGCCCACCTGGAGATCTCGGGGTCGGACCCCTCGGGCGTGGTAGCGTCGCAAGGACTGCTGGTACCGCGCCGAGTGTAGTAAGGCCCTGTCCCGAGCCTCATCCAGCTGGTCCAGCGAGTCTTCTCGGCTAGCTTGGTTGCTTTCTTCGTTGTAGGCCCTCGTCCTCGGGGAGCCGTATTCCAGGTCAGTGGGCAGGACGGCCTCGGCCCCGTAGATCAGGAAGAAAGGCGTGAAACCCGTGGCTCGGCTCGGCGTCGTCCTCAGGCTCCAGACCACCGAGGGGAGTTCCTTCATCCACCGTTTGCCGAACTTGTTGAGGTTGTTGTAGATCCGAGGCTTGAGCCCTTGTAGGATCATGCCATTGGCACGCTCTACTTGCCCATTCGACATGGGATGAGCCACGGTGGCCCAGTCCACCCGGATGTTGTGATCCTCGCAAAAATCCAAGAATTTTTTGCCGGTGAACTGGGTGCCATTGTCGGTGATGATGGAGTTCGGGACCCCGAAGCGATGGATGATGTTGGTGAAGAACGCCACCGCCTGCTCGGACCTGATGCTGTTCAGGGGTCGGACCTCGATCCACTTGGAGAATTTGTCGACGGCGACCAGCAGGTGCGTGTAGCCCCCGGGCGCCTTCTGCAGAGGGCCGACGAGGTCCAGACCCCACACAGCGAAGGGCCAGGTGATGGGTATCGTCTGCAGAGCCTGAGCGGGCAGGTGGGTCTGCTTCGCATAGAATTGGCACCCTTCGCAGGCGTGGACAATTCTAGTGGCGTCGGCCACCGCCGTTGGCCAGTAGAAACCTTGGCGGAAAGCGTTCCCGACGAGGGTTCGGGGTGCTGCATGATGGTCGCAAGCCCCGAGTGTATTTCTCGCAGGAGTTCCTGACCTTCGGCGATGGAGATGCATCGCTGGAGGATGCCCGAGGGGCTACGGTGGTAGAGCCCCTTCTCATCGCCTAGCAAGACGAACGATTTGGCGCGTCGCGCTACCCGCCGAGCCTCGGCTCGGTCGAGGGGCAGTTCTCCTTGGTGGAGATATTGCAGGTACGGGGTTTGCCAGTCTTGATCTGGCACGACCCCGTTCCGCTCCTCCTCGATGCGCAGCGCTTCGCCCTCGGGCTCCGAGGGTTCCTCGGGTTGAGCCGAGGATGGCTCGGGCTGGGCCGAGGTCACCTCGGACGAGGCCGAGGGTGCCTCGGGCTCGGGCGCGTCGCCTATCTTGATGGAGGGTTGGTGCAGATCTCGGGAGAAGACGTCCGGGGGAACCGTCGTTCGCCCCGAGGCTATCTTCGCTAGCTCGTCCGCAGTCTCGTTGTAGCGCCGGGCGATGTGGTTAAGCTCGAGCCCGTAGAACTTGTCTTCCAGGCGTCGAACCTCCTCACAGTAGGCCTCCATCTTCGGGTCGCGGCAGAGGGAGTTCTTCATGACTTGGCCGCGTGCATCGAGGCGTCGGACCCCTAGCTCGATGGCGATTCGCAATCCGTTGATCAGAGCCTCGTACTCAGCCACATTGTTGGACGCCGGGAAATGGAGGCGGAGCACGTAGCGCAGGTGTTTCCCGAGGGGCGAGACGAAGAGCAGGCCCGCGCCAGCTCCCGTCTTCATCAGCGACCCGTCGAAAAACATGGTCCAGAGCTCTGGTTGGATCGGAGCCGTTGGCAACTGGGTATCGACCCATTCGGCAACGAAATCCGCCAGTACCTGGGACTTGATGGCCTTCCGAGGGGCGAACGAGATTGCCTCGCCCATGATTTCCACCGCCCACTTCGCGATCCGCCCCGAGGCTTCTCGGCACTGGATGATCTCCCCCAGGGGGAAGGATGACACCACAGTCACCGGATGGGACTCGAAGTAATGTCGCAGCTTTCGCCTCGTCAGGATCACTGCGTATAGCAGCTTCTGGACTTGTGGGTAGCGGATCTTGGTCTCGGACAGCACTTCGCTGACGAAGTAAACTGGCCTCTGAATGGGCAAAGCATGCCCCTCTTCCTGCCTTTCGACCACGATCGCGGCGCTGACCACCTGAGTGGTTGCGGCGACGTAGACCAGGAGGGCTTCTCCATCAGCTGGGGGTACCAAGATGGGCGCCTGGGTGAGGAGCGCCTTCAGGTTCCCGAGGGCTTCCTCGGCCTCGGGAGTCCAAGTGAAGCACTCGGCCTTCCTTAAGAGGCGGTACAGGGGCAGGCCTCTTTCGCCGAGGCGCGAGATGAAACGGCTCAAGGCCGCGAGGCATCCCATGACCCTCTGTACGCCTTTTAAGTCCTTGATGGGCCCCATGTTTGTGATGGCCGCGATCTTCTCCGGGTTGGCTTCGATGCCCCGCTCGGAGACGATGAATCCCAAAAGCATGCCCCGGGGCACCCCGAAGACGCACTTCTCGGGATTGAGCTTGACGCCCTTCGCCTTGAGACACCGGAATGTCAGTTCGAGGTCGGAGAGAAGGTCAGAGGCTTTCCTCGTCTTGACTACGATGTCATCGACGTAGGCCTCGACCGTGCGACCGATGTGTTCGCCGAACACATGGTTCATGCACCGCTGGTACGTTGCACCCGCGTTCCTCAAACCGAACGGCATTGTGACATAACAGTACATGCCGAAGGGCGTGATGAAAGAAGTCGCGAGCTGGTCGGACTCTTTCATCTTGATTTGATGATACCCTGAGTAGGCATCGAGGAAAGACAGGGTTTCGCACCCTACAGTGGAGTCCACGATTTGATCGATGCGAGGCAGAGGGTAGGGGACTTTCGGACATGCTTTGTTGAGACCAGTGTAGTCTACACACATCCGCCACTTCCCCCCTTTTTTCCTCACAAGTACAGGGTTGGCAAGCCATTCGGGATGGAATACCTCTTTAATGAACCCTGCTGCCATCAGCTTGTGGATCTCCTCGCCTATCACCCTGCGCCTTTCCTCGTCGAATCGGCGCAGAGGCTGTCTGACCGGTCGGGCCCCGGCCCGAATATCCAGCGAGTGCTCGGCGACATCCCTCGGTATGCCGGGCATGTCCGAGGGACTCCACGCAAAGACGTCGGCGTTTGCGCGGAGAAAGTCGACGAGCACTGCTTCCTATTTGGGGTCGAGCCCGGATCCGATTCGAATCTGCTTGGAGGCGTCGCCACTGGGGTCGAGAGGGACGGCCTTGACCGTCTCCGCTGGCTCGAAGTTGCCGGCGTGTCGCTTCACGTCCGGCACCTCTCGGGAGAGGCTTTCCAGGTCGGCAATGAGGGCCTCGGACTCGGCGAGGGCCTCGGCGTACTCCACGCACTCCACATCGCATTCGAATGCGTGTTTGTACGTGGGGCCGACGGTGATGACCCCGTTGGGGCCCGGCATCTTGAGCTTCAGGTAGGTGTAGTTGGGGATGGCCATGAACTTCGCGTAGCATGGCCTTCCCAACACTGCGTGGTAGGTTCCTCGGAACCCGACCACCTCGAACGTCAAAGTCTCCCTTCGGAAGTTGGAGGGTGTTCCGAGGCAGACAGGGAGGTCGAGCTGTCCGAGGGGCTGGACGCGCTTCCCGGGGATGATCCCGTGGAAGGGCGCAGCGCCTGCTCGGACGGATGACAGATCGACGCGCAGGCAGCCTGAGGGTCTCAGCGTAGATGATGTTGAGGCAGCTGCCCCCATCCATCAAGACCTTGGTGAGCCTGACATCGCCGATGACGGGGTCGACGACGAGCGGGTACTTCCCCGGGCTCGGCACGTGGTCGGGGTGGTCGTCCCGGTCGAAGGTGATGGGCTTGTCGGACCAGTCTAGGTAGACTGGTGCCGCCACCTTCACCGAGCAGACCTCCCGACGCTCTTGCTTACGATGCCGAGCCGAGGCATTCGCCGCATGCCCTCCGCAGATCATGAAGCAGTCGCGGACCTCTGGGAACTCTCCTGCTTGGCGATCCTCCCTTTTGTCGTCGTCGCGGGCCTTGCCACCCTCTGCGGGTGGCCCGGCCCTGTGGAAGTGGCGCCGAAGCATGACGCACTCCTCGAGGGTGTGCTTGACGGGCCCCTGATGGTAGGGGCACGTCTCCTTGAGAGCCTTGTCGAAGAGGTTGGCGCCTCCGGGGGGCTTCCGAGGGTTCTTGTGCTCGGCGGCGGCGACAAGGTCTACATCGGGAACGTCGCGTTTCGCTTGCGACTTCCTCCTGCCTTTCTTCTTGGCGCCGCGCGGAGTAGACGCCTCGGGAGCATCTTCCGACGGGCGGCCCTGGGGCTGCTTGTCCTTTCGGAAGATGGCCTCTACCGCCTCCTGGCCGGAGGCGAACTTGGTGGCGATGTCCATCAGCTCGCTCGCCCTGGTGGGGGTCTTGCGACCCAACTTGCTCACCAGGTCACGGCAGGTGGTGCCGGCGAGGAACGCGCCGATGACATCGGAGTCGGTGACGTTGGGCAGCTCGGTGCGCTGCTTCGAGAACCGCCGGATGTAGTCCCGGAGAGACTCTCCCGGCAGTTGCCGACAGCTTCGGAGGTCCCAGGAATTCCCGGGGCGCACGTACGTGCCCTGGAAGTTGCCGGCGAAAGCCTGGACCAAATCTTCCCAGTTGGAAATCTGCCCCGGAGGCAGGTGCTCCAACCAGGCACGAGCGGTGTCGGAGAGGAACAGGGGGAGGTTGCGGATGATGAGGTTGTCATCGTCCGTCCCACCCTAGTTGACAGGCCAGGCGGTAGTCCGCAAGCCACAATTCCGGTCTCGTTTCCCCCGAGTACTTCGTGATAGTAGTCGGGGGTCGGAATCGGGGCGGAAACGGCGCCCGCCGAATGGCTCGGCTAAAGACCTGCGGACCGGGTGGTTCGGGCGAGGGACTCCGATCCTCCCCGCTGTCGTAGCGTCCCCCACGCCTGGGGTGATAGCCTCGGCGCACCCTTTCGTCGAGGCGTGCCCGACGGTCGCGATGAGGGTGCTCGTCGCCGAGGCGGCCCGGGGCCGCAGGCGCGGTGTTGCGCGTGCGCCCGGTGTAGACCGAGGCTTCCCGCGTGAGTCGGGAAGTCGCAGCACGAGGTTCCGAGGGGTACCCCTGCCTTCGGGAGGCAGAGCTTTCGGCCCGCCGGGCCGCAGCGCCTTCCAGGAGATGCTTGAGTTCTCCCTGGATTCGCCGACCCTCGGTGGTCGATGACTCCGGCATCGCGCGGAGGAGCATCGCTGCGGCGGCCAGGTCCTGACCGGTTCCGCCGGATGCGGGTGGCGGTCTGTCCCTGGCATCGTTGGTGATGCGGTGCTGGAGACCTTGGGGCAGGTGACGTATTCCCCCGGCCGGGGGCTGGCTCGCCCATACCTGCCCGATGTTCTGGCGGATTGCCTCGAGCGCTCCCGCTCCCTCATCGAGCCCGGCCTGCGCCCCGCGGACTTGCTCGAGCTGTGGGTCGTGACCCCCCGCCGGAACGAGGACCACAGCTAGCTCCCGCGGGATGTCGGCGCGAGGCGCTGGCCTAGGGGGATCACCATCCTCCGGCATGCCGAGACAGCCGCCTCCGGAGGGATCCCCGAGCTCGATGTGGAAACATTCGCGGCTCGGGCCGCGGTCCTTGTCGTCAAGGCTGCGGCTGCCGTCGGAACAGTCGGAGAGGCAGTAGTCACATGCGGTCATGAAGTCCCGCATGGCACTGGGGTTGCCAGATCCGGAGAAATCCCAGCAGATGCTGGGGTCGTCATCTTCCTCGGACCCAGAGGGTCCGTAGGTCGAGACACCCGTCAATCGGTCCCAAGGCGACCGCACACGAAACCCCAGAGAGGTTGCACTCGCCTCAACGTGAGCGCCCGCCAAAGCGAGGTCGCCAGGCGGGCTGAGGCCGAGTCGAAATGACGAAAGATGGGTAGCAGTCGGTACCTTTTTGTCGACGAGGAGCGATGAAGTCACGTCAGGGGCTGATCGCGCCGTCGTCCTGGGTGCGAGGGCGACGTCCTGCAGGCCCTCCGTGAACGTGCTGGCGTCGTCCACCTACTCGGGGTCGACGTGTTGCGGGGGGATGCTGCTCGCCTTTGCCTCGAACGCGAGGGCGACGCTTGGCGTGTCCTCCGTTGGGGCGCCGGGGATGTCGATTTGCTCGACAGCCGTCGGAGCGCGGCCTCCCGCTCGGCCCTGGTTGCCCCGCCTCCTCCTCCTCCGATGGCGAGGGAGAGGATGGGGCGAGCTCGAAAGTTGTCCTTCCCCCACGCGGGAAAGGCGTCGTCGATTCCGCCGCCGGCGGGCGGGCTGTCCGCCACCATTGTCGCTGTCGCGCGGCGGTGGAAGGAGTATCATGTCGTAGTTGCCGTCGAAGGACATGAACTCGAGACTCCCGAAACGGAGCACCGTCCCGGGTCGAAGAGGTCGTTGGAGACTGCCCATCTGGAGCTTGACGGGAAACTGCTCGTCAACACGCAGCAGGCCCCTACCTGGCGCGCCAACTGTCGGCGTTCCGAGACCGGGGGGTCCCCGAGCCGACGAGTGAGTGTGCCGCGTGCCCCAGCCCAGATGGGTCGAGCGCGTGGGCGAGCGCGAAGGGGGGAGAGAGAGCGAGGTGGCCGGAGCCGGGTCGTGAGGGAGTCGGAGAATTCCCGCGGCCTTCGTGTTCGTCCCGCGCCCAGGTCGGGTGCGCTTGCAGTAGGGGGTTACAAGCGTCCGCGCGAGGTGAGGGGAGCGGGCGGCCCCGAGAGAGCGCCTGCCCCTGCCCTTCGTCCCCGCGAGGCCAACCTCTTCTAAGAAGGCCCTGGTCCTTCCTTTTATAGTCGTAAGGAGAGGATCCAGGTGTACAAAATGGGGGTGTAGCAAGGTGCTACGTGTCTAGCGAGGGAGAGCTAGCGCCCTGAGTACATGCCAAGGTGGCAGCCGGAGAGATCTTGGCACCCTGTTGGTGTGGCGTCGTGGCTGTTGGAGGAGTAACGGAGCCGGACGGAGGGACAGCTGTCGGAGTGGCTGGGCCCTTGCTGACGTCCTCCTGCCTTCGTAAGGGAGCTGTGAGCCGCCGTCGTCACGGTCTAGCGAGGCGCCATCATTGCCTATCTGGCGTAGCTGGCCAGATGGGACGCCGGTCTTGTTCTCTGCGACCCAAGTCGGCTCAGGGCAGGGTGACGATGACGCTTCCTGTTGACGTGGCGGTCTTGTGTCCTAGGTCGGGCGTCGTGGAGGCTCCTCCGAAGTCGAGGTCGAGTCCGTCCTGCATGACAGAGGCCGAGCCCGAACCCCTGGGTCGGGCGAGGCGGAGGTCGTTCGGCAGAGGCCGAGGCGGAGTCCGAGCCCTGGGTCGGGCGAGGCGGAGTTCGTCGTCTTCCGGGGCCTTAGCCCGAGTCCGAGCCCTGGGTCGGGCGGAGCGGAGTTCGCCGTCTTCCGGGGCCTTAGCCCGAGTCCGAGCCCTGGGTCGGGCGGAGCGGAGTTCGCCGTCTTCCGGGGCCTTAGCCCGAGTCCGAGCCCTGGGTCGGGCGGAGCGGAGTTCGCCGTCTTCCGGGGCCTTAGCCCGAGTCCGAGCCCTGGGTCGGGCGGAACCTCCTATGGCACCTCTGGCGAAGTCTGGTCGCCCGTCGGTCTTACCTTTTGCGTTGAATGCCCCGGTGACTTGGTCGGTTGGCGCGGTGATTTAGTCAGGGTTACTTCTTATCGAAGGCGGGGCCTCGGGCGAGCCGGTGATGCGTCTGCCGTGAAAGAGGAGGCCTCAGGCGAGACGGAGTCATCTTAGGGTCGGCTGCCCTCGCCCGAGGCTAGGCTCGGGCGTGGCGTGATCGAGTCACTCGTATGGACTGATCCCTGACTTAATCAAACCCATCAGGCCTCTGCAGCTTTATGCTGATGGGGGTTACCAGCTGAGAATTAGGCGTCTTGAGGGTACCCCTAATTATGGTCCCCGACAAATAGTAATGATAAATAGTAACGATGATGAATAGTGTATGTGAATAGTAACGATGAATAGTAATGGTGAATAGTAACGATGAATAGTAACGGTGAATAGTAATGGTGAATAGTGACAGTGAATAGTTCGTATGAACGAACGATGAACGATGAATAGGAACTATGAACGAACGGATGAACGATCGAATGATCGGACGAACGAACGATTGGAATTTCGGCAGCATAACGGTAGGAAAAAGATTATTTGGGCGAACGAACGGACGAACGATCGAACGATCGGACGAACGGACGAACGAACCATGAACGATCGGACGAACGATCGAACGATCGGACGAACGAACGAACAAACTAAGAACAGGGGACGAACGATCGAAGAACGATCGAACGATCCTTGTGCTAGTGTGTGCTTGTGTGGAACATGGAGTGGGTGTGTGGGGGGGGAGAGAGTTGCCATGAAATGGCTTGGGGTGGGATGAGAGGAGGCCCTTGCCCCTCTATTTATAGCCATGGTGGGGGGATTAGGGGGAGGGATGAGAGGATTAGTGGGAGGGATGAGAGGATTAGTGGGAGATTAGCATGTATTTGTCTTGTATAAGTGAGATTAACTTGTAGAGCTCACCGTATGACACTGGAGGCATACGTATACGTATGAGCATGAGGAAGGTTATGAAGAAAATATTTGTAGGGACTTGAAAAATGATTCTGAAGGTATTTCTCAAGAGGAAAATACCTGGAGATATATCGGTGGAATATTTGGGCAGTATTTCTGGAAAGAACTTGAAGGGGATTACTCGGGAAATATCTGGGCGGTATTTCTGGAAACAAATTGAGGGTGATCACTGGGGAAATATTTGTAGGATATTTGAGGAGGATTTTGGAGAGAATATAGACCACTATATTTTATTTGCTGATATCAACTCGCAAACAAACATTTTGAAATGAAATTTGAAATTCATTTTGAATTTAGAGGGAGTTTGAGAAAATTTCAGGATTTGAATTTTTGGGATGCTACAAATCTACCCCACTTAAAAGGAATCTCGTCCTCGAGATTTGGCTTAGAAGGGTTATGGGTATAGCTTTACTTCAGCTACATATCTTCACTTTGCAACTCTTCGAGGAGATGGAACTTCAACAAAATCCGGCCTTTGAGGAGCATCCGGTTGCTGATTGCAAATGCTGATTCTGGCTACTCAAAGATCATCTTCAGGCTTCCGCTTTCGCTTGGCAGCTAGCTTATTGAGGAAGCATCGATGCCAACACGCAAACCTTTCTCTTGCGAACTCCCACATGGATTCCTTCCTTGATTGGTCTTCTGGTGCTTCATCAACAAAACTTGGGTAACCACTTCTCATCCAGAAACTTATAAGCTTCGATGATCTGGTCCTCCACAAGCTTACTAAGGCCTTCTTCTTTTTCTCCATAGCAGGAACCTTACTGGAATACTACCCCACTTAAAAAAATGAGGGTAGAACTCTTGAATCTTGGGGATTTGATCTCCTTGAAGTACCTCATAACAAGGGTGTTACGGGGCCTTCTTCTGCTGTCTCTGCTTGAGCAGACTACAGAGAGATGACTGACACAGGGTTGATTCTGGGAGAACCTTCTTCTTATCTTCTCTTCACTATCTTCTTTTATCTTCTCACTTTTCACTGCCTCTTTCTTTCTCTTTGCTCTTTGTAACACCCAAATTCTGAATTTGGGATTGGTAGAAGAAATCTGAGCAAAGTGTCATAATGATTTGGAAATTAGGGAATAAGAAAGTGATGAGAAAAGAATTTTACTTTTAAAGAAAACCATTTATACATCCCATGAAATAAATAACAAGGAGAATAAAGCTTAACTTAGTAAAATTAAAATAATATGGTTTATATTCACCTTTGGGTTCCAATTGATACATTTGAAAAATCTGAAAACTAAAATAGAAGTATAAATTTGAATTTGGAATAGAAAATAGAAAATAAAAGAGAAGGGAAGAACTAAGAAAAATACTACATAAAATAAAATAAAAATCAGAATAAACATCCTTCACACTTAAATTATTAAATTATACCATTCAAACTGAGGACAAGTTATTTCACAAAGTTTGAATTTAAACTTGAACTCAAATTGGATTTGAAAATGGAGAAAAGAAAATAGAAAATAAAAAAAGAAAAAGACTAAAACTTTACCTGGGCCGGCGGCTTCACTTTCGGCCCATCCACTGTTCTCCCACGCGCGGCCCATTTAACCCACGCGCGCGCCCAACGGGCACTGACAAGTCGGGCCCGCGCGTCATACATCGCTCCCGCGCGCGCGCCTTCGTCTATGACATTCGGGCCCCATCCGTCAGCCGGGGCTTCCCTTCGTCAGTCACGCGCGCTGATCTCGCGTGCTCGCCGCTGGCGCTTACACTCGGGGCCCACTGGTCGGTCTCTCGTCCCGCGCTCGCCTGCCCTCCCTCTCTCTGGTCCGCGGGGCCCGCTCGTCGGGTCCGTCTTCCTCGCGGCGAACGGACTCCGCGAAGCTCTCCGTGGATCTCGGCCTCCGTGCAACGGCCGCAGGTCGTTCCTTGGGTATAAAAGCCGAAGCTCCGCGACCCCTTCCCTCCATCCACCCGTGAGCTCAAGCGAAAGAAGACCGCCACCGCCGCCATAGCCATAATCCGCCGGTGACTCTCCTCTGAGCACGTGCACCGGTTCGCGCGTGTGGGTGAGGACGTTCGCCGGAGACCCGTGAAGTCGACCGTGCCTTCAATTTGAACCGTGTGGTCTCGAGGCGGCGGGAATTCCTCGTCGCACCTTCTCCTCCGCCGCAAATCCGCCCCTCGCCGTGGCCGACGTCACCCGAGCAACCATCCGTGGTAATATCCCCTTGATCTTGTTCGCCAAGTCCCCCTGCACGAGTAGCTCGGTTCAATTTTGAGTATGGCGCGAGGAAACGACCAATTGCTGCCTCGCCGGCGTGCTCCGCCGAGCGTGCGGGGCGGCGCCGCCGCGCGTGGGTGTCCCGTTGGGGGGAAAACCGTGCGCCGTCGGATCCTTAAGGGACGGGCTAGATTAGATCCCGCGTACCGGTTCGGTCTGATCTTCTTCTGGCCGTCCGATTTGGATCAGACGGATGACAGGTGTAGCGAGCGTTTTGAATCTGAAGCGTTGAGATTTGATCGTGCGGTGGCCGACGCGTACCGTTTCGATCCACTCCAGATCTAATTTGGAGCACGCATGTCTAATCCAACGGCCAGAACGGCCTGATACCCCTTCGCCCTGGCAGTATTTTAAAAGAGCCCCTCGGTTAGTTAGGAATTAACCCGCAATCCACCTTGGTTGTCGTCTGTGCCTTAAGAATTCTTGCGCCGAGCCCCCTGCGCTTCTGTTTAATTGAGGTGCAGTCCAGTGGATAGGAAAATCATAGAAAATGATTTAGAAAATGATTTTTAGTGTTAAAATAAATCCAGAAACTTATTTAATTCATAACTAATTCATTTTAGCTCCTTTTTGACCCATTCCAGTTGCAATAATTTTGTTTTAATATTATTTATCACCTAGTACCTTTGTTTAGCCAAGAAACTTGAAGCAAAATTGTTCATTTGAATTACTCTGTTCTAGGTGCTTAATAACTTCAGAAATTCATAACTAAATAACTATAACTCCAAATTTAGTGATTCTTGTTCCTACGATCTCGTAGCAACGCGTAGATTATTATAATACAGTTTGTACTTATGTTTGGTGTAATGTTAATTTTGCCTATACAATGTTTGTTTGTATTGCTACGACTAGAGCGAGGTCACGTGTCATCTGAAGAGCAAGTTGGTACCTGGAATCTCAAGGCCCAGGCAAGTTGTGCCCTTGATCACTTCTTTTTACCCACTCATGTTCTAATTAATCATAATGATCTGCATAGGTTAATTTTGATGGGACCCAATAGGTTACCCTAGTTTGTCTATCTTTATACCTTGTTTACCACTGAACTTTTTGGGTAGTACTTGCTAGTGCTTTATGTGGTTTTGGGTATGAAGGTATATTATTCATGATCACACTTTTATAATATGTTTATTATTACTGTTCATGATAAGATCATTATGTTAATTGGAACATGGAGAACCACCCGGGAAAACAGTGCTACCACAAGGGAGGAATGGGACCCCTTGGCTGATTAATTAGGAAAGCTAGTGGAAGACTACCTTACCCGAAAGGGGCAAGGGCAGTAGGGGAGTGGTCAGTGTAGGGAGGCCCTCGGGAGGATTTTGCTGCGATGGCGGTCCTGCAAGGGATTCCTGCATTGGAACTTCCTATAAACTGTAGCGGGTTTTCGGAAGCTAGTGGAACTTTGTAAAGGCCTCGTAGTGGATCCCTAGCCATTCACCTCGGTAGTGTCTAAGGGCCTTGCAAACCCTGGCGACATGGGATACACGACTTGTGGGTAAAGATGCGCAACCTCTGCAGAGTGTAAAACTGGTATACTAGCCGTGCTCACGGTCATGAGCAGCTCGGACACTCACATGATTAAATTATGGAACTTAAACTCAATTTGTCATATGCATTGCATCGCAGGTGAAGTTGTTACTTTTGTTCTACTATTTAACTGGGTTGGTATTTACTTATACTTAGTAACTGCTAATAAAATTTTGACCAACTTTAAAAGCAATGCTCAGCTCTAACCATCTTCTTTGGTAAGCCTTACACTTCACGTGAGCTCCCACCTTTGGCGAGTTCATGCACATTATTCCCCACAACTTGTTGAGCGATGAACGTATGTGAGCTCACTCTTGCTGTCTCACCCCCCCCCACAGGTCAAGAGCAGGTACCACAGGATGAGGCAGATTGGAGGATGCTGCGATGAGTTCGTGAGAGGTCTAGGCCGTCGTCTCCCAGTCAACTTTGGGTTGCTGGACCGTTGTCTCCTTATAATGTAATTATTTATTTTGTATAGAACTCCTGTTATATATAAAGATGTGACATTCGATCCTGTGCCACTATACATCATATGTGTGAGACTTGGTCCCAGCACACCTGGTGTTTATGTTTACGCCCGGGTTTTGGACCCCTAAAATCCGGGTGTTACAGAAGTGGTATCAGAGGAATGTTGACTGTAGGACGAAACCTAGATAGAACTGGACAACCATAGTCTACTTATCTTTGCTACTCTGATTCTTTCTAAACTTTTCACAATCTTTTCCCATCTATTTCCGCTTTACTCTGATTACTCTTACCTTTTCTTTCTAAAGACAAATGTGGATTTCACACTTTGAAATCCTGTGCCTAAAGTGACCTTTAGGAATAGGAGACCTACTCTCAGGAACAAAAACAAAACTCTTTTTATAGATATCTATGAACTTGAATGTTTGTTCTTATGATACTTGCCTGATTTGGATCTTTGATTGAGTGTGATGAGTTGTGGAGTAATGTCCACAATTGCATCTGCATATACACATAGGTATAAAAAAATATAATTATAAAATAACTAGACAACCTAGATTGTCCCCATTGGAACATATCTAGCTTAAGAGATTTATCTTATCCTAAAAAGATCTCATTCTAACCAATTCATCTTATCTTAAAAGATTCTCCCTTATCTTAATAGATCCACCTCATCTTAAAAGATTCTTCTTACCTTAATAAATTCACCTTATCTTGAAGAGATTCTAACCTACCTACATCATATAATCCATCCTATCCCAAAAGATTCTAACATGTATCCTACCCTAGTAGATCTATCTGACCTAAACTAGTCTAACCTAGTCATATCCAACCTAATCTAGATTTTATCTAATCTATTATGATCTAATCTAGAGTAAGTTACTTAATGCTGGTACACAAGATGTGGCCATACTCCTAAATCACTTAAGCCTAATTTGGAGACTTATATCAACTTGGCCATACACAACAACTCGACCTATATAACAAGTTACATAACTTACCCAAACAATAGAGTCTTAATGGATTGCATAGTCTATCAAACCCCACCTAAAACAAACTTGTAACCTACATCTTGTAGTCTATCTCACCCATATATATCTCTCATCTTGACAGATTCCATCTTGCCCTTAGATATTCACCTTATACGATTAGTTACCCCAATCTGGACATAAAACAAAGATTAAGCCCTACTAAAGAATCTTCAGATTATAACCAGCTACTAGCTTATTCATTCCGCTTATTGAATAATTTTCCTTTGCAAAAACTATTACCCTGTGCCTCTAACTTTCATGGTCAATACCAGGAAAGGAAAGATTATCACGTAACAGCAAACAGAAATGAATCCTCCAAATCCTCCACCTGTTGAGATCGATCAAGTGGTTGCTACCCAAAGACTGGTAATACAACAATTAACAGACCTGGTGACCAAGATGCAAAATCAGATAAGACAACAACGCGAGGAAATACGTCAGGGCCGCCAAGAAATAAGGCAAGCACGGTTGGAGAGACAACAACAACAACAACCTCCACCACCACCACCAACTCCACCAAGCTACATAGATATAAATTATGATGATTTATAAGATTTAAATGTTACTTTAGTTAGTAGATGATATGATATTATTTTAGAAGGAACAATAAGGTCTATTGACCCTATGTTTTGTTAAAGAATTATACCTCATGCTGAGATTTCTTTTGTGCATATGTTCCGAGAACAATATGAGTATACATCCTTTTCTTACAAATCTCGAGGACGAGATTATTTTTAAGGGGGGTAGGATTTGTAACACCCAAATTCTGAATTTGGGATTGGTAGAAGAAATCTGAGCAAAGTGTCATAATGATTTGGAAATTAGGGAATAAGAAAGTGATGAGAAAAGAATTTTACTTTTAAAGAAAACCATTTATACATCCCATGAAATAAATAACAAGGAGAATAAAGCTTAACTTAGTAAAATTAAAATAATATGGTTTATATTCACCTTTGGGTTCCAATTGATACATTTGAAAAATCTGAAAACTAAAATAGAAGTATAAATTTGAATTTGGAATAGAAAATAGAAAATAAAAGAGAAGGGAAGAACTAAGAAAAATACTACATAAAATAAAATAAAAATCAGAATAAACATCCTTCACACTTAAATTATTAAATTATACCATTCAAACTGAGGACAAGTTATTTCACAAAGTTTGAATTTAAACTTGAACTCAAATTGGATTTGAAAATGGAGAAAAGAAAATAGAAAATAAAAAAAGAAAAAGACTAAAACTTTACCTGGGCCGGCGGCTTCACTTTCGGCCCATCCACTGTTCTCCCACGCGCGGCCCATTTAACCCACGCGCGCGCCCAACGGGCACTGACAAGTCGGGCCCGCGCGTCATACATCGCTCCCGCGCGCGCGCCTTCGTCTATGACATTCGGGCCCCATCCGTCAGCCGGGGCTTCCCTTCGTCAGTCACGCGCGCTGATCTCGCGTGCTCGCCGCTGGCGCTTACACTCGGGGCCCACTGGTCGGTCTCTCGTCCCGCGCTCGCCTGCCCTCCCTCTCTCTGGTCCGCGGGGCCCGCTCGTCGGGTCCGTCTTCCTCGCGGCGAACGGACTCCGCGAAGCTCTCCGTGGATCTCGGCCTCCGTGCAACGGCCGCAGGTCGTTCCTTGGGTATAAAAGCCGAAGCTCCGCGACCCCTTCCCTCCATCCACCCGTGAGCTCAAGCGAAAGAAGACCGCCACCGCCGCCATAGCCATAATCCGCCGGTGACTCTCCTCTGAGCACGTGCACCGGTTCACGCGTGTGGGTGAGGACGTTCGCCGGAGACCCGTGAAGTCGACCGTGCCTTCAATTTGAACCATGTGGTCTCGAGGCGGCGGGAATTCCTCGTCGCACCTTCTCCTCCGCCGCAAATCCGCCCCTCGCCGTGGCCGACGTCACCCGAGCAACCATCCGTGGTAATATCCCCTTGATCTTGTTCGCCAAGTCCCCCTGCACGAGTAGCTCGGTTCAATTTTGAGTATGGCGCGAGGAAACGACCAATTGCTGCCTCGCCGGCGTGCTCCGCCGAGCGTGCGGGGCGGCGCCGCCGCGCGTGGGTGTCCCGTTGGGGGGAAAACCGTGCGCCGTCGGATCCTTAAGGGACGGGCTAGATTAGATCCCGCGTACCGGTTCGGTCTGATCTTCTTCTGGCCGTCCGATTTGGATCAGACGGATGACAGGTGTAGCGAGCGTTTTGAATCTGAAGCGTTGAGATTTGATCGTGCGGTGGCCGACGCGTACCGTTTCGATCCACTCCAGATCTAATTTGGAGCACGCATGTCTGATCCAACGGCCAGAACGGCCTGATACCCCTTCGCCCTGGCAGTATTTTAAAAGAGCCCCTCGGTTAGTTAGGAATTAACCCGCAATCCACCTTGGTTGTCGTCTGTGCCTTAAGAATTCTTGCGCCGAGCCCCCTGCGCTTCTGTTTAATTGAGGCGCAGTCCAGTGGATAGGAAAATCATAGAAAATGATTTAGAAAATGATTTTTAGTGTTAAAATAAATCCAGAAACTTATTTAATTCATAACTAATTCATTTTAGCTCCTTTTTGACCCATTCCAGTTGCAATAATTTTGTTTTAATATTATTTATCACCTAGTACCTTTGTTTAGCCAAGAAACTTGAAGCAAAATTGTTCATTTGAATTACTCTGTTCTAGGTGCTTAATAACTTCAGAAATTCATAACTAAATAACTATAACTCCAAATTTAGTGATTCTTGTTCCTACGATCTCGTAGCAACGCGTAGATTATTATAATACAGTTTGTACTTATGTTTGGTGTAATGTTAATTTTGCCTATACAATGTTTGTTTGTATTGCTACGACTAGAGCGAGGTCACGTGTCATCTGAAGAGCAAGTTGGTACCTGGAATCTCAAGGCCCAGGCAAGTTGTGCCCTTGATCACTTCTTTTTACCCACTCATGTTCTAATTAATCATAATGATCTGCATAGGTTAATTTTGATGGGACCCAATAGGTTACCCTAGTTTGTCTATCTTTATACCTTGTTTACCACTGAACTTTTTGGGTAGTACTTGCTAGTGCTTTATGTGGTTTTGGGTATGAAGGTATATTATTCATGATCACACTTTTATAATATGTTTATTATTACTGTTCATGATAAGATCATTATGTTAATTGGAACATGGAGAACCACCCGGGAAAACAGTGCTACCACAAGGGAGGAATGGGACCCCTTGGCTGATTAATTAGGAAAGCTAGTGGAAGACTACCTTACCCGAAAGGGGCAAGGGCAGTAGGGGAGTGGTCAGTGTAGGGAGGCCCTCGGGAGGATTTTGCTGCGATGGCGGTCCTGCAAGGGATTCCTGCATTGGAACTTCCTATAAACTGTAGCGGGTTTTCGGAAGCTAGTGGAACTTTGTAAAGGCCTCGTAGTGGATCCCTAGCCATTCACCTCGGTAGTGTCTAAGGGCCTTGCAAACCCTGGCGACATGGGATACACGACTTGTGGGTAAAGATGCGCAACCTCTGCAGAGTGTAAAACTGGTATACTAGCCATGCTCACGGTCATGAGCAGCTCGGACACTCACATGATTAAATTATGGAACTTAAACTCAATTTGTCATATGCATTGCATCGCAGGTGAAGTTGTTACTTTTGTTCTACTATTTAACTAGGTTGGTATTTACTTATACTTAGTAACTGCTAATAAAATTTTGACCAACTTTAAAAGCAATGCTCAGCTCTAACCATCTTCTTTGGTAAGCCTTACACTTCACGTGAGCTCCCACCTTTGGCGAGTTCATGCACATTATTCCCCACAACTTGTTGAGCGATGAACGTATGTGAGCTCACTCTTGCTGTCTCACACCCCCCCCCACAGGTCAAGAGCAGGTACCACAGGATGAGGCAGATTGGAGGATGCTGCGATGAGTTCGTGAGAGGTCTAGGCCGTCGTCTCCCAGTCAACTTTGGGTTGCTGGACCGTTGTCTCCTTATAATGTAATTATTTATTTTGTATAGAACTCCTGTTATATATAAAGATGTGACATTCGATCCTGTGCCACTATACATCATATGTGTGAGACTTGGTCCCAGCACACCTGGTGTTTATGTTTACGCCCGGGTTTTGGACCCCTAAAATCCGGGTGTTACACTCTTCCCACTCGAGGATTCTATCAAAGAGTATTACTATCATACACTGGAGGAAACCAAAGACTATGAACCATGTGCAACAGTCTTCAACCCAAGAATCACCAAGCATTGTGATCTTAGGAGCAAGGGAGTGGAAAAATAGAGTTGCTTGCGATTTGGCAGAGGAGATTTATCTGGAGTGTGCTTTGAGCGAGTTGGGAGTTGAGGGGGCTGGTGGGGGGGATTTATAGGCGAGCAGAGGTGTCCGGTTACGGAGTAGTGGTGATGGAGTAGGTGCTACGCGGCAGCGGGTGCGACAAGGGGAGGGGGGTCTGGTGTTGCCGGCGATGATGGTGGCGGTGGGTGCGCTGCAAAGGTGGCGTGGGCGGTGGTAGTGCGCTGCAAAGGGGGCGGTGGGTGGCGGTGGTAGTGCGCATGGAGGCGGGCACGCGTGCGAGGGGCACGGGTGAGTGGTGGGGTCAATGACCCTGATGTTTGTGGTCTCTGGTTCCAAGAATCTTTGCCTCTCTGTATGGTAATAACTCCTTCTGTCCTCTTTTCCTGTTTACTTTGACTCAGGGGCAGTGCTTTGATTCTCACGGTCGGTCCTTTTGACTGAGCGGCTGGACTGGTTTCTTTTGTAGCTTGTTCTAGGCTTCAAGGGTGAGCTTCCCGGTATCTTCTTGGGTAAGGCACTTTTTTTCTTCAGATGGGTTAAGATGAGAATGGAAGCATAAGGTAAGGATTAGCTCTAATTTGTGATCTATGTTTTTAGAGAAAACCTTTTTAAGAAAAACGAAAAGAAAACACACAAGCTCAGCAATGAAAAGCACAAACAAATCAAATGTTTTGAATAAGGGAAGAAATAGAGTTTTTCCAAAGCACGGGCTACTCAGATTCGGGGGCTAAGCATAACTACTATTGCTTGGCTCCTGAATTGAGAACTATGCTAAATGCAACTTATGAGCACTAACGTTAAAGCATCACATATGCACTCAAAAGGGGAGAAAACATCAAGCGAAATTCATTTTGAAATGCCCTAGGGGGCCACACAAATAGAGTTTTTCAAGGCACGGGACTACACGATTACCTCTCATACATGCAGGGCTCTAGCCAAAGTGAAGAAAAACTTCACTACCTAATGCACGCAGAGGACTGGGTATAACTAACTCAGATCTGGCAGCTTCTCTTCTGGCAAGGCTGACGCACAACTTCAATCTGAGATATCTCCTGGATGGGTCAACAGGGAGCTGATGTTGATGACTTCTTCTGGCGGCGGCTGAGATGGCAAGACAGGGTCGAACTCTTCTTCAAGCTGGACTGGCTCTTGTAGCTCCTCTGAGGGCGGCGGTGCTGGCGGGGTGCTTGCAGCTTCTTCCTTGACCTCAAGGGACGGTGCTGGAATCTTCTTCATGGTGAGGGGCTCAAACAACTCTGGTGGAGGATCTTGGGAGGACTCGGCGTGCTCTTGCTTATCCATAGCCTGAGGGAAGACTGGAATTCCTTCCAAGACTATAGCTCCTTCCGGTAGTTCCCAAGCCTTCTTCTCTCCTCTGATAGAGACCGGGTGACCTTCAAGAATCTGGGGGTCTTCAGCTCTGATGGGTTGAACTGGGTTGGATGAAGCAGGCTCTTGGATCCGCAGGGCTCTACGTTGGTTATGGGTGACCAAGTAGGCATCCATCAACTTCTGGACATGCTCATCCTTAGCTTGCTTCAGGGCTTCAACAGCAATGACTTCACGACTTTCCAATGCAGTTGCACGGGCTTGAGCTGTGGTGAGATCCACATGGAGCTTACGGTTGAGCTTCTCTGCATCTTCTGCTCGGGCAATCATCTGACGGTGGTGCCGAGCTAAGAAATCATACCGTGCATCCAGGGTGAGCAGGTATGCAGTGAGGTACACGACTGTGGGGTCGTCCTCAAGCAGCTGCTGCCCTTCCAATGCACGCATCCTGGCCATCCAAACGGGATGGTCTCTCTGAAAGGGTGGAAAGAATCTGAGCGGGGTGTTGGCCACTTCTTCTTCATAGATCTGACACAGGGCCCTCAATGCCTTGCGAGCGACGACTTGGCAGGTGTCTTTGAATCTGTGCCCAGTAGCAGTGACACTCCATTCCACATGGTGTGGACTGGATCCAATGTATACAGTCACGACACACTTCTCTGTGCCATGCTCGATGAACTCACGACCATCATACTCTGGCTGGCTCCTGATTCCGAGGCGGACTGTGCATGCTCTCAGCAACTTGGGGAAACCATCTTCATTCTGGCAGAAGCTGGTTTGGCACTGAACCTCCATCTGACTTCTGAAAGAAGGAAAGGGGGAAAACATTTTTGAAATGAAGGGATGAGAGCAAGAATTTTTTTAAGAAAATAGTTTTGACTCAAAAACTTTTGATCAGGCTAAGGGTTACGTCCTGCGGCCAACCTAACAGCTCTGATACCACCTGAAGCGTCCCCAATCCTCTGGGACTCAAATGTGATACAATTACTAGTCCCAGGAGGCTAGCAAACACATTTATACATCAGACGATACCAAATCTGCTTAAACGAGACAAACCTATAAAGGTGGCGGTCAACTTTAAGAGTTGGTCCACAACTCGAGACATATCATCAGAGTGGGGCTGAAGTAGCCCGATATACGCAGCGAAGCAAGTCAGTGGTCCAACAGCCACAGGCAAGGTTGGGAACAGTCGTAACTCTTACCCGATCTCCTTTTTCTGAAAAACAACAAATAAGCAAGGGTGAGTACAAACGTACTCAGCAGCCCACCTTCACCCGCGGAATGGGGAAATCAGATATAATGCATGGAATATGTGGAGCTCGGGATATTTTGCAGAAACAGCAATATTTAATGCAGAGTTGTTTTGAAAAACATTTTGTATTTTTGCAAAGCGCATCCTCTCCAAAAGGAGCAGGAAGTTTTTCAGTATTATAACAAAATCCTCTGGACTAAACCATCCAGGCATCTCAGCAGTTTCCCACTCGTTTTCCTTTTCAAAAACCGCTACTGGACTTCCCGTCCACCATAGCTCACGGCTCAACCGCCGAACCTTTTTAAAAACCACTTTTCTCAAAACCATCTCTTTTTTTTGGAAAACAAAACATTAATTGCCATACCATACCAGACTCGTCCATTCCTGTGGACACAGACTATTCGAATAGGTTTTCAAACTCTGCGCAGAGGTGTACACTTTACCCACTAGTCCGGCTCTGCGATCTCATGATCTATGAGATCCGAATCCGAATCTCTTTCTTTCCCCGCACGTCCTAACCTTAACGGTTATCCGGAAGGAGTCAGGCCACCACCATGTCCAAACCGGACAAAACTTTCCCCCTCCTTATCCTCCCGGTGCTCCCCAGCCTTCATAACCCTGGGGTTGGACCGTACGAGTTCAGATTGAGTGACTGCCCACACAGTCTCGAGTGGTTGTACTATTAAAGAGTACAGGTAGTGAAGATGACAAACCGGTCCTTATATGAGGGGACAATCCTTCTGCTCACGCCTAAACCAGCTGAGCCAACACCTTAGGCCCTCCCCTAAACCAGGGAGTCCCTGATTATCCCGCTCACAAGGTGATAAGGGTGAAAACCCTTCATCACACACATTTTGAAAAGCATTTTCTTTTGAAAACTCACACCTGTTCTCAAATCATTTGGAACATATATATCAGGGATTGATTGCGGCAAGCGGCTGGGTGGCCATAATAACTTATCTCAAAATCATATCATGCATAAAATAACAGGCTAAGGGTTGTGGTTGAAAAATCATAGGTAATTTATGCATCAAAGGGATCCAGTGAGCTTGCCGTGCTTATTCGGCGAAGGGGGAAGGAGAAGCTCGCGGAACTGGCTCCTAGCTCCACTGCCTGGCGTAGACTTGCAGATCGGGCCTCCACGAGACGGCACGAACGCTCCGATAACTATGCAACATGAATAAGCAAACATACAAACAAGCAAGTATACCAACAAATATTTAGTATAGTGGTCAGAATAGCGATATATGGATGGGTAGAGTCTTGAGTAGAATCTATGTCATGTGGTGTTGTGATATTACTGGTGGTGGAGCGGAGGTGCTTACCAGGAGGGTGGACTGGAGGCAAAGCGACACTATGCGTGTAGCCGACAGAGCGGAGTAACTGAGTGGGTGGGGTGTTTGCCTTGGCTGAGGGTGTTGAGTGTGTGTGGAGAGGGAGAGGGTAGCTGGGTGTATTTATAGCTGAGTGTAGGTGGTGTAGCACAGTGAAGTTCACTGTTGGTGAGAATAGTGACGAATGAATCGTCTGACTTGGTATGAACATGAGAGTTATAGGCAGAATATGGGACAAGAGTATTTTGGGAGTTTTCTGGAACATGAACCATGCTTAAGGGGTGACATGGCTGGATAGGGAATAGTTTGATAAAAATTTAGAAACGAGAATTATTGGAATCTGAGTTTGGGAGCCTGGTTCGAAGGAATCTCAAAGTTAAGCGTGCTCAACTCGGAGAAACCTGGGATGGGTGACCAGATGGGAAGTTCCCTACTGGAAGGAAAATCACAGTCACCGGAGTTCGTATGACTGGAATATGGGTCTGGCTGGTCTTAGGTGGACTGGACAGCATGATGTATGAGTAGTTGAAATTTGGGGTGATCGGCTAATCGATGAATAGTGGCGATGGAAAAGTAATTATAGATATCATCTATGAATAGTAACGATGATGAATAGTAATGATAAATAGTAACGATGATGAATAGTGTATGTGAATAGTAACGATGAATAGTAATGGTGAATAGTAACGATGAATAGTAACGGTGAATAGTAATGGTGAATAGTGACAGTGAATAGTCGTATGAACGAACGATGAACGATGAATAGGAACTATGAACGAACGGATGAACGATCGAATGATCGGACGAACGAACGATTGGAATTTCGGCAGCATAACGGTAGGAAAAAGATTATTTGGACGAACGAACGGACGAACGATCGAACGATCGGACGAACGGACGAACGAACCATGAACGATCGGACGAACGATCGAACGATCGGACGAACGAACGAACAAACTAAGAACAGGGGACGAACGATCGAAGAACGATCGAACGATCCTTGTGCTAGTGTGTGCTTGTGTGGAACATGGAGTGGGTGTGTGGGGGGGGGAGAGAGTTGCCATGAAATGGCTTGGGGTGGGATGAGAGGAGGCCCTTGCCCCTCTATTTATAGCCATGGTGGGGGGATTAGGGGGAGGGATGAGAGGATTAGTGGGAGGGATGAGAGGATTAGTGGGAGATTAGCATGTATTTGTCTTGTATAAGTGAGATTAACTTGTAGAGCTCACCGTATGACACTGGAGGCATACGTATACGTATGAGCATGAGGAAGGTTATGAAGAAAATATTTGTAGGGACTTGAAAAATGATTCTGAAGGTATTTCTCAAGAGGAAAATACCTGGAGATATATCGGTGGAATATTTGGGCAGTATTTCTGGAAAGAACTTGAAGGGGATTACTCGGGAAATATCTGGGCGGTATTTCTGGAAACAAATTGAGGGTGATCACTGGGGAAATATTTGTAGGATATTTGAGGAGGATTTTGGAGAGAATATAGACCACTATATTTTATTTGCTGATATCAACTCGCAAACAAACATTTTGAAATGAAATTTGAAATTCATTTTGAATTTAGAGGGAGTTTGAGAAAATTTCAGGATTTGAATTTTTGGGATGCTACAACTGTCGTATGGTGCACCGGACAGTCCGGTGCACACCGGACATGTTCGGTGCGCCAGCCACGTCACCAAAGCCGTTGGGTTCCGACCGTTGGAGCTCTGTCTTCTGGGCCCACCTGGATGTCCGGTGGCGCACCGGACATGCACTGTAGAGTGTCTGGTGCGCCAGCATGGGCGTGCCTGACTTCTGCGCGCGCTGGCACTGCAGGTAGCCGTTGGCGCTGCAGGCCACCAGTCCAACGCCTCCGGAGGACGACTTGGACCAGGAAATCCAAAACCTGGAGATGCTCCAACAACAGGTGCAACGAAAGAAGGAGAAGATGGCTCGTCTAGCTGACCTTCAGAGGCAGATAGATGAAGCTTCGGAAGAGGTTCGTCATCTTGTTCAGGATGACCAGAACCGAAGGCCTCCACGCAGAGAGCTTCATCAGGAGGGTTTCTACAATGAGGATGACTGGTATGAAGATTTCCATCATGGAAATTTTGCTTTTGATGATGCTTCTCCTCTATCAACAGAATTGCAGGCTACACCATGGCCCCAGTCTTACAAGCCACCTCAGCTCCCCATGTATGACGGTCATTCAGACCCGAAGCAATTTTTTATGAGCTATGAGGCAACCATATCTTCGTATGGTGGCAATACGACAGTCATGGCAAAGTCTTTTGTCATGGCCGTCAAGAGTGTTGCTCAGACTTGGTACTCCTCTCTTCGACCAGGGACAATTACTTCATGGCAAAAGCTGAAGGATATGCTGATAACCAGCTTCCAAGGATTTCAGACAAAGCCAGTCACCGCTCAGGCTCTATTCCAGTGTACCCAGGACCACGAAGAGTACCTTCAGGCGTATGTCCGAAGGTTTCTGCGTCTGAGGGCACAGGCGCCAATAGTGCCCAATGAAATTGTCATTGAGGCCATGATTAAGGGACTTCGGCCGGGACCTTCAGCGCAATACTTTGCCAGGAAGCCACCACAGACTTTGGAGAAGCTGCTCCAGAAGATGGACGAGTATATTCGAGCTGACAATGACTTTCGCCAAAGAAGGGAGGAAGCATTCAGGTTCTCTGAAATGACCAGGGGCTTCGGAGGAAGATTTCACCCGAGGCACGTCAGGTCAATCCATAACTCTACTCAAAATGACGATAGAGGGAGTCAGCAGCAAAGGCCACAATATTCTTCACAAGCTTTGGGGCAACAACAAAGCTCTTTTCGGCCGCCAGCGCCAAGGGGCAGAGGCGCCAGGGGCTTCGGGGGAAGATTTGGAGACCAGCCAAGAAAGATTTACTGCCTATTCTGTGGTGAAGACAAGGGCCACACTACCAGGATGTGTCACGTTACCATCCAGAAGCAAAAGGAGATAGCAGAAGCTGTAGCACAACAAAGTCAGCCGAAGCAAGTCATGCATACTGCTTCGTATCATTCGCCTTACATTCCAGAATATGTAGGCAATCACCCTGCAGCTTCTGTTGCTTCGGCAAGCCAACCCCAAGCATCTTGGCAGCAGCCTCCGCAGCAACCATCAACACAAAGAGGCCAACAGCCAGAAGGGAGTCAGCGCATTAACCTCCAGCGGGACTTCAGAGAGGAGTCCGAAGCTCGCACAGTCAATAGCACTGTGCCAGAGTCGAAGCACATTTACTGACAAATATCCTACCTCGATAGCAGTTTTTCGCATTTTCACATTCAGTATTGTTTTCTTTTCAGTAAGGAACAATTAAGGGTAGTTTTAACGTCTTTTATCGCCTTTCAATTTCTTGTAATAATTTTGCTCTTTACCGTAATGAAAATATATCTTCTCCATAGGCCTAAGATGCCGAAGCATGAGAATTTATGATTGGCAAGAAGGATTTTCGAGTTATCAAAAATTTGTTCTAAGGAACACAGTGCAATTTATTCGAAGCACCAAAAAGCCGTTCCTAAGGGAGCGCAGTGTAAGTTTTCTGAGCCTACAGCGAAAAATAAGCGCTGATTCCGCCGAAAGTAAAAGGCGAAGAAGCTCCTAAGATCGGCTCACAGCGAAAAATAAACGCTGATTCCGCTGAAGTAAAAGGCGAAGAAGCTCCTAAGGGAGGCTTACAGCGAAAAATAAACACTGATTCCGCTGAAGTAAAAGGCGAAGAAGCTCCTAAGGGAGGCTTACAGCGAAAAGTCAGCGCTGATATAAAAAGATTGTGTGCTTTATTGCAGGGATGTGTGTACTTTCGGCACAAATATCATTTTGCATAACATAACATCATCACATCATTTTGCATAACATAAGCATCATACAACATGTTGCATGTGGAACAAGAAGGGGATACATGAAAGGGAAATGTGCCCTTGGGCCATTTCTAAGTATTTTGGTGGTTTAGTGCCCAACACAAGTGCCTAAGTGTAAAAAGATGGACAAAGTACAAATCAAGGATAAAGGTATGTTTCTCAGACTTAGTACATTGTTTTATGGACTAATGTATTGTGTCTAAGTGCTAGAAACAGGAAAAATCCAATTGGAAATGTCTTGGCTCGAGCAGCCAAGACTCTGCTGAGTCTGGGAGCACCGGACTGTCCGGTGGTGCACCGGACAGTGTCCGGTGCGCCAGGCTGGCTCGAGCGAAGTGGCCGCTCTCGGGAATTCACCGGCGACGTACGACTATAATTCACCGGACTGTCCGGTGTGCACCGGACTGTCCGGTGAGCCAACGGTTGGCCGGGCCAACGGTCGGCCGCGCAATCTGCGCGGGACACGTGGCCGAGCCAACGGCTAGAAGGGGGCACCGGACTGTCCGGTGTGCACCGGACATGTCCGGTGCGCCAACGGCTCTCAGGCTGCCAACGGTCGACTGCGCCAATTTTTGGAAAGAAATCAGGCACCGGACAGTGTCCGGTGCGCCAGTCGACAGAAGGCAAGATCAGCCTTCCTAGATTGCTCTCAACGGCTTCTAGCTGCCTTGGGGCTATAAAAGGGATCCCTAGGCGCATGGAGGAGAACACCAAGCATTCCTAAAACATTCCTAAGCACCAAGACTTCGATTCTGCGCATTTGTTTCATTGTGATAGCATATAGGGCTCTAGTGGAGTTGTGAACTCATTGAGTTGTGTTGCGAGCTCTTGTTGCGACTTGTGTGCGTATTGACACTCTGATTCTTGTGTCTGGTGTGCGTTGCTAATCCTCCCTTGCTCTGTGCTTCTTTGTGAACTTCAAGTGTAAGGGCGAGAGGCTCCAAGTTGTGGAGATTCCTCGCAAACGGGATTGAGAAAAGCAAGCAAAACACCGTGGTATTCAAGTGGGTCTTTGGACCGCTTGAGAGGGGTTGATTGCAACCCTCGTCCGTTGGGACGCCACAACGTGGAGTAGGCAAGCGTTGGTCTTGGCCAAACCACGGGATAACCACCGTGCCATCTCTGTGATTGATTTCTTGTGATTATTGTGTTTTGTTGAGACTCCTCTCTAGCCACTTGGCATTTACTGTGCTAACGCTTAATCAAGTTTTTGTGGCTTAAGTTTTCAAGTTTTACAGGATCACCTATTCACCCCCCTCTAGGTGCTCTCAATTGGTATTGGAGCCGTTCTCTTCACAAAGGGACTAACCGCCCGAAGAGATGGATCCTAAGGGGAAGGGTATCGTGATCAACGATAAAGAGAAGGAATCTTTCGTCAACGAGCCGAAGGATGACAAGCCTACCGACTCGGGGTCGGGCCATAGACGGAAAGATGGGAAGAAGAAGAAGACAAGGCGCATCAAGGAGATTGTCTACTACGACGACAGCGACGAGTCATCTTCTTCCCAAAAGGACGACGACCACAACGACTACGAGAGAAGGAAACCGGTTAATTCGAACTTTTCTTTTGACTACTCTCGTATTCCGCAAAGTACAAATACTCATTTGCTCTCCATTCCACTTGGCAAACCTCCTCACTTTGATGGAGAGGACTACGGATTTTGGAGCCACAAAATGCGTAGTCACCTGTTCTCTCTCCATCCGAGCATATGGGAGATTGTGGAAAGTGGAATGAAGTTCGATAGCTCGGATAGTCCTATTTTCATTAATGAACAAATTCATAGAAATGCACAAGCCACTACTGTGTTGTTAGCATCCTTGTGCAGGGACGAATACCATAAATGTAACACCCCTGGTGTTACTGTAACTAAAACTTGAGCATGGCATCATAAGCATTGGCAATGCATATGTTTGACACACCTAGAGTGCATTCACTAGGCAAAAATTTCAAACAAGTTGTATTGTTTAAAGTGGTTTTGCAAATAGGACCCTGGATAGGAAACCTAATCCTAAATCAGGCTCAAAGGGACAAAACCTAACCCAAGATGAGAAAACCTAAAGGCTTTAGGGAAAGAGTCATAAAACATCCCCAAAAACAAAGTTGAATCACATTTATACCCCTGGAATCCCAGAAACCCTAATTGGAACCTTGGAAAACCCTAAAACCAAACCCTAGGGGCCTAAGTGCAAAATTAGTCCACTTTTGGACTAAAGTGCAAAAACCAAGTTAAATAGGTATCTTTAGTCATTTGGGTCACATATATGTGATTTTGCAAGCCAAACCCTAAGTTTTGGACCAAATTGCAAAAATCACCTCTTAAGCACTATAGAGGCTAAGTCTGAAATTCAGTGTTGAGGGCTCAACTTTGGAGCCCTGTATCTTTTGAAATATAGGGTTTTTGCCCAAAGTGACCACAACAAGTTTGTAGCCCAGTTATAGGAGAACAACTTTGTTTAAGGGTTCAAGCCATGATCTTATGAGAAATTTGGAGAAAAACCCAATCAAAGTTGGACTGTCAGACTGATATAGTCTGAACTTTAAGTTGACAGTGACCTTGATCCGAGTTTGAGAACTATTTCCACTAGGATCCAGTGAGAATCTGCCTATGTTTGCTATAACAAAGTGGTAGAGTTATTATAGAGGAATAACTTTGTTATAGGTGTTTGGGATTGGTACCACATGGAATTGAGAGAAGGTATGGCGTCAAGTTGCTCTATCAGGTTCATCTGAACTGCACTTCGCCATTGTACAGTAACTGAACGGATATGGTTGCCAGCGCGGCTTGCTCGTCGACAGCGACCTCCCTGCGTGAAAATTCACGCCGCCGCCGTGATTCGTGTTCACTGGCGGTTGGATAACTACGGCGGGGAAGGGATAGGATCGCGTAGTGGATAATTTCGGGTTGCCGTGGCCTCGCGGTATCCCGACCACGTGCATCGACAACGTGGCCGTGCGACCGTCGCCGGAGTTTGCATCCTCCGCCGCGATTGTGCCACGCTTCCGGTCAGTGACCACGTCGCCGTGAACTATGATCATTCCCCAGTGACTGTAGGGGCTTCTCATCCCGTGAACTGCCACGAATTACCATGCCGGTGACTCACTTCTTCTCCGGCCGCCACCGCGCCACCCTCAATTCAAGCGCCACCGTCCTTGGAAACTATAAATTGAGCCCGCCGTTGGTTCCGCAACCTCATCACGTACCCCAGCGTCCAGTATCGCCCCCAAGCTTCCAACCATAAGCTCCAATTTCAAATTTGCCCCAACTCGGTTCTAAAACACCGCAGGGTCGAGCTCACCGCGGCCAACCCAATTTAGGTCAGTTCATGTTGCTCTGTTGCTTGTTCTAACATCCCTAAGCTCTTCTCAAACTCCCCAACCCTTTAGATCGAGCTAAACTGCCATTGGTGACTGGGAACACGCGATTCTATTCGAAGTTTCCGCTGTCACGGTGGTCAGGAGCATTTGGGTTGCCATCCTTGCAATTGATGTGGGGGAAATGCTCGGGGTAAGACTAATTTGGTGTCCGCTGCTCAGAAACCCTAGCCGTTGCCCCTTCCGGCCGGTGCAGGCGCTCGCCGGAGCTCGGCTGGGCATGAACGCCGTCGAGGATATGTCGGGTGAAGAAATAGAAAGTCAGGGGTGTTTCTACAAACCGTCAGTGACTCACGGAAACAGTAGAAGAACTCATTTGCAGTTAGACAAAACAGCGGGGGTCTCTGTGTAAAGTCGCCGGGCGCGGGCGCACTTTTCCACCGGACTGGGCCTTTGGGCTGAAACCAGCCCATTACTGTTACACTCTTTTTTTTTCTTTTTCAATGAAGCTTTAGAAAAATGTAGAAAAATGTAGAAAAATGGTAAAATTGTGAAACCAATTTTCCTAGGATTGTTATTTTTCCTAGAATTTAATAAAAATAGTTTTATGATTTTTAAGTTAAATAAGGAATTTTAAAGCATTTAAAGTAGTACTAAATAGTAGTTTTGGATTTTTAAAAGATAAGTTATAATCCCAAAAATGCTCAAAATTTTTATATGAGTTCCTCATATTATTTAGAAGCCTTGGGTAGAATTTGGGTTGATTTGGACCTTGTTTGATCACCAAACCCCAAAACACCCCCCTGCCCTATGAACTCCTTTACTGACTCCGGAAACCCTAAAGTTCTCGGAGTACCGTGAAGGAAAGTTGTATTCAAGACTTAGATAATAAGTTATATTATCTTTGCACCCTCATGAGCATCCCATGGCATCCATTCTTATACATATATATGGTTATGTTAGAACACGAAGAAGAAGAGGAAGTCACCGAAGAAAGGACACCACCACCCTCAAATTCTCAAGCAGGCAACTGCTTCTACTTTGATATTTGCGGATCCGAGCCAGACTCACCTGTTAACAAAGGCAAGCCCCGGTGCATGCAACCCCTTTTCTTGTGTTTTTAAATACTTTTCGCACATCTTAAGTCAAGTGAGATGTGCATTAAGTTCATAGGAATTACTTGGAACCTTTTGATGCATTGCTTTCCTTGATATCCACACCTTTATGGATACTTCTGGTGAAGTATCAAAATTGTTTTACAAAAATGCTTAGCCCTGCTTAGGTCTTGTGGATAGAGGTTGTCTTTTGCTATACAGCCTAGCTCAGGGGTTATCCTGAGGAAAGATGACTTCTATCTGCAAGAATATTTTCCTTTGGAGCAATGGTGGGATCTTACTGCAAAGTTCCCAGTGATGCTCTCTTCATCCTAAGGAACAGAAACAATCCTAAGGATGGAAGTACTTAAATCAAAACTTGGGTTAGGAACAGGTGATGTTCTACCCAGGTTGATTAAGGATTGAACGTGTATGTAGGCGTGCTGATCGAGGACCCTTTAACTGGTCACATGCCTCGTCATGGGTAAGCCTTGCCTCGGGCAGACTAAGGCCAGAATAAGATAACACGAAATGGGCGTGGAGCGGTGGCGGGAGTAGCGTGTACCCACCGTGGCAAGAGGCTAGACGGTGGTGTATCTGTGCTCTCGGTTTGCGTGAACCTGATCTGGTCTTAAGAACCCCGGTGGTGGGTTGACATATGCAAGGGTTAAGTGCTACATATGTCATGTGATTGGAGATCCTCAGCTGAGTATAATCGATTCGGATCGCCGTACCTTCGCGGTTATGAAGACTTGGTCACTTCCCTGCAACCTAGAGTCAGGATGTGAACAGTATGGATAAAAATGATGTTGTACTGATGAAATGATGAAATTAGAATAGAGGCAAACAGAGTCTATTAATACTTAACATGGCATTAAAAGATTGAAAGTAAGGACTCACCTTAGTAAGCTATTTCTGCAAAAGTATCTAAGTTGTTTCTTGCTAAAGCCTCTCCTTGATTCCCATTTATCCAGCATACCCTTGAGAGTCTTTTCCTTAGTCGGGTAAGACTTGCTGAGTAATTCCATACTCAGGGTTTATCCCCTTGTTGTTTTTAGGTGAGGAAGCAGCAGAGTTCTGTTGCTTCTGTACCAAGGTGGTTCCTAATGAAGATAAGCAAGAGTGAAGTGCGGGAGGAAAGGATCCTCCATTAAGACTTTTGTGTGATAGCTGTCGGGAGGAGTTTTTACCTCCCTTGGTATGTGTAATAATATTACTCTGCACTCGTCATATATTCCTGGTCTGTAATAAACAACGTGATCTTACTTTTTAATAAATGTAAGCTTATGTAATCGCTTCCGCATTTCTTTATCTCCGATGTTCTGTAATGTCTGCATGACGGGTGAGACGTTCCTGGAAAGGTAAGGAAAGATACCGAGCTTGTCAAGTAGTTCAGGGCACCTATAGGGTTGTCTGAGGTCCGTTGGACAAGGACAACTGTAGGTGGGCCTAATTACTTAGGAGGTTCCGCCACAGCTAGTATCGGAGCGTAGCCCTTCTTGACAGATATTATGTGGCATCTTCAAAAGGATTTTCCTAAGACTTATCTAGAAAATTGCTTCTCTTCTTATCCAAGTATTTCTGAAGAGTTTATTTCAAGGACCAGATAGAAAGAGTGCAATGTATAGAAGGTTGAATCGACTAAGGTTGATTATGTACTTATTCATGCATCATGCTAAGAATTATACTAATAAATTTTCCCCCTTAGCAAATGCCGCCACGTACAAGAAAAACGGCACGTAAGCATACTGGACCCATTGGTGTGCCTCGGCATCAACTTGCCCCACGAGAGCAAGAGCAAAACAGCAGTAGCGGGAGCAACGATCCTATTGGTGATCTCGAAGCTCGCATGAATCAACTCCAAGCGGAGTTACAGCACAGGACTAACCTATGGGTTGCGGACGGTGACCGAATCAATGATTTAAGAAGTTACATCCGCACCCTGCAAGATCAACTAGCTGACCGAGATTTGGCGCTTGACTGGGCAGTACAATCTCGCTCAGTAGCTTTAGCTAAGGAAGCAAAGGCTCGAGCACGAGTCAACGAACTTAGCATTGTTGTTGATAACTTGCAGGTATATTGCAATACTTTGCATGAAGAAGTTCATGTACTGTATTCGCAATTACACCCAAATGTCCCTGCGGATCCCGTCAGGTCTGAAGCCGGAACCTCGCACACTGCGGGTGAAGCGCTTGGTGGCGAGTTAGACCTCTTTAGGCCCCCTCCTTCTTTGAGGCTGGTCGACGTATGGTCTCCCACCCCTGACGATGAAGCTACCAAGAATAAGCAGGAATAGTAGTGTAGCTTGTAGAAGTAGAGATAGTAAGTTGTATAATAGGTTGAACTTTTGTATAATGGGTAATGTGTCCTGTTATGTAATATCGAGTCTGTATCATTACTTTTTTATAGTAATGTAAAATGGAAGGTCTCTTTGGCATATTATGTTTATTTCAAATGTTCTTTGCCTCAGATGCCGACCAGGACTCGGGGACAGGACGCAGCGAGAACTTCTGGGGGTCGGGATGTCACCCCAAATCCACCTCCGGTTCCGCCCACGTTGGCCGAGGCGATTGCCGCCTTGGTAAATGCCACCGCAGACAATACCCGCTTCCTTAGGGAAATGGCGGGTCAACAGCAATTCTAGTAGCAAGCAGGAAGGGGTTATCAGCAAGGCCCCCGTGAAACCACCTATCTGGACTTCTCCGAAACCCGTCCACCTCTATTCGTCAAGGCAGAAGACCCGTTGGAAACCGACGAGTGGATACGGGTCATTGAACAAAAGTTTGGTCTTCTCCGTTGTTCTGAAACGCAGAAGCCATTATTCGCAGCGCAACAACTACGTGGCCCTGCCAGTACCTGGTGGGGAAATTTTGTGGCTATTCAACCTGTCAACCATCAAATCACCTGGGAAGAATTTAAAGCAGCCTTCCGTGAGCACTACATACCTGAAGGTGTGCTGCATATGAAACAAGAGGAATTCATGAAGTTGAAACAAGGAGGAGATACCATCAACCAGTATCTCAACAAGTTTAATCACCTGTCGCACTATGCCATCGACCAGGTGAATACTGATTTGAAGAAAAAGAACTGCTTCATGAGGGGTCTAAATGACCGGTTGCAGCGAAAGATGGCCACATGTATAGATCTCACTTATGGAAAGGCTGTCAGTACAGCCTTATCTGTGGAAGCAAAATACGCAAGTTCTGGGAAGAACAAGGGATTCGGTGGAGAGAGGCCTAATCAGGGCCAGGCGAAGAGGCAACGGTTTGTCATCCGACCTTCTAGCCAAAATCGTACTTTTTCTCGTCCACCTGCATTCCCTTTCAAACAGCCAATTATTATTCGCCCCAACAATACCCCCACTTCCCCAAATCAGCCGGGTGCCCCAGGCACTCGATTCCCTGCCTTGCCCACCTCTTCAACTAGGTGATTCAATTGCGGCAAGTCGGGACATTTTATCAAAGACTGTCCATATCCCAAGCAAAATCAATCTAATGCTCAGCAAGGATCTGGGAAGTCAACTCAGCCCAAGGGAAATACTGTGGAAGGAATACAAAGAAGACGGGGCGTGTATATTACACCCAAGTGGCCACTACACCGGAAGGAGAGCCGGTGATGATGGGTACGTTTCCCGTGGCCAGTCACCCTGCAATTATTCTTTTTGATTCTGGTGCTTCGCATACATTCATTAGCAAGAAATTTGTGGAGCAACATCACATTGCATGCCATGAATCAAAAGAGGGATTTAAAATTCATTCACCTAGGGGACATATTTTTACTCGAGAAGTGGCCTATGAAGTGCCAGTAACAATGGCCGGACGGAACTTTCCTGCTAACATGATTGTTCTGAAAGGCCAGGATATAGATGTAATTTTGGGTATGAATTGGTTAACCCAACACAAGGCAATTCTCAACACTGAACTCAGAACCGTCAGGTTGAGCTATAATCAAGAAGAGATTCTTTTGTCTCTCCCCGTAACCAATCCAGCCAAAGCTTCTGGTAGAATATATGAAGCCATTGTACCGGAGATCAAGAACATTCCGGTAGTATGTGAGTTTCCAGATGTATTTCCGGAAGATTTGCCTGGACTGCCCCCTGAAAGAGATGTAGAATTTGTAATTGAGCTAAAGCCCAATACGTCTCCCATCTCCCGAAGGTCGTACCGTATGCCCCCTAATGAGTTGGCGGAATTGAAGATTCAATTACAAGATCTACTGAATAAGGGATTCATCCGGCCAAGCTCATCTCCATGGGGTTGCCCCGCCATTTTTGTTAAGAAGAAGGATCAAACCTTGCGAATGTGCGTGGATTATCGACCCCTGAATGAGGTCACCATCAAGAATAAGTACCCTCTTCCAAGGATCGATATCTTATTTGATCAACTGACTGGGGCGAGGGTATTTTCCAAAATTGATCTCAGGTCGGGCTATCATCAAATCCGTATTCGGCCTGAGGATATACCGAAGACCGCGTTTACTACGCGGTATGGATTGTTTGGAAACTTGGTAATGTCTTTCGGGCTCACAAATGCTCCTGCCCACTTCACCTATTTGATGAACTCGGTGTTCATGCCCGAGTTGGACAAGTTCGTGGTGGTCTTCATCGACGATATCTTGATATATTCTAAAAATGAAGAGGAGCATGCTCAACATCTACGGATTGTATTGACGCGCCTGAGGGAACATCAGCTGTATGCCAAGTTCAGCAAGTGCGCGTTCTGGCTGGAGGAAATTCAATTTTTGGGGCACGTGTTATCAGCCAAAGGGATTGCGGTAGATCCTAGCAAAGTCAAGGATATTCTGGAGTGGAAACCCCCAACCACTGTTCACCAAGTCCGGAGTTTTCTTGGACTAGCTGGATATTATCGCAGATTCATACCAGATTTTTCTAAGCTTGTGAAGCCAATCACAAGTTTATTGAAAAATGACATTAAATTCAATTGGTCTTCTAAGTGTAATGAAGCCTTTGAGCAATTGAAGACATTATTAACCACTGCTCCGGTATTGGCTCAACCGGACATCACTAAGCCTTTTGATGTATATTGTGATGCGTCAGGCAGTGGACTCGGCTGTGTATTAATGCAAGAGGGCCGAGTAATTGCATATGCTTCAAGGCAGTTGCGCCGACATGAGGAGCATTACCCAACTCATGATCTGGAGCTAGTTGCTGTGGTTCATGCCCTGAAAATTTGGCGTCACTATCTGCTCGGAAATATTTGTCATATATATATAGATCATAAAAGTTTGAAGTACATCTTCACCCAGTCAGAATTAAATATGAGGCAAAGACGATGGCTTGAGCTTATTAAGGACTATGAACTGGAGATCCATTATCACCCAGGCAAAGCCAATGTGGTGGTAGATGCACTAAGCCGTAAGGCTTCCTGCCACTGTCTTATGGTAAAGACCCCTGACAACACTCTGTGTTAGGAAATGGAAAAGTTAAACCTGGGGATAATCCAGCAAGGGACTCTGAATCAGCTAAAGCTTGAGTCAATTATTTTGCAAAGGATAATTGATGCTCAAAAGGATAATGTGGGCATGAAGCACATACGGGAGAAAATAAGGGCTGGAACAGCCAAATGTTTCAAGGAAGATGATCAAGGTGTGCTATGGTTTAAAAACCGCATAGTAGTGCCAAAGAATGAAGAACTCCGCCAGCAAATTCTTGATGAAGCACATCTTAGTCGTTATTCTATTCATCCCGGAAGCACTAAGATGTACCAAGATTTGAAGCAACATTACTGGTGGACAAAGATGAAGATCGAAATTGCACGCTATGTGGCTAAGTGTGACACTTGCAGACGTGTCAAGGTCATATACATGAAAATTGCTGGTCCATTACAATCTTTGCCAATCCCAACATGGAAATGGGAAGACATAAGTATGGACTTTATTGTGGGACTGCCCAGGACGGCCAAAGGGTATGATTCTATTTGGGTTATCGTTGATCGACTCACAAAGTTTGCCCATTTCTTACCCGTCAGGGCTAAATATACAGTAGCCACTTATGCAGCATTATATATTGGCTGTATTCTCAGTTTGCATGGTATTCCAAAAACTATAGTGTCGGATCGTGGACCTCAGTTCGTATCCAAGTTTTGGGAAGAACTTCATAAATCCTTGGGTACCAAATTGCTCCACAGTTCGGCCTATCATCCTCAAACAAGTGGACAGACTGAGAGGGTCAATCAAATACTTGAGGATATGCTGCGGGCATGTGTTCTAGACTTCTCACAGAAATGGGATGAATGTTTGCCCTTAGTGGAGTTTTCATACAATAACAGTTATCAAGAAAGTATCAAGATGGCACCTTTTGAAGCTTTATATGGGCGACGGTGTCGAACTCCGCTAAATTGGTCTGAACCTGGAGAAAGGTACTTCTTTAGGCCTGATATGGTAAAAGAGGTCGAAGAAAAGGTTCAGAAAATTATTCATAATATGAAGAACGCTCAGACTCGACAAAAGAGTTATGCAGACCGACGACGATAACCCTTATGCTTTCTGGTAGGCGATTATGTCTACTTGAAAGTTTCACCAATGAAGGGTGTATCGCGTTTCAGGGTTAAAGGGAAACTTGCACCCAGGTATATTGGTCCATTTCCAGTACTTGAGCAATGTGGGCCAGTGGCATATCGACTGCAACTCCCCGAAATTCTGTCTGCCATCCATAATGTGTTCCATGTGTCGCAATTGAAGAAGTGTCTTCGGGTTCCCGATCGAACCGTTGAAGTGACAGATGTTGTCCTAGAACCAGATTTAACATACTCGGAACATCCTATTCGAGTTCTGGATCAAAAGGACAGGGTTACCCGGAGAAAGACTCTCAAGTTCTACAAGATACAATGGAACCAACATTCTGAGGAAGAGGCTACGTGGGAAACTCAAGACTTTTTAGATAAGAATTTCCCAGGCTTTCTAGCCTCATGTAATTTGTAAAGTGTATATAGTCATTGCAATAAAGGAGTGAACCCCCACACCACCCCTGCCTTGTACCAAAAATAAGGAAATACAAATGTGAAGCATTTCCTTTTCCATTACTCACCCTAGGACTTTAAATCTCGGGACGAGATTCTTTTATGGGGGGAAGGATGTAACACCCCTGGTGTTACTGTAACTAAAACTTGAGCATGGCATCATAAGCATTGGCAATGCATATGTTTGACACACCTAGAGTGCATTCACTAGGCAAAAATTTCAAACAAGTTGTATTGTTTAAAGTGGTTTTGCAAATAGGACCCTGGATAGGAAACCTAATCCTAAATCAGGCTCAAAGGGACAAAACCTAACCCAAGATGAGAAAACCTAAAGGCTTTAGGGAAAGAGTCATAAAACATCCCCAAAAACAAAGTTGAATCACATTTATACCCCTGGAATCCCAGAAACCCTAATTGGAACCTTGGAAAACCCTAAAACCAAACCCTATGGGCCTAAGTGCAAAATTAGTCCACTTTTGGACTAAAGTGCAAAAACCAAGTTAAATAGGTATCTTTAGTCATTTGGGTCACATATATGTGATTTTGCAAGCCAAACCCTAAGTTTTGGACCAAATTGCAAAAATCACCTCTTAAGCACTATAGAGGCTAAGTCTGAAATTCAGTGTTGAGGGCTCAACTTTGGAGCCCTGTATCTTTTGAAATATAGGGTTTTTGCCCAAAGTGACCACAACAAGTTTGTAGCCCAGTTATAGGAGAACAACTTTGTTTAAGGGTTCAAGCCATGATCTTATGAGAAATTTGGAGAAAAACCCAATCAAAGTTGGACTGTCAGACTGATATAGTCTGAACTTTAAGTTGACAGTGACCTTGATCTGAGTTTGAGAACTATTTCCACTAGGATCCAGTGAGAATCTGCCTATGTTTGCTATAACAAAGTGGTAGAGTTATTATAGAGGAATAACTTTGTTATAGGTGTTTGGGATTGGTACCACATGGAATTGAGAGAAGGTATGGCATCAAGTTGCTCTGTCAGGTTCATCTGAACTGCACTTCGCCATTGTACAGTAACTGAACGGATATGGTTGCCAGCGCGGCTTGCTCGTCGACGGCGACCTCCCTGCGCGATTCGTGTTCACTGGCGGTTGGATAACTACAGCGGGGAAGGGATAGGATCGCGTAGTGGATAATTTCGGGTTGCCGTGGCCTCGCGGTATCCCGACCACGTGCATCGACAACGTGGCCGTGCGGCCGTCGCCGGAGTTTGCATCCTCCGCCGCGATTGTGCCACGCTTCCGGTCAGTGACCACGTCGCCGTGAACTATGATCATTCCCCAGTGACTGTAGGGGCTTCTCATCCCGTGAACTGCCACGAATTACCATGCCGGTGACTCACTTCTTCTCCGGCCGCCACCGCGCCACCCTCAATTCAAGCGCCACCGTCCTTGGAAACTATAAATTGAGCCCGCCGTTGGTTCCGCAACCTCATCACGTACCCCAGCGTCCAGTATCGCCCCCAAGCTTCCAACCATAAGCTCCAATTTCAAATTTGCCCCAACTCGGTTCTAAAACACCGCAGGGTCGAGCTCACCGCGGCCAGCCCAATTTAGGTCAGTTCATGTTGCTCTGTTGCTTGTTCTAACATCCCTAAGCTCTTCTCAAACTCCCCAACCCTTTAGATCGAGCTAAACTGCCATTGGTGACTGGGAACACGCGATTCTATTTGAAGTTTCCGCTGTCACCGTGGTCAGGAGCATTTGGGTTGCCATCCTTGCAATTAATGTGGGGGAAATGCTCGGGGTAAGACTAATTTGGTGTCCGCTGCTCAGAAACCCTAGCCGTTGCCCCTTCCGGCCGGTGCAGGCGCTCGCCGGAGCTCGGCTGGGCATGAACGCCGTCGAGGATATGTCGGGTGAAGAAATAGAAAGTCAGGGGCGTTTCTACAAACCGTCAGTGACTCACGGAAACAGTAGAAGAACTCATTCGCAGTTAGACAAAACCGCGGGGGTCTCTTTGTAAAGTCGCCGGGCGCGGGCGCACTTTTCCCCCGGACTGGGCCTTTGGGCTGAAACCAGCCCATTACTGTTACACTCTTTTTTTTCTTTTTCAGTGAAGCTTTAGAAATATGTAGGAAAATGTAGAAAAATGGTAAAATTGTGAAACCAATTTCCCTAGGCTTGTTATTTTTCCTAGAATTTAATAAAAAAATAGTTTTATGATTTTTAAGTTAAATAAGGAATTTTAAAGCATTTAAAGTAGTACTAAATAGTAGTTTTGGATTTTTAAAAGATAAGTTATAATCTCAAAAATGCTCAAAATTTTTATATGAGTTCCTCATATTATTTAGAAGCCTTGGGTAGAATTTGGGTTGATTTGGACCTTGTTTGATCACCAAACCCCAAAACACCCCCCCTGCCCTATGAACTCCTTTACTGACTCTGGAAACCCTAAAGTTCTCGGAGTACCGTGAAGGAAAGTTGTATTCAAGACTTAGATAATAAGTTATATTATCTTTGCACCCTCATGAGCATCCCATGGCATCCATTCTTATACATATATATGGTTATGTTAGAACATGAAGAAGAAGAGGAAGTCACCGAAGAAAGGACACCACCACCCTCGGATTCTCAAGCAGGCAACTGCTTCTACTTTGATATTTGCGGATCCGAGCCAGACTCACCTGTTAACAAAGGCAAGCCTCGGTGCATGCAACCCCTTTTCTTGTGTTTTTAAATACTTTTCGCACATCTTAAGTCAAGTGAAATGTGCATTAAGTTCATAGGAATTACTTGGAACCTTTTGATGCATTGCTTTCCTTGATATCCACACCTTTATGGATACTTCTGGTGAAGTATCAAAATTGTTTTACAAAAATGCTTAGCCCTGCTTAGGTCTTGTGGATAGAGGTTGTCTTTTGCTATACAGCCTAGCTCAGGGGTTATCCTGAGGAAAGATGACTTCTATCTGCAAGAATATTTTCCTTTGGAGCAATGGTGGGATCTTACTGCAAAGTTCCCTGTGATGCTCTCTTCATCCTAAGGAACAGAAACAATCCTAAGGATGGAAGTACTTAAATCAAAACTTGGGTTAGGAACAGGTGATGTTCTACCCAGGTTGATTAAGGATTGAACGTGTATGTAGGCGTGCTGATCGAGGACCCTTTAACTGGTCACATGCCTCGTCATGGGTAAGCCTTGCCTCGGGCAGACTAAGGCCAGAATAAGATAACACGAAATGGGCGTGGAGCGGTGGCAGGAGTAGCGTGTACCCACTGTGGCAAGAGGCTGGACGGTGGTGTATCTGCGCTCTCGGTTTGCGTGAACCTGATCTGGTCTTAAGAACCCCGGTGGCGGGTTGACATATGCAAGGGTTAAGTGCTACATATGTTGTGTGATTGGAGATCCTCAGCTGAGTATAATCGATTCGGATCGCCGTACCTTCGCGGTTATGAAGACTTGGTCACTTCCCTGCAACCTAGAGTCAGGATGTGAACAGTATGGATAAAAATGATGTTGTGCTGATGAAATGATGAATGTAGACTAGAGGCAAACAGAATCTATTAATAATTAACATGGCATTAAAAGATTGAAAGTAAGGACTCACCTTAGTAAGCTATTTCTGCAAAAGTATCTAAGTTGTTTCTTGCTAAAGCCTCTCCTTGATTCCCATTTATCCAGCATACCCTTGAGAGTCTTTTCCTTAGTCGGGTAAGACTTGCTGAGTAATTCCATACTCAGGGTTTATCCCCTTGTTGTTTTTAGGTGAGGAAGCAGCAGAGTTCTGTTGCTTCTGTACCAAGGTGGTTCCTAATGAAGATAAGCAAGAGTGAAGTGCGGGAGGAAAGGATCCTCCATTAAGACTTTTGTGTGATAGCTGTCGGGAGGAGTTTTTACCTCCCTTGGTATGTGTAATAATATTACTCTGCACTCGTCATATATTCCTGGTCTGTAATAAACAACGTGATCTTACTTTTTAATAAATGTAAGCTTATGTAATCGCTTCCGCATTTCTTTATCTCCGATGTTCTGTAATGTCTGCATGACGGGTGAGACGTTCCTGGAAAGGTAAGGAAAGATACCGAGCTTGTCAAGTAGTTCAGGGGCACCTATAGGGTTGTCTGAGGTCCGTTGGACAAGGACAACTGTAGGTGGGCCTAATTACTTGGGAGGTTCCGCCACAATAAAGTGAGCGGCTTGGACAATGCCAAGCAGATCTGGGACACCCTCAAGATTTCTCATGAGGGGAACGACGTCACCTTGCTCACCAAGATGGAGTTGGTGGAGGGAGAGCTTGGACAATTCGCGATGATAAGGGGCGAGGAGCCAACCCAAACATACAACCGGCTCAAGACCCTTATCAACAAAATAAGGAGCTATGGAAGCACGCGATGGACGGACCACGACGTCGTCCGATTGATGCTAAGGTCCTTTACTGTTCTTGATCCTCATTTGGTGAATAATATTCGTGAGAATCCCAGGTACACCAAAATGTCACCCGAAGAAGTCCTTGGAAAATTCGTAAGCGGGCGAATGATGATCAAGGAGGCAAGATACGTGGACGACGCATTGAATGGTCCAATCAACGAGCCTCAACCCCTTGCTCTCAAGGCAACAAGAAGCAAGGAGGCGCTACCTAGCAAGGTGGCACAAATTGAGGCGGCCGGACTTAATGATGAAGAGATGGCCCTCATCATCAAAAGATTCAAGACGGCGCTAAAGGGTCGCAAGGGGCAGCCAAGCAAGACCAAGACAAAGGGGAAGCGCTCATGCTTCAAATGTGGTAAGCTTGGTCATTTTATTGCTAACTGTCCCGACAATGATAGTGATCAGGATCAAGGGAACAAGAGGGAGAAGAAGAATAACTATAAGAAGGCAAAGGACGAGGCACATCTTGGCAAGGAGTGGGATTCGGATTGCTCCTCGTCCGACTCCGACAATGAAGGACTCGCCGCCACCGCCTTCAACAAGTCATCCCTCTTCCCCAACGAGTGTCACACATGCCTTATGGCAAGGGAGAAGAAGGTATGTACTCGAAACTCTACTTATGCTTCTTCAAGTGAGGACGAATCTAGTGATGAGGATGAAATAGATTATTCATGTTTATTTAAAGGCCTAGATAGAACCAAGGTAGATAAAATTAATGAATTGATTGATGCCTTGAATGATAAGAATAGGCTTTTAGAAAAACAAGAGGACTTGTTGTATGAAGAACATGACAAATTTGTAGAAGCACAAAAATCTCATGCCTTAGAAGTTAAGAGAAATGAAATGCTTTCTTGTGAATTATCTTCTTGCCATGAGACAATTTCTAGCTTAAGAAGCATTAATGATGATTTAAATGCTAAGTTAGAAATAGCTAGTAAATCAACAACTTGTGTAGAAAATGTTGTTCTTTGCAATAGATGTAAAGATTTTGATATTGATGCTTGTAGTGAACACATAGCTTCTATTGCAAAGTTAAATGATGAAATGGCTAGTCTTAATGCTCAACTTAAGGCTAGCAAAAGTGATTTTGATAAACTAAAATTTGCTAGGGATGCCTACACGATTGGTAGACACCCCTCAATTAAGGATGGGCTTGGCTTCAAGAGGGAAGCCAAGAACTTAACAAGCCATAAGGCTCCCATCTCCGCCAAAGAGAAAGGGAAGGCCCCTATGACAAGTAGTACTAAAAAGAACCATGCTTTTATGTACAATGATAGAAGACAGTCTCATAGGAGTTGTAATGCTTTTGATTCACATACCTATGATTCTTATGCTATGTTTGCTCCCAGTTCTTCCTATATGCATGGTAGAGATATGCCTAGGAAAAATATTCATCATGTGCCTAGAAAGAATATTGTTCATGTTCCTAGAAAAGTTATGAATGGACCCTCTACAATTTATCATGCTTTAAATGCTTCCTTTGCTATTTGTAGAAAGGATAGGAAGATAGTTACTAGGAAATTAGGGGCAAAATGCAAGGGTGATAAAACTTGCATTTGGGTCCCTAAGACAATTGTGACTAACCTTGTAGGACCCAACAAGAGTTGGGTACCTAAGACCCAAGCCTAAATTTGCCTTGCAGTTTTATGCATCCGGGGGTTCAAGCTGGATTATCGACAGCGGATGCACGAACCATATGACGGGGGAAAAGAAGATGTTCACCTCCTACGTCAAGAATAAGGATTCCCAAGATTCAATCATATTCGGTGATGGGAACCAAGGCAAGGTGAAAGGTTTAGGCAAGATTGCAATATCAAATGAGCACTCTATCTCTAATGTGTTTTTAGTTGAGTCTCTTGGATATAATTTACTATCTGTCAGTCAATTATGTAATATGGGATATAATTGTCTATTTACAAATGTAGATGTGTCTGTCTTTAGAAGATGTGATGGTTCACTAGCTTTTAAGGGTGTACTAGACGGCAAACTTTATTTAGTTGATTTTGCAAAAGAGGAGGCCGGTCTAGATGCATGCTTAATTGCTAAGACTAGCATGGGCTGGTTGTGGCATCGCCGCTTAGCACATGTGGGGATGAAGAACCTTCACAAGCTTCTAAAGGGAGAACACATGATAGGTCTAACTAATGTACATTTCGAAAAAGATAGACCTTGTGCAGCTTGTCAAACAGGGAAACAGGTGGGAGGCTCTCATCACACCAAAAATGTGATGACAACATCAAGACCTCTGGAGCTGCTGCATATGGACCTCTTCGGACCCGTCGCCTATCTGAGCATAGGAGGAAGTAAGTATGGTCTAGTTATTGTTGATGACTTTTCCCGCTTCACTTGGGTGTTCTTTTTGCAGGATAAGTCTGAAACCCAAGGGACCCTCAAGCGCTTCCTAAGGAGAGCTCAAAATGAGTTTGAGCTCAAGGTGAAGAAGATAAGAAGCGACAACGGGTCCGAATTCAAGAATCTTCAAGTGGAGGAGTTCCTTGAGGAGGAGGGGATCAAGCACGAGTTCTCTGCTCCCTACACACCTCAGCAAAATGGTGTGGTAGAGAGGAAGAACAGGACGCTCATTGTTATGGCGAGGACTATGCTTGGAGAGTTCAAGACCCCCGAGCGTTTTTGGTCGGAAGCCGTGAACACGGCTTGCCACGCCATCAACAGGGTCTACCTTCACCGCCTCCTCAAAAAGACTTCATATGAGCTGCTAACTGGTAACAAACCCAATGTGTCTTATTTTCGTGTATTTGGGAGCAAGTGTTATATTCTTGTGAAGAAAGGTAGATCTTCTAAATTTGCTCCCAAAGCTGTAGAAGGGTTTTTATTAGGTTATGATTCAAATACAAAGGCGTATAGGGTCTTCAACAAATCATCAGGTTTGGTTGAAGTCTCTAGCGACGTTGTATTTGATGAGACTAATGGCTCTCCAAGAGAGCAAGTTGTTGATCTTGATGATGTAGATGAAGAAGACGTTCCAACGGCCGCGATACGCACCATGGCGATTGGAGATGTACGGCCTCAGGAACAATTGGAGCAAGATCAACCGTCTTCCTCAACTATGGTGCATCCCCCAACCCAAGATGACGAACAGGTACCTCAAGTGGAGGCGCATGATCAAGGGGGAGCACAAGATGTTCAAGTTGAAGAAGAAGAAGCACCTCAGGCACCTCCAACCCAAGTTCGAGCGACGATTCAAAGGGATCATCCCATCGACCAAATATTGGGTGATATTAGCAAGGGAGTAACTACTCGTTCAAGATTAGTTGATTTTTGTGAGCATTACTCTTTTGTCTCTTCTATTGAGCCTTTCAGGGTAGAAGAGGCCTTGCTAGATCCGGACTGGGTGTTGGCCATGCAGGAGGAACTCAACAACTTCAAGCGCAATGAAGTTTGGACGCTGGTGCCTCGTCCCAAGCAAAATGTTGTGGGAACCAAGTGGGTGTTCCGCAACAAACAGGACAAGCACGGGGTGGTGACAAGGAACAAGGCTCGACTTGTGGCAAAAGGTTATGCCCAAGTCGTAGGTTTGGATTTTGAGGAGACATTCGCTCCTGTGGCTAGACTAGAATCAATTCGTATTTTGCTAGCATATGCCGCTCACCACTCTTTCAGGTTGTACCAAATGGATGTGAAGAGCGTTTTCCTCAACGGGCCGATCAAAGAGGAGGTGTACGTGGAGCAACCCCCTGGCTTCGAGGATGAACGGTACCCCGACCACGTGTGTAAGCTCTCTAAGGCGCTCTATGGACTTAAGCAAGCCCCAAGAGCATGGTATGAATGCCTTAGAGACTTTTTAATTGCTAATGCTTTCAAGGTTGGGAAAGCCGATCCAACTCTTTTTACTAAGACTTGCGATGGTGATCTTTTTGTGTGCCAAATTTATGTCGATGACATAATATTTGGTTCTACTAACCAAAAGTCTTGTGAAGAGTTTAGCAGGGTGATGACGCAGAAATTCGAGATGTCAATGATGGGCGAGTTGAACTACTTCCTTGGGTTCCAAGTGAAGCAACTCAAGGACGGCACCTTCATCTCCCAAACGAAATACACGCAAGATTTGCTAAAGCGGTTTGGGATGAAGGACGCCAAGCCCGCAAAGACGCCGATGGGAACCGACGGACACACCGACCTCAACAAAGGTGGTAAGTCCATTGATCAAAAGGCATACCGGTCTATGATAGGTTCTTTGCTTTATTTATGTGCTAGTAGACCGGATATTATGCTTAGCGTATGCATGTGTGCTAGATTTCAATCCGATCCTAAGGAGTGTCACTTAGTGGCCGTGAAGCGAATTCTTCGATATTTAGTCGCTACGCCTTGCTTCGGGATCTGGTATCCAAAGGGGTCTAACTTTGACTTGATTGGGTACTCAGATTCCGACTATGCTGGATGTAAGGTCGATAGGAAGAGTACATCGGGGACGTGCCAATTCTTAGGAAGGTCCCTGGTGTCGTGGAACTCTAAGAAACAAACTTCCGTTGCCCTATCCACCGCTGAGGCCGAGTATGTTGCCGCAGGACAGTGTTGTGCGCAACTACTTTGGATGAGGCAAACCCTCCGGGACTTTGGCTACAATCTGAGCAAAGTCCCACTTCTATGTGATAATGAGAGTGCTATCCGAATAGCAGAAAATCCTGTTGAGCACAGCTGCACAAAGCACATTGACATCCGGCATCACTTTTTGAGAGACCACCAGCAAAAGGGAGATATCGAAGTGTTTCATGTTAGCACCGAGAACCAGCTAGCCGATATCTTTACCAAGCCTCTAGATGAGAAGACCTTTTGCAGGCTGCGTAGTGAGCTAAATGTCTTAGATTCGCGGAACTTGGATTGAATTGTAGCATACATGTGTTTATGCCTTTGATCATGTTCATTCTGCATTTTGTTGCTTATTGTGGTGCTCAAGTTGTACACACACTCCCTGGACCTCACAAGTCCTTTTTGCAAGTGATGCACATATTTAGGGGGAGCTGTGCTACAACTTGACCCTTTGAGACTAACCATGTACTTGAGTTTGGTTGTTTTAGTCTTAAAGGAGGATTGAAAGGGAAAGGTGGACTTGGACCATGCAAGACTTCCACTACACTCCGATGAAAAGAGTAACTTTTCCAAGTTCATCTTTATACTCTTATTGCCTATTTGTTCTTAGTCGAAGATTTTGGTGAGGCAATAGGGTTAAAGGGCCAAGATTGATCCCGTTTTGGTGCTTGATGCCAAAGGGGGAGAAAATAAAGGCCAAAGCAATAGATGGATCAGCTACCACTTGAGACATTTTGAAAATAGTAAATAGAGCTTTTGGTTTGTCAAAACACGCTACCACTTGAGAAATTTTGAAAATAGTAAATAGAGCTTTTGGTTTGTCAAAACTCTTTTTGTCTCTCTTGTCAAAAGTTGGCTTCTTGTGGGGAGAAGTGTTGATTATGGGAAAAAGGGGGAGTTTTTGAAATTCTTGATCAAAATTCTTTGGAATACCTCTCTTTACGTCTCTACAAGTGGATTTGACTTAGAGATAGGAATTTGAATTTGATTTGCAAAAACAAACCAAGTGGTGGCATAGAATGATCCATATATGTCAAATTTGATTCAAAACAATTTTGAGTTCTTATTTGAATTGATTTTGTACTTGTTCTACTTGCTTTATGTTGTGTTGGCATAAATCACCAAAAAGGGGGAGATTGAAAGGGAAATGTGCCCTTGGGCCATTTCTAAGTATTTTGGTGGTTTAGTGCCCAACACAAGTGCCTAAGTGTAAAAAGGTGGACAAAGTACAAATCAAGGATAAAGATATGTTTCTCAGACTTAGTACATTGTTTTATGGACTAATGTATTGTGTCTAAGTGCTGGAAACAGGAAAAATCCAATTGGAAATGTCTTGGCTCGAGCAGCCAAGACTCTGCTGAGTCTGGGAGCACCGGACTGTCCGGTGGTGCACCGGACAGTGTCCGGTGCGCCAGGCTGGCTCGAGCGAAGTGGCCGCTCTTGGGAATTCACCGGCGACGTACGGCTATAATTCACCGGACTGTCCGGTGTGCACCGGACTGTCCGGTGAGCCAACGGTTGGCCAGGCCAACGGTCGGCCGCGCAATCTGCGCGGGACACGTGGCCGAGCCAACGGCTAGAAGGGGGCACCGGACTGTCCGGTGTGCACCGGACATGTCCGGTGCGCCAACGGCTCTCAGGCTGCCAACGGTCGACTGCGCCAATTTTTGGAAAGAAATCAGGCACCGGACTGTCCGGTGCGCCAGTCGACAGAAGGCAAGATCAGCCTTTCTAGATTGCTCTCAACGGCTCCTAGCTGCCTTGGGGCTATAAAAGGGACCCCTAGGCGCATGGAGGAGAACACCAAGCATTCCTACAACATTCCTAAGCACCAAGACCTCGATTCCGCGCATTTGTTTCATTGTGATAGCATATAGGGCTCTAGTGGAGTTGTGAACTCATTGAGTTGTGTTGCGAGCTCTTGTTGCGACTTGTGTGCGTATTGACACTCTGATTCTTGTGTCTGGTGTGCGTTGCTAATCCTCCCTTGCTCTGTGCTTCTTTGTGAACTTCAAGTGTAAGGGCGAGAGGCTCCAAGTTGTGGAGATTCCTCGCAAACGGGATTGAGAAAAGCAAGCAAAACACCGTGGTATTCAAGTGGGTCTTTGGACCGCTTGAGAGGGGTTGATTGCAACCCTCGTCCGTTGGGACGCCACAACGTGGAGTAGGCAAGCGTTGGTCTTGGCCGAACCACGGGATAACCACCGTGCCATCTCTGTGATTGATTTCTTGTGATTATTGTGTTTTGTTGAGACTCCTCTCTAGCCACTTGGCATTTACTATGCTAACGCTTAATCAAGTTTTTGTGGCTTAAGTTTTCAAGTTTTACAGGATCACCTATTCACCCCCCTCTAGGTTCTCTCAATACAACATTGATCTTTGGAGAATGTTTTGAAAAAGAGAAAATCGTGCTAAGGCACAAGATAAATCGAGAAGAAGTGTAGCTTCATTAGAGAGGCAACATAAAACTTTTTTATAGCTTTGGAGAATATTTCACGAAGCTTGGATATTCTCCATCAAAGAAGTATGCAAATTCTTGTGATATATAAAAGATTTTCTTCACGAAGCATGAAAAGAAGGGAAAGTGTTTTTTCGCCGAAGGCTCAAAAAATGGTATGTATGCAAAATTTCATGCATCGTAAAGAATTGAACTATAGATAGATTATATATTACATTCAAAGTTACAATGTATTACACATGTTACGTTCCAAATGTTTCTACAATAGCATTTAATCTTCCTTAAGAACCATTTCTGCAGCTTCGTTCAGTAGCTGGTCGACAACCTTGTCCATGATGGCTTCGGCCATTTTTCTAATTTCATCGTCTCCCTTCGGGTGGGGGCCCGGAGATGCCTCAGCAGGTTCTGAGGGAGGAGAAGGTACGACTATATTACTATTACAAACCGCGAAAAGTCTGGAATCAAAAATTACAACAGAATAAAAACCACTAATTAATACCTATTTGCCCTTTGGGCTCTGTACTTTTCTCAGCAGCCTCTGCTACTTTTCTAGCATCGTGGATGCCTTTTTCGCTCTTTTGAATAATTTCTTGGGCCATTTCTCGGCCGCCGTTGTCCCAGTATATCGGTGAAAAATTTTCCGCCGATCATGCTTGCTTCGGCTGAGGGGTCTTTAATGTCTTCGGAGGACAAAGTAGCTTCGGATTGCGCTAAAGATTTTATATGCTCGCAACCTTTCCTCTCCAAAACAGTAGCAATTCCTCTAGCACCCGAAAAAGCACATATGTCTCCGTGGCTATTCAGGATTTCCTCGAAGGCCTCAGCTTCGTGACTGATCCATTCCATCGGACCTTCGGGATTGCCCCTTAAGAAATTCTCTTCGCTAGAGAATGCGCCAACGTTGGCAAAACTGGATTTTATCTTCTCAACACACACTATGGATTTATCATAGCATCTTCTCTGGGATGCACGAAGCTCTTTAACATTTATTTCTAAATGATTGGCCCATTGATCACTAAGCTCTCATTTTGTCTCTTCAAGTATACGTTCTTTTTTAGCTCTGGCTAGTTGTTTCTGAAGATCTTTAATTTCGCGTTTTTGGGCCTCAGCATGAGCCTTAGAGGTAGCTTCGTCTTCCTTTATCTTGTCCACCAATGTAAGCAGAATTTTATCTTTTTCTAGAGCTTCGTTCCTCAGCTTAATAACCTCTGATTGTAGATTGTTGAAAGCAATATCATAACTCTCGTCTTCTGCATTCTTTTGCGCTCTCAGCGCGTTGCTCAATATTAAACCCTATATATACAAGAATTAGTATAAGAATAAAAGAATGATTTGAAAATTATAAATTTCTAAATACACAGTTCTCATACCTTCAGACTATTATATGCAAGACTATCTGCAAGATCGTACTTCATCATAGCGCAGAGTCCAGCTTCAAGCTTCGGAAACCCTATACTTCTAGCCATCTCCCGGCAGACAGATAATTCTTTGTTGTCTGGGAGGCAGTATAAAAAGTCATCTTCGTCCGTGCCATTGAATACTAAGGCTCCCTTCGGATACTTCAATTCCCGGGCATAGTGATTAGTCTCAAAAATCTCTTCTTCAGATAATCTTTTTCCAGAAGCATGTCGTATAATATAATTGAGGGCCTCGGAGGATGCTTCGGGGGCAGCAGTGTCAGTTTCTTCAACCAAAATTGGCTCTGTCCTTTTTGGTTCTTCGGCTTCCAGGGAATTTATCTTCGTAGCTTCTGAAGGCCCAGCTTCAGTTTCAGGTTGTTGCTTCGAAGTTTCAACAGCAAGGGGTTCACCAGGCACTTCAGGAGTTTCAATAATTTTCTTTGGAGTTATGCTTGAAGATTTAATTGTCTCCAAAACATCTAGCACATTAACCATTCTTTTTCTTTTCGGAGTCACTGTTGGCCCCTTTTGACTTTTTGCTACCTCGATTTCTCCTGAAGGACTCAAAATTTCTGATATTTTTACTTCTTCAGCTGATATTTTTACTTCTTCAGCCCTCGGTTCTTCTTTCTTTTCTATCGCTGGCACTTCGGCTAGCTCTACGATTTTTGGCAGTGGAGTTGGTTCTCTAGCTTCGGTGGCCGTCGAGGTCTCACCGGCGAACTCAGGCACCGTGGCTGGTTCAATATAGCGTGGCCGGTGTGTGAGAACCTTTACCCTTTTTCTCTTCGACGCTGGCTCGCTAGGAGCGGCTGAAGCAGTTTCTTTTGCAGAAGTTGTGCTTTTTCTTTTTTGACCACGCGCTGGATAGCGGTAGTCGGGGTAGACAAACCCAATTGCGTCAAATACTCGGTTGAGTCTTTTTTTTCTTTCGGCCTCCGAAGGCCGCTGATAATGCAATGTCTTCGGCCTTTGAATATACCCCAAGCAATTCATCACTTACAGTCTCAATGCTCTTTAACCAATCATCATCTGGCTCAACGAACTTGTCTCCATACTTGAATGTGTACTTCAGCCTGACTAGTCCGCCCTCGTCAGTTTCTTTAACAGTTTCTTTCGGCATTTCCCAGTTATCTGCAAGTGGCCATACTCTGAAGGCAATGTGTTCTTGTATTAAATCCCTTGTCCCAATAAAAGAGCAGACTACGCCGAAGGCTCTTTGGCACTCTTCGGCTACTTCATCCATTTCTACCTTCGGTTTCCGAAGTCCGAAGCGCTGCCAGATAGGGCACATGATGATATCTTTAATATCTTCTCGAACCTTCAGATCATTTTTTACATAGAACCATTCTTTCATCCATTCCCCGGGCCATCTCTTCCGAAAGGTTGGCACGGGACAGCTTGATCCAGAGCGAGCGCCGAAGCTGTAACAACCAAAGTTGTTATGATATTGCTCCTTGCCCCAGGGCTTCGTCTCATATATTAACTCATGTATATTGCAAAAGCTTTTCGCACTTGGTTCCAGGCTCTGGCTCTCCACGGCCCAGACGAAGACTCCCATTCTTATTATTGCTTCAGGGGTAAGTTGATGAAGATAAACCTGATATATTTTCAGAACTTCTACCACAAACCTGCTTAAAGGGAATCGTAGCCCAGCTTTAAAAAAGCTTCGGAAGATCACGACTTCATTATCTTCGGGAGTCGGCACAGTCCTCTCTCCGTCATCTGCCCTCACGATGGATATATCTCGAAAATATCTTCCCCTCATGTTTTCAAGATGACTTTGTCCAATAGTTGATTTTCCGAAGACTGAATGGCTTGGTCGCCATGGTCGATCTTCGGAATCCTCACCTCCGCTGTCTGCGTCATAGCTATCACTTTCACCAGTACCTTCAGATAAGCCTTCCAAAATTTCCCTAGTAATTTTCTCTGTATTTGTTTTTGCTATTGATTCAATGAAGCCCAGATTTTTTTCCTCAGAAAGGCTCAGCTTCACCCCGGCAACAACTTTCTTTTCCTGAGACATCCCTTCGGAAGTCCTTTTAAAAAGGGCTTTTTGGTCCGAAGCTTAAAATCTAGAGAGGCAGTCAAATATTTGTGGACAGAGATCTATTTGAGCAGGCAGAGCAAATGGCAAGATAGCGTGCCAAATAAACTTGTGGTGAGCCCATATTTATACACCCAGTATGTCGAAAACTGGAGGGTCCCGCTTGTCAATGACTGTTGCTATTCTAGCAAGAGGAAGGTGTTTTTTCGGACCTTCGGCTCATAGCCTTCGTCCGTATCGCAGTATAAATTTATCTTTACAGTAAATTAATATTGCGAGGGGCTACTGTTGGGGGCCTTCGGCTTCCGAAGGTCCTCAAAAACATGATTTGACAATGTTTTCCATGAGAAATATGTAAACAGGTACCTTCGAAGTTAGATTGCGGGTATACAAAAGCACGGTTAAAGACGAAGCTTGAATGGGACGAAAGGCGATCACGACGAAGGATAAGACGATCACGAAGCCATGTGCAGAAAAGCTTCGGCATAACGGCAGAAAAGGGGAACCGACTTAAAGATGAAAAGCCAAATTAGACCTCGAAGAATTACTATAGAGTTATTGTTAAATGTAATGGGTATTAATGTAATTTCGCATGGGTTGCGACTTGTACCTATAAATAGGTGAACAATATTCCTGTACTGTTCACGCTGATCTGACATTTGCTTTCGCATCACACTTGTACTCACATTCCTTCAAGCCTAAGGTACATTTGTAATTTACCGTTGTTTACATAAGTAATATAAGTAAAAATAAATTAATAACAATGTTTACAGAGATTATGTTATTTTCTATATTTTGTGTTTGAATATTCTTTATCTTCTATCATGATCATGAAGGTTTGTCCTTCATGATCTTCGTCCGAAATCCATTATATCCGAAGGGAAATAATGATTCAAAGGACGAAGGGTTTTGATATTTAATATTTTGTGTTGCCTTGTTCTTGTTTCATAGCATTTGAGAACAAGTCCCCAACAATGTATTTCCAGGAAGTGATTGATTTGTCTTTGGCTTTCAGGCTCATCTCCTTCTTGTACTATAGCACTGCAAGAAGTCGTAGAATCAACGTAGAAGTTGTGTGCTGTCATGTTTTTTGTAAGTAGATCTATGTTATGCCAGTGTTTGACATGATAGAGATTATGCTGGTGAAGAAGTCGTGGCTCTCTCTTGGTCTCAAGTTGCGTTTGATTGCACATACCGTCTATGTTGGTAATGCACATGAGTCTGAACCGAGTTGACCTGAGCTGAGTTGAACTAAACTTGTGCTCCAAATTGGCGCCTCACTGAACTGATGTGATGCAACCTTGTGCAACGTTCACAATGTTCATAGTCATCACCTTCCCCTTCTTCGATGCACTGCTCGGTTTCTTTGGCAGGTTTGCCTTCGCGCCGACCACTTATTTTGTAAGCTCTCGTTAATCCATCTATCCTATTTTTTCTTGCAATTTCACAACCTACAATTGTATATTTATTATTTATAACACTTGTATATGATCAAAGTAATGCACTTGTTGTTTGCAATTGGTGGTTGGCATTGTGATGTTTTACTCACGTTTCTTTTCTATACTTCGGTTGTGTTGGACCCTAATGTGTCAAAGGATTACCTGGATCTCATCCAGAATCAGACCCAGGAAAGGAGACATACTTTCAATCATTTGTGCGCACCTGGATGTTCTAATTCTGTATGCGACAGTGAAGTTTGCTCTGCTCTCATCAGTATGGTTGGCATTGTGATGTTTTACTCACGTTTCTTTTCTAGACTTTGGTTGTACTGGACCCTAATATGTCGAAGGACTACCTAGACCTCATCTAGAACCAGACCAAGGAAAAGATACATACTTTCGATCATATGTGCACACCTATATGTTTCAATTCTAACAACAGGTTGCAATAGAAATTGAATTATAAAAGATAGTAGGAATTGAATTGAACCATTCTATTTCTAATTTTGTGGCTTCATCCTTTTTCATGTTAACTCATCGTTTTCTTGGAATCTTTGCATTTTTTTCAAGCGAGCTATGATAATAGACAAAAATATGGGAACCGAAAATGAAATTTAGAGGATTGATGTCTTTTTTAAATGAAATATCATATAAACGAGGTCTACCTAGATATATAGGTAAAATAATGTTTGTTCGACGTCAATTCATTCTATTTGAGTCGGTGTATTTAAAATAATATTACATATTTATATCATCAATATAATATTAGTGTTACGCTGATATTTTGTCACACGAATTTTACATATCATAGTGATGATTGTCGTTCCATATCTATGTTTTATACCAATTTTTAACGTCCGTAGCAACGCACGGGCATATAACTAGTAATGTATTAATCCGGTATCTTACCGTATTTTGGCACCGGTAATTACCTATAATAAGCCCACTCACCGTCTCACCGAGTACCCAACAGCGGAACAGCCCACTTGGCCCAAACACCAAACCCTGAGATTCTCCCAAACCCTAGTCTCACGTTGGCAGGGCAGCATTCGGTCGTCGCCTCGTCGGCACTCGGCACTTTGATAGGTCCGCCGTCCGCGTCCGCCATCCGCAGGTTGGCTTCGGCGACGCCCTTCGCCCTCCAGGACTCCAGGGCTTTCACTCCACGCAACCTGTTCCCACCGGCCACAGCCACCACCGGCCTTCGCCGCGAGCCCGCGACGACTCCCAGACTTGCTGCCTTACTACCACGGAGACGGAAGCACCACCGCATCAGGCAGGGACCGGACGACGACGCCCAGACCTGTTTCAACCTGCCGGTCTCCCCAGGCCCCCATCCCCCCAGGTCAGTCTATCGCCTATTTCCCTACTCCTCCCAAATCCTAATCAGTAATCACATTCAGTCAATCCTGTGCAGTGGTCACACGGTCACACCGTCAGGTGTTGGACTGTTGAACTGAGGTGGTCAGCCTGTGCAAGTGTGAGAACTGTTGAACTGAGGTGTCTTTTGTAGTTCTTTGTAATATGTCTAGTGGTCTGTGACATGATGTTAAGTGTCAACTGTCAAATACTTAAATCTATGTGTCCTCAGTCTACAGTTTGGAGTTTGCTCATAGCGTGCTCATTCATCCACAATCAGTCATCCGCAGTCTACAGTTTGCTCATAGGTTACACTGGCAACCGGATATCTTGTGATCAGTTTCAGTTACTTTTGAACTGAGCATGTACTTATTGTCACTTCCTGTTTCGGTCTGGATTACTAGTTTCCCAGAACTTCAGATGCTCGCAGATGCTTTATTTCAATGTCTATTTTATGATGAGACATGATCATCTCTGAATCTGATTGCTTATTTGCTAATCCTTCTGTTGCTGAAACAAATGGCCAAATCTTACAATAGTAGTGATGGTCATGTTAATTTGTCACAATTAACCTTAGGAAAGTGCAGCAATATATAAAAAGTATGACGGGCCAAAGAAACTGGAGCCACTTTTTTTTACCATATCTAGGTGAAGTTTGTCTCATTTTTTTACTTAGAGCCTAAAAGAACCTTACCAAGGTTTAACTTAGTTGCAGTTGGGATGAAAACGGGTATCCAGATTGTTAGGATAAATTTAATATTTTAAAATTAATATGTACGAAATTTGATGTTTATATTTTCTTATGTCATCCAGCACATTATTATAAGTAAGAATAAAACTTTGCTAGTGTCATGTTCTATGGGTTGGTGTGTACTAGTCTGTGTACATGTGTTTATCGTTTAACAATAATTGTTTTGGTAAATTTCTATCGTTATCGGTGCACTTTCGATCGTATACTTTCGTTATTGATATTATTGAAATATTGATACTGTTTTCATTTCCGACATTATCGTATCGTTTTCGTTTCCGTCAAAATAATTTGAAAGTGGTGGAGCTTTTTTTCCGATCATTTCCAACCGTTTTCAGCCCTACCCAAAGCCTTACTTAAAGCTATTTGGCTATTTGATGTCTGCTTACTTCGTATTTCTTGTAGCAGCAGCAGGAGGCCACCATGAAGCTTGATGTGAACGCCCTTCGCTACCTCGCCAAGGATGACTTCCGCGTCCTCACCGCCGTCGAGATGGGCATGCGCAATGTAAGATCCCCAATGCCCTGCATCTTGACCTCGCATTTCGTTACACATCAAACCGCCGGTTTCCACCACTTAATTTATTTTTTCTTTTGCTTTGGACTTGTCGCAGCATGAGATTGTTCCAGTAGAACTTATTGACAGGATTGCCAGATTGAAGTAAGATTTTGTTTTGTTCGCAGTCCTGCAATATGTTGATATGCTGAGATGCCTGTGGTTGCTAGTTTTAGATGTTAATTGGTATTATGTTTTGGACCTTCTGTAGCATGCAATTTATTTAGTTCTGGTTTGCTATTCCATTGTGGTGCACAAAGTAGCATGCAATCTCCATATTTCCGCTTATCCTTTCAATAGGAAAAAATCGAACATATGTTTTGTATAAACATCAATATACTGAAAACATAGTCTGAGAACAAGGAGGCTTCGGTGCAGCTAATGCTACACTTAGTGATGCTTATTGTTAGTCTAATAACCACTTAAACAATGGTGAGGTGAAACTATTGTTTGCTGAGTCGAAAGAATTTGTACTCCATCCCAGTGGAATATGTTCTTACACTTTATGAATTTAGGCATGGAGGCACATACAAAGTGCTGAGGAATCTTTTGAGGAACAAGCTGGTGCATCATGATGCCACTAAATGTGAGTGTTGACAGTTTATCATGATTATAGAATTTTGGGTTGCTAGCGCAGAAGCACTTAGCTCCAAGTCTTTATTGCTTTATCGGTTCCGTTCCTTACAGACGATGGATATCGGCTCACCTATCTGGGATATGACTTCCTTGCCATTAAGACTTTGGTTAATCGAGGAGTTTTTGCTTCAGTTGGCCGCCAGATTGGTGTTGGAAAGGAGTCAGGTATGTTGTGTTCATAGTGCTTGTTCTTTCTTTTAGTAATGTGGCAAGGGCACATTAGGTTGTTTCTAATATCTTTGTGATATGCAGATATATTTGAGGTAGCCACAGAGGATGGTACAGTACTTGCCATGAAGCTTCATAGGTTGGGCAGGACATCTTTTAGAGCTGTGAAATCTAAGCGTGACTATCTAAGGCACCGAAGGAGCTTTAATTGGCTGTATCTCTCACGACTCGCAGCCTTGAAGGAATTTGCCTTTATGAAGGTATTTTTTCCTCATTCTCTCTTTTAAGTATATCTGAGCTATGTGCTCTTTTAATTTTCCTTTTTGTTTGATTATCCTTGACTGCCTATATCACCAGGCTTTAGGGGATCATGGTTTCCCTGTTCCAACTGCTGTGGATTGCAACCGTCATTGTGTGATCATGTCACTTGTGCAGGGATATCCTCTGTAAGCATATACCTGTCAACTGCAGATTCATATTAGTTTTTGTCAAGCAGATTCTGATAAAAGTTGATTATGCTATGTAGTGTTCAAGTGAAAAAGTTAAAAAATCCGGATGATGTTTTTGACTCAATTCTTGGTCTTATCGTTCGTTTGGCTGAGCATGGACTCATACACTGTGACTTTAATGAGTTCAATATCATGGTACCTTTTTTCTTTTTCTTTTCCTTGTTTGTGTTAATTTATATGTTTTAAACCCTTCGTATAAGTAAAATTTATCTGGATAAGATACTATGGAACAGGACTTTTTTGTGTCAAACACATGAACTAGATCCATCTGTTTGAATAATTTCTAGGTGCAGCTTGCCAGCACTTAGTTTTGTGATGTAGTAAAACAATTCAACTACATATTGTAATATTTTTCATATGTCTGTGTATAATCAAACTCTTTGATGCCAATGTCATGCAGATTGACGATGATGAAAAAATTACAGTGATTGACTTTCCGCAGATGGTGTCTGTTTCTCACCGTAATGCCCAAATGTATGAAGCTTCTCAGACAACTAATGTGAAAGTGTCTTGCATTTAAAAAAAATGAATTTCACTTTTGCAGGTTTTTTGACCGAGACATTGAATGCATCTACAAGTTCTTTAACAAAAGGTTATAAGATATGCAAGAAAGCTTCAAATGAGCCTAATTCGGTAGGCTTGTTTTCTTATTGTGATTTCTTTTCTTTCTGTTAGGTTCAATCTGAGGTCAGTGAAAAATGAAGAACAAGCTGGATCTGAAAATGATGATGAAGGGAACAGCAGACCTTCCTTTTTGTCCGTGGAAAAGGGTGCTGGTTTCTTGGACAAGGAACTAGCTGCCAGTGGATTTACCGGGAAAGAGAAAGTGGATATGGATAAGGTAGGTCAGATGTTCTCGCAAATTTGTTACTCATGCATACATTTATAGGTTGTTTTCCGGCTTAGTTCTCAGGTACCGTTTTTTTGGCAAACTTTCTTACAGTACATCGAGGAAGTTGTTGAAGGCCATGATTCCAGCTCAGATGATGATAATGATGAGGTTGGTGATGCTGTGTCTTTGGTTTCCTTGAAGATAGCTGCCTAGCAAGTTAGTTTGAACATGTGCAGACTGTACCAGTGATCAGGTCGTCGGGCCAGTCTCTGGTTAGGGGTCACTGTTATTGAAGTGTATTTTGGTTGTCTCTCAGGACAGTTCCGATGAGCCTGATTGTGATCTTACCCCAAGTGATTCAGACGCGCCTGGAACTTTTTCTGAAGAGGTTAGTTGTCTTCCCATCAGAATGAACAAACAACTTCTGATGGCATTTTCTTACATCTTTTTTCACCACACAGCATGGAACAAGTTGTACCGGCGAGAACAGATTGGAAATTCCTCCCTCGGGTGGCAATGGAGTGGTTATGGCACCGCTCGAATCTGGGATCAAGACATTTTCCACGGAAGATGATGATAACGATGATGACTCGTCAGAGGATGCTGATGAAGAAGACGCTGAGCTTACGAAACAACTGAACAAGCAAAGGAGAAAAGCAATCGCAGCTGCCCATGGGCGGAGAAGACCAACGTCATCCAGGAACGCCTACAAGGACAAGGGTAAGGGCACCATGGACTCCAAGATGCAGAGGCAGGCGTGCAAGTGGTGATGGTTGAGTGCCTCTTGCGGCAGTAAATATATTAGGCGTAGGGTTTTGTATGGCTGTAGAACCGTGAGACTTGCACTAGGATCAACTCCGGCTTTATATTTTTATAGTTGAGTGTCCGTGCGTTGCGACGGTAATATATAATACCAGTATACTACGATAACTTATATATAAAAATGTGTGTTATATTGTTATGAGAAAATGTTTCATAATCAATTTGTGATCCTAGTCATACATAAATTTTGTTATTTTAATCTAGTTGTTTCACCACTACATTGCAACCATCAGTATCATGCAGACTTCGATATATGCCACGATTTGTATGGTCTCATCATTGGAGAGCACGTTCCATATATGCTGGAAGAAATTTTCTTGTACATCATTAGTCATCAGATATGCACCACCATACGCTCTTGCTTAAACAAAAAGGTAAATGTATGTGTTTGCGAAGAGAATTAAAGGCAGGTCGGCACAAAAGCTACCCTGACGGTGGCGAGGATGACGAACTGGTCACTATTGTCGATCCTCCTCTGCGTCACCTCCGACGCTAAGATGACGCCACAATCTTCGATATAGTAGTCGTTGAACGCGCGCGACATGACGAGTACCGATGACTCTTGGTTGGGCTGCCAAACGAAGTGTACCCCGGGCTCATCAGCGAGGTAGTACCCCTGGCCGTTGCACCACCAGATGCGCTACTCCACTACACATATCATGTTCGAGGACACTCACACAACGTCAGCAACGTCCATCGTCCCAGCGCACAAGAATTCATGTTCGGTCAGTAGCGACTTACGTGGTAGGTTGAGCTTCAGGTGGACGATGAGCTAGACGACGTGATGGCATCGTCGTCGGATGCGGTGTCCAGAACAACCCGAGAGTCGTCGATGTTGGCGACAACCATGAGGCCTCCCTGCTTAATGATGGACAGCGCGGTGCAGCTGCTCTGGACCGCGTCCAAGTGGTGGCTTCGCGGGAGCTTGTCGTACACAGCGGCGCATGCGACCACGTAGGACTGCTTCTAGAGGTCGAACTGACAGTCGCCAAGCTTCTTCTCGTCATCGATGAGCGACGCCAACGTGAGTGCCTCCTGCTCATGGTGTTTGTTCGGGGTTTCAAGTAAGAAACATGGATTCATGCTTGGCGTTGGTTTATGAAAATGACTCAGAAGTCTGATCTATGGAAAAAATAGTACGGAGAAAAATGTCACGCATGCAAAAAAAGGAATTTAAGTATAATACATTATTCAAACAAAAGAAATTGTATGCAAAGCTCTTCTTTAAATAATATTACATCCATCCAAAAATCTAATTCAAGAATCTCGGTGATACTTATCTACTACTACGCATTGTGCAAGGGTAGGAAGTGAGCTTGGTGAGAGATGTAGTAGATGTGTTTCCTGTCATAGATGTAGACATAAACACATATGTGGTGTAGTGGTAGCTACTCTTGGCCTTTGCTAAGAGGTCACGAGTTCAAATCCCCTTGAGGACATGTGTTTTTTTAATTTTAGCTAGACGTGGGTTGTACGGGGGAATGAGAATGGGAATGAGCTTTGCGGGAGGAGGGAATGAGAAAGACAGAATAAAGAATGAGAATGACAGACATGGGAATGAGAACGGGAATGGCAGAACAGGAATGATGGCAGAACACGGGAATGACCGACTACTCTTGCAGCCTTAATAGTAGTAGAGATTATGTCGTATAAATTTTGTACACGGTTCTGATGGGATCGTCATAGTGATTGCTTCCGTTTACCTGATAGCTATGTTACCACACATCACCATATTCGCTTCTTTTTCTCCCATCAGCAGATTAGATGCAAGAAGTTATAGAAGATCCGTCTCCTTTCTTAGAAGTACGGTATAGAACACACGAGACATATAATATAGTGTTGAACTTTTATCGTCTTTTTCTTCTCTTATTCATGAGGGGTACATGTTCTATACATAGATGTGAGACCCTTCAGGGTATATTAGATATTTGTGCACATAACCCTTCATTAAGGTTTCTTAACACTTCGCCTTTGGTGAATACTATGACCAATGCATGTCTCATTAAAACTCCTAAAAACCTAGAGGAAAAAATATGGAGAAAGAGAATATGGTGACACATATTGTATTACACTTTGTTGTCTTGTTAAAAACATGAGAAACTTTAGAAAAACTCACTAAGGACTAGTTTAGTAACTTCATTTCCCAAGGGAAAATGAACTAATTTTCCAATGACTAATTTCCCTTGGAAAAATAAAAATCCCTAAAAAAATGAGGTTCCCAAACTATCCGTAAAGGAAAAATAGTAAAACAACTGTCATTAGGACATATTTCAATATTCTAGATCTAGATTCCATCGAATCTTCTACAAGGGCTAATTTCAGAAATGTGCTCCCCTGATCCTCGTAAAATTGTCTCAATGTGGCAAAACACCTTCTAGAGGTATATGCACATAGAGATTTAGCAAACAATTTACATATTTTTGCTAGGAATATTTCAGGAACTCCACCTCAACTCACCTATAGGATATACGAGGTAAGTGTATGTATTAATATAAGTAAGCCACTTTGACTGGTGGTGTTCGATCGACTAGACCTACATATTTGATGGAAACTTCCAAAATAGTTCACATATTAATCATCAAGTTGACGCCTTCAGGGCATAGAATATGACATTCAATGTCTCACAACTATGATCAATATAGAGCATTCGCTCCCCCTGATGATGACATTTGTCAAAGTCGTTATCCCTCGTTCATGATATATGTCTCATTGTTCATCTATAATAATGAGGATGGGTGATGTTGGAGTGCTATCATTTTCTATCTTACACTACAATGTATACATAGTTGTGAAAAACAAGTAACATGTCCTACCACAATACTTTGGAGATAATATAGTTACAATAGCACACACTTCAGATATGATTCCTCGCTCCGGTCATTTATTTATTGCAACTTTTATGATGGCATAACAAAAGTTCATCTAAGATCGTAATCCATTAGGGATTCTTCATCGATAAGATACATTATTATAGTATGTGTCGGAGAGGAAAACTCCGGCCGGGTGGCGGTGTGCACCCGCCCTAAATCCTAAGATGAGGAGGGGCTTAGGCGTTTTGCTTGTTAGTTGGAAACTGGGAGGAAACACAAGAACACACAAGGATTTAGAGTGGTTCGGGCCGCCGGAGCGTAACACCCTACTCCACTATGTGATGTATTGCTTGAGAGCTTGTATGAATTTGTGAGCGTCTGAGTGAGCCTAAGATTAGATCTCCCTTGTAACGTCGTATGCCTCCCCTTTTATAGCTGAAAGGGGCATGCACAAAGGTCCTGAGCCCCGACATGTGGGCCCAAGGACATAAAGAATATAGCACTTGGGGCTACAAACGTTTGCTGCTGGAGCAATCTTCTTGTGCCCTGACATCCGAGATCTGCGCGTCTTCGGCGTGCAGGGGTGGCTTCTCGTAGAAGGGATGATGAGCACAGTGCGCCGCTCGGCACGGGCGCACTGTTTGTCAACAGATTGGACAGGCGCGCCGTCTGCTGGGTGACCCTGACGTCGCCTGCCAGTGGATTGGACAGGACGCATTAAATGCTGAGAGGGCACGTCGCCCGTCAGCGTGGTGGCAGGCGGCGCGTCCTCTTCGCAACAAATGCAGAGGCTGCACGGCGTTATGGGCCTTACGTCAGGCACAACCCGTTGGCTTATATCACGGGCCACAAGCCACGCGGCAGCAGCGGGTCTCTGCCTGAGCGAGGAGCGTAGGGCAGGGTCTGGACGCGTGTCAGCACCGGACCTGAAAGTTGCCTAGAGGGGGGGGGGGGTGAATAGGGCGAATCTGAAATTTACAAACTAAATCACAACTACAAGCCGGGATAGCGTTAGAAATATAATCGAGTCCGCTAGAGAGGGTGCAGAACAAATCGCAAGCAAATAAAGAGTGTGACACACGGATTTGTTTTACCGAGGTTCGGTTCTCGCAAACCTACTCCCCATTGAGGTGGTCACAAAGACCGAGTCTCTTTCAACCCTTTCCCTCTCTCAAACGGTCCCTCGGACCGAGTGAGATTTTCTTCTCAATCACTTGGAACACAAAGTTCCCACAAGGACCACCACACAATTGGTGTCTCTTGCCTCAATTACAAGTGAGTTTGATCTCAAGAAAGAATGAGAAAGAAAGCAATCCAAGCGCAAGAGCTCAAAAGAACACAACAAATCACTCTCACTCAACACTAAAGCTTTTGTGGAATTGGGAGATGATTTGATCACTTGGATGTGTCTTGAATTGAATGCCTAGCTCTTGTAAGTGGTTGGAAGGTGGAAAACTTGGATGACTTGAATGTGGGGTGGTTGGGGGTATTTATAGCCCCAACCACCAAACTAGCCGTTTGGTGGAGGCTGCTGTCGCATGGCGCACCGGACAGTCCGGTGCGCCAGCCACGTCACTAGGTCGTTGGGTTCCGACCGTTGGAGCTCTGACTTGTGGGCCCGCATGGCTGTCCGGTGGCGTACCGGACAAGTCTTGTAGACTGTCCGGTGTGCCACCCACGCGTGCTCTGCTCCTCTGCGCGCGCTGGCGCGCATTTAATGTGTTGCAGTCGACCGTTGGCGCGAAGTAGCCGTTGCTCCGCTGGCTCACCGGACAGTCCGGTGTGCACCGGACATGTCCGATGAATTATAGCGGAGCGGAAATCCGAAGCTGGCGAGTTCAGAGTCGCTCTCCCCTGGGGCACCGGACACTGTCCGGTGGTGCACCGGACAGTCCGATGAATTATAGCGGAGCGCCTCTAAATTTTCCCGAAGATGAGGAGTTCAGCGTGAAGTCCCCTGGTGCACCGGACACTGTCCGGTGGCACACCGGACAGTCTGGTGCGCCAGACCAGGGCACACTTCGGTTATCCCTTGCTCTCTTTGTTGAACCCAATTCTTGGTATTTTTATTGGCTAAGTGTGAACCTTTGGCACCTGTATAACTTATACACTAGAGCAAACCAGTTAGTCTATTTATGTGTTGGACAATTCAACCACCAAAATCAATTAGGAACTAGGTGTAAGCCTAATTCCCTTTTAATCTCCCCCTTTTTGGTGATTGATGCCAACACAAACCAAAGCAAGTATAGAAATGCATAATTGAACTAGTTTGCATAATGTAAGTGCAAAGGTTGCTTGGAATTGAGCCAATATAAATACTTATAAGATATGCATGGATTGTTTCTTTCATTTTTAACATTTTGGACCACGCTTGCACCACATGTTTTGTTTTGCAAATTCTTTTGTAAATTATTTTCAAAGTTCTTTTGCAAATAGTCAAAGGTAAATGAATAAGATTTTGCGAAGCATTTTCAAGATTTGAAATTTTCTCCCCCTGTTTCAAATGCTTTTTCCTTTGACTAAACAAAACTCCCCCTAAATGAAATCCTCCTATTAGTGTTCAAGAGGGTTTTAAGATATCGATTTTGAAAATACTACTTTCTCCCCTTTTGAACACAATAGGATACAAGTTTGAAATTTTCCAATTGAAAATCCTTAGTTTTAAAACTAGGTGGTGGTGCGGTCCTTTTGCTTTAGGCTCGTGCTCTCTCCCCCTTTGGCATAAATCACCAAAAACGGAATCATTAGAGCCCTTTTCTAACTACTTTCTCCCCTTTGGCAAATGAAACATGAGTGAAGATTATACCAAAGTAGGAGAGTTGCTCGGAGCGACGGCGAAGGATGAGTTACGTAGTGGAAGCCTTTGTCTTCGCCGAAGACTCCAATTCCCTTTCAATACACCTATGACTTGGTTTGAAATTCACTTGAAAATACATTAGTCATAGCATATATAAAAGAGACATGATCAAAGGTATATGAATGAGCTATGTGTGCAAATCAACAAAAGAAGTTCCTAGAATCAAGAATATTTAGCTCATGCCTAAGTTTGTTAAAAGTTTGCTCATCAAGTGGCTTGGTAAATATATCGGCTAATTGATCTTTAGTGTTAATATATGAAATTTCGATATCTCCCTTTTGTTGGTGATCTCTTAAAAAGTGATACCGAATGGCTATATGTTTAGTGCGGCTATGCTCAACGGGATTATCCGCCATGCGGATTGCACTCTCATTATCACATAGAAGAGGAACTTTGGTTAATTTGTAACCGTAGTCCCTAAGGGTTTGCCTCATCCAAAGTAATTGCGCGCAACAATGGCCTGCGGCAATGTACTCGGCTTCGGCGGTAGAAAGAGCTACAGAATTTTGCTTCTTTGAAGCCCAAGACACCAAGGATCTTCCCAAGAACGGGCAAGTCCCCGATGTGCTCTTTCTATTGATTTTACACCCTGCCCAATCGGCATCCGAATAACCAATCAAATCAAAAGTGGATCCCTTAGGATACCAAAGCCCAAACTTAGGAGTATAAACTAAATATCTCAAGATTCGTTTTACGGCCGTAAGGTGAGCTTCCTTAGGGTCGGCTTGGAATCTTGCACACATGCATACAGAAAGCATTATATCCGGTCGAGATGCACATAAGTATAGCAAAGAGCCAATCATCGACCGGTATACCTTTTGATCCACGGACTTACCTTCCGTGTCGAGGTCGAGATGCCCATTGGTTCCCATGGGTGTCTTGATGGGTTTGGCATCCTTCATCCCAAACTTGCTTAGAATGTCTTGAGTATACTTCGTTTGGCTTAGGAAGGTGCCGTCTTGGAGTTGCTTCACTTGAAATCCTAAGAAGTACTTCAACTCCCCCATCATAGACATCTCAAATTTTTGTGTCATGATCCTACTAAATTCCTCACAAGTGGATTCGTTAGTAGACCCAAATATGATATCATCAACATAAATTTGGCATACAAACAAATCATTGTCAAGAGTTTTAGTGAATAAAGTAGGATCGGCTTTTTCCGACTTTGAATCCATTAGTGATAAGGAAATCTCTAAGGCATTCATACCATGCTCTTGGGGCTTGCTTGAGCCCATAAAGCGCCTTAGAGAGTTTATAAACATGGTTAGGGTACTCACTATCTTCAAAGCCGGGAGGTTGCTCAACATAGACCTCTTCCTTGATTGGTCCGTTGAGGAAGGCACTTTTCACGTCCATTTGATAAAGCTTGAAGCCATGGTAAGTAGCATAGGCCAATAATATACGAATTGACTCAAGCCTAGCTACGGGTGCATAGGTTTCACCGAAATCCAAACCTTCGACTTGGGAGTATCCCTTGGCCACAAGTCGTGCTTTGTTCCTTGTCACCACACCATGCTCATCTTGCTTGTTGCGGAACACCCATTTGGTTCCTACAACATTTTGGTTAGGACGTGGAACTAAATGTCATACCTCATTCCTAGTGAAGTTGTTGAGCTCCTCTTGCATCGCCACCACCCAATCCGAATCTTGTAGTGCTTCCTCTACCCTGTGTGGCTCAATAGAGGAAACAAAAGAGTAATGCTCACAAAAATGTGCAACACGAGATCTAGTGGTTACCCCTTTATGAATGTCGCCGAGGATGGTGTCGACGGGGTGATCTCGTTGGATTGCTTGGTGGACTCTTGGGTGTGGCGACCTTGGTTCTTCATCCTCCTTGTCTTGATCATTTGCATCTCCCCCTTGATTATTGCCGTCATCTTGAGGTGGCTCATCTCTTTGATCTTCTCCTTCATCAACTTGAGCCTCATCCTCATTTTGAGTTGGTGGAGAAGCTTGCGTGGAGGAGGATGGTTGATCTTGTGCATTTGGAGGCTCTTCGGATTCCTTAGGACACACATCCCCAATGGACATGTTCCTTAGCGCGATGCACGGAGCCTCTTCATCACCTATCTCATCAAGATCAACTTGCTCTACTTGAGAGCCGTTAGTCTCATCAAACACAATGTCACAAGAAACTTCAACTTGTCCAGAGGACTTGTTAAAGACTCTATATGCCCTTGTGTTTGAATCATATCCTAGTAAAAAGCCTTCTATAGTCTTAGGAGCAAATTTAGATTTTCTACCTCTTTTAACAAGTATAAAGCATTTGCTACCAAAGACTCTAAAATATGAAATATTGGGCTTTTTACCGGTAAGGAGTTCGTATGATGTCTTCTTGAGGATTCGGTGTAGATATAACCGGTTGATGGCGTAGCAGGCGGTGTTGACCGCCTCGGCCCAAAACCGATCCGAAGTCTTGTACTCATCAAGCATGGTTCTTGCCATGTCCAATAGAGTTCTATTCTTCCTCTTTACTACACCATTTTGTTGTGGGGTGTAGGGAGAAGAGAACTCATGCTTGATGCCCTCCTCCTCAAGGAAGCCTTCAATTTGAGAGTTCTTGAACTCCGTCCCGTTGTCGCTTCTAATTTTTTTGATCCTTAAGCCGAACTCGTTTTGAGCCCGTCTCAAGAATCCCTTTAAGGTCTCTTGGGTGTGAGATTTTTCCTGCAAAAAGAACACCCAAGTGAAGCGAGAATAATCATCCATAATAACTAGACAGTACTTACTCCCGCCAATGCTTATGTAAGCTATCGGGCCGAATAGATCCATGTGTAGGAGCTCCAGTGGCCTGTCGGTCGTCATGATGTTCTTGTGTGGATGATGGGTTCCAACTTGCTTCCCTGCTTGGCATGCGCTACAAATCCTGTCTTTCTCAAAATGAACATTTGTTAATCCTAAAACGTGTTCTCCCTTTAGAAGCTTATGAAGATTCTTCATCCCAACATGTGCTAGTCAGCGATGCCAGAGCCAGCCCATGTTAGTCTTAGCAATTAAGCAAGTGTCGAGTTCAGCTCTATCAAAATGTACTAAGTATAGCTGACCCTCTAACACTCCCTTAAATGCTATTGAATCATCACTTCTTCTAAAGACAGTGACACCTACATCTGTAAATAGACAGTTGTAGCCCATTTTGCATAATTGAGAAACGGAAAGCAAATTGTAATCTAATGAATCTACAAGAAAAACATTGGAAATAGAATGGTCAGGTGATATAGCAATTTTACCCAATCCTTTGACCAAACCTTGATTTCCATCCCCGAATGTGATAGCTCGTTGGGGATCTTGGTTTTTCTCGTAGGAGGAGAACATCTTCTTCTCCCTTGTCATGTGGTTTGTGCACCCGCTGTCGATTACCCAACTTGAGCCCCCGGATGCATAAACCTACAAAACAAGTTTAGTTCTTCACTTTAGGTACCCAAATGGTTTTGGGTCCTTTGGCATTAGATACAAGAACTTTGGGTACCCAAACACAAGTTTTTGATCCCTTGTGTTTGCCCCCAACATACTTGGCAACTACCTTGCCGGATTTGTTAGTTAAAACATAAGATGCATCAAAAGTTTTAAATGATATGTCATGATCATTTGATGTACTAGGAGTTTTCTTCTTAGGCAACTTAGCACGGGTTGGTTGCCTAGAACTAGATGTCTCACCCTTATACATAAAAGCATGGTTAGGGCCAGAGTTAGACTTCCTAGAATGAATTCTCCTAATTTTGCTCTCAGGATAACCGACAGGGTACAAAATGTAACCCTCGTTATCTTGAGGCATGGGAGCCTTGCCCTTAACAAAGTTGGACAATTTCTTAGGAGGGGCATTAAGTTTGACATTGCCTCCCTGTTGGAAGCCAATGCCATCCTTAATGCCAGGGCGTCTCCCTCTATAGAGCATGCTTCTAGCAAATTTAAATTTTTTGTTTTCTAAGTCATGCTCGGCAATTTTAGCATCTAATTTTGCTATATGATCATTTTGTTGCTTAATTAATACCATATGATCATGAATAGCATTAATATCAACATCTCTACATCTAGTGCAAATAGAAGTATGTTCAACGGTAGATGTAGAGGGTTTGCAAGATTTTAATTCTACAACCTTAGCATGTAATATATCATTTCTACTTCTAAGGTCGGAAATGGTAGCATTGCAAACATCAAAATCTTTAGCCTTAGCAATTAATTCCTCATTTTCAATCCTAAGGCTAGCAAGAGATATGTTCAATTCTTCAATCTTAGCAAGCAAATCATCATTATCATTTCTAAGTTTGGGAATTGGAATATCACAAGCATTTGAATCAACCTTAGCAATTAAGCTAGCATTTTCATTTCTAAGGTTGTTGATAACGTCATGGCATGTGCTTAGCTCACTAGTTAATTTCTCACATTTTTCAACTTCTAAAGCATAAGCATTTTTAACCTTAACATGCTTTTTGTTTTCCTTGATTAGGAAGTCCTCTTGGGTGTCCAAGAGGTCATCCTTCTCATGGATGGCACTAATCAATTCATTTAACTTTTCTTTTTGTTGCATGTTTAGGTTGGCAAAAAGAGTACGCAAATTATCTTCCTCATCACTAGCATTATCATCGCTAGAGGACTCATATCTAGTGGAGGATTTAACCTTCTTCTTTTTGCCGTCCTTTGCCATGAGGCACTTGTGGCCGACGTTGGGGAAGAGGAGGCCCTTGTTGATGGCAATGTTCGCAGCGTCCTCGTCGGAGGAGGAGTCGGAGGAGCTCTCGTCCGAGTCCCACTCGCGGCATACATGGGCGTCGCCACCCTTCTTCTTGTAGTATTTCTTCTTCTCCTTTCTTCTCCCCTTCTTGTCGTCGCCCCTGTCACTAGAAATAGGACATTTTGCTATAAAGTGATCGGGCTTACCACACTTGTAGCAAACCTTCTTGGAGCGGGGCTTGTAATCTTTCTCCCTCCTTTGCTTGAGGATTTGGCGGAAGCTCTTGATGACGAGCGCCATTTCCTTGTTGTCGAGCTTTGAGGCGTCGATTGGTTGTCTACTCGGTGTAGACTCTTCCTTCTTCTCCTCCGTCGCCTTAAATGTGACCGGTTGTGCATCGGATGTGGAGGGATCATCTAGCTCATTGATTTTCTTTGAGCCCTTGATCATGTACTCAAAGCTCACAAAATTCCCGATTACTTCCTCGGGAGTCATTAGTGTATATCTAGGATTACCACAAATTAATTGAACTTGAGTAGGGTTAAGGAAAATAAGTGATCTAAGAATAACCTTAACCATCTCGTGGTCATCCCACTTTTTGCTTCCGAGGTTGCACACTTGGTTCACCAAGGTTTTGAGCCGGTTGTACATGTCTTGTGGTTCTTCCCCTTTGCGAAGCCGGAAGCGACCGAGCTCCCCCTCGATCGTCTCCCGCTTGGTGATCTTGGTTAGCTCATCTCCCTCGTGCGCGGTCTTGAGCACGTCCCAGACTTCCTTGGCGCTCTTTAATCCTTGCACCTTGTTATACTCATCTTTACTTAGAGAGGCGAGGAGTATGGTTGTGGCTTGGGAGTTGAAGTGCTCAATTTGGGCCACCTCGTCTTCATCATAATCCTCATCCCCTACGGATGGTACCTATGCTCCAAACTCAACAACATTCCATATACTTTTGTGGAGTGAGGTTAGGTGAAATTTCATCAAATCACTCCACCTAGCATAATCTTCACCGTCAAAGGTTGGCGGTTTGCCTAATGGAACGGAAAGTAATGGAGTACGTTTAGGAATGCGCGGGTAGCGTAGGGGGATCTTACTAAACTCACTACAAAAATACCCCCCTATTGCAACGCATTTATGCGTTGCTAGAAGTTAAAATAAGTGTTGCTAAGGCTTATACCAACACATAATTATGTGTTGCCTATGCTGCCGTTGCTAGGGTCTACTGCAACACTTATATATATGTTGGTAAACCATGGCTATAAGCGTTGTTGTGCCGCAACGGATATTTATTCCCTATTGCAATGCTTACATGTGTTTGTACCGGCAAAGACGGGTTGACCCGTATTGGATTTGGCAACATTTGCTTAGATTTATGGCAACACATTTATGCGTTGCATTGTTGTTGAACCGTATAACAATGGCAACAATTAGAATGGATTTGTGAGAGCACGTATATGTATTGCAAGAAATAAACCATTTATTGAATTAAAAATAATATATTGCGGCATTTGCCATTAGTAAAATGAGAAGCTCCAATTCATCCTCCGCATAAACACGATTCAAATGGACAAACCATTTCTCATTGAAATAAAATAGTCAATATACATGGTAGCACTACTTAAAATAATCACCACTTCATACATGTACAAATATTTCTGGAGACGAAGATATAAACATATGACTCATCCTAAACAATACTCAACTTCATCCTAGGCAAATAAGGAAATCTTTTTTGGTAGCAGTCTTCAAATTCTGTAGAAATCTTGCAGCTCTAAAACTGAAAAGAAATAGAATCAAGTGTGGATTCATTGTGCAGCTCTGAAACTGAAATCTAGTAGCTCTGAAACCGAAACCTGGCAGCTCTGAAACTTCATCCTAGGTACTGAAACTGATGAACAACCAGAAAGCATTTTAGAATAATATATGTGCCGACCGAGAAATGGAAGTGTGCTTTCCTACGAGAATGGGGTTGAGAATAGGGGCATACCGAGACAGCCGAATGGGCAATGGTCGACCCGCCAGCTCTGAAACCAGAGGCGATGCCGTCACTTCTGTGCATGGAGGGGCCAAATATACCGTTAGCAAGTAAAGAGAAAGGAAACAAAGTAGTCCTGCTAAACTGCACACTAACCACCAGTGCAGTTGAGACAATTGATCAATGCTGATTATTAAACCTTGCATCATGTGTTAAATTCAAGACCTCAGCTAACAACTAAACCCATTGCACATGGCTGCCATTTCAACTACAACAGATGTAGGTTTGTAGATAACAGTCATAGAATAAATGGAGGATGCTTTTTAACAAGAAATGATATTCTAGCATAACTCCATTTTCAGGCGGTTTGCTTGTATTCATAAATTGATTACTTGGGAGAAAAAAGTACATACCTCCATATCCTTTATTGTATCCTTATTTCTTAGTATTACCTCCTCATCGTGGTAAGCAAGACATGGTTACACAACAGGACTACATTATATGTAGATGGATTTAAGAAGCCAAAACAACTTGTCGACCCCACTAAGGAACAATAAAGTATTATATGTTGACAGGTTTCCTGCTGCAATAGCTGCCTAATTTGAATAGATCATTCAAGTACTATTTTTTTGGCATAATTCTATGCTGTTAGAAAGGACAGTGGATTGCATACACTGAATACACTTAGCAAATCATGAATACTTGTGCATAAAATGCATTTTGATCAATTACATGATACAGATCGCATGCTAATCATAGTGCATGAGAAGGTGGAAGAGGTCAGAACCCACAACAACAATTGTAGTATTTAACACGAATCTACGCTGGACTGGTAGGAATATTTTTTAGTTTTCATGGACAGTCCAGAGAAAGTAATGTGTTAAAAAGGTGAAGATGGTAACCGGGGGTTAATCATCATAATACCATAGCTAGACAACACAAGCAATCATAATATTTAACAAAAAACTATGGTGGATTGGTAGAATTTTTTTAGTTCTCATAAGTAGTTCAAGAGAAAGCAGTATGTTTAAAAAGATGAAGATCGTAATGGTCAGGGTGGGGGTGGGGGTAATAATCGCAACGCCATAGTAACCTAAGGCAACACAAACTGAAATTCACACATGTTGCTGCTGCACAATGCTCAAACTTAACCACTATTAGCTCTCATGTTTGGAATTGTGTCAGTAAAAATATGTGTAACTACTCTACTACAGATAAAATTCAGAAACTTACCAGAACAATCTAGGGAGAATATCTCATGCATTATCCACCTTTGCTTGTGTTGCTGGGTGCATAGCCTGCTACAAGAAGTGAAACCATTGTCAGTGCTGAAACAGGCAAAAGAGGAGCATGTCTTTCTACTTTCTTATAATGAAACAAAAAAGACAACATTGAAAAATCAGAAGCAAGCCATGGAAAATCTTGTGTGGAACATGATGATATAGAGAGAAATAACAAAGAGACAACATCTAAAGCAGAAAAGGCACCTAAACATTTTTCCTTTTGATTCATTGAACTATGTGTACAACCCTTCTCCATTTCAGTAACAGACATATTTCTTAACTGAAGGAAGGTTCTAAATTTTCAAGGACTGTTTTTTGTCGATGGCTGCTATGGAGATGATTAATGGGGCTGCGAAAGGATGTTTCTTGGTGTATAATCAGCAAGCACCGACTTTTCGTAAAAAAGGAAAAGTCTACTTAAACCTTTCCCCAACTATTGATGGTTGTTTACTTCATCTTCTCACCCATAAAATACCATGTGGATTGTACAAAGCAACCCCCACCCTCCACCATTTTTACCTGCAACCACCTAATATATGATATACACAACTGACTGGAACCTGGAAGAACCAGCAGATGTCTGAAACTCTGAATTCAGAAAACTAAAAGGGTAGTCCTGGACTTTGAACTGAATGAACCTGCAAGCCGGCATATATATATATATATAGCATGACACAACGCATGACAAAGGAGGCGTTGTAAATACATTTCATGACATTCATCCTTTCAATTTTTGCCCCCTCAATTCATTACCATGCGAGCCACCCGGAATAGACCAATATCAAAAGTAAATTAGTTGCTGCCCGCACTTTCTCAGTAACGAACAACTTCGAGGGATGATCCACCAGGGTTACCAAGCCTATTCAAACATCTCATCCACCAAAGTAATCTGCAATAATATAGGCTGCTTACAGCAAAAAAGGGAAACCATGTCTTCAAGCAATAATTTGCGCAAAAGCAACAATATCTAACCTAGTGATTTGAACTGAAAAAAAACAATATACATGTTGTAATTAAACACCTCCCATAACAGAGCCACATAGATGAAGTCCGTGTGTTCTCATTCTACATGAGTTTACTAAGTTTTTATTAAGCTTGAATGCTTGATAAAAAGGTTACCTTTTAAAAAGAAAGAATGGATCTCCATGTATATACAGTAAATGATAGCAAAGGGAAAAAACACCCATGTCTAATACAATATATTAGAGGCGATACTGATTTCAGTACTAACCTGGTCACAAACTGGGCAAGTATCTTTTTGCTCCATCCATTAGAGAATGCAGCAAAGATGGAAATGATGCTCGCATTTAGTTATAGAACGGGGATTTTCTTCATCATATTCTGTGAAGAATAAATAACAATATTACATGAATGTTCAGGTTCAACACAACAATATAATATATAACTTAGATGGTGCCATTCAATGCACGGCTGCTGAGAATAATCAGAGTACATATGTACATCAGCAACTGAAGTCAGCAAGATACCAACAACAAACAGAGCATTTTAGTCACAGGCAAATTGGGATAGGCTAAAGTTGAAACCCAACAAAAGCCACATATCAAGGTTCAGGCACGTGAAACTTACTAATTTTTTAATATTAAAATACCAACAAACAATTTACATGAGGGGAGGCTTCTATGGAATTTCAATATCCTACACTATCATATTGGTTCCAACAGTGTGTGTCAGCAGATTAGTGAATTGCTTTAAGGCTATCTCGGTGCAATCCACAATATGAATGAAGGACAGTGTAGCAACATCTACTGGCATCGACACAATTATAAGTTTATTTACAACATGAAGGACAGTGTAGTCAAACTTGAGCAGAACAAATCAATTAACTACATGTAAATAATTGGGAAAAAAATAAATGCAATTGTTGCTTACAATGGCAAGACTTAACTGATTACAGATTTGTTTCAGCAAGAATCTCACCTCGCGGGAGGCGGATGCTCACCGAGGACGGCTCCGGCCAGCGGTACGCCCAGAGGCGGCGCCAGCGCGAGGAGAGCGCGCCGGTGCGGATGGCCGATTTGAGCGACAGCAGGCTCAGAATCTGCAGGCGCAGCACGTCGGGAAGGTTCGACATGCGGTCCTCCTCCTTGGGCTCCTCGTGGGCCCCTCCTGTCCGGCGCCGCTTCTCGCCGCGCCCCGCCATTCCCCGCTCTTCCGCTGGTCTCACCCCCTTATCGGCGCCGCATCGGGGGGAGGATTCCATGGGGTAGGAGGGGTTCGGTCGGGCGCAGCTACAGAGGTGTGAGCAGGGACGGGCGGTCCTTGCCTCGTGAGGCAGGAGAGCGTGATGAGGGCGGGGGAGGCAAACCCTACCTTTGTTCTGCAAGTGGTGGAGTTGAGTCGCGGGGGCAGCCGTTAGGGGGGCGACACGACGCTGGGTGTGGAAGCCGGTGGGGTGGCGGTGCGGCCGCGAAGGAAGCCGGTGAGGCTGGCGACGCGGGGAGGAATTGGGGGGGCGACCCGATGTTGAGCGCCCTAAACGTAAGCACGTGTTCATGGCCGTCCATACGACACGCGTCAACAGATGCTTGTGGAAGAGGTGCTGGATGACCTAGATCGCTTTAGACATCTGAATCCCGAGTTCCTTTTAATAAAAGGCAATATAACAAAAATATTTTAATAAGTGCAACTGAGTCGTCGAAAACATATTTCACATGTTTTTGACAAATAAATAGAGATATAACAAATTTTTTAACAAGTGCAACACAGTAACAAACAAGATAAAATAATATTTTTAACAAATAAAACGATATGAAGTGGAGTAAAAGACTTTGTATTGTTGTTCAATTCCTCACTTTACACAGTTTTTGCGCAATTAGCATCCCCAACTACTATGCTTTAGTTAAAAATAAAAGTCGTAGTTGCAAAATTGCTTAAGTACCAAAATTAATCTACAGATACGGTTTACAACGCATGTAAATGTTACAAGAATTCTAGTTACTCTACGCATACAGTTGCAACACATGGTAAATGTTGCTATGATTGTATTTACTCTACGCATACGGTTTGCAACACATGTTAAATGTTGCTAGTATCATTATAATTCAACGGATATAGGTTGCAACACATAACAAGCGTTGGAACCTAATAACTTCCAACGCATATAACTATATGTTGCCAGGTATACGTTGCTATAGGGGGGTTTGTTTTGTAGTGACTTCTTGCGCTCATGGCGCTTAGAAGTGACGGATGGCGCGTCGGAGCCGGAGGTGGATAGTGATGAGGTGTCGGTCTCGTAGTAGACCACCTTCCTCATCTTCTTTTTCTTGTCCCCACTCCGATGCGACTTGTGGGAAGAGGGTTTCTTCTCCTTCCCCTTCCCTTTGTTGCGGAACTCTCCCGATGAAGCTTTCCCGTGGCTTGTAGCGGGCTTGTCGCCGGTCTCCATCTCCTTCTTGGCGTGATCTCCCGACATCACTTCGAGCGGTTAGGCTCTAATGAAGCACCGGGCTCTGATACCAATTGAAAGTCGCCTAGAGGGGGGGGGGGGGTGAATAGGGCGAATCTGAAATTTACAAACTAAATCACAACTATAAGCCGGGTTAGCGTTAGAAATATAATCGAGTCCGCTAGAGAGGGTGCAAAACAAATCACAAGCAAATAAAGAGTGTGACACGCATATTTGTTTTACCGAGGTTCGGTTCTCGCAAACCTACTCCCCGTTGAGGTGGTCACAAAGACCGAGTCTCTTTCAACCCTTTCCCTCTCTCAAACGGTCCCTCGGACCGAGTGAGCTTTTCTTCTCAATCACTTGGAACACAAAGTTCCCACAAGGACCACCACACGATTGGTGTCTCTTGCCTCAATTACAAGTGAGTTTGATCTCAAGAAAGAATGAGAAAGAAAGCAATCCAAGCGCAAGAGCTCAAAAGAACACAACAAATCACTCTCACTCAACACTAAAGCTTTTGTGGAATTGGGAGAGGATTTGATCACTTGGGTGTGTCTTGAATTGAATGCCTAGCTCTTGTAAGTGGTTGGAAGGTGGAAAACTTGGATGACTTGAATGTGGGGTGGTTGGGGGTATTTATAGCCCCAATCACCAAACTAGCCGTTTGGTGGAGGCTGCTGTCGCATGGCGCACCGGACAGTCCGGTACACCACCGGACAGTGTCCGGTGCGCCAGCCATGTCACTAGGTCGTTGGGTTCCGACCGTTGGAGCTCTGACTTGTGGACCCGCCTGGCTGTCCAGTGGCGCACCGGACAAGTCATGTAGACTGTCCGGTGTGCCACCCGCGCGTGCTCTGCTCCTCTGCGCGCGCTGGCGCGCATTTAATGCGTTGCAGTCGACCGTTGGCGCGAAGTAGCCGTTGCTTTGCTGGCTCACCGGACAGTCCGGTGTGCACCAGACATGTCTGGTGAATTATAGCGGAGCGGAAATCCGAAGCTGGCGAGTTCAGAGTCGCTCTCCCCTGGGGCACCGGACACTGTCCGGTGAATTATAGCGGAGCGCCTCTGGATTTTCCCGAAGATGAGGAGTTCAGCGTGAAGTCCCCTGGTGCACCGGACACTGTCCAGTGGCACACCGGACAGTCCGGTGCGCCAGACCAGGGCACACTTCGGTTATCCCTTGCTCTCTTTGTTGAACCCAATTCTTGGTCTTTTTATTGGCTAAGTGTGAACCTTTGGCACCTGTATAACTTATACACTAGAGCAAACCAGTTAGTCCATTTATTTGTGTTGGGCAATTCAACCACCAAAATCAATTAGGAACTAGGTGTAAGCCTAATTCCTTTTCAGGACCCTTACTCAAGCCAGGGTCCTCCCCGTCCCGGGACCTTGCTAAGGCCCGGACCTTACTCGGAGGGACCTGGGGCCTACCCGAGGGACCCGACATGCCTTCTTGGGAGCTCCGGACTTGTACGCACAGGGGTCCGGTGTCCTACTGTGGAGGTCCGGACCCAATGGTGCATCCTGGGATGTATTACCTTTCCTTGCCACGTGGTGCCTTTAGACCTGCCCATGTGGTGGGGTCGGGTTCCGTTCTCTGTGTGACCTGGAGACGTCGTACATGTACAGCGCCTTCATACTGTAGAAGAGGGTACCCCTGATTCAGGGTACCGACAATATGTTATTCTAGTACAATGAGGATATTTTGCCACTAACACCTAAATTATCTGGGTTTCTGCCATCAAGGCATTAGAGGATACCGTAATTCCACATCTAGTTGAATATACCATAAGTAAAACTTGTGAAATGCACATGTGCTTAGTCGCCAAACTTCAAGTCCTTTGGTACCTCATCTTTTTCCTTTTCGGGTCTGTATGGGTCGTTGTCCCTTTATCGAGATTAACAAATTTTGGTGTTCAACTTAGACTTTATTTCTTCTAGAAAGGTTCCATCAGAGAATTAAATTCTCAACTAGGAGATATTCTCTCTACACGAGAGAGTGATCATTCATTAGGAATGTATTATTTGGTATGAGATTTATATGTTGCATATTTATAATTAAAGAATATGAGTCCTTCTAGGATCTCATGACGGATCTTCAGAATCCTTTTAATTGCATATTTTAATTCATACCATTTTCTAGATTATATTACAAAGTGGAACAATGTTTATTCACAACATATATGGGATGGGTCTCTCAAAATACCACTTGAACAATCACATTCACCACATATTATTTCAATAATGCCCATAAATATCTGAACATCAAGCTCGCGACTTTCACTTTGTGATTATTGGTTCAACCTCAATTGCATTTATTAGTGACCCGATAAGAGAGCTTCAGGCACTCAAGCCTAAGACTTTATATTTGATCCAGATGCAATTTAGAGAGGCATGATAGGTGTCAACACATTTGTCTCCCACATTTAATCATGATCTTTGTAATTTTCCAAAACAAAAGATTCATTGTTCCATATTCCTAGGATAATAATATTGCGCGTTGCTAGGAATTTCATCATCAAGATGAACCTCTTCGCAGGCATCATATTCTTTGATCAGAGGAGAGTTATCACATACCTCATGAATATGCAATTAGAACATATGTTTTGACTTAGGCCGATGGATCATATTCGCAGGCATCCCCAAGAATAGATCAAATGCCAATAAATAAAATGTGGATATGATATAAATCCTGGGTATATCCACATTTACATATTGTAGAAGCATTCAAACCAATATGGTTACTCATCAACGATTTCTAGCAAACTCCATATACACAGGAGTACACACCGAACGACATGTTCAACTTAGCTTTTGTGTGTTTTATAGAATATTGAGGCACTACAGTAGATGAGCATTTATCTCCCCTAATGCCGAGATGTTCTAAAAGCATACAAACTAAATCCCCAACCACAATCATCCAAATTTGGCCAACGTATGCTATTTATGATGATTTTTATAGGAAATCTTACGCAAATTGTAGATATGAGTTTTATGCAGAGAGCTTTGGACTTAGATTAATGCAGTGGCATGAATATTGCATCTTTTTCCTTCAATGTTGAAGGGTCAATCTCAACTTCCAGTGAGACTCGCAACGACAGGTTGCTTTGTGGTTACAATTCTACAAACTTATTATGATTATTATCAAATACACAATCAATCTTTAAGATTTAGACTGATATGTACAACACTATGTTTAGCCATAAAGGTCCTTCAGGGGCTCATGCACACCATTCATCGTTTGGAGCAAGTAATTGACTTCAGATCAACAAGTAAAATGACCATCATGGTGCAGTGTCCACAATGACATTCACTGTGTTCATAAGGACATTCACTGGTTGCATTATACTTTCAAACACATAGAAAAAAAATGTTTGCGCACATAATGGTAGTAAAGTGCACGATATCAAGTCAATGCTACCAAACAAAGATTTTTGTATGCAAAGATGTATTGTCTTATCATTGCGCCCGTTTTATTGCTCATGGTTTACTTAATTACTCATACCGGTCTAAAATTGGGTTTCAAATTTTGCAACATTTTTTATGTATAATAATTTTTAGAGAGAACTTATAACAATAATCAATTATTTATGGTGTATACTGCCAACAGGGCAAAGTTGTCTATGCCTTTCTGGCCTGGATCGCGCGAGGCGTCGTCTCTTATCCGGCCTAAAAACATCGCCTCCATGAGCACAACACTACACAAAGCTCCCCACTCCATAACACGCTTCAAGCTCAACCCAGAAAACCATACAAATCACGATACGAAGTATCACACTACACCACCTGGCTAAACAGCCACACGACATAATGACATATGGCTCGCGTACAGAAACACTGCCGGGCGTTTTCTACAGCGTTCAGAGCTTCGGGCCCGTGTCGTGTAGCTCGGCCGTAGTAGCCTCACTCCCGTTGCCACCGGCACTGCCTTCTTCAAGAGCGACAGCTCGTCTCATCAGTTCGAGCCTCGCAGTCGCAGATGGATGTGACGACCCGGCCGCGGCGCCATTGCTGCCATTGCCATTGTTCCTGAGCGCTTTCCTCTTCTTGGCCTTCTGCGCCCAGCCCAGAAGGCTCTGCTGCACGTGCTCATCGAAGATCTCCTTCTTGAAGAAAGTCCCCATCTTTGCAAACAAGAAAAGAACAGTTTAAACCATCAGTATGTTTCAACCACTCGTGGAAAGTATAATGGCACACGCACCTGCGTGACAATGGCGTACAGAGGCAGGGTGCTGTAGCTACAGAGGAGCTGGATGATGGCCCTGCAAGGCTAACACCATGAGTCTGCAACATATTGATGGCACTTCGACTGTGCGAAATGGGGCCAGGAGCCAGAAGGTCTGCAGATTTACCCGACAACGAGTCTCGGCACAATGAAGGGGACGTGGTCCATGATGCAGGAGTTGAAACCGTAGGTAGTCTGTCAAAGAGATAGAGAGAGAAAAGAAGCTGCAGTAAGCCTTCAGTCTTGGTTCCTCGGTAGTTTCGGTGGCGTTTGGTCGCACTTACCAGAATCCAGAAGAAGAATGCGATCTCAAACGCGTTCTGGAAGAGGATGAAGTGGATCAGGTACAGGACGATCTTTGGCCGGCCAAACCAGAAATGGTCATCTGACGGATTGACCACCAAGTCGCCCTCTACTGCGGAGTGCTTCTCGGCGACCTCTTGAGCCAACTGAGTTATGACATGCTCTAGCTTGGTGCCAACGGCCAACAGAAGCTGCAAAAAGCAAATAAAGAGGTGCCCACTAAGTTCACAGTGTCTCGTGTCAAGGTCGAAATTCAAAAAAGTGATATGAAATTCCTCAAAAATGAAGTTTGCAGGTTCCCAAGAAACTCATCTGGTTACAAAAAACCACTTACCAGAAGGGGAATGAAAGAGATCCAAAAGTATGTGTGCCAACCTGTTGATTTGCAAGAGATATACAATCATCAAATCAACACCGATGTACTAGTTTACAGCAAATACTAGAAACCTACAGTAAAGAAACACTGGTAAAGCAGCCCTGTACAGAATTAGAGGCTTAAACGATTCCTTCAGTGAGATTAAACTCACCATTGATGTTCAGCAACATGAATACCACAACGAATATCCACAAGTACCAGCTACAAGAGGTAGGAAAACGAAAGAGAGAAAGGCAAGACAGTTAGGTTCACCAATTGTGCTCAACAACTGTTGGTACATCAACCGGTAAATGCATGAATTTGCTGATTGGACTACCTTATGCCAACCACCTTCTTAAAGTCAGCCTCCAAAGCTCGCATCATGTACCTGTGGAAATCAAATTTTGGGTTTGACCTACAATGTGTCTGCAAAGGAAAATTGCCACCTGTTATGATTGAGAAGGGAACAAAACGTTAGTTTCTTTTTCTTGTGTGCTATCCTTACCGTGATGAAGCCAAGTCGCATTGTAGTGTAGTCTGATTTAGTAACCGACCCATAAAACTGCTTGAGAAAAGAATGCTGAAAGTAAAAGCTTAACGAGTTGGTTAAACTGATACTTGATAATTATGTACTTAATAAAAAATGAATTCATGACGCAGTAGTACAGAAATAGTTGTTAATCATTGAAATGCATTTTGGACTATTTCTCAAAACACTGTAAGTAATCCATTAATACAATTAATAAGTGGAACCGCGTAAGAGGGACAAGAGAAAACAGCAACATCGCAGGTTGCACAAGTTGGTCAAAAAACTAGGTAGCCTATCCTGTCTAGCCCAAACACAAACTAGATTGTATGTTGAAAATGATAGTGTAAGCTTTAGGGTGTATTTGTTTCTCTTCTAGATTATATAAGTTGGATTATGATAGATGGGTAGGAAGGTAAAATATTATTTTGGAACTACAAATAAGTTAGCATTGGATAGCTTATTTTAGCTTATTTGTAATCTCGAAGTGATATTTTACCCTCTACTTTTTCACTATAATCCAACTTATATAATCTAGGAGGTAAACAAACAGAGCCTTAAAAATTAGATCAGCTGTAGTTGGGACAGAAGATACACTATTTTGACTGAAAGCGGTATGCAATCCATTTCTTACCAGCCAGCTCAACATTGTGGAATCTCTGCCAATGCCCTTGGAATGTTCCATGATAAATTCAGATTGATGCACATAGGTCACCTTCCTAGGCCCTATAGTTCCATAGGATTGTACCAAAAAGGGAGCCTTAATATTTATCCAATAATTACCATGTGGATTAAATTGCTTATAAAAGGACAATTGCTACTTGCTACCACCAGACCACAAGTACTCTTTACATGAGCGGATCTAGATAAAACAACCATTGGTGTCATCTCCATTAAATTATAAAATCATCAACTCATTTAAGTGCTAACAAACATACATTTTAATAAAGATTACTAAAATTCATTGGTGTCACAGGACACCACAAAAAGGGCCTGGATCCATCCCTGAAGTCTCCTTATATCAGTTAACCAAAACATGAGCAGCAAACGAGATACTACTACCATTGTCTGTAGCACCCTTCTGAATCTCATCCTCCCAGTGTTTCCATTGACGAATCTGAGTAACACGGTGGAATTAGTCAAAGTTAAAATCACATGAAGCTAAGATTGATTTACGCACGGATGAGTGAAATGCCATCGATACTTTACCCTCACGCTTCCTAGAAGCATAGTCAGGACACAGAAAACCACGTGTGCAATGGCCAGAATGAAAATGAAGATATGCAACTGATGCAGTGCTTCAACTGACAACAAAGGAACTTCTCCCTGTCGACAAATATGCTGGAGTTAGAACTAAAATCATGGTTGCCCTGAAGCCTTGACTCTATTACTCCATAAAGTCACACATTTACAGATTTTTGAAAGAAAAGTTTCAATCCTGTAGTAGTCGTAGAGACAAGTATTTGTGTTCCCTCTATACTATTCCCACAACGTGTCCACCTTGTCTAAAATGGGAATTGGGAAAATAAAGAAAGATCCCCATGTGCTGCTATCTAGTGTTCCACACAAGCCGCATACTACATCAGTCACGAGTCATAGATATTAGGCACGATATCATAGATATTAGGCACGATATCATAGATATTAGGCACGATATTTAATGATACAATCTAGAAAAATCCAAGTTGTCTTGTCAATGATTGTAAGCATAGTCTGTTATAACGAGCATCAGATAGACCAACAAGTGCATGTGTAGTTCGTCCACCGACCTTCTTCTGGCAACGCTGGGTCCTAGGCCCGCCCTCGGCAAGCAAACGCCGGCGGGTGAGGCCTAAGATTCCGGCAGCATGGCCGTGCGCCTCCGTGGGGCTCAGCTCGGCCTGCTCCTTGGCGCTACGGCATGGGAGCATGTAGATGGTCCACCCTGGAGGAATGCACGTCCTCTGCATCACTCCTTGGAACACCGTCAGCAGCAGCGAGATAAACCCCAGAAGCATCAGCTCTGCAAAATAGCATCGGATATATACGTTGAGGAAACCCGAAGAACTCTACTGTAGCAGCCACCACAGCTCACATTCACTGAAGATGAACAAAGGTTCCGTTTTTTTTTTTGATAGTGATAGGAGCGCATAAACCCCAGCTTCTGCAGAACATCACCTGGAAACGGGCTGAACGTCAGAGAGAGAGAAAAAAAGCAGGTCGATACCTTCTTTGACCTTGAGGAGAGCCTCGAAGAGCGCCTTCTGGTTCTTCCCCTTGAACGTCTGCCAGCCGTCGCCAGTGGACAGTAGATGCCACCAAGGTGCGGCATTAAATTCAGGAGGGAGACGAGGAGCGAGGCGTTTCGGTGCTCAGGAACGCACGCAAGGAAAATCGGTTACCTTGCCGAGGTAATGCAGGCACCTCTCGGCTGCGAGGGAGATGACCACGATGAGGGAACAGACCGCCGCCACGATCCACGTCGGCGTGAACTCCAGCGCCGTCGACTCCGATTCCCCGCTGCCATCCGCCATTCCCTGATTCCGTCCCTCCTCTCGCGGCGCGGCTCCGGGCGGGCTGCAGTGAAGTGGTTCGCCTGGAACCCCGGGCGCGGGCCGGCAGTGGGGTTTGGTTTGCTCTGCTCTGAGCGCGCCGGCTTTTCCTGTCGTTGGCTCAACGTACGACGGTTCGAAATAACACGGAACGCTTTAATAGTGCACTAATTGCGTTATCGATCACGGCGGCCGTCCGTCCGTCCGTCAGCTGGCACGGGCACCGCCGCACTGGCAGTGGCGGCAGCCGGCAGGCCAGCGGCGCATGGATGGAACGGAGGCCCAACAGCTCGGTGGCAGTAGCACGGGTCCGTGTCTTTGTGAAAGATGACCACGGCTGCTGTTTGCTATGGCCGATGGCATCATGCCGTGTCCCGCTGCTGTTTCCATGGCTGCTCCAGCCTCCAGGGCTCCTGCTCAGTGCTCACGCACAAAGGACAAGACGGGGGCGTCGGTGAAGTGAAGGGCTGGCAGCTGGCTGGCCCGCCACAACCTCGCCGAAAGAAGAGAATGCTGGCCCTGAATCAACGGTCACAAACTTCATTCTCTTGTGCCGTGAGCCGTGAGAAAGAGAGAAAATTTATCAACACCGTGAATAGTAGGAGTACTCATCAAAGCGGAAGATGGGGAAAGTTCCGTGATTTGAATAGGTATGCAGCAGGTGACAAGTAGCTACTACTGGTCCTCGCAAAAGGCATCGTATGACTTGGTGGTGATAACGGTCTCTAGCTTTTACACTATACTAAAATTTAAGTATTAAATCAGATTATAACCCGTCTCTATTTTTATATATTTTAAACTAAAATTAATTAAATGCTTTAATTTATTGTAAAGAAGTATTTAAATCGTGATCTATTGCCACCCCTATGGATGACATATATGACCTCCTTATTTGCTTAGGCTCTGTTTAAATGTATTTGTTGGCTAGCTATTAGTAAATTTTGCTAAAAGTAGTTAGTAGCTAAATTATTAGCTGACTCGTTTGGATGTTGGTAACTAATTTTAGCAGCCAATTATTAGCTTTAGTATATTTAAACGGGCCTTAGTCTTGTCGGCATGCGCGACTAGCCTACCAAAACCAACATGTTAGAAAGTGTAAGTACCATCAATCAGCGGTACCCTCTTGTCGGCGTTTCGACCCCGGGGGTCCCTGGACCGACGAGTAAATTGTCGCCGCGTGCCCCAGCCCAGATGGGTCGGCGCGAGACGGAGCGCGAAGGGGGGAAGAAGCCGGAGGGAGACAGGCGTAAAAGGGGAAACCCGCGGCCTTCGTGTTTGTCCCGCGCCCAGGTCGGGTGCGCTTGCAGTAGGGGGTTACAAGCGTCCACGCGGGAGCGAGCGAGAGGCTTACGCGAGCGCCGTCCCGTCCTTCCCCGCGCGGCCAACCCTCTGTAAGAGGGCCCTGGACCTTCCTTTTATAGGCGTAAGGAGAGGATCCAGGTGTACAATGGGGGCTGTAGCAGTGTGCTAACGTGTCTAGCAGAGAAGAGCTAGCGCCCTAAGTACATGTCGTCGTGGCAGCCGGAGAGGTTTTGGCACCCGGTTCGTGTGGTGTCGTGGCCGTCGGAGGAGTGCTGGAGCCTGGTGGAAGGACAGCTGTTGGGGCTGTCGAGTCCTTGCTGACGTCTCCTTGCTTCCGTAAGGGGGCTGAGAGCCGCCGTTGTCATGGAGCATGCGGGGCGCCATCATTACTTGTTTATCGGGGCGAGCCAGATGGGACGCCGGTCTTGTTCCTCGTAGCCTGAGTTAGCTTGGGGTAAGGTAATGATGGCGCCTCCTGTGATGTGGTCAGTCCGAGCCCTGGGTTGGGCGAGGCGGAGGCTCCTCCGAGGTCGAGGTCGAGTCTGTCTTCCGAGGCCGAGGTCGAGTTCGAGCCCCTGGGTCGGGCGAGGCGGAGACTGTCGGCTGAGGCCAGGGCTGAGTCCGAGCCCTGAGGTCGGGCGAGGCGGAGTTCGTCGTCTTCCGGGGCTAAGCCCGAGTCCGAGCCCTAAGGTCAGGCGATGCGGAGTTCGTCGTCTTCCGGGGCTGAGCCCGAGTCCGAGCCCTGGGGTCGGGCGATGCGAAGTTCGTCGTCTTCCGGGGCTGAGCCCGAGTCCGAGCCCTGGGGTCGGGCGATGCGGAGTTCGTCGTCTTCCGGGGCTGAGCCCGAGTCTGAGCCCAGGGGTCGGGCGAAGCGGAGTTCGTCGTCTTCCGGGGCTGAGCCCGAGTCCGAGCCCTGGGGTCGGGCGAAGCGGAGTTCGTCGTCTTCCGGGGCTGAGCCAGAGTCCGAGCCCTGGGGTCAGGCGATGCGGAGTTCGTCGTCTTCCGGGGCTGAGCCCGAGTCCGAGCCCTGGGGTCAGGCGAAGCGGAGTTCGTTGTCTTCCGGGGCTGAGCCCGAGTCCGAGCCCTGGGGTCGGGCGAAGCGGAGTTTCCTATGGCGCCTGAGGCCAGACTTGGCTGCTGTCAGCCTCACTTTGCCGAGTGGCACAGCAGTCGGAGCGGCGCAGGCGGCGCTGTCCTCTTGTCAGGCCGGTCAGTGGAGCGGCGAAGTGACTGCGGTCACTTCGGCTCTGTCGACTGAAGGGCGCATGTCAGGATAAGGTGTCAGGCCACCTTTGCATTAAAGGCTCGTGCGATACGGTCGGTCGGTGTGGCGGCTTGGCCAAGGTTGCTTCTTGGTGAAGTCTGGGCCTCGGGCGAGCCGAAGGTGTGTCCGTTGCTGGAGGGGGTCCTCGGGCGAGACGTAAATCCTCCGGGGTCGGCTGCCCTTGCCCAAGGCTGGGCTCGGGCGAGGCGAGATCGTGTCCCTTGAGTGGACCGATCCTTGACTTAATCGCACCCATCAGGCCTTTGCAGCTTCGTGCTGATGGGGGTTACCAGCTGAGATTAGGAGTCTTGAGGGTACCACTAATTATGGTCTCCGACAGTAGCCCCCGAGCCTCGAAGGGAGTGTTAATACTCGCTTGGAGGCTTTTGTCGCACTTTTTTGCAAGGGGACCGACCTTTCTCGGTTGCATTTTGTTCCGGTGGGTGCGCGCGAGCGCACCCACTGGGTGTAGCCCCCGAGGCCTCGGAGGAGTGGTTTGACTCCTTCGAGGTCTTAATGCGTTTCGCAATGCTTCGGCTGATCTGGTTGTTCCCTCATGCGAGCTGGTCGTAGCCCGGGTGCACGGTCGGGTCCCAAGTTCTCGGGCTGGTATGTTGACGCTGCCAACGGTTTGGCCGGAGCCGGGTTTGCGAGAGCAGCCCCCAAGCCTCCGCACAGGGCGAGAGGACGGTCAAGGACAGACTCGACTTCTTTATATACGCCCCTGCGTCGCCTTTCCACAAGGAGGAGGGGGGAAGCGCCATGTTGCCCTTGGAGGGCGTCGAACATGGTGTCTCCGGTGAGCTGCTAACGGGTAATCCGAGTGGACGCCCGTGCCCCATTTGTTAGGGGTCGGCTAGAGGCCCGGAGGCGCGCTCCAAAAGTACCTGCGGGTGATCTGCCGGACCCGGTCCCCTTTTGACGGGGTCCGAGGGCTCGATGCCTCCCTCTGATGGGATTCCATTACAAGATCGTTCCCGCTGGTCTCAGAAATGTCCTAGGGTACCTCAGGAGCGTAGCCTGAGCCTTGGTTATGTATCGAACGTACCTAGGGTCATCCCTCGCTCTGCGTCTGAGGCGGCTGTGAACCCTTCGAGGGCCAGCCTACGAACCCCTGATCACTAGTGGGCGCGGAGCCCGAGTGGCCTTAGGCGGTCGTTGAACCCTTCCGAGGGGCCGGCCTTTGAACCTCTGACCAGTAGTGGGCGCGGAGCCCGAGCGCTCTGAGGCGACTGTTGAACCCCTCCGAGGGGCCAGCCTTCGAACCTCTGATCAGTAGGGGGGCTCGGGGCCCGTTTCCTTCGCGGGGAAGGATCCCTTTCGGGGTATCCCCTTTCCCGGTCCCTGTTGTAAGAGAGAGAAAGAGGAACAGGAAAAGGATGCGAAATCGAATGACGTGGCGTACCTTTTTTGGACGCGGTCATTATGGCGAAGGTGAAGCGTCGCCCGCTTCTCCTGCCAAAAATGCCGCTTGTCCCGCGGCGGAGTTAATGCGGCGCGACGAGTGGTTCGCGGGGCAGCCGTTGCACGTGCGCGAGCCATTCGAGGAACGGGACACGGGCGCGCCGTCTTCACGCCATGGGAGAGGGCTCTCCCGCTGTCCCAGGAGGGGACGTGAGCTTGGCTGACGACTTGACCGCTGCTTTCGCTCGCCTGCCACCGCCATTACTGCCGGCCCATTTCTGGCCACATCGACCGTTGCGCCTTCTCCTGCAGCTGACTGGCCTGTGACCGATGTGCCTGGTTGGCACTGTTGGGTCATGCGCAGGGTTGCCTTGAGTCGCGGTACTGGTTCCGCAGTCGAGGAGGCGTGGTAGTGGCGCGAGTGGCGGTGCGGTTTCTTGCACGTTGTGACCGGCGCACCGGTTGCATGACGCGTGGGCCTGGGCCTCCATGCTGGACGCGTCGAACTCGAAAGGGTGCGCCCCTTGGGTGCGGTTGCATGCTGCCTGCATGGCGGTCCGCCCTTTCACCCGCTGGTCTGGGCGAAAGTGGGGGAATGCTTGTAACCGCTGGGCAGTTGCGCGCGCTGCGCGCGGTGGTTTGTCTTCTTCTGCCCTGGGCCAGCTTGCATGACGCGTGGGACCTAGCCCCCGTGTCGTAGGGGGAGGACCTTAGAGCGTGTTGGAGAAGACCCAGCCCGTGATGGCTGAGGACGCAAGTGGGGAGAGTTGCCTTTAAAAGGAGGGCGACCCCCTTGAAGGGCAACCATGTCTTCGCGCTCCCCTCATGCATCATGTCTTTCCACCTTTCGAGCCCCCAGATGGGGGGCGCCCATGGTTCTTCCGCTTTGTCGTCGTTGGGGAAACGCAACTTCATGGAAGTTGGTACCTTTCAGGCATCGTTCGGCTTCAAGGATTTTCGGAACGGAGCCGTGTTTTTTCTTCATTTCGAGCGCTAAGACTCGCCTGTCGGCTATCTGAACCGCTTCACCAAGCGTGAGTTGCCTCGTGCGAAGGTGATGAGTGAGGTATCCATATCCCGGAGGCGTAGGAGTCCCTCAGCTCGGTCGGCCTTGCTGTCCGAGGTTTCTCTTGCTTAGTTAAAGAAACCCTCGGCCGCTCTTCGATGAGCCGAAGCCGGAGGTAGCGGTGTCAGCACAGACAGAGGCGGAGTTGACTCGAAAAGAAGACTTCGTCGGCTGGAGCCCGGCCGGGCCGTCCACTGGCGGGACCAGCGTCGGAGTTGAGTTGCCGAGGCCACGAGCCGGGCTGATGTCCTCGGGGGACAGCTGGCTGAGGCTTCGGGGTGGCCGGCCGAGCCGTCTGCTCGAGCCGGACTCCTGTAAGAGACCCTGGCGGCGATGGCCTGGGCGTGGTGTTGATGTCGTCCTTCGAAGTGGAGATCCTCCGACCGCGTCGCCGTCCGAGGCTAAGTCAGACCTCGCCGAAGGTGTAGTTGACGCCGAGGGTGCTGCTGCTCCCTTCAACCGTCAAGGTCCGAGCCTGCAGGATCGGGTTATCTTGTAGCGTGCGTATGTTTTCTGCGGCCGCCGAGGCCCAAACATACTGTCGTCGTGTTGTAAAGCTACGTGTCTTTTCCCCTTGCTTTGAGTATCTGGACTTATTTGTCGATAACAGAGTTGTTTGTCCAAGCAAGAGTTACTTTTCACGGAAGGTGATGAGTGAGGTATCCGTATCCCGGAGGCGTAGGAATCCCTCGGCTCGGTCGGCCTTGCCGCTTATGTGTACTCTTACTCGTCCGCTGGATTCTGCTATCGATGTAGTCGAGAAGGCCCAAAAAATCGTTTCGACAGAAGGGTCTTCGAGCGTTGGGACTTGTTCGATCAGCGGAATCGCTTGTCCGAGCGTGAGTTACTTATCGCAGAAGGTGATGAGTGAGGTATCCGTATCCCGGAGGCGTAGGAGTCCCTCGGCTCGGTTAGCCTTGGCTGCTTACGTGTACTCCGTCGTTTTCAGGATCCACTTTCGAAGTAGTCGAAAAGCACGAGAGATATTCTGGCAGAAAAGATCTTTTTCCGAGGAAAAATTTTGACGCAGAGGGGTTCCCCCCTTCTAGCCCCCGAGGGAGGGTCGGGCTTTTTGCCGAGGCAAGGCCGACCCTTCCTTGATGGTTAGACTTTGTGTGTGAACGAGGTGCATGAACGACTTGAAAGCATCTTAAGGGTAGAAGCGACGTAGCTGTCGGATGTTCCAAGCGTTGTTGTAGACCTCTTCTTGACTGTTGGCTAGCTTGTACGTCCCGGGCTTCAGAACTTTGGCGATGACGAACGGCCCTTCCCAGGGAGGCGTGAGCTTGTGCTGCCCTCGGGCGTCTTGTCGCAGCCGAAGCACCAGGTCGCCCACCTGGAGGTCTCAGGACCGAACCCCTCAGGCGTGGTAGCGTCGCAGGGACTGCTGATACCGCGCCGAGTGTAGCAAGGCCATGTCCCGAGCCTCCTCCAGCTGGTCCAGTGAGTCTTCTCGGTTAGCTCTGTTGCTTTGATCGTCGTAGGCCCTCGCCCTCGGGGAACCGTATTCTAAGTCTATGGGCAAGATGGCCTCGGCCCCATAGACTAGAAAGAACGGTGTGAAGCCCATGGCTCGGCTCGGCGTTGTCCTCAGACTCCAGACCACCGAGGGGAGCTCCTTCATCCATCGCTTGCCGAACTTGTTGAGGTCGTTGTAGATCCACAGCTTGAGTCCTTGCAGGATCATGCCGTTGGCACGCTCTACTTGCCCATTCGTCATGGGGTGAGCCACGGCGGCCCAGTCCACCCGGATGTGGTGATCCTCGCAGAAGTCCAGGAACTTTCTGCCGGTGAACTGGGTGCCGTTGTCGGTGATGATGGAGTTCGGGACCCCAAAGCGATGGATGATGTTGGTGAAGAACGCCACCGCCTATTCGGACCTGATGCTGTTTAGGGGCCGGACCTCAATCCACTTGAAGAATTTGTCGATGGCGACCAGCAGGTGCGTGAAGCCCCCGGGTGCCTTCTGCAAGGGGCCGACGAGGTCCAGACCCCACACAGCAAACGGCCAGGTGATGGGTATGGTCTGCAGAGCCTGAGCGGGCAGGTGGGTCTGCCGTGCGTAGAATTGACACCCTTTGCAGGTGCGCACAATTCTAGTGGCGTCGGCCACCGCGGTCGGCCAGTAGAAGCCTTGTCGAAAGGCGTTTCCAACAAGGGCTCGAGGTGCTGCGTGATGACCGCAAGCCCCCGAGTGTATTTCTTGTAAGAGCTCCTGGCCTTCGGCGATGGATATGCATCGCTGGAGGATGCCTGAGGGACTGCGGTGGTAGAGCTCCTTCCCGTCCCCCAGCAAGACGAACGACTTGGCGCGCCGCGCCAACCTGTAACGCCCTGAATTTGGGGGTAGAATTTTTTTTCTTCTTTTCTCTCACCAAATTCAGGCGTTACTCTTTCCTTTTTCCCTTTTCTTCTCGCTAAGCCTTGATCTTTTCCAAAGTCACAGCGGGTTTTGGCTTTAGACCTCGTGTAAAGCAAAACCTTAAAACACTTTATTTTGTGTGATGCACCATGCCGAACCATGCATACTTTTTTGATTGATTAAAAATGTGAATGCTTTCATCTAGAGGAAATTAGAAATTAGAAAAAAGAAAAGCCTTTTCTTTTTTCTTTTCTCTTCCCCCTCCTTCTCCCCTTTCGGCCCAACCGCCCCCCTTCGGCCAGCCCAGCTGGCGGCCCAGCCGCCCCCCTCCCCCCCTTCCCGCGTGGGCCCCGCGCCGACCCAGCCGCGCGCCCCCTCTCCCCCCTTTGGGCCCAGTCGGCCCAACCGTTCCCCCCCTCTCTTTTTTTTCTTTTTCCAAAAATCCCCTCCCTCTCCCTCCCTCTCTCTCTCCCTCACCCTCACCCTAGCCCTAGCGCCGCCGCCGCCTCTCCCCTGCCCTAGCGCCGCCGCCAGCCCTCCCCGGCGCCGCCGCCGCGCCGTCCCCCTCCGGTGAGGCTCCCCCCTCCTCCCTCTCCCTCCTCCCTCTCCTCCCTCCGGCGCCCTCCCCCGCACCCCGCGCTGCCCGGCGCGGCCGCCCGGCGAGCTCGGCCCCGGCCCCGGCCGCCCCGACCGCCCGCGCCCCGACCCCGCCCGGCTCGGCCCCGCCCGCGCCGCCTCTCCCCCGACCCCGGCCCCGCCCGCGCCCGGCCCGCTCCACGCCCGGCCGCCCCTCGCCGCGGCCCGGCCGCCCGCCTCAGCCTAGCGCCGGCGTCCCCCGCCCCCCGGCTCGGCCGCCTCGCCCGCTCGGCCCCGCCCCCGGCCGTTCGGCTCGGCCGCTCCGGCGAGCCTCGTCCCGCGCCCACCCCCTCCGGCGAGCCCGCCCCCCTCGTCCGCCCGCCCCCTCCGGCGAGCTCCCCCCCGGTTCAACCGCCCCCCCGGTTCAACCGCCCCGGCCCGACCGTCCCCGCCCACCTCGGCCGCCCGCGCCCCGACCCCGGCCCAACCGCCCGCGCCCCCGCGCCCGGCCTCGGCCGTGCCCCCGTCCTGCTCGTGCTTCGCCCCGCCCGTGCGCCGTGTTTGCCCGCTCACCCCGCCGTGCCTTGCTCGCGTCGTGTCGGCCCTCGGTGTGGCCTCGAGCTCGGCCCAGCGTGCCCTCGGCGCGCGGCCTCGAGCTCGGCCAGCGCACGGCCCCGACGCGTGCGCGACTCGTTCGCGGCACGTTAAGTGTGGCTTTGCGCGTGCGCGTGTTCGCGCAGCGTTCTGGCGTAGCTCGTCGTGCTCGCGACGCGACGCATAGCGCCCTGTCGCGCTCGCGACACGATCGTCTACCCCCTAGCCCCGTCTACCCCCCCCCCCCCCGTATCCTATCTGCGCTAATCACGTTGTTTGTATTAATAAGATAGGAGTCTCAATTTGGAAATTGGTTACGTGTTGTATAGCTAATCGTCTATCTTATTCAATGTTAATCTACTAAAAGTGGTCACGTTTACATTAGTGCATGTAGCTAATTCTTTTGTTAGAACCAATTGGAACTAGAACACGTGACGTCTAGTTATTCACCAACCTGTAGTGCATCTCGGGCATAAGCTTTAACTCTCGCGAGACCTTTTCTCATTTCTTTCTAACCATGGTAAACTCATTATTGTATGTGATATTTTATGCATGTTTAATCTACTGGTTCTCTTGTATGGTGTATTGTTGGTTTCCTAATTTCAATGGATGGATGTATGTATGCTTGCAATCGCTTAGAGAACGATCCGGTTGGAGAGCCCGAAGAACTCGCAGGAGAAGCCCCTGAGCAGCAGTCGGTTGGTGGAGGCAAGTGTCCTTTGACCTATCTCTGTCCTATTCATTCTTTAATTCACCTCCCGCATTACACATTTATACTTAAGGATTGATTAGCTTTGTTATCCATGTCCTTGTTTACCTATTTGGGTCGGATTATTATTGTTTAGCTTCATGCTATTGCTCAACTCTAATCAATGAACATGATGAGATTGTATATGATACGCTGTTTTCCCTTCTCTTATTATGATGTTGTACTTGTGGTCTTCAAGGGGGCTCGAGCGGTTTCTCGAGTGCCTCTCCGTAAGGACCTGTTCTATGGATGACCGCCCGGGAAAACAGTGCAACCATGAGGGTGGAGTGGGACGTCCTTAGCTGAATAATTAGAGGAACCAGGGTGTAGTTCACTTAGCCGTTGTGCCGTCAATGGGGCTCGGTGTATGTGGCTCGCTCTGCCAAGGTTGATTTGTCCCTTGGGGAGGAGTGCGGTACATTTAGGAAACCTAACGGGCGGCTACAGCCCCGGGGAATCTTTGTAAAGGCTACGTAGTGATGCCCTGCTGGACCACCTAGGTAGTGGTCAATGGGGAGTAGCTCTCTCCGGGCAGAAAGGGGATCACGGCTTGTGGGTAAAGTGCACAACCTCTGCAGAGTGTTTGAAAACTGATATATCAGCCGTGCTCGCGGTTATGAGCGGCCAAGGGAGCTCCAATGATTAGTGGCACCTGATCAGAGACATTTTGGTTTACAGGTGGCTATGAGATCGATGGTTTTGGTTATGTCTATGGTGCTGGTAAGTGGTATTCTTTCCATTTAGAAAGGGTACATCGGGCTAATAACTTGGGTTAATGCTAAAACCTGGCTTTCTATTAGTAAATAATAATCTGACCAACTAAAAGCAACTGCTTGACTTATCCCCACATAAAGCTAGTCCACTACAGCCAAACAGGATGCTTGCTGAGTATGTTGATGTGTACTCACTCTTGCTCTACACACCAAACCCCCCCAGGTTGTCAGCATTGCAACCACTGCTCAGGCGAAGATGAAGCTGTGGAAGGAGACTTCCAGGAGTTCCAAGACTACGACGAGTTCTAGGTGTGGGTTAGCGGCAACCCCTAGTTGGCTGCCTGTGAAGGCCGCGGTTATCTACGTTTCGTTTTCGCACTTTGATTTATTGTAAGGACTATATGGACGTCTCAGACGTATGATGTAATCGACTATTATTTCCCTTTTAATACTATTTTGAGCACCGTGTGATGATGTCCATGTTATGTAACTGCTGTGTACGTGAATTGCTGATCCTGGCACGTACATGGTTCGCATTCGGTTTGCCTTCTAAAACCGGGTGTGACATAAGCTGGTATCAAAGCCGTGCTGACTGTAGGACCGGTAACCTAGAGTAGAATGGTCGTTCTAAGGATTATAGACCTCTGTCCCTGCCTTGACTTTGGTACCCCTTCAAAAGTTGGTCATACTGACCAAACCTATGTTCTACTATATATTATACCTTGCTGAAAATTTTGTTTTATTCTAATCCTTCATTTATTTATGGTTCATTATTTGCTGGTCATATTAATTCTGTTCTCACTCTTTTGCTTGCGGTGTCTTTTGTAGATGGCTCGACTTAGACACACTGCACGAAAGTCCGTCATCCCCTTCTTACCCTCCCGCCTTGCTGAGCGTCCGCTTCGCCGTCCCGTGGCCGGACAGTCCAGCCACTTGGAGAGACTGCACCACCGCCTGCATGAGGAGCAGGAACGTCGACGACAGGAGCAGCAGGGCTCTTCCTTCTCGCTCCAGCAGGAGATAGAGTCTGTGAGGAGCTGCTCTCCTGTGCTTCCCCTGGAGGCGCCCCCTGCACCACCACTGGGCGCCCCAGTCCCTAGAGTAGCTGCTAGAGGAGACCTAGACGACGGAGATGGCGACGATAGCTCGAGCCACGACACCGACTTCCCTGCTGACCATGAGCCGGAAGGATGGGTTGCTCGACCCATCACTCGTGACGCTGCTCGCGGGTGTCACTTCCACGACGCGCTCGACACCCTGCTACGTCGGGCACTTGACCGGCGTACTTGGTCCATCGAGTATCGCTGTGTGGTCTACCATCATAGTCGTGGGGTCTACCCGGACCGCTGGGAGGCGACCTGCTTGGTGCGCCGTCCGGAGAACAGTCTCCAGGGTGCAGAGGCCTGCTCAGAGCACTATTCTATCTCTGAGCGGGACTCAGCTGAGGCAGCCATGCAGGATGCTGCACGGCGTGCGCTTTCGCACTACTGCTCGGTTCTCAGCAGGGTAGCTGACGGTCTCGACCTGAAGTATTACCCCGCCGTCCATCTGGCAGCACAGGAGGCGTGATTGTTTCACCTGCTGGTGAGGACAATCCTAGGTTGAGCAGCACAGTCAACCTAGCCGCCGCGCTAAACACGGAGCTGGACCATGCACTAGACGAGCTGAGTAGGGCTCGTGCTGAGATCGCCCTGCTGCGGGCTGAGCGCGCGGAACGTCGTCACTTGGATGATGGTTCCCCCGCTCCCGTTGGGACTCAGCACCCGTACCGCTCACCTCGGCGTGGACGCCAGTCTTATGGCAATCCCGACTGCAAGATCAAGATAAATCTAGAACCATAGATCGTTAGAGTTGGATCTTGTAATTAATACAAAATATATACGTAGAAGCTACAGTCTTAGCGTTAGTCTCGCTTTTAGTTAGTCTTAGTTAGACAGGGTAGTTTGCTATATCCTGTGCATTTATGTTTGTCATGATGAACTATGTTTGGTTTGGATCTTTGTAATGACTGTCACCAGAGTGTGGGTACCCCCTGCATTTTGGTTTACATATTATGTTAATGGAGTTAGTTATATAGTTGGGAAACCTTTATTCCACTTTCCTCTTTATCTGAGAAGCTGTGTGGTCTGTGTTGGAGATCAGTGAAGATGCTCATCTGTTCAGTGCTGTTGAAGAATTCTATACTCTTTTCTTATGCTGCAAGATTTGCAAGATCAGTTCTGATGTGTGGTTGCATTCTGCAGATGTCAGAGAACAGGCGCAGAGGAGGAAGGCGTGCTCAGCAGGAGCGAGCCGCTCTGCAGGATGAGGTGCCCCAGCAGCAGCACCTGCCGCCCCCGCCCCCGATGTCGATCGAGCCGATGTTTCTGATGCAGACTCAAGCAGTTCAAGCCATTGGTCAGACTCTGGCTGCCATTCAGCAGCAGCAGCAAGCACCACCTCAGCCTCAGATGCCTCAGATGCCCAGAGACAAGCGTGCTGAATTCATGAGAGGTCATCCCCCAACGTTTGCTCACTCTTCTGACCCCATGGATGCTGAAGATTGGCTGCGCACTGTGGAGCGGGAGTTGCATACCGCTCAGTGCGATGACAGATAGAAAGTTCTGTATGGTCCCCGTCTGTTGAGAGGAGCAGCCCAATCATGGTGGGAGTCTTATCTCGCCACCCGTGCCAACCCTGACGCCATCACTTGGGAAGAGTTCAGAGGTAGCTTTCGTCAGTACCATGTGCCTGCAGATCTGATGACAGTGAAGAAGGAGGAGTTCTTGGCCCTTAAGCAAGGGTCATCATCTGTCAGTGAGTACCGAGACAGGTTTCTGCAGTTGTCCCGCTATGCTCCTGAAGATGTCAACACCGACGCCAAGCGACAGTTCCGTTTCTTGAGAGGCTTGGTTGACCCTCTTCAGTATCAGCTGATGAATCACACCTTCCCGACATTCCAGCACTTGATTGACAGAGCAATCATGATAGAAAGGAAGCGTAAGGAGATGGAGGATCGTAAGCGCAAGATCAGTGGACCCCAGCCTGGGAGCAGCAGCCGTCCTCGTTTCTTAGGCAATCAACCTCAGCAGTTCAGGTAGAACCAGCGTCCACCTCAGCAGCATCAGCAATTCCAAAGGCAGTATCCTTAGCACCAGTACCAGAACCGTCAGAGCAATCAGTCAGGAAGTCAGTTTCAGAGGCAGAATCAGCAGGCACCTCGTCTTCCTGCCCCAGCAAGCCAGCAGAACAGTCAGTCAGCACCAGCTTAGGTTGGAAACAGGGCATGTTTCCACTGTGGAGAGCAAGACCACTGGGTGATGCAATGTCCGAAGAAGGCAGCCCAGCAGCAGTCAGGCCCTAATGCCCCAGCAAAGCAGAATGTGTCTCAGCCTGGAGCAGGCAATCGCCCTCAGCCGCGCTATAATCATGGAAGACTGAATCACTTGGAGGCTGAAGCAGTTCAGGAGACTCCCGGCATGATAGTAGGTATGTTCCTAGTCGACTCCCATATTGCAGAGGTGTTATTTGATACTGGAGCAATGCATTCTTTCATTACTGCATCATGGGTAGAAGCACATAATCTTCCAATTACTACCATGTCAACCCCCATTCAAATTGACTCAGCCGGTGGTAGAATTCGAGCTGATAGCATCTGTTTGAATGTAAGCGTGGAAATAAGGGGGATAGCGTTTCCCGCTAACCTTATAGTAATGGGTACTCAGGGAATAGATGTCATCCTAGGGATGAATTGGCTAGATAAGTATCAGGCAGTTATCAGTTGTGATAAAAGGACAATCAAGTTGGTGTCCCCACTAGGAGAGGAAGTGGTGACCGAGTTAGCCCCGCCTGAGCCGAAGAGAGGAAGTTGTTATCAGATAGCTGTCGATAGCAGTGAAGCAGACCCAATTGAGAGTATCAAGGTTGTGTCCGAGTTCCCAGATGTGTTTCCAAAGGACTTACCGGGTATGCCACCAGAGCGGAAAGTTGAGTTTGCCATAGAGCTACTTCCTGGAACCGTCCCTATCTTTAAGAGAGCTTATAGAATATCCGGACCAGAATTGGTTGAGCTTAAGGAGCAGATTGATGAGCTGTCAGAGAAAGGTTACATCCGGCCAAGCACCTCGCCTTGGGCCACCCCTATCTTGTTTGTGGAGAAGAAAGATGGCACCAAAAGGATGTGTATCGATTATCGAGCTTTGAATGAAGTCACGATCAAGAATAAGTACCCTTTGCCCAGAATAGAAGATCTGTTCGACCAGTTGAGAGGAGCCAGTGAGTTCTCCAAGATTGATCTGAGGTCAGGTTATCATCAGCTCAGGATCCGACCTTCGGACATTCCGAAGACGGCATTCATTACCAAGTATGGGTTGTATGAGTTCACTATGATGTCTTTTGGTTTGACCAATGCGCCGGCCTTTTTCATGAATTTGATGAACAGTGTATTCATGGATTATCTTGATAAGTTTGTGGTGGTATTCATTGATGATATTCTGATTTATTCTCACAGCGAAGAGGAGCATGCAGATCATTTGAGGATGGTATTGCAGAGATTGCGAGAGCACCAGTTGTATGCAAAGTTGAGAAAATGTGAGTTCTGGATCAATGAAGTCCTGTTCTTGGGTCACATAATCAACAAAGAAGGATTGGCTGTGGATCCAAAGAAAGTGGCAGACATTCTGAACTAGAAGGCGCCAACAGATGCTCGAGGAATCAAGAGCTTCATTGGAATGGTCGGATATTATCGGCGATTCATTGAAGGGTTCTCGAAGATTGCGAAACCAATGAAAGCGTTGCTAGGCAACAAAGTTGAGTTCAAGTGGACCCAGAAATATCAAGAGGCTTTCGAAGCGCTGAAAGAGAAGTTGACTACAGCGTCTGTCTTAGTCTTGCCTGATGTGCACAAGCCTTTCTCGGTGTATTGTGATGCTTGTTACACAGGTTTGGGATGCGTGTTGATGCAAGAGGGAAGAGTTGTGGCTTACTCGTCCCGACAGCTGAAGATTCATGAGAAGAATTACCCAATCCATGACCTAGAGTTGGCCGCAGTGGTTCACGCACTGAAGACATGGAGGCACTATCTGTATGGACAGAAATGTGATGTTTACACAGACCACAAGAGTCTGAAGTACATATTCACTCAGTCAGAGCTGAATATGAGGCAGCGAAGATGGTTAGAGCTGATCAAAGACTATGAGTTGGAGATTCATTACCATCCAGGCAAAGCAAACATAGTGGCAGATGCTTTGAGCAGGAAGAGTCAAGTCAATCTGATGGTCGCTCGTCCGATGCCTTATGAGTTGGCCAAGGAGTTTGATAGGTTGAGTCTCGGGTTTCTGAACAATTCGCGAGGAGTCACAGTTGAGTTGGAACCTACCTTGGAGCGAGAAATCAAAGAAGCACAGAAGAATGATGAGAAGATCAGTGAGATTCGGCGACTGATTCTAGATGGCAGAGGCAAAGATTTTCGTAAAGATGCAGAAGGTGTGATATGGTTCAAAGACCGCTTGTGCGTTCCCAATGTCCAGTCCATTCGGGAGTTGATTCTCAAGGAAGCTCATGAGATAGCCTATTCGATTCACCCTGGCAGTGAGAAGATGTATTAGGATCTGAAGAAGAAATTCTGGTGGTACGGAATGAAGAGGGAAATCGCAGAGCATGTGGCTATGTGTGATAGTTGTCGACGGATTAAGGCAGAACACCAGAGATCAGCTGGATTGTTGCAACCGTTGCAAATTCCTCAGTGGAAATGGGATGAAATCGGTATGAATTTCATAGTCGGATTGCCTCGCACTCGAGCCGGCTACGATTCCATTTGGGTAGTGGTGGACCATTTGACCAAGTCAGCCCACTTCATACATGTCAAGACCAACTACAGCAGTGCAGTGTTGGCAGAATTGTATGTGTCTCGGATCGTTTGTCTGCATGGTGTGCCAAAGAAGATAGTGTCAGACAGAGGAACGCAGTTCACCTCTCATTTCTGGCAGCAATTGCATGAAGCCTTGGGTACACATCTGAATTTCATTTCAGCTTATCACCCGCAGACAGATGGTCAGACCGAAAGAACCAATCAAATTCTTGAAGATATGTTGAGAGCCTATGCGCTGCAAGATCAGTCCGGATGGGACAAGCGATTGCCTTATGCAGAGTTCTCCTATAACAACAGTTACCAGGCCAGTTGTCACACCCGGTTCCAGGGGGGTAGAACCGAGCGCATACCATATGTGTGCCAGGATCCATTTCCACACATATGTTGACGTCACAAGTGTAATATATCGAAAGACAATGCAATAAAGGCGTAAAGAGAGTATAAAACTTTATTACATCATATGAGACATTGTGTCTTAAACAAGTATCACATCAAAGTAGAGCGGAAATAAACAACTGGGCAATCTTCCACAGGAAGTTGACCGGCGCATCGTTAGACTTAGAATTCTTCGTCGATAAATTCTCCATCAAAGTCTCCAGCATCACCCTCTGATCAAAATATTAGCAAGGGTGAGCTCACTTATGGTCGGGGCTCAGCAAGTGGGGGAAAAATTAATGCAGGTATAACAAGGTGAGGCTAAGGTTGAGCAGTAAGCATTTTAGTTGGTCAATATTTTATTATCAACACCTGCCTTACTAACAAGAGTGAATCCCAAATATCCCAATTAAACAAAGGAATATGAATATAACAAAAACACTTAAGTGAAACCACTTAAGCAAATTATTGGCAGATCATCAGATCTCAATTTATGTCCATCTTTAAGTTCAATTATCATGTGAGGAGTCCAGGTCGCTCATAACCGGGAGCACGGCTGATATATCAGTTTTACACTCTGCAGAGGTGGTACAACTTTACCCACAAGCCATGTATCCCATCTAGCCCGGGTTGATCGGACCCTTAGACACTGCCGAGGTGAATGGCTAGGGATCCATTATGAGGTTTTCACAAAACACACTTAATGCGAAGCAACCCGCTAAGGTTTCTAAGACGATGGTGGTGGCCCCCTGGGTGAAGTACCTTAGCCAAGAATACGACCCCATGTTAACGTGGGCTGCCAGCACCTACCGCTCCCCCTCTTGCCCATCTTTCAGGTAAGGTTGCTAGGCACTAAGCATATAGAGCTATTTACCAAAGCCAGAGCCATGATAGCACTCGTGGTTGTACTGTTATCCTGGGTGGTCACTCCATGTTCCAATTAAATTTGCAATAAAGTTATCTTAACCATCGGGTTAATGCCATAATTGCCAATTAAATCTTTGGAACATTAAAACCAATTAATGAGTGACATTAAGAAATCATTAAGTTGAGCGGTAGCATAAATCTTGCACAGCTTAATTATTTCCCCAGGTTAAACAAGGAATACAGGTAGTAAATCTAGGAAATCCTTAATTAGGTGAAACCCATCAAATTATGCAGTATATCAAAAGTAAACATTATTAAATGCAATGACTGGGTACAAAAAGAGTATGCAGAGGGAGAATCCACTTGCCTTGCACAAAATCGTCCTGCGTGTCGTCTTCAAACGTATTTGGGTCCTCTACCACACAATCAGTTTCTAATAGCGTCGCACATCGTACATACAAAAGAAAACATTCACCAATAAATAAACATACACCATTACATAGGTGAAGCATACATCATACAATAAAACATACATTTAAACAAATCACATTTATAAGAAGGAATGCAAAACATGATTTGTATCTACCCTATAAATCTTAACCATATCAACGATCAATTTATTTGCTATGACTAACTACTTTGTTTCATTATCTTACTAGAAAACTTGTATGACAATTCGACTATGGATATGCATACTATATAAATTCATTTAAAATCATAGATACAACTTTAACCCAAATTCTAGGGAATCTAGGTTATTTACTAAGTAATTATCTCTATCGTAAAACACGGGTCACATTCTAGTTTTAGTCTTTCTTTCTAAAAGGAAATTATATCAATTGTTAAAATATTATTTATAAATCACATAACCATAGTATTAAAGAACTAAATTAAACTACAAATTTTATCTCTGCTATTTAGATTACGTTGGACTATATTGTTTCAACGTCAATAAAATATTTACTATTTCTTAGCGAATAACCAATATAATTATATTGCGCATGAGCGTGCGAGTCTTGTCTATAAGTCAGAATCATAATGTAAGCAACGGTGAACGCATAATTATTTATCTAGCGCTTTTTGTTACTAATATGTAGTCTACCTATTCCTTAGTCCTTTACTCCAACAAACCATAATTAAATTAATTCTCAATGGGTATAACCAAATTAAAATGCACCTATAATTCTCCAAGTAGTTTCTAAAATTTATTGTGACCAAATTTAACTACAAAAATTCCTATCTAGCATTTTTATCGCCAACGTGACTATCTACGTCATATTCTCAAATCCAAAAATCATCGCATCGATTAATATGAAAGATAACGGTACTAATAATCGCATATCTCAACCAAAAATTCCATAACACATACACATGTACATAATGTCGCGACTCACATGTGTTCATACAACAAACAAAATATGCAACTCATGGATCGAATCAAAAGTAATTTATAAAATATACAAAATAATTCGGGTCGCCAACAACCTCGGGTTCGTGCGTGTGACGGGGACGGATCGACGGGTTTCGGCCGGACGGAGTGCGGGGCTCGACTACGGACGGCGAGTGTGTCGCTCCGGCGAACTCCGGCGACGAACGGTACACTCCGGCGAACTACAGCGACGAACGACGAACTCCGGCGAACTCCACGGGCTCCGGCGACGAACGGCAACGGCACTAGCTATGAGCGTGGAGTGCTAGAGAGAGAGGCAAATTCGAGTAGGCAGGAATGGGGAGGCTCTGCTGCCTTTTATAGAGAGCAGGAGGGAGAAGAAAGGTCTGCTAGAGGGAGTAACGTGGTCTTCAATGGCCATCACACGTCAGTTACCAGAGAATAACGAGGGAGAGAATAATGGAGAAGAAGAAACGGTCGCAGTGATTTCCACTAATCGCAGGAAACGAACGGACGACGGGGCTCGCGACGCTTGGACTCGCTGCGCAGAGCAGCGTCGCGCGCGGCGTCGTGCTTGCGCGCGCGGGCCAGTGCGCAGGGGCCGGCGTGGCTCGCGCGGCATGGGAGGCCGGCGTCGCGCGGCTTGCACAGGGCTGGGCGACGGGCGGCTGGGACGTGGATCGGCGCGCGTGCAGGCGAGCGCTCGGCAGGGAGCGATGCCGAGGCTCCATGCGTGCGTGTGAGACAGAGCAAGGGAGAGATAGAGGAGAGAGAGTAGGGAGAGGAGAAGAGAGAAGAAGTGAGGGAGAGAGGGACGTGAGGGAGAGAGAGACGTGAGGGAGAGAAGATGAAGGGCGGCGGCGGCTGGCTTCCTGGCAGCGCGCGTGCTGTGTAGATTTTTAGGGTTTGGGGCATGGGCCCCTAGTGGGCCGGTAGTGTAGGATTTGTTTTTTTTAAAAAAATTCCGAAACGCTTATTTAAAGAGCTCAAAAATTTATAAAAATTCACCAAAAATGTCTATAAACAAAATACTCATTTTTAGACTAATAATTATTATTTTTCTTAATTATTGACTAATTACTAAGATTTCTTTTTAAAAGGAAATTAACAACAATTATCCGATAATCAATCAAGTGCATGCAAAGAAAACAATGCAAATGAACAATTGAACACTAAAAATTTTATTACCCTAATTAATATAATAACTAAATTTATTATTTTAATTGATGGTTTTTATGGTGTTACAAACCTACCCCTCTTAAAAAGAATCTCGTCCTCGAGATTAAGAAACTTCCGAGAATAACTGGGGAAATTCTGCTCTGAGTTCATCTTCTCTTTCCCAAGTGGCCTCATCTTCCGAATGATGACTCCACTGAACTTTGCACATGTTAATGACTTTACTCCGCGTAATTCTGCGAGATGTTTCCAGAATTCTGATCGGGTACTCCGAATAGGTCAAATCCTCATTAACATTCAGTTCTTCCATGGGTAACTGTTCTTCTGGTACTCTTAAGCACTTCTTGAGTTGTGATACGTGAAATACGTCATGCACATCGGATAATCTATCGGGTAGCTCTAACTGGTAGGCTACTTCGCCTTTTCTTTCCAAAATCTTGAATGGGCCAATATAGCGAGGTGATAATTTTCCTTTAACCTTAAACCTTTTCATTCCTCTCATCGGTGAAACTTTAAGGTAGACAAAGTCTCCTACTTCAAACATCAATTCTCTTCTTCTATTATCAGCATAGCTCTTCTGTCTTGACTGTGCTGTCTTCAAATTTTCTCTGATAATTTGTACCTGCTTTTCCGCCTCTTGGAGAATTTCTGGACCAAATACTTGACTTTCTCCAGTCTGATTCCAATAGAGTGGTGTTCTACACTTTCGTCCGTAGAGTGCTTCAAATGGTGCCATTTTGAGACTTGCTTGATAACTGTTGTTATACGAAAATTCTGCATAAGGCAAACTTTTATCCCAACTTCTACCATGCTTTAGAGCGCAAGCTCTTAGCATATCTTCCAAGACTTGGTTTGTTCTTTCCGTTTGCCCATCCGTTTGAGGATGATAAGCTGAACTAAAGTTTAGCTTGGTATCCATGGACTCATGAAGTCTTTTCCAAAAGCGCGAGGTAAACTGGGTTCCTCGATCTGATACGATCTTCTTCGGTACTCCATGCAGACAAACAATCCTTGACATGTATAATTCTGCTAACTGGGCTCCTGAGTAAGTTGTCTTCACAGGTATAAAATGTGCCACTTTGGTTAACCTGTCTACTATGACCCATATTGAATCATAGCCATCTCGGGTACGGGGTAGTCCAACTATGAAATCCATACTGATTTCTTCCCATTTCCATTCCGGTACCTTGAGAGGTTGTAGCAATCCTGCTGGTCTTTGGTGTTCAGCTTTAACTCGCTGACACACGTCACATAATGCAACATGAGTAGCAACATCTCTTTTCAAACCGTACCACCAATACTTTTCCTTAAGATCCTGGTACATCTTTGTACTTCCAGGGTGAATAGAGTAAGCTGAATCATGAGCTTCTCTCAAAATAAGTTGGCGTAAGTGCTCGATTTCGGGTACACAGATTCTCTTCTTAAACCATACTGTGCCTTGTTCATCTTCCGTGAAATCTGGAGCTTTACCCAAACCAATCAAAGTTTTAATTTCCTTAATTTTCTCATCGGACTCTTGTCCTTTACGAATCTCTTCTTCCAAAGTAGATTCGACTTCCATCACCGTTGCTTCTACATTATTGAGCAATGCAAGGTTGAGTCATTCCATTTCCCAGCACAATTCTTGTGACAACAAATGCGTAGTGATGTTGTTCACCTGACCCTTACGGCTCAAAGCGTCAGCTACTACATTTGCCTTTCCGGGGTGATATTGTATTTCCAAATCATAATCTTTAATCAACTCTAGCCATCTTCTCTGTCTGAGGTTGAGTTCCTTCTGCGTGAATATATATTTCAGGCTTTTATGATCCGTGAAGATTTTGCACTTGTTTCCAATCATATAGTGTCTCCAAATCTTCAAAGCATGCACTACGGCAGCTAGTTCCAAATCATGCGTAGGATAATTCTTCTCATGTTTCCTCAACTGTCTTGAAGCATAAGCAATCACCTTTCCTTCTTGCATTAGCACACATCCAAGTCCAAGGTGTGATGCATCGCAATACACATCAAATCCCTTGTGGATGTCTGGCATCACCAGTATTGGTGCAGTGGTTAACCTCTTCTTGAGTTCCTCAAAACAATTCTGACAAGCTTCATCCCATTTGAACTCTTTGCCTTTCTCCAGTAGAGAGGTAAGAGGCTTCACTAACTTGGAAAAACCTTCAATAAATCTTCTATAGTAGCCTGCTAATCCAAGAAAACTCCTGATCTTGGACGCATCTGTGGGTTGCTTCCAATTTAGTATTTCACTTATCTTTCCTGGGTCCACTTTAATTCCACCATCGGTAACAATATGCCCTAAGAAAGCAACTTCCTTCAACCAAAAATCACACTTCGAGAATTTTGCGTACAGTTGGTTGTCACGAAGCTTTTGTAGGACTAGCCTTAGATGATCTTCGTGTGTTTCTTCATTCGGAGAATATATCAGTATGTCGTCAATGAATACGACCACAAACTGATCCAGATATTCCATGAATACTTTATTCATCAAGTTCATAAAGTATGCTGGTGCATTAGTCAGTCCAAACGACATGACCAAAAACTCATATAATCCATATCTCGTCGTGAAGGCTGTCTTCGGTACATCTTCTGCTCGGATCTTTAACTGATGATATCCCGATCTCAGATCTATCTTCGAGAATATCTTAGCTCCCTTCATTTGATCGAATAAATCTTCAATCCGAGGTAGTGGGTATTTATTCTTGATGGTTACTTCATTCAAACTTCTATAATCCACACACATTCTTCTCGAACCATCCTTCTTGTTCACAAATAGCACTGGGGCTCCCCAAGGGGATGAACTTGGGCGAATAAAACCTTTTTCTAGTAATTCTTCTATTTGTTTCTTCAGTTCTACTAAATCTTTGCCATCCATTCTATAAGGTCTTTTTGAGATAGGTGCGGTTCCAGGTACTATTTCAATAGAAAACTCTATATCACGGTCAGGTGGCATACCTGGTAAATCTTCCGGAAATACGTCTGGGTATTCGCACACTACTTTGATATTTTCCAAGGGCTTTTCTTCCAAGTGATTGATCACTGTCTTCCCTTTTTCATCTGTTGACTTGTCTATGTTGACTTGGATTCTTTCACCTTGAGGACTTGTCAACGTAATTGTTCCGTTGGCACACCGTATCACTCCATCACAACTTTTCAACCAGTTGCATCCAAGAATCACATCAATACCGTTGGATCCTAGGACCACTGGGTCGACTGTAAAATCTATTCCTTGAATCTTGATATTAACATGAGGGCATGAGTGTGTGGCCTTCATGTCACCTCCCGGTGAACTAATGTGTAATATCCTCTTCAGAGGGTACTTAGGTATGTTATGTTTTTCCACAAATGACTCAGTTATAAATGAATGTGATGCTCCAGAGTCAAATAAAACTGATGCAGGTATGGAGTTAACAAGGAACATACCATACACAATGTCGGCATCCTCAGGCACTGATTCCGCAGTGACATGATTGACCCTTCCTCGGCTCTGGTTCTGCGGAGTCTTGTTTTGAGCAGATCCACGAGCGGGGGTGCTCTGGTCATTTCTCTGAGTGTTGCTCCTTTGAGGTGTTTGCTGGTTGCGCCTTGGGCAATTGTTGGCATAATGGCCTAGTTCACCGCACTTGAAACAGCCGTTGGGTTGGACAGGTGCGTTGTTTCTGGCCTGAGTGTTGTTGGTGCCACCCTGACGGTTCTGTGAATTTCCACCAGACCTCTGGTTGGTCTGGGGGTTGCTCCTTTGTTGATTCTGATTCTGGTTGCTTCTCTGACCTTGCTGTCCAGAGCGTTGCACTTGATAATTATTTCCACCCTGATTTCCAGAGCGGAACTGCGAACCTTGAGCATTGTTTGGCCGGGTGTTCCTGCTGGACTGACCTTGGAACTTCCTTTTATGGTCAGATAATTCCTTCCTTTTGCTCTCAAGGCCAATTGCCTTATTCAGGAGTGTCTGGAAGTTGGGGAATGTGTGACTCTGAAGTTGATAGTTCAGAGGTCCAATCAACCCTTCCAAAAAACGCTCTTGGCGCTTCTCATCAGTGTCCACTTCCTCAGGGGCATAACGTGAAAGCTGAGTGAAGCGATCACGATACTCACTGACAGACATATTCCCTTGAGTAAGGGAAAGAAACTCCTTCTTCTTCAGCTTCATGATTCCCGAAGGAATGTGGTGAGCGCGGAAGTTCTCTTGGAACTCCTGCCAGGTTATTGTGTCAGCATTGGGATGTGCCGCTATGAAGGCATCCCACCAATCGGACGCAGCTCCCTCGAGTCTTCCCGAGGCGTACAAGACCTTCTCTCGGTCGTTGCACTGAGTGATGTCCAGCTTCTTTCCGATAACCTTAAGCCAGTCATCGGCATCCAAAGGATCAACCGCATGAGAGAAAGTTGGCGGGTGATGACTCATGAAATCCCGGTGCTTATCTCTGGCCGGGGGTGCGTACTGCTGCTGCTGGGGTTGCTGATTCTGTTGGTTCTGTTGTAATTGCTGGACCGCAGCAGTGAGTCCTTACAGAATCTGCATTTGGGCGGCGATGAACTGCTCCATATTGGGATTTGGTGGTGGCGGTGGTGGTGGTGCTTGTTGTCCACGCTGGTTCCGGTTGTTAGGTCCTTGACGTTGGTTCACCATCTGATTTGTTAGGAAGTGAAGTCCTTAGAAAAGTGAGGAGTAGAAAAGATTCAAGAGGGAAAATAGCTTAAGTTTTACAAATTTTATATGTTCTTATGGCCATCATTCCATAAGACCATAGCACTCAAACAAAGATCCAAATCAAACATTTCAATCAATCACCATCACATGGTTGATATTTATTAATATGATAACATAAAGAGAGTATCATCGTCTAACGCGAAGTATAACTTATTACATCATGACTCAAAACTCCTAAAGCAGCCTAGTGACGGATCCGGCCTCTCCGTAGCGCAGCCTCTTGCGGGGAGGAGACAACGCCACGACGGGAACCTGAGCTTCTGGCGGATTCAGTCCCTGCAGTTGGGCTTCCAGGGCTGCAATCCTGGCGTGGGCATTCTCCAGCTCCAAGTGCACACTGTAGAGGTCCAGAGTGGCACTGTCCAGGTCGGTGTTGAGACCGGCCACTACACCAGCTAGGGTGTTGAGGCGATCCTCACCAGGTTCACCTGGGACAATGTTGGTCTGGCTTTCTCCACGCAGGCGCTGAGGGAGATGCCCTAACCTTGTGTTCTGCAGCTGCTGCCGGTAGGTGTGGCTAAGCGACCACAGGGTCCGACGGGCAGCGTCGCTGACAGAGGCAGCAGTAGGTGGACAGCGGTATCAGGGACTCGTGAGCAGACAGAGTCCTGAATCCCCTGTCACCTGCATCCATCACCCTGACATGGATGCGAGTGATGTAATAGCAAGCCCGGGGAGGCTCGCTCACTCGCCTCGTCTCGTACAGGGGGCGGACGTAGGCTCCTAGCTCGTGCAGCACTGCCTGCAGCAGGTTGGGGAAGTGCCCTGTTTCGAACATTGATGTATAATGTTCGACAACTGGACCAATCCCCATGAAGTGGTCCTCCTGGGCGTAGTCAGCTTCCTCGTGGACGTTTTCGTCCTCTCCATCATCGTCGTCGTCGTCATCCTCGTCGTCGCCGTCTCCGGAGTCATCGGGGTCGTCGCCTCCAGGTGCAGGTGCTTGGAAGGCTGGTGCCGGCGATGCTGACGTCGATGACGCAGCTGCGAAGGCCAGGGACTCGGCCAATGGGGTGGGGGTCGGCAGCTGCTCCTCCGAGCTGTCCTCCAGGTTGATGACGTTCTCCACTCGGACGGGAGGGAGGTTCGCTGGAGCATCCTCGACTACCACTGGGTAGGCCGGGATCTGCCGGGGCTGAGGGGCGTAGCTGGTGTTGACGCGAGTGGTTTGAAGAGTGCGAACCATCTACAAGAGAAGAGTCAACTTAGTTGAATTTCAAAGAGGTAAGACTGATAAAGGAATTTATAGGAATGAAATTAGCAAGTTTTGAACAACTAGGCTTTCCATTTCTAACTAATCTAACGACCTAGGGTCAGCATAGCTTTGATACCACTTCTGTCACACCCGGTTCCAGGGGGGTAGAACCGAGCGCATACCATATGTGTGCCAGGATCCATTTCCACACATATGTTGACGTCACAAGTGTAATATATCAAAAGACAATGCAATAAAGGCGTAAAGAGAGTATAAAACTTTATTACATCATATGAGACATTGTGTCTTAAACAAGTATCACATCAAAGTAGAGCGGAAATAAACAACTGGGCAATCTTCCACAGGAAGTTGACCGGCGCATCGTTAGACTTAGAATTCTTCGTCGATAAATTCTCCATCAAAGTCTCCATCATCACCCTCTGATCAAAATATTAGCAAGGGTGAGCTCACTTATGGTCGGGGCTCAGCAAGTGGGGGAAAAATTAATGCAGGTATAACAAGGTGAGGCTAAGGTTGAGCAGTAAGCATTTTAGTTGGTCAATATTTTATTATCAACACCTGCCTTACTAACAAGAGTGAATCCCAAATATCCCAATTAAACAAAGGAATATGAATATAACAAAAACACTTAAGTGAAACCACTTAAGCAAATTATTGGCAGATCATCAGATCTCAATTTATGTCCATCTTTAAGTTCAATTATCATGTGAGGAGTCCAGGTCGCTCATAACCGGGAGCACGGCTGATATATCAGTTTTACACTCTGCAGAGGTGGTACAACTTTACCCACAAGCCATGTATCCCATCTAGCCCGGGTTGATCGGACCCTTAGACACTGCCGAGGTGAATGGCTAGGGATCCATTATGAGGTTTTCACAAAACACACTTAATGCGAAGCAACCCGCTAAGGTTTCTAAGACGATGGTGGTGGCCCCCTGGGTGAAGTACCTTAGCCAAGAATACGACCCCATGTTAACGTGGGCTGCCAGCACCTACCGCTCCCCCTCTTGCCCATCTTTCAGGTAAGGTTGCTAGGCACTAAGCATATAGAGCTATTTACCAAAGCCAGAGCCATGATAGCACTCGTGGTTGTACTGTTATCCTGGGTGGTCACTCCATGTTCCAATTAAATTTGCAATAAAGTTATCTTAACCATCGGGTTAATGCCATAATTGCCAATTAAATCTTTGGAACATTAAAACCAATTAATGAGTGACATTAAGAAATCATTAAGTTGAGCGGTAGCATAAATCTTGCACAGCTTAATTATTTCCCCAGGTTAAACAAGGAATACAGGTAGTAAATCTAGGAAATCCTTAATTAGGTGAAACCCATCAAATTATGCAGTATATCAAAAGTAAACATTATTAAATGCAATGACTGGGTACAAAAAGAGTATGCAGAGGGAGAATCCACTTGCCTTGCACAAAATCGTCCTGCGTGTCGTCTTCAAACGTATTTGGGTCCTCTACCACACAATCAGTTTCTAATAGCGTCGCACATCGTACATACAAAAGAAAACATTCACCAATAAATAAACATACACCATTACATAGGTGAAGCATACATCATACAATAAAACATACATTTAAACAAATCACATTTATAAGAAGGAATGCAAAACATGATTTGTATCTACCCTATAAATCTTAACCATATCAACGATCAATTTATTTGCTATGACTAACTACTTTGTTTCATTATCTTACTAGAAAACTTGTATGACAATTCGACTATGGATATGCATATTATATAAATTCATTTAAAATCATAGATACAACTTTAACCCAAATTCTAGGGAATCTAGGTTATTTACTAAGTAATTATCTCTATCGTAAAACACGGGTCACATTCTAGTTTTAGTCTTTCTTTCTAAAAGGAAATTATATCAATTGTTAAAATATTATTTATAAATCACATAACCATAGTATTAAAGAACTAAATTAAACTACAAATTTTATCTCTGCTATTTAGATTACGTTGGACTATATTGTTTCAACGTCAATAAAATATTTACTATTTCTTAGCGAATAACCAATATAATTATATTGCGCATGAGCGTGCGAGTCTTGTCTATAAGTCAGAATCATAATGTAAGCAACGGTGAACGCATAATTATTTATCTAGCGCTTTTTGTTACTAATATGTAGTCTACCTATTCCTTAGTCCTTTACTCCAACAAACCATAATTAAATTAATTCTCAATGGGTATAACCAAATTAAAATGCACCTATAATTCTCCAAGTAGTTTCTAAAATTTATTGTGACCAAATTTAACTACAAAAATTCCTATCTAGCATTTTTATCGCCAACGTGACTATCTACGTCATATTCTCAAATCCAAAAATCATCGCATCGATTAATATGAAAGATAACGGTACTAATAATCGCATATCTCAACCAAAAATTCCATAACACATACACATGTACATAATGTCGCGACTCACATGTGTTCATACAACAAACAAAATATGCAACTCATGGATCGAATCAAAAGTAATTTATAAAATATACAAAATAATTCGGGTCGCCAACAACCTCGGGTTCGTGCGTGTGACGGGGACGGATCGATGGGTTTCGGCCGGACGGAGTGCGGGGCTCGACTACGGACGGCGAGTGTGTCGCTCCGGCGAACTCCGGCGACGAACGGTACACTCCGGCGAACTACAGCGACGAACGACGAACTCCGGCGAACTCCACGGGCTCCGGCGACGAACGGCAACGGCACTAGCTATGAGCGTGGAGTGCTAGAGAGAGAGGCAAATTCGAGTAGGCAGGAATGGGGAGGCTCTGCTGCCTTTTATAGAGAGTAGGAGGGAGAAGAAAGGTCTGCTAGAGGGAGTAACGTGGTCTTCAATGGCCATCACACGTCAGTTACCAGAGAATAACGAGGGAGAGAATAATGGAGAAGAAGAAACGGTCGCAGTGATTTCCACTAATCGCAGGAAACGAACGGACGACGGGGCTTGCGACGCTTGGACTCGCTGCGCAGAGCAGCGTCGCGCGCGGCGTCGTGCTTGCGCGCGTGGGCCAGTGCGCAGGGGCCGGCGTGGCTCGCGCGGCATGGGAGGCCGGCGTCGCGCGGCTTGCGCAGGGCTGGGCGACGGGCGGCTGGGACGTGGATCGGCGCGCGTGCAGGCGAGCGCTCGGCAGGGAGCGATGCCGAGGCTCCATGCGTGCGTGTGAGACAGAGCAAGGGAGAGATAGAGGAGAGAGAGTAGGGAGAGGAGAAGAGAGAAGAAGTGAGGGAGAGAGACGTGAGGGAGAGAGGGACGTGAGGGAGAGAGAGACGTGAGGGAGAGAAGATGAAGGGCGGCGGCGGCTGGCTTCCTGGCAGCGCGCGTGCTGTGTAGATTTTTAGGGTTTGGGGCATGGGCCCCTAGTGGGCCGGTAGTGTAGGATTTGTTTTTTTTTTAAAATTCCGAAACGCTTATTTAAAGAGCTCAAAAATTTATAAAAATTCACCAAAAATGTCTATAAACAAAATACTCATTTTTAGACTAATAATTATTATTTTTCTTAATTATTGACTAATTACTAAGATTTCTTTTTAAAAGGAAATTAACAACAATTATCCGATAATCAATCAAGTGCATGCAAAGAAAACAATGCAAATGAACAATTGAACACTAAAAATTTTATTACCCTAATTAATATAATAACTAAATTTATTATTTTAATTGATGGTTTTTATGGTGTTACACCAGTTTGAAGATGTCACCATTTCAAGCGCTCTATGGGAGGAGTTGTAGAACTCCGTTGCAATGGAATCAGCCTGGGGAAAAGCAAGTGTTCGGGCCAGACATTTTGCTTGAAGCCGAAGAGAACATCAAGATGGTTCGAGAGAACCTGAAGATAGCGCAATCAAGGCAGCGAAGCTATGCAGACACAAGAAGAAGAGAGCTGAGTTTCGAGGTCGGAGACTTTGTCTATCTGAAAGTGTCACCGATCAGAGGAGTCAGAAGGTTCGGAGTCAAAGGCAAGCTAGCACCCCGCTACATTGGTCCGTACCAAATTCTCTCAAGGCGTGGAGAAGTGGCCTATCAGCTCAGTCTGCCAGAGAATTTGTCCGCAGTGCATGATGTCTTTCATGTGTCTCAGTTGAAGAAGTGCTTGCGTGTGCCAGAAGAGCAGTTGCCAGTGGAAGGTCTTGAAGTCCAGGAGGACTTGACCTACGTTGAGAAGCCAGTGCAAATCCTTGAGGTTGCAGACAGAGTCACCCGAAGGAAGACCATCAGAATGTGCAAAGTCAGGTGGAATCACCATTCAGAGGAAGAAGCAACCTGGGAGCGTGAAGATGATCTGATGGCTAAATACCCAGAGCTCTTTGCTAGCCAACCCTGGATCTCGAGGGCGAGATTCTTTTAAGGTGGATAGGTTTGTAACGCCCTGAATTTGGAGGTAGAATTTTTTTTCTTCTTTTCTCTCACCAAATTCAGGCGTTACTCTTTCCTTTTTCCCTTTTCTTCTCGCTAAGCCTTGATCTTTTCCAAAGTCACAGCGGGTTTTGGCTTTAGACCTCGTGTAAAGCAAAACCTTAAAACACTTTATTTTGTGTGATGCACCATGCCGAACCATGCATACTTTTTTGATTGATTAAAAATGTGAATGCTTTCATCTAGAGGAAATTAGAAATTAGAAAAAAGAAAAGACTTTTCTTTTTTCTTTTCTCTTCTCCCTCCTTCTCCCCTTTCGGCCCAACCGCCCCCCCCTTCGGCCGGCCCAGCTGGCGGCCCAGCCGCCCCCCTCCCCCACCCTTCCCGCGTGGGCCCCGCGCCAGCCCAGCCGCGCGCCCCCTCTCCCCCCTTTGGGCCCAGTCGGCCCAACCGTTCCCCCCTCTCTTTTTTTTCTTTTTCCAAAAATCCCCTCCCTCTCCCTCCCTCTCTCTCCCTCACCCTCACCCTAGCCCTAGCGCCGCCGCCGCCTCTCCCCTACCCTAGCGCCACCGCCACCCCTCCCCGGCGCCGCCGCCGCGCCGTCCCCCTCCGGTGAGGCTCCCCCCTCCTCCTCCCTCCTCTCCTCCCTCTCCCTCCTCCCTCTCCTCCCTCCGGCGCCCTCCCCCGCACCCCGCGCCGCCCGGCTCGGCCGCCCGGCGAGCTCGGCTCCGGCCCCGGCCGCCCCGACCGCCCGCGCCCCGACCCCGCCCGGCTCGGCCCCGCCCGCGCCGCCTCTCCCCCGACCCTGGCCCCGCCCGCGCCCGGCCAGCTTCGCGCCCGGCCGCCCCTCGCCGCGGCCCGGCCATCCGCCTCGGCCTAGCGCCGGCGTCCCCCGCCCCCCGGCTCGGCCGCCTCGCCCGCTCGGCCCCGCCCCCGGCCGTTCGGCTCGGCCGCTCCGGCGAGCCTCGTCCCGCGCCCGCCCCCTCTGGCGAGCCCGCCCCCCTCGTCCGCCCGCCCCCTCCGGCGAGCTCCCCCCTGGTTCAACCGCCCCGGCCCCCGGCTCGGCCGCCCGCGCCGCCCGCGCCGCCCCTCCCCCGCGCTCGGCCCAACCACCCCGGCCCGGCCGTCCCCGCCCGGCTCAGCCACCCGCGCCTCGACCCCGGCCCAACCGCCCGCGCCCCCGCGCCCGGCCTCGGCCGTGCCCCCGTCCTGCCCATGCTTCACCCCGCCTGTGCGCCGTGTTTGCCCGCTCGCCCCGCCGTGCCTTGCTCGCGTCGTGTCGGCCCTCGGCGTGGCCTCGAGCTCGGCCCAGCGTGCCCTCGGCGCGCGGCCTCGAGCTCGGCCAGCGCACGGCTCCGACGCGTGCGCGACTCGTTCGTGGCACGTTAAGTGTGGCTTTGCGCGTGCGCGTGTTCGCGCAGGGTTCTGGCGTAGCTCGTCGTGCTCGCGACGCGACGCATAGCGCCCTGTCGCGCTCGCGACACGATCGTCTACCCCCCCCCCCCCCCCCCCCCGTATCCTATCTGCGCTAATCACGTTGTTTATATTAATAAGATAGGAGTCTCAATTTGGAAATTGGTTACGTTAGTTAATTTGTATAGCTAATCATCTATCTTATTCAATGTTAATATACTAAAAGTGGTCACGTTTACATTAGTGCATGTAGCTAATTCTTTTGTTAGAACCAATTGGAACTAGAACACGTGACGTCTAGTTATTCACCAACCCGTAGTGCGTCTCGGGCATAAGCTTTAACTCTCGCGAGACCTTTTCTCATTTCTTTCTAACCATGGTAAACTCATTATTGTATGTGATATTTTATGCATGTTTAATCTACTGGTTCTCTTGTATGGTGTATTGTTGGTTTCCTAATTTCAATGGATGGATGTATGTATGCTTGCAATCGCTTAGAGAACGATCCGGTTGGAGAGCCCGAAGAACTCGCAGGAGAAGCCCCTGAGCAGCAGTCGGTTGGTGGAGGCAAGTGTCCTTTGACCTATCTCTGTCCTATTCATTCTTTAATTCACCTCCCGCATTACACATTTATACTTAAGGATTGACTAGCTTTGTTATCCATGTCCTTGTTTACCTATTTGGGTCGGATTATTATTGTTTAGCTTCATGCTATTGCTCAACTCTAATCAATGAACATGATGAGATTGTATATGATACGTTGTTTTCCCTTCTCTTATTATGATGTTGTACTTGTGGTCTTCAAGGGGGCTCGAGCGGTTTCTCGAGTGCCTCTCCGTAAGGACCTGTTCTATGGATGACCGCCCGGGAAATCAGTGCAACCATGAGGGTGGAGTGGGACGCCCTTAGCTGAATAATTAGAGGAACCAGGGTGTAGTTCGCTTAGCCGTTGTGCCGTCAATGGGGCTCGGTGTATGCGGCTCGCTCTGCCAAGGTTGATTTGTCCCTTGGGGAGGAGTGCGGTACATTTAGGAAACCTAACGGGCGGCTACAGCCTCGGGGAATCTTTGTAAAGGCTACGTAGTGATGCCCTGCTGGACCACCTAGGTAGTGGTCAATGGGGAGTAGCTCTCTCCGGGCAGAAAGGGGATCACGACTTGTGGGTAAAGTGCACAACCTCTGCAGAGTGTTTGAAAACTGATATATCAGCCGTGCTCGCGGTTATGAGCGGCCAAGGGAGCTCCAATGATTAGTGGTACCTGATCAGAGACATTTTGGTTTACAGGTGGCTATGAGATCGATGGTTTTGGTTATGTCTATGGTGTTGGTAAGTGGTATTCTTTCCGTTTGGAAAGGGTACATCGGGCTAATAACTTGGGTTAATTCTAAAACCTGGCTTTCTATTAGTAAATAATAATCTGACCAACTAAAAGCAACTGCTTGACTTATCCCCACATAAAGCTAGTCCACTATAGCCAAACAGGATGCTTGCTGAGTATGTTGATGTGTACTCACTCTTGCTCTACACACCAAACCCCCCCCCCCAGGTTGTCAGCATTGCAACCACTGCTCAGGCGAAGATGAAGCTATGGAAGGAGACTTCCAGGAGTTCCAAGACTACGACGAGTTCTAGGTGTGGGTTAGCGGCAACCCCCAGTTGGCTGCCTGTGAAGGCCGCGGTTATCTACGTTTCGTTTTCGCACTTTGATTTATTGTAAGGACTATATGGACGTCTCAGATGTATGATGTAATCGACTATTATTTCCCTTTTAATACTATTTTGAGCACCGTGTGATGATGTCCATGTTATGTAACTGCTGTGTACGTGAATTGCTGATCCTGGCACGTACATGGTTCGCATTCGGTTTGCCTTCTAAAACCGGGTGTGACACAACCGCCGAGCTTCGGCTCGGTCGAGGGGTAGCTCTCCTCGGTGGAGATATTGTAGGTACGGGGTCTGCCAGTTTCGATTAGGCGTGACCCCGCTTCGCTCTTCCTCGACACGCAATGCCTCATCTTCGGGGGCCGAGGTCGGGCAGAGCCGAGGGTGTCTCGGGCAGAGCCGAGGGTGCCTTAGGCCGAGCCGAGGATGCCTCGGGCTGGGCCGAGGCCTTCTCGGGCTCGGGCGTGTCGTCGGTCTTGACGGAGGGTTGGTGTAGGTCTCTGGAGAAGATGTCCGGGGGAACCGTTGTTTGCCCCGAGGCTATCTTAGCCAGCTCGTCCGCAGTCTTGTTGTAGCGTCGGGCGATGTGGTTGAGCTCGAGCCCGTAGAACTTGTCTTCCAGGCGCCGAACCTCATCGCAGTAGGCTTCCATCTTCGGGTCATGGCAGTGGGAGTTCTTCATGACTTGGTCGATGATGAGCTGTGAGTCACCGCGAGCGTCGAGGCGTCGGACCCCTAGCTCGATGGCGATGCGCAACCCGTTGACCAGAGCCTCGTACTCGGCCACATTGTTGGACGCCGGGAAGTGGAGGTGTAGCACGTAGCGTAGGTGCTTTCCGAGGGGCGAGATGAAGAGCAGGCCCGCGCCTGCCCCTGCCTTCATCAGCGACCCGTCGAAAAACATGGTCCTGAGTTCCGGTTGGATCGGAACTATCGGGAGCTAGGTGTCGACCCATTCAGCCACAAAGTCCGCCAAGACCTGGGACTTGATGGCCTTCCAAGGGGCGAACGAGATCGTCTCGCCCATGATTTCCACCGCCCACTTTGCAATTCTACCCGAGGCCTCTCGGCACTGGATGATCTTCCCCAGGGGGAAGGATGACGCCACAGTCACTGGATGAGACTCGAAGTAGTGTCGCAACTTCCGCCGCGTCAGGATTACCGCGTACAGCAGCTTCTGAATTTGTGGGTAGCGGATCTTGGTCTCGGACAGTACCTCACTGATGAAGTAGACTGGCCTTTGGACGGGGAATGCATGCCCTTCTTCTTGTCTCTCAACCACGATCGCGGCGCTAACCACCTGAGTGGTAGCGGCGACGTAGATCAAGAGGGCTTCTCCGGCGGCGGGAGGCACCAAGATGGGCGCGTTCATGAGGAGTGCCTTCAGGTTCCCGAGGGCTTCCTCGGCCTCAGGGGTCCAAGTGAAGCACTCGGCCTTCCTTAAGAGGTGGTACAGAGGCAGGCCTCTTTTGCCGAGGCGTGAGATGAAACGGCTCAGAGCCGCAAGGCATCCCGTGACCCTCTGTACGCCTTTCAAGTCCTTGATGGGCCCCATGTTGGTGATGGCCGCGATTTTTTCCTGGTTGGCCTCGATGCCCCGCTCGGAGACGATGAACCCCAAGAGCATGACTCGGGGGACCCCGGAAACGCACTTCTCGAGATTGAGCTTTACTCCTTTCACCTTGAGACATCGGAATGTCACTTCAAGGTCAGAAAGGAGGTCAGAGGCTTTCCTAGTCTTGACTACGATGTCATCGATGTAGGCCTCGACCGTTCGACCAATGTGTTCGCCGAACATGTGGTTCATGCACCTTTGGTATGTCGCACCCGCATTCCTCAAACCGGACGGCATGGTAACATAGCAGTACATGCCGAAGGGTGTGATGAAAGAAGTCGCGAGCTGGTCGAACTCTTTCATCCTGATTTGGTGATACCCTGAGTAGGCATCGAGGAAAGACAGGGTTTCGCACCCAGCAGTGGAATCCACGATTTGATCGATGCGAGGCAGAGGGTAGGGAACTTTCGGACATGCTTTGTTTAGACCAGTGTAGTCTACACACATCCGCCATTTCCCTCCTTTCTTTATCACAAGCACAGGGTTGGCAAGCCATTCGGGATGGAATAACTCTTTGATGAACCCTGCTGCCATTAGCTTGTGGATCTCCTCGCCTATGGCTCTGCGCTTTTCTTCGTCAAATCGGTGCAGAGGCTGCTTCACGGGTCGGGCTCCAGCTCGGATATCCAGCGAGTGCTCGGCGACATCCCTCGGTATGCCGGGCATGTCCGTGGGACTCCACGCGAAAACATCGGCGTTTGCGCGGAGAAAATCGACGAGCACTGCTTCCTATTTGGGGTCGAGCTCGGAGCCGATCCGGATCCGCTTGGAGGCGTCGTTGTTGGGGTCGAGAGGGACGAACTTGACCGTCTCCGCCGGCTCGAAGTTGCCGGCATGGCGCTTCACATCTGGCGCCTCCTTAGAGAGGCTCTCTAGGTCGGCGATGAGGGCCTCGGATTCGGCGAGGGCCTCGACATACTCCACGCACTCCACGTCGCATTCGTACGTGTGTCGATACGTGGGGCCGACGGTGTTGACCCAGTTGGGGCCCGACATTTTGAGCTTGAGGTAGGTGTAGTTGGGGACGGCCAAGAACTTGGCGTAGCATGGCCTCCCTAGCACTGCGTGGTAGGTTCCTCGAAACCTGACCACCTCGAACGTGAGGGTCTCCCTTCGGAAGTTGGAGGGTGTCCCAAAGCAGACGGGTAGATCGAGTTGTCCGAGGGGCTGGACGCGTTTCCCGGGGATGATCCCGTGAAAAGGCGCAGCGCCTGCCCGGACCGAGGACAAATCGATCCACAGGAGCCCGAGGGTCTCGGCGTAGATGATGTTGAGGCTGCTGCCTCCGTCCATGAGGACCTTGGTGAGCCTGACGTTGCCAATGACGGGGTCGACAACGAGCGGGTATTTCCCCGGGCTCGGCACGCGGTCGGGGTGATCGCCTTGGTCGAAGGTGATGGGCTTGTCGGACCAGTCTAGGTAGACCGGCGCCGCCACCTTTACTGAGCAGACCTCTCAACGCTCTTGCTTGCGGTGCCGAGCCGAGGCGTTCGCCACTGGCCCACCGTAGATCATGAAGCAGTCGCGGACCTCGGGGAACTCTCCTGCCTTGTGATCCTCCTTCTTATCGTCGTCGCGGGCCCTGCCACCTTCCGCAGGTGGCCCGGCCTTGTGAAAGTGGCGCCGAAGCATGGCGCACTCCTCAAGGGTGTGCTTGATGGGCCCCTGATGATAGGGGCATGGCTCCTTGAGCATCTTGTCGAAGAGATTGGCACCTCCAGGAGGTTTCCGAGGGTTCTTGTACTTGGCAGCGGCGACAAGGTCCGCGTCGGCGGCATCGCGTTTCGCTTGTGACTTCTTCCTGCCTTTCTTCTTGGTGTCGCGCTGAGTTGACGCCTCGGGGACATCTTCCGGTGGGCGGCCCTGGAGCTGCTTATCCTTCCGGAAGATGGCCTCAACCGCCTCCTGGCCAGAGGCAAACTTGGTGGCGATGTCCATCAGCTCGCTCGCCCTGGTGGGGGTCTTGCGACCCAGCTTGCTCACCAGGTCGCGGCAGGTGGTGCCGGCAAGGAACGCGCCGATGACATCCGAGTCGGTGACGTTGGACAACTCGGTGCGCTGCTTCGAGAATCGCCGGATGTAGTCGTGGAGAGACTCCCCCGGCTGCTGGCGGCAGCTTCGGAGATCCCAGGAGTTCCCAGGGCGCACGTACGTGCCCTGGAAGTTGCCGGCGAAGGCTTGGACCCGGTCGTCCCAGTTGGAGATCTGCCCCGGAGGCAGATGCTCTAGCCAGGCCCGAGCGGAGTCGGAGAGGAACAGGGGGAGGTTACGGATGACGAGGTTGTCATCGTTCGTTCCACCCAGTTGGCAGGCCAGCCGATAGTCCGCGAGCCACAGTTCCGGTCTCGTCTCCCCCGAGTACTTTGTGATAGTAGTCGGGGTTCGGAACCGGGTCGGGAACGACGCCTGTCGTATGGCTCGGCTGAAAGCCTGCGGACCGGGCGGTTCGGGCGAGGGACTCCGATCCTCCCCGCTGTCGTAGCGTCCCCCACGCCTGGGGTGGTAGCCTCGGTGCACCCTCTCGTCGAGGTGGGTTCAACGGTTGCGGTGAGGGTGTCCATTGCCGAGGCGATCCGGGGCCGCAGGTGCTGTGTTGCGCGTGCGCCCGGTGTGGACCAAGGCTTCCCGCATGAATCGGGAAGTCGCGGCGCGATGTTCCGAGGGGTACCCCTGCCTTCGGGAGGCGGAGCTTTCGGCCCGTCGGACCGCGGCATCCTCCAGGAGATTCTTGAGCTCTCCCTGGATACGCCGCCCCTCAGTGGTAGACGGCTCCGGCATCGCGCGGAGAAGTATTGCTGCTGCAGCCAGGTTCTGGCCGACCCCACTGGAAGCCGGTGGCGGCCTTGCCCTGGCATCGTCAGCGATGCGGTGCTGGATGCCCTGGGGTAGATGACACGCTTCTCCGGCCGGAGGTTGGCCTGCCCATTCCTGCCCGATGTCCCGGCGGAACGGCTCAAGTGTTCCTGCTCCCTCGTCGAGCCTAGCCTACATCTCGTGGATTTGCTCGAGCTGTGGGTCATGACCCCACGCCAGGACGGGGACCACAGCTAGCTCCCGAAGGATGTCAACGCGAGGCGTAGGCCTAGGGGATCACCATTTTCCGGCGTACCAAGACGCTTGCCTTCGCCGGGACCCCCTAGATCAACGTGGAAACATTCACGACTTGGGCCGCAGTCCTTGTCGCCGAGGCTGCGGCTACCATTGGAACAATCAGAAAGGCAGTAGTCGCATGCAGTCATGAAGTCCCGCATGACACTGGGGTTACCAAGTCCGGAGAAATCCCAACAAAAGTCGGACTCGTCATCTTCCTCGGAACCCGAGGGCCCGTAGGTCGAGAAGGCCGTCAGCCGGTCCCAGGGTGATCGCATACAATACCCCAGAGGGCTTGGACTCGCCTCTATGAGAGCGTCCACCGAAGCGAAGTCGCTTGGTGGGTCGAGGCTGAATCCAAAAGGCACGAGATGGGAGTCGGTCGGTACCTCTTGGTCGACGGGCGGTGACAAAGTCGCGTCAGGGGCAGACTGCACCGTCGTCTCAGGCACGAGGGTGACGCCCAGCAAGTCCTTTGCGAGCGTGCTGGCGTCGTCCGTTTGCTTGGAGTTGGCGTGTTGCGGGGAGACAGTGCTCGTCTTCGTCTCAGACGCGAGGTCGATGCCCGACGTGCCCCCCGTTGGGGCGCCGGCACCGTCGACTCGCTCGACAGCCGACGAGATGCCGCCTCCTGCTTAGCCTTGGTTGCCCTACCTCCTCCTCCGTTGGCGGGGGAGGGGATGGGACAAGCTCGAATGTCGTTCTTCCGCCACGTGGGGAAGACGTCGTCGATTCCGCCGCCGGCGGGCGGATTGTCGGCCGCCATTGTCGCTGTCACGCGGCGGGGGAAGGAGTATCATGTCGTAGCTACCGTCGAGGGACATGAACTTAAGGCTCCCAAAATGGAGCACCGTCCCGAGCTAGAAAGGTTGCTGGAGACTACCCATCTGGAGCTTGACGGGAAGCTGTTCGTCAACACGCAGCAGGCCCCTACCTGGCGTGCCAACTGTCGGCGTTTCGACCCCGGGGGGTCCCTGGACCGACGAGTAAATTGTCGTCGCGTGCCCCAGCCCAGATGGGTCGGCGCGAGACGGAGCGCGAAGGGGGGAAGAAGCCGGAGGGAGACAGGCGTAAAAGGGGAAACCCGCGGCCTTCGTGTTTGTCCCGCGCCTAGGTCGGGTGCGCTTGCAGTAGGGGGTTACAAGCGTCCACGCGGGAGCGAGCGAGAGGCTTACGCGAGCGCCGTCCCGTCCTTCCCCGCGCGGCCAACCCTCTGTAAGAGGGCCCTGGACCTTCCTTTTATAGGTGTAAGGAGAGGATCCAGGTGTACAATGGGGGGTGTAGAAGTGTGCTAACGTGTCTAGCGGAGAAGAGCTAGCGCCCTAAGTACATGCCGTCGTGGCAGCCGGAGAGGTTTTGGCACCCGGTTCGTGTGGTGTCGTGGCCGTCGGAGGAGTGCTAGAGCCTGGTGGAAGGACAACTGTTGGGGCTGTCGAGTCCTTGTTGACGTCTCCTTGCTTCCATAAGGGGGCTGAGAGCCGCCGTCGTCATGGAGCATGCAAGGCACCATCATTACTTGTTTATCGGGGTGAGCCAGATGGGACGCCGGTCTTGTTCCCCGTAGCCTGAGTTAGCTTGGGGTAAGGTAATGATGGCGCCTACTGTGACGTGGTCGGTCCGAGCCCTAGGTTGGGCGAGGCGTAGGCTCCTCCGAGGTCAAGGTCGAGTCCGAGCCCCTGGGTCGAGCGAGGCGGAGACTGTCGGCTGAGGCCAGGGCTGAGTCCGAGCCCTGGGGTCGGGCGAGGCGGAGTTCGTCGTCTTCCGGGGCTGAGCCCGAGTCTGAGCCCTAGGGTCGGGCGATGGGGAGTTCGTCGTCTTTCGGGGCTGAGCCCGAGTCCGAGCCCTAGGGTCGGGCGATGCAGAGTTCGTCGTCTTCCGGGGCTGAGCCCGAGTCCGAGCCCTGGGGTCGGGCGAAGCGGAGTTCATCGTCTTCCGGGGCTGAGCCCGAGTCCGAGCCCTAGGGTCGGGCGAAGCGGAGTTCGTCGTCTTCCAAGGCTGAGCCCGAGTCCGAGCCCTGGGGTCGGGCGATGTGGAGTTCATCGTCTTCTGGGGCTAAGCCCGAGTCCGAGCCCTGGGGTCGGGCGAAGCGGAGTTCGTCGTCTTTCGGGGCTGAGCCCGAGTCCGAGCCCTGGGGTCGGGCGAAGCGGAGTTCGTCGTCTTCCGGGGCTGAGCCCGAGTCCGAGCCCTGGGGTCGGGCGAAGCGGAGTTTCCTATGGCGCCTGAGGCCAGACTTGGCTGCTGTCAACCTCGCTCTGCCGAGTGGCATAGCAGTCGGAGCGGCGCAGGCGGCGCTATCCTCTTGTCAGGCCGGTCAGTGGAGCGGCGAAGTGACTGCGGTCACTTCGGCTCTGTCGACTGAAGGGCGCGCGTCAGGATAAGGTGTCAGGCCACCTTTGCATTAAAGGCTCCTGCGATACGGTCGGTCGGCGTGGCGGCTTGGCCAAGGTTGCTTCTTGGTGAAGTCTAGGCCTCGGGCGAGCCGAAGGTGTGTCCGTTGCTGGAGGGGGTCCTCGGGCGAGACGTAAATCCTCCGGGGTCGGCTGCCCTTGCCCGAGGCTGGGCTCGGGTGAGGCGAGATCGTGTCCCTTGAGTGGACCGATCCTTGACTTAATCGCACCCATCAGGCCTTTGCAGCTTCATGCTGATGGGGGTTACCAGCTGAGATTAGGAGTCTTGAGGGTACCCCTAATTATGGTCCCCGACACCTCTACTATAGTATAAAGACGCCGCGGGGAGAACGGCACCCTGACCCCACCACATGGGTAGGTTCAGGGGTACCACATGGCAAGGAAAGATAATACACCCCAGGGTGCATTATCGGGTTCGGACCCCCGCAGAGGAACACCGGACCCCTGTACGCACAGCCCGAGCCTTTGACTATAGTTCAGGACTCCCAGAAAGGTATGTTGGGTCCCTCCGTTGGGCCCCAGGTCCCTCCGAGTAAGGTCCGGACCTTAACAAGGACCCGGGATGGAGAGAACCCCGGCATGAGTAAGGGTCCGGCGCCAGCACGTGTCCAAGCCTTGCAGTACGCTCCCCGCTCAGGCGGAGACCCGCTGCTGCCGCCGTGCTTGTGACCCATGACATAAGCCAACGGGCGGACCTGACGTAAGGCCCCTAAAGCCACGTAGTCTCTGCATTTAATACGGAGAGGACGCGCCGCCTGCCACCACGCTGACAGAAGATGTGCCCTCTCAGCATTTAATGTGTCATGTCCACTCCGCTGGCAGACGGCGTCAGGGTAGCCTTGCAGGCGGCGTGCCTGTCAAGTCTGTTACCAAACAGTGCGCCCGTGCTATGCAGTGCACTGTGGATATCATCCCTTGTACAAGAAGCTTCCCCGGCACGTCGAGGATACGCAGATCTCGGGTGTCGGGGCACGGGAAGATTGCCCCAGCAGCGAACATTAGTAGCTCCAAGTGCTATATACATTTTATCCCTGGGCCCATATGTCGGGGCTCAGTACCTTTGTGCATGACCTCCTTCAGCTATAAAAGGGGAGGCACGCGACGATACAACACAAGTTTATTCAGACTCTCAAGCTTCCATAACAACCAACACACAGTGGAGTAGGGTGTTACGCTCCGGCGGCCCGAACCACTCTAAACCCTCGCGTGTTCTTGTGTTCGTCCATCCATCTCGCATAACAGGCAAAACGCTTAGGCCCCTCCTCATCTTAGGATTTAGGGCGGGTGCACTCCGCCACCCGGCCGGAGATTTCCTCTCCGACATTTGGCACGCCAGGTAGGGGCTAGGCTTTAGGTTTTTGCCTGTGTTCTTATTCGGCATGATGGTGCGGATCATCGAGCACCGCACCGAAACATCGGAAGATTTTGCGATGGAGCAAGAAGTTGCATCCTCTGCGCCACGAGTACTCGACCGCCATGACTCTGGGACTGCTGCTGTACACGCCGTGCAGCAGCACACGCCTACACAAGCGTCTTGGACTCCATCAAGGGCAGCGCCTACGGCGTTGTCTGTAGCCAGGGAGTTGCTACGCCACCCCCCTAGCTCCACGGCCTTGCCGGGGGCCATGAAGCAGTGGCGTGACGACGTCGACCGGCTACTCGGCATGGCACATTCTGCTTCGACCAGGTCCAGGCCTCGGTCATCCCGGCGCCAACGCGAGGCGACGGCGTCTGTGCGTTCGCCCTCCGTAAGGGGTGCACAGACCGACGACCTCCGGGCAGAACTCAACCGCAGGCGTGCGGGGGAAGATGCCCGGGTCTCCCTGGAAAGGGCGCGTGAGCGCCGACAAAACATCGAGGGCCACAACCTTGACCAAGATTTCACTGCGGAAACGCCGCGAACCCCAGTGGGTGCCCGGTTCTAGGCGGGTGTCCCCCTAGCTGGCGTGGGGTGTTCCGCTCTCACGGATCATCTCCGCGCAGCATCGTGGCCACCCAAATTCAGGCTGCACCTGCCGGAGAAATACGACGGTACATCAAATCTGTCAGAATTCCTGCAGGTATACATCACCGCCATCACAGCAGCAGGTGGGGACACCGCTGTGATGGCAACTTATTTTCATGTTGCCTTGTCTGGGCTTGCCCGGACTTGGCTCATGAACCTCGCCCTAGGATCAATCTACACCTAGGAAGAGCTCTGCGCGTGGTTCGTTGCAAACTTCGCCGGCGCTTACCAGCAACACGGCGTGGAGGCCCACCTACACGCAGTGAGGCAGGAGCCCGGAGAGACCCTCCAGACGTCTATCTCCCGCTTCACCAAAGTACGAGGTACTATACCTTGTATTTTCCGATGCCTCCATCATCATGGCCTTCCGACAAGGAGTACGTGATAAGAAAATGTTGGAGAAGCTGGCCACGCATGACATGAAGACTGTCCCCATGCTCTTCGCTCTAGCTGACAAGTGTGCCAGGGCCGCCGAGGGCCGTGCATGGCACTCGGCCCCACAAACCGGGACTACCCAGATGGGTGGCTCGGGTGCCGCCCCCCCGAGACGGCAAAAAGAAAAAGAAGGGCCACGGCTACGAGAGGCCGCAGTCTACTGCGCTAGTCGTCGCAGCTACGACCGGGGGCCGAGGCGATCGCAACAAGCGCCCACGGCCACAGAGGGGTAACAGCGGCTCGTGCCCTGTCCACCCCAACAGTCGCCACAGCACCGCGGAGTGTCGCGAGATCATTGATCTAGTGAAACGCGTCAGCGAACGCGTCAGCGAGTGGCGTGAGCAGTCTTCCAAGGATGGCTCCCCACCTCGTCGCCGTCATGGCAAGGAAAAGGTCGACGACAGCGAGGTGGCCGCGGCTGAGCGAGACCTCGGGTATCAGTCACCCGAAGGGGACCTAAAGGACGTCTTCACTAGAGACTCCCACTCTGATGACGATGACTAGACGGACCACCGAAGGGACCCCGTGTCCCCCGATCTACGGGGCCGAAGTCTGTCTTCCCCCGGAAACCCTACTGGACTCCCCACGGGTCCAGTCCTCAGCCAGGGACGAGGGCTCCCCTGTCAAACGCAGATGGGAACCTAGGGTCAGGACCTAGTCCTATGGCAAGCACCAAACCAAGAAGGGCTCCACAAACACTCCCCCAGCTGGGAAGGACCCTCCAAGGTGACAGGGAACACGCTGACCCAAGGGTGACCATCCTGCTATGACTAAAGGAGTACCCCTTCCTAACCCCTGTAGCATCTCTGTAACTTCTATCCATAGGAGCAAGTCTGAGGGGTCGAACCTTTCTCCCTTTTTTTAGCTAAGTAACGCACACGTGTACGCCAGCCCAGTGAGGTCCGCCCTCATAAACCCGACCTGTTGGCCTACACCCATGCATGTCACGTTATACGGGGAGGATTTACCCCCTCGGATGCGCTTCTATGATAGCTTTATCCTACTGCTTCAAGGCCTTACCCTGCAGTTTCCGGATTGTATTTTATCTAACCCACCCGATCAGTTCCCATCCTATCAGGCATAATGACATCTGAATTGAACAGCCAGGCTTGTAGTTTAGGACCTCTATGCGAAAGCAGGAGGGCCCAACAACCTGGGGGCTGGCTCTGAAGAATGGGAGCCCGTTCCATGGGGTGGTCTGGAGCCTGTGTGGCCGGTTAACCTGGTTCCATACCCGAAACCCTGCACACTCCACCACTCCATGTCGGGTGCCCTAGTATTTGGAGCTATAAGTCTTGTGGGTCTGACAACCTAGGGTCTGGAACTAGAGAAGAGACACTTGTCTCCTAGGGTGGTCCGGAGCCATGTAGCCGCTCAGCCTGGTCCTGTACCGTGGGCCTGCATGCTCCACCACTCTGTGACGAGCGTCCTAGTACCTAGAACCACCATCCAGGGGGTCCGGACGCACAACTTGGCTCCCCCAGACTAAACCCTGCAAGTCCCGAGCATGTATCAAAGGATGGCTAGTGCCAGATGACGGGTCCTATGGGTGTATTACTAACGCTCCTTAGCTAAAGCTGTGTACAGATCCAGGTCTCGGCGAGGCTGCCTCTCGAGGGTCGTTGACAACTCTTTCACACATGCTGGTATCCAACCTCGACACATCAAGCCTGCATCCCAAGCGGGGGGCCAGCCACCAGGGCGAGTCAACAACGTAACGTCGCACACAGCAGGAATGAACGATACAAAGATAAGTATTAACACTGCTTTATAAATAATACTCAGGAGTACCTTACAAAAACAGGAAAAAGCCTAGGGGCCGGTTCTAAAGAACGGGTGCCCGTTCCATGGGGTGGTCTGGAGCCTGTGTGGCCGGTTAGCCTGGTTCCATACCCGAAATCCTACACACTCAACCACTCCGTGACGGGTGCCCTAGTATTTGGAACTATAAGTCCTGTGCGTCCGACAACTTGGGGTCCGGAACTAGAGAAGAGATGCTTGTCTCCTGGGGTGGTCCGGAGCCGTGTAGCTGCTCAGCCTGGTCCCGTACTGTGGGCCTGCACACTCCACCACCCTGCGGTAGGTGTCCTAGTACCTAGAACCACCATCCAGGGGGTCCGGACACACAACTTGGCTTCCCAGACTAAAATCCTGCGTACATATGTTATTACATTATGCTTCCAAGCAAACATATGTTATTACATTCCCTTACAAGCGAGGCCCTAGCTCCATTTCTGCAGGAATGAACTGCGCTGCACCAGCAGGAGTCGCGCTGGAAGCTAGCTCCGGGCAACCTCACCGGTGGCGGCGACCATCTCTGCACCAACGGTTTGCCGGCGACAGCGTCCACCTCTACACCAGCAGCGAGAACCACCTCTGCTCCGAGCGGCTTACCAGCGGTGGCGACCACCTCAGGGTGTGCGCCATTGCAAGGAGGTCCTCGCCCCCGTCCTCCTACGGGGGGTGACAATGAGGCTATTAAAGCCAAAGAGTCGGGGACTCGATGGTAGGTGGCTTTGATGGTCTCGCCAGCGGAGGCAACCACCTCTGCAATGGGTAGCCTCACCAGCGGCGGCGACCACCTCAGCATCGACGACAGCGACCACCTCTGCACCGGTGGACGGCGGCTGCCTCAGCACGCACGAAGGGGTCCTCGCTCCCGTCCTCCCACGGGAGTGAGGACAAGACCATCCAAGAACACGGCTGCCACCCCCACGACATACGGCGTCTTGTACGACCCCCAGTGCGGCCGGCGGGCAGGAGAAGCCGTGGATGTGGCGGACCCGCGCACGGCGCAACCATCGCCTGTGCGGTGGACGGACAGCCACGCCCCAGCCAGACGGCAGGAGGCAGCGTCAGAGGCGACACCAAAGCCATTCAGCCCAAAGGGCCAAACACGCTGTAGCTGACGGCCTGCAGCCAGCCGGCCCCGCGTAGCCGAGGTTCGCCTCCTCTGCAAGGCTGGTGAACGTCCTTCTCCTTCGAATGCTGGAGGAAGAAGCAGGTCACCAGCCCATGCGGAGGGCAGGGCCCCGACTCGACTCGCCCTCCACCCCAGCGAGGATGATGAACATCCTTGAAGCTGAGGGTGGAGGGGTGGCTGCATCCCGGCTTGCTTCTCCCCACCACGAGGCTGTTGGTCATCCTTCTGGAAGGCCACTGGTGGGGGACTGTAGCCGGGCTGCATGATGAAAATCCTTGAAGCCGAGCGATGGCTGAAGAGCGCCAACCTCCATGAGGTCGTGCTCCTCCAACAGCACCAAGAAGAAGACAAGATCGATAGCCCCACTAAGAGCGCGGGCTCTCCGATGATGAGACCGCCAGAGGGGATGGCTCTGACGCGGTTCCCTCCAGCAAACACCGGTGTGCCCCATTTAGAGGCCCAAAAGGCAGAAGGGCGCGAAGGATGCAAGAGGAGCAAGGCATGGCTACTACCCGAGAGATCGATCCCTTTTTAAAGGTAGATTTCCCCTCTTGCGCCTCGGAGCGTCACGGGCAAAGTCTCCCTCGGTGTGCACCGAGGATCTCGCCCTATGACATGGGGGCCAGGCCCCACGCGTCATAGAGGCCATCCCGAAGCACAAAGAAGGCAAACCACCACACAAGGAGCGTGCAACTGCCCTGTGGTTATACGCCCCTTCACTTTCAGAGCAACCAGCGATCGGGAAGACGAACCGCCGCACAAGGAGCGTGCAACCGCCCCGTGGTTATGCGCCTTTTCATTTTCGAAACCAGCGGTCAAGAGGGCGAACCGTCACATAGGAAGCACACAACCACCCCAAGGTTGTGCGCCCCCTCAGCTTCGCTGCAATCGGCGGTCCAACACTGGGGCCCAGGCCCACATGTCATGCAACCGGCGCGCCAGTTACTGGGTGCGAGAAAATCGCACTGCCGCTTGCGCCAATGTCGTGTCCCCTCGGGGTCGCCGCAGAAGACTAGAAAGATAAGTTTTCAGAACCAGTGCAGCGACTCGAGGCACCCCGCGCATGGCCCAACACTGACATTAAAGGACACGGGCCAGTAAGCCGTGGGAACGGGCGTGGCAGTCGGTGTAGCCATAGACAGGCCGGCAGTAATTGCATCAACAGGCATGCAGGAGCTGCAGGAAAATCGCCAATCAGACTCTGGGCCCACCTACAGGCTCGCACCCTCCCCGGAGGCGGGCCCAGGGGCCACTGTCAGTACCCTCAATCAGGGGTACCCTCTACTACAGTATTAAGATGTCGCGCGGAGAACGGCACCCTGACCCCACCACATGGGCAGGTTTAGGGGTACCATGTGGCAAGGAAAGATAATACACCCCAAGGTGCATTATCGGGTCCAGACCCCCGTAGAGGAACACCGGACCCCTGTACGCACAGCCCGAGCCTTTGACTATAGTCCGGGACTCCCAGAAAGGTATGCCAGGTCCCTCCGTTGGGCCCCAGGTCCCTCCGAGTAAGGTCCGGACCTTAACAAGGACCCAGGATGGAGAGAACCCCGACATGAGTAAGGGTCTGGCGCCAGCACGTGTCCAGGCCTTGTCGTACGCTCCTCGTTCAGGCGGAGACCCACTGCTGCCACGTGGCTTGTGACCCGTGACATAAGCCAACGGGCGGAGCCTGACGTAAGGCCCCTAAAGCCACGCAGTCTCTGCATTTAATACGGAGAGGACGCGCCGTCTGCCACCACACTGATAGACGATGTGCCCTCTCAGCATTTAATGCGTCCTGTCCACTCCGCTGGTAGACGGCGTCAGGGTAGTGTCGGCGTTCCGAGACCGGGGGGTCCCTAGGCCGACGAGTGAATGTCGCCGCGTGCCCCAGCCCAGATGGGTCGAGCGCGAGGGCGAGCGTGAAGGGGGGAGAGCGAGGCGGCCGGAGACCGGCGTGAGAGAGGTGGGAATCCCGCGGCCTTCGTGTTCGTCTCGCGCCCAGGTCGGGTGCGCTTGCAGTAGGGGGTTACAAGCATCCACGCGGGAGAGGGAGCGAGCGGCTCCAGGCGAGCGCCTGTTCTCGTCCTCGTCCCCGCGCGGCCAACCTTCTCTAAGAGGGCCCTGGTCCTCCCTTTTATAGACGTAAGGAGAGGATCCAGGTGTACAATGGGGGGTGTAGCAGGGTGCTACGTGTCTAGCGGAGGTGAGCTAGCGCCCTAGGTACATGCCGTTGTGGCAGCCGGAGAGATCTTGGCACCCAGCTGGTGTGACATCATGGCCGTCGAAGGAGCGATGGAGCTTGGCGGAGGGACAGCTGTCAGAGCGGTTGAGCCCTTGCTGACGTCCTCTTGCTTCCGTAAGGGGGCGGAGAGCCGCCGCCGTCACAGAGCATGCGGGGCGCCATCATTGCCTATCTAGCGGCGCGAGCCAGATGGGACGCCGGTCTTGTTTCCTGCGGCCCGAGTCAGCTCGGGGTAGGGTGATGATGGCACCTCCTGTCGACGTGGCTGGTCTACGCCCTAGGTTGGGCGATGTGGAAGCTCCTCCGAAGCTGAGGTTGAATCCGAGCCCCCGGGTCGGGCGAGGCGGAGATCGTCGTCTTCTGGGGCCGAGCCCAAGTCCGAGCCCTGGGTCGGGCGAGGCGGAGATCGTCGTCTTCTGGGACTTAGCCCGAGTCCGAGCCCTGGGTCGGGCGAGGCGGAGATCGTCGTCTTCTGGGGCCGAGCCCAAGTCCGAGCCCTGGGTCGGGCGGAGCGGAGTTCGCCGTCTTCCGGGACTTAGCCCGAGTCCGAGCCCTGGGTCGGGCGGAGTTCGCCGTCTTCCGGGACTTAGCCCGAGTCCGAGCCCTGGGTCAGGCGGAGTTCACCGTCTTCCGGGACTTAGCCCGAGTCCGAGCCCTGGGTCGGGCGGAGCGGAGTTCGCCGTCTTCCGGGACTTAGCCCGAGTCCGAGCCATGGGTCGGGCGGAGTTCGCCGTCTTCCGGGACTTAGCCCGAGTCCGAGCCCTAGGTCGGGCGGAGCGGAGTTCGCCGTCTTCCGGGACTTAGCCCGAGTCCGAGCCCTGGGTCGGGCGAAGCGGAGCTTCCTATGGTGCCTCCGGCAGGGCCTGACCGCTTGTCAGTCTTACTCTGTCCAGTGGCACTGTAGTCGGTGTGGCGTAGGCGGCGCTGTCCTTTCGTCAGGCCGGTCAGTGGAGCGACGAAGTGACAGCGGTCACTTCGGCTCTGCCGGTGGGGGGTGCGTGCCAGGATAAGGGTGTCAGGCCACCTTTGCATTAAATGCTCCTGCGACTTGGTCGGTCGGTGCGGCGATTTGGTCAGGGTTGCTTCTTAGCGAAGGTAGGGCCTCGGGCGAGCCGGGAATATGTTCGCCGCTAAAAAAGGGGGGCCTCGGGCAAGACGGAAATCCTCCAGGGTCGGCTGCCCTTGTCCGAGGCTAGGCTCGGGTGAGGCGTGATCGTGTCCCTCGAATGGACTGATCCCTGACTTAATCGCACCCATCAGGCCTTTGCAGCTTCATGCTGACGGGGGTTACCAGCTGAGAATTAGGAGCCTTGAGGGTACCCCTAATTATGGTCCCCGACAGTAGCCCCCGAGCCTCGAAGGGAGTGTTTGCACTCGCTTGGAGGCTTTCGTCGCACCTTTTTGCAAGGGGACCAGCCTTTCTCGGTTACGTTTTGTTCCGGTGGGTGCGCGCGAGCGCACCCACCGGGTGTAGCCCCCGACGCCTCGGAGGAGTGGTTTCACTCCTTCGAGGTCTTACTGCCTCACGTAGTGCTTCGGCTGGTCTGGTCGTTCCCTCATGCGAACTGGCCGTAGCCCAGGTGTACGGTCGGGTCCCAAGTTCTCGGGCTGGTATGTTGACGCTGTCAACGGTTCGGCCGGAGCCGAGTTTGCGAGAGCAGCCCCCGAGCCTCTGCATAGAGCGAGAGGGCGGTCAGGGGTAGACTCGGCTTTTTTACATACGCCCCTGCGTCGCCTTTCCGCAAGGAGGAGGGGGGGAAAGCGCCATGTTGCCCTCGATGGGCGTCGAACATGGTGTCTCCAACGAGCTGCAAGCGGGTAATCCGAGTGGACGTCCGTGCCCCGTTCGTTAGGGGTCGGCTAGGGGCCCAGAGGCACGCCCAAAAGTACCTGCGGGTGATCTGCCAGACCCGGTCCCCTGGCGACGGGGTCCGAGGGCTCGATGCCTCCCTCTGGTGGGATTCTGTTACAAGATCGTTCCCGCCGGTCTCGGAAATGTCCTAGGGTACCTCGGGAGCGCAGCCCGAACCTTGGTTATGTATCGAACGTACCCATGGTCATCCCTCGCTCGGCGTCTGAGGCGGCTGTGAACCCTTCGGGGGCCAGCCTTCGAACCCCTGATCAGTATTGGGCGCGGAGCCCGAGCAGCCTGAGGCGGTCGTTGAACCCTTTCGAGGGGCCGGCCTTCGAACCCCTGACCAGTAGTGGGTGTAGGGCCCACGCGATCTGAAGCGGCAGTTGAACCCTTCCGGGGGGCCAGCCTTCGAACCTCTGATCAGTAGGGGGGCTCGGAGCCTGGTTCCTTCTCGGGGAAGGATCCTTTTCGGGGTATCCCCCTTTCCCGGTCCCTGTTGCAAGAGAGAGAAAGAGGAAAAATGGAAAAGGATACGAAATCGAACGACGCGGCGTACCTTTTTGGACGCGTTCATTTTGGCGAAGGGGAAGCGTCGCCTGCTTCTCCTGCCAGAGGCGCTGTGTGTCCCGTCGTGGAGTTAATGTGACGGGGCGAGTGGTTGGAGAGGCGACCGTTGCGCGTGCGCGAGCCGCTCGAGGAACGGCTGTTTCGCTTCGCGTTTTTGAATCCCACGTCCGGTCCGGGCGGAACATTTGAACCGGCCACGCCTTGGTCTTCATATACTCGGGAGGGGGCCGGGCGATGGTTCTTTGCTCCGCTTCCTATCTCCCTCTTAGGTTTTTCGCAGCCTGAGAGACTTAGCCGGAGAAAAGGTAACCGCCCTCCCTGTCCTTTGCGCCGCCACCCCTTCCGCTCGGCGATGGCTGACCGGGTGACCATCATCTCGCCGCGCGACCCATGGCCCTTCTCCACGGTGATGGCGAGTGATCTGGAGGATCTCGTTGGCGAGGGTTTACTTCGCCCTCTCACCGATGAGCAGCGACCGGAATGGATCCCCCCCGTGGGCGGAGCCGCTCCATCCCCACCGCCGGGGTACATCGTGAGCTTCGTCTCCTTCCACGAGCGGGGCTTTGGTGTGCCGTCGAGCCGCTTTATGCGGGCGATCCTGCACCACTACAGGGTGGAGTTGCACAACCTCAGCCCCAACTCCATCTCGCAGGCCGCCATCTTCGTAGCGGTGTGCGAGGGGTACTTGGGGATTGCCCCCCATTGGGATCTGTGGACCCATCTCTTTTTCGCGGAGCTTTTTGCCTCGCCGACAGGGGAGAGGAAGGTCCGCGCAGCGGTGCGGGCCGGCGGCTGCACCCTCCTGCTGAGGCAGTCGCGGGCGTCGCTGTATATTCCCGCCATCCTCGCGTCCTCGAACAAGGGGTGGCAGCGCCGGTGGTTCTACCTCCGGAATGACGGCGAGTTGCTCCCGCCGTTCTCTCAGCGAGTAGTCACCGCCGCCGCTGATGCTTGGCGCCACGGGACCCCTCATGAAAGACAGAAGAACCTCGAACCCCTCCTCAAGGCCTTGGAGGTGTTGAGGAAGGGGGGACTCACTGCTGCCGGGGTTATTGCCGCCATCCACCGCCGGAGGGTGCTTCCCTTGGCGGAGCGACGGCTGCCGCTTTGGGAAATGACACCGGAGGCGGAGTTGGAGGGCTCGCGGATGTCCTCTGATCCCCTTCCCCTCAACGTCCTCCACGGGCGGGTGTCCGTTGCGTTGGGGAAGCCGGACCCCAGCGCCCTCTCCCAGCCTTAGATGCACCCTGACCAAGGGTGCGTGACTCTGGTGAGTGTCCATTTCTTTCTTCTAGCGTCGGATCGCCCCTGGTTTCTAAGGCCAGGATTTCCACCCGTCTTCAGGAGGTAGGGTGGCACAAGTCTTCCCTGCCACGGGTCCCGCAAGATGCGGCGGACCGAGCAGCGCGGCGGGTCGCCGCGGAGGAGAAGAAAAAGAAGGACGCGGAGAAGGCCCGGGCCCGCGAGCGGAGGCGGGCTCGGGACGCCTTGGAAAAGCTTTGTCGCCGGCAGGAGAGGGAGGGACTCCCGAGGGAGCCGTCGCCGGAAACGCCCGACGACAACGACGATGACGAAGATGATGACGAAGAAGACGACATGGCTGCCCGCCTTGGCCTCAGCCCCGGCTTGGGGTCAGGCCTGGAGCCATCAATCCAGCCCCCGAGCGGGTTGACGCCGTCGGTCCTCGGAGTCAGGACGCCGGGGTCCCGGCCCGAGGAGCGAGGGCAATCCGGGAGGGTACTTGACCCCTCGGCTGGAGGAGCCGAAGCGACCCCGGGGAGCCAGGCCGGGGCGTCTGCTCCCCGAGAGCCGCCGCCCACGCCGGCAGCGCAGGGGAGCGGCCCCCAGGTCGTCGTGGCGGTGCCTGAGCAGCCCGCCTCCCAGGCGTCCAGGGCGCCCAAAGCAAGGGTGATGCCGAAGCCGCCGGCGAAGCGGACCTCGGCGGCGTTGCCAGGGGTCGAGGTCCGAGAGACCTCCCCACAGGCACGGTTGATCATGGCCCGAAGCGGGTGAGTATCCTGGAACGTCTTCGCCCTAGTTTTTCTTCCGTATGTACCGGCCGTGATTTTTTCCTTTTTTCCCTAGCAAGCGAAGCCATGGGCTGACTGACCTGGCGCCCTGGAAGGCCCTTAAGACGACACCGGCTTGCATGGCCAGCGCCGCTCCGGGCCCTGCCGTTCAGGTGACCTTCTCGCAAGGCGCTCCACAGCAGGGGGCTCAGGCGGCACCAGTCGCCGTGGAGCGGGTTCCCGAGGCTGGCGCTTCCTCCGGGGCGGCCGTCGTGATGGGGGTGGCGGCTGACGCGGACGTGGCCCTGGGCCCACCGAACGTGTCGGCGATGCCGGCACCTATCGCTACCGAAGTCGCCGTCGTCCCAGTCGGGGAGCGACCGGCCGCTGCCGACGTCGAGACGGGTGAGGCGTTGGTGCTCGGTGCCTCAGAAGAGGGGGGCGTGGAGGCGCGATCCGTCCCGCTGTGTGGCAGCCTCGTCGCTGTGCGGTGGAGCTCCGAGGGCCGGCGCCAGTTGCTCCGGTTCCGGACCCGTGAGGCCTCGGATCCCGGCTTTGTTCTCGACGATGAGCGGGAGGACCAGTCCTGGGACGAGCTCCGCGAGTGCGCCGAAGCAACGGTGGGGTCGCTCCGGTCGTCGCTGGAGGTTTTCTGCAGGGACGTCCCCAAAATCCTCCAGGTAACGGTTTCAGGCGTACCTTTTCTCTTTCGTGACCAAGGCGCCTTTCTTGACGCCCCATTTCCTTCCCTCAGGATCTGACGGATCGAAGCGCCGCCAAGTCGTCGTTCATCCGCCGCGAGGTCGACGTCTGGGGCTCGCTACGATCCCTGAGGACCTCGCTTGCCGGGGCTACTGCGCGCCTCTCCCAGCAGGGTGCCGAGGTGGCGAACCTTCGGTTGCTCTGCACCGATCTGAGAGCCGAGGCGGCAGCGGCGCGCGCGGAGGCGGCCGCGGCACGTGCAGAAGTGCAACGACAGCAGTCGGAGTTTGCCCGGGTCGTCAAGGAGCGGGACCAGTCTCAGGGCCGGGCTGCCGAGGCCGAAAGCCGGGCCGAAACCCTTGCGGCCGACCTAGCCGCAGCCCAGGTCGCAGCCTCGGAGCAGCGTACCCGAGCCGGAGGTACGCCTTGGCCATCTTCGGTTTTCGTTTCTGCTTGTTTCCTCTGCTTGTGTTTGAGATCCTTCCTTTGGCTGTTCGCAGAGCTCGAGTCCGCCCTCGATGAGTCCGCCAAGGCGCTTGCCGAGGCGCTTGCCGGGGCGGCCGAGCAGAGGGAAGCCGACCACGCGGCCATGTCCGAGGCCGTCTCGGACGTTTACCGGGTCCTTGGCTCCGGCGACGTCCCCTCAGGAAGCTCCCCTCGAAGCCGCCTTCAAGTCTTGGGCGATCATGTGCGCGGCAGGCTCCGCGAGGCGTTGCACCACGGCGTCAGGCAGGCCTTCGCTGTACTCGCTTCCCACTACGTTGTGGACCTGGAGCGGGTTAGCGAGGGGTATTGCCTTCCCGACGAGGACGAAGCCGCCCTGGCAGAAGTCTAGAGGCTCGATGCGACCGCCGCGGGTCTGAGCGCAGTGCTGGCGACCACCTTCGAGGCAGAGATCCTCCCACCTGCGCCGTCGCCGGAAGCCGGGATGGACTTTGCCGATGGTGGGGATGAAGCCGAAGGTGCGGCTCCTTCCCGAGGCGACGCCTAACTCTGTTGGATCAGTTTCTGTCGGATGCCATGTGTCCTTCTGCGGCCGCTGAGGCCTGAACACTTTGTTACCGTTGCATGAAGTCGTACTCCTTTCCTTTTTGCGTGTCCGGCTTCGCCTGTTTAGTAACAGGGTGGTTTTCCCAAGTAGGGGTCACTTTTCGTGGCGGGTGACGAGTGAGGTGTTCCTAACCCGAAGGCGTAGGAGTCCCTCGGCTCAGTCGGCCTTGCCGCTTACATGCACCCGCGTTCGCTCCTTGGGGCCTTGCTTCTGACATAGCCGGGGGGAACGCAAAAAGCTTTTTTTAATTTGAAAATCTTGGACGCAAAGAGGTCCCTCAACTTTGATGCGGAGGGGTTCCCCCCCTTTTAGCCCCCGAGGGAGGGTCGGGCTTTGCCGAGGTGAGGCCGACCCTTCCTTGATGACTAAACTTAGCGTGGGTGCGAGGTATATGATCAACTTGAAAACGTCTTAAGGGTAGAAGCGACATAGCTGTTGGATGTTCCAGGCGTTGTCGTAGACCTCGCCTTGGTTGTTGGCCAGCTTGTATGTTCCGGGCTTCAGAACCTTGGCGATGACGAATGGCCCCTCCCAGGGAGGCGCGAGCTTGTGCCGCCCTCGGGCGTCTTGTCGCAGCCGAAGCACCAGGTCGCCCACCTAGAGGTCTCGGGACCGGACCCCTCGGGCGTGGTAGCGTCGCAGGGACTGCTGGTACCGCGCCGAGTGTAGCAAGGCCTGGTCCCGAGCCTCCTCCAGCTGGTCCAGCGAGTTTTCTCGGCTGACTTGGTTGCTTTGGTCGGTGTAGGCCCTCGTCCTCGGGGAGCCGTATTCTAAGTCTGTGGGCAAGATGGCTTCGGCCCCATAGACTAGAAAGAACGGCGTGAAGCCCGTGGCTCGGCTCGGCGTTGTCCTCAGACTCCAGACCACCGAGGGGAGTTCCTTCATCCATCGCTTGCCGAACTTGTTGAGGTCATTGTAGATCCGAGGCTTGAGCCCTTGTAGAATCATGCCGTTGGCACGCTCCACCTGCCCATTCGTCATGGGATGAGCCACGGTGGCCCAGTCCACCCGGATGTGGTGATCCTCGCAGAAGTCCAGGAACTTTCTACCGGTGAACTGGGTGCCGTTGTCGGTAATGATGGAGTTCGGGACCCCGAAGCGATGGATGATGTTGGTGAAGAACGCCACCGCCTGCTCGGACCTGATGCTGTTCAGGGGTCAGACCTCGATCCACTTGGAGAATTTGTCGATGGCGACCAGCAGGTGCGTGTAGCCCCTGGGTGCCTTCTGCAAGGGGCCGACGAGGTCCAGACCCCACACCGCAAAAGGCCAGGTGATGGGTATCGTCTGCAGAGCCTGAGCGGGCAGATGGGTCTGCCTCGCGTAGAATTGGCACCCTTCGCAGGTGCGGACGATTCTGGTAGCGTCGGCCACCGCCGTCGGCCAGTAGAAGCCTTGCCGGAAAGCGTTCCCGACAAGGGCTCGAGGCGCTGCGTGATGGCCGCAAGCCCCCGAGTGTATCTCTCGCAGGAGTTCCTGACCTTCGGCGATGGAGATGCATCGCTGGAGGATGCCTGAGGGGCTGTGGTGGTAGAGCTCCTTCTCATCTTCCAGCAAGACAAACGACTTGGCGCGCCGCGCCACCCGCCGAGCCTCGGCTCGGTCGAGGGGCAGCTCTCCTCGGTGGAGATATTGCAGGTACGGGGTCTGCCAGTTTTGATTAGGCGTGACCCCGCTTTGCTCCTCCTCGACGCGCAGTGCCTCACCCTCGGGGGCCAAGGGTACCTCGGACCGAACCGAGGGCGCCTCGGGTCGAGCTGAGGGTGCCTCGGACTGAGACGAGGGCGCCTCGGGTTGAGCCGTGGGCGCCTCGGACTGGGCCGAGGGTACCTCGGGCTCGGACGTGTCGCCGATCTTGACGGAAGGTTGATGCAGGTCTCGGGAGAAGATGTCCGGGGGAACCGTCGTTCGCCCCGAGGCTATTTTAGCCAGCTCGTCCGCAGTCTCGTTGTAGCGCTGAGCGATGTGGTTGAGCTCGAGCCCGTAGAACTTGTCTTCCAGGCGCCGAACCTCATTGCAGTAGGCCTCCATCTTCGGGTCGCGGCAATGGGAGTTCTTCATGACTTGGTCGATGACGAGCCGCGAGTCACCACGAGCATCGAGGCATCGGACCCCTAGCTCGATGGCGATCCGCAACCCGTTGACCAGGGCCTCATATTCGGCCACATTGTTGGACGGCGGGAAGTGGAGGCGTAGCACGTAACGTAGATGCTTTCCGAGGGGTGAGATGAAGAGTAGGCCTGCGCCGGCTCCTGTCTTCATCAGCGACCCGTCGAAGAACATGGTCCAGAGCTTCGGTTGGATCGGAGCCGTCGGTAGCTGGGTGTCGACCCATTCAGCCACGAAGTCCTCCAAGACCTGGGACTTAATGGCTTTCCGAGGAGCGAACGAGATTGTCTCGCCCATGATCTCCACCGCCCACTTTGCAATCCTACCCGAGGCCTCTCGGCACTGGATGATCTCCCCCAGGGGGAAGGATGACACCACAGTTACCGGATGAGACTCGAAGTAGTGTCGTAGCTTCCGTCGCGTTAGGATCACCGCGTACAGCAGCTTCTGGACTTGTGGGTAGCAGACCTTGGTTTCGGACAGTACCTCGCTGACGAAGTAGACTGGCCTCTGAACAGGCAGTGCATGCCCCTCTTCTTGCCTCTCGACCACAATCGCGGCGCTAACCACCTGGGTGGTCGCGGCGACGTAGACCAGGAGGGCTTCTCTGGCAGCTGGGGGCACCAAGATAGGCGCCTTTGTGAGGAGCGCCTTCAGGTTCCCGAGGGCTTCCTCGGCCTCAGGGGTCCAAGTGAAGCACTCGGCCTTCCTTAAGAGGCGGTACAGAGGTAGACCTCTTTCGCCGAGGCATGAGATGAAACGGCTCAGAGCCGCGAGGCATCCCATGACCCTCTGTACGCCTTTCAAGTCCTTGATGGGCCCCATGCTGGTAATGGCTGCGATTTTTTCCAGGTTGGCTTCGATGCCCCGCTCGGAGATGATGAACCCCAAGAGCATGCCTCGGGGCACCCCGAAGACACACTTTTCGGGATTGAGCTTGACACCTTTTGCCTTGAGACATTGGAATGTCGTTTCAAGGTCGGGAAGGAGGTCGGAGGCTTTCCTCGTCTTGACTACGATGTCATCGACGTAGGCCTCGACCGTGCGGCCAATGTGTTTGCCGAACACATGGTTCATGCACCGCTGGTACGTCGCGCCCGCATTCCTCAAACCGAACGGCATGGTGACATAGCAGTACATGCCGAAGGGTGTGATGAAAGAAGTCGCGAGCTGGTCGGACTCTTTCATCCTGATTTGATGATACCCCGAGTAGGCATCGAGGAAAGACAGGGTTTCGCACCCAGCAGTGGAATCCATGATCTGGTCGATGCGAGGCAGAGGGTAGGGAACCTTCGGACATGCTTTATTGAGACCAGTGTAGTCTACACACATCCGCCATTTCCCCCCTTTCTTTCTCACAAGCACAGGGTTGGCAAGCCATTCGGGATGGAATACCTCTTTGATGAACCCTGTCGCCATTAGCTTGTGAATCTCCTCGTCTATAGCTCTGCGCTTCTCCTCGTCGAATCGGCGCAGCGGCTGCTTGACGGGTCGGACTCCGGCTCGGATGTCCAGCGAGTGCTCGGCGACATCCCTCGGTACGCCGGGCATGTCCGAGGGACTCCACGCGAAGACGTCGGCGTTCGTGCAGAGAAAGTCAACGAGCACTGCTTCCTATTTGGGATCGAACCCGGAGCCGATCCGGATCTGCTTGGAGGTGTCGCCGCTGGGGTCGATGGGGACGGACTTAACCGTCTCCGCTGGCTCGAAGTTGCCGGCGTGACGCTTCACGTCTGGCACCTCCTTAGAGAGGCTCTCCAGGACGGCGATGAGGGCCTCGGACTCGGCGAGGGCCTCGGCGTACTCCACGCACTCCACATCGCATTCGAACGCGTGTTTGTACGTAGGGCCGACGGTGATGACCCCGTTGGGGCCCGACATCTTGAGCTTCAGGTAGGTGTAGTTGGGGACGGCCATGAACTTCGCGTAGCATGGCCTCCCCAGTACCGCGTGGTAGGTCCCTCGGAACCCGACCACCTCGAACGTCAGGGTCTCCCTTCGGAAGTTGGAGGTGTTCCGAAGCAGACGGGAAGGTCGAGCTGTCCGAGGGGTTGGACGCGCTTCCCGGGGATGATCCCATGGAAGGGCGCAGCGCCTGCCCGGACAGAGGACAGATCAACACGCGGGAGCCCGAGGATCTCGGCGTAGATGATGTTGAGGCTGCTGCCTCCGTCCATGAGGACCTTGGTGAGCCTGACGTCGCCGATGACGGGGTCGACGACGAGCGGGTATTTCCCCGGGCTCGGCACATGGTCGGGGTGATCGTCTCGGTCGAAGGTGATGGGCTTGTCGGACCAGTCTAGATAGACTGGCGCCGCCACCTTGACCGAGCAGACCTCCCGGCGCTCTTGCTTGCGGTGCCGAGCCGAGGCGTTTGCCGCTTGCCCACCATAGATCATGAAGCAGTCGCGGACCTCGGGGAACTCTCCTGCCTGGTGATCTTCCTTCTTGTCGTCGTCGCAGGCCTTGCCACCCTCCGCGGGTGGCCCGGCCCTGTGGAAGTGGCGCCGAAGCATGACGCACTCCTCAAGGGTGTGCTTGACCGGTCCCTGGTGATAGGGGCACGGCTCCTTGAGCATTTTGTCAAAGAGGTAGGCACCTCCGGGGGGCTTCCGAGGGTTCTTGTACTCGGCGGCGGCGACAAGGTCCGCGTCGGCGGCGTCGCGTTTCGCTTGCGACTTCTTCTTGCCCTTCTTCTTGGCACCGCGCTGAGTTGATGCCTCGGGAGTACCTTCCGATGGGCGGCCCTGGGGCTGCTTGTCCTTTCGGAAGATAGCCTCGACCGCCTCCTAGCCGGAGGCGAACTTGGTGGTGATGTCCATCAGCTCGCTCGCCCTAGTTGGGGTCTTGCGGCCCAGCTTGCTCACCAGGTCGCGGCAGGTGGTGCCAGCGAGGAACGCGCCGATGACATCCGAGTCGGTGATGTTGGGCAGCTCGGTGCGCTGCTTCGAGAATCGCCGGATGTAGTCTCGGAGAGACTCTCCCGGCTGCTGTCGGCAGCTTCGGAGGTCCCAGGAATTCCCGGGGCGCACATACGTGCCTTGGAAATTGCCGGCGAAAGCTTGGACTAGGTCGTCCCAGTTGGAGATCTGCCCCGGAGGCAGGTGCTCCAACCAGGCGCGAGCGGAGTCGGAGAGGAACAGGGGGAGGTTGCGGATGATGAGGTTGTCATCGTCCGTTCCACCTAGCTAGCAGGCCAGACGGTAGTCCGCGAGCCACAGTTCTGGTCTCGTCTCCCCCGAATACTTCGTGATAGTAGCCGGGGGTCGGAACCGGGTCGGGAACGGCGCCCGTCGGATGGCTCGGCTGAAGGCTTGCGGACCAGGTGGTTCGAGCGAGGGACTTCGATCCTCCCCGCTGTCGTAGCGTCCCCCACGCCTGGGGTGGTAGCCTCGGCGCACCCTCTCGTCGAGGTGGGCCCGTCGGTCGCGGTGGTGGTGCTCGTTGCCGAGGCGACCCGGGGCCGCAGGCGCGGTGTTGCGCGTGCGCCCGGTGTAGACCGAGGCTTCCCGCATGAATCGGGAAGTCGCGGCTTGAGGTTCCGAGGGGTACCCCTGCCTTCGGGAGGCAGAGCTCTCGGCCCGTCGGACCGCGGCGCCTTCCAGGAGATTCTTGAGTTCTCCTTGGATTCGCCGCCCCTCGGTGGTTGATGGCTCTGGCATCGCGCGAAGAAGCATTGCTGCTGCCGCCAGGTTCTGGCCGACCCCACTGGATGCGGGTGGTGGCCTGAGCCTGACATCGTCGGCGATGCGGTGCTGGAAGCCCTGGGGTAGATGACGTATTTCTCCGGCCCGAGGTTGGCCCGCCCATGCCTGCCCGACGTCCCGACGGATCGGCTCCAGCGCTCCTGCTCCCTCGTCGAGCCTGGCCTGCACCTCGCGGATTTGCTCGAGCTGTGGGTCATGACCCCCGCCTGAACGGGGACCAGAGCTAGCTCCCGTGGGATGTCAACGTGAGGCACCGGCCTAGGGAGGTCACCGTCCTCCGGCATGCCGAGATGGCTGCCTTCGGGGGGACCCCCTAGATCGACGTGGAAGCATTCGCGACTTGGGCCGCGATCCTCGTCGCCGAGGCTTCGGCCACCATCGGAATAGTCGGAAAGGCAGTAGTCGCATGCGGTCATGAAGTCTCGCATGGCACTGGGGTTACCAAGTCCAGAGAAATCCCAACAGATGCTGGGTTCGTCGTCTTCCTCGGACCCAGAGGGCCCGTAGGTCGAGACGCCCGTCAGCCGGTCCCAAGGTGACCGCACACGAAACCCAGAGGGTCTGGATTTGCCTCTACGAGAGCGCCCGCCAAAGCGAAGTCGCTAGACGGGTTGAGGCTGAACCCAAAAGACGCGGGATGGGAATCAATCGGTACCTTTTGGTCGACGGGCGGCGATAAGGTCGCGGCGGGGACTGACTGCGCCGTCGTCTCAGGTAAGAGGGTGACATCCAGCAAGCTTTTCGCGAGCGTGCTGGCGTCGTCCGCTTGCTCGGGATTGGCGTGTCGCGGGGAGACGGCGCTCGCCTTCGTCTCAAACGCGAGGTCGACGCCTGGTGCGCCCCCCGTTGGGGTGCCGGGACCGTCGACTCGCTCGACAGCCGACGAGGCGCTGTCTCCTGCTTGGCCTTGGTTGCCCCGCCTCCTCCTCCGTCGACGGGGGAGAGGGCGGGATGAGCTCGAAGGTTGCTCTTCCACCATGCGGGGAAGACGTCGCCGATTCCGCCGCCGGCAGGCGGGTTGTCGGCCGCCACTGTTGTTGTCGCACGGCGGTGGAAGGAGTATCATGTCGTAGCTGCCGTCGAGGGACATGAACTCAAGACTCCCAAAACGGAGCACCGTCCCGGGTTGGAGAGGTTGCTGGAGACTGCCCATCTGGAGCTTGACGGGAAGCTGTTCGTCAACACGCAGCAGGCCCCTACCTGGCGCGCCAACTGTCGGCGTTCCGAGACCGGGGGGGTCCCTGGGCCGACGAGTGAATGTCGCCGCGTGCCCCAGCCCAGATGGGTCGAGCGCGAGGGCGAGCGCAAAGGGGGGAGAGCGAGGCGGCCAGAGACCGGCGTGAGAGAGGTGGGAATCCCGCAGCCTTCGTGTTCGTCTCGCGCCCAGGTCGGGTGCGCTTGCAGTAGGGGGTTACAAGCGTCCATGCGGGAGAGGGAGCGAGCGGCTCCAGGCGAGCGCCTGTTCTCGTCCTCGTCCCCGCGCGGCCAACCTTCTCTAAGAGGGCCCTGGTCCTCCCTTTTATAGATGTAAGGAGAGGATCCAGGTGTACAATGGGGGTGTAGCAGGGTGCTACGTGTCTAGCGGAGGTGAGCTAGCGCCCTAGGTACATGCCGTTGTGGCAGCCGGAGAGATCTTGGCACCCAGCTGGTGTGACGTCGTGGCCGTCGAAGGAACGATGGAGCTTGGCGGAGGGACAGCTGTCGGAGCGGTTGAGCCCTTGCTGACGTCCTCTTGCTTCCGTAAGGGGGCGGAGAGCCACCGCCGTCACAGAGCATGTGGGGCGCCATCATTGCCTATCTGGCGGCGCGAGCCAGATGGGACGCCGGTCTTGTTCCCTGCGGCCCGAGTCAGCTCGGGGTAGGGTGATGATGGCACCTCCTGTCGACGTGGCTGGTCTACGCCCTAGGTTGGGCGATGTGGAAGCTCCTCCGAAGCTGAGGTTGAGTCCGAGCCCCCGGGTCGGGCGAGGCGGAGATCGTCGTCTTCTGGGACTTAGCCCGAGTCCGAGCCCTGGGTCGGGCGAGGTGGAGATCATCGTCTTCTGGGGCCGAGCCCTGGGTCGGGCGGAGCGGAGTTCGCCGTCTTCCGGGACTTAGCCCGAGTCCGAGCCCTGGGTCGGGCGGAGTTCGCCGTCTTCCGGGACTTAGCCCGAGTCCGAGCCCTGGGTCGGGCGGAGTTAGCCGTCTTCCGGGACTTAGCCCGAGTCCGAGCCCTGGGTCGGGCGGAGCGGAGTTCACCGTCTTCTGGGACTTAGCCCGAGTCCGAGCCCTGGGTCGGGCGGAGTTCGCCGTCTTCCGGGACTTAGCCCAAGTCCGAGCCCTGGGTCGGGCGGAGCGGAGTTCGCCGTCTTCTGGGACTTAGCCCGAGTCCGAGCCCTGGGTCGGGCGAAGCGGAGCTTCCTATGGTGCCTCCGGCAGGGCCTGACCGCTTGTCAGTCTTACTCTGTCCAGTGGCACTGTAGTCGGTGTGGCGTAGGCGGCGCTGTCCTTTCGTCAGGCCGGTCAGTGGAGCGGCGAAGTGACGGCGGTCACTTCGGCTCTGCCAGCGGGGGGTGCGTGCCAGGATAAGGGTGTCAGGCCACCTTTGCATTAAATGCTCCTGCGACTTGGTCGGTCGGTGCGGCGATTTGGTCAGGGTTGCTTCTTAGCGAAGGCAGGGCCTCGGGCGAGCCGGGAATATGTTCGCCGCTAAAAAGGGGGGGCCTCGGGCGAGACAGAAATCCTCCGGGGTCGGCTGCCCTTGTCCGAGGCTAGGCTCGGGTGAGGCGTGATCGTGTCCCTCGAATGGACTGATCCCTGACTTAATCGCACCCATCAGGCCTTTGCAGCTTCATGCTGATGGGGGTTACCAGCTGAGAATTAGGAGCCTTGAGGGTACCCCTAATTATGGTCCCTGACAGGTAGCTAAAAGGGAAATAGGGTCAAACCTTTTCCTAAATGATTTTGGTGGTTGAATTGCCCAACACAAATTATTGGACTAACTAGTTTGCTTTAGAATATATGTTCTACAGGTGGCAAAGGTTCAACTCAAAACCAATACAAAGATTAAAAAGGGCTCAAGAAGAAAGGAGCAAAGGAAGCCGAAGTGCTCCCTGGTCTGGCGCACCGGACTATCCGGTGTGCCACCGGACAGTGTCCGGTGCACCAGGGAGGATCGACCTCAAACTCTTCAGCTTCGGATTTCCTAGGCGCAGCTCCGCTATAATTCACCGGACTGTCCGGTGGGCCACCGGACTGTCCGGTGGGCCAGCGGAGCAACGACTTTCTGCGCGCAATGGTCGACTCTGAAAGTGAACAGTGTTGCACAGTGAACGCGGCAGAAGTCAGAGCAGTTGGTCAGAGGGGCACCGGACTGTCCGGTGTCGCACTGGAGTGTCCGGTGCCGCATGAGGACAAAGCCTCCAACGGTCAACCAGCTCCAAGCCCTAATGGGAGGATGACGTGGCGGCGCACCGGACGTTGTCTGGTGGCGCACCGGACACTGTCCGGTGGCGCACCAGACTGTTCGGTGTGCCCATCGCCAGCAGCCATCTCCAATGGCCACATTTTGGTTGGTGGCTATAAATACCACCCCAACCGGCCACTTCAATGGGTGGGAGCCCAAGCAACATTCCAAGTCATATAGTTGACATATTCAAGCACCTCCCAACCACCTCTATTCATTGATCCATCCTATGCACAAGATTTAGACCACTACAACCAACACAAGTGCCACAAAAGAGAGAACAAGCAAGAGAGAGCTACTCGCTTGAGTTTAGCACTAGAGCCTTGTCAAATTCATTGAGAGAAAGTGTGTGCTTCATCTTATGTTCATTTGTGCGTGGAGTTTTGACTCCCATTGAACTTCCTCCAAAGTTTTGGAGGCTTGTAAAGCTAGCAAGAGACACCAAAGAGTGTGGTGATCCTTGTGGGGTCTTAAGTGATCCTTGAGAAGAAGAAGAGCTCGCCGGTCTTGGGTGATCGGTGAAGAGAGGGAAAGGGTTGAAAGAGACCCGTCCATAGTGGACCCCTCAACGGGGACTAGGCCTTCGAGGGCTGAACCTCGGTAAAACAAATCACCCGTGTCTCTTGTGTTCATCTGTTGTGATTCATTTGCTTTCCCTCATACTAAGTTTTCTTGCACTATTCTTTGCTAACATTATTTGGTGTTGCTTCAAATTAAACTCTCATTTAGTGAAGTAACACCTTGCAAGAAAGAACTTGTGATTTTGCTCTTCTTATCTAAGCCCTCTTGCTTTATTCTCATAGACTTATTAGTTGTATTGTTTTATCAACTCCGCATTATTTGAAAGCAATACTCTTTACAAGCAAAGGACTTAGTTTTTATACTCCGATAATTGTGTATCGTGTTCTAACCATTAATCAAGGGATCTAGTTTTTGTTTAGAGTTATAATTTTTAGGTTTCGCCTATTCACCCCCCTCTAGGCGACTTTTAGTAGCCTTGCAAGCGGCGTGCCTGTCAAGTCTGTTACCAAACAGTGTGCCCGTGCTATGCAGCACACTGTGGATATCGTCCCTTGTACAAGAGGCTTCCCCGGCACACCGAGGATACGCAGATCTCGAGTGTCGGGGCACGGGAAGATTGCCCTAGCAGCGAACATTAGTAGCTCCAAGTGTTATATACATTTTGTCCCTGGGCCCACATGTCGGGGCTCAGTACCTTTGTGCATGCCCTCTCAGCTATAAAAGGGGAGGCATGCGACGTTACAACACAAGTTCATTCAGACTCTCAAGCTTCCACAACAATCCAACACACAGTGGAGTAGGGTGTTACGCTCCGGCGGCCCGAACCACTCTAAACCCTCGCGTCTTCTTGTGTTCGTCCATCCATCTCGCATAACAGGCAAAACGCTTAGGCCCCTCCTCATCTTAGGATTTAGGGCGGGTGCACTCCGCCACCCTGCCGGAGATTTCCTCTCCGACAGAAAGTATCTTGTGTATAGTTTGCATACTGTCACACCCGGCTTTAAGAAACAAAGCCAGGTGCATCTCATACATGCGCCAAAGAAGACAACATATATAATAACTGAGTGTATAGAGATAAATGTCACAATATAATCAGAGTATTTATTACATAGCGGAAGACTTACAAAAATAAAAGATAAATATAACAGGATCTAAATATACATCCTTGGCGCGAGAAAGTCAACTGGGAGACGACGACCTAGACCTCTCTCGAATACAGCGCAATATCCACCATGCGCCTCATTCAGTGGTACATGTTCTTGACCTGTGGGGGGTGTGAGACAGCAAGGGTGAGCTCACACATGTTCATCGCTCAACAAGTTGTGGGGAATAATGTGGCATGAACTCGCCAAAGGTGGGAGTTCATGAAGTGTAAGGCTGATCAACAATAGGGGTTAAAGCTGAGCATTGCTTTTATAAGTTGGTCAAAATTTTATTAGCAGTTACTAAGTGTAAGTAAATACCAAAACTTAAATAAAGTAATAGAACAAAATTAATAAATAATCCCATGCATATGCAAATGACAAATCAACCCGAGAACCTCCTTGCATGCAACTCCCCTACTGCCCTTGCCCCTTTCGGGTAAGGTAGCCTTCCACTAGCTTTCCTAATTAGTTAGCCAAGGGGTCCCATTCCTCCCTTGTGGTGGCATGTGTCTCTCAAGTTAAGCTCCATGTTCCAATTAACAATAATATAATGATCTTGACATGAACATAAACAAAATAATAAAATAACGGGAACATGGATAATAATGAAATATTAACCCAAAACCATATAAAGCAATAGCAAACTACCCAAGTGATTCAGGGGTAAACAAGGTAATGAGATAAACAATCAAGGGTGACCTATCAGATCCCATCAAAATTAAACCTATGCATGGTAAATGATTATAAAGAACATTATTGGGTAACAAAAGTGAATCAAGGGCACAACTTGCCTGGCACTTGAGATTCCAGTTACCAGGGTGATTCTTCAAATCCTCGTGATCGCACTGCTAGTCGTAGCAATACAAACAAACATGGTATAGACAAAATTAACATCACACCAAACATAAGTACAAGCGGAATAACAATAATTTATGCGTCGCTACGGGATCGCGGAATCGAGAACTACTAAGATCGGAGTTACGATTAAGGAGTTATGATTTTATAGAGGATCTATGTGATTAAAATATTAAACTATATTATAATTTGGTTAATATAAATCATTCGAGAGGTTATATATAAATAGTTATCTCAACTTAAATATAAGTTATAAATTGACCATAGATCATATTCTAGTAGATTACAATTATAAGCAGTTTAACTAGACTAACTCACATAAGTTAAATAAAGATCTAATTATAAAATAAAGAGACATGGTATGATAATTGTTGTTATTGCATAGTAAATATTTATATGAGACTAACGCAACTTGAACGGATCAAATCGGAGTTAAAACGCAGGAGTTATGAATTTCCTAAGGTTTTATGTATTTGATATAAGATTAATTAGGAGATGAATTTTATTATTGTTTTCATATCAAAACAGAGGAAACAGTTGATAAACAACATTATTACAAAATTATAGAAATTGGAATGGGTCAATTTGGAGTTCATATTAATTTTCTAGGGTTTAAACAAGTTTCTGCGATTATTTTTGTGTTGAAAATCTATTTATGATATTATTTATCTGATTTTCCTTATTATCCGGACTGCGCATCAATTTTCAGAGAAGGCAGGGACCACGGGATAAAATGTCCTAGACACAGAGCGCACAGCGCTAGGACGGCGGGTTGATATGCCAGAAACAGAGGGGTTTTCTTGCAAATACGCATGGCCAAAGGGGTATCGGGAACTATGGGCCGCCTGATCACTTCAACGGCCTAGATTAAATCCTATCTAAAGTGAAGCGGTATTCCCTCTCTAATCCTGGACATTCGAAAAGGATCCAACAACCCAGATTTAACCCTTGCCCAAACGTTTCGCACGACCAATCTAAGCCGTCCGTTCAAATCCAACGGACCACAGCATGCTCCCTCATTTCGACCACCAGGGCGGCAGTGCTCCTGTATCACGCGGCGGAGGTCTCACCGGAGAAATCTGATCCGGAACCACGGAGTGCCCAGCACCCGACCGACAACAGATTCGCAACTACGGAAACGAGATGAACACGATGGCGTATGACTTACCCATGATTCGGTTGAGGGTGGTGTCGCCCGCCGGTGTTTGGTGGCTTCTCGGCGACCCGACTGCGTCGGTGACAAATTCCGGTCGAACGCTAGCTTATCCGGCCTGAGACTCCCACGGACCCGATCCTGGTGATCACGTGGAGCTCCAGTATGGTATGCCTTGGCCGGAGGGCCACCCCAGGGGAGGGTCAATGGTGGCAGCTACGCACATGGTTCCGCGCCCGCCTGTTGCCGCGTTGCAGCGAGCGACGAGCCACATCCACTCGACGCAACCCCTAGCGCGGTTGCTCAGGACACGGTCGGGCTCCAGGAGCCATGGCAGCGCGACCACGAGCACTTTCAGGGGGACAAGATGAAGCAGGGACGGCATTTGAGGATCTGACGCCACCGCAAGCACAGGTCACACACGCAGATTGCTAAGCTCCTCTACATCGCATGGTTTTGGTGTCTTCATCCTCATGGCTAGCTACTCCTACCAGCACCAATGGCCAAGAGGGCGGGGCGGTCGGACCTATATATGCACCCATGGCTTCGGTTGGAAGGGGCGCAGTCCGCATCACGGTCAAGAATGGTGGCTGCCTCACGAGATTATGGGAGGTAGAGGGTGTCCAGTGTGCACAAGCTACCATATATTAGTGCGCGTAGTTAGGGACGGTCAGCTGGGGGCCTGGAGACCAGGGGTTGTTGAACGGAACCACGAGGTTGCGGCAATTTCGGATCGAGCTCGCGGCTCACGCTGTTCTCGTTGGGGAGGAAGGAGATAGACCCGACAAGTCGGTCCCGCGCGTAGTGAAATAGGGCATCGGGCCCACGGAACAGCGCCTAGATTCCATAGTTAACGCGCGCCAGAGTGGATGTGGGGTTGTGCCGCGTGGAGAGTTTGGCAATTGGGCCGAAAAGAACAAAGTTGGCCCAGGCATGTTCTTCCCCTTTTTTCCCCATTTTCTCTTCTTATTTTCCAAATTCAAATTCCAATTCAAATTAAATTTCAACTTGTGGCAAATTCACTCTCAGATTAACAGTACAATTTGGACATACCTAAAAGTGTGATGAATTTATTTATTTATAACTTTATTTTGTGTTGTATAATATTTCTCTCTCTCTCTTTCTTATTTCCAATTCTATAAATTGTGCCTTTGAGATAAATCTAAATTCTCAAATCATTACTATGTATTTTTTATTAGTGTCACCATTTAATCAAATGCACAAACAAAACTCCAACATGATGCATGGCTTTTCTTTTTTTGTGTGTTTTAGTAAAGAATTATTCTCTTTTAATTAGGTTTAGTCACAGGTCTCAAGAAGTAGATGGCAAATCACATAAGGAGATCAACCCTTTTATAAGTCTTATAATTTGGGTATTACAAATCCTACCCCCCTTAACAAGTATCTCGTCCTCGAGATTTAGGAAGGACTAGGGAAAAGATGGCGAAAATCTATGTGAAGCTATTCTTCTCTTTCCCAAGTAGCTTCATCTTCTCCATGATGGCTCCATTGCACTTTGCACATCTTAATAACTTTATTTCTTGTAACTCGAGTCAAAATGTCCAGAATCTTGGTAGGATACTCAGCATAAGTCAGATCATCTTGAACACTAAGGTTCTCCATTGGTAGCTGATCTTCAGGTACCCTGAGACATTTCTCCAATTGTGACACGTGGAATACATTATGCACCTCAGATAGATTATCAGGTAGCTCGAGTTGATAGGCCATCTCTCTAACTCGCCTAAAAATTCTGAATGGTCCAATATAGCGAGGGGACAATTTGCCCTTGACTTTAAATCTCCTCATTCCATGAAGCGGTGATACCTTGACGTACACTTGATCACCTTCCTCAAACTCCAGTGGTCTCCTTCTATTATCTGCGTAGCTCTTTTGCCAGGTTTGCTACCCTCATATTCTCTCAAATTATACAAACTTGTTCTTCTACCTCTTGAATAAGTTCAAGTCCAAAGAATTGTCTTCCTCTAGTCTGATCCAATGTAGAGGAATCCTGCATTTCCTGCCATATAGAGTCTTGAACAGTGACATCTTCAGACTGGTCTGGTAACTATTATTATATAAGAACTCAGCACAAGGTAGACTCTTGTCCCAACTACTACCATGCTGAAGGGCACAAGCTCTCAACATGTCCTCCAATACTTGATTAGTCCTTTCGATCAGTCCATCAGTCTGAGGTAGGCTGAACTAAAATTCAATTTTGTAACCATATTCTCATGAAAACTTTTTCAAAATCTGGAGGTAAACTGTGATCCTATATCCAAAATGATCTTCTTCGGTATACCATGTAGAGACACAATTCCGAGCCATATATAACTCAGCCAAGTGAGATCACTTATAAGTAGTCTTGACCGGAATGAAATGAGCCACTTTGGTCAGTCTATCCACAATAACCCATATAGAATCATATCCTTTCGAGGTGCGTGGCAATCCAGTAATGAAATCCATACCAATCTCTTCCCACTTCCACTCGGGTATCTTCAGTGGGTATAGTAGTCCAACTGGTCTCTGGTGTTCAGCCTTAACTCTTTGACACGCATCGCACATAGCCACATGTGCAGCCACATCTCTCTTCAGTCCATACCACCAATATTTTTGCTTCAAATCTTGATACATCTTGGTACTCCCAGGATGAGTAGAATAATCTGAGTCATGGGCCTCCTTTAAAATAGTCTCACGAAGGCTTTCGATATCAGGAACACATATCCTATCCTTGAACCATACGGTGCCTTGCTCATCTTCCGTGAATTCTGGACCTCGACCTTCAGTAATCAGATCCTTAATCTCTTGTATCTTAGCATCACCAATTTGTCCTTTGCGGATCTCTTACTCCAAAGTTGGTTCTACATCAATAATAACTCCTTCAGTGTGAGCGACTATCCCTAGGTTAAGTCTCCTGAAATCCTCAACAATCTCATCGGGTAGCTGGGCAACAACAGCTGAATGAACATGCTCCTTTTGACTCAAGGCATCTGCAACCAAACTTGCCTTGCCCGGGTGATAGTGAATCTCCAAATCATAATCCTTAATAAGCTCCAACCAACGGTGTTGCCTAAGGTTGAGATCCTTCTGAGTGAATATATACTTCAAACTCTTATGATTCGTGTAAACTTGACACTTGGTCCCCATAATATAATGTCTCCAAATCTTAAGCGCATGCACAACGGCTGCCAATTCTAAGTCATGAGTGGGGTAGTTCAACTCATGTTTCCGTAACTGACGAGAAGCATAGGCAACACATGTCCTTCCTGCATGAGCACACATCCCAAGCCTTGGCCACATGCATCACAATAAATGTCAAATCCCTTCTGCAGATCTGGCATAACCAACACTGGTGGTGACATCAATCTCTTCTTCAATTGATTAAAGCTGTCTTGGCACTTCTCGTCCCACTTGAATTCTCTGCCCTTCTCCAGAAGTGAGGTCATAGGCTTAGCGATCTTAGAAAATCCTTTAGTAAATCTCCGATAGTATCCGGCAAGTCCCAAGAAACTCCGAATCTCCGTAACTGTAGTGGGTATGCTCCAGACCACTATCTCCTTGACTTTAACAGGATCCACTGAAATCCCTCCATTAGAAAAGATATGTCCAAGAAATGGGACCTCGCCAATCCAAAACTCGCATTTACTGTACTTGGCATAGGGTTGATTATCTCGTAGCTTCTGTAGCACCAATCTTAGATGTTCCTCATGATCACTATCACTCTTGGAATAAATAAGAGTATCATCGATGAATACTACGACGAATTAGTCCAAATACTCCAAAAGCTTTTTATTCATCAGATTCATAAAATAAGCTGGTGCATTAGTTAGTCCAAATGGCATAACGGTAAACTCATATAAACCATATCGGGTTGACAAAGTCGTCTTGGGAATATCCGATGGCCTAATCTTCATTTGGTGATAACCCGATCGGAGTTCAACCTTCGAGAATACCCTTGCACCTCTCATCTGATCAAATAAATCTTCAATGCGGGGTAATGGATACTTGTTCTTCACAGTGACATCATTAAGGGTCCTATAATCCACGCACATCCCTTGCGATCCATCTTTCTTCTGTACAAACAGGACTGGCGCTCCCCAAGGTGAGGAACTCAGACGAATGTACACAGCCTCCTGTAACTCCGTTAATTGCTTCTTAAGTCCTTTTAACTCTTCCACAGACATCCTGTATGACCGTTTAGGAGTAGGAGTAGTCTCAGGTAAGAGATCAATAGCGAACTCAACTTCCCTATTTGGTGGCATCCCTGGTAACTCCTCTAGAAAGACATCCGGAAAATCTCTAACCACACGGATATTGACACCAACAAACTTCCCACCTACTAAGAATGCCGCTAGTCTGATGGTGGTAGTTACTGCAACTTCAACTTCAAATCTTTGTCCTTTGGAACTGGTGAGTTCTACGGTTCCCTTAGCACAATGTATATACTGTCTTTGCCTTTCTTAACCGTGACATACCAAGGATCACGTCTACAGTGCTCTCTTCTAACACTATATAGGGTAGCCCATCTGGGTTAGAACACAGGGTAAGAAAGGAAGAATTGTAGACAAGGTGAGTAATTACTGTGGCAGAACCTCCAAGTTATTGGGCCCACATGCACCTGTCCTTGTCCCAAAGACCTCAGACGGCTATGCATGTGCACCAGATAACTTAACAGGATCTGTCTGATTGCCCCAAGGACATCGGATAAACCACTTTCAACCAGAACCGCGGGATTAAGTAACACAAATCACACACACCAATATTATTGCAGCGGAAATCTTACTACCAAATTTTACAAGTTACAAAAATTTTATATTATTTTATCGGAGTGATTACAAAAGTATAAGTTTGAAATATATGCTAGCTTAAGTGACCCTCCTCAATAAGAAGTATAGAAGGGTTACTTAGACTTATAAGAAGGCCGAGCCCACCGGCACTTAACACCATCACAACAGCACAAGGTTAGAACCTGAAAAACAACAGGGAATAAAACCCTGAGTATGGAATTACTCAGCAAGACTTACCCGACTAAAGAAAAGACTCTCAAGGGTATGCTGGCTAGAAGGATTCAAGGTATGGCTTATCAAGAATCAAAGACTCTGTTTTGCAGAAAAGCTTACTACGAGTGGATCCTTAAAATCCAATTTTATTGTCAGGTTAGGTAAAATTACCTGCATCTAGAGTTCTGTCTACCCTAGTTCAAGCACTTGACCTGCACTAGCCAATTTCTTTATCAACCCGTCATCTTCACTGGAGTTCTACGTATAGGGCAGTGACCAAGTCTTCATAACCGCGAAGGTACGGCGATCTGAATCGATTATACTCAGCTGAGGATCTCCGATCACACGACATATGTAGCACTTAACCCTTGCATATGTCAACCCGCCACCAGGGTTCTTAAGACCAGATCAGGTTCACGCGAACCGAGAGCACAGATACACCACCGTCCAGCCTCTTGCCACGGAGGGTACACGCTACTCTCGCCACCGCTCCACGCCCATTCTGTGTTATCTTATTCTGGCCTTAGTCTGCCCGAGGCAAGGCTTACCCATGACGAGGCATGTGACCAGTTAAAGGGTCCTCGGTCATCAAGCCTACATCGAGACGGTCCTTAATCGACTCAGACAGAGACACTACATCGAGACTCTCTTCTCGTGCAAGTCACCCGCCCGGTCTCAGCTTAATCATTTAAACCCAAAAAGTTTGTACCTGGCAGAGGTACATCTTTTCCGATGTTGAACCCATCACGGCCATGATGGATCCACCATCAAGTTTTATTTTCAAAAAAAAACATCCCACCCACTTTTGCCACATCATATTTTGTAAAAACAAAGCATTTTGTTTTTCTAAAGCAAGGCTAAGCATCAAAAATCTTTTGTAAAACGGGTGATCATGGGAGGTAATCAAATTCAAGGAAGGTAATGCAGGAATTGTTTTGGCAATCAACTCCTATCACCTAATGCATCAAGCAAGTGAAAAAGGTTTTTAAAACACAAGGAGGTGGCAAATGCACCGGGGCTTGCCTGAGTAACACTAGGTTAGTGTTGTTAGACGACGTCCACTTGACGATTATCCTTGTTCTGATACTTGTTTCATCTATCCGTCTTCAGATTAGTTCATCCGCTTTATCCTGCGGATTAGCCCGCGCTTGGGGTTGACTTGGCTCGTCTTCCGCATCACGCGATCAATTACCGTACCTAATTGAGATGCATGATGCACATGAATGCATATAAACAGGAATATTATAAACCTAAATAGTGCTATGCGATAGCGAATTAAACACCTAGCGACGAGGCGTTGTACTATTCTATACGAAAACACTAGTTATCGACGTACGACTGAGCGCAATAATTACGCTTCTCGAGATTAATCGAACCTAACGCAAACATCACAAGGAACAAATTATACATATGAAACACAATTAGCCTGAACACAACTTATCAGCTAATTAATTAAATGCTAAATTTATTTCTCTCTTTATAAATTATACACTTTGCTTATAAAGAACTATTTTAATTTTATTTTGTATCACACATATTTATTTAATCTATCTAACAATTCGGCTGACAAGAATAACAAATCGGCTCGCCATATTAAAATCCTACTTGAACCCCCTTAAATCGACGACACTACTCTCCTTTAAACATTCAGAGCAATAATTAACATTTATTCAAGACATTTAACCGGTCATAAACATAGAAGATAATGACTACTAGAGCAGGGCATCGACTTCTCTAAACAAACAAGATTTACCAAAAATCACTACTGACAGCACTAAAAGACATAACTATTTAAATGCTAAATTTATTCTTTGTGTTACTAATTTATTTGTCCTAGCAACACATGATATATTCATCTATTAAAATACTCCTCATAAAACTTAAATCTATACACTAAGCTTCACACTACGCAACCACTTCACAATCACCTTACTACATGAAGAGACGTTTCAACAACACTTAATATAATCACAACATCATCGTGACTAATCCATTAATTAAACCAATTAGCAAAAATTATAAATCAGCTTACCAATTTACGAACGCCTGCGGCATAACAGAAAAAAAATGACAGAGATGCTGAAGAGCAGTGGCACGGCGTGGCAGAGATCGATAGCCGGGTGTCGACAAGCGCACGGAGTCCAGTAGAGCCGTGTTGCTGAAGATACGTGGTGACAGACAAACACGTTGTCGAGTGACGACATTAGTGTCCGAACGCTGCGAGGCAACGGCGGGGTCGACAGTCGGTATCACGGTCCTTTTTGGAGATGAGTGCGCACAAGACGACTGGAGAGGCGTGGCCAAGCACAACGATGCAGAGTCTCACGATGGTGATGAGTTCGGCAAGGCACAAGGACCGGGCAACAGCATCCGCGACCGCGCACAGGGAAGCCGGCGAGCTGTGGACTAGGAGCGGCGTCGCGGAACGAGTAGAAAGACGACGACGTGAGCGCTATGGCCGGGCGAGCTTGATAGCAGCTCGCACAAGCGGCACATCACTGGACGTCGGCGTGGGGAGCAGGAAGGCGAGGGACAGCTCATGGCGATGCCGGCTATCATGGCCGACCACGTCAACCAGCACGGCTGGGAGCACGGACGAGAGTGACGCCCGCACGTCGGAGCAAATGATAGAGGAGCTGGAAACCGGCAGCTCGGCGGAGGTGGACTCGCTGAGCTGGAAGACAGCGGTGGTCGCAGGGCTCAAGCGATGCGAGTGCACGGCACAACGAGCTGCAGGAGGGAGCAGTCCGACGCGCGCACAGCCGAGGTGTGCAGAGGAACAGGGGCTTACGGCGGCTTAGGGTCGAACTCGGCGAGCTGGAGTCCGGAGCCGACGACGAGGTGAGTGAAGGCGAGGTAGAAGACAACCAGGAACACTAGCGCCGTCACAGGGAAGGCTGAGCACGATGGAAACAAAAATCACGAAGTCAGGTGACGTTTGGGAACGGACACAGCAGTGCATGACCGGCTAGCCTCGAGTGCTGCTGGCGTGAGCCTGCACACACGAGTGCCCATGCGGCCAGTACAAGGAACGGAGGCTGGGATAAGAACGAGCACCGCCCTGCTAAAAATCCAAGCACGGTACAAGCAATGGTAGAGATATTTAGAGAAGGATTTTTCCATTTTGATCTTTTCTTCTTTCTTTCTTAAAGACTACTGGTACTAGGATTAGAGTTTGGGTGAGATATAAACGGATCAGACCAAAATACTATCAGGATACATACTGGAGACGCTATTAATTTAGTTGAACCAGGATAAAAATTTATCTATTTTCCGACCCCATTTGATTTCTCTACCTAGATTAGCACACTAAATAACAATCCCAATTATTAATCTTGCGTACGGTTTTTTGGTAACGCAAGCGATCCAGAGCATACTTTTGGACCCAGTATTATCTACTATAATATCAAACATTAATCTCTTTGTCTCGGATAATATCGGGTTCGGATAAGATGCAAACAGAATGAACCCAAACAAGATCGAGACTAATATTTTAAACTATATTTAATACGACTTAAAATCATATAACTTCATCTGCCACTCGAACACCTGATCGCTCTGTCATAGATGATTTATTGGAGAATTAAATCTCAATTAAAAACTCCCGGACGCGATTTCTCAGCTGACGAGCAGAGATAGAAATTATTTGGCACTAAAGATTTAGCTGTCGAGTTCAAATTAATTTGTTTAGGGATAAAAATTAGTCGAATGGGTCGGGCTTCCGAATTCGTATTCGCGCGAGCGGCGAATTTTAAATAATCACCGAATGCACCGATTTTCGGAACAACTATGTTCCGAACATCACGAAAATTTAGGAAAAGCCCGGATAGATAAAGACGATGTCGCCTCGCGACAGACAAAACAAATGCGATATTAAAATCGCGATAACGAAGACTATTAAAATTTAACATCTGTTTCATTCATTGATATTACGTGCTTAAATCCGCACTCGTTGTCGAGTGGACGGTAAACACCTGGGGTGTTACAATTATGATGAATGTTACTGCGGGGGATTTATTAGCTAAGTAGATTAGTGTGTCACCTACTAAAGTTAATTTATTACCTTATGGTGGTACATGCTAAGATGCCCAACTATAATGTTTCAATCAATCAAAGAAGCAAATCAAGCATTTATCATCAGAACAATCAGCCAACATTTTTTTAATAGAGAAAATAGTTTTGATTTTGTCTTGGGTCTCCTGTCTCTAAAAAAAGTTCATAAATGTAGGATTCCAAGGTGTGAAATCCATCTTGTCTTAGAGCAGAGAAGATAAGAGTAATCAGAGTATGATAACAAAAAGTGAGACAGGATCAAGACAAGATGAGTATAGAAAGAATCAGAGTAAGATAAGTAGGTAAGGGTTTGTCCATTTCTATCTAGCTTTCGTCCTACAGTCAACATTTCCTCTGTCACACCCGGTTTTAGAAGGCAAACCGAATGCGAACCATGTACGTGCCAGGATCAGCAATTCACGTACACAGCAGTTACATAACATGGACATCATCACACAGTGCTCAAATAGTATTAAAAAGGGAAAATAATAGTCGATTACATCATATGTCTGAGACATCCACATAGTCTTTACAGTAATCAAAGTGTGAAAACGAAACGTAGATAAACGCGGCCTTCACAGGAAGCCGACTGGGGGGTTGCCGCTAACCCACGCCTAGAACTCGTCGTAGTCTTGGAACTCCTAGAAGTCTCCTTCCTCGGCTTCATCTTCTCCTGAGCAGTGGTTGCAATGCGGACAACCTGGGGGGTTGGTGTGTAGAGCAAGGGTGAGTACACATCAACATACTCAGCAAGTATCCTGTTTGGCTGTAGTGGACTAGCTTTATGTGAGGGTAAGTCAAGCAGTTGCTTTTAGTTGGTCAGATTATTATTACTAGTAGAGAAAGCCAAGTTTTAGAATTAACCCACGTTATTAACCCAAACGTACTCCTTCCAAACGGAAAGAATACCACTTACCATTACCATAATCAATACCAAAACCATCATTCTCATTGCCACCTGTAATGCGAACATCTCTGATCAAGTACCACTAATCACTGGAGCTCCCTTGGCCGCTCATAACCGTGAGCACGGCTGATATATCAGTTTTCAAACACTCTGCAGAGGTTGTGCACTTTACCCACAAGCCGTGATTCCCTTTCTGCCCGGAGAGAGCTACTCCCCATTGACCACTACCTAGGTGGCCCAGCAGGGCATCAATACGTAGCCTTTACAAAGATTCCCCGGGGCTGTAGCCGCCCGTTAGGTTTCCTAAATGTACCGCACTCCTCCCCAAGGGACAAATCAACCTTGGCAGAGCGAGCCGCATACACCGAGCTCCATTGATGGCACGACGGCGAAGCGAACTACACCCCGGTTCCTCTAATTACTCAGCTAAGGGCGTCCCACTCCACCCTCATGGTTGCACTATTTTCCCGGGCGGCCATCCAATGAATAGGTCCTTACGGAGAGGCACTCGAGAAACCGCTTGAGCCCCCCTTGAAGGTCACAAGTAAAACATCATAATAAAAGAGGGGAAAACAGCGTATCATTGATAATTCTCATCATGTTCATTGATTAGAGTTGGGCAATAGCATAAGACTAAGCAATAATAATCCAACCCAAATAGGTAAACAAGGACATGGATAACAAAAGCTAGTCGATCCTTAGGTATAACTGTGAAATGCGGGAGGTGAATTAAAGAATGTATAGGACAGAGATAGGTCAAGGGACACTTGCCTCCACCAACCGACTGCTGCTCAGGGGCTTCACCTGCGAGTTCTTCGGTCTCTTCAACCAGATCGTTCTCTATGCAGACGCAAACATATATACATCCACACATTTAATACAAAAGGACAGTACACCATACAATAGAATGCAGTAAATAAACAGACGTTCCACGCGGGCTCGCAATTAAGGTTAAGAGAGAAAGAGAAAAAAAAGACAGTCAAGAAACGATCACGTTACATTACTATAAATTAAACCACTTGCTTAATAGAAGGGAATTAATTTGGACACTACGTTTTAGCATAAAGTAAAGTCAAGTTCCACATTTAATCATTATAAACAATTGAAAATGAATGAAAGGGAGTGGTCGCACGGTGAGGCGTACGACATAACATTTAGATTGAATTAAGAAGTAAACGACTCGCCGCGTGACAGAGCACGCAACAAGACACTTGCATTACTTATAAAGAGATGTTAAGCATCGCGCGACGAAACGCACGACGACATACGTCAACAGAGCTGAGTTTAAAGTGGAACGTCGCGCGTCTGGACGCGCGACGTCGCACCTCAAACAACCTGAAATTAAAATAGATCGTCGCGCGACGAAGCGCGCGACATAGCACATTAATAGAATCCGAAATTAGACAAATTCGTCGCGCGACGAAGCGCGCAACGCAACACTTTACTAAATATAAATTAAAAGAATTGTCGCGCGACGAAGCGCGCGACACAGCACGTCGACTACACAAATTAACATCGATTAAAACGGGGTTAAGCGCAGTGCGACTACGGTCACACGCGCGAGAGCGCGCTACGCGTGCCGAGGGCACGCGAATTGTGCAGACGCGCGGGACGCGAGTCGCCGGGGCACGGGCGCGGGCAGGGGACACGGCCGAGGGCGCGCGAAGGCCGGGCACAGCCACCGGGGCGCGCGGCGAGGGCACAGCCGCCGGGGCACGGCCGGGAAGGGGACCGGCTCGCCGGGCGCGGGGAGGCCGCCGAGGGGGCAGGGCGCGGCCGCGAGGGGTGGCGCGGGGGGGCGGGGCTCGCCGGGGCACGGGGAGGCGCGGCCGTGGGAGGGCGCGAGCGTGTGGGCCGAGGGGTGGCGCGGGGCGTGCGGGCCGAGGCGGCACGGGGCACGCGCGAGCAGGGGAAGAAGAAGGGAGAGGGAGGGAGAGAGAGAAGGGAAGGGGAGGGGAAAAACTCACCTCCGGGGATCCAAATTCCGGCGATCTCGACTCCAAACCCTAGGGCACCACGGGGAGAGAGAGAGGTGGAAGAAGGAGAGGGAGGTTACTGCGCGGGAGAAATCAAATGAGCCAAACGGATCTGGGGAAGGGGGGCGCGCAGGGGGTGGGCAGGGGCGCCAGGGGCGCGCGGGGCCGGACCGGGTCGGGCTGAGCCGGGCTGGGCTGGGTCACATCGCGGATCGAAACCCACGACACGCACGACCATTAAACGGAATTAAATCGCGAACCGAAATCTGAAACAGAACGAGACGAACATGTGACATCAGACAAAGAAATGCGCTTCGGCATGATGCAACACCCATGACACTTAGGTTTTGTTTATACATGACACGGACACCTGTCACTATACTGGTTTGAAATTGGGAAAAGGAGGCGAAGCGGGAAGAGAAAAGAGAGTAACACCCGAATTTGGTGAGAGAAAAGAAGAAAAAATTCTACTCCCAAATTCAGGGCGTTACAAACCTGTCCCCCTTAAAAGAATCTCGCCCTCGAGATTCAGGGTTGGCTAGCAAAGAGCTCAGGGTATTTAGCCATCAGATCATCTTCACGCTCCCAAGTTGCTTCTTCCTTAGAGTGATGATTCCATCTGACTTTGCACATTCTGATGGTCTTCCTTCGGGTGACTCTGTCTGCCGTCTCAAGGATCTGCGCTGGTTTCTCTGTGTAGGTCAAGTCCTCCTAGACCTCCAGACCTTCCACTGGCAACTGCTCTTCTGACACACGCAAACACTTCTTCAACTGAGACACATGAAAGACATCATGCACTGCGGACAAGCCTTCTGGCAAACTGAGCTAGGCCACTTCTCCACGCTTTGCGAGAATCTGATACGGACCGATGTAGCGGGGTGCTAGCTTGCCTTTGACTCCGAATCTTCTGACACCTCTGATCGGTGACACTTTCAGATAGACAAAGTCTCCAACTTCGAAACTCAGCTCTCTTCTTCTTGTGTCTGCATAGCTTCGCTGCCTTGATTGCGCTATCTTTAAATTCTCTCGGACCATCTTGATGTTCTCTTCGGCTTCAAGCAGAATGTCTGGCCCAAACACTTGCTTTTCTCCAGGCTGATCCCATTGCAATGGAGTTCTACAACTCCTCCCATAAAGCGCCTGAAATGGTGACACCTTCAAGCTGGCCTGGTAACTATTGTTATAGGAGAACTCTACATAAGGCAATCTCTTGTCCCATCCGGACTGATCTTGCAACGCACAGGCTCTGAACATGTCTTCGAGGATTTGATTGGTTCTTTCGTCTGACCATCTGTTTGCGGATGATAGGTGGAACTGAAATTCAGATGTGTACCCAAGGCTTCATGCAACTGCTGCCAGAAATGAGAGGTGAATTGCGTTCCTCTGTCTAACACTATCTTCTTTGGCGCACCATGAAGACAAACGATCCGAGACATGTACAATTCTACCAATACTGCACTGCTGTAGTTGGTCTTGACAGGTATGAAGTGGGCTGACTTGGTTAAGCGGTCCACCACTACCCAAATGGAATCGTAGCCGGCTCGAGTGCGAGGCAATCCGACTATGAAGTCCATGTCGATTTCATCCCATTTCCACTGAGGAATTCGCAATGGTTGCAACAATCCAGCTGGCCTCTGGTGCTTTGCCTTGATCCTTCGACAACTATCACACATAGCCACATGCTCTGCGATTTCCCTCTTCATTCCGTACCACCAGAATTTCTTCTTCAGATCCTGATACATCTTCTCACTTCCAGGGTGAATCGAATAAGCTGTCTCATGAGCTTCCTTGAGGATCAACTCCCGAATAGATTGGACATTGGGAACACACAAGCGGTCTTTGAACCATATCACACCTTCTGCATCTTCCCGAAAATCTTTGCCTCTGCCGTCTAGAATCAGTCACCGGATTTCACTGATCTTCTCATCATTCTTCTGTGCTTCTTTGATTTCCCGCTCCAGGGTAGGTTCCAACTCAATTGTGACTCCTCGCGTATTATTCAGAAATCCGAGACTCAACCTATCAAACTCTTTGGCCAACTCATAAGGCATCGGACGAGCGACCATCAGATTGACTTGACTCTTCCTGCTCAAAGCATCTGCCACTATGTTCGCTTTACCTGGATGGTAGTGAATCTGCAACTCATAGTCTTTGATCAGCTCTAACCATCTTCGTTGCCTCATATTCAGCTCTGACTGAGTGAATATGTACTTCAGACTCTTGTGGTCTGTGTAAACATCACATTTCTGCCCATAGAGATAGTGCCTCCATGTCTTCAGTGCGTGAACCACTGCTGCCAACTCTAGGTCATGGATTAGGTAATTCTGCTCATGAACCTTCAGCTGTTGGGACGAGTAAGCCACAACTCTTCCCTCTTGCATAAACACGCATCCCAAACCTGTGTAACAAGCATCGCAATACACCGAGAAGGGCTTGTGCACATCGGGCAAGACTAAGACAGGCGCTGTAGTCAACTTCTCTTTTAGCGCTTCAAAGGCCTCTTGACATTTCTGGGTCCACTTGAACTCAACCTTGTTGCCTAGCAAAGCTATCATTGGTTTCGCAATCTTCGAAAACCCTTCAATGAACCGCCGATAATATCCGGCCATTCCAATGAAGCTCTTGATTCCTCGAGCATCTGTTGGCGCTTTCCGGTTCAGAATGTCTGCCACTTTCTTCGGATCCACAGCCAATCCTTCTTTGTTGATTATGTGACCCAAGAATAGGACTTCACTGATCCAGAACTCGCACTTGCTCAACTTTGCATACAACTGGTGCTCTCGCAATCTCTGCAATACCATCCTCAAATGACTTGCATGTTCTTCTTCGCTTTGAGAATAAATCAGAATATCATCAATAAATACCACCACAAACTTATCAAGATAGTCCATGAATACACTGTTCATCAAGTTCATGAAGAAAGCTGGTACATTTGTTAGACCGAAAGACATCACAGTGAACTCATACAACCCATACTTGGTAATGAATGTCGTCTTCGAAATGTCTGAAGGTCGGATCCTGAGCTGATGATAACCTGACCTCAGATCTATCTTGGAGAACACGCTAGCTCCTCTCAACTGGTCAAACAGATCCTCTATTCTGGGCAAGGGGTACTTGTTCTTGATGGTGACCTCGTTCAGAGCTCGATAATCGATACACATCCTTTTAGTATCATCTTTCTTCTCTACAAATAGGACAGGGCGGCCCAAGGCGAGGTGCTTGGCCAGATGTAACCTTTCTCTGACAGCTCATCAATCTACTTCTTAAGCTTAACCAACTCCGGTCTGGATATCCTGTAAGCTCTTTTAAAGATGGGGGCGGTTCCAGGAAGAAGCTCTATAGCAAACTCAACTTTCCGCTCTGGTGGCATACCTAGTAAGTCCTTTGGAAACACATCTGGGAACTCAGACACAACCTTAATACTCTCAATTGGGTCTGCTTCGCTGCTATCAACAGCCATCTGATAACAACTTCCTTTCTTTGGCTCAGGCGAGACTAACTCGGTCACCACTTCCTCTCCTAGTGGGGACACCAACTTGATCGTCCTCTTATCACAACTGATAACTGCCTGATACTTATCTAGCCAATTCATCCCTAGGATGACATCTATTCCCTGAGTACCCATTACTATGAGGTTAGCGGGAAACGCTATCCCCCTTATTTCCACCCTTACATTCAAACAAATGCTATCGGTTCGAATTCTACCACTGGCTGAGTCAATTTGAATGGGGGTTGACATGGTAGTAATTAGAAGATTATGTGCTTTTACCCATGATGTAGTAATGAATGAATGCGTTGCTCCAGTATCAAATAACACTTCTACAATGTGGGAGTCGACTGGAAACATACCTACTATCATGCCGGGGGTCTCCTGAACTGCTTCAGCCTCCAAGTGGTTCAGTCTCCCATGATTATAGCGCGGCTGAGAGCGGTTGCCTGTTCCAAGCTGAGACACATTCTGCTTTGCTGGGGCATTGGGGCCTGACTGTTGCTGGGCTACCTTCTTCGGACATTGCATCACCCAATGGCCTTGCTCTCCATAGTGGAAACATGCTCTGTTTCCAACCTGAGCTGGTGCTGCCTGACTGTTCTGCTGGTTTGCTGGGGCAGGAAGACGAGGTGCCTACTGATTCTGCCTCTGGAACTGACCTCCTCCTGACTGATTATTCTGGCGATTCTGATGTTGATGCTAAGGATACTGCCTTCGAAACTGCTGATGCTGGGGTGGACGCTGGTTCTGCCTGAACTGCTGAGTTTGATTGCCTGAGAAACGAGGACGATTGTTGCTTCTAGGCTGGGGTCCACTGATCTTGCGCTTGTGATCCTCCATCTCTTTACGCTTCCTCTCTGTCATGATTGCTCTGTCAATCAGGTGCTGGAATGTCGGGAAGGTATGATTCATCAGCTGATACTGTAGAGGGTCAACCAAGCCTCTCAGGAAACGATACTGTCTCTTGGCGTCGGTGTTGACTTCTTCAGGAGCATAGCGAGACAGCTGCAGAAACCTGTCACAGTACTCACTAACAGACAATGACCCTTGCTTGAGGGCCAGGAACTCCTCCTTCTTCACTGTCATCAGACCTGCAGGAACATGGTACTGACGAAAGCTACCTCTAAACTCTTCCAGGTGATGGTGTCGGGGTTGGCATGGGTGGCGAGATAAGATTCCCACCATGACTGGGCTGCTCCTCTCAACAGACGGGGACCGTACATGACTTTCTCCCTGTCATCACACTGAGAAGTATGCAACTCCCGTTCCACAGTGCGCAACCAGTCTTCAGCATCCATGGGGTCAGAAGAGTGAGCAAACGTTGGGGGATGACCTCTCATGAATTCAGCACGCTTGTCCCTAGGCATCTGAGGCATCTGAGGCTGAGGTGGTGGCTGTTGCTGCTGCTGCTGAATGGCGGCCAGAGTCTGACCAATGGCTTGAACTGCCTGAGTCTGCATGAGGAACATCGGCTCGATCGACATTGGGGGCGGGGGCGGCAGTTGCTGTTGCTGGGGTACCTCATCCTGCTGAGCTGCCTGCTCCTGCTCAGCACGCCTTCCTCCTCTGCGCCTGTTTTCTGACATCTGCAGAATGCAACCACACATCAGAACTGACCTTACAAATCTTGCAGCATAAGAGAAGAGTATAGAATTCTTCAACAACACTGAACAAATGAACATCTTCACTGATCTCCAACACAGACCAACACAGCTTCTCAGATAAAGAGGAAAGTGGAATAAAAGGCTTCCTAACTAAATAACTAACTTCATTAACATATAACAGGTAAACCAAAATGTGGGGGATACCCACACTCTGGTGACAGTCATTACAAAGATCCAACTCATACATAGTTCATCATGACAAACATAAATGCACAGGATATAGCAAACTACCATGTCTAACTAAGACTAACTAAAAGCGAGACTAGCGCTAGGACTATAGCTTCTACGTATATATTTCGTATTAATTACAAGATCTGACTCTGACGATCTATGATTCTAAATTTATCTTGGTCTTGTAGTCGGGGTTGCCATCAGACTGGTGTCCACGCCGAGGTGAGCGGTACGGGTGCTGAGTCCCGACGGGAGCGGGGGAACCATCATCCAGGTGACGACGTTCCACGCGCTCAGCCCGCAGCTGGGTGATCTCAGCACGAGCCCTACTCAGCTCGTCTAATGCATGGTCCAGCTCCGTGTTTAGCACGGCAGCTAGGTTGACTATGCTGCTAACCTAGGATTGTCCTCACCGACAGGTGAGACAATCACGCCTCCTGTGCTGCCATATGGACGGCGGGGGTAATACTTCAGGTTGAGACCCTCAGCTACCCCACCGAGCACTGAGCAGTAGTGCGAAAGCGCACGCCGTGCGGCATCTTGCATGGCCGCCTCAACTGAGTCCCGCTCAGAGATGGAATAGTGCTCTGAGCAGACCTCAGCACCCCAGAGGCTGTTCTCCGGACGACGCACCAAGCAGGTCACCTCCCAGCGATCCGGGTAGACCCCACGACTGTGCTGGAAGACCACACAGCGATACTCGATAGACCAAGTACGCCGGTCAAGTGCCCGACGTAGCAGGGTGTCGAGCGCATCATGGAAGTGACACCCGCGAGCAGCGTCGCGAGTGATGGGTCGAGCAACCCATCCTTCTCGCTCCTAGTCAGCAGAAAAGTCAGTGTCGTGGCTCGAGCTGCTGTCGCCACCTCCGTCGTCTGGGTCTCCTCCAGCAGCTACTCCGGGGGCTGGGGCAATCAGTGGTGGTGCAGGGGGCGCCTCCAGCGGGAGCACAGGGGAGCAGCTCCTCACAGACTCTATCTCCTGCTGGAGCGAGAAAGAAGAGCCCTGCTGCTCCTGCTCCTGTCATCGACGCTCTTGCTCCTCATGCAGGCGGTGGTGCAGCCTCTCCAAGTGACTGGACTGACCGGCCACGGGACGCCGAAGCGGACGCTCCGCGAGACGAGAGGTTAAGAAGGGGATGACAGACTTCCGTGCGGTGTGTCTAAGACAAGCCATCTGCAAAAGACACCGCAAGCATAAGAGTGAGAACAGAACTAATATGACCAGCAAGTAATGAACCATAAATAAATGAAGGATTAGAATAAAACACAATTTTCAGCAAGGTATAATATATAGTAGAACATAGGTTTGGTCGATATGACCAACTTTTGAAGGGATACCAAAGTCAAGGCAGGGACAGAGGTCTATAATCCTTAGGACGACCATTCTACTCTAGGTTAGCGGTCCTACAGTCAGCACGACTTTGATATCACCTATGTCACACCCGGTTTTAGAAGGCAAACCAAATGCGAACCATGTACGTGCCAGGATCAGCAATTCACGTACACATCAGTTACATAACATGGACATCATCACACAGTGCTCAAATAGTATTAAAAAGGGAAAATAATAGTCGATTACATCATATGTCTGAGACATCCACATAGTCTTTACAGTAATCAAAGTGCGAAGACGAAACGTAGATAAACGCGGCCTTCACAGGCAGCCGACTGGGGGGTTGCCGCTAACCCACGCCTAGAACTCGTCGTAGTCTTGGAACTCCTGGAAGTCTCCTTCCTCGACTTCATCTTCTCCTAAGCAGTGGTTGCAATGCGGACAACTTGGGGGGGGGTTGGTGTGTAGAGCAAGGGTGAGTACACATCAACATACTCAGCAAGTATCCTGTTTGGCTGTAGTGGACTAGCTTTATGTGGGGGTAAGTCAAGCAGTTGCTTTTAGTTGGTCAGATTATTATTACTAGTAGAGAAAGCCAAGTTTTAGAATTAACCCACGTTATTAACCCAAACGTACTCCTTCCAAACGAAAAGAATACCACTTACCATTACCATAATCAATACCAAAACCATCATTCTCATTGCCACCTGTAATGCGAACATCTCTGATCAAGTACCACTAATCACTGGAGCTCCCTTGGCCGCTCATAACCGTGAGCACGGCTGATATATCAGTTTCAAACACTCTGCAGAGGTTGTGCACTTTACCCACAAGCCGTGATTCCCTTTCTGCCTGGAGAGAGCTACTCCCCATTGACCACTACCTAGGTGGCCCAGCAGGGCATCACTACGTAGCCTTTACAAAGATTCCCCGGGACTGTAGCCGCCCGTTAGGTTTCCTAAATGTACCGCACTCCTCCCCAAGGGACAAATCAACCTTGGCAGAGCGAGCCGCATACACCGAGCTCCATTAACGGCATGACGGCGAAGCGAACTACACCCCGGTTCTTCTAATTACTCAGCTAAGGGCGTCCCACTCCACCCTCATGGTTGCACTGTTTTCCCAGGCGGTCATCCAACGAACAGGTCCATACGGAGAGGCACTCAAGAAACCGCTCGAGCCCCCCTTGAAGGTCACAAGTAAAACATCATAATAATAGAGGGGAAAACAGTGTATCATTGATAATTCTCATCATGTTCATTGATTAGAGTTGGGCAATAGCATAATACTAAGCAATAATAATCCAACCTAAATAGGTAAACAAGGACATGGATAACAAAAGCTAGTCGATCCTTAGGTATAACTGTGAAATGCGGGAGGTGAATTAAAGAATGTATAGGATAGAGATAGGTCAAGGGACACTTGCCTCCACCAACCGACTGCTGCTCAGGGGCTTCACCTGCGAGTTCTTCGGGCTCTTCAACCGGATCGTTCTCTATGCAGATGCAAACATATATACATCCACACATTTAATACAAAAGAACAGTACACCATACAATAGAATGTAGTAAATAAACAGACGTTCCACGCGGGCTCATAATTAAGGTTAAGAGAGAAAGAGAAAAAAGACAGTCGAGAAACGATCACGTTACATTACTATAAATTAAACTACTTGCTTAATAGAAGGGAATTAATTTGGACACTACGTTTTAGCATAAAGTAAAGTCAAGTTCCACATTTAATCATTATAAACAATTGAAGATGAATGAAAGGGAGTGGTCGCACGGCGAGATGTACGACATAACATTTAGATTGAATTAAGAAGTAAACGACTCGCCGCGTGATAGAGCGCACAACAAGACACTTGCATTACTTATAAAGAGGCGTTAAGCATCGCGCGACGAAACACACGACGACATACATCAACAAAGCTGAGTTTAAAGTGGAATGTCGCGCGTCTGGACACGCGACGTCGCACCTCAAACAACCTGAAATTAAAATAGATCGTCGCGCGACGAAGCGCGCGACATAGCACATTAATAGAATCCGAAATTAGACAAATTCGTCGCGCGACGAAGCGCGCAACGCAACACTTTAATAAATATAAATTAAAAGAATTGTTGCGCGACGAAGCGCGCGACACAGCACGTCGACTACACAAATTAACATCGATTAAAACGGGGTCAAGCGCAGTGCGACTACGGTCACACGCGCGAGAGCGCGCTACGCGTGCTGAGGGCACGTGAGCTGTGCAGACGCGCGGGACGCGAGTCGCCGGGGCACAGGCGTGGGCAGGGGACACGGCCGAGGGCGCGGTGAAAGGGAATTAGGCTTACACCTAGTTCCTAAATAATTTTGGTGGTTGAATTGCCCAACACAAATATTGGACTAACTAGTTTGCTCTAGTACATAAGTTTTACAGGTGCAAAAGGTTCACATTTAGCCAATAAAAAGACCAAGTGTTGGATTCAACAAAGGAGCAACAAGGCAACCGAGGGCTCCTCTGGGTGGAGGCACCGGACTGTCCGGTGTGCACCGGACAGTGTCCGGTGCGCCCAGAGGAATCCAACTCCAACTCTTCGCTCTCGGGAACTCTCGGAGGCCGGCGCGCTATAATTCACCGGACTGTCCGGTGTGCACCGGACATATCCGGTGCTCCAAGGAAACGCCGTCTCCGGAACTCGCCAGCCTCGGGTTCGCGCGGCAGCCGCTCCGCTAAAATTCACCGGACTGTCCGGTGTGCACCGGACTGTCCGGTGTACCAGCGGAGCAACGGCTCTCTGCGACGCCAACGGCTCCCTGCGGAGCATTTATTGCGCGCGCAGCGCGCGCAGACGTCAGACGTGCCCATACCGGTGCACCGGACATCAAACAGTACATGTCCGGTGTGCACCGGACACCCAGGAGGGCCCAGAAGTCAGAAGCTCCAACGGTCAGAATCCAACGGCAATGGTGACGTGGCAGGGGCACCGGACTGTCCGGTGTGCACCGGACTGTCCGGTGCGCCATCGAACAGAAGGATTCCAGCAACGGTCACTTTTGGTGGTTGGGGCTATAAATACCCCAACCACCCCACATTCATTGCCATCCAAGTTTTCCACTTCTCAACTACTACAAGAGCTCTAGCATTCAATTCTAGACATACCAAATAGATCAAGTCCTCTCCAAATTCCACACAACTCCATAGTGACTAGAGAGAGTGATTTGCTTGTGTTCTTTCGAGCTCTTGCGCTTGGATCGCATTCTTTTCTTTCTCATTTGTTCTTGAGATCATCACTCAATTGTAACCAAGGCAAGAGGCACCAATTGTGTGGTGGCCCTTGCGGGGAAGTTTTGTTCCCGGTTGATTGAGAAGAAGAGAAAGCTCACTCGATCCGTGGGATCGTTTGAGAGAGGGAAGGGTTGAAAGAGACCCGGCCTTTGTGGCCTCCTCAACGGGGAGTAGGTTTGAGAGAACCGAACCTCGGTAAAACAAATCCTCGTGTCACACTCTTATTCGCTTGCGATTTGTTTTGCGCCCTCTCTCGCGGACTCGTTTATATTTCTAACGCTAACCTTGCTTGTAGTTGTGTTTATTTTTGAGAATTTCAGTTTCGCCCTATTCACCCCCCTCTAGGCGACTATCAATTGGTATCGGAGCCCGGTTCTTCATTAGAGCCTAACCGCTCGAAGTGATGTCGGGAGATCACGCCAAGAAGGAGATGGAGACCGGCGATAACAAGCCCACTATAAGCCAAGGGAGCACTTCATCTTCATCGGAAGAGTCCCGCACCAAGAGAAGGGAGAAGAAGAAGAGCTCCTCCAAGCGGAAGGAGAAAAGATCTTCCTCTTCTCACCACAAAGAGAAGAAGGAAAAATCTTCTTCTCACAAGCCGCATCGGAGTGGGGACAAGCACAAGAGGATGAGGAAAGTGGTCTACTACGAGACCGACACTTCATCGACATCTACCTCCGGCTCCGACGCGGCGTCCGTCACTTCTAAACGCCAAGAGCGTAAGAAGTATAGTAAGATTCCCCTACGCTACCCTCGCATTCCTAAACATACACCTTTACTTTCCGTCCCATTAGGCAAACCACCAACTTTTAATGGTGAAGATTATGCTATGTGGAGTAATTTGATGCGATTTCATCTAACCTCTCTCCACAAAAGATTATGGGATGTTGTTGAGTATGGTGTACAGGTACCATCCGTAGGGGATGAAGACTACGACACGGACGAAGTGGCCCAAATCGAGCACTTCAACTCCCAAGCCGCAACTATTCTCCTTGCCTCACTAAGCAAGGAGGAATACAACAAAGTACAAGGGTTGAAGAACGCCAAGGAGATTTGGGACCTACTCAAGACGGCGCACGAGGGTGATGAACTCACCAAGATCACCAAGCGGGAAACGATCGAGGGGGAGCTCGGTCGCTTCCGTCTTCGCCAAGGGGAGGAGCCACAAGACATGTACAACCGGCTCAAAACTTTGGTGAACCAAGTGCGCAACCTCGGGAGCGCAAAATGGGATGATCACGAGGTGGTTAAGGTTATTTTAAGAGCACTTATTTTCCTTAACCCTACTCAAGTACAATTAATTCGTGGTAATCCTAGATATCCACTAATGACCCCCGAGGAAGTTATCGGGAATTTTGTGAGCTTTGAATGCATGATTAAGGGCTCCAAGAAGATCAACGAGCTTGATGAACCCTCCACGTCCGAGGCGCAACCCGTGGCCTTCAAGGCAACGGAGGAAAAGAAGGAGGAGTCTACACCAAGTAGACAACCAATTGACGCCTCCAAGCTCGACAACGAGGAGATGGCCCTAATCATCAAAAGCTTCCGGCAAATCCTCAAGCAACGGAAAGGGAAAGATTACAAATCCCGTTCCAAGAAGGTTTGCTACAAGTGTGGTAAGCCCGGTCATTTTATTGCAAAATGTCCTATGTCTAGTGATAGTGACAGGGGCGACGACAAGAAGGGCAAGAGGAAGGAGAAGAAGAGATACTACAAGAAGAAGGGCGGTGATGCCCATGTTTGTCGGGAGTGGGACTCCGACGAAAGCTCAAGCGACTCCTCCGACGACGAGGACGCCGCCAACATCGCCGTCACCAAGGGCCTCCTCTTCCCAAACGTCGGCCACAAGTGTCTCATGGCCAAGGACGGCAAAAAGAAGGTAAAATCAAAGTCCTCCACTAAATATGAAACATCTAGTGATGAGGATGATGATAAAAATGAAGAGGATAATTTGCGCATTCTTTTTGCTAACCTCAACATGCAACAAAAGGAAAAATTGAATGAATTGATTAGTGCTATACATGAGAAGGATGATCTCTTGGATTCTCAAGAGGACTTCCTTATTAAAGAAAATAAGAAGCATGTTAAGGTTAAAAATGCTTATGCTCTAGAAAGAGAAAAATGTGAAAAATTGTCTAGTGAGCTAAGCACTTGTCATGAGACTTTAGACAACCTTAGAAATGAAAATGCAAATTTGTTAGCTAAGGTTGATTCTCATATTTGCAATGTTTCAATTCCTAGAAATGATAATGATGATTTGATTGCTAGGATTGAAAAATTGAACTGTTCTATTGCTAGCCTTAGAAATGAGAATGAGAAACTAATTGCTAAGGCTAAGGATTTTGATGTTTGCAATGCTACTATTTCCGACCTTAGAACTAAAAATGATATGTTGCATGCTAAGGTTGTTGAACTAAAATCTTGCAAACCTTCTACATCTAATGTTGAGCATATTTCCATTTGTACTAGATGTAGAGATATTAATGTTGATGCTATCCATGATCATCTAGCCTTAATTAAAAAACAAAATGATCACATAGCACAACTTAATGCTAAAATTAGAGAGCATGACTTAGAAAATGAAAAATTTAAACTTGCTAGAAGCATGCTCTATAATGGGAGACGCCCTGGCATTAAGGACGGCATTGGCTTCCAAAAGGGAGACAATGTCAAAATTAATGCCCCTCCAAAGAACTTATCTAACTTTGTTAAGGGCAAGGCTCCCATGCCTCAGGATAACGAGGGTTACATTTTGTACCCTGCCGGCTATCCTGAGAGCAAGATTAGAAAAATTCATTCTAGGAAGTCTCACTCTGGCCCTAATCATGCTTTTATGTATAAGGGTGAGACATCTAGATCTAGGCAACCAACCCATGCCAAGTTGCCTAGAAAGAAAACTATTAATGCATCAAATGATCATAGCATTTCATTTAAAACTTTTGATGCATCTTATGTTTTGACTAACAAATCCGGCAAGGTAGTTGCCAAGATTGTTGGGGGCAAACACAAGGGCTCCAAGACTTGTGTTTGGGTACCCAAAGTTCTTATATCTAATGCCAAAGGACCCAAAACCGTTTGGGTACCTAAAACAAAGAACTAAACTTGTTTTGTAGGTTTATGCATCCGGGGGCTCAAGTTGCATACTCGATAGCGGGTGCACGAACCACATGACTGGGGAGAAAAAGATGTTCTCCTCATATGAGAAAAACCAAGATCCCCAACGAGCTATCACATTCGGGGATGGAAATCAAGGTTTGGTCAAAGGTTTGGGTAAAATTGCTATATCACCTGACCATACTATTTCCAATGTTTTTCTTGTAGATTCTTTAGATTACAATTTGCTTTCCGTATCCCAATTATGTCAAATGGGCTACAACTGTCTTTTTACTGATACTGGTGTAACTGTCTTTAGAAGAAGTGATGATTCAATAGCATTTAAGGGTGTGTTAGAGGGTCAGCTATACTTAGTAGATTTTGAAAGAGCTGAACTCGACACATGCTTAATTGCTAAGACTAACTTGGGTTGGCTCTGGCATCGTCGACTAGCCCATGTTGGAATGAAGAATCTTCACAAACTTCTAAAGGGAGAACACATTTTGGGACTAACCGATGTTCATTTTGAGAAAGACAGGATTTGTAGCGCTTGCCAAGCCGGGAAGCAAGTTGGTGTCCATCATCCACACAAAAACATCATGACTACCGATAGGCCACTGGAGCTCCTACACATGGATTTGTTCGGCCCGATCGCTTACATAAGCATCGGCGGTAGTAAGTATTGTCTTGTAATTGTGGATGATTATTCTCGCTTCACTTGGGTGTTCTTTTTACAGGACAAATCTTATACCCAAGAGACCCTAAAGGGATTCTTGAGACGGGCTCAAAATGAGTTCAACTTAAGGATCAAGAAAATTAGAAGCGACAACGGAACGGAGTTCAAGAACTCTCAAATTGAAGGCTTTCTTGAGGAGGAGGGCATCAAGCATGAGTTCTCTTCTCCCTACACTCCACAACAAAATGGTGTAGTGGAGAGGAAGAATCGAACTCTATTGGACATGGCAAGAACCATGCTTGATGAGTACAAGACACCGGATCGGTTTTGGGCCGAGGCGGTCAACACCGCCTGCTACGCCATCAACCGGTTATATCTTCACCGAATCCTCAAGAAGACATCTTATGAACTCCTAACCGGTAAAAAGCCCAATATTTCATATTTTAGAGTTTTTGGTAGCAAATGTTTTATTCTTGTCAAAAGAGGTAGAAAATCAAAGTTTGCTCCTAAAACTGTAGAAGGCTTTTTACTAGGATATGACTCAAACACAAGGGCATATAGAGTCTTTAATAAGTCCTCAGGACTTGTTGAAGTTTCTTGTGACGTTGTGTTTGATGAGACTAACGGCTCTCAAGTAGAGCAAGTTGATCTTGATGAAACAGGTGAAGAACAGGCTCCATGCATAGCACTAAGGAACATGTCCATTGGGGATGTGTGTCCTAAGGAATCCGAAGAGCCTTCAAATGCACAAGATCAACCATCCTCCTCAACGCAAGCATCTCCACCAACTCAAATTGAGGATAAGGCTCAAGATGTTGAACAAGAAGATCAAGAAGATGAGACACCTCATAATGACGGCAACGATCAAGGGGGAGATGCAAATGATGAGGACAAGGAGGATGATCAACCAAGGCCGCCACACCCAAGAGTCCACCAAGCAATACAACGAGATCACCCCGTCGACACCATCCTCGGCGACATTCATAAGGGGGTAACTACTCGATCTCGTGTTGCTCATTTTTGTGAACATTACTCGTTTGTTTCCTCTATTGAGCCACACAGGGTAGAGGAAGCACTTCAAGATTCGGATTGGGTGATGGCGATGCAAGAGGAGCTCAACAATTTCACGAGGAACGAGGTATGGCACTTAGTTCCACGTCCTAACCAAAATGTTGTAGGGACCAAGTGGGTCTTCCGCAACAAACAAGATGAGCATGGTGTGGTGACAAGGAACAAAGCTCGACTCGTGGCCAAGGGTTATTCACAAGTCGAAGGTTTGGATTTTGGTGAAACCTATGCACCCGTAGCTAGGCTTGAGTCAATTCGTATATTATTGGCCTATGCTACTTACCATGGCTTCAAGCTTTATCAAATGGACGTGAAGAGTGCCTTCCTCAATGGACCAATCAAGGAGGAGGTCTATGTTGAGCAACCTCCCGGCTTTGAGGACAGTGAGTATCCTAACCATGTTTATAGGCTCTCTAAGGCGCTTTATGGGCTCAAGCAAGCCCCAAGAGCATGGTATGAATGCCTTAGAGATTTCCTTATTACAAATGGCTTCAAAGTCGGCAAAGCCGATCCTACTTTATTCACTAAGACTCTTGATAATGATTTGTTTGTATGCCAAATTTATGTTGATGACATCATATTTGGGTCTACTAACAAATCTACATGTGAAGAATTTAGTAGGATCATGACACAAAAATTCGAGATGTCAATGATGGGGGAGTTGAAGTATTTTCTAGGATTCCAAATCAAGCAACTCCAAGAGGGCACCTTCATTAGCCAAACGAAGTATACTCAAGACATTCTAAGCAAGTTTGGAATGAAGGATGCCAAGCCCATCAAGACACCCATGGGAACAAATGGGCATCTCGACCTCGACACGGGAGGTAAGTCCGTGGATCAAAAGGTATACCGGTCGATGATTGGTTCATTGCTATATTTATGTGCATCTCGACCGGACATTATGCTTTCCGTTTGCATGTGTGCAAGATTCCAAGCCGACCCTAAGGAATCACACCTTACGGCCGTGAAACGAATCTTGAGATATTTGGTTTTTACTCCTAAGTTTGGGCTTTGGTACCCTCGGGGATCCACTTTTGATTTGATTGGGTATTCGGATGCCGATTGGGCGGGGTGTAGGATTAATAGAAAGAGCACATCGGGGACTTGCCAGTTCTTGGGAAGATCCTTGGTGTCATGGGCTTCAAAGAAGCAAAATTCGGTCGCTCTTTCCACCGCCGAAGCCGAGTATATTGCCGCAGGCCATTGTTGCGCGCAATTGCTTTGGATGAAGCAAACCCTGCGGGACTACGGTTACAAATTAACCAAAGTCCCTTTGCTATGTGACAATGAGAGTGCAATCAAAATGGCCGACAATCCCGTCGAGCACAGCCGCACTAAGCACATAGCCATTCGGTATCATTTTCTTCGGGATCACCAACAAAAGGGGGATATCGAGATTTCTTACATTAATACTAAAGATCAATTAGCCGATATCTTTACCAAGCCTCTTGATGAACAATCTTTTACCCGACTTAGGCATGAGCTCAATATTCTTGATTCTAGAAATTTCTTTTGCTAAACTTGCACACATAGCTCATAAATATACCTTTGATCATGTCTCTTTTATATATGCTATGACTAATGTGTTCTCAAGGTTATTTCAAACCAAGTCATAGGTATATTGAAAGGGAATTGGAGTCTTCGGCGAAGACAAAGGCTTCCACTCCGCTCTACTACTTATCCTTCGTCGTCGCTCCACATCACCTCTCCAACTTTGGTATAATCTTCACTCATTCATTTCATGACCAAAGGGGGAGAAAGTATTTCATTGGGCTCTAATGATTCCGTTTTTGGCGATTCATGCCAAAGGGGGAGAAAATATGAGCCCAAAGCAAAAGGACCGCACCACCACTAATTTTAAATTTGATGATTTTCAATGGTAAATTTCAAAATTGGTATCTCTTTGTGTTCTAAAGGGGGAGCAAGTAGTATTTTCAAAATTGATGGAAAGCCCTCTTGAACACTAAGAGGAGACCTTATTTGAGGGGGAGTTTTGTTTGGTCAAAGGAAAAGCATTTTGGAACAAGGAAGAAATTTTTCAAAACTTAAAAATGCTTTGCAAATCTTATTCATTTATCTTTGACTATCTTGCAAAATCTTAAAATGACTTTGAAAAAGAATTTACAAAAGAATTTGCAAAAACAAAACTTATGGTGCAAATGTGGTCCAATATGTCAAAAACAAAGAAACCATCCATGCGCATCACATAAGTATTTATATTGGCTCAATTCCAAGCAACCTTTGCACTTACATTATGCAAACTAGTTCAATTATGCACTTCTATATTTGCTTTGGTTTGTGTTGGCATCAATCACCAAAAAGGGGGAGATTGAAAGGGAATTAGGCTTACACCTAGTTCCTAAATAATTTTGGTGGTTGAATTGCCCAACACAAATATTGGACTAACTAGTTTGCTCTAGTACATAAGTTTTACAGGTGCAAAAGGTTCACATTTAGCCAATAAAAAGACCAAGTGTTGGATTCAACAAAGGAGCAACAAGGCAACCGAGGGCTCCTCTGGGTGGAGGCACCGGACTGTCCGGTGTGCACCGGACAGTGTCCGGTGCGCCCAGAGGAATCCAACTCCAACTCTTCGCTCTCGGGAACTCTCGGAGGCCGGCGCGCTATAATTCACCGGACTGTCCGGTGTGCACCGGACATGTCCGGTGCTCCAAGGAAACGCCGTCTCCGGAACTCGCCAGCCTCGGGTTCGCGCGGCAGCCGCTCCGCTAAAATTCACCGGACTGTCCGGTGTGCACCGGACTGTCCGGTGTACCAGCGGAGCAACGGCTCTCTGCGGCGCCAACGGCTCCCTGCGGAGCATTTATTGCGCGCGCAGCGCGCGCAGACGTCAGACGTGCCCATACCGGTGCACCGGACATCAAACAGTACATGTCCGGTGTGCACCGGACACCCAGGAGGGCCCAGAAGTCAGAAGCTCCAACGGTCAGAATCCAACGGCAATGGTGACGTGGCAGGGGCACCGGACTGTCCGGTGTGCACCGGACTGTCCGGTGCGCCATCGAACAGAAGGATTCCAGCAACGGTCACTTTTGGTGGTTGGGGCTATAAATACCCCAACCACCCCACATTCATTGCCATCCAAGTTTTCCACTTCTCAACTACTACAAGAGCTCTAGCATTCAATTCTAGACATACCAAATAGATCAAGTCCTCTCCAAATTCCACACAACTCCATAGTGACTAGAGAGAGTGATTTGCTTGTGTTCTTTCGAGCTCTTGCGCTTGGATCGCATTCTTTTCTTTCTCATTTGTTCTTGAGATCATCACTCAATTGTAACCAAGGCAAGAGGCACCAATTGTGTGGTGGCCCTTGCGGGGAAGTTTTGTTCCCGGTTGATTGAGAAGAAGAGAAAGCTCACTCGATCCGTGGGATCGTTTGAGAGAGGGAAGGGTTGAAAGAGACCCGGCCTTTGTGGCCTCCTCAACGGGGAGTAGGTTTGAGAGAACCGAACCTCGGTAAAACAAATCCTCGTGTCACACTCTTATTCGCTTGCGATTTGTTTTGCGCCCTCTCTCGCAGACTCGTTTATATTTCTAACGCTAACCTTGCTTGTAGTTGTGTTTATTTTTGAGAATTTCAGTTTCGCCCTATTCACCCCCCCTCTAGGCGACTATCACGCGGGGCTGGGCACGGCCGCCGGGGCGCATGGCGAGGGCGCAGCCGCCAGGGCACGGCCGGGAAGGGGAGTGGCTCGCCGGGCGCGGGGAGGCCGCCGGGGGGGCAGGGCGCGGCCGCGAGGGGCGGCGCGGGGGGGGGGGGGCGGGGCTCGCTGGGGCACGGGGAGGCGCGGCCACGGGAGGGCGCGAGCGCGTGGGCCGAGGGGCGGCGCGAGGCGCGCGGGCCGAGGGGCGGCACGGGGCACGCGGACCGAGGGCGGCGCGGGGCGCACGGGCCGAGGCGGCACGGGGCATGCGCGAGCAGGGCGCGGGGGCACGCGCGAGCAGGGGATGAAGAAGGGAGAGAGAGGGAGAGAGAGAGAGAAGGGAAGGGGAGGGGAAAACTCACCTCCGGGGATCCAAATTCTGGCGATCTCGACTCCAAACCCTAGGGCACCACGGGGGGAGAGAGAGAGAGGTGGAAGAAGGAGAGGGAGGTTACTGCGCGGGAGAAATCAAATGAGCCAAACGGATCTAGGGAAGGGGGCGCAGGGGGTGGGCAGGGGCGCCAGGGGCGTGCGGGGCCGGACCGGGTCGGGCTGAGCCGGGCTAGGCTGGGTCAAATCGCGGATCGAAACCCATGACATGCATGACCATTAAACGGAATCAAATCGCGAACCGAAATCCGAAACGGAACGAGACGAACACGCGACATCAGACAAAGAAATGTGCTTCGGCATGATGCAACACCCATGACACTTAGGTTTTGTTTATACATGACATGGACACCTGTCACTATACTGGTTTGAAATTGGGAAAAAGGAGGCGAAGCGGGAAGAGAAAAGAGAGTAACGCCCGAATTTGGTGAGAGACAAGAAGAAAAATTCTACTTCCAAATTCAGGGCGTTACATCCTCTGATACCACTTCTATCACACCTGGCTTTAAGAAACAAAGCCAGGTGCATCTCATACATGCGCCAAAGAAGACAACATATATAATAACAGAGTGTATAGAGATAAATGTCACAATATAATCAGAGTATTTATTACATAGCGGAAGACTTACAAAAATAAAAGATAAATATAACAGGATCTAAAAATACATCCTTGGCGCGAGAAAGTCAACTGGGAGACGACGACCTAGACCTCTCTCGAATACAGCGGAATATCCACCATGCGCCTCATTCAGTGGTACATGTTCTTGACCTATGGGGGGTGTGAGACAGCAAGGGTGAGCTCACACATGTTCATCGCTCAACAAGTTGTGGGGAATAATGTGGCATGAACTCGCCAAAGGTGGGAGCTCATGAAGTGTAAGGCTGATCAACAATAGGGGTTAAAGCTGAGCATTGCTTTTATAAGTTGGTCAAAATTTTATTAGCAGTTACTAAGTGTAAGTAAATACCAAAACTTAAATAAAGTAATAGAACAAAATTAATAAATAATCCCATGCATATGCAAATGACAAATTGAATTTAAGTTCCATAAATAAATCATCGGAGAGTCCTGAGCTGCTCATGACCGTGAGCTCGGCTAGTATACCAGTTTTACACTCTGCAGAGGTTGTACCCTTTACCCACAAGTCGTGTTTCCCATGTCGCCAGGGCTAGCTAGACCCTTAGACACTACCGAGGTGAATGGCTAGGGATCCACTACGAGGCCTTTACAAAGTTCCACTAGCTTCCGAAAACCCGCTACAGTTTATGGGAAGAGCACTTGCAAGAATCCCCCGTCTGACCGCCATCGCAGCAAATCAACCCGAGAACCTCCTTGCATGCAACTCCCCTACTGCCCTTGCCCCTTTCGGGTAAGGTAGTCTTCCACTAGCTTTCCTAATTAGTTAGCCAAGGGGTCCCATTCCTCCCTTGTGGTGGCACGTGTTTCTCAAGTTAAGCTCCATGTTCCAATTAACAATAATATAATGATCTTGACATGAACATAAACAAAATAATAAAATAACTGGAACATGGATAATAATGAAATATTAACCCAAAACCATATAAAGCAATAGCAAACTACCCAAGTGATTCAGGGGTAAGCAAGGTAATGAGATAAACAATCTAGGGTGACCTATCAGGTCCCATCAAAATTAAACCTATGCATGGTAAATGATTACAAAGAACATTATTGGGTAACAAAAGTGAATCAAGGGCACAACTTGCCTGGCACTTGAGATTCCAGTTACCAGGGTGATTCTTCAAATCCTCGTGATCGCACTGCTAGTCGTAGCAATACAAACAAACATGGTATATACAAAATTAACATCACACCAAACATAAGTACAAGCGGAATAATAATAATAATTTATGCGTGGCTACGGGATCGCGGAATCGAGAACTACTAAGATCGGAGTTACGATTAAGGAGTTATGATTTTATAGAGGATCTATGTGATTAAAATATTAAACTATATTATAATTTGGTTAATATAAATCATTTGAGAGGTTATTATATAAATAGTTATCTCAACTTAAATATAAGTTATAAATTGACCATAGATCATATTCTAGTAGATTACAATTATAAGCAGTTTAACTAGACTAACTCACATAAGTTAAATAAAGATCTAATTATAAAATAAAGAGACTTGGTATGATAATTGCTGTTATTGCATAGTAAATATTTATACGAGACTAACGCAACTTGAACGGATCAAATCGGAGTTAAAACGCAGGAGTTATGAATTTCCTAAGGTTTTATGTATTTGATATAAGATTAATTAGGAGATGAATTTTATTATTGTTTTCATGTCAAAACAGAGGAAACAGGTGATAAACAACATTATTACAAAATTATAGAAATTGGAATGGGTCAATTTGGAGTTCATATGAATTTTCTAGGGTTTAAACAAGTTTCTGCAATTATTTTTGTGTTGAAAATCTATTTATGATATTATTTATCTGATTTTCCTTATTATCCGGACTGCGCATCAATTTTCAGAGAAGGCAGGGGCCACGGGGTAAAATGTCCTAGACACAGAGCGCACAGCGCTAGGACGGCAGGTTGATATGCCGGAAACGGAGGGGTTTTCCTGCAAATACGCATGGCCAAAGAGGTATCGGGAACTATGGGCCGCCCGATCACTTCAACGGCCTAGATTAAATCCTATCTAAAGTGAAGCGGTATTCTCTCTCTAATCCTGGCCATTCGAAAAGGATCCAACAACCCAGATTTAACCCTTGCCCAAACATTTCGCACGACCAATCTAAGCCATCCGTTCAAATCCAACAGACCACAGCATGCTCCCTCATTTCGACCACCAGGGCGGCGGTGCTCCTGGATCGCGCGGCGGAGGTCTCACCGGAGAAATCTGATCCGGAATCACGGAGTGCCCAGCACCCGTTCGACAACAGATTCGCAACTACGAAAACGAGATGAACACGATGGCGTATGACTTACCCATGATTCGGTTGAGGGTGGTGTCGCCCGCCGGTCTTTGGTGGCTTCTCGGCGACCCGACTACGCCGGTGACAAATTCCCGTCGAACGCTAGCTTATCCGGCCCGAGACTCCCACGAACCCGATCCTGGTGATCACGTGGAGCTCCAGTATGGTATGCCTTGGCCGGAGGGCCACCCCAGGGGAGGGTCAATGGTGGCAGCTACGCACATGGTTCCACGCCCACCTGTTGCCGCGTTGCAGCGAGCGACGAGCCACATCCACTCGACGCAACCCCTGGCGCGGTTGCTCAGGACACGGTCGGGCTCCAGGAGCCATGGCAGCGCGACCACGAGCACTTTCAGGGGGACAAGATGAAGCAGGGACGGCATTTGAGGATCTGACGCCACCGCAAGCACAGGTCACACACGCAGATTGCTAAGCTCCTCTACATCGCATGGTTTTGGTGTCTTCATCCTCATGGCTAGCTACTCCTACCAGCACCAATGGCCAAGAGGGCGGGGCGGTCGGACCTATATATACACCCATGGCTTCGGTTGGAAGGGGCGCAGTCCGCATCACGGTCAAGAATGGTGGCTGCCTCACGAGATTATGGGAGGTAGAGGGTGTCCACTGTGCACAAGCCACCATATATTAGTGCACGTAGTTAGGGACGGTCAGCTGGGGGCCTGGAGACCCGGGGTTGTTGAACGGAACCATGAGGTTGCAGCAATTTCGGATCGAGCTCGCGGCGCACGCTGTTCTCATTGGGGAGGAAGGAGATAGACCCGACAAGTCGGTCCCGCGCACAGTGAAATAGGGCATCGGGCCCACGGAACAGCGCCTGGATTCCATAGTTAGCGCGTGCCAGAGTGGACATGGGGTTGTGCCGCGTGGAGAGTTTGGCAATTGGGCCGAAAAGAACAAAGTTGGCCCAGGCATGTTCTTCCCTTTTTTCCCCATTTTCTCTTCTTATTTTCCAAATTCAAATTCCAATTCAAATTAAATTTCAACTTGTGGCAAATTCACTCTCAGATTAACAGTACAATTTGGACATACCTAAAAGTGTGATGAATTTATTTATTTATAACTTTATTTTGTGTTGTATAATATTTCTCTCTCTTTCTTATTTCCAATTCTATAAATTGTGCCTTTGAGATAAATCTAAATTCTCAAATCATTACTATGTATTTTTTATTAGTGTCACCATTTAATCAAATGCACAAACAAAACTCCAACATGATGCATGGCTTTTCTTTTTGTGTGTTTTAGTAAAGAATTATTCTCTTTTAATTAGGTTTAGTCACAGGTCTCAAGAAGTAGATGGCAAATCACATAAGGAGATCAACCCTTTTATAAGTCTTATAATTTGGGTATTACACATACATATTGATTCAATTAAAAATTTTATTTATATAGATAGAAAGTTGGAAATAAAACTAGTATGATGATTCATAAGGCTCTGTTTGCAACCTCTAGAGTTGATAGTTAGCCGTTAAAACTAGTTGTAGAGGTTTCAAATACTTTAACTAATTGTTAGCTAACTCACATGTTACAATTAGTTCATTAGTTGGCTCAACCCATCTAACAATTTGTTAGCTGTCTAACTGTTAGCTTTATTGAAGTGTATAAATAGAATGACTACCTTCTCTCATCCTCTTAAGCTTTTGGGTTCAACTGGTTAATGCGTTCACTTAACATAGTATTGAAGTCAAAGGTTTTGAGTTTGAATCCTAGCAGATGCTTTATTTGTGCATTCACCCATTTATTTCCACATTTGCGTCTTTCTCTCTAGTTGCACGTGAGTGGGAGTGTTGAAGTGTATAAGTGGATTGGTTACATTCTCCTATCAGTTTAATCTTTTGGGTTGAACTTGTTAGTGCGTTCATTCTAACATGCTCTAGGGGTTTCAAATGGAGCCTAACTTATAAGACATTGCATTGTGATACCTTAATATGGATATGTCATATTTTTTGATAGAGGTACACCTAATATATTTCCACATGGTAATCACAGTCGTCTCTTTAAACACATGTAGCTTTCAAGAAATCATCATCATAAATAGCTTTGATTCAACAGTGGTGAAGCCACAAGGGTCCAAATTGAACCAACCGATCTAATACCACTTCAAGGGACCCGACGCCTAAGGAGGTGAATTGGAAAACTTCAAAAACTACTTAAACTGAGGCCTATAATTTTTATCTGGTCAAACCTATGCAAGAAAGTAACCTATCTAGATGTACAACTATAATTTTGCTAGATGTGTTGATATCTCTACCTTAAAAGGTACGCATTCTAGATTCCAATCATATCGTTAGCCTAGCAAGCTAAATTAGGAAAGTAAGTACGCAATCCAGGTAAGAAATATATAAAGTGTGTAAGCTTAATTAAGATAGAGATGCAAATTTGCATTAATTGCTCTGATATTTTTATCGAGGCATGAGAAGATCATGCTTGCCTATAGTCCTTGTTAGAGGCCTTCGCAAAAATAACCTTGCAAGGGTCAAGCTATCAGTTGGGTAGCTCTATGGATTGCTCTGAGCCTTCCTCAAGCTCAAGTGGTTCTCTGAGATGGCTTCTCTCAGACAGCTTCTCACTGTCCTCACTATCAATCTTCTAGCCAAAGCGTCATAGGCCTCGTTCCCTCCGATACGTGATGATAGCCACACCATAAATGCGATTAGTGTGATCTCACAAGACTAAAAGCATGTTCAAGTACAACATTGATAATGAAATTCGCCTAGAAGGGGGTAAATAGGTGAAATCTGAAAATTATAAACTTTAAACACAAACTTCACATGAGATTAGAGTTAGAACGAGTATAGATGAAATCGGAGTGCGGAAGAGTAGTTCTTCTTGCTATGAGTTACTCAATCAATGTGGATAACTTTGGGAGCCAACTCAAAATGATCGCAAGCAAGAGAATTAGAGAGGGGAGAGGGAAGAAACAAATCACAAAGATTGTGATCAATGCAAAGACACGGGCGAATTGTTTCTCGAGGTTCAATTCCAAAGTGTTTACGTCCCCGTTGAGGAGTCCACAAAGGACAGGTCTCTTTCAACCCTTTCCCTATCTCACATGGTCACGTAGACCAGATGAGTTTTTCTAACTATCACGGGGACACCAAGTCCTGCAAGGATCTCCACACAAAGTATTCAGAGTCTCTTGCCTCGCTTTACAATTAAGAGAATGAGGAAGGGAGTGAGAATGAAAATCTCAAATCAAGAACACAAGAACTCACAACTCTCTTTTTCTCAAAGCCGCTAAGTCAGTCAAATGAAAATCGAATCAAACGTGGTGCAGAATTGGCTTTGAATGCTTGGAGAGGTTGGACTTAATGTGTAGAAGGTTGGAGTGAGACTTGTGTTTTCAATGTGCTGGTTGGGGGTATTTATAGACCCCAACCACCAAAAGAGTCGTTAGGAAAAAGTGGTTGAATTCTATCTATGGAGTGGTGCACCGGACAGACTGCCCGATCAGTAGTCGTTTTGACCTGTTTCTGTGCTCTCAGAGGTCCGGTGTGCCACTGGTGCACCAAGCCTTCCAAAACGTGAAAAATAACTCTCTACGTAAGAGGTCTCGTGTGCCACTGGTGCGCTAAGCCTCCGAAGATTGAAAACACCCTTTTAGAGTAAGAGGCCCGTTGTGCCACCGGTAAGGCAAACCTCCAAAGTCTGAAAACACCCTTTCTGAGTAAGAGGTCCGGTGCGTCACCGGTGCGCCAAAAGAGAGCAGGCAAGGCCAAACTTGGGTATTTCTTATTTGACTTGACTTGGCTCTTCTCTTTGCCACTTCTATGACTTAGACAAGCATATTTAGAGGTCATCCAACTAGTCTAAGTCACAAAATTTGAATATTATGATTTCTCTAACTCATATTCCTGTTTTGGCTCGAACTAGCTTCTAGAGTGAATTGTTGAATCTGAGCTTTCGAACCTATTTAAATGAATCAAATAGGTTCCTATGGGAGTATTCAACTTTTCCAAAGTATATAACTAGGCAAAGTTCAACTATTCCAAGTTTTACCCCTTTTTGGTTCGTTTTGAGCTGTTTCTGACTTAAAATATGAATTGTTGCACTTATGAACCTGTGAATCAATGACTAGGCAAACTAGTTAGTCCATAAGGTTGTGATGGTCTTCAAACACCAAAATCAATTAGAGAAAAATGATTAAGGCCATTTCCCTTGCCAAACCAAGCTCCAACTTCTAGAGCACTTGGTTCACGCTAAAGTCGGTGGATTGCATTTATTACTCAACAAGAGCTCCTATCCGCCTAGGTATCTACTATCAAAGCATCCGAGCTCTTGTAGATGCTCTAGGAAGTTTGTAATATCTCCCATCATATAGTAAGGACACTCAGCCAAGAGATTTGCTCTCTTAACTTACGGTCTTGGTGGGTTTCTCAACAACATGGAACAGGCAGGACTTAATGGCAAGCTAAAGCACATGATAAACATCGTCATGTCCTTGTGTTCTTACTCTTTGTATTGTGCTTTACTTATATGTGCAGTGCATGTGGTTTTATGGTTTGCTCTTGATCTACTCGTGGTTAAGCTTTTGACTTTGGAGAGGTGACTAATTAATATTAGTCTCCATAGTCCACACACTACTAGGAACCTGAGTAATTTACTACTGGAAGTACTTTTTATCGACCAGTTTTTTAAATTGTGTGTTTGAGTCCATGCGATATGCTAAAAAATGGCCCAACTTGATATTTTGGCCCACTAAAAGATGGAGCGGAGGCTTGTCGGCAAACCGTACGATAGCATGAATCGGGCCGGCCAATAACATGACCCTATTCAAATCTCCTCTCTCGACTTGCCTCCACGAGTTGCTTAAAAGCGAAATCGGCGTAGCTTTGATTTAGGAATTTGGCTAGGACGGTTCTGGCTGAAAGGTCCAAAACCCTCTTCTATTCGTCCAAGCTCCGCACGATGTGATACAAACATGGTTTTTTTACTGTCTGAATGGTCAGAACTTGACGACGAAGTTTATCACTGGTGTGTTTAGTTTGTGAAGTCACTTTATACCGTAGAAGGTGATGCATCAAGAGTTTACTACATAAATTTTAGTGGAATCATCTCATTCGTCATGTATATAGTAATTATAGCTTATAAAGAATAAAGTGGTGATGGATTAACTCATTCTATTCCACAAACCACGAAAAGAAAGTCTGGATGTAGAACTTTTTTTGAACGAAGATCTGGATGGAGAACTTACCTGCACCATTCTACTAAACAGACTGCCTGTTGTGGTCCGGCTGCGATTTGTTCCTTTACTTAATGAACTGCTAGCTTTGAGAGTGTTTTGTAACAAGTAGAGGAGAGTTGATGTTGTCGACAACCAATAGGCAAGCTCTCCAGAACTTTCTGCTCCCTATAAAGTAATGTACTCGGGTGATGAGTTTCTCAAGTACTTGCTTGCCAACATCGTCTTACTTCAAGGAAAAGGTTAGGTGGCATGCAATGTGAATAACAACCTCAACTGATGACCTAATTATTTGGATGATTCGATCAAATATGTTAGTCTTCTCTGCTTCAAATGAATGCCAGTGTAGGAGTGTAATACTCAAGTTGTATACCAAGAGTAATAAAGAGAGCTCCTCATTTTGTGTGTCTTATTTGCATCATAAAAAGAGCACCTATGTAATTGAGAGTGACTAAATAAAACAATTATGCTAAAATAAAGAAAAAGTGCATTTGTTGGAGTTTTATGTGTTGTGCATTAAATAAAACCATGAGGATAAAAATAATAAGGTATTAATTATTTGAAGCTTGATTTAACCCTAAATTTGAAATTAGGGTTTTGAAAATAAGGAAAAGAGAAGAGATAGGAAAATATAAATAAAATGTATAAATAATTATCTTCAGTCTTAGTATTTTTAATGGCAAAAATAGAGTTTATAAATGAAGATCCACAAAAAGTTTGAATTAAATCAAATTGGGTTTGAAAATAAAGAAAATGGAAAGAAAAATGAAAAAGATAAAGATAAAAACCTTACCTGGGCCCTGAACCTGGAATTCGGCCCAACTTACCTTTCCCTCCGTGCGGCCCATCTCCGCTTACAGGCGCGCGCAGCCAACTTACAGGCGGGGCCGCTCTGTCAGCCGGTACACAGCGCTCCCCACACTCATGTCACTGCACCGTGGCCCCCACCCGTCGGCTGCTTATCCAGCGCGCCCGCGATCGCGTTACACTGCCCTGCGGGACCCGCTTGCCAGCTGCTCCCCGCTCCGCGCGATTGTCGCCATGGCCGAACGGCTCCTATCCACCGAACCGCGCGCAATTCGCGCCACCAGCTCCGCTTACCTCGCAAACGCCCTATAACATCGAAGCCAAACCCTCTCCGCTCTCCTCTCAACCACCGGCGACCTCGAACCATCCACTCGTGCTCTCCAATTTGACCGTGCAAGCTCCTGGGCGGAAGTGAGAAGCCGCCGCCGTCGCTGACCTCTTTGCGCCGTAGTTGGGCCTTCGGCAAACGACTGGGGTGCTGCGCGGGGCCCTAGGATCGTGTCGGTGACTTTGGCGGGGGTTGCGGAGCATCGAGATCGGGCGAATTTCTCGCCGTCGCTTCACCACCGCGACGAATCCGCCCCGCACCGTCGCCAGGAGACTCGGCGCCACAATCGTCGGTGAGTATGCACCCACCGTGTTCGCGCGGCCATCCTTGTCATTTTGCGCATGTCGAATCGGGGAACAGCGCTAGGATCCACCGGTCAGTGGGGTCGCCGGCGTGGGGAGACCGCCAGTGCGCCACCGTCGGTAGCGATTGGGTTGGGGAAGATAGACTCGCGCCGTCAGATGGAGATTGGACGGTGTAGATTAGGCAGAATTCACCGCCTCGGCCTGATCTCGTGCTAACCGTTGGATCGTCGACGTATGGACTGGATCGGATCGGGTGTATTTTAATCTCAACCGTTGAACGTTGATCCGATGGCCCGGTTCCATACCGCTTCGTTGCGTTCAGCGATTTAATCTGGGCCGCACACTGGTGATCCAACGGCCGAAACCTTCCCATACCCCTTCGCGGGGCAGTTTTTCTAAAGAGACCCCCTGCTTTCGTAGAATCAACCCGCCGTCCACCTATTACTATTCACTGTGCCTAGTATCTCTTGCGCAAAGACCCCTGTGTTTTCTGGAATTCGAGGCCCAGTCCAGAGCACGTTTAAAACGTATAAATGAATTAGTAAATGTATTTTTAATACAAAAATAATTCCTAGAACTTAGTTAATTCATAGAAAATTCATTTTAGCTCCAAATTGGTCCATTCCAGTTCCTAAATTTTTGTAATAATATTGTCTACGCATTAGTGCCTCTGTTTTAGCATGAAAGGCTCATTTAAATTTATCTAATACTTAATCTTGTATTAAATACATAAAAGCTACAGAAATTCATAACTTGAAATATATAACTCCAAATTTAGTGATTCCAGTTCCTATGGTTTCATTTTAATGTGTAGATTTTTACTGTATATTTCATTCATCTGTTTGGTGTGATGTTGATTTTGGCTATACTATGTATGTAATGTGTTGATGCGAGTAGACGAGCAAGCCACTGTGGAAACTGAGGTTCAGCAAGTAGAGATAGCTGAGCAGGAGCTCATTACAGGCAAGTTGTGCCCTTGATCACTTACTTTTCCCAGCCATGTTCTTATTAATTTTAATGATCTGCATAGGTTAATTTTGATGGGATCCTTTATGTACCCCAGTTTTGATTACCTCTATACCTTGTTCACCCCTGGAATATTTTTTGGTAGTACTTGCTATTGCTTTATGTGGATTGGGTATGGAGATTCATTATTCATGATTATTCTGTTATTATCTTGTTATTATTATTGTTCATGTTAAGATCATTAAATTAATGGGAACATGGAGCGACCACCCGGGAAAACAGTGCTACCACAAGGGTTTAATGGGACGCCCTTGGCTGACTAATTAGGAAAGCTAGTGGAAGACTACCTTACCCGAAAGGGGCAAGGGCAGTAGGGGAGAGGTCAGTGTAGGGAGGTCCCTGGTTGATTTTGCTGCGATGGCGGTCAGCCAGGAACCCTGCACTGGATCTTCCTATAAACTGTAGCGGGTTTTCGGAAGCTAGTGGAACTTTGTAAAGGCCTCGTAGTGGATCCCTAGCCATTCACCTCGGTAGTGTCTAAGGGCCTTGCAAACCCAGGCGACATGGGATACACGACTTGTGGGTAAAGATGCGCAACCTCTGCAGAGTGTAAAACTAGTATACTAGCCGTGCTCACGGTCATGAGCGGCTCGGACCCTCACATGATTAACTATGGAACTTAAGTTTAATTTGACATTTGCATCGCATTTGGGATTATTTTACTATTACTGTTCTTTATTATTAATATTAAGGTTTGGTATTTACTTACACTTAGTAATTGCTAATAAAATTTTGACCAACCTATAAAAGCAATGCTCAGCCTTAGCCTTTATTTCATTGATCAGCCTTACACTACATGAACTCCCACCTTTGGTGAGTTCATGCCACATTATTCCCCACGACTTGTTGAGCTATGAACGTATGTGAGCTCACTCTTGCTGTCTCACACCCCCCCCCACAGGAGAAGAGCAGGTGGTTGAAGAGGAGCCGCCCAACACTGAGGAGTTCGATCTGATCTAGGTGGCGTTTCTCAGTCGACATTGGCGCCGTCGATCCTTAGTTCGTTTTATATTTATTATTTTATTTTGTAATAAGACTTCCGCTATGTAATAAATACTCTGATGTTTTATGACATTTATCTCTATACACTCTGTTATTATATATGTTGTCTTCTTGGCGCATGTATGAGATGCACCCGGCTTTGTCCTTTAAAACCGGGTGTTACAGAAGTGGTATCAGAGGAAATGTTGACCGTAGGACGAGACCTAGATAGATATGGACAACCCTTACCTACTTATCTTATTCTGATTCATTCCACACTTACCTTACTCTGATTCTTTCTACACTTATCTTAATCCTGTCTCACCTTCTACTGTTCTACTCTGATCATTCTTACCTTTTCTACTCTGAGACAAGATGGATTTCAAACCTTGGAATCCCTACCCCTATGACATTTTTAAGAGATAGAAAGCCTAAGACAAAATTAAAACTATTTTCTCTATTAAAAATATTGGTTGATTGTTCTGATGATCAATGCCTGATTTGCTTCTTTGATTGATTGGAATAGTATAGATGGACATTTTAGCATGTACCACTATAAGGTATTGAATTAGCTATAGTAGGTGAAATATTAATCTGCTTAGCTAATAAATCCCCCAAAGTAACATGATTGTAATTACTGCCTTGTCTACTGCTTTTTCTTACCATATGTATCTAACTCAGATGGTCAATACCAGGAGGGGCGGTGGAATTGACTTGCCTCCTAACCAACACACTCGAAGACAACCTCAGCCACAGCCTGCAGAGATGAATCCTCCCAATCCTTCACCAGGCGGAGTTGACCCACTGGTTGCTGCTCAGATGGCTGTGATGCAGCAAATGGCGGACACGATGGCTGATATGCGTGCCCAGATGCAGCAAGAACGCCAAGAGATGCGTCAGGAAAGAGAAGACATACGCCAGGAGTTGCGCCAGGAGAGAGATGAGATACGTCAAGAAAGGAGGGCGCAACAACAGCAGCTGCAACAGCAAATGCAACAACAACAGCAACAAGTACCACTGCCTCCACCACCACCACCACCAGTTCCACCTCGTGATAAGCACCGGGAGTTTATGAGTCATAAGCCGCCTACATTCGCTAGTTCACCTGATCCACTGGACGCGCGATGATTGGCTGAAGTCAATTGAGAAGATGCTGAATATTGCACAATGCACCGACCGGGAGAAGGTTTTATATGCTTCTGGACGTCTGACTGGTCCTGCTGCTGACTGGTGGGATTCTTATACTGCTGCCCATGATGCTGTGGATACTATTACTTGGGAGGAGTTCAGTACGCAGTTCAGGAACTACCATATTCCAGCTGGGATGATAAAGATCAAGAAGAAGGAATTTCTGTCGCTGAAGCAAGGAAGTATGTCAGTCAGCGAGTACCGCGACAAGTTTATTCAGCTGTCCAGATATGCCCCTGAAGAAGTTGCTGAAGATGAGAGGAAGCAGGAGCACTTCATTGAAGGACTTAATGGACCACTGCAGTATGCTCTAGTGGCACACACATTTCCATCATTTCAGAGACTGTTGGATAAGGCTCTTGCTATTGAACACAAGCGTGTTCAACTGGGTGATTTGAAGAGGAAGGCTATCTCACAAGGACAGGGTAGCAGCAATGTTCGTCCTCGATACAGTTCACCACAGGGTACACCGACCCGACCGGGAGGACCACGCCCAGTTCAGCAATCACCACTGAGGACTCCACCTCCTCGACAGGCTACTCCCACGGGCACCCCGACGAAGTTTGCAGGACAGAGTCCGGGCACTCAATGTTTCAAGTGTGGGAAGATTGGTCATTATGCAAATGTCTGCCCACAGAGGATGGCCACTACTCCAGCTCAGAACAAGCAACAGACCCCTGGCAAGGGATATTCTATAGCCAGGGTGAATCAAGTCAGCGTTGATGATACTCCGGATGGAGGGGACCTCGTAATTGGTATGTTTTATGTTAATGCAATTCCTGCAACCATATTATTTGATTCTGGTGCTACACATTCATTCATGTCTGCTAGATATGCCAACACAAATGAAATACCACTGCTAAATATGAGAAAACCCCTGATAGTAATTACACCTAAAGGGCCTGTTGAGGCGAATCAAATGACACGTAGATTGACATTAACCATTATGGGTAGAGAATTTGGAGCTACTGCTATAATATTAGAGTCAAGCAGTATAGATCTGATCCTTGGTATGTCATGGCTAAGAAAGGAAAAGGCCGTTATAGCATGTGGTAGAGGTACCATAGAACTCACTACCACTAAAGGAGAAAGATTTCAAGTTAATATTGCAGTAACCTCCTCATCCATGCGTGCAATGTTCTTTATGCCTGAGGAGTTTGTTGGTGACAACATCCGGGTGGTTAGAGATTTTCCGGATGTCTTTCCAGAGGAGTTACCAGGTATGCCACCTGATAGAGAAGTTGAGTTTGTTATTGATCTCTTACCTGGAACCGCCCCTATTTCTAAACGGCCATATAGGATGTCCGTAGAGGAGTTGAAGGAACTGAAGAAGCAGTTAACGGAGTTACAAGAGGCTGGTTACATTCGTCCAAGTTCCTCACCTTGGGGAGCACCGGTGTTATTTGTGCAAAAGAAGGATGGATCGCAACGGATGTGTGTGGATTATAGATCTCTTAATGATGTTACGGTGAAGAACAAGTATCCGTTGCCCCGTATTGAGGATTTATTTGATCAGATGCGAGGTGCAAGAGTATTCTCGAAGATTGATCTCCGATCCGGTTACCATCAGATGAGGATTAGACCATCGGATATTCCCAAGACGGCTTTCTCGACTCAATATGGATTATATGAGTTTACTGTTATGTCATTTGGATTAACCAATGCACCGGCTTATTTCATGAATTTGATGAACAAAGTGTTTATGGATTATTTGGACAGATTCGTCGTGGTGTTTATCGACGATATTCTTATCTATTCTAAGAATGAAAGTGATCATGAACAACATCTAAGGTTGGTGCTACAGAAGTTACGAGATAATCAACTCTATGCTAAGTTCAGCAAGTGCGAGTTTTGGATTGGCGAAGTGCCATTTCTTGGTCATATTATTTCTAATGGAGGAATATCAGTGGATCCTGCTAAGGTCAAGGAGATTATGGAGTGGAGAGTGCCCACTACAGTTACGGAGATTCGGAGTTTCTTGGGACTCGCAGGATATTATCGGAGATTTATTGAAGGATTTTCTAAGATTGCTAAGCCCATGACATCGCTTTTGGAGAAAGGAAGAGAATTCAAGTGGGATGAGAAGTGCCAAGAAAGCTTTGATCAATTGAAGGAAAGATTGATGTCACCACCAGTATTGATTATGCCAGATCTGCAGAAGGGATTTGACATTTACTGTGATGCATGTGGCCAAGGACTTGGATGTGTGCTTATGCAAGATGGTCATGTGATTGCCTATGCATCTCGTCAGTTGAGGAAGCATGAATTGAACTACCCCACCCATGACTTAGAGTTGGCTGCCGTTGTGCATGCACTTAAGATTTGGAGACACTATATCATGGGGACCAAGTGCCAAGTATATACGGATCATAAGAGTTTGAAGTATATATTCACTCAGAAGGATCTCAACCTGAGGCAACGCCGTTGGTTGGAGCTCATTAAGGATTATGACTTGGAGATTCACTATCACCCAGGCAAGGCGAATTTGGTTGCAGATGCCTTGAGTCGGAAGGAGCATGTTCACTCCGCTTTCGTTGTCCAGCTACCTGATGAATTAGCAAAAGACTTTGAGAGGCTCAACCTGGGGATTGTTACACATACAGAAGGAGTGACTATTGAACTGGAACCTACCTTGGAGCAAGAAATTCGTAAAGGTCAGGTTGGTGATGCTAAGATTCAGGAGATCAAGGATCTGATAACAGAGGGTAGAGGCCCAGAGTTCACGGAGGATGAACAAGGCACGATATGGTTCAAGAATCGGATCTGTGTTCCCGATATTGATAGTCTTCGGGAAACTATATTGAAGGAGGCACATGATTCAGTTTATTCTATCCACCCTGGGAGCACTAAGATGTATCAGGATTTAAAGCAAAAATATTGGTGGTATGGATTAAAGAGAGATGTGGCTGCACATGTGGCTATGTGCGATGTATGCCAAAGAGTTAAGGCTGAACACCAGAGGCCAGCCGGACTATTGCACCCACTGAAGATACCTGAGTGGAAATGGGAAGAGATTGGCATGGACTTCATTGTTGGATTACCCCGCACGTCTGCTGGATATGATTCTATATGGGTGATTATGGACAGGCTAACTAAGGTAGCCCACTTTATTCCAGTGAAGACCACTTATTCAGGAGCCAAGTTGGCAGAGTTGTACATGGCACGGATTGTATGCCTGCATGGTGTGCCAAAGAAGATTGTGTCAGATCGAGGATCACAGTTTACCTCTCGATATTGGAAGCAGTTGCACGAGTCATTGGATACGAGATTGAATTTTAGTTCAGCTTACCATCCCTAGACTGATGGGCAGACTGAGAGGACTAACCAAGTACTGGAAGATATGTTAAGAGCTTGTGAACTTAAGCATGGTGGAAGTTGGGATAAGAGTCTACCGTATGCGGAGTTCTCATATAATAATAGCTATCAGGCCAGCTTGAAGATGTCACCGTTTGAGGCTTTGTATGGCAGAAAGTGCAGGACTCCCTTGTATTGGAATCAAACTGGTGAAAGGCAGTTGTTTGGGCCTGAGATCATACAAGAAGCAGAGGAACAAGTTCAGCAAATAAGGGAGAATTTGAGAACTGCACAATCCAGGCAGAAAAGTTATGCTGATACCCGGAGAAGACTACTTGAGTTTAAGGAGGGAGATTATGTCTATTTGAAGGTATCACCACTCCGGGGCATGAGAAGGTTCAAAGTCAAAGGAAAGTTGTCCCCTCGCTTTATTGGACCCTTTTTAATCTTAAAGCGAGTGGGAGAGGTTGCATATCAATTGGAGTTACCGGGTCATCTCGCGGATGTTCATGATGTATTCCATGTATCTCAGCTGAAGAAATGTCTCAGGGTGCCTGAAGAACAGTTACCAATGGAAGACCTTAGTGTTCAAGAGGATTTGACTTATGCTGAGTACCCCATCAAGATTTTGGATACTTTGACTCGAGTTACGAGAAATAAGGTTATAAAGATGTGCAAAGTTCAATGGAGCCACCACGGTGAAGATGAAGCAACTTGGGAAAGAGAAGAAGAGCTTCGTATAGATTTTCCCCACCTTTTCCCTAGATCTTCTTAAATCTCGAGGACGAGATTATTTTTAAGGGGGGTAGGATTTGTAATACTCAAGTTGTATACCAAGAGTAATAAAGAGAGCTCCTCATTTTGTGTGTCTTATTTGCATCATAAAAAGAGCACCTATGTAATTGAGAGTGACTAAATAAAACAATTATGCTAAAATAAAGAAAAAGTGCATTTGTTGGAGTTTTATGTGTTGTGCATTAAATAAAACCATGAGGATAAAAATAATAAGGTATTAATTATTTGAAGCTTGATTTAACCCTAAATTTGAAATTAGGGTTTTGAAAATAAGGAAAAGAGAAGAGATAGGAAAATATAAATAAAATGTATAAATAATTATCTTCAGTCTTAGTATTTTTAATGGCAAAAATAGAGTTTATAAATGAAGATCCACAAAAAGTTTGAATTAAATCAAATTGGGTTTTAAAATAAAGAAAATGGAAAGAAAAATGAAAAAGAAAAAGATAAAAACCTTACCTGGGCCCTGAACCTGGAATTCGGCCCAACTTACCTTTCCCTCCGTGCGGCCCATCTCCGCTTACAGGCGCGCGCAGCCAACTTACAGGCGGGGCCGCTCTGTCAGCCGGTACACAGCGCTCCCCACACTCATGTCACTGCACCGTGGCCCCCACCCGTCGGCTGCTTATCCAGCGCGCCCGCGATCGCGTTACACTGCCCTGCGGGACCCGCTTGCCAGCTGCTCCCCGCTCCGCGCGATTGTCGCCATGGCCGAACGGCTCCTATCCACCGAACCGCGTGCAATTCGCGCCACCAGCTCCGCTTACCTCGCAAACGCCCTATAACATCGAAGCCAAACCCTCTCCGCTCTCCTCTCAACCACCGGCGACCTCGAACCATCCACTCGTGCTCTCCAATTTGACCGTGCAAGCTCCTGGGCGGAAGTGAGAAGCCGCCGCCGTCGCTGACCTCTTTGCGCCGTAGTTGGGCCTTCGGCAAACGACTGGGGTGCTGCGCGGGGCCCTAGGATCGTGTCGGTGACTTTGGCGGGGGTTGTGGAGCATCGAGATCGGGCGAATTTCTCGCCGTCGCTTCACCACCGCGACGAATCCGCCCCGCACCGTCGCCAGGAGACTCGGCGCCACAATCGTCGGTGAGTATGCACCCACCGTGTTCGCGCGGCCATCCTTGTCATTTTGCGCATGTCGAATCGGGGAACAGCGCTAGGATCCACCGGTCAGTGGGGTCACCGGCGTGGGGAGACCGCCAGTGCGCCACCGTCGGTAGCGATTGGGTTGGGGAAGATAGACTCGCGCCGTCAGATGGAGAATGGACGGTGTAGATTAGGCAGAATTCACCGCCTCGGCCTGATCTCGTGCTAACCGTTGGATCGTCGACGTATGGACTGGATCGGATCGGGTGTATTTTAATCTCAACCGTTGAACGTTGATCCGATGGCCCGGTTCCATACCGCTTCGTTGCGTTCAGCGATTTAATCTGGGCCGCACACTGGTGATCCAACGGCCGAAACCTTCCCATACCCCTTCGCGGGGCAGTTTTTCTAAAGAGACCCCCTGCTTTCGTAGAATCAACCCGCCGTCCACCTATTACTATTCACTGTGCCTAGTATCTCTTGCGCAAAGACCCCTGTGTTTTCTGGAATTCGAGGCCCAGTCCAGAGCACGTTTAAAACGTATAAATGAATTAGTAAATGTATTTTTAATACAAAAATAATTCCTAGAACTTAGTTAATTCATAGAAAATTCATTTTAGCTCCAAATTGGTCCATTCCAGTTCCTAAATTTTTGTAATAATATTGTCTACGCATTAGTGCCTCTGTTTTAGCATGAAAGGCTCATTTAAATTTATCTAATACTTAATCTTGTATTAAATACATAAAAGCTACAGAAATTCATAACTTGAAATATATAACTCCAAATTTAGTGATTCCAGTTCCTATGGTTTCATTTTAATGTGTAGATTTTTACTGTATATTTCATTCATCTGTTTGGTGTGATGTTGATTTTGGCTATACTATGTATGTAATGTGTTGATGCGAGTAGACGAGCAAGCCACTGTGGAAACTGAGGTTCAGCAAGTAGAGATAGCTGAGCAGGAGCTCATTACAGGCAAGTTGTGCCCTTGATCACTTACTTTTCCCAGCCATGTTCTTATTAATTTTAATGATCTGCATAGGTTAATTTTGATGGGATCCTTTATGTACCCCAGTTTTGATTACCTCTATACCTTGTTCACCCCTGGAATATTTTTTGGTAGTACTTGCTATTGCTTTATGTGGATTGGGTATGGAGATTCATTATTCATGATTATTCTATTATTATCTTGTTATTATTATTGTTCATGTTAAGATCATTAAATTAATGGGAACATGGAGCGACCACCCGGGAAAACAGTTCTACCACAAGGGTTTAATGGGACGCCCTTGGCTGACTAATTAGGAAAGCTAGTGGAAGACTACCTTACCCGAAAGGGGCAAGGGCAGTAGGGGAGAGGTCAGTGTAGGGAGGTCCCTGGTTGATTTTGCTGCGATGGCGGTCAGCCAGGAACCCTGCACTGGATCTTCCTATAAACTGTAGCGGGTTTTCGGAAGCTAGTGGAACTTTGTAAAGGCCTCGTAGTGGATCCCTAGCCATTCACCTCGGTAGTGTCTAAGGGCCTTGCAAACCCAGGCGACATGGGATACACGACTTGTGGGTAAAGATGCGCAACCTCTGCAGAGTGTAAAACTAGTATACTAGCCGTGCTCACGGTCATGAGCGGCTCGGACCCTCACATGATTAACTATGGAACTTAAGTTTAATTTGACATTTGCATCGCATTTGGGATTATTTTACTATTACTGTTCTTTATTATTAATATTAAGGTTTGGTATTTACTTACACTTAGTAATTGCTAATAAAATTTTGACCAACCTATAAAAGCAATGCTCAGCCTTAGCCTTTATTTCATTGATCAGCCTAACACTACATGAACTCCCACCTTTGGTGAGTTCATGCCACATTATTCCCCACGACTTGTTGAGCTATGAACGTATGTGAGCTCACTCTTGCTGTCTCACACCCCCCCCCCCACAGGAGAAGAGCAGGTGGTTGAAGAGGAGCCGCCCAACACTGAGGAGTTCGATCTGATCTAGGTGGCGTTTCTCAGTCGACATTGGCGCCGTCGATCCTTAGTTCGTTTTATCTTTATTATTTTATTTTGTAATAAGACTTCCGCTATGTAATAAATACTCTGATGTTTTATGACATTTATCTCTATACACTCTGTTATTATATATGTTGTCTTCTTGGCGCATGTATGAGATGCACCCGGCTTTGTCCTTTAAAACCGGGTGTTACAGAAGTGGTATCAGAGGAAATGTTGACCGTAGGACGAGACCTAGATAGATATGGACAACCCTTACCTACTTATCTTATTCTGATTCATTCCACACTTACCTTACTCTGATTCTTTCTACACTTATCTTAATCCTGTCTCACCTTCTACTGTTCTACTCTGATCATTCTTACCTTTTCTACTCTGAGACAAGATGGATTTCAAACCTTGGAATCCCTACCCCTATGACATTTTTAAGAGATAGAAAGCCTAAGACAAAATTAAAACTATTTTCTCTATTAAAAATATTGGTTGATTGTTCTGATGATCAATGCCTGATTTGCTTCTTTGATTGATTGGAATAGTATAGATGGACATTTTAGCATGTACCACTATAAGGTATTGAATTAGCTATAGTAGGTGAAATATTAATCTGCTTAGCTAATAAATCCCCCAAAGTAACATGATTGTAATTACTGCCTTGTCTACTGCTTTTTCTTACCATATGTATCTAACTCAGATGGTCAATACCAGGAGGGGTGGTGGAATTGACTTGCCTCCTAACCAACACACTCGAAGACAACCTCAGCCACAGCCTGCAGAGATGAATCCTCCCAATCCTCCACCAGGCGGAGTTGACCCACTGGTTGCTGCTCAGATGGCTGTGATGCAGCAAATGGCGGACACGATGGCTGATATGCGTGCCCAGATGCAGCAAGAACGCCAAGAGATGCGTCAGGAAAGAGAAGACATACGCCAGGAGTTGCGCCAGGAGAGAGATGAGATACGTCAAGAAAGGAGGGCGCAACAACAGCAGCTGCAACAGCAAATGCAACAACAACAGCAACAAGTACCACTGCCTCCACCACCACCACCACCAGTTCCACCTCGTGATAAGCACCGGGAGTTTATGAGTCATAAGCCGCCTACATTCGCTAGCTCACCTGATCCACTGGACGCGGATGATTGGCTGAAGTCAATTGAGAAGATGCTGAATATTGCACAATGCACCGACCGGGAGAAGGTTTTATATGCTTCTGGACGTCTGACTGGTCCTGCTGCTGACTGGTGGGATTCTTATACTGCTGCCCATGATGCTGCGGATACTATTACTTGGGAGGAGTTCAGTACGCAGTTCAGGAACTACCATATTCCAGCTGGGATGATAAAGATCAAGAAGAAGGAATTTCTGTCGCTGAAGCAAGGAAGTATGTCAGTCAGCGAGTACCGCGACAAGTTTATTCAGCTGTCCAGATATGCCCCTGAAGAAGTTGCTGAAGATGAGAGGAAGCAGGAGCACTTCATTGAAGGACTTAATGGACCACTGCAGTATGCTCTAGTGGCACACACATTTCCATCATTTCAGAGACTGTTGGATAAGGCTCTTGCTATTGAACACAAGCGTGTTCAACTGGGTGATTTGAAGAGGAAGGCTATCTCACAAGGACAGGGTAGCAGCAGTGTTCGTCCTCGATACAGTTCACCACAGGGTACACCGACCCGACCGGGAGGACCACGCCCAGTTCAGCAATCACCACTGAGGACTCCACCTCCTCGACAGGCTACTCCCACGGGCACCCCGACGAAGTTTGCAGGACAGAGTTCGGGCACTCAATGTTTCAAGTGTGGGAAGATTGGTCATTATGCAAATGTCTGCCCACAGAGGATGGCCACTACTCCAGCTCAGAACAAGCAACAGACCCCTGGCAAGGGATATTCTATAGCCAGGGTGAATCAAGTCAGCGTTGATGATACTCCGGATGGAGGGGACCTCGTAATTGGTATGTTTTATGTTAATGCAATTCCTGCAACCATATTATTTGATTCTGGTGCTACACATTCATTCATGTCTGCTAGATATGCCAACACAAATGAAATACCACTGCTAAATATGAGAAAACCCCTGATAGTAATTACACCTAAAGGGCCTGTTGAGGCGAATCAAATGACACGTAGATTGACATTAACCATTATGGGTAGAGAATTTGGAGCTACTGCTATAATATTAGAGTCAAGCAGTATAGATCTGATCCTTGGTATGTCATGGCTAAGAAAGGCAAAGGCCGTTATAGCATGTGGTAGAGGTACCATAGAACTCACTACCACTAAAGGAGAAAGATTTCAAGTTAATATTGCAGTAACCTCCTCATCCATGCGTGCAATGTTCTTTATGCCTGAGGAGTTTGTTGGTGACAACATCCGGGTGGTTAGAGATTTTCCGGATGTCTTTCCAGAGGAGTTACCAGGTATGCCACCTAATAGAGAAGTTGAGTTTGTTATTGATCTCTTACCTGGAACCGCCCCTATTTCTAAACGGCCATATAGGATGTCCGTAGAGGAGTTGAAGGAACTGAAGAAGCAGTTAACGGAGTTACAAGAGGCTGGTTACATTCGTCCAAGTTCCTCACCTTAGGGAGCACCGGTGTTATTTGTGCAAAAGAAGGATGGATCGCAACGGATGTGTGTGGATTATAGATCTCTTAATGATGTTACGGTGAAGAACAAGTATCTGTTGCCCCGTATTGAGGATTTATTTGATCAGATGCGAGGTGCAAGAGTATTCTCGAAGATTGATCTCCGATCCGGTTACCATCAGATGAGGATTAGACCATCGGATATTCCCAAGACGGCTTTCTCGACTCAATATGGATTATATGAGTTTACTGTTATGTCATTTGGATTAACCAATGCACCGGCTTATTTCATGAATTTGATGAACAAAGTGTTTATGGATTATTTGGACAGATTCGTCGTGGTGTTTATCGACGATATTCTTATCTATTCTAAGAATGAAAGTGATCATGAACAACATCTAAGGTTGGTGCTACAGAAGTTACGAGATAATCAACTCTATGCTAAGTTCAGCAAGTGCGAGTTTTGGATTGGCGAAGTGCCATTTCTTGGTCATATTATTTCTAATGGAGGAATATCAGTGGATCCTGCTAAGGTCAAGGAGATTATGGAGTGGAGAGTGCCCACTACAGTTACGGAGATTCGGAGTTTCTTGGGACTCGCAGGATATTATCGGAGATTTATTGAAGGATTTTCTAAGATTGCTAAGCCCATGACATCGCTTTTGGAGAAAGGAAGAGAATTCAAGTGGGATGAGAAGTGCCAAGAAAGCTTTGATCAATTGAAGGAAAGATTGATGTCACCACCAGTATTGATTATGCCAGATCTGCAGAAGGGATTTGACATTTACTGTGATGCATGTGGCCAAGGACTTGGATGTGTGCTTATGCAAGATGGTCATGTGATTGCCTATGCATCTCGTCAGTTGAGGAAGCATGAATTGAACTACCCCACCCATGACTTAGAGTTGGCTGCCGTTGTGCATGCACTTAAGATTTGGAGACACTATATCATGGGGACCAAGTGCCAAGTATATACGGATCATAAGAGTTTGAAGTATATATTCACTCAGAAGGATCTCAACCTGAGGCAACGCCGTTGGTTGGAGCTCATTAAGGATTATGACTTGGAGATTCACTATCACCCAGGCAAGGCGAATTTGGTTGCAGATGCCTTGAGTCGGAAGGAGCATGTTCACTCCGCTTTCGTTGTCCAGCTACCTGATGAATTAGCAAAAGACTTTGAGAGGCTCAACCTGGGGATTGTTACACATACGGAAGGAGTGACTATTGAACTGGAACCTACCTTGGAGCAAGAAATTCGTAAAGGTCAGGTTGGTGATGCTAAGATTCAGGAGATCAAGGATCTGATAACAGAGGGTAGAGGCCCAGAGTTCACGGAGGATGAACAAGGCACGATATGGTTCAAGAATCGGATCTGTGTTCCCGATATTGATAGTCTTCGGGAAACTATATTGAAGGAGGCACATGATTCAGTTTATTCTATCCACCCTGGGAGCACTAAGATGTATCAGGATTTAAAGCAAAAATATTGGTGGTATGGATTAAAGAGAGATGTGGCTGCACATGTGGCTATGTGCGATGTATGCCAAAGAGTTAAGGCTGAACGCCAGAGGCCAGCCGGACTATTGCACCCACTGAAGATACCTGAGTGGAAATGGGAAGAGATTGGCATGGACTTCATTGTTGGATTACCCCGCACGTCTGCTGGATATGATTCTATATGGGTGATTGTGGACAGGCTAACTAAGGTAGCCCACTTTATTCCAGTGAAGACCACTTATTCAGGAGCCAAGTTGGCAGAGTTGTACATGGCACGGATTGTATGCCTGCATGGTGTGCCAAAGAAGATTGTGTCAGATCGAGGATCACAGTTTACCTCTCGATATTGGAAGCAGTTGCACGAGTCATTGGATACGAGATTGAATTTTAGTTCAGCTTACCATCCCTAGACTGATGGGCAGACTGAGAGGACTAACCAAGTACTGGAAGATATGTTAAGAGCTTGTGAACTTAAGCATGGTGGAAGTTGGGATAAGAGTCTACCGTATGCGGAGTTCTCATATAATAATAGCTATCAGGCCAGCTTGAAGATGTCACCGTTTGAGGCTTTGTATGGCAGAAAGTGCAGGACTCCCTTGTATTGGAATCAAACTGGTGAAAGGCAGTTGTTTGGGCCTGAGATCATACAAGAAGCAGAGGAACAAGTTCAGCAAATAAGGGAGAATTTGAGAACTGCACAATCCAGGCAGAAAAGTTATGCTGATACCCGGAGAAGACTACTTGAGTTTAAGGAGGGAGATTATGTCTATTTGAAGGTATCACCACTCCGGGGCATGAGAAGGTTCAAAGTCAAAGGAAAGTTGTCCCCTCGCTTTATTGGACCCTTTTTAATCTTAAAGCGAGTGGGAGAGGTTGCATATCAATTGGAGTTACCGGGTCATCTCGCGGATGTTCATGATGTATTCCATGTATCTCAGCTGAAGAAATGTCTCAGGGTGCCTGAAGAACAGTTGCCAATGGAAGACCTTAGTGTTCAAGAGGATTTGACTTATGCTGAGTACCCCATCAAGATTTTGGATACTTTGACTCGAGTTACGAGAAATAAGGTTATAAAGATGTGCAAAGTTCAATGGAGCCACCACGGTGAAGATGAAGCAACTTGGGAAAGAGAAGAAGAGCTTCGTATAGATTTTCCCCACCTTTTCCCTAGATCTTCTTAAATCTCGAGGACGAGATTATTTTTAAGGGGGGTAGGATTTGTAATACTCAAGTTGTATACCAAGAGTAATAAAGAGAGCTCCTCATTTTGTGTGTCTTATTTGCATCATAAAAAGAGCACCTATGTAATTGAGAGTGACTAAATAAAACAATTATGCTAAAATAAAGAAAAAGTGCATTTGTTGGAGTTTTATGTGTTGTGCATTAAATAAAACCATGAGGATAAAAATAATAAGGTATTAATTATTTGAAGCTTGATTTAACCCTAAATTTGAAATTAGGGTTTTGAAAATAAGGAAAAGAGAAGAGATAGGAAAATATAAATAAAATGTATAAATAATTATCTTCAGTCTTAGTATTTTTAATGGCAAAAATAGAGTTTATAAATGAAGATCCACAAAAAGTTTGAATTAAATCAAATTGGGTTTTAAAATAAAGAAAATGGAAAGAAAAATGAAAAAGAAAAAGATAAAAATCTTACCTGGGCCCTGAACCTGGAATTCGGCCCAACTTACCTTTCCCTCCGTGCGGCCCATCTCCGCTTACAGGCGCGCGCAGCCAACTTACAGGCGGGGCCGCTCTGTCAGCCGGTACACAGCGCTCCCCACACTCATGTCACTGCACCGTGGCCCCCACCCGTCGGCTGCTTATCCAGCGCGCCCGCGATCGCGTTACACTGCCCTGCGGGACCCGCTTGCCAGCTGCTCCCCGCTCCGCGCGATTGTCGCCATGGCCGAACGGCTCCTATCCACCGAACCGCGCGCAATTCGCGCCACCAGCTCCGCTTACCTCGCAAACGCCCTATAACATCGAAGCCAAACCCTCTCCGCTCTCCTCTCAACCACCGGCGACCTCGAACCATCCACTCGTGCTCTCCAATTTGACCGTGCAAGCTCCTGGGCGGAAGTGAGAAGCCGCCGCCGTCGCTGACCTCTTTGCGCCGTAGTTGGGCCTTCGGCAAACGACTGGGGTGCTGCGCGGGGCCCTAGGATCGTGTCGGTGACTTTGGCGGGGGTTGCGGAGCATCGAGATCGGGCGAATTTCTCGCCGTCGCTTCACCACCGCGACGAATCCGCCCCGCACCGTCGCCAGGAGACTCGGCGCCACAATCGTCGGTGAGTATGCACCCACCGTGTTCGCGCGGCCATCCTTGTCATTTTGCGCATGTCGAATCGGGGAACAGCGCTAGGATCCACCGGTCAGTGGGGTCGCCGGCGTGGGGAGACCGCCAGTGCGCCACCGTCGGTAGCGATTGGGTTGGGGAAGATAGACTCGCGCCGTCAGATGGAGATTGGACGGTGTAGATTAGGCAGAATTCACCGCCTCGGCCTGATCTCGTGCTAACCGTTGGATCGTCGACGTATGGACTGGATCGGATCGGGTGTATTTTAATCTCAACCGTTGAACGTTGATCCGATGGCCCGGTTCCATACCGCTTCGTTGCGTTCAGCGATTTAATCTGGGCCGCACACTGGTGATCCAACGGCCGAAACCTTCCCATACCCCTTCGCGGGGCAGTTTTTCTAAAGAGACCCCCTGCTTTCGTAGAATCAACCCGCCGTCCACCTATTACTATTCACTGTGCCTAGTATCTCTTGCGCAAAGACCCCTGTGTTTTCTGGAATTCGAGGCCCAGTCCAGAGCACGTTTAAAACGTATAAATGAATTAGTAAATGTATTTTTAATACAAAAATAATTCCTAGAACTTAGTTAATTCATAGAAAATTCATTTTAGCTCCAAATTGGTCCATTCCAGTTCCTAAATTTTTGTAATAATATTGTCTACGCATTAGTGCCTCTGTTTTAGCATGAAAGGCTCATTTAAATTTATCTAATACTTAATCTTGTATTAAATACATAAAAGCTACAGAAATTCATAACTTGAAATATATAACTCCAAATTTAGTGATTCCAGTTCCTATGGTTTCATTTTAATGTGTAGATTTTTACTGTATATTTCATTCATCTGTTTGGTGTGATGTTGATTTTGGCTATACTATGTATGTAATGTGTTGATGCGAGTAGACGAGCAAGCCACTGTGGAAACTGAGGTTCAGCAAGTAGAGATAGCTGAGCAGGAGCTCATTACAGGCAAGTTGTGCCCTTGATCACTTACTTTTCCCAGCCATGTTCTTATTAATTTTAATGATCTGCATAGGTTAATTTTGATGGGATCCTTTATGTACCCCAGTTTTGATTACCTCTATACCTTGTTCACCCCTGGAATATTTTTTGGTAGTACTTGCTATTGCTTTATGTGGATTGGGTATGGAGATTCATTATTCATGATTATTCTGTTATTATCTTGTTATTATTATTGTTCATGTTAAGATCATTAAATTAATGGGAACATGGAGCGACCACCCGGGAAAACAGTGCTACCACAAGGGTTTAATGGGACGCCCTTGGCTGACTAATTAGGAAAGCTAGTGGAAGACTACCTTACCCGAAAGGGGCAAGGGCAGTAGGGGAGAGGTCAGTGTAGGGAGGTCCCTGGTTGATTTTGCTGCGATGGCGGTCAGCCAGGAACCCTGCACTGGATCTTCCTATAAACTGTAGCGGGTTTTCGGAAGCTAGTGGAACTTTGTAAAGGCCTCGTAGTGGATCCCTAGCCATTCACCTCGGTAGTGTCTAAGGGCCTTGCAAACCCAGGCGACATGGGATACACGACTTGTGGGTAAAGATGCGCAACCTCTGCAGAGTGTAAAACTAGTATACTAGCCGTGCTCACGGTCATGAGCGGCTCGGACCCTCACATGATTAACTATGGAACTTAAGTTTAATTTGACATTTGCATCGCATTTGGGATTATTTTACTATTACTGTTCTTTATTATTAATATTAAGGTTTGGTATTTACTTACACTTAGTAATTGCTAATAAAATTTTGACCAACCTATAAAAGCAATGCTCAGCCTTAGCCTTTATTTCATTGATCAGCCTTACACTACATGAACTCCCACCTTTGGTGAGTTCATGCCACATTATTCCCCACGACTTGTTGAGCTATGAACGTATGTGAGCTCACTCTTGCTGTCTCACACCCCCCCCCACAGGAGAAGAGCAGGTGGTTGAAGAGGAGCCGCCCAACACTGAGGAGTTCGATCTGATCTAGGTGGCGTTTCTCAGTCGACATTGGCGCCGTCGATCCTTAGTTCGTTTTATATTTATTATTTTATTTTGTAATAAGACTTCCGCTATGTAATAAATACTCTGATGTTTTATGACATTTATCTCTATACACTCTGTTATTATATATGTTGTCTTCTTGGCGCATGTATGAGATGCACCCGGCTTTGTCCTTTAAAACCGGGTGTTACAGAAGTGGTATCAGAGGAAATGTTGACCGTAGGACGAGACCTAGATAGATATGGACAACCCTTACCTACTTATCTTATTCTGATTCATTCCACACTTACCTTACTCTGATTCTTTCTACACTTATCTTAATCCTGTCTCACCTTCTACTGTTCTACTCTGATCATTCTTACCTTTTCTACTCTGAGACAAGATGGATTTCAAACCTTGGAATCCCTACCCCTATGACATTTTTAAGAGATAGAAAGCCTAAGACAAAATTAAAACTATTTTCTCTATTAAAAATATTGGTTGATTGTTCTGATGATCAATGCCTGATTTGCTTCTTTGATTGATTGGAATAGTATAGATGGACATTTTAGCATGTACCACTATAAGGTATTGAATTAGCTATAGTAGGTGAAATATTAATCTGCTTAGCTAATAAATCCCCCAAAGTAACATGATTGTAATTACTGCCTTGTCTACTGCTTTTTCTTACCATATGTATCTAACTCAGATGGTCAATACCAGGAGGGGCGGTGGAATTGACTTGCCTCCTAACCAACACACTCGAAGACAACCTCAGCCACAGCCTGCAGAGATGAATCCTCCCAATCCTTCACCAGGCGGAGTTGACCCACTGGTTGCTGCTCAGATGGCTGTGATGCAGCAAATGGCGGACACGATGGCTGATATGCGTGCCCAGATGCAGCAAGAACGCCAAGAGATGCGTCAGGAAAGAGAAGACATACGCCAGGAGTTGCGCCAGGAGAGAGATGAGATACGTCAAGAAAGGAGGGCGCAACAACAGCAGCTGCAACAGCAAATGCAACAACAACAGCAACAAGTACCACTGCCTCCACCACCACCACCACCAGTTCCACCTCGTGATAAGCACCGGGAGTTTATGAGTCATAAGCCGCCTACTGTTCTTTATTATTAATATTAAGGTTTGGTATTTACTTACACTTAGTAATTGCTAATAAAATTTTGACCAACCTATAAAAGCAATGCTCAGCCTTAGCCTTTATTTCATTGATCAGCCTTACACTACATGAACTCCCACCTTTGGTGAGTTCATGCCACATTATTCCCCACGACTTGTTGAGCTATGAACGTATGTGAGCTCACTCTTGCTGTCTCACACCCCCCCCCACAGGAGAAGAGCAGGTGGTTGAAGAGGAGCCGCCCAACACTGAGGAGTTCGATCTGATCTAGGTGGCGTTTCTCAGTCGACATTGGCGCCGTCGATCCTTAGTTCGTTTTATCTTTATTATTTTATTTTGTAATAAGACTTCCGCTATGTAATAAATACTCTGATGTTTTATGACATTTATCTCTATACACTCTGTTATTATATATGTTGTCTTCTTGGCGCATGTATGAGATGCACCCGGCTTTGTCCTTTAAAACCGGGTGTTACAAGGAGTGATTTGTAGACAATGCATGTTGCAACGGATTTTTTGTCGTCAAATCTCCTGTCTTCTACCATACTTTTAATCAGGGCGTCGTGGTTTTCCTGTGGAAGCATGAAGGAAGAACAAATGATGAGAAATCAATCTTCAGTATGCTTCATTGTCTGTGTCTTTGATTCACAGAACTTGTTTTGTCACATTAATACTACAAAAAAAGAACAGGGAGCATACTTGCTGTCGATCCGTCAGTGATTTTTGTTTGCTTAGATTCTTTACAGGAGGAACAACCACTTGCTCCTGCATCATAGCATATGTCCACATTAATGTCATAGCAAAAACTGAACCAAAATGTCGTTTCTTTGCTTGGACATTGTTGCACAACAAAATCTTAACTTCAGATAATCTGCAAAAAGGGGGATAGCCTTACAATCAAAATTGTTCTCTTTGTAATTTGTCTCCTGAGACAGCGACACATCTTTGTAAGGATTGCCCCTTCGCCGAGGAAGTGTGGAGCATGATCTTGTCTTGGGCTGATCTGTGGTTCCTTGACGGTATTTCAAAGACGGGAACACTGCACACGTGGTGGCTTAGACTGAGGATGCTCTGTAGCAAGCAATCAAGAAAAAGTTTCGATGGCCTTCTAATTTATTTCGGTGGAGCTTATGGTTGGAGAGAAACAACAGAATCTTCAAGGGTCAACAGAGAACGACAGAGCAAGTGATGCAGGTGGTGAAAGAACTTGTTAGTGGAGGTTTAGCTTGTCTGTAGTGGCCGGGTACCTGGTCAGGGGGGTTGGGTCTTTGTTTTAAGCGTCAGTGTTCTAACTAGGACATGATTGGCAAGTTGTTTTGGTTTTTGTGCCAGTTTTTGTAAAGTTTTTTCTCTCCGTTCTAATATATTGGAATGGCAAATCTTTTGCCTTTCCCTTTCAAAAAAATATTCCACAAACCAAATAAAAAAAGGTGAAGAGTGAGAATAAGTGGGTGTTTGGGATGGCTCCAAGTTACAGCTCCAGTGTGGAGCTATAGTTTGTAGTATAAATTTAAATAGTTTTTAAAATACTTTCAATCTAAATATTAAACAAAATGACATATCTAAATATCTTCTAAAGGATTACAGCTTTAGCTCCATGGTTTTCTAGATCACTTAATGACTTGCTCCACCAACTCTACCAAATTTTCTAGAGCTGGAGCTATCCTAAATAAGGCCTAAGATGGACCACTTCCTTCGTCAAACCAAATACACCCGATATATATATTGCGTACTTTTTTTTGTTGCTGTCAACACAGGGGAAAAAGTAGGCAAAGCCACGTATGGCCGCCTTGGGCATGCTCTTCATCGAGTGGGCTCGTCTATACTCCACCGCCTGCCCAGTGCCCACTCCACCGCCTGCCCAGTGCCCACAGAGAATGCGCTCGTCTATACTGTTTTGTAGGCCGAACCAAACATGGGCTTTCTATGAGAATAGCGGGCTGTCAATTCGAAGTTGGGCCTATTGGGCTTGTAACAGCGTAGTTGCAGCTGAGACTAGGGGAAACGATTGCTATGCAAGCAGTCCTTCTTTACAAGCGTGCAAGCAAACTATCTGATTCATTAGATTACGATTCAACTACAGATACAAAGAAGTTTGTTAAGGGTTTTTTATAAAGATTATTGAGCTGGTGGTGGAAGGGTTTAAGTGTTAAATGTGACCTACGATTAGAGATGTCCAAACGGGCCGCCCGGCCCGGTCCGGCCCGGACCCGGTGAAGCCCGGCCCGTTTTGGGCCCGGTCCGCCAGGCACGATTAGAAAACCGGGCCGGGCCGGCTAAGCACGCGGGCTCAAATTCTTGTTCGAGCCGGCCCGCAACGGGCCTAAACGGGCCGGGCCGGCCCGTTTAGCACGAAAAAAACGGGCCGAAAAGCGGGTTATACGGGCCGAAAAGCACATTTTAGTGTAAAAAAAGCGGGCTTAACGGGCTTAGAGCTAAACGGGCCGTGCCGGGCTAGCCCACCGTGCCTAATTTCCTGTCCGAGCCTGGCCCGCTTATTCTTGCCGGGCCGGCCCGGGCCCGCATATAACCGGGCCGTGCCGGGCTCGGACCGGGCCCAAATAGCGGGCTTCGTGCCGGGCTCGCGGGCCTCGTGCTTATTGGACATCTATACCTACGATTGGATCGTAATCTAATGAATCATATGGTTTATTTGCACGCTTGCAAAAAATGACAGCTTATATAGCAGTTGTTGCCGAGACTAGGAGAGGGAAGCGTGTCTTCGTATGTGCGTTGTCCATCTCGTACGTTTGTGAGACAAATGGAGAATCAACGGGAGCCTCTCTGCTCTGCAATAAACTCCCTCCGTTTTTTAATTTATCGTAATTTAGTTTAAAAATAAACTAGTAAATAACATATATTACAGAACGGAGATAGTACTTTGTAGGAGGCAGTAGCGACGACAACGACACGGTTTGTTAGTACTATTGATCTAGATAGCGGACCGTAACATGCGAGCGGCGTCGTCTAGAGGGGTGCTAAAGCATCCACGAAAAAAAAACTAAGTGCTACTGCTAACCGTCTCAGATTCATCGTATGTGCACCACTGCACACCCCCCCCCCCTCGCTCAACACAGAATCATGCACCACCATGGCCTAACCCTAACCTATAGAAGCGTGAAACCTCAGTCGGCAAAGCAATACGGATGAATACTACTATATTACGCCAGGGCACCTAAATTTACAGATACTGCTTGCTTGCTAATTGTCTGTGTCCATGAAGAAACTATATAAATAGATGTTAAGCTTTTGTATTGGGAGGTTATATATTTTTTAAGACGAGCTAGCTATATAGAAAGGTTGTATATATACTAATTAAGTACTAACACTATAGCACACAAGATCATTTTCGACGGTTAGAAGTCAAAAAAATAAGCTATATACCACCGAAAATAACTTATTTTTTGTGACATGTGGCCTATTTTCAACGGTTTCTGATCGCTAAAAAAATTTAGATGAAAATAAAGACTAATTTTCGGCGGCACAGACCACCGAAAATATCGTATTTTCGTCAGTTTTATCTTGGCCCGCCGCAAATCTCTAGTGCTGTTGAGTAAAAGATATAAAAAATGCATGGTCCCTCCTCGCTACCGAAACAAATTAAAAGGCGCCACTGCTACTCTCCTATACGTACATCACCAGGGAGGAAAGTTGTATGATGGCATGCACCGAGATGAACTACCGGTACTACTAGCTAGCTACTAGGTAGCGCACGAACACTGTACACATGCATGCAGCTTCAGTTCAACGAGCTAATCATGCGCCATGCAATGCAACACGGCCGCCGGGGACAGTAACCGCGCGCGTGCGCAAAGGCGCGCCCTTTATTACCCCGAAAAGCTCCCTCCTAAACCTGCGCCTAGTTATACATAATCATTCATCAAATCGGATCCGGGCATCCGGCCGGGCCGACCCATGTACACGCGCGCGCGCGTGAGTGAGAGAAGATGGCCAGCGTGGGCCAAAAAAGCGCCCGAGATCGAGGCCGCCCGCCAAGGGCTTCGCTTGCCTGCCCAGCTAGAGAGACGGAGGAGAGGGAGAGAGGGGTATGTGTCATCCAGGATCTGCGAAAGGGCCTCTAGCGTAATGGTTAAGGCTTCCGAGTAGCACCTCCAGGTCCTGGGTTCGATCCCCCTCGGGGGCGAATTTCTAGCTTGGTTAAAAAAATCCCCTCGCTGTGCCCCGCCCGCTCCCGGGTTACGTCCTGCGCGCCACCCTCCGGCTGGGCCGTTGCAGAGTGGGCGGTGACGGCCCGCTAGTGATGGGGGGCCAGGGTTCGGGGATTTTCTCGGCCGGGACCATGTTTCGGTCTCTTCTTAATATAATACCGGAAGGGCGGTCTTTCCCTCCCCGGCCGAGTCATCCAGGATCTCCATAGCTGCAGCTGCGCGGACGACGGAGGTTATGGTGCTGGTACTGGTGCTCGTCTCATCATGGCGCCTGCGTCCCTGTACGTGGATGGATCCAACTCATCAGCTCGCCTGCAGCAAAAGGGAGCCGCGTTAAGCACGCGCGCGTGTGTAAAGCACGTACGGTTCTATATATATGTTCCGGATCATCCATGGCCAGCTGTTTTGTTGTGTTTATTAATACTAACTAATAATATATACCCAGCTATACCTAGTCAGCTCGCTACCACTACAAGTCGTAGTAGTAACTGGTACCGGCGAACATGGACATTGCACCATATATGCATGGCCGTCATATATACTGTTGTGTACGCTCCTTCCAAGTCAAGGAGTACAAAATACAGCGTACCCGTGTGTGTAATTATAACTGTTCTCTGTCAGAAACACCCGACACTTTTGTCCGCAAGCAAAAGCACTCTGTGTGGCACAGTTTGTCCAGCAGAGCTCTAGAAGCTATTCTTTTTACAAACGAGTTGAACTCACTGTCGATATCAAGCGTTTCCTTAACTCATCGATATCACTTTTCAGAACCAATCACACAACATCTTTGTATACACCTAGGTAATACTTATGGACATTGTGTCTCGCATCATGCATGTTTGTCGTCATCTAGAATTCGCTTCAATGTTTATATATATATATGTATGGATCTTTCCAAATTTATTTACACATATATGCATATTGTATCTCCTAAAAAAGTAATATGTAGCACTAATCACTGAAAGTGTATGATGAAAACAATAGAGCAAATACGTTCCAAGTTTTTGTCCAGGTGTCATATATAGAGGTCCCTAAACATTCAAAATGCATGTCGAGGTCTCTAAACTTATTAATTGTATCGATGAGGTTTAAATCATCATAACTTGACTAAATAATTTACTTCTGTAGCACGCCAATTGTGATGACATGGAATTGACACATGGGACCCACATGTCCATACTGAAGACGTACTAGCTGACATGTAGGAACCACATTTTGATGACATGTCATCTTGCAATTAACATGCTACGTAGGCTGATTATTAGCTAAAGTTTTGTTGATTTAGGTCTCATATGATAAAGTTAGTATACATGTTTAGGGATGTAGATGTGCATTAAAATTAATGGTTCTATATGAGGGACTAGGGAGTGTCTATACTACATTGATTGGATTGAACACATGTGATGGATTTAATTTCATGGATTTTGTTTTAGATCATTAATCAATTTGTACTAGTAGAGATCATCCAACACACTAATCTTGAAGCAAATTATGTGATTTCATCGAGGTTAAGTGGATTCAAGTTCACGTTAAGTGTGTTCATTCAAGTCTGTGTTGACTTGTTGGTATTCAATTTGTGTTATATGTGTATGCCCATAAAACTTCAGTTAGACAAGCAACAAACAAAGATTACTGATTATCAAGCTAGCAAAAGATCATGAATAAAATTATCCATGAGGGGACTTGGTAGGGATATAATCCTGGTTCCAAACATTGAAAATGTTGCTTTGAGGGTACCTATAAACTTGGCTTTAGGTGTCATCCAAGTCGCAAAACCCAGGAAATACTATTTTAGGTCTTTGCGAGCATAGCATGTTGATCATGCGACGATATAGACCCATCATGCATGTAGATGTGGGGCCTACAAATTAGATCCATCCCTCATTTCTCTTTCTTATCATCTTCCACCCTGTATCATTGTTGTCGCCTACCCAACATGTTGGCGCCCGTCCTTTTCTTCCTTGTTGGCATGCTCTCCTTCACCTCGATGCCCCTGCCCCCACCTAGTAGTAGCTAATAAATTCCACCCACATTCATCGTTAGAGGAATATATGAGAGGTAAATCTAACAAGCGGATCTCTCACATCGGTTCATGCCAACACATAGTTCCAACACATAGTGAACATGCTACATTTTGACGTTAGTATAGGTGTCAATAGCCATTTGGACTAAAATGACTCTCAGAGACAAGTTTCGAGATCCAAAAATTGGCATTTCTTGAGTTCGGAGGGGCTTGGATGAAACCCAAAGCCAAGTGTTTATAGGTACTCAAAATTAAAGTGGCGCTTTCCATGAGTTTGTGGACCGGGATGCTACCCGGCCCCATGCTAATTTCGAGAACCGTTGTGGCCATTGAATACACCGTTCCATTCACATTGGTGGTTTTTAGAATATGTTTGTTGTACCATAATTCTCTCTTTTGATGGATTGCCACACTAATAAAGGTTTGCGGTTAGGGAAACCTAAGAAATGCCAAAGAATGAACCACCCCCCCCCCCCCTCCCCCCCTCCCCCTCCCCCCCGGCAAGCGCTTACTATGCATCCAGTAGTTGTTCTTTGCCTGGGTTAATTAGACATTTGTCATAAGATATAACACAGAACAAAAATCAAAAGATAGTAGTAAAGAAGACTGACTAGCTACCGAGCTCAGCCGTACGCCCGTACCAAAGTAGCTAGACTGCCGTGTCCAATCCAATCAGAAAAAAAACGTCGTCATGTCTAGCTAGACCAGGGGAGTCGTCCACACAGTAGTACAGCAGCCAAACTCAGACCACGGATGGCATATCACAACTCAGCCCATGACACACAAGACAAGTTCGTTACGGCCCCAGAGCACACGTACGAGCAGACAAATCAAGAGGAATGATCGTTTTCTACAGGTGTAAATAAATTCGATCGGTGGCTAGTCCTACTCCTACGACCCTGGCAGCGAGCGAGAAGACAAACGCTGCCATCACATGATTGTCGAATGTCGATCCCCATACTCGTTCGATCAATAGGATCCTCCTCCTCACACACCGGCCGTCTCTCTCTGACACGGTCCTGCGTCTATATACAGAGGCGGGAGGCCAGATTCCAGAGCCACGCACGCACGCACAGGCGCACAGCCGACAGGCAGCCCCTGCATGGTCCTCTCGCAATCATTCCGAGAGGAGGCAATCTCTGCCACGGTCTTCTCCCAATCATGCAACCATCCGGCACTACAGTATCATTTCATGTGCAGTGCAGCGTCCAAAGTCAGAGTTCACTTTGCAATTTAAAAAGAGCTCTACCACTTTTTGACTCAAGGGGTGTTTGGTTTGCCCCTGCTAAAATTTAGCCCCTATCACATCGAATGTTTGAACCTCCGTTCGGGGTATTAAATGTAGTCGGATTATAAAACTAATTTCTCAGCCGAAGATTAAAAAGTGAGACGAATCTAGTACAGTTGGTTGGGTCTATATTTCATACTCCTATTTGAAAGTCAAGCGCTTGATGTGACCCGGGCTAAACTTTAGTCCACAGAACCAAACACCCCCTCACTCGACAAACATTCGCAAGTAAAAATAGTGTACTAGTAGTACGGTGTACCGCGTTCCTGTGCATTATTATTACCATAATACCATGTCCTGATGATGATATGGTTCATGCATGGATCGAGGACTACTAGGTCAGACTGACACAAGTAAAATACTGAATCTGGAAGTACTGGTAATTACTATCACATGACATCGATCCAATAAAAGGCGAGAGGTTATTCTACGCAATTCAGGTATGATGGTGAATTACATACAGCTTACGTACTACTATCTTGATCATACTACTACTGGTAGTACAAATTGGTATGACCTAGCTAGGGCCTGATTAAAAAGGGTATATATATATATATATATATATATATATATATATATATATATATATATATATATATATATATATATATATATATATAGTTGTCTACACTGATGGTTTAATTCCTCAGAATTTACCGTGAACAAATTTACCGCGAGGGAGAGAAATACGATCTGCATGGGCTCTGTAGTAGCTGTATACCATTTAGGATCGTAATGCATGCGCGCGCGCGCCGCCACAGATCCACCCCCCGTGCGCGCGAAGCTGCGGCGTGCATGCGGCCGGGCGCCGCTCTCATTAGCCGTCACTTGAATCCGCCGGTGGCGCTGCCGTAGTCTCTAGCCGTCGCGTCGGGGCCGACCGGGTTCCAGTCCCAGATCTTGTCAGATATGGCGGCCAGGGACAGGGGTAGCGTCCCGAGCGCCGCCATTGGCTGCTGCGACGACGGTGTCGTCGGCAGGGGGAGGACGAAGCCGTGGCCGCCGCCGCCGGCGGCGGCCTGGTGGTTGAAGTACGTCGGCGGGCCGTGGACGTGCCCGACTAGCGTGCTGAGCTCGTCGATGGCCGCGGCGGACCCGGACCCGCCCATGGAGGCGGCGTTCACCAGGCTGAGCAGCGAGTACGTGGACGCGGCGGCGAGCGCGTAGCTCGCGTTTCTGGACGACGACGACGACGTCGACACCGCCGCGGCTCCCGTTCCCGCCTGCTGCTGCTGCTGGTGGTGGTGGTGGTCGCCGGCCGCCCCCACGGCAGAGCCAGCAGAGCTCGCTGTGGACAGCTGCTGGTAGCCGCTGCAGTACGGCTTCGTGGGGAGGAGCTGCGACTGCCGCTGCGCCCCCGCCGCCGCCGCCTTGTTATTGCTGTGCGCCGCCGCCGCGGCGTGGTGACTGTTCCTGCAGATGGCCGCGGGCTGCGACGACGTGCACTCGCCGTGGAGGAACTGCATCATCTTGGACGGGGTCGTGGGCGGCGTGGGCGTCGACGACGACGACGCCTGCTGCTTGTTGTCTTGCTGCTGCGCCGTGACGACGCCGCGGGAGGGCGTCGAGCGCGCCGAGGCGGGATGCCCGTGGCCGCCGTCGTCGATGCCGGTGCGCTTGTACACGCGGCAGAGGGATATTTCGGTCTGCAGCAATGCGAATTCGGCATGAAGATCCAGATGGCATGCATCATGCTAACAATAAAGCTGAGCGACGAAAGAACAAGTGCGCGCGAGAGCATGAATGGGTATAACTAGCTAGCTAGTTAGAGGGAGATCAGAAGTACCTTGCTAGGAACAAACTACCTAGCCTGGCTCGAATCGGAAAGCCAGAAACGGAGATGCTACGAGATGATACAATTTTAGTCCAGATCTCAGTGATTACATCTAGGATCGTGGGATCTAGGTTCACAAACTCTCGTGCATCTAGGGGAGTGTATAATCGACAGATAGCATCTAGGTGTGTGCTGTGAGGCCAACTATATGAACAGCGTCATTGCTCATGGGCGCATGGAAGGAAGAGAGAGGGAACATGAACAAACCCTAATTTATACCTAGTAGTTTCTCAGAGAACGAAGGCGCTTGCTCCATTCAAGGGAAAAACCAAGCTAACATAGCAAAAACTAACCCACGCAAAGCAAGTAAGCCCAAACCCTAGCTCGTTCCTAGCTAACGACTCATCGATTTGATGGCAAAATTAGCTGATTTCTTGCATTGGAGCCAGCCAATCGAAGACGGCCATGGTGAACGAGACACGATGCCGTACCTTGTGGTAGCGGTCGGTGTCGTCGGGCGGGAGGCGGTACTCGTTCATGATCCAGCTGCTGCGGACGCCCTTGGGCGCCTTGCCGGAGTAGAAGACGAGCGTCTTCTTGAGCCCGATGGGGCGGCTGTTGTCCGCCTTGATGGTGCGGTCGGCGCCCGTGGCCTTCCAGTAGCCCGACGCCGTCACCCGGTTGGGCCTGTCGCCGTTGCGGTACTTGCGGTCCCTCGGCACGTAGAAGTACCACTCCTTCTCCCCAATCGCGGCCATTGCTGCACGCGTACATGCAGATCATCCGTCAGCCCTTAGTCAACTTGATTAGATCGAATTCTAGCACAAGACTGGTTAGTTCGGGGTCGGGGTCGGGGGGCCGAGAGATTGGAAGGGTACGGTGGGACAAAGATCCGAGTAACTGGTGTGCGCGCGGCATGGGGAGAGGGGACGACGAAAACGAGAGCAGGAGACGGAGACGGACACGGACCTGGGAGCTCCCATGGGTCGTAGCGGTAGAGGTCGAGGAAGGTGATGAGCTCGACGTTGAAGCGCTTGCCCTCCACCTTCCGGCGGAGGTAGAACTCGATGAGCTCCTCCTCCGTGGGGTGGAACCGGAAGCCCGGCATCACCAGGTCGTCCTCGTGCGCGTCGCTGCCTCCTCCGCTTCCACTTCCACCTGCAGCCACCGCGCCGCCGTGCCCGTTCTCGTGCCTGCCGCCGCTCATGATAGCCGATCGACCGCGCGCGTCCGTGTGCGTCGTCGTCGTCTACCGCCGCTGCTGCCCCGGCCTCGGCTGCTGCCTCCGCATATCTTTGTAGTACCCTCTGTGCCTGGCTGCTGCTCGGTCGCTAGGACAGGCGGCTGTAGCTGCTGCTGGCTAGGTAGTAGCTGCTAGATATGTGCGTAGGTAGCTAGCGCTCGCGAGCGAGCTCAGTGGGCTGTGGCTGCTTCCTCTAGGAAAAAGGGGGCGTCTCGCTGCTGCTCGCGGTGGCAAGTGCAAGTGGGGGAGGGGAGGAGACGAGGGGCAAAGGAGGCGTCGCTGGGACAATATATATCGACCAAAAATCTCGCCCTACTTTGGATCGGCCCCGGCCAGCCGTCTCTCTAACCACTCGTCTACACCGCAGCTAGCTATAGCCGAGCACGCAGCAGAGCGCGCACGCAGGGTCGAAGCCTGCTGACGCCAGTCGCCACGTCACGACTCACACGCGCGCGGGCGACGGGCCGGGAGGAGCCGAGCTAGGAGGAGGTGGGCCGGAAATTATGAGTCGCGCGGGGCGGAGGGGGGACCCGCCGGCCGGCCAGAGCGGGAGCGGTGGAGGAGGGACAGCGACGGCGGAGCGAGTTTAATAGGGGGGAAAAGGACGGCTCAGGAAGCGGACAGCTGTGGGCGGTTGCCGCCGGCAGGCATCAATCCATCCATTTGCTGGCCTGTGGACTGGACCCTGCGCGAACGCCTTCTTGCCTTGCCGGCCGATGATACAAGACGATACGTGCACACACAAGGAGCCGCGCCCCCGCGATGGCGCTAGATTGATTCGCTTCGGCCACTGTTTTCTTCCTTGATGTGCTGCTCTCTGCTGTCTCTGCGTCTCTACACGATAGCTACGCTACGTACAGTAATCCTGGTTGCCATATGCGCCTCGATCGTCTTGTGATGTAACCTAACATTAATCAATACACTACTATTAATTAGCCAGCCTTTTCTACATGTTTATGTACAAAACGAAGGGGGGAAAGGCCACGCACACATGCTTTTCGCTACGTACTCGCTACCTGCAGTGTGGTTGCTGTTGCTGACTTTAATTTGCGACGGAGTACGTGCACAGAGTGTGATGAAGTGAAATCTGCCAGGATTTCTCAGAATCTCTCTCTCTCTCTCTCTCTCTCTCTCTCTCTCTTGGATTCCAACAACCCCTCGCGCCACTTGCTTGCTTGCATGCATGCTTGAATTGGGTAAGCAGACCTGCATGAAGCCACGCAGACACGTACTCCTACACCTACTACAGTGCTGCGTGTCCGTGGAACTGGATTACTGCAGGCGCGCGCACTGTGCTGCTCTGCTTCTGTGACATCCATCCCTTTCGACGGCTGCTTTCCCGAAAAAAAAAAGGAGCAATATAGGTAAAGCAGATCGAAATGCAAGCACGGCAGCAGTGGGCATGTATGGCAGGACGATGAGAAACCAGCAACTGTGTCTCCCCGCGCTGCTGCATGCGCAGCACAGTATCATTTCGTTTCATCAGCTGATAGCTCTAGCTAGCTCGCGTCGCGTGTGGACGACATTTGTGCATGTAGCATGCATGGGGCCCGAACGAATAGTGGCATGAATGATGCATGGGATGCTGAGATCTGTGAATGAAGTGAGGATGAAGCGGTGAGAAGAGACCAGATGCTTCCATGGGATTATACGGATGACTTGAGCCAGGGAAATGGTACGAGCTGGCTCTATCTACGTATCCCGGCCGGAGCAGCAGTACGATCAGAAACTGAGAGTCAGCTAGGGACGACAGTGTCGAAGAATAGCTAGCGTATTTGCAAGCTGCCGATCGAGGAACTCTCGACAAGCCAGCATGCAGTGCATATATATATTGCACTGCACTGGTGTGGGTGATGGTGATCGAATAATGGCCATATGCATGGACCATGTAGTACTGTATAAGCGATCACTACTAGCAGCCTACTACGCGCTAAAAGAAAAAGAAAAAGGGAAAACAGTAACAGCAGCCACATGCATTGCTACCAGCGTAGCCGCCGCTGCACACACACACACACAACACACAAGCCGGCCGGCCGGTCCCTACATATACACTACACTACAAGGGAGTGACGGGATGGTTAGGCCGTTTTTATCCTACCGCCACGTCCCATCTACGTGCATGTGTGCGTGCCTAGGGCAGGAAGGAAACGAGCGGCTTCCGCGCGCAACAAGTCTGTGCCTCGTGACAGACATGTAAGACCCGCCGTTTGATGTGATCTCAGAAAAGGGCAGACGTGTAGGGCTCCATCTCCGTCCATGCCTGTCGTCCGCATGCTATATATATATTAGCTGCGCGCGTAAATGTTCTGAAGAACGCCGCTGATGAGTGGCCACTTAACTATCTAGTACGGAGTATTCTATAGACGACGCCCATGCATGCATGCACCAGCTATCCCCAAAAGCTGTGACTTGTGAGGAGTGTTAAGGCAGCATATGCTGCCTAGCTTCAACAGGAAATATCTCGACACTTGAACAGCTCATGCAAATTCAGAAGACCAAAAATATAGCTAACTATAGCTTGGAGCTAATAAGAGCATCTCCAGTAGTTACGTAAATTTAGCATCCTCAATTATAGATTTAAGAAGTTGCTAAAACACTTTAAAGAGTAGAAAATATGTGTGCTCCAACAGTTCTCTATTTAATGGTTGCTAATTTTTAAAATTGTCCACGTCAACAAAAAAAAATTAAACATGTTTTCTATTTTTAATTGAGCAACAACCTTCCATAACGTGTTGGAAGGTCAAAGTTGTCGACGGAAGACCATAAGGTCACGGCGACGGTGTGAAGACAACACATGGCACTGGAGATAGATTTGTGATCAACAGGATGGTGGCCGAAATATGGTTTTATTTTGTGATGGATTTAGAACCAATATTGATTTAGAGAGTCCCAACGAGGTTGGTAAATGTAGGGATGAAATTGTGTTTTGTAGGAAGTTTGTAAATTTAAGGACCTGCTTTACATAACTGTTCCTGATAACTTCTTAAATTCGTATTTAGGGAGTTATTTACATAATTAATGTAGATGCTCTAAGTTACTACTACAAAGTGATACCAGCCAGCCAGCCAGCTAGCTCCCTATATACTGTACACATTTCATCAGGATGTATGCATATATTCGGTGCATGCATTGAGATCAGCTGAGTCGAGTAGTGAACGAAGCCCGTGACTGCAATACATGCCAACACCAGCTGCCTCATCGACCAGAACGAGTAGTCCCCATTGCGGAGCCTTTTGTTGTCGAATAGTTCGATCCATATCTCTATCGTTTTCGTGGATGGATCTTGGCCGGCTTTGGCTCTGCCTGAGACCACACACATACACACACACAATGTGTTTCAACAGGACCTTTTTGCATTGATTGCAGATCAGCGATGGGCCGTACGTACACTACTGGGGGCTATGTATACAGCTCGGGTTGGGACGAAGCTGAGGCACAGAAGATATTACATGACTCGAGATTTTTTTTATTGAATAAAACACAAGATTTTTATACGTCCTATTGTATCTAGCTACCTACATGTGTCTTAGACTTAGCTATGTCTTTTACTTTAAAAACTGTGCTACATAATGTTAGGGTTGTACCTATATACCTTAAAGGATAGTCTAGGTAGAGACCCCGACCTAAATTTTGGTGCAAAAAAAAAACCCTAGTCCTCAGCGCTTAGGCCTGGAAAAACAATTCTATGCAACTTACAACCTATTTGATAAAATAAATGCCTTACGAGACATTTTTGTATCTTATGAACGTACACACATATGGGTGATAATAGTCTCTAAATTTTACAATATAAGATTTAAGTATCAGATCGGATTAGGAATATGTCCTATACTTCTATTCATTTTTGAACTAATTTTTTTAGGATTTTACCATTTTTTAATAAATACCACTGTCCACCCTACCACTACGCAGAACATGTACGCGTGAACCGTACATAGATCATTTCGCAATGACCTGTTGGGCTACACTACCCTACAGCACTGCAGCTCACAGGGGAAGGCCGAAGGGGGGTGGGGGCAAAGTAGCAATAGTGCAGCGCTGAATAGTTGTGCAGCCGAATATGCTTGTTCGGTCCCCTTTGGTTCGAGTTACTACAAATTAGTTCCTTTATTTTAGTCATATTTAGTCTCTAAATTATCAAATGGTGTGATTAAAATAAAGACTAAATTATTTTATTCTGTAGTCCCTCAACGTAAGACTAAAAAGGATTAAACCATATAAATTTTACCTTTTGCTCCTCTATTTTAATTGCACTAATGACGGAAGAATTCTAAAGGGTATTTTGGTCCTCTTATGATTCATTTAATTTGTTTTGAATAATTTTAATTCCTAGAAACAAATATGGTCCGGACTAGTTTTTAGTCTCCTAACTAAATTTTTAGTCCCTAGACTAAAGGAACCAAACCGGTTAATTGGTATATTGCGGAAAAAATTGCTTCTCACGTGCAGGTTATCTCTACTACTCTATAAGAACCTAATGTAGACCATGGTGCACGGTTCTGCCCATAGCCCCACCACCAGCACTCCCACGCGCATCTCCCCTCTAACTCTCTGCCTCCTAGGCCCCCCTCTCCCAAGGCACGTCTCTCGACCTCCAGCTCAGACCCCTAACCAGTTCCCGTGCACGTGTTCCCAACCCTAGCCCACGCGTTGGCACCGCTCCCCTCGGTGCTGCTCCCGTCGCCTCAGCAACCCTCCCCCATGGCCCCATCGGTGCTGCTCCCCCTGCATTAGCGGCATCCAGTTAGTGGTTGTCTAGATCCGAGGCCTCCAAGTGTGGATCCAGTCCTACCTTCTCCGGATCTGTTGTCCTCTCACCTGAGTGGGCTTCGTCTTGCCACTGGTCTCCTCCTCGGGCTCGTCGGCGCAGCCGCGGTGGGTGCGACTTGCGGCGTGCAGAAGAAGCGGAGGCTCGGCTGGTGTTGGTACTATAGGAGGAGGAGGCGAGTTCTTGAAAGATGATGGAGGGGAGACAGACTAGGACCACCAACATCTGCACGAGGTGGTGAATGGGTTCCCTAGGAGCTTCTCCATCGGCTGGCGTCTTAGCTCCCACAAGTGGCACTCGTAAGCGGATTTCATTTACCCTTTCTCCTCGGGGTGGCCCTCGATCTAGAGACGGTGTCTATCTCCAGCGAGAGCGATACCGTTGAGGCGCCTATTCGCTCCAGACACAACGTTTGCAGTGATGGGCGACCTCCAGGGCCTGAACGATGCCACTGTAGGCTTCTCGGCGGCCGGTGGCACGGAGGAGGCAACTGAAGAGGAGGACATGCGGGGCTGCGAGGGATGAGCTCGCCGGTGGCCGAAGTCGGGGCTGAGGCGCTGAGCTGGGGCTATGCACGACCGAGAAGATGGAGGCAAGGCAAGTCACTCCATCACGCTGCGCATGTCACCAAGGCGCGGCCTCCCAATCTCGGTAACCACCGTCCCCTCCTATTCAATGTGAACTCGCCTCAATCAGATCGCTTACGCTGATCAGTGAATTAAAATCTTGGAGATAGGCTGGATGAGGTAGCTATATGCCTATATCTCACATGCATTACTCTTTGCTAGGCTTTGGTTTTGGATGTCCAGGATAATGTAAGTGTAAAATAACCCGGGCCATAAACCGAGTCAATTGTGATGTGGAGAGCTGAAGAAGTTGTCTGCATGCACGGATTGAGGCCAAGCCATTCTTTGCGAATTACAAGGAGAAACAGGTCAATGCTGCTCAATGTCAATGGCGGCTAGCGCATGCATGTATCTTTCCTACAGGTCTACAATTGCATGCAATGCAAACTGGGCGTCTGTAGAGCATTAGGTATGCATGTAGAAGGAAAGTTCTAATGCGATGGTGGTAATGTGATGCATGGTCAAGGAGAGTAAGGTTTAGTTGTTCGTTTCAGAGAATAAAAGTACCAGTAGCTAGAGGTTCATCCCTCCTAGGCAGGCAACGAGCTAACTAGATAGGCACCCGACTTGGGTTAGTAAGTTTTAATTATTACCTTAACACAACATGATAGCACACATGATGATATTGTATAATATTTTGGCAACAATGGTCTATTTAAACTCCACAGATTTATTAGAACTTGAGCTAGCACCTGTATGAGTCAAGGTAAGACCAATTTAATTAATTGGACAAGCCGACAAACTAGCACTCTCCTGGAGCATAATCTAAATTGTGTACGCCCTTGTTCAAACAATTAATATAGCTGACTGGTTTTTTTAAATATTATCATTTAATAGAGCCTAGACTTTTCAACGAAGGTTATGGATTTGGCAGCAGGGGAACTCCTGGAGATTGTGCCTCTTGGAAAAGGCTTCTTTCTTGCCAACTATCCTATTACAATTTTGGATTGACCATTATCATTCACGTTCCTTTGTCCTCCATATTTTACCTCTTGTAGTTACACAAGAACAACTTGATTGTGCTAAAGAGGCAATCAAATCTGTAGTTCTGATGAACTTGGAATCAAGGGTACATTATTCTTGCTCCTAATATAATGCTAAGCTAGGTTGTTGATTTTTTTGATCACTTCGTTTCTAGATAGTAGTAGTTCTGATTAAAAGTGAGTTATTCCATAGTGTTTTGAGTCTAAAATAACTTTGTGTAATAAATATAAATATTGAGTTTCTTTAGTAAACATGTGTTACATATCACTTCTGCCATAGTTACAATTGAATTTGATATGAGCTGCAGATGATCTACCATATCTTTTCATCTTGGTTAAATGATTTCTCTATCTTTGTATACAATCTCAATTAACCTGTCTCTTTTTGGTCATTGTGCTCCAGGATCCTTCAACGTGACATCACAACAATCGTTGAGGAGGTGACCAATTTTTATAGACTGCATTGGGATTGTTTTTGTACTAAACTGCAATATGTGCTTATCTTTGTGCTTCATGAAATGGTGTATCTATTAGGCTCTTGTTCAGTTAGTACGTTCAGTTCTCTTAAAATGGTGTTGTTAGTGTCTTGTCAGTAGGTGGAGATGTTCTGGGGTCGGGGTGGTGATCTGTGCTTTTCATTTAAATTATCTCAAGCATAAACATACAGAAGAGGTTCCAGAGTCTGCCATAAGAAAGTATACATGCTTTTATGTTAAGTGATGATTAATGACATGCTTTTCTATGATGAGCATAGAAACTATGGATTACTCTAGGCCACATTCAATAGAGGTTCCAGAGTATGACATAGGCTATCATTTTGGAATGCTTTTGGACACTCGTTGTAGATGTTATTTTAGTGTAGCAGGAGAGAAGTTTCATGCCCATAAATTAAGATTGCATGATTTTGCCATTATTTAGATTTGATTTTTTCAACCTTGAATTGGGTGAAGAGAAGAATGAAACTGACCCCCAGCTCAGTTCCCTGCTAATTATTTTTCAGACTGTGTAGAATTTTAAGAAACACAACTACACTTCTCACCTATTTAAATGAACAAAAATCAAATCATATTTTTCTGTGTGAACCATGTGCTTCTGATTTTTAGATGGATGTTTTCTTTAGTTAAGGGTTTCTGGAGGTGGACAAGTAGTTTGCCGATATACAAGTGCATGTATCAATTTGCCTTCATGCCAAGATCATGTATCAATTTGTCTTGATGTTAGTCTAGGTTGTTGATTTTTTTGATCACTTCGTTTCTAGATAGTAGTAGTTCTGATTAAAAGTGAGTTATTCCTTTGATACGAGCTACAGATGATCTACCATAACTTTTCAACTTGGCTAAATGATTTCTCTATCTTTGTAAACAGGCTCAAGTAACCTGTCTCTGTTTGGTCATTATGCTCCAGGATCCTTCAACTTGACATCACAGCAATCGTTGAGGAGGTAACCAACTTTTCTAGACTGCATTGGGATTGTTTTTGTACCAAACTGCAATGTGTGCTTATCTTTGTGCTTCATGAAATGGTGTATCTATTAGGCTCTTGTTCAGTTAGTACGTCTCGGTTCTCTTAAAATGGTGATGTTAGTGTCTTGTGAGTAGGTGGAGATGTTCTAGGGTCAGGGGTGGTGATCTATGCTTTTCTTTTAAATTATCTTAAGCATAACCATACAAAAGATGTTCCAGAGTCTGCCACAAGAAAGTATACATGCTTTTCTGTTAAGTGATGATTAACGACATGCTTTTCTATGATGAGCATAGAAACTATGGATTATTCTAGGCCAAATTCAATAGAGGTTCTAGAGTCTAACATAGGCTATCATTTTGGAATGCTTTTGGACACTCGGTGTAGATATTATTTTAGTGAAGTAGTATATTGTGTATTGATGCCCTTCATTATTGGATTATGAGTGATGATAAAAAACTGAACATAAGTCATTCCTTGCTTCTGTTTGACCTGTTAGTAAATTTTGTGGGTATATTTTAGCTCGATCAGTATATTGTGTACCATATTTTAGCTGACATAATATATAAGCATGTTGTTAACTGAACCTTTTCATGCAATAACAATGAAGGTATCAATATACCGCTACCTTTTGTCTTGTTACTGATTTTTTTCTTATTTGTTGTCCAATTACATAGAGATAGATATGATTAAGAACTGTTCTTGTTGCGTCAGTTACTTAGTCATTGTTGTGGTCAAAGCAATAAAGTAGTGCAGTTTTTAAAACATGAACATCAGTCAAAACAAAGCACATCTCTAAAAACGATGTATAGTACATGCCTTCATTGTTAACCGATCCTGCGTCAGTTCTTAGTTAATCCCGTTTCATCGTTTGATTGGGCTTTCTTTCTTTCTAATGACTTTCAGTGTAACCTGCAACCTCAGCTCTGAAAGAACCCCAGAGTAAACCCTCACATCAAGACACTCCAATGTTCACTCTTGTTCTGCTCCTACCAATGGAGCAAGAGCATCCCCACCTGGCAATGGTCCACTCGTTGTATTCATCACTAAGTCATCTCGATTCCACCAATGGGTGTTCATGTTGTAAGTATTGTCACAAGTAGGCCATTTATATTATCCTGGCTATCGATTGCTTATATGGCATCGACCTTGCTGCCATTTCAACCTATGGTGTCGCCATCTCTTGTAGTTTGTATGGAAAATGACAACCCCTCTTTGCATCATGCAGTGTTTGGCCTTTCTAATATTTCTGTTTGCTCCCAGCGGCTTGAACCCCTACAAGTGCACCTGCCATTGGTTACCAATCTGCAGATTCATAACATCTCATGAAAAGGATACGTGTTGGACAACCAGATAAGGTATTACAGAGAATATGAATAATCTGGAGGTTCTGTTGATGCATGTAAATTATGGAATTATGGTTTCAATTCTAGATTATTTGAGAATGGCACCTCTATATGCTCATTGGGCAATGATTGGAAAGTTGGAGATCATAGAAATACTGAGAGTGATGAATTTTGTTTACATTTATGGGCACTTTTTTGAAAATAAATTATTTTGTATGGTAATATTGTTGGAAAGATCAATAATTGTAGAGGCTTTGATGATCGCTATGTGGATCGCTGTGCACGGGATAAGTGGAGCTGCTCATATATTCTACTATCACAGAAGAATATATATTGCTAACCCCACTCTTAGCAGCTCCCATATTTATTTCCCCTTTTTTGATCTCCTTTCCTTGTACGTGAATTCCTTTCATCTTCCCAATATTTGTTTCCTGATTGACTGACTTGTTTCTTCTCTTGCACGCCACTTATGGCAGCAGTGATCTCTTTCTCTGACGCCCTCGCCTCTCTCTGCTCTATAAATTGCAGGATCACGGCCTTCTCCCCCCCCCCACAACCGAGCCACATCCGTTGCTTGCTTCTCCTTTTTGCATCGCTTGTTCCCTCATGCCAGCTCGACGTGTGTCCTTTGATCGCGATTCCAAAAGTCTTGCCGAGCTCATTGTTCGTGTGCACCCTCTGTTCACGACGCTAGAAAGTCGTTGCCGTCGTCCAAGTTTGTCGTCATCACTCACGGCTGCATGGTCGAGCCGTGTGCGCCTGACATCCGAAGTTGTGTCGAGTGCCGCTTCTTCGTACGCTGCTCCGCGTCAAGTTTGCCCGCGCTGTGATCTTCTCCCTGTCGTGCTTGTCGTCGCGACCCCGTGGTTGAAGCCCCGACGTGCTCCTCTGCCCTGCTGATATTATCAAGATTGGCAAGTAAACTCTTCTTCTTGCTGCTCGCAACAAATTCGTCTCCTACATATCGTCATCATAAAATTCGTCTCCTCCATATCATCGTTTTGTTTCTATGTTTCATATAATTTTTTTACTCACGTCGCAACGCACGGGCAGCTACCTAGTATATATATATATATATATATATATATATATATATATATATATATATATATATATATATATATATATATATTCTATTATCCACCGCTGGTTATCTATCTTTCAGAACACAGGGGTTAATTGGTTGCGGCGGTGTCCAAACAGCTGGCGCGCGCATGTCTCAGGACTGTAGTATCACTAGCCTGGTAGAGGCCAGAAGAACTCTCAGCGTCAACACTGTTTTTTTTAAAACATAGTTTACCACAGTTTTATCATAACATAATCATGTCGTATTTTACATCAGTTTAATTCAACACGCCTATTTAGAGACACATTATTTTGGTTGCAGCATAGAATGAAAGAAGAAAAGGCAAGACTCCATATATGTGCTAGCGAAAAAAATCGATTCAGACCAAAGTTTTTAGACCCCAAAAATATTATTATATCGGTGAAACCAAGGTTTAAAATATAGAGTTTTTAAATATACTCCCAAACACCTTTTGTTCTAAAATACCACAGTATGCTCAAATACCAAAGTATTACCTTGAAACAAGAAAAATACTATGTTCTCAAATAGGCCCTTGGTGTCTTACATCATCTTGATAACATTTTGAGAATTAAACAAATTTCTTCATTTATAAAAATACTTAAAATGATCATCCACCTTAAGGTATAAATGTCAATGGGGTTGAATCTTGGTTCTTCCTTAGGCCTTGTTCGTTTCTTCCGGAGTGGACCCGGAATCGTTTTCAAACTGATCAAACCTTATATAAATTACACAAGTAATCCTGTTGGTAATTGTTCCATGCGTCTTGTTGGAACTTGCTCTCCTGGGCAAGTTGATCCAATGGGAGAGCAAAAACAGTGTAAACAAGGTTTCAGCTCGAGATGGCAATAGCTATGTTAAATTCAGCCTCTCAAGGGCACTGTACGGGGGTATTTATAGGTGCCTGAATACCCAGCGTCTTGGGTTAAGGACGCATGTGCCCTCAGGCGCTCAGGTTATCCCCGGAATATTCTCATAAAGTAGGGTTACAAACTGTAATTACAGGGAAGCCTTTGCAAATTAGGCCCGTAATGCGTAGCGGCCACACAGGGCCTGCTATAATGGGCCGGATCACACGTGGGCCTCCATGTTGGACGAGGCCGCGGGATGGGACGACTTCGCCGTAGGCCTTCGTCTTCCGATGCGTGGGACGAAGGGTAGAGTCTGCCAGTCGTCTTGTCTCCGTTGTTGCAGCGAGTCTGGCGAAGGCATCGAGCGAAGGGTGGCGTCCACTAGTAGAAAAAGGCTCAACACCTGCGGGACGATTTATTTTTACAGATGGATCCGGTTATCCACCGACTGTGTTATTTCTAGTGGCGGTTCCTTAAGAAAACCGCCACTAGAAATCGTATTTCTACTGGCGGTTCCTTAAGAAAACCGCCAGTAGAAATCCATGATTTCTAGTGGCGGTTTTCTTAAGAAACAGCCACTATAAATCATTTTTATCCTTAATTTTTCGAGTTTTTCAAACGACCTCGTATGACAAAACCACCAAAATAAAAGTTGTAGATCTCTAAAAGTTATGAAACTTTGTAGTTGACAACTTTTTTATTTGAACTCATTTCGGTTCTCAAAAATTGAATCTAAGTATGTCAAATTTAAAATTCAAATTTTGCAAACTACCTCGGATGAAAAAAGTGTCAAAATAAAAGTTGTAGAACTTCAAAAGTTATTTATCTTTGTAGTTGACAACTTTTTTATTTGAATTCGTTTAGAGTCTCAAATAAGCAATTTACACTCAAATGGTTGTAATATGTGGAGAAAACAACTACAAACTAGACACAAGGCATGTCATAGACGGAGTGGTAGTGGAGGGTACGCGCGAGGGGTGAGGTCTACGGTTTTATTACGTCGACCGCCAGTGAAAATCGATTTTCACTGGCGGTCTTCAGTTACCCGCCTGTAAAAATGATGATTTTTACTGACCCCTAGCACTGGCGGTTACGATAAACACCACTAAAAATAGGTTTATGACCGTCAGTATAGATCTTCTCTGTACTAGTGGTCTTCGCCTTCGCCCCAACACGTCTATTCCGGGAAAAAACGAACGTGCCCTTATGAATAGGGGCTGGAAACGAGCCGAGCTCGGCTCGGCTCGACGTGGCTCGGTCATATTGCGAGCCCGACCGAGAGGCTCGGCTCGGCTCGACGTGGCTCGGTGCAGCTACGAGCCGGGCCAGGCTCGGCTCGGTCATATTGCAAGCCCGACCGAGAGGCTCGGCTCGGTAACGACTCGCGAGCCGGTTCAAGCCAGCTCGTGAGCCTCACACTAAATCACGTTTAGAGTATAAATTATATATTTTTTATTATATAAGATAAAAAATTATGTATAATATATTTTTAGACTACAATATAAGTGTATCACGTATCAAGTTCAAGAAATTCAATAGAATAGTTCAAAACATAATAATAATATGGTATAATAGTATACTTGACGTTGTTAGCTCGGCTCGCGAGCTGGACCGAGCCGAGCCGGCTCGACTCGCATTTCTGACGAGCTACAAGACCAGACTTGCGAGCCGGCTCGAGCCGAGCCGAGCCTCACCGAGCCCCCAGCCAAATTTTCACCCCTACTCATGAAGAGTTAAACAGGCCGGGTATATGCGTCCATTGCAGCATATCAAGCGTGCACTTGTGCTAAAAAATATCACTTACATTTGTGTTAAATTTGAATTAAAAAGAAAAAAGAGTACTCCTTTGAACCAAGCCACACTACGTACAATAGAGATGGTAGATATGTCTTTTTTACTAGTAGGTCTGCAATGGTGATTTAGTATTTGTCCTACCTCTAGAATTTACTACTAGAAAAAACAACGACGCTTTGGCCTTGTTCGGTGATATTTTCCAAATGAAAATGACTTGATGAAATGTTTCAACAGAACAATGAAACATATTGCCCACATGACAAGATGGAGCATGGTATATAGCTACAAAGCCCTGAGATTAGACATGATTTAAGCATAGCTCAAATGGTTAGATTTCCTATAGCGGAATTCACACAGGTTTAAGTCCTAAACTTCTCAAGGGTATTCATATTTTCCTAGATTTATTCTGGGACTCATCGACACCATCACTAATAGAAAAGAGCTCAAACCTGCAGTATAGTTTAATTTTTACCACTACTAGAATCGCGTTTTTTGCCGAGTGTCTAAAACTATTTTACACTCGGTAAAGCCAACACTCGGCAAAAAACACTCGCCAAATATTTTATCGGCAAATAGTTTTTGCCGAGTACTTTTTTTTGGACACTCGACAAAGACTTTGCCGAGTGTCGAAAAGCACTCGGCAAAGAAAAACACTCGTCAAATTAAGAATCGAAAAAATAAAAATAAAAACAGTAAAACTTTTTTAAAATTATAGGAACAACTCTTCAACCTGGCAAAGAAAAACACTCGTCAAATTAAGAATCGAAAAAATAAAAATAAAAATAAAAACAGTAAAACTTTTTTTAAATTATATGTATACAACTCTTCAACCCTACCTATTTTACCTTACTCACTGCCCTATCATTTTTAACTATTATTTTGAATCAAATTTATATGTTTTGTGAATGGTGAGATTCGAACTCGTAACCTCTCTCTCGCGCATACCCTCCTATACCACTACACTACTATACCAATTATGTCTATATTACGTTTTCATTCCCCATGTACTATAACAAACCGAAAGTAATTTGATTATTTAAGGCACAAAATGAGTTCATTTGAAAATGTGACCAACTATAAAGCTACATAGTTTTTTGAGATATACAAGTTTTATTTTAATAGTTTCTACGTCCGAGACCGTTTATAAAATTTTAATTTTAAATTTGAAAACATCACACAAATTTTTCAATGATAAGATGATTTCAAATCAAAAGGTTGTCAATTACAAAGTTTAATTACATTTCAAGACCTACAACTTTTATTTTGGTGGTTTTTCCATCCGAGATAGTTTAAAAAAAATCAAATTTTAAAATTCAAACATAGTTTTGCATAACAAGATGATTTCAAACCAAAACATTGTCAACTACAAAGTTTCATAACTCTTCAGTACCTACAACTTTTATGTTGGTGGTTTTTTCTTTCGAGGTCATTTTCAAAATTCAAATTTTAAATTTTTTAAATTCAGACGTAGTTTTCGTTGACAATATGACTTCAAATGAAAAGGTTGTCAACTACAAAATTCTATAACTTCTCAAGATCTACAAAGTTTATTTTGGTTGTTTGGTCATTTGTTCATCTCACATGATGGTTCTAACAATATGCACAAATTCTATACGTCCATAAACTACGAGAGATATAGGTTTTATGAACAAATTTATTTTTATTTTGTCATATGAAGAAATATTCAATATATAAATTGTACATCATGATGAGTTATACAAATTTGTAGTTGAATACTTTTTCATTGAATTAATTTACTGCTTTAAAATGTGATTTTTAAATAGTCTTTGTCGAGTGTCAAAAATAAAACACTCGGCAAAGAGCTTCTTCGCCGAGTGTTTTCTTTTACCGAGAGTTTTTTGCGTGGCACTCGACAAAGAGCTTCTTTGTCGAGTGCCCGAAAAAAACACCCGACAAAGAATTTGGCACTCAGCAAAGAACCAAATTCCAGTAGTGTACAGACGATTTCAGTTATCAAGCGACAGTGTTATTTATAAATTTGTCGAATTTAAAATGCAAACGAACTTGGATGAAAAAATTATCAAAATAAAAGTTGAAGGACTTCAAAATATATTTTAAAAATAATATTTATAGCACATAATTAGTATCAAAAGATAGATCGCTGAATCTATTTTGATAACAAGCTTATTTAAAAATATTACTAACATTCTATATATAAAGATCTAGTCAAATTTAAATTAAACTCGATGATGCATGGTATAGCGGCCGATGAGAAAGTCAAGAGAGTTATATACACACACGATGGAGACGAGCAACGACATCGATCTTAAATTGCACACGCACACGATCGCGGAGCTTCTTGAGCATCTAACAATTAAAACCGTGGCCACTTTATGTGCAGTAGTAAGGGGCAAGAGCAGAGTTCCATTCAAAATCTCCACGAGCGATATATGACAAATAAACCTAGCTAGTAGCTAGCTTTATTCCATGCCATCGGCCAGTCCAAGGACAAGAACAAAGATGTGTTTTGTATGCAAAAGACATTGGCGTGATGACAAAGTGCGTACTGCAGGGACGAAGCAATTAAAGAAGCAGCCCGCCCCCGCCGAGAAACGAATAACTAATAACTAGAGCATCACTGTCAGTAGATAAGAACATGCCGTGAGCCCTACCCTGCGCACAGTGTGTGTGAGGCTGGCTGTGACCCAGCAGAGATTCCAGCATGCATCCGTAGCTCCATTAGCTCGGCATGCAGTGTCGACCACTGTATCGCGTGTCAGCAGTGTCTGCGCACATATATACGCACTTTAGGGCACAAATATACATATGCACAGCATGCATGGGGCCGGCGGGGCCTCCGTTTTGTTTTGTCGTTGCCACGTACTACTGTAGTACTGTGTAGCTCCTCGTGAAAGAAGAAACAACCAGGGTGGGTTCGTCGACCGTCGTAGCCAGAGGGACAGATCTGATACGCGATGGTTAAAAATAGCGCGCGTCCGAAGCTGTCAGACAGTAGTGGTTATTATTCTTTTTCTTCCGAACATCTGCCTATCTGCTGCTGCTGTAGGCAACGGAAACCCGGCCCAGCGTCTCTAGATCTATCGGTCTCTTTGGATCATTTTGCCACCCCACGTCGTCGCTCGCTAGCTACTACATGGTTCGTACATGGATTCCTTCCCTGGGACCACGTGCGTTTTGGCGTGGGAGAGGATGGGGAGGGGACGATGAAGGCGCGCCTCTGACAGGTCCATGCATGCACACAGCAACGCATGCGGAGCGCGCGTGGCTCCAAAACCATGCGCCCATGCAGCTCGGTCGCGCGCGTCTCACGTGCGCAGAAACAAATAGAGTTCGTGTGTGAGATTCATTATATAGTTAACCGATCGATCTTTATATATGACAGTAGTAGTGACAATACATTCTTCTGGTGTTTATTTTTTGTCATGACAAGTGTTATGTTCCTTCTAAAACCGCACGCACGCACGCATAGACGATCGAGTACACGTCGACAGACCCTACGCGTACGTACGGAAGCAGCCATTTCCTGTCTCGATCGAGCCGCATCTGCGTAACAGTAGAGTAGAGTCATTTCCTGGCGCTTCTCCGACAGGTGAACTGAATCGGCCAGAAGGTTTCGTTTTACAAATAATAATAACCTGTCGTGGTCATCGCTACTAATCGCCAACTTATTAACTCACCGCGCGCGCGCGCGCCAGAAAGTTCCAACGCAGACGTGGGGGACAAAAATTTTTTTTTTGTCAGTAAATGCGCATGAAAACTACGGCGGCGACGGCGGGGCGATGTGTCTGTCTGGTCGTCGATCCGCAGTCGTCCACACGCGCGAGAAAGAAAGAAGAATCTTAGCTAATCAGTGGGCGCGCGCGCGGCGAACAATCCATGAGACCGGCGCGGCACCAGGGGAGCAGAGAAGCTGACGTGATGGAGAACAACGAGTGGTTTTCATATTCATTTGCGCAGTAATAATAATTAAAACTAGACACGTACGGCCGCAGATCATGAAAGCAATAGAGAAAACAGTGTGAAATGAGGTCCTGTGGCCTGTGGGTGGGGCAGGTGATGCATGTCACTCCGACTGCTTTGCTTGCTGGATATTATGGTTTTCTCGTGACGGAAAAACTAAGCCGACAGAGAGCTCACTTATTATGGTCTCAGTGCAGCTAACCAGTAGCCGCCAGTACTGGCGGACCTGGGAGCTGGAATGCAGGCGCAAGCATCGCTCATGCTCATGCATCAGCTTCTTTCTCTGTCAACAAGAATGGGAAGAAACGAGCTCAGCTCAGCGGTGAGAATGACATAGCTCGCGGCCGCCATTACTGCCCAAGCTGCTACCACCACTCTCGTTCGTACGCAGAGTCGTGGCGTAATGCTCACAGTCACAGGTGACGCCACGCCAGTCTCCAGCCCTGCTGTCGTGGTCGAGGTTCCCGTGGCTGTCATTCTGTCTAGATCTGTTGACTGCTGACCGCAGCTCTGGACTTTTCTACGGTCGCCCTGGTTCCTGACCGGAGTTCGTGACTCGCATGTTGACCGTTGACCCACAGTCTCTGATAGTTTGATGGTGGTGCTGCCTGCGGTGTGTTTGCGACATGGAATTGGCCCAAAACAGCAGAAATTGCCGTACGATCCTTGGGCCGCAGCGGAAGGAGTGTGTCCATGGCCATGGGCCGGGCCGGGCCGGGCCAAGGATGCGTGCCAGGACAAGATGACCTCCGCTGTGCCGTTTGGCTTGGGCATCCCCGCGTTATTCCAGGGTGTTGGGCCGTGGATGCTTGTTCAGGGGCAACACTCCGACAGAATGTCGCGTAGAAGCAACCGGAGAGGGCTCCTCACACCTTGCCGCGAGAAGATGAGCCTCCATGGATCACGCGCGAACAACGCCTCTAGGCCCAGCCGACAGTCGCCTGACCTCACCGGTCACCGCAGTCACCCTTCTTGCGCGCGGCCGTCCCACTCCCATGCCATGCAACATGGCCGCGGCGTTGGGCAGCCTGGGTCTCCAGGCAGGAACAACAGCAGATGTAGCAAGAGCCTCCGGCGCAATACAAGGCACACGGCTACGGTGTCCTCCGGCGTACGCTGCTGAGACGGAGGATGTACTGTCCGCTAAAGAACAGACAGAGGTGGACAGTGTTGTTGCTTTCCGTCGTCCATGCTGCCCGTGCCACCCATTGAGTCGAGGTCCGCCACGGACGACGAGGAAGCAGTCGCCGCGGGAAGGATACTGCGGCTGAGAGCAGAGCAGAGCAGAGACAGAGAGCAAGAGTGACGCGCGGCTTGAACCGTTGAAACGGCGCCGTTACTCGGGTTTAGCCGCATAAACCCGCTTTAACACCGTGGGCTGCTCTGCGGGATTGTGCGAGCTGGCGGCGTGCCACCGCTTCTTCTCTGTCTCCGCATATAGCCAGCTTAATTTAGGGTCCCTTAGAACGTGTTTGGAATAACTTTACTCCACTCTAGAGTCTAGATTAGGTCTATTCTAAAACTTTAGATAGAACAGCTCCACTCTAAAGTCTAAATTGATTTCTCATAGCCAGTAACAATATAACCAGTAACAATGATGAGTAAATAACATCAAACATTATATATAAGTTACTTATTTAAATATTTTAGAGCAGTAAATTTGTACTGCAGCTTTTAAAACTCTATAGAATTATAACTTTTCAGTTATAATTTTTTGGAAACTCTATTTAGCTCTTCTTTAGAGTTTTGCTCTAAAATCATACCAAATACCATCTTATTATACTTGCTCTAAGGGGCGGATTTACGATCGGGACTGCGCAAGCTGCATCTACGATCGCGTGATCTAGTAGCGTTTATAATGAGAAATTTGTAATTTTTCCACTCTCAGTTTTGGTTTCCTGTTATTATGATATTATATATCTATAATTGGTAAGACCATCTATGTCTATAATTTATAAGTCCAATAGCATATTAACAAAAATCCACAAATCATAATAACAAAATTGTCAATATCTCCGTTTATAATATCATCCATAATATATTATCCTTCGTAGTTTATATCACAGCGCCTCCCAGCACGACGCGCAACAGCAGCGGGAAAAGCAGCTGCCTAGCAGCCCGCGCAAGCCAGCTACCAGCCGTTGGGGCTTGGACCTAGGTCCTGAAGCTAGTTTCCCAGCAGCCTCTGTTAGGATTTATGGGCTTGGTCCAATTAAGAAATTCAAATAAATCCTACAAAAACCTCAAAAGCTCATACAAGTGGATGGCTAGAGAATAAATGGAACCAATAGCACCATATTTGTCGGCGTTTCGAGACCGAGGGGTCCCTAGGCCGACGGGTGAGTGTGCCGCGTGCCCCAGCCCAGATGGGTCGAGCGCGTGGGCGAGCGCGAAGGGGGGAAGAGCGAGGCGGCCAGAGCCGGGTCGTGAGGGAGGCGGAGATCCCGCGGCCTTCGTGTTCGTCCCGCGCCCAGGTCGGGTGCGCTTGCAGTAGGGGGTTACAAGCGTCCGCGCGGGTGAGGGGAGCGAGCGGCCCCAAGAGAGCGCCTGCCCCTGCCCTCGTTCCCGCGAGGCCAACCTTCTCTAAGAAGGCCCTGGTCCTTCCTTTTATAGGCGCAAGGAGAGGATCCAGGTGTACAATGGGGGTGTAGCAGAGTGCTACGTGTCTAGCGGGGGAGAGCTAGCGCCCTGGGTACATGCCAATGTGGCAGCCGGAGAGAACTTGGCACCCAGCCGGTGTGGTGTCGTGGCCGTCGGAGGAGTAACGGAGCCTGGTGGAGGGACAGCTGTTGGAACAGTTGGGCTCTTGCTGACGTCTCCCTGCTTCCGTAAGGGAGCTGAGAGCCGCCGTCGTCATGGGTCCAGCGGGGCGCCATCATTGCCTATCTGGCGGAGCTAGCCAGATGGGACGTCAGTCCTGTTTTCTGCGGCCCGAGTCGGCTCGGGGTAGGGTGATGATGACGCTTCCTGTTGACGTGGCGGACTTGTGCCCTAGGTCGGGTGACGTGGAGGCTCCTCCGAAGCCGAGGTCGAGTCTGTCCTGCATGGCCGAGGCCGAGCCCGAGCTCCTAGGTCGGGCGAGGCGGAGGTCGTTCGGCAGAGGCCAGGGCGGAGTCCGAGCCCTGGGTCGGGCGAAGCGGGGTTCGTCGTCTTCCGGGGCCTTAGCCCGAGTCCGAGCCCTGGGTCGGGCGGAGCGGAGTTCGCCGTCTTCCGGGGCCTTAGCCCGAGTCCGAGCCCTGGGTCGGGCGGAGCGGAGTTCGTCGTCTTCCGGGGCCTTAGCCCGAGTCCGAGCCCTGGGTCGGGCGGAGCGGAGTTCGCCGTCTTCCGGGGCCTTAGCCCGAGTCCGAGCCCTAGGTCGGGCGGAGCGGAGTTCGCCGTCTTCCGGGGCCTTAGCCCGAGTCCGAGCCCTGGGTCGGGCGGAGCTTCCTATGGCGCCTTTGGCAAAGCCTGGCCGCCCGTCGGTCTCACTCTTTGTGTTAAATGCCCCAGTGACTTGGTCGGTCGGCGCGGTGATTTAGTCAGGGTTGCTTCTTAACGAAGGCAAGGCCTCGGGCGAGCCGGAGATGCGTCTGCCGTAAAAAAGGGGGCCTCGGGCGAGACGGAAACACCTCAGGGTCGGCTGCCCTTGCCCGAGGCTAGGCTCGGGCGAGGCGTGATCGAGTCGCTCGTATGGACTGATCCCTGACTTAATCAAACCCATCAGGCCTCTGTAGCTTTATGCTGATGGGGGTTACCAGCTGAGAATTAGGCGTCTTGAGGGTACCCCTAATTATGGTCCCCGACAGTAGCCCCCGAGCCTCGAAGGGAGTGTTAACACTCGCTTGGAGGCTTTCGTCGCACTTTTTTGCAAGGGGACCAGCCTTTCTCGGTTGCACTTTGTTCCGGTGGGTGCGCGCGAGCGCACCCGCCGGGTGTAGCCCCCGAGGCCTCGGAGGAGTGGTTTCACTCCTTCGAGGTCTTAATGCCTTGCGTAATGCTTCGGCTGGTCTGGCGGTTCCCTCATGCGAGCAGGCCGTAGCCCGGGTGCACTGTCGGGGCCCAAGTTCTCGGGCTGGTATGTTGACGCTGTCAACGGTTTGGCCGAAGCCGGGTTTGCGAGAGCAGCCCCCGAGCCTCCGCACAGGGCGAGAGGGCGATCAGGGACAGACTCGGCTTTTTTACATACGCCCCTACGTCGCCTTTCCGCAAGGAGGAGGGGGGAGAGCGCCATGTTACCCTCGATGGGCACCGAACATGGTGTCTCCGGTGAGCTGCGATCGGGTAATCCGAGTGGACGTCCGTGCCCCGTTCGTTGGGGGTCGGCTAGGGGCCCGGAGGCACGCCCAAAAGTACCTGCGGGTGATCTGCCGGACCCGGTCCCCTGGCGACGGGGTCCGAGGGCTCGATGCCTCCCTCCGATGGGATTCCGTTACAGGATCGTTCCCGCTGGTCTCGGAAATGTCCTAGGGTACCTCGGGAGCGCAGCCCGAGCCTTGGTTATGTATCGAACGTACCCCTGGTCATCCCTCGCTCGGTGTCTGAGGCGACTGTGAACCCTTCGGAGGGCCAGCCTTCGAACCCCTGATCAGTAATGGGCGCGGAGCCCGAGTAGCCTGAGGCGGTCGTGGAACCTTTCGGGAGGCCGACCTTCGAACCCCTGACCAGTAGTGGGTGTCGGGCCCACGCGATCTGAGGCGGCTGTCGAACCCTTCGGGGGGCCAGCCTTCGAACCCCTGATCAGTAAGGAGGCTCGGAGCCTAGTTCCTTCACGGGGAAGGATCCCTTTGGGGGTATCCCCTTTCCCGGTCCCTGTTACAAGAGATAGAGAAAGAGGAAAAAGGGAAAAGGAATACGAAATTGAACGACGTGGCGTACCTTTTTTGGTGTGGTCGTTTTGGCGAAGGCGAAACGTCGCCAGCTGCTCCTGCCAGAAGCGCCGCCTGTCCAGCCGCGGAGTTAATGCGCCGGGGCGAGTAGTTGGCGAGGCTGCCGTTGCGCGTGCGCGATCTGTTCGAGGAACGGGTCACGGGCGCGTCGTCTTCACACCGTGAGAGGGGGTTCTCTCGCTGCCTCCGGATGGGACGTGAGCTTGGCTGACGGCGTGACCGCTGCTCCCGTGCGCCTGCCACCGTCATTACTGCCGGCCCACTTTTGACCGCGTTTGACCGCTGCGTCCGGCTGGCGCTGCTGGGTCGCGCGCTAGGTCGCCTCGGGTCGCGGTATCGGTTCCGCAATCGAGGAGGTGCGGTGGTGGCGCAAGTGGTACAGTGGCTTGCATGCAGCGTCCGGCGTGCCGGTTGCGCGACGCGTGGGCTTGAGCCTCCGTGCTGGCCTGTCAGGAGTCGGAGAGGCGCGTCCACTTGGCGCGGTTGCATGCCGCCCGCATGGCTGCCCGCCCCTTTCGCCCGTCGGTCTGGGCAAAAGTGGAGGGTCACTTGTAACCGCTGGGTGGTTGCGCGCGCCGTGCGCGGCGGTTCGGCTTCTTCTGCTCGGAGCCAGTCTGTATGACATGTGGGTCCCAGCCCCCGCGCCGCAGGGGAGGGCTTTGGAGGCGTGTTGGAGAAGACTCAGCCCGTGACGGTTGGGGGCGCAAGCAGGGAGAGTCGCCTTTAAAAGGAGGGCGACCCCTTTCGTAAGGCGACCATGTCTTCTTCCTCCCTTATGCATCGTGTTTTTCCACCTTTCAAGCCCCCGGATGGGGGAAACCGCCGTCTCCTCGCCTCATCGTCGGAGGACACAACTCCGTGGAAGCGGGTACCTTTCAGCCATCGTTCGGCTTCAAGGATTTTCATCATGCAGCCCGGCTGCACCCCTCCACCGGCGGTCACCCAAGATGGTGACCTCCGGCTTGATGGTGGGGGAAAGCGAGCCGGGCTGCGGCCTCCGCCCCTTCCTCAGCCTCAAGGATTTTCATCACCAGGGCTGAGGAGGGGAGTGGGCCGAGTTGGGGTCGGTCCCTGCGCGGGCGGTGGCCCGCTCCTTCCCTCAGTGATCGGGGGGAAGGGCGGGAGTCGTCCGTGGCGCTAACAGCTGCACCGTGCCCGGCTCTTTGAGCCGAGCAGTTTCGGAGCCGCTCCCGGTGCCGCCTCCCGCCACGGCAGCTGGAAGAGGTTCTTCCACCGGCGCGACAGCCAAGGTTGGCCATGGACCGACCTCTAACTCTACGGCCTTCTGCCCGTCCTTGCCTCTCGAGTTTGGGCAAGGGCGGGGGCCTCCTAGCAGCAGCATCCGCCCTGAGGCCATCATTGCTGCTGTTCGGTCCCCCAGGGCAGAAGTCTTCATCGTCGCCGCTGTCGGGGCAGGCGGCGACATGCCGTTCGTCGGTCTTTCGTTGCCCCGCAGGCCCACCCCTATCGAGTGGGGTTGTTCGTACCTGCGGAGGGGGAACCAGAGTTCCGTTTGTAATGGCACTTCGAATGCCGGGTTTTTTGTTCATTTCGGCTTTCGGGGCCTGAACATGTATGTCGGCACGGAGCCGTGTTTTTTCTTCATTTCCGAGCACTAAGACTCGTCTGCTGATTATCCGAACCGCTTCACCAAGCATGAGTCGCCCCGTGTCAAGGTGACGAGTGAGGTATCCGTATCCCGGAGGCGTAGGAGTCCCTCGGCTCGATCGGCCCTGTTGTCCGAGGCTCCTCTAGCTTAGTTAAAGAGACCCCTCGGCCGCTCTTCGACGAGCCGAGGCCGGGGGTAGCGATATCAGCATGAGCAGAGGCGGAGTTGGCTCGAAAATGAAACCTGGTTGGCCGGAGCCTAGCCGAGTTGTCCGTTGGCTGGATCGATGCCGGAGTTGGTCAGCCGAGGCTTCGGACCGGGCTGGCGCCCTCGTAAGGTGGTTGGCCGAGGCCCCGGAGGTGGCCGGCCGAGCCGCCCGCTCGGGCCGGATTTCCGGAGAAGTCCCTGACAGCGATCGCTCGGGCGTGGTGATGACGTCGTCCTTCGGAGCGGAGGCCCTCGGACCGCGTCGCCGTCCGCGGCTAGGTCGGGCCTCGCCGAAGGTGCCGTCGATGCCGAGGGTGTCGCCGCCCCCTTCCAGCGTCAAGACCCGAGCCTGCAGGATCAGATTGTCTTGTAGTGTGTGCTTTGTGCGGCCGTCGAGGCCAGAACACACACCCTTGTTGCGTGTTAAAGCTGCGTCTCTCTTCCTCTTGTTTCGAGTATCTGGACTTTTTGTCGGTAACAGGGATGTTAGTGCGAGCGAGAGTTGCTTCTCGCGGAAGGTGATGAGTGAGGTATCCGTATCCCGGAGGCGTGGGAGTCCCTCGGCTCGGTCGGCCTTGCCACTTACGCGTACTTTCACCCGTCCGTGAGGCCCTGTCACCGACTCGGTCGAGAAGGCTCGAAGGATCGCTTCGGCAGAAGGGCTTTCGAGCGTAAAGACTTGTTCGATCCTGTAGAGCCCAAAATTTGTATCAAAGAAAAATAAGGTTATAAATAAATAAATATGTTTATAAGTGGGTATCTTGGGATTATGGAACCCTTGGGAGTTAATTGGATTTCCCTTCTTTGTGCATATTTGATTAATGGAATTATATTGGTTAACATAACAAATAAATAAATAAAAAAATGCATCTCATGATAAAGTTATTGTATTGTTGCACTTTGTATTCAAATTTGTGAAACAAGCTTAAGCTAGAAAACTAGAATTTGAAAATGGAAAATAAAAGAGAAGAAAAAGGAAAAGAATATGTGCTATAGGGAAAAATAGTAATAATAATATATAAATAAATATATATTCTTATATTGGTATTTTTGTGAACTTGAACTATGTGTAAAACTCACTAACAAATTCAAATTCAAATGGTAAACTTTGAAATGGAGAAAGAAATGCAAAATATAAAAGAAAATAAAAAGAAAAGAATTAAAATCCTACACGGGCCGCCCACCTCATTTCTGGCCCATTATCTCTTTCTCACCTCGCGCAGGCCCGAATTCCATTTCCACCCCCCGTGCGCACGCCACTGACCGGCCGGACCCACTTGGCGATCTCTGTCCCTCACGCCCGCTTCTCTCGTCTCCACTGACTTGCAGGGCCGCGATGTCAGATGCTCCTTCCCCCGCGCGCGGACTCCGTCCGCCCACCTCGTCAACGAACTCCGTACATGGCGGGCCAAGATCCAGGATCATCCCCACGCGCAACTACCCGCCTATAAGAACCCTCGCGCAACGCTTCCCATGACCCGTATCTTCCTCTGCTATCCTTGCGCGAGCTCAGCTCTCCCAGAACGGCGCCACCTTCGTGCTCCTTGACCGCCGCCGTCGCGTTTACCGGTCGCCGTCGTAGATGCTGTCGGTCGGGGTCGTGGTGTTCTCGGAACCATCGGGGGTCCGCACGGTAACGCCCCGGGGTATCGGGCTGCTGTCTACCAGCGGCAATTTGACACCGGAGCCAACTTCCGCCGCGGTGCCGCGCCCCGCCGTCGCCTGGGTCCTCGGTACCCTAATCGTCGGTAAGCACCCGATCTCCGTATTCGTACAGTCGTCCTCCTCGTTTTGCGCTAGAATTTGTGTAGCGGTTCGCACTGGGGGTCGAATTGGGGCGCGCGACGGCGATGCTCCGCCGTGCGGTGTGGCGCGCCGCCGTGGGGGAAGCTCGGCTGCAGGAGTAGGATAGAGGACGGTTGCTAGCCGTCGATCTAACATCGGGCGGTGGTGATTAGGCTGAAGCGTACCGCTTCGCTCTAACGACGGTGAACCGTGGATGGCCATTGGGCGGCTGTGATTAGAACACGTGTATCAATTTTGCGCGGATCGATCTCGACCGATGGATCGAAATCGGATGAGTTTCATCAGCGCGAGCTTAATCGAATATAGATCATAGATCTTGAATCGGATGGCCAGCACCACGTCCCAGCTCTCTAGATGTAGCGATCTGATCCGGGCCGTCCGTGTTTGACCTGGCGTCCCATGATCTACGATACCCCTTCGCGGGTCACTTTTGTTAAAGAGCCCCTTGGCTTATTCAAAAACAACCCGCCGTCTGTCACCGTATAACTCTGTGTCTCGGGGATTTTTATAGTTATGCCCCTGTACTCTTCGATATTTGGCGCGCAGTCCAGAAATTAAAGAAAAACAGGAAAAGAGATTTAGAAATCGATTTTGAGTATAAAAATAATGCTAGAACTTATTTAATTCATAGAAAATCCATTCTAGCTCCAAATTAATTCATTCCAGTTCCTATAATTTTATAATATTATTGTTTATCTTATAGTGTCTCTGTTTTGATATGAAAACCATATTAACATGTATCTCTCAATTAATCTTATATCAAATACATAAAACCTTAGAAAAGTCATAACTCCTTCGTTTTAACTCCGATTTGATCCGTTCAAGTTGCGTTAATCTCGTACAAGCGCGTATATTATTATTACATAGTTTATTCTTATGTTTGGTGTGATGTTAATTTTGCCTATACACTGCTTGTTTGTATTGCTACGACTAGCGTGAGGACACGAGTCACCTGAAGAGCAAGTTGGTACCTGGAATCTCAAGTCCCAGGCAAGTTGTGCCCTTGATCACTTCTTTTTACCCACTCATGTTCTAATTAATCATAATGATCTGCATAGGTTAATTTTGATGGGACCCAATAGGTTACCCTAGTTTGTCTATCTTTATACCTTGTTTACCACTGAACTTTTTGGGTAGTACTTGCTAGTGCTTTATGTGGTTTTGGGTATGAAGGTACATTATTCATGATCACACTTTTATTACATGTTTATTATTACTGTTCATGATAAGATCATTATGTTAATTGGAACATGGAGCGACCACCCGGGAAAACAGTGCTACCACAAGGGAGGAATGGGACCCCTTGGCTGATTAATTAGGAAAGCTAGTGGAAGACTACCTTACCCGAAAGGGGCAAGGGCAGTAGGGGAGTGGTCAGTGTAGGGAGGCCCTCGGGAGGATTTTGCTGCGATGGCGGTCCTGCAAGGGATTCCTGCATTGGAGCTTCCTATAAACTGTAGCGGGTTTTCTGAAGCTAGTGGAACTTTGTAAAGGCCTCGTAGTGTTACCCTGCCTCGCCTCCTCGGTAGAGGTGTATGGGAAGTCGCGATCCCTTGGCAGATGGGTAACATGACTTGTGGGTAAAGATGCGCAACCTCTGCAGAGTGTAAAACTGGTATACTAGCCGTGCTCACGGTCATGAGCAGCTCGGACCCTCACATGATTAATTTATGGAACTAAATTCAATTTGTCATATGCATTGCATCGCAGGTGATGTTGTTACTTTTGTTCTACTACTTAATTGGGTTGGTATTTACTTATACTTAGTAATTGCTAATAAAATTTTGACCAACTTTAAAAGCAATGCTCAGCTCTAACCATCCTCTTTGGTAAGCCTTACACTTCACGTGAGCTCCCGCCTTTGGCGAGTTCATGCACATTATTCCCCACAACTTGTTGAGTAATGAACGTATGTGAGCTCACTCTTGCTGTATCACACCCCCCACAGGTCAAGAACAGGTACCGCAGGATGAGGCGCTTGGAGGATGCCGTGGTGTATTCGAGAGAGGTCTAGGTCGTCGTCTCCCAGTCAACTTTGGGTTGCTGGACCGTTGTCTCCATATAATGTAATTATTAATTTTGTACAGAACTCCTATTTTATATAAAGATGTGACATTCGATCCTGTGCCACTATACATCATATGTGTGAGACTTGGTCCCAGCATACCTGGTGTTTATGTTCGCGCCCGGGTCTTGGTGCCCCGAAACCCGGGTGTGACAGAAGTGGTATCAGAGGAATGTTGACTGTAGGACGAAACCTAGTTAGAACTGGACAACCATTGTCTACTTACCTTTGCTACTCTGATTCTTTCTAAACTTTTCTTAATCTTTTCTCATCTATTTCCGCTTTACTCTGATTATTCTTACCTGTTCCTTCTAAAGACAAAAGTGGATTTCACACTTTGAAATCATGTGCCTAAAGTGACTTTAGGAATAGGAGACCTACTCTTAGGAACAAAAACAAAATTATTTTTATAAGTATCTATGTGCTTGAATGTTTGTTCTTATGATACTTGTCTGATTTGGATCTTTGATTGAGTGTGATGGGTTGTGGAGTAATGTCCACAATTACATCTGCATATATATAGTGCTTATAAAACTAACTAGACAAACTAGATTATCCCTCATTAAAGTATCTAGTCTAACAATATCCATCTCATCTTAAAAGATTCTATCCACACTCATAGATCCATCTTATCCCAAAAGATCGTAACTTATCCTATATATCTAGCTTAATGGACCCATCTTATTTCAAAAGATACTCTATTACTATTAATAGATTCATCTTGTCTTGAAAAGATTCTATCTTATCCTAATAGATCTAACTGACCTCAAAAGAATCTACCTTATCCTTATGGATTCATCTTGTCCTAATAAGCATATTTACCCCACCCTAGTAACAACCAAGATCTAATCCAAAGTAATTAGATATTATCTAGTCTAATCTAGTTATATCCAACCTAATCCAGATTCTATCTAATCTAAATATGACCCAATCTAAAGTGTGTTATTAACAGGTCAAATAATTTGGTGATATAGGTTAGACACTGTCTCTACAAACATATCTTAACCTAAATTAATGTCTTCCACCAACTCATCCATGAACAATGACCTAACCTACATCACAGGTTGCCTAGTTCATCTACTCCAAAAGCAAAACTCTGTTAAAACCTACCTACCTCGTGTACCCCGGCTATCCTAACTATATATCCTTAGCCATATGTCCTTAACTCGGATGACAACCCCAAGAATAAAGGCCAAAGAAGACCCACCATGTCAAAGGAGGATAAGCATCAACTCAAGTCTTCAAGGATCAAGTTGGATCGCCAGAGGAATCAAGATCCAGAGTTCAGGGATCAGGATGAAGTCTTTCCTTATTATACCCTTGCCACAACCTCTACTTGCCATAACTATACCTCATCTGACATAATAAATGGCTAGACATACTTATTCAAAAAAAAAACTTTAAACAAAACTTTGATTCCCAAAAGCAAATGAGAAACTAAAATTCTAGACCTATTGTATCCCTTTTCTTACAAATCTCGAGGACGAGATTTCTGTTAAGGGGGGTAGGATTTGTAGAGCCCAAAATTTGTATCAAAGAAAAATAAGGTTATAAATAAATAAATATGTTTATAAGTGGGTATCTTGGGATTATGGAACCCTTGGGAGTTAATTGGATTTCCCTTCTTTGTGCATATTTGATTAATGGAATTATATTGGTTAACATAACAAATAAATAAATAAAAAAATGCATCTCATGATAAAGTTATTGTATTGTTGCACTTTGTATTCAAATTTGTGAAACAAGCTTAAGCTAGAAAACTAGAATTTGAAAATGGAAAATAAAAGAGAAGAAAAAGGAAAAGAATATGTGCTATAGGGAAAAATAGTAATAATAATATATAAATAAATATATATTCTTATACTGGTATTTTTGTGAACTTGAACTATGTGTAAAACTCACTAACAAATTCAAATTCAAATGGTAAACTTTGAAATGGAGAAAGAAATGCAAAATATAAAAGAAAATAAAAAGAAAAGAATTAAAATCCTACACGGGCCGCCCACCTCATTTCTGGCCCATTATCTCTTTCTCACCTCGCGCAGGCCCGAATTCCATTTCCACCCCCCGTGCGCACGCCACTGACCGGCCGGACCCACTTGGCGATCTCTGTCCCTCACGCCCGCTTCTCTCGTCTCCACTGACTTGCGGGGCCACGACGTCAGATGCTCCTTCCCCCGCGCGCGGACTCCGTCCGCCCACCTCGTCAACGAACTCCGTACATGGCGGGCCAAGATCCAGGATCATCCCCACGCGCAACTACCCGCCTATAAGAACCCTCGCGCAACGCTTCCCGTGACCCGTATCTTCCTCTGCTATCCTTGCGCGAGCTCAGCTCTCCCAGAACGGCGCCACCTTCGTGCTCCTTGACCGCTGCCGTCGCGTTTACCGGTCGCCGTCGTAGATGCTGTCGGTCGGGGTCGTGGTGTTCTCGGAACCATCGGGGGTCCGCACGGTAACGCCCCGGGGTATCGGGCTGCTGTGTACCAGCGGCAATTTGACACCGGAGCCAACTTCCGCCGCGGTGCCGCGCCCCGCCGTCGCCTGGGTCCTCGGTACCCTAATCGTCGGTAAGCACCCGATCTCCGTATTCGTACAGTCGTCCTCCTCGTTTTGCGCTAGAATTTGTGTAGCGGTTCGCACTGGGGGTCGAATCGGGGCGCGCGACGGCGATGCTCCGCCGTGCGGTGTGGCGCGCCGCCGTGGGGGAAGCTCGACTGCAGGAGTAGGATAGAGGACGGTTGCTAGCCGTCGATCTAACATCGGGCGGTGGTGATTAGGCTGAAGCGTACCGCTTCGCTCTAACGACGGTGAACCGTGGATGGCCATTGGGCGGCTGTGATTAGAACACGTGTATCAATTTTGCGCGGATCGATCTCGACCGATGGATCGAAATCGGATGAGTTTCATCAGCGCGAGCTTAATCGAATATAGATCGTAGATCTTGAATCGGATGGCCAGCACCACGTCCCAGCTCTCTAGATGTAGCGATCTGATCCGGGCCGTCCGTGTTTGATCTGGCGGCCCATGATCTACGATACCCCTTCGCGGATCACTTTTGTTAAAGAGCCCCTTGGCTTATTCAAAAACAACCCGCCGTCCGTCACCGTATAACTCTGTGTCTCGGGGATTTTTATAGTTATGCCCCTGTACTCTTCGATATTTGGCGCGCAGTCCAGAAATTAAAGAAAAACAGGAAAAGAGATTTAGAAATCGATTTTGAGTATAAAAATAATGCTAGAACTTATTTAATTCATAGAAAATCCATTCTAGCTCCAAATTAATTCATTCCAGTTCCTATAATTTTATAATATTATTGTTTATCTTATAGTGTCTCTGTTTTGACATGAAAACCATATTAACATGTATCTCTCAATTAATCTTATATCAAATACATAAAACCTTAGAAAAGTCATAACTCCTTCGTTTTAACTCCGATTTGATCCGTTCAAGTTGCGTTAATCTCGTACAAGCGCGTAGATTATTATTACATAGTTTATTCTTATGTTTGGTGTGATGTTAATTTTGCCTATACACTGCTTGTTTGTATTGCTACGACTAGCGTGAGGACACGAGTCACCTGAAGAGCAAGTTGGTACCTGGAATCTCAAGTCCCAGGCAAGTTGTGCCCTTGATCACTTCTTTTTACCCACTCATGTTCTAATTAATCATAATGATCTGCATAGGTTAATTTTGATGGGACCCAATAGGTTACCCTAGTTTGTCTATCTTTATACCTTGTTTACCACTGAACTTTTTGGGTAGTACTTGCTAGTGCTTTATGTGGTTTTGGGTATGAAGGTACATTATTCATGATCACACTTTTATTACATGTTTATTATTACTGTTCATGATAAGATCATTATGTTAATTGGAACATGGAGCGACCACCCGGGAAAACAGTGCTACCACAAGGGAGGAATGGGACCCCTTGGCTGATTAATTAGGAAAGCTAGTGGAAGACTACCTTACCCGAAAGGGGCAAGGGCAGTAGGGGAGTGGTCAGTGTAGGGAGGCCCTCGGGAGGATTTTGCTGCGATGGCGGTCCTGCAAGGGATTCCTGCATTGGAGCTTCCTATAAACTGTAGCGGGTTTTCTGAAGCTAGTGGAACTTTGTAAAGGCCTCGTAGTGTTACCCTGCCTCGCCTCCTCGGTAGAGGTGTATGGGAAGTCGCGATCCCTTGGCAGATGGGTAACATGACTTGTGGGTAAAGATGTGCAACCTCTGCAGAGTGTAAAACTGGTATACTAGCCGTGCTCACGGTCATGAGCAGCTCGGACCCTCACATGATTAATTTATGGAACTAAATTCAATTTGTCATATGCATTGCATCGCAGGTGATGTTGTTACTTTTGTTCTACTACTTAATTGGGTTGGTATTTACTTATACTTAGTAATTGCTAATAAAATTTTGACCAACTTTAAAAGCAATGCTCAGCTCTAACCATCCTCTTTGGTAAGCCTTACACTTCACGTGAGCTCCCGCCTTTGGCGAGTTCATGCACATTATTCCCCACAACTTGTTGAGTAATGAACGTATGTGAGCTCACTCTTGCTGTATCACACCCCCCACAGGTCAAGAACAGGTACCGCAGGATGAGGCGCTTGGAGGATGCCGTGGTGTATTCGAGAGAGGTCTAGGTCGTCGTCTCCCAGTCAACTTTGGGTTGCTGGACCGTTGTCTCCATATAATGTAATTATTAATTTTGTACAGAACTCCTATTTTATATAAAGATGTGACATTCGATCCTGTGCCACTATACATCATATGTGTGAGACTTGGTCCCAGCATACCTGGTGTTTATGTTCGCGCCCGGGTCTTGGTGCCCCGAAACCCGGGTGTGACAGATCCGCGGAGTCACTTTATCCGAACGCGAGTTACTTATCGCAGAAGGTGATGAGTGAGGTATCCGTATCCCGGAGGTGTAGGAGTCCCTCGGCTCGGTCAGCCTTGACTGCTTACGTGTACCCCGTCGTTTCCGGGACCCACTTTTCGAAATAGTCAAAAAGCACGAAAGACATTCTGATAAAAGAGATTTTTTTCGAGGAAAATTTTGACGCAGAGGGGGTTTCCCCCCTTTTAGCCCCCGAGGGAGGGTCGGGCTTTGCCGAGGCGAGGCCGACCCTTCCTTGTTGACTAAACTTTGCGTGGGTGCGAGGTATATGAACAACTTGGAAACATCTTAAGGGTAGAAGCGACGTAGCTGTTGGATGTTCCAAGCGTTGCCGTAGACCTCGCCTTGACTGTTGGCCAGCTTGTACGTTCCGGGCTTCAGAACTTTGGCGATGACGAATGGCCCCTCCCAGGGGGCGTGAGCTTGTGCCTCCCTCGGGCGTCTTGCCGCAGCCGAAGCACCAGGTCGCCCACCTGGAGGTCTCGGGGTCGGACCCCTCGGGCGTGGTAGCGTCGCAGGGACTGCTGATACCGCGCCGAGTGTAGTAAGGCCCTGTCCCGAGCTTCTTCCAGCTGGTCCAGCGAGTCCTCTCGGCTAGCTTGGTTGCTTTGATCGTCGTAGGCTCTCGTCCTCGGGGAGCCGTATTCCAGGTCTGTGGGCAAGACGGCCTCGGCCCCGTAGACCAGGAAGAACGGCGTAAAACCCGTGGCTCGGCTCGGCGTTGTCCTCAGGCTCCAGACCACCGAGGGGAGTTCCTTCATCCATCGCTTGCCGAACTTGTTGAGGTCGTTGTAAATCCGAGGCTTGAGCCCTTGTAGAATCATGCCGTTGGCACGCTCTACTTGCCCATTCGACATGGGATGAGCCACGGCAGCCCAGTCCATCCGGATGTGGTGATCCTCGCAAAAATCCAAGAATTTTTTGCCGGTGAACTGGGTGCCGTTGTCGGTGATGATGGAGTTTGGGACCCCAAAGCGATGGATGATGTTGGTGAAGAACGCCACCGCCTGCTCGGACCTGATGCTGTTCAGGGGTCGGACCTCGATCCACTTGGAGAATTTGTCGACGGCGACCAGCAGGTGCGTGTAGCCCCCGGGCGCCTTCTGCAGAGGGCCGACGAGGTCCAGACCCCACACAACGAAGGGCCAGGTGATGGGTATCGTCTGCAGAGCCTGAGCGGGCAGGTGGGTCTGCTTCGCATAGAATTGGCACCCTTCGCAGGCGCGGACAATTCTAGTGGCGTCAGCCACCGCCGTCGGCCAGTAGAAGCCTTGCCGGAAAGCGTTCCCGACGAGGGTTCGAGGTGCTGCATGATGGCCGCAAGCCCCCGAGTGTATTTCCTGCAGGAGTTCCTGACCTTCGGCGATGGAGATGCATCGCTGGAGGATGCCCGAGGGGCTATGGTGGTAGAGCTCCTTCTCATCGCCCAACAAGACGAACGACTTGGCGCGTCGCGCTACCCGCCGAGCCTCGGCTCGGTCGAGGGGCAGTTCTCCTTGGCGGAGATATTGCAGGTACGGGGTCTGCCAATCTTGATCTGGCGTGACCCCGCTCCGCTCCTCCTCGATGCGCAGTGCTTCGCCCTCGGGGGCCGAGGGTTCCTCGGGCTGAACCGAGGATGGCTCGGGCTGGGCCGAGGCCACCTCGGACGGGGCCGAGGGCGCCTCGGGCTCGGGCGTGTCGCCGATCTTGACGGAGGGTTGGTGCAGATCCCGGGAGAAGACGTCCGGGGGAACCGTCGTTCGCCCCGAGGCTATCTTTGCCAGCTCGTCCGCAGTCTCGTTGTAGCGCCGGGCGATGTGGTTAAGCTCGAGCCCGTAGAACTTGTCTTCCAGGCGTCGAACCTCATCACAGTAGGCCTCCATCTTCGGGTCGCGGCAGTGGGAGTTCTTCATGACTTGGTCGATGACGAGCTGCGAGTCGCCGCGAGCATCGAGGCGTCGGACCCCTAGCTCGATGGCGATTCGCAATCCGTTGATCAGAGCCTCGTACTCAGCCACATTGTTGGACGCCGGGAAATGGAGGCGGAGCACGTAGCGCAGGTGCTTCCTGAGGGGCGAGACGAAGAGCAGGCCCACGCCGGCTCCCGTCTTCATCAGCGACCCGTCGAAAAACATGGTCCAGAGCTCCGGTTGGATCGGAGCCGTCGGCAACTGGGTGTCGACCCATTCGGCTACGAAGTCCGCCAGTACCTGGGACTTGATGGCCTTCCGAGGGGCGAACGAGATTGTCTCGCCCATGATTTCCACCACCCACTTCGCGATCCGTCCCGAGGCTTCTCGGCACTGGATGATCTCCCCCAGGGGGAAGGATGACACCACAGTCACCGGATGAGACTCGAAGTAATGTCTCAGCTTTCGCCTCGTCAGGATCACTGCATACAGCAGCTTCTGGACTTGTGGGTAGCGGATCTTGGTCTCGGACAGCACCTCGCTGACGAAGTAAACTGGCCTCTGAATGGGCAAAGCATGCCCCTCTTCCTGCCTTTCGACCACGATCGCGGCGCTGACCACCTGAGTGGTAGCGGCGACGTAGACCAAGAGGGCTTCTCCATCATCTGGGGGTACCAAGACGGGCGCCTGGGTGAGGAGCGCCTTCAGGTTCCCGAGAGCTTCCTCGGCCTCGGGAGTCCAAGTGAAGCACTCGGCCTTCCTTAAGAGACGGTACAGGGGCAGGCCTCTTTCGCCGAGGCGCGAGATGAAACGGCTCAAGGCCGCGAGACATCCCATGACCCTCTGTACGCCTTTTAAGTCCTTGATGGGCCCCATGCTTGTGATGGCTGCGATCTTCTCCGGGTTGGCTTCGATGCCCCGCTCGGAGACGATGAATCCCAGGAGCATGCCTCGGGGCACCCCGAAGACGCACTTCTCGGGATTGAGCTTGACGCCCTTCGCCTTGAGACACCGGAATGTCACTTCAAGGTCGAAGAGAAGGTCGGAGGCTTTCCTTGTCTTGACTACGATGTCATCGACGTAGGCCTCGACCGTGCGACCTATGTGTTCGCCAAACACATGGTTCATGCACCGCTGGTACGTTGCACCCGCGTTCCTCAAACCGAACGGCATGGTGACATAACAGTACATGCCGAAGGGCGTGATGAAAGGAGTCGCGAGCTGGTCGGACTCTTTCATCTTGATTTGATGATACCCTGAGTAGGCATCGAGGAAAGACAGGGTTTCGCACCCAGCAGTGGAGTCCACGATTTGATCGATGCGAGGTAGAGGGTAGGGGACCTTCGGACACGCTTTGTTGAGACCAGTGTAGTCTACACACATCCGCCATTTCCCCCCTTTCTTCCTCACAAGTACAGGGTTGGCAAGCCATTCGGGATGGAATACCTCTTTGATGAACCCTGCTGCCATCAGCTTGTGGATCTCCTCGCCTATCACCCTGCGCCTTTCCTCGTCGAATCGGCGCAGAGGCTGTCTGACCGGTTGGGCTCCGTCCCGAATATCTAGCGAGTGCTCGGCGACATCCCTCGGTATGCCGGGCATGTCCGAGGGACTCCACGCAAAGACGTCGGCGTTTGCACGGAGAAAGTCGACGAGCACTGCTTCCTATTTGGGGTCGAGCCCGGAACCGATCCGGATCTGCTTGGAGGTGTCACCACTGGGGTCGAGAGGGATGGCCTTAACCGTCTCCGCTGGCTCGAAGTTGCCGGCGTGTCGCTTCACGTCCGGCACCTCTCGGGAGAGGCTTTCCAGGTCGGCGATGAGGGCCTCGGACTCGGCGAGGGCCTCGGCGTACTCCACGCACTCCACATCGCATTCGAACGCGTGTTTGTACGTGGGGCCGACAGTGATGACCCCGTTGGGGCCCGGCATCTTGAGCTTCAGGTAGGTGTAGTTGGGGATGGCCATGAACTTCGCGTAGCATGGCCTTCCCAATACTGCGTGGTAGGTTCCTCGGAACCCGACCACCTCGAACGTCAAAGTCTCCCTTCGGAAGTTGGAGGGTGTTCCGAAGCAGACAGGAAGGTCGAGCTGTCCGAGGGGCTGGACGCGCTTCCCAGGAATGATCCCATGGAAGGGCGCAGCGCCTGCTCGGACGGATGACAGATCGACGCGCAGGAGCCTGAGGGTCTCGGCGTAGATGATATTGAGGCAGCTGCCCCCATCCATCAGGACCTTGGTGAGCCTGACGTCGCCGATGACGGGATCGACGACGAGCGGGTACTTCCCTGGGCTCGGCACGTGGTCGGGGTGGTCATCTTGGTCGAAGGTGATGGGCTTGTCGGACCAGTCTAGGTAGACTGGCGCCGCCACCTTCACCGAGCAGACCTCCCGACGCTCTTGCTTACGATGCCGAGCCGAGGCATTCGCCGCATGCCCTCCGTAGATCATGAAGCAGTCGCGGACCTCAGGGAACTCTCCTGCTTGGTGATCTTCCTTTTTGTCGTCGTCGCGGGCCCTGCCACCCTCTGCGGGTGGCCCGGCCCGGTGGAAGTGGCGCCGTAACATGACGCACTCCTCGAGCGTGTGCTTGACGGGCCCCTGATGGTAAGGGCACGTCTCCTTGAGTGCCTTGTCGAAGAGGTTGGCACCTCCGGGGGGCTTCCGAGGGTTCTTGTATTCGGCGGCGGCGACAAGGTCCGTGCTGGCGGCGTCGCGTTTCGCTTGCGACTTCCTCCTGCCTTTCTTCTTGGCGCCGAGCGGAGTAGACGCCTCGGGAGCATCTTCCGACGGGCGGCCCTGGGGCTGCTTGTCCTTTCGAAAGATGGCCTCGACCGCCTCCTGACCAGAGGCGAACTTGGTGGCGATGTCCATCAGCTCGCTCGCCCTGGTGGGGGTCTTGCGACCCAGCTTGCTCACCAGGTCACGGTAGGTGGTGCCGGCAAGGAACGCGCCGATGACATCGGAGTCGGTGATGTTGGGCAGCTCGGTGCGCTGCTTCGAGAATCGCCGGATGTAGTCCCGAAGAGACTCTCCCGGCAGTTGCCGGCAACTTCGGAGGTCCCAGGAATTCCCGGGGCGCACGTACGTGCCCTGGAAGTTGCCGGCGAAAGCTTGGACCAGATCCTCCCAGTTGGAAATCTGCCCCGGAGGCAGGTGCTCCAACCAAGCGCGAGCAGTGTCGGAGAGGAACAGGGGGAGGTTGCGGATGATGAGGTTGTCGTCGTCCGTTCCACCCAGTTGACAGGTCAGGCGGTAGTCCCCGAGCCACAATTCCGGTCTCGTTTCCCCCGAGTACTTTGTGATAGTAGTCGGGGGTCGGAATCGGGTCGGAAACGGCGCCCGCCGAATGGCCCGGCTGAAGACCTGCGGACCGGGTGGTTCGGGCGAGGGACTCCAATCCTCCCTGCTGTCGTAGCGTCCCCCACGCCTGGGGTGATAACCTCGGCGCACCCTTTCGTCGAGGCGGGCCCGACGGTCGCGATGAGGGTGCGCGTCGCCGAGGTGGCCCGGGGCCGCAGGCGCGGTGTTGCGCGTGCGCCCGGTGTAGACCGAGGCTTCCCGCATGAGTCGGGAAGTCGCGGCACGAGGTTCCGAGGGGTATCCCTGCCTTCGGGAGGCAGAGCTCTCGGCCCGCCGGGCCGCAGTGCCTTCCAGGAGATGCTTGAGCTCTCCCTGGATTCGCCGACCCTCGGTGGTTGATGACTCCGGCATCGCGCGGAGGAGCATCGCTGCGGCTGCCAGGTCCTGACCGGTTCCGCCGGATGCGGGTGGCGGTCTGCCCTTGGCATCGTTGGCGATGCGGTGCTGCAGACCCTGGGGCAGGTGACGTATTTCTCCGGCCGGGGGCTGGCCCGCCCATTCCTGCCCGACGTCCCGGCGGATTGCCCCGAGCGCTCCTGCTCCCTCATCGAGCCCGGCCTGCGCCCCGCGGACTTGCTCGAGCTGTGGGTCGTGACCCCCCGCCGGAACGGGGACCACAGCTAGCTCTCACGGGATGTCGGCGCGAGGCGCTGGCCTAGGGAGATCACCATCCTCCGGCATGCCGAGACAGCTGCCTCCGGAGGGATCCCCTAGCTCGACGTGGAAACATTCGCGGCTCGGGCCGTAGTCCTTGTCGTCAAGGCTGCGGCTGCCGTCGGAACAGTCGGAGAGGCAGTAGTTGCATGCGGTCATGAAGTCCCGCATGGCACTGGGGTTGCCAGATCCAGAGAAATCCCAGCAGATGCTGGGGTCGTCATCTTCCTCGGACCCAGAGGGTCCGTAGGTCGAGACGCCCATCAATCGGTCCCAAGGCGACCGCACACGAAACCCGAAAGGGGTTGCACTCGCCTCAACGCGAGCGCCCACCAGAGCGAGGTCACTAGGCGGGTTGAGATCGAGTTGAAATGACAAAGGATGGGAATCGGCCGGTACCTTGTGGTCGACGAGGAGCGACGAAGTCACATCGGGGGCTGATCGCGCCGTCGTCCTGGGTACGAGTGCGACGTCCTGCAGGCCCTCCGTGAGCGTGCTGGCGTCGTCCACTTGCTCGGGGCTGGCGTGTCGCGGGGGGACGGCGCTCGCCTTCGCCTCAAACGCGAGGGTGACGCCCGACGCGTCCTCCGTTGGGGCGCTGGGGATGTCGATTTGCTCGACAGCCGACTGAGCGCAGCCTCCCGCTCGGCCCTGGTTGCCCCGCCTCCTCCTCCGATGGCGAGGGAGAGGATGGGGCGAGCTTGAAAGTTGTCCTTCCCCCACGCGGGAAAGACGTCGTCGATTCCGCCGCCGGCGGGCGGGCTGTCCGCCACCATTGTCGCTGTCGCGCGGCGGTGGAAGGAGTATCATGTCGTAGCTGCCGTCGAAAGACATGAACTCGAGGCTCCCGAAACGGAGCACCGTCCCAGGTGGAAGAGGTCGTTGGAGACTGCCCATCTGGAGCTTGACGGGAATCTGCTCGTCAACACGCAGCAGGCCCCTACCTGGCGTGCCAACTGTCGGCGTTTCGAGACCGGGGGGTCCCTAGGCCGACGAGTGAGTGTGCCGCGTGCCCCAGCCCAGATGGGTCGAGCGCGTGGGCGAGCGCGAAGGGGGGAAGAGCGAGGCGGCCGGAGCCGGGTCGTGAGGGAGGCGGAGATCCCGCGGCCTTCGTGCTCGTCCCGCGCCCAGGTCGGGTGCGCTTGCAGTAGGGGGTTACAAGCGTCCGCGCGGGTGAGGGGAGCGAGCGGCCCCAAGAGAGCGCCTGCCCCTGCCCTCGTTCCCGCGAGGCCAACCTTCTCTAAGAAGGCCCTGGTCCTTCCTTTTATAGGCGCAAGGAGAGGATCCAGGTGTACAATGGGGGTGTAGCAGAGTGCTACGTGTCTAGCGGGGGAGAGCTAGCGCCCTGGGTACATGCCAATGTGGCAGCCGGAGAGAACTTGGCACCCAGCCGGTGTGGTGTCGTGGCCGTCGGAGGAGTAACGGAGCCTGGTGGAGGGACAGCTGTTGGAACAGTTGGGCTCTTGCTGACGTCTCCCTGCTTCCGTAAGGGAGCTGAGAGCCGCCGTCGTCATGGGTCCAGCGGGGCGCCATCATTGCCTATCTGGCGGAGCTAGCCAGATGGGACGTCAGTCCTGTTTTCTGCGGCCCGAGTCGGCTCGGGGTAGGGTGATGATGACGCTTCCTGTTGACGTGGCGGACTTGTGCCCTAGGTCGGGTGACGTGGAGGCTCCTCCGAAGCCGAGGTCGAGTCTGTCCTGCATGGCCGAGGCCGAGCCCGAGCTCCTGGGTCGGGCGAGGCGGAGGTCGTTCGGCAGAGGCCAGGGCGGAGTCCGAGCCCTGGGTCGGGCGAAGCGGGGTTCGTCGTCTTCCGGGGCCTTAGCCCGAGTCCGAGCCTTGGGTCGGGCGGAGCGGAGTTCGCCGTCTTCCGGGGCCTTAGCCCGAGTCCGAGCCCTGGGTCGGGCGGAGCGGAGTTCGCCGTCTTCCGGGGCCTTAGCCCGAGTCCGAGCCCTGGGTCGGGCAGAGCGGAGTTCGCCGTCTTCCGGGGCCTTAGCCCGAGTCCGAGCCCTGGGTCGGGCGGAGCGGAGTTCGCCGTCTTCCGGGGCCTTAGCCCGAGTCCGAGCCCTGGGTCGGGCGGAGCGGAGTTCGCCGTCTTCCGGGGCCTTAGCCCGAGTCCGAGCCCTGGGTCGGGCGGAGCTTCCTATGGCGCCTTTGGCAAAGCCTGGCCGCCCGTCGGTCTCACTCTTTGTGTTAAATGCCCCAGTGACTTGGTTGGTCGGCGCGGTGATTTAGTCAGGGTTGCTTCTTAACGAAGGCAAGGCCTCGGGCGAGCCGGAGATGCGTCTGCCGTAAAAAAGGGGGCCTCAGGCGAGATGGAAACACCTCAGGGTCGACTGCCCTTGCCCGAGGCTAGGCTCGGGCGAGGCGTGATCGAGTCGCTCGTATGGACTGATCCCTGACTTAATCAAATCCATCAGGCCTCTGCAGCTTTATGCTGATGGGGGTTACCAGCTGAGAATTAGGCGTCTTGAGGGTACCCCTAATTATGGTCCCCGACAATATTGTTAGCTTTAGTGGAGTAGAGCTAGCTTAAATATGGAAGCCACACTCACTCACCAAGTCATGGATGAGAGGAGAGAGTGTGGAGAGCCACACGCGCGCTCGCTGGCTGGCCTGGCCTGGGCGGGGCGAAGGGCGCGGGCGCACGACATGCGCGTGAATGGTCCGCCGAAATCCGGCCTCTCGCCTTGCGGGATCGTGAGATTTTTGTGGGCGGATAAGATCGGGGGTCGCGGACTCGGCCCTATAAAAGGAGCCCTGCAGCCAGCCTCCAAATCATCCCAGTTCGCTTTCGCCTCTCTTCACAGCTGAGCCGCCTTCCAGTTCTCTTCATCCCGATCGCAGAGGTGCATCTGCGATTAGGAGAGCATGTCTTCACACGACTGCTCGTGATCTTCTGACCTCGTCGACCCTGTTGATTTCGCTACTTCGACGTCGTCGACCCTGCTGATTCCGGCGCGCGCCATCTATCAGTATGTCTAATCAGTTCGCATCATCTGATTTGACTTTTTACTTTAGTGCTTGTGATTTTGTCATGATTTATATTCGGAATTTAATCTGGAATTTATCTAATTATTCAACAGCCTCTAGCTAGCTGTGCATTAGCTAAGGACCGAATGCACCACCAAACATCGAGCGGGCGTCTAGTGGCTATGCCAAGCTGCTAGCAGCTCTGTGTAAGTTATTTTTTAATTTTAATTAATTTAGTTCACCGATTAGTTACTAGTTTAGTTGATAAAGTTATTTTTTATGTTTGTGAGGGTAGGATGGATAGGTTTCTCATCTAAGAAAAAAATAATTCTAACACAACATTTGGAACTAATTAGAGCAATGTTTTTTTAAAGGTTTGAATTATATATTTTTTCTTAACCTTATTTTAGTAACCCCTCTTCTGATGTAATCCTGGATCCGCTGGTTGCTCTAAGCATGAACGCAGACGGTTGCAACTTAGATGCGGCGCACTATAAATTCATCCAAAAATACTACATGGATGGAAATATAGCATAACATAGAATGCAATAGCCTGACATTTGTGACGGAACCTCCCAAGTAATCAGGCCCACCTACAGTTGTCCTTGTCTAACAGACATCAGACACCCTGTAGATGTTCCTAAGTTACTTGACAAGTTCGGTATCTTTCCCGACCTTACCAGGAACGTTTCACCCGTCTTGCAGACATTACAGAACATCGGAGATAAAGAAATGCGGAAGCGAATTACATAAACTTACATTTATTTCCAAAAGCAAGCTCGAGTTATTTTATTACAGACCAGACTAAAAGTGAGTGCATATGAGTAATAATTATACAACCAAGGGAGACACAAACTTCTCCCGAGAAGCTAAAAAAAAACCTAGATGGAGGACCGAGTCCTCCCGCACTTCAGTCCTGTTTTTCTTCGTTGGGAACCACCTTGGCACAGAGGCAGCAAAAGTCTGCTACTTCCCCACCTAAAAACAACAAAGGGATAAACCCTGAGTATGGAATTACTCAGCAAGTCTTACCCGACTAAGGAAAAGACTCTCAAGGGTATGCTGGATAAATAGGAGTCAAGGTGAGGCTTTAGCAAAAAATCAACTTATATTTTTGCAGAAGTAGCTTACTAAAGTGAGTCCTTACTTTCAATCTTTTAACGCCATCTTAAGTATCAATAGACTCTATTTGCATCTAGTCTAATTTCAACATCTCATCAATACAACATCATTTTTATCCATAGTGTTCACATCCTGACTTTAGGTTGTAGAAAAGTGACCAAGTCTTCATAACCGCGAAGGTACGGCGATCCGAATCGATTATACTCAGCTGAGGATCTCCAATCACACGACATATGTAGCACTTAACCCTTGCATATGTCAACCCGCCACCGGGGTTCTTAAGACCGGATCAGGTTCACGCAAACCGAGAGCACAGATACACCACCGTCCAGCCTCTTGCCACGGAGGGTACACGCTACTCTCGCCACCGCTCCACTCCCATTTCGTGTTATCTTATTCCGGCCTTAGTCTGCCCGAGGCAAGGCTTACCCATGACGAGGCATGTGACCAGTTAAAGGGTCCTCGGTCAGCACGCCTACATACGCGTTAATCCTTAACCAACCTGGGTAGAACATCACCTGTTCCTACCCCAAGTCTCAATTTACGTATTTCCATCCTTAGGATTGTGTCTGTTCCTTAGGATGAAAGAGCATCATAGGGAACTTTGCAGTAAGATCCCACCATTGCTCCAGATGAAAATATTCTTGCAGGTAGAAGCCATCCTCTCCCGGGTTAGACTGAGGACAACCTCTATCCACAAGATCTAAGCAAGGCTAAGCATTTTTGTAAATCATAATTTTGATACTTCACAGAAGTATCTATAAAGGTATGGATATCAAGGAAAGCAATGCATCAAAGGGTTTCAAGTAACTCCTATGAACCTAATGCACATTTCACTAGACTTAAAGGTGCGAAAAGTATTTGAAAACACAAGGAAAAGGGTTGCATGCATCGGGGCTTGCCTTTGTTATCAGGTGAGTCCTGCTCGGATCCACAAATATCGAAATAAAAGCAGTTGCCTGCTGGAGGATCAGAGGTTGGTGGTATCCCTTCTTCAGCGACTTCTTCTTCTTCTTCGTGCTCTAATATAACCATATACATGCATAAGAATGGATGTCATGGAATGCTCATGAGGATGCAAAGATAGCATAAACTTATTATTTATGTCTTGAGTACAACTTTCCTTCACGGTACTCCGAGAACCTAGGGTTTTCGGAGTCAGTAAAGGAGTTCATGGAGCAGGGGGGGGTGGTTTTGGGTTTAGTGATCAAACAAGGTCCAAATCAACCCAAATTCTACCCAAGGCTTCTAAATAATGTGAAAAGCTCACACAAAAAGTTTGGGAAATTTTGGACTTATTATTTATTTTCTAAAAATCCAGAACCAATGGTTTAGGCTATTTTAAATACTCTAAAATTCCCTATTTGATCTAAAAATCATGAGTTTATTTTTATTAAATACTACAGGAAATTAGGGTTCTAAGAAAATTGGTCTCATATTTTTAGGATTTTCCTACCATTTTCTACAATTTATTTGTTTCTGGAAGAAAAAGAAAAAGAAAAACGAATCAACAGTACTGGGCCACTTTAGCCCAGGCGGCCCAGCAATACAGGGAATACGGTCACGCGCCTGCGTACGCTCGTGCCCGCGCGCCTGCTGGACATTATGCAGAAAAGCCCTCAGATTAACAGCTAACCCGAAATAGGTCTATTCACTATTGTACTAAGTCACTGACGATTTGCAGAAATGTCCTCAGGTTTCTATTTCTTCCCCACGAGTACCCCTGGCCACGGCGTGCTTGCCGCCGAGCACCATGCGACTTGTTCCAGCCACGATTGATGGTGGCTATCTAAAATGGCTACGGAATGGGCATTCCCGACCTAAGGCGATCCGAGAACACCCATCAATTTCGACTGGCGCACCTACAAAATGTTCTGTCCACGCTTATGGCGGAAGCAGGGATGTCGAGCCCGTGTTCTTGATTATCTACGCTCGAATTGGTCAAACGGATGCTACGGTGAGCTTTAAGTGCCTACATAGTTGCTAGAACAATACTTGAGAGATGTAGAGCTTTACCAGAGTAGTCTGGCCACGGTCGAGATGTTCTTGGCGGCGCGGTGGAATGAATTGGGGGAAAATGGCAATACCCCGGCCAGGGTGTCTAAACGAGGACAGGAATGGTTGCTACAGCTTCGCAATTTGGAGACGAAGGCCGGAGCTCGGTTGATTTGAGAAAAGGGGGCGAGGGCGGGGCGAATTTATAGCCGCGTGTGAGCCACTGCCGCGGTTACGATGATAACCATTGCTGGCCCAAGCTGGCGATCAGTGATGGCACCAAGCACGTCGCTCCCCGAGAGCTTGCCACGTTCAACCATGGCCGTAAGGCAGTCAAATCCGTGATGGCGTGGCCGAATAGAGGAGGGCGGCGCTGGTGACCGGGCATGGCCGGAAGGAGAGATGGCCGCGTGGCAGCCGGAGCCAGTGCCCTCCACCGCGGCGGTCTTATCCGGAGCAAAGAGGTCTTCGCGGGGAGATGCTCGTTGCCCGATCATCTCGACCCCGGCGTAAATCGCGACGCGGAAAGGTCGTTGGCGGTGAGCACTTTGCGCTGGCGGTCTGATCACCAAATAGAGCACTGTACCATGGCCAGCACTTATTCAGAGCGCCTGACAGCGTGATTTGCAGGGTTATTTACTCCCAATTTTGTGCAGCAACTCGATTGCCTTACTCAAACAAAGTTGTAGAGCAATATACCATCTATAATTCGACTATAGGACTTGAACACATTTGAGCACTGGATCATGCTTAAATTCGAGCTGGAAGTTGATGTCAGTCATCTGCTATTCTGAATTTCAGATCAAACAGCCTGACAGCCAGTTTTTGATTGGGTTTTTCTCTAAATTTCTCATAACAACTAAGCTCACACTCTTTAGCAAAGTTGTTCTCCTATAATTGGTCTTCAACTTTGATGTGGTGACCTAGGGCAAAAACCCTATACTTTGTAAGTTACAAAGCCCCAAAGTTGAGCCCATTCTCTGATCTTCAGACTTAGAATAAAACTCACATGAGGTCTATTTTGCATTTAAGTCCAAAATCTTGGGTTTGGCTTTCAAGTCCACATATTTGTGAACCAAAGGACTTAAGACACCTATTTGGCTTGATTTTTGCACTTTAGTCCAAAGGTGGGCTAATTTTGCACATAGGCCCCTAGGGTTTAGTTTTAGGTTTTCCAGGGTTCCAATTAGGGTTTCTGGTATTCCAGGGGTATAAGTGTGATTCAACTTTATTCTTGGAGTCATTTTATGACTTTTACCCTAAAGCTTTTAGGTTTTCTCAACTTATGTTAAGTTTTACTCCTTTAATCACTATTTAGGGTTAAGTCCTTTAACCAGGGTCCTATTTGTAAAACATTAAAACAATACAACTTGTTTGAAATTTTTGCCTAGTGAATGCACTCTAGGTGTGTCAAACATATGCAATGCCAATGCTTATGATGTCATGCTCAAGTTTTAGTTATAGTAACACCAGGGGTGTTACATCCTTCCCCCCATAAAAGAATCTCGTCCCGAGATTTAAAGTCCTAGGGTGAGTAATGGAAAAGGAAATGTGTCACATGTTTATTTCCTTATTTCTGGTACAAGGCAAGGGTGGTGTGGGGGTTCATTCCTTTACTACCCAGCTATACAAACTTTACAACTTACAAGAGGCTAGAAAGCCTGGGAAATTCTTATCTAAGAAGTCTTGGGTTTCCCATGTAGCCTCATCTTCCGAATGCTGGTTCCACTGTATCTTATAAAACTTGAGAGTCTTTCTCCGGGTAACCCTGTCCTTTTGATCCAGAACTCGAATAGGATGTTCCGAGTACGTTAAGTCTGGTTCTAGGACAACATCAGTCACTTCAACGGTTCGGTCGGGAACCCGAAGACACTTCTTCAATTGTGACACGTGGAACACATTATGCACAGCAGACAATGTTTCGGGTAGTTGAAGCTGGTACGCCACTGGTCCACATTGCTCAATCACCAGGAATGGACCAATGTACCTGGGTGCAAGCTTCCCTTTAATCCCGAAACGCGATACACCCTTCATTGGTGAAACTTTCAAGTAGACATAATCGCCTACCAGAAAACATAAGGGTTGTCGTCGTCGGTCTGCATAACTCTTTTGTCGAGTCTGAGCTTTCTTCATATTATGAATAATTTTCTGAACCTTTTCTTCGACCTCTTTCACCCTATCAGGCCTAAAGAAGTATCTTTCTCTAGGTTCAGACCAGTTTAGCGGAGTACGACACCGTCGTCCATATAAAGTTTCGAAGGGTGCCATCTTGATACTTTCTTGATAGCTATTATTATATGAAAACTCCGCTAGGGGCAAACATTCATCCCATTTCGGTGAGAAGTCCAGGACACATGCCTGCATCATATCTTCAAGTATTTGGTTCACTCTCTCAGTCTGTCCACTGGTTTGAGGATGATAGTCCGAACTGTGGAGCAGTTTAGTACCCAGGGATTTATGAAGTTCTTCCCAGAATTTGGATATGAATTGCGATCCACGATCTGACACAATGGTCTTCGGAACACCATGCAGACTAAGAATACGAGCAATGTACAATTGGGCATGGGCAGTAACTGGGTGATCGGTCTTGACTGGCAGCAAATGAGAAATTTTCATAAGCTGATCAACAATAACCCAGATAGAGTCATACCCTTTTGTAGTCCTGGGTAATCCCACGATAAAGTCCATACAATATCTTCCCCTTTCCATGTTGGGATAGGTAAGGATTGTAATGGACCAACAGTCTTCATGTATATGGCCTTGATACGTTTACAAGTGTTACACCTAGCCACATAGTATGCAATTTCAATTTGCATCTTTGCCCACCAGAAGAACACATAAGGTTCCATGTGTGCAACTTGCTTCTTCTGATGACACTGTACTATCTGAGTCTGTTGGGTGGCAATTATGCAACTTTACCCAATAGAATCAGATGCACCATCTTGGGTAAAACACACAAGAAGAGGTTTACCAACAAATGGTTACAGTAGGTTCATAGCACACGAGACGGGTGTGAAGGTCGAATAACATCACGGATAACTCGTGTTAGCCAGGGAATCCAAGTCCACGAAAAGTGATTTAGATTCAAGAAAAATCACCAGCGGAGGGATCTGTAAATGCGGTCTTTGCAACCAGTCCATTTTATCCAACACTAGTCATGGATCGGCATGATCACACATGCAGGAAAAACACGCGTGAGACGGTCGAGGCACGACTAGAGCGATGATTAGGTGGCTATTGGCTGACTTAATCTCATTTTGATAAGCACTTTCTTTAGGGTAGGTTGAACCAAAGTGAGTTTAGACAACTCGATAAAATGATCTCTAGACTCAACATTCGGTCAACAGGCAGTTACAAGTTAGTCAAAACCAACTTGTTGAACAACTTTTGACACTGAGCAAATTCTCTCAGTACCATTGGTAAGCCAAGGGGTTGAGAGTTCATCTTTGCAAGCAAAAGGTCATGCACTTGGGTAAAAATCCATTTGGTCAGGTTGTTCATCCGTTTCTTCATGCGAGATGAACGGACAAGGTTCGGAAATACCTGGAAAATAGGAGAGCGAATGAACAAACTCCTGCATCTCAACAGCAGGGAAAGTCAATCTCCAATTTGAGAGCTAATTAGTTGTTTCTCCAACACTAAAAAGCTCCAAGACTTCACCTTTACACAAAGGATGCAAAGGGAACTTGTGCGGGTAGTCACTACCAAGATCAAAGAAATAAGACCACATATGAAAGTGGTATGCCCTTTTGATCTAATGGAAATGACGGATGTTGCTTGATCTCTTTACAAACAACAAGAAACTGTTTTAAGGAAGGAGTCCACAGAAGATCACACATCAGTGTAGTTTCACAATGGATCATGACCAGAGACTTCGATACCAACATGCGCCAAGCAGCAAAATCCTGGGTGCACATTCACAGGAGGCTCTCAGTTTCGCCGTGGTACCATAAGTTCTTAACCATAACACCATTATAAAACTGGCACCAATAATGAATCTCATGTGGTAAGAATAATTTGCGTAGAGATAACATATCAATATAATCTTATAATGGATTATGACTACTAACTGTGATACAAGCGTGCATCGAGCAGCACAACCTTGTGTGTATACCCACAAGAGGCCCTCGGTTTTGGCGCGGCATCATCAATTTTGGTCATAATGCCAATACCAGACATAACCAATAAAGAATCTCACACAACCCAAATAGACTGGTCAAGGGTGATAATATACAAAGAGATACTCCACTTGTATGAATGGTTACAAGTAGAGAGCCAAATAGATTATGGCCCAAGGAAATGAACAAGGCATGGCCATAACCTAAACTTGATGAAAGAAGTATGATGGGAGACTGTTAATTTAACCCAAGCATATTTCTATGCCTATCATAGAAATCACCAGGTCAAGGATTAAGTTGGTAGGCCTTCGTTAGATATGAAGAAACCAAAGGCATCAAATTCAAGGAAATGGTCGGACATGTCTTTTCTAGGTTGGGTTAATAGAGCAACACGACGATCCGTAAGGAGAGGCCAACTACACTAGAGACTTCAACCTGCATCAGCTGAACAGGAAAATGGTGCTAAAAGGGGACATGACTTGAGATTCTTGTTGGTACACTTTAGGTTCGACAATGAAATTATCTAAGCATTTATTTGTATGGTTGTGGTCATGAAGTGATAACGGAAAATTCGACTTTGGGCCGGGTCATGGCTCACTAAATACGAATATAGCCTAATCTTGGTTTTAGGCAACCAAGTCACCAACTCTTTATTGGCCATAACTCAACATGATGGTTCTTAGATTAGGGTTGAGAATTGCTTTATGCTGGGCTAACCAGTTCATGCCCAAGATAACATCTATGTCTTGGCCTTTCAGAACGATCATATTAATAGGAAAGTTCCGTCCGGCCAATGTTACGGGCACTTGGTAAGCCACTTTTTTCTTTACTTTTGGTAGCTTTACTGTCGGGCGTAGAAAACCATTCCTCAACCAACTTCATAAAGGGAGGGGGATACTGAAAAAGGTCCAATGCACCATCAAGTGCTTCTCCCGCTACATGAGAAGGTCCGGTTTCCATCCTGACAGAACTCACAGGGACGTTCGGGTGCAGTTGTGAATACAACTCATGAACTTCTTCATGTAGTGTATTATAATAGACCTGCAAGTTATCCATGGCTAAGCTAAGCTCCTCCACTCGGGCTCGAGCTTTGGCTTCCTTAGCCCAGGCGAATAGACGGGAGTTAACCGCCCAATCGAGTGCTGAATCTCGTTTCACGAGTTGGTCTTGCAAGTAGCAGATGGCTGCATCCGTGGCCCATAGATCATTCCTGTGACGGAGTTCTGGCTGAAGCAGTTCGACTTGTGCTTCCAGATCCCGATAGGATCGTTGCTACCACTGCTACTTTCTTCATGTCTTGGGGTAAGTTAATGGCATGGTACGCCAATGGGTCTAGTAGATTTGCGCGCGGTCTTTCTGATGCGCGACAATATTTCTCTAAGGGGGAAATTTTATTAATATAGTGCTTAGCATGATGCATGTGTAAGTACAGAATCAACCTTAGTTGATTCAACCTTCTATACATTGCACTCTTCCTATCTGGTCTTTAAGATAAACTCTTCAGAATACTTAGGTAAGAAGAGAGAAAAGAATCTTTAGGTAAGACTTTTGAAAATCTTTTTGAAGATGCCTTATAATATCTGCAAAGAAGGGCTACGCTCCGATACCAGCTGTGACGGAACCTCCCAAGTAATCAGGCCCACCTACAGTTGTCCTTGTCTAACAGACATCAGACACCCTATAGATGTTCCTAAGTTACTTGACAAGTTCGGTATCTTTCCCGACCTTACCAGGAACGTTTCACCCGTCTTGCAGACATTACAGAACATCGGAGATAAAGAAATGCGGAAGCGAATTACATAAACTTACATTTATTTCCAAAAGCAAGCTCGAGTTATTTTATTACAGACCAGACTAAAAGTGAGTGCATATGAGTAATAATTATACAACCAAGGGAGACACAAACTTCTCCCGAGAAGCTAAAAAAAACCTAGATGGAGGACCGAGTCCTCCCGCACTTCAGTCCTGTTTTTCTTCGTTGGGAACCACCTTGGCACAGAGGCAGCAAAAGTCTGCTACTTCCCCACCTAAAAACAACAAAGGGATAAACCCTGAGTATGGAATTACTCAGCAAGTCTTACCCGACTAAGGAAAAGACTCTCAAGGGTATGCTGGATAAATAGGAGTCAAGGTGAGGCTTTAGCAAAAATCAACTTATATTTTTGCAGAAGTAGCTTACTAAAGTGAGTCCTTACTTTCAATCTTTTAACGCCATCTTAAGTATCAATAGACTCTATTTGCATCTAGTCTAATTTCAACATCTCATCAATACAACATCATTTTTATCCATAGTGTTCACATCCTGACTTTAGGTTGTAGAAAAGTGACCAAGTCTTCATAACCGCGAAGGTACGGCGATCCGAATCGATTATACTCAGCTGAGGATCTCCAATCACACGACATATGTAGCACTTAACCCTTGCATATGTCAACCCGCCACCGGGGTTCTTAAGACCGGATCAGGTTCACGCAAACCGAGAGCACAGATACACCACCGTCCAGCCTCTTGCCACGGAGGGTACACGCTACTCTCGCCACCGCTCCACTCCCATTTCGTGTTATCTTATTCCGGCCTTAGTCTGCCCGAGGCAAGGCTTACCCATGACGAGGCATGTGACCAGTTAAAGGGTCCTCGGTCAGCACGCCTACATACGCGTTAATCCTTAACCAACCTGGGTAGAACATCACCTGTTCCTACCCCAAGTCTCAATTTACGTATTTCCATCCTTAGGATTGTGTCTGTTCCTTAGGATGAAAGAGCATCACAGGGAACTTTGCAGTAAGATCCCACCATTGCTCCAGATGAAAATATTCTTGCAGGTAGAAGCCATCCTCTCCCGGGTTAGACTGAGGACAACCTCTATCCACAAGATCTAAGCAAGGCTAAGCATTTTTGTAAATCATAATTTTGATACTTCACAGAAGTATCTATAAAGGTATGGATATCAAGGAAAGCAATGCATCAAAGGGTTTCAAGTAACTCCTATGAACCTAATGCACATTTCACTAGACTTAAAGGTGCGAAAAGTATTTGAAAACACAAGGAAAAGGGTTGCATGCACCGGGGCTTGCCTTTGTTATCAGGTGAGTCCTGCTCGGATCCACAAATATCGAAATAAAAGCAGTTGCCTGCTGGAGGATCAGAGGTTGGTGGTATCCCTTCTTCAGCGACTTCTTCTTCTTCTTCGTGCTCTAATATAACCATATACATGCATAAGAATGGATGTCATGGAATGCTCATGAGGATGCAAAGATAGCATAAACTTATTATTTATGTCTTGAGTACAACTTTCCTTCACGGTACTCCAAGAACCTAGGGTTTTCGGAGTCAGTAAAGGAGTTCATGGAGCAGGGGGGGGTGGTTTTGGGTTTAGTGATCAAACAAGGTCCAAATCAACCCAAATTCTACCCAAGGCTTCTAAATAATGTGAAAAGCTCACACAAAAAGTTTGGGAAATTTTGGACTTATTATTTATTTTCTAAAAATCCAGAACCAATGGTTTAGGCTATTTTAAATACTCTAAAATTCCCTATTTGATCTAAAAATCATGAGTTTATTTTTATTAAATACTACAGGAAATTAGGGTTCTAAGAAAATTGGTCTCATATTTTTAGGATTTTCCTACCATTTTCTACAATTTATTTGTTTCTGGAAGAAAAAGAAAAAGAAAAACGAATCAACAGTACTGGGCCACTTTAGCCCAGGCGGCCCAGCAATACAGGGAATACGGTCACGCGCCTGCGTACGCTCGTGCCCGCGCGCCTGCTGGACATTATGCAGAAAAGCCCTCAGATTAACAGCTAACCCGAAATAGGTCTATTCACTATTGTACTAAGTCACTGACGATTTGCAGAAATGTCCTCAGGTTTCTATTTCTTCCCCACGAGTACCCCTGGCCACGGCGTGCTTGCCGCCGAGCACCATGCGACTTGTTCCAGCCACGATTGATGGTGGCTATCTAAAATGGCTACGGAATGGGCATTCCCGACCTAAGGCGATCCGAGAACACCCATCAATTTCGACTGGCGCACCTACAAAATGTTCTGTCCACGCTTATGGCGGAAGCAGGGATGTCGAGCCCGTGTTCTTGATTATCTACGCTCGAATTGGTCAAACGGATGCTACGGTGAGCTTTAAGTGCCTACATAGTTGCTAGAACAATACTTGAGAGATGTAGAGCTTTACCAGAGTAGTCTGGCCACGGTCGAGATGTTCTTGGCGGCGCGGTGGAATGAATTGGGGGAAAATGGCAATACCCCGGCCAGGGTGTCTAAACGAGGACAGGAATGGTTGCTACAGCTTCGCAATTTGGAGACGAAGGCCGGAGCTCGGTTGATTTGAGAAAAGGGGGCGAGGGCGGGGCGAATTTATAGCCGCGTGTGAGCCACTGCCGCGGTTACGATGATAACCATTGCTGGCCCAAGCTGGCGATCAGTGATGGCACCAAGCACGTCGCTCCCCGAGAGCTTGCCACGTTCAACCATGGCCGTAAGGCAGTCAAATCCGTGATGGCGTGGCCGAATAGAGGAGGGCGGCGCCGGTGACCGGGCATGGCCGGAAGGAGAGATGGCCGCGTGGCAGCCGGAGCCAGTGCCCTCCACCGCGGCGGTCTTATCCGGAGCAAAGAGGTCTTCGCGGGGAGATGCTCGTTGCCCGATCATCTCGACCCCGGCGTAAATCGCGGCGCGGAAAGGTCGTCGGCGGTGAGCACTTTGCGCTGGCGGTCTGATCACCAAATAGAGCACTGTACCATGGCCAGCACTTATTCAGAGCGCCTGACAGCGTGATTTGCAGGGTTATTTACTCCCAATTTTGTGCAGCAACTCGATTGCCTTACTCAAACAAAGTTGTAGAGCAATATACCATCTATAATTCGACTATAGGACTTGAACACATTTGAGCACTGGATCATGCTTAAATTCGAGCTGGAAGTTGATGTCAGTCATCTGCTATTCTGAATTTCAGATCAAACAGCCTGACAGCCAGTTTTTGATTGGGTTTTTCTCTAAATTTCTCATAACAACTAAGCTCACACTCTTTAGCAAAGTTGTTCTCCTATAATTGGTCTTCAACTTTGATGTGGTGACTGTGGGGGATAGATATCCCCCGGGTCCACTAAAAGAGTAAAGGACCTCACGAAAGGCCCAAGGGCCCAATAAATCGTAAGGTTATTCTTTCGTGGGCCTGGGGAAAGACAACCAGCAACGCATGACGACATGAGGCCGGATTGGTGCAAACCCGGACGGCCCATAGCGTCGAGCCATTGGCCACAACAGAGATCCGACTTTCCCGCGTCGGGGCCTCCATGCAACGAAGCCACGTGAGGATAAGTCGGCGAGGGTTACGTAAAGGATAATCTCGAGAGGTTCACTATCTTTTAGCCACTTGTTGTTATCTTATCCATGTGTACTGCCCCACGGTCGAGTATATAAGGCCTAGGGGGCACCCCTTCAGAGCGATCGACCCATTACTTAGCCACCCACATCAACTCTCTGTATTCTCGATCCAGAGAGCTCTCTTGTAACCATATCACCAAGCATACTCATCAGGACGTAGGGTGTTACGCAACACTAAGCGGCCCGAACCTGTAAATCTTGTCCACTGTCCCTCGTGCGATCGGCACGAACCATTCTGCTACAGTTGTCGACACCTTCCTACTCCTAAAACACCTTGAGGGGCAACCCCGGGTGTGCGGTCGGACCCTAAACACCGACAGCTGGCGCGCCAGGTAGGGGGTGTGTCGACAATCCAAGCTAGCTCAATGGCCATCTCCTTCTACAGCAAGATCGCCCTACGCCCCGGATCTATGTTCCGCTTCGGAACAATCTCGTTCGTAGCAGACGAAGAAGGAACTCTGCACCGTATCGCGGATCCGCCGGGAAAGGAGTCTTCCTCAACAAACTCCGAAAATACCGGAGAGGTGCAACCTCCGACCCCCCGAAAGAAGATCACCGCGATGGCAACACCGTTCTACCCCGACGTCCTCTTCGTCAGAAGGGCGGAATCGCCCACCATCTCCGACGACGAGCCGACTGTACCCGGGGAGGAACCGCCTCAGCGAGAGTCCCGTCGACGAAGAAACCGGCGCAGGAATGTTCGACGACATCACGCGGCCGGAGAGCAGAATCCGGAACAACCTGTCTCGCGGGACGAGGTCTCGGAGGTAGGAGAAACCCCGGAAGAACGCGTCTTCAGAGAGCGAAGGAACTCCCGACGACGTGATCGCCGACGAGCTCAGGAACAGGCTGAACATGATGCAAGGCAACGTCGAGAGAATCTACTCTTTGGGCGCAATCTGAACCCCGATTTCGCTCGAGCCATGAACACGCCGAGCGAAGTCGGAGGGGTGCTGGCTCGGATAGCGGAAGGACTTCCTCGGACTCCTGACGCCGATGGCTACCGACGACTGTTCACCCAGGCGGCCAACCATCTTCTACCGCTTGCTCACCCGCCGAACGATCTACGACACGCCATCAACAGTCGCCGGGACGCGCGGAGCTCCATCAACGCTTCGCGGGAACAGCGGCATGAGAACGAAATTCGTCGTCGAGAGGAGTACGACAGGGATCATGGTGCCCCGACTCAGAGCCAAGCCACCAGGACTGAGTCGGCGACGGCTTCAACTGGCGGAACCTCCCGGGGACGGTCGAGGAATCACAACCACCACTCCCCTCCCCGGGACAGGCATCGACCCCGACGACAGGAGGACACGTGCGGAGTGTCCGCCCTTACTCCGCGCCTCAGGGCCATCCAATGGCCTCCCAACTTCAAGGTATCCAATGTTGACAAGTATGAACCTAAGCAGGATCCATGGGGTTGGCTAGCCGTCTACACCACCGCTGCTCGAGCTGCTGGAGCATCTGAAGACGTGATGACCGCGTACTTGCCCATTGTCCTTGGACAAGACGCGCTGCAATGGCTACGACATCTACCCCGACACTGCATCGACGCCTGGGGAGACTTCAGTCGGCGCTTCACCGCCAACTTCCAGTCCCTCTCCGACAAGCCGGCGCAGCCGTGGGACCTTAAATCTATCAAGCGCCGGGGGGACGAAACTCTCCGATCGTACCTCAAGAGGTTTCAAACCATGAGGAATCGGATCCCCGATGTCACGGAGGCGGCCGTGATCGAGGACTTCTACCGAGGATCTAATGATTCGGTTTTCGTCCGAGCCATACTACAAAGGGCGCCGACCACCTCGGAGGAGCTGTTCCGGGAAGCCGACTTCTACATCACCGCCGACGAGCGAGCCCAGGATCTCATCGGAGGAGCAAAGCCCGCACCGGCAGCACCACGACGCGACACGAACCAGCAACCCGACAAGCGGTGGGAGAAGAGGCCACGCGAAGAAGTGCACGCCGCCGGTGGACCACCTGCTTCTCGCGCTCGAGGAGGACCTCGTGGAGGCGAGCGTACGCTGGACGACATCCTCGACGCCCAGTGCCCGTACCACAAGGACATGCGCCACACTCTTCGTAATTGCCGAGACTTCAAGCACTCCGTCGGACACGGCCGACCCTTCCAACCTCTACCTCCTCCTCCGCCGAGGGGAGGACCAGATGAACCACGACAACCCCATCGGCAGGAGGAGGGAGGAGGAGGAGGAGCTTTCCCGCGCGTTGACAGGGAGGTCAACGTCATCTTCGGTGGACACGGATCGCAGGAGAGCAGAAGACAGCAAAAGCTCAATGATCGCCAGATACTGGTGGCGACCATCGGCCCTCCCGCCCCATACCGATGGTCGGAGCACCCGATCACCTTCACTCGGGCGGATCAATGGCTCAACTTCGACCACCCGGGCAAGTACCCGCTTCTCGTTGATCCGGTGATCCGAGAGAGCCGGGTGAAAAAGGTGTTAGTGGACGGGGGGAGCAGCATCAACATCACCTTCCCCCGGACACTCCAGAGCTTGGGAGTTCATCTCAAAGAGCTCCACGAGTCGGACACTCCTTTCTTCGGCATCGTGCCGACGGAAGGGGAATACCCGCTGGGCCACATCTACATGCCGGTCACCTTTGGAACTCCGGAGAACTACAGAACCGAGTTCCTGAGGTTTGAAGTGGCGAACTTCGACTGCGGGTACAACGCCATCATCGGGAGGCCAGGATTGGCCAAGTTCATGGCCATTCCGCATTACACATACATGATACTGAAGATGCCAGGGCCACAAGGGATCATAACTGTGCGCGCCGACCTCCAAGGCGCCGCAGAATGTTTCCGAGTGGCTATTCAAGCAGCCCTCACCGCCAAGCCATCGACAGCTCCCTCCGCAATGGCGAACTCTAAGCCTGAGGAGGACCTCGCAATACCAGCAAATGAAGCTCAGACCGCGACCTCTATGCGGCCGACTGAAGAAACCAAGAGAATCAACCTGGGGTTTGCTGATGAGCGCAAGACGGCCATCATCAGCTCCAGTTTGGATGACAAATAGGAAAGCGCGCTCGTCCGGTTTCTGCAAGATAACCGAGATGTATTCGCATGGCAACCTGCGGATATGCCGGGAGTCCCGAGAGAACTGGCCGAGCACAAACTGAAGGTTTTTCCCCAGGCGAGGCCGATTCGGCAGAAATTACGTCGTTTCACGCCTGATAAGGGGGAAGCCATTCGCGCCGAGTTAGCTCGCTTGGTCGCGGCTGGATTCATTAGAGAAGTATTACATCCTGAGTGGTTAGCCAATCCTGTTCTTGTACTCAAAAAGAATAAAGTGGACTGGCGCATGTGTGTTGATTATACCGATCTCAACAAACACTGTCCGAAGGATCCCTTCGGGCTCCCGAGGATAGATCAGGTGGTGGACTCCACCGCTGGGTGTTCTATGCTGTCTTTCTTGGATTGCTATTCCGGGTATCATCAGATCAGTCTGGCAAAGGAAGATGAAGAAAAAACGGCATTCATTACTCCGTTTGGCGCTTTCTGTTATACCTCCATGCCGTTCGGCCTCAAAAACGCTGGAGCGACTTACCAGAGAGCTATTCAAACATGCTTAGCCGATCACTGGGGCAAGCGTGTGGAGGCTTATGTGGATGACGTGGTGATCAAAACACAGGACTCAAAAGACTTCATTGAAGATTTGCAACTGGTTTTCAACAGCCTGAGGCGGTATAGATGGAAGCTTAATCCTGAGAAATGTGTTTTTGGGGTACCAGCCGGAAAGTTGCTCGGATTTATTGTCAGCCACCGGGGAATTGAAGCTAATCCGGATAAAATTGAGGCTATCATGAAGATGGAAGCACCTCGATCGCAGAAGAAGGTTCAGCGACTTACTGGATGCAGGGCAGCTTTAAGCAGATTTATATCCAGACTGGGAGAAAAAGGTTTGCCGTTTTACAAGTTACTCAAGAAGGTGGATAAATTCCAGTGGACTTCAGAAGCACAAGAAGCTCTGGATGCTCTGAAAAAATTCTTGACAACACCACCAGTGCTGAAACCACCTCGGCGAGCTACGTCAACTCAACCAGCTGAAGATTTGCTATTGTACATCTCTTGCATGACTCACGTGGTGAGCATCGCGTTGGTAGTCGAACGAGTGGAAGAAGGGCATGCCTACCCAGTACAACATCCTGTCTACTTCATCAGTGAGGTCCTCGGCCCCTCAAAGAAAAAGTATCCTCAAGTTCAGAAACTATTGTATGCAGTACTTCTAACTGCCCGCAAGCTGCGTCACTACTTTGACGACCACAAAGTCATAGTAGTCACAAGTTTTCCAATAGGGGATATTCTTCACAACAAGGAAGCCATCGGTCGAATAGCCAAGTGGGCCTGTGAGCTGGGATCTCATGACATCGAGTTTCGGCCTCGCACTGCCATTAAAACCCAAGCACTGGTTGACTTCGTATCAGAATGGACTGAACAACAAGTACCAGACAACCCGGAGACTGCAGAAGTATGGCGAATGTATTTTGATGGCTCGCTCAAGCTGCAGGGAGCAGGAGCGGGGATTCTTTTCACTGCACCAGGAGGCGAACACCTCAAGTACGCCCTCCAGCTGCTATTCCCGGCCTCCAACAATGCAGCCAAGTATGAAGCTTTGATCCATGGATTGAACATTGCCATATCACTGGGCGTCAAAAGATTAATGGTATATGGGGATTCTCTGGTAGTCATCAGCCAGATAAATAAGGAGTGGGATTGCTCAAACGATTCGATGGGAAGATACTGCACTGCCGTCCGAAAACTGGAGGATAAGTTCGAGGGTCTGGAATTTCATCATGTGGAGAGAGATCAGAATGCAGCAGCCGATGTACTGTCCAAGCTAGGATCCAATCGAGCTCAGGTTCCACCCGGGGTTTTTGTGCAAGAAATTCTGCAGCCAAGTATCTCATGGGGTCAAATGGAAGAATGCAACATCATAGATCAACCCGAGTCAGATCCCGATGACTGGAGAAAGCCAATCATTAAGTACATAAGGAATGAAGAAGAACCAGATGATAAGAACTCGGCAGAGCGCATTGCAAGACAATCAGCTCATTATACACTTATTGGGGAAACATTATACAGAAGGGGTGCATCAGGTGTCTTCATGAAGTGCATTCTCCCATCCACTGGAAAGCAACTCTTAGAAGAGGTCCACGCTGGACAATGTGGGATACATGCAGCCTCCAGAACACTAGTTGGGAAGGTCTTCAGGTCAGGATTCTATTGGCCAACAGCAAAGAATGATGCAGCCGAGTTAGTTCAGAGGTGCGAAGCCTGCCAATACTTGTCAAAGCAACAACACCTGCCAGCACAGCAGCTGCAGACCATACCAGTGACCTGGCCTTTTGCATGCTGGGGGCTGGATATGATTGGACCTTTCAAGAAAGCTCAAGGGGGATATACCCATGTGTTGGTAGCAATTGACAAGTTCACTAAATGGATAGAATTCAAGCCCATTGCCTCCTTAACTTCTGCTAAGGCCGTGGAATTCATACAAGACATAATATTCAGATTCGGGATACCAAACAGCATCATAACTGACTTAGGATCCAATTTCATGAGTTCAGAATTCTTTGACTTCTGCGAGCAAAAAAGCATTCAGATCAAGTATGCATCTGTAGCCCATCCAAGAGCCAACGGGCAAGTTGAGCGAGCCAACGGGATGATATTGGATGCACTCAGAAAAAAGATTTTCGATAAGAACGAAAAATTCGCAGGAAAATGGATAAGGGAATTGCCCTATGTTGTTTGGAGCTTAAGAACCCAACCTAGCTGAGCTTTGCATGGAAACACTCCTTTCTTCATGGTCTATGGGTCGGAGGCAGTGCTGCCTGCTGATCTCAAGTTTGGGGCGCCAAGGCTGATTTTTGAAAGCATAGCAGAAGCTGAGACCACCAGGCTAGAGGACATAGACATACTCGAGGAAGAACGGCTAAGCGCAGTAATCCAGTCAGCAAGATACCAGCAGACTCTAAGGCGCTATCACGACAAGGCTGTGCGGCAACGATCCTTTTCAGTAGGGGAGCTCGTCCTTCGCCGAATTCTAACGGGAGAAGGACGACACAAGTTATCACCCTTATGGGAAGGACCCTTCATAGTAGCAGAAGTCACTCGGCCTGGATCATATCGCCTCACTCAGATGGATGGCACAGAAGTCGGGAACTCTTGGAACATAGAACACCTGAGAAAGTTTTATCCTTAGCCGTACCTCAAAACTGCTGGGATAACAATGATGTACTCTGTAAAGTGGAAATATGTCATCAATAAAGAAAAGGTTTCAAGGATACTCAATTTATTTACGATTGACTTGCATTCTTACTTAACTCGGGGTGACCACTATGCCCTGCTAACGGAGCAATCGACTTAAGTCGGCAACGACTTAAGGCGGTGCGACATGCTCACGCTTACTTAACTCGGGGTGACCACTATGCCCTGCTAACGGAGCAATCGACTTAAGTCGGCAACGACTTAAGGCGGTGCGACATGCTCACGCTTACTTAACTCGGGGTGACCACTATGCCCTGCTAACGGAGCAATCGACTTAAGTCGGCAACGACTTAAGGCGGTGCGACATGCTCACGCTTACTTAACTCGGGGTGACCACTATGCCCTGCTAACGGAGCAATCGACTTAAGTCGGCAATGACTTAAGGCGGTGCGACATGCTCACGCTTGCTTAACTCGGGGTGACCACTATGCCCTGCTAATGAAGCAATCGACTTGAGTCGGCAACGACTCAAGGTGGTGTGACATGCTCACGCTTTACTTAACCCAGGGCGACCACTATGCCCAGCTAACGAAGCAATCAACTCCAGTTGGCGTCCACTTAAGACCAATGCAACATGCTCTCGCCTATTTAATTCAGGGGATGATTTCCATATCCCACAGACAAAATTCATAGTCATCATGCAAACTCATTAACTAAAAAATTCTGATACAATAAGTGAATAACTATGTTATTCAAATAAACCGGTGTCCTCTAACAAATGTTCAATTATGCAAGCTGCGCGCTCGGAGCACGCGAAATGTTTTCTCTATTTTGCAATGTCTTTTCCAGGAGCAGTCGACGAAGAAGGACGACTCGAGGAGTCAGGGGCAGCGTTCACGTCAGCCCTTATATCTTCAGGAACGACTACGCCAGGCCTCCTCATCAGAATTCGTCCCGCCCGAATGGCCTTATCCATGGCCCTATCGCGTTGGGCTCTCAGAGTATTGGAAGTCTCTTCAGCAACCTTGACAGCCAACTGGGCAGCCTCTAGCTCCTGGGTAACGGATTTCTTGGAAGCACGCAGATTCTTGATGACAACGTCTTTAGCCGATATCAACTCCCGAAGGCGAATCACATCATCCAAGGACTCCTGCAGCTTATAGCGAAGATTGTTCAACTCCTCCATGGAAAAGCGATGACTCCTCTCCAAAATAGTCAGCGAGTTGCTAGAATCTCGATACAACCTATCAAGATTGTCACGAGAAGCAGCAAGGATGCGTTTTTCTTCCTGCAAGCACAAATCAGTTCCTTCAGAAAATCAGGCAGACAATAGGAGTATAGCAAGTCAAAAGCGCAGTTTCGTATTTCACCTTTTCAGAGTCTAGCTGAGCATGCAAGGAAGAACTCAACGCGTTGGCATCATCTAAAGCAGCAGAGACTTGACTCAGCTCAATTTGACCTTGAGAATACTTTCCCTCAAGATCAGTGCATCGCCGAGACAGTTCAGCCCGATCTTGAGAATGTTTCTCCTCAAGTATTGTAATCTGTCGAGTCATTCCTAGCGAAGGATAACCAAACAAAGCGAGGTCAGAAGGTAAAACAGTCCACGACAAGCACGAAGAAAAGAAAAAGGGGCACTAACCAGCGTTAGTCGCCTCCAACTCGGATACACGGCGATGAAGAGACACCGGATTCCAACACGAAAAGGATGAAGCTACTTCCGGGATAGGAGCGCCATGCAATTTCAGCTGGCTGGTCATCCCATCCATCAAAACCTGATGAGAAGAGCAGATGAGCATAATGGCAAGAGTTCATGTAAAAGTCAAGCTAAGAAATAGCACAGTACCTGGAGGTTGGAGAAGAACGAAGGGATCCCCAAGTCAGGAGAAATCAGATGATAACCCGGCGCAAGGTCATCAACCGAAGCAGCATGCAATGGAACAGTGGGAATCAGTTCATCTCCTTCAACAGAGCCGGATACTCGATCAACGGGGACGCTGCCCTCCAAAGCGACGCCCCGGTCTGAAGTTTGGGCCACCACCATGCAGCCAGAGTGTGGAGGTGACCCAGCGTGAACGTCCATGGAAGCGCCGGAAGGAGACCCTGTTTGGGCACCCTCGGGGACTGGGACATAGTTGGCACTGCCCACTTGAGCCGGGTTATCCCCGGCAACACCCTCGGGGGCTGGGCAGTAGCTTGCACTCTTCGCCCGGGCTAAGTCGTCCCCGATGACACCCTCGGGGGCTGGACATGTATCAACACCATCCCTGGGGTCCAGACTTTCAGCAATAACCATCTCTAAGGTTGATGGGCCCTCGGCTACTTCCATGGAATCAGGACAATCCAGGTTAACATCCCGTCCCTCAAGATCGCGCTCTAAGGTTGATGAGGCACGGGATGACCTCAACCCAGCGTCCGGCACGGCATCACAAGCTTCTGTCACATCATCATCCACTGGCCCTGATAGCAAGTCCTCTGGGACCATATCCTCCAGAGTTTGATCAAAGTCGGCCAGGGATATGTTTTGCAGACCAACAAGAGCAGACAAAGCCGGAGAAGGAACCCCACTACTTTCCCCACTGGCGAGGAATTGCCGACTGTTCTTCCGAGTCAGAGGAATCTCATCCTCTTCCTCTTCGTCGTCTTCACCAGCAACACTGGCAACACACCCATTGGGTTCAGCAACAGATGGACCACACCCATTGGGTTCAGCAACAGTCATACCACACCCATTGGGTTCAGCAACAGTCATACCACACCCATTGGGTTCAGCATCAGCAAATTCAGGCGCAGGAACCTCCTCATCAGCAGGAACCGAGGGACCAGCACCCTGATCCAAACTAGATACTCGCCGAATACGTCTCTTCTTCTTTTTCTGCTCATCAGCAGAAAGATCAGTCTGATTGGTTCGGCGGGGACGCCTCGAGCGAGCACGGACGGGTCTCTGAACATCCAAGATTATACCGACCTCTGGGAGAGGTGCCACCGCCAATGACTCAGCAGGAATAGCATCAGAAGAATCTTCAGCCAACATGTCAAGCACGGCATTTATTTCAGCATCAGTAGGATCCAAAGGCACCTCGAAATGGATTTGTCGTTCATCATCAGGGATTTTCCCAAGTGAAGCAACCAAAGCACTAACCTCCTCGTCAGAAGGCCGCGTTCTAAGGCCCAAACTGCCATCAGTCGCAGGTGGGTTTGACACGAAGCGAGTGAAGGCTTTGGCAGGAGGCAGATTCCAGGCTGAATACGCTACCGGAGCACCAACATTGGATACTTTGCCTCTGAGAATCATCTCCAGTCGGCTCACCAAATCTGCAGAAGGGATTCTTCTATCGGTAACTCGAGTTGGATCGGCTAGCCCTTGATACAGCCCAACTTCAGCTAGCAGCACACTGGCCTCAGCCACCTCTTCGTCAGTAGGAGACTCGGTCCAGCTCGGGGTGCGAACATCTGGCTGTCTTCCTGACCGGGGGGGGGAGAGAATTTCCATAGTTATCAACTATAAACCATTCCAGGCGCCATCCCTTAATGCTGTCTTTAAGGGGGATCTCAAGATACTCGGTTTTCCGTCCCCGGCGCATCTCCAAGCTGGCACCACCAACCAACTGATGCTGTCCCCCGGCCATCCCAGGGCGACAATGATACAGGTGTTTCCACAAGCCAAAATGCGGCAGCACGCCAAGAAAGGCCTCACATAAGTGGACGAAGATAGAAATTTGCAGAATTGAGTTAGGGTTCAGATGGGTTAAGTTGATGTGATAGAAATCAAGAAGACCACGGAAAAAGGGAGAAATAGGAAGGCCAAGGCCGCGGAGAAGAAAGGGAGCGTAAACCACGGACTCGTGGGTATCCTCCGTCGGGACCGTAGTTCCGTGGCAAATCCGCCAAGAACAGAGTTCCCGTGGAGGAAGAACCCCGATGGACACGAGGTGGAGGAGTTCGGTTTCAGAGATGATAGACATGTGGTTACCTGCGAAAGGCAACTGGCTGTTGGGATCAATTGGGGGAATCACCACAGCGGAAGAACTCGCGACTTTCCTCTTGGGAGCCATCTCGATTTCACCAGCGAGCAAATTGGAGGCAAGCGCAGAGAGGATTTGGAAGCAGGAATGCAAGAACTAGGGCGCGGAAAGCAAAGGCGGCTGAAAGTGCAACTCTTATGGGATATTCTCGGACCAGATACCGTTTCAAAAAGTGCCCAGTCATCACTCGGCAGTTATTTCCGAAATCCCAGCATGCCACGTGGTCATTCGGCAGTTATTTCCCAAAAAACTGGTGGGCCCTCTCCTTACTCGGGTGCTAATCCTCGAAATAACTCGGCGTTGCCTCTAAAATGCCGACGTCACTATTCAGTCACTCGGCGTTGCCTCTAAAACGCTGATCTTGAGTTCAATCGTTCGGCATTACTTCTAAAATGCCAACGCTGACCCTTAATCACTCGGCGTTGCCTCTAAAACGCTGATCTCGAGTTCAATAACTTGGCGCTGCCTCTAAAGTGCCGACATCACTATTCAGTTACTCGGTGTTGCCTCTAAAACACTGACCTCGGGTTCAACCGTTCGGTATTACTTCTAGAAATGCCAACGTTGACCCTCAATCACTCGGCGCTGCCTCTAAAACGCTGATCTCGAGTTCAATCGCTCGGCGTTGCCTCTAAAATGCAGATGTCACTACTCAATCACTCGGCGTTGCCTCTAAAACGTCGATCTTGAGCTCAATCGCTCGGCATTACTTCTAAGATGCCGACAACGACCCTTAATAACTCGGCGTTGCCTCTAAAACGCTGACCTTGAGTTCAATAACTCGGCGTTGCCTCTAAAACGTTGATCTTGAGCTCAATCGCTCGGCATTACTTCTAAAATGCCGACAACGACCCTTAATAACTCGGCGTTGCCTCTAAAACGCTGACCTTGAGTTCAATAACTCGGCGTTGCCTCTAAAACGCCGACGTCACTACTCAGTCACTCGGCGTTGCCTCTAAAACGATGATCTGGAGTTCAACTACTCAGCATTTGTAACACCCCTGGTGTTACTCTAACTAAAACTTGAGCATGACATCATGAGCATGGGCATTGCATATGTTTGACACACCTAGAGTGCATTCACTAGGCCAAAAAAAAAATTTCAAACAAGTTGTATTGTTTTACTGTTTTACAAATAGGACCCTGGTTTAAGGACTTAACCCTAAATAGTGGTTAAAGGGACAAAACTTAATCCAAGTTGAGAAACACTTTAGGGCTTGTGAGAAAAGTCATAAAATATCCCCAACCACTAAGTTGAATCACATTTATACCCCTGGAATACTAGAAACCCTAATTAGAACCCTGGGAAACCCTAAAACTAAACCCTAGGGACCTAAGTGCAAAATTAGTCCACTTTTGGACTAAAGTGCAAAAACCAAGTCAAATAAGTGTGTTAAGTCAATTGGATCACAAATGTGTGGATTTGAAGGCCAAACCCTAAGTTTTGGACCTTAATGCAAAATGGACCCTATTGAGTTTTACTCTAAGTGTGGATTTCAGTGATATTGGCCCAACTTTGGGGCTTTGTAACTTTCAAAGCATAGGGTTTTTGCCCTAGGTCACCACATCAAAGTTGAAGCCTAGTCATAGGAGAACATCTTTGCTAAAGGGTGCAAGCATAGTTGTTATGAAGAAATTAGAGAAAAACCCCATCAAAGTTTGGCTGTCAGGCTGTTTGATCTGAAATTCAGTTTAGCAGTGAACTGACACCAACTTCTAGCTCAGATTCAAGCATGATCCAGTGCTCAAATGTGATTAAGTCCTATAGTGGAGTTGTAGCTGGTATGTAGCACTACAACTTTGGTATAGAGACTGGGACCTGTCATCACATGAAATCTGGAGAGAAATGGCTCTAAAATTGCTCGGTCAGACACCCTGATGAACTTTGGCCATGGTACAGTAACCGTGAACACTGAAGAAGAATCTCTTCGTCCTCACCGCCGGTAGCTCCCGCCGTCGATCGCCGCTCGCTAAGATTCGTGCTCGACGGTCACCGGATAAGCTTGCCGCGGTAAAGGTCTCGTCACCGGTGAGCTGGCCACCACTCCGACGGCTACACCCCCCCTGGCTCACCGCCCGCAGTAAAGCGCTCGCCGTCGACCGCCGCCTCCTAGTCTTGCGCCGCGTGGCTCAACGCTTCTACCGTGTCGCCGTAACCTTCTTTGACCCCTCCGTGGCTCACCGGAGTTATCGCCACGTCGTTGGCCACGAATCCGTGAAACCAGTGCACCTTCCCCGTCTCCGGCCGCCAGCGCAATTCGCTCCAATTGATCGCCACCGCTCTCGGAGCCTATAAATTGAGCCCCCCCTCGGCTGCGCCATGTATTTGGCTAACTATTGCACCCACCCCCACGCTCGATCGCCCTCTGGCTCGCCGGAATTTCGCGTTGCCACCAAATCAGTTTTCCGCCGCCGTGTTGTGAGCTCGCCGTGGTCAGCCTTCCTTAGGTCAGCACCGGTCCTCTGTTGCTTCGTTTGAGCACCCTCTCACCTCCGTGATGCTTGCCGAGCCGTTCAATTGAACTAGACCGGCGCCTATCGCCGGGAACACGATCACCTTGCCATTGTGCTTACGGCCACCGTGGCCGGAGCTTCATGATCCGCCAATAGCGCAATTACCTTAGGGGAAATGCTCCTTAGGGGTTGAATTTCGTGTATGCCGCTCGGAGAGCTCAGCCGCTGCCTCAATCGGCCGGTCTGCTCGCTCGCCGGAGCGCGGCCGCGTGGAGCGCCGTCGTGGACTTGTAATTGCGAATTGACCAGAACCCAGGGGTCTTTTTGTGAGCTGTCAGTGACTTAGAAGAACAGTAAACAAACCTATCTCCAGTTAAGCGAAAAGCCGAGGACCTCTGCGCAAAGTCGCCTCGCGGGCGCGGCGCGCGCCCGAAACCGCTTGGGCCTAGGCCGCGGGATTTGAAATCAGCCCAGTTCTGTTTAAAAGCTTTTCCTTTTCTTTTACAGCAGAGCTTTAGAAATGTGTAGAAAAATGTAGAAAAATGCTAAAATTATGAGACCAATTTTCCTAGGTTTGTTATTTTCCATAGAATTTATTAAAAATAGTTTCATGATTTTTAGATCAAATAGGGAATTTTAGGGTATTTAAAATAGCCTAAACTATTGATTCTGGATTTTTAGAGAATAAATAATAAGTCCAAAATTTCCCAAACTTTTTATGTGAGCTTATCATATTATTTAGAAGCCATGGGTAGAGTTTGGTTTGATTTGGACCTTGTTTGATCACTAAACCCAAAACCACCCCCCTGCCCTATGAATTCCTTTACCGACTCCGGAAACCCTAAGTTCCCGGAACTCTGTGAAGGAAAGTTGTATTCAAGACATAACTAATAAGTTTATGTTATCTTTGCATCCTCATGAGCATTCCATGACATCCATCCTTATGTATGTATATGGTTATATTAGAACAAGAAGAAGAAGAAGAAGTTATTGAAGAGGGGATACCACCCACCTCTGATCCTCAGGCAGACAGCTGCTTCTATTTTGATATCTGTGGATCCGAGCCAGACCCATCTGATAACAAAGGCAAGCCCCGGTGCATTTGCCACTTACCTTGATGTTTTTAAAATCTTTCTCACTTACTTGCTGCATTAGGTGATAGGAGTTGATTGATTAAACAATTCCTGCATTACTTTCCTTGATTTTGATTACCCTCCTTGAAATCCTGTTTTTACAAAAAGGTTTTACTTTGCTTAGTATTGCTTTAGAAAAACAAAAGGATTTGTTTTACAAAAGATGTTTGGCTAAGTGGGAGGGATGTTTTTGAAAATAAAACTTGATGGTGGATCCATCATGGCCATGATGGGTCCAACATCGGAAAAGATGTACTTCTGTCAGGTACCAAGTTTTTGGGTTAAAAAGATTAAGCTGAGACCGGGCGGGTGACTTGCACGAGAAGAGAGTCTCGGTGTAGTGTCTCCGTCTGAGTCGATTAAGGACCGTCTCGATGTAGGCTTGATGATCGAGGACCCTTTAACTGGTCACATGCCTCGTCATGGGTAAGCCTTGCCTCGGGTAGACTAAGGCCGGAATAAGATAACACGAAATGGGAGTGGAGCGGTGGCGAGAGTAGCGTGTACCCTCCGTGGCAAGAGGCTGGACAGTGGTGTATCTGTGCTCTCGGTTTGCGTGAACCTGATCCGGTCTTAAGAACCCCGGTGGCGGGTTGACATATGCAAGGGTTAAGTGCTACATATGTCGTGTGATTGGAGATCCTCAGCTGAGTATAATCGATTCGGATCGCCGTACCTTCGCGGTTATGAAGACTTGGTCACTGACCTACACGTAGCTTTCCACTAAAGATGATGGGTTTTTGGTTAAGAAAATGGCTAGTGCAGGACCAGTGATTGAACTAGGATAGAAAGAACTCTAGCACAGGTAATCCTACCTAACTTGACGAATAAAATTGGATTTTTAAGGATCCACTTTAGTAAGCATTTCTGCAAAACAGAGTCTTTGACTATTGAGAAGCCTTACCTTGACTCCCATATATCCAGCATACCCTTGAGAGTCTTTTCCTTAGTCGGGTAAGACTTGCTGAGTAATTCCATACTCAGGGTTTATCCCTTTGTTGTTTTTAGGTGGGGAAGTAGCAGACTTCTGCTGCTTCTGTGCTAAGGTGGTTCCCAACGAAGAGAAACAGGAATGAAGTGCGGGAGGACTCAGTCCTCCACTTAAGATCTTTTGTTTTTAGTTCTTCAGGAGAAGTTGTGTCCCCCTGGTTTGTATAATTAATACTTTTATGCACTCGTTTTTAGAACTGGTCTGTAATAACTTAACTTGAGCTTACTTTGGAAATAAATGTAAGATTATGTAATCGCTTCCGCATATCTTTATCTCCGATGATCTGTAATGTCTGCAAGACGGGTGAAACGTTCCTGGTGAGGTAAGGAAAGATACCGAGCTTGTCAAGTAACTTAGGAACATCTACAGGGTGTCTGATGTCTGTTAGACAAGGACAACTGTAGGTGGGCCTGATTACTTGGGAGGTTCCGTCACAGCTGGTATCGGAGCGTAGCCCTTCTTTGCAGATATTCCAGGGCATCTTCAAAAGATTTTCAAAAGTCTTACCTAAAGATTCTTTTCTCTTCTTACCTAAGTATTCTGAAGAGTTTATATTAAAGACCAGTTAGGAAGAGTGCAACGTATAGAAGGTTGAATCAACCAGGGTTGATTCTGTACTTACTCATGCATCATGTTAAGAATTTTACTAATAAATTTCCCCCTTTAGAAAATGCCGCCGCGCACGAGAAAGACCGCGCGTAAGTCGACTGGACCTCTTGGAGTGCCTCGACATCAGCTTGCTCCGAGAGATGTAGATAGTAGTAGCGGGAGCAATGATCCCATAGGGGATCTGGAAGCAGAAGTAAGCAGGCTCCAATTGGAACTCCGCCGCAGGACAGCTATATGGATTGGAGATGGTGACCGTATAAATGAGTTACGAGCAGACGTTCGCCATCTACAAGACCAGTTGGCCGATCGGGATTTGGCACTCGATTGGGCTGTCCAATCTCGATCACAGGCATGGGCCAGGGAGGTAAGGGCTCAGGCCCGAGTGCAAGAACTCAGCACAGCTGTCGATGAACTGCAGGTGTACTGCAATACACTACATGAAGAAGTCCATGTGCTCTACTCGCAGCTACACCCTAATGAGCCTACACCCCCTTCCGAGGCAGAAGCCGGACCTTCTCACGCCGCGGGACGCGCGTTGGGTGGGGAATTAGACCTGTACGAACCCCCTCCTTCTTTGAGGTTGGTGGATGTCTGGACTCCCACCCCTGATGAGGAAGCCGCCAAAAGCAATGGGAAACAGGACTAGTGGTGTAATAAGAGTAGAGTAGTGTATTGTAGGGAGTAGCGTATTGTAGAGTGTACTGTTATAGTAGGGTAGTGTATTGTAGGGTGTACGGTTGTATAATAGGTTAAACTTTTGTAAAATGGGTAATGTATCCTGTTGTGTAATGTCGAGTCTGTACCATTACTCTTTACAGTAATGTAAAACAGAAGGTTTCTTTGGCGCATTATGTTTATTCAAATGTTTTTGCCTCAGATGCCGACCCGGACTCGAGGACAGGATGCAGCTGGAACATCCGGGGGTGGGGATGCTACCCCGAATCCACCTCCCGTTCCACCCACGCTTGCCGAGGCAATCGCTGCCTTGGTAAACGCTACAGCCGATAATACCCGCTTCCTGAGGGAGATGGCGGGTCAGCAACAGCTTCAGCAACAAGCAGGAAGAGGATTTCAACAGGGTCCCCGTGAGACCACTTATTTGGATTTCTCAGAGACTCGTCCGCCTCTCTTCGTCAAAGCAGAAGATCCGCTCGAAGCTGACGAATGGATAAGGGTCATAGAACAGAAATTTGGCCTTCTTCGCTGCTCAGAAACCCAGAAGCCGTTGTTTGCGGCTCAGCAACTTCGAGGCCCTGCCAGCACTTGGTGGGGGAATTTTGTGGCCATCCAGCCGGATAATCATCAAATTACATGGAATGAGTTCAAAGCAGCATTCCGCGAGCATTATATTCCTGAGGGAGTGCTGCACATGAAGCAAGAAGAGTTTATGAAATTGAAACAAGGGGGAGATACTGTGAACCAGTACCTTAACAAGTTCAATCACCTGTCTCAGTACGCAATTGATCAGGTGAACACAGATTTGAAAAAGAAGAATTGTTTTATGAGGGGACTGAACGACCGGATGCAGCGGAAAATGGCTGCATGTATTGATCTTACTTATGGAAAGGCTGTCAGCACAGCCCTATCTGTGGAGGCCAAGTATGCAACTTCTGGGAAAAGTAAGGGGTTCAGTGGTGATCGGCCTAATCAGGGCCCTGTAAAGAGGCAACGGTTCATTCTCCGGCCCTCTAACCAGAACCGTTCAAGTGCACCACCTTTCCCTTTCAAGCAGCCTATAATTATTCGTCCCAACAAAGCTCCCATTGTCCAAGGTCAGCCGGGTGCCCCAGGCACTCGATTCCCTGCACTGCTAAGTTCTGCAACTGGATGTTTTAACTGTGGCAAATCTGGGCACTTTATTAAAGATTGTCCCTATCCTCGGCAAAATCAGGCCAATAATCAGCAAGGATCGGGAAGTTCTGCTCCAGGCAAGGGAAATACTTCGGGCAAGAATACCAAGAAAACGGGGCGAGTATATTATACACAAGTGGCTACGACACCGGAGGGAGAGCCGGTGATGATGGGTACATTCCCTGTGGCCAGCCACCCTGCAGTAATTCTTTTTGATTCTGGTGCTTCGCATACCTTCATTAGCAAGACATTTGTGGAGCAACATCACATTACATGTCATGAATCAAAAGAGGATTTTAAAATTCATTCACCTGGGGGATACATTTTTACTAAAGAAGTGGCCTATGGAGTGCCAGTAACTATGGCCGAACAGAACTTTCCTGCTAACATGATTGTTCTAAGAGGCCAGGATATAGATGTAATTTTGGGGATGAATTGGTTAACCCAACACAAGGCAGTACTCAACACTGAACTCAGAACCGTCAGGTTGAGTTATAATCAAGAAGAAATTCTCTTATCTCTCCCCAAGACCAATCCAGCCAAAGCTTCTGGTAGAATCTTTGAAGCCATTGTACCGGAGATCAAGAACATTCCGGTAGTATGTGAGTTTCCAGATGTGTTTCCGGAAGATTTGCCTGGATTGCCCCCAGAAAGAGATGTAGAATTTGTAATTGAGCTAAAACCCGGTACGGCTCCCATTTCCCGAAGATCGTACCGTATGCCCCCTAATGAATTAGCAGAGTTGAAGATCCAATTGCAAGATCTGCTGAATAAAGGATTTATCCGGCCAAGCTCGTCTCCTTGGGGTTGTCCCGCCATCTTTGTGAAGAAGAAGGATCAAACCTTGCGAATGTGTGTGGACTATCGGCCCCTAAATGAGGTCACCATTAAGAATAAGTACCCTCTTCCAAGGATCGACATCTTATTTGATCAACTGACTGGGGCGAGGGTATTTTCCAAAATTGATCTCAGGTCGGGCTATCATCAAATCCGTATTCGGCCCGAGGATATACCGAAGACCGCTTTCACTACGCGGTATGGATTGTTCGAATATCTAGTAATGTCTTTCGGGCTCACCAATGCTCCTGCCCACTTCACCTATTTGATGAACTCGGTGTTCATGCCCGAGTTAGACAAGTTCGTGGTGGTCTTCATCGATGATATTTTGATATATTCTAAAAATGAAGAGGAGCATGCTCAGCATTTACGGATTGTATTGACGCGCCTGAGGGAACATCGGCTGTATGCCAAGTTCAGCAAGTGCGCGTTCTGGCTGGAAGAAATTCAATTTCTGGGGCACGTATTATCATCCAAGGGAATTGCGGTAGACCCTAGCAAGGTCAAGGATATTCTGGAATGGAAACCTCCAACAACTGTTCACCAAGTCCGGAGTTTTCTTGGACTCGCAGGATATTATCGCAGATTCATACCTGATTTTTCTAAGCTTGTGAAGCCAATCACAAGTTTATTGAAGAATGATACTAAGTTCAATTGGACTTCTAAATGTAATGAAGCTTTTGAGGAATTGAAGACACTATTGACCACTGCTCCGGTATTGGCTCAACCGGACATCACTAAGCCTTTTGATGTATACTGTGATGCGTCAGGCAGTGGACTCGGCTGTGTGCTAATGCAAGAAGGCCGAGTAATTGCGTATGCTTCAAGGCAGTTACGCCGACATGAAGAGCATTATCCAACACATGATCTCGAGCTAGCTGCTATGGTTCATGCCCTGAAAATATGGCGTCACTATCTGCTGGGAAATATCTGCCACATATATACAGATCATAAGAGTTTGAAGTATATATTTACCCAGTCAGAGTTGAACATGAGGCAACGGCGATGGCTTGAGCTTATTAAAGATTATGAACTGGAAATCCATTATCACCCAGGCAAGGCCAATGTGGTGGCAGATGCCTTGAGTCGCAAGACTTCCTGCCACTGTATTTTGGTGAAGACCTCTGAAAACACTTTGTGTCAAGACATGGAAAGGTTAAACCTGGGGATAATCCAGCAAGGGACTCTGAATCAACTAAAGCTTGAGTCAACCATTTTGCAAAGGATAATTGATGCTCAAAGGGATAATCAGGGCATGAAGCATATCCGAGAGAAGATCAGGGCTGGAACAGCCCAATGTTTCAAGAAAGATAATCAAGGTGTGTTATGGTTCAACAACCGCATAGTAGTGCCGAAGAATGAAGAACTCCGCCAGCAAATCTTAGACGAAGCGCATCTTAGTCGCTACTCCATTCATCCGGGAAGCACTAAGATGTATCATGATCTGAAACAACATTACTGGTGGACGAAGATGAAGATTGAGATTGCACGCTATGTGACTAAGTGCGACACTTGCAGACGTGTCAAAGCCATACACCTGAAAACTGCTGGTCCATTGCAATCTTTGCCAATCCCAACATGGAAATGGGAAGACATCAGCATGGACTTCATTGTGGGATTGCCCAGGACCGCAAAAGGGTACGACTCTATCTGGGTGATTGTTGACCGACTTACAAAGGTTGCTCATTTTCTGCCGGTCAAGACATATTACCCGGTACTTACCTATGCGGAGTTATACATTGCCCGTATTCTCAGTTTGCATGGTGTTCCAAAGACCATAGTGTCGGATCGTGGACCTCAGTTCGTATCCAAATTTTGGGAAGAACTTCATAAATCCCTGGGAACTAAGTTGCTCCACAGTTCGGCCTACCATCCCCAGACCAGTGGACAGACTGAGAGAGTGAACCAAATACTTGAAGATATGTTGCGGGCATGTGTCCTGGATTTCTCGCAAAAATGGGATGAATGTTTGCTCTTAGCGGAGTTTTCATATAATAACAGTTACCAGGAAAGCATCAAGATGGCACCTTTTGAAGCTTTGTATGGGCGACGGTGTCGAACTCCGCTAAATTGGTCAGAACCTGGTGAAAGGTATTTCTTTAGGCCTGATATGGTAAAAGAAACCGAAGAAAAGGTTCAGAAAATAGTACAAAATATGAAGAAGGCACAGGCTCGTCAGAAAAGTTATGCAGACAAACGGCGAATGCCCTTATACTTCTTGGAAGGAGACTACGTCTACTTAAAGGTTTCACCAATGAAAGGCGTATCGCGTTTTGGGATTAAAGGAAAACTTGCACCAAGGTACATTGGTCCATTCCCTATTCTTCAAAGATATGGGCCAGTGGCATATCAACTTCAACTTCCCGAAACATTGTCTGCTATACATAACGTGTTCCACGTGTCACAATTGAAGAAGTGTCTTCGGGTTCCCGATCGAACCGTTGAAGTGACTGATGTTGTCCTGGAACCAGATTTAACGTACTCGGAACATCCCCTTCGAGTTCTGGATCAAAAGGACAGGGTTACCCGGAGAAAGACTCTCAAGTTTTATAAGATACAGTGGAACCAGCATTCGGAAGATGAGGCTACATGGGAAACCCAAGATTTCTTAGATAAGAATTTCCCAGGCTTTCTAGCCTCTTGTAAATTGTAAAGTTTGTATAGTTGTGTAATAAAGGAATGAACCCCCACACCACCCCTGCCTTGTACCAGAAATCAGGAAATAAAAACATGACACATTTCCTTTTCCATTACTCACCCTAGGACTTTAAATCTCGGGACGAGATTCTTTTATGGGGGGAAGGATGTAACACCCCTGGTGTTACTCTAACTAAAACTTGAGCATGACATCATGAGCATGGGCATTGCATATGTTTGACACACCTAGAGTGCATTCACTAGGCCAAAAAAAAATTTCAAACAAGTTGTATTGTTTTACTGTTTTACAAATAGGACCCTGGTTTAAGGACTTAACCCTAAATAGTGGTTAAAGGGACAAAACTTAATCCAAGTTGAGAAACACTTTAGGGCTTGTGAGAAAAGTCATAAAATATCCCCAACCACTAAGTTGAATCACATTTATACCCCTGGAATACTAGAAACCCTAATTAGAACCCTGGGAAACCCTAAAACTAAACCCTAGGGACCTAAGTGCAAAATTAGTCCACTTTTGGACTAAAGTGCAAAAACCAAGTCAAATAAGTGTGTTAAGTCAATTGGATCACAAATGTGTGGATTTGAAGGCCAAACCCTAAGTTTTGGACCTTAATGCAAAATGGACCCTATTGAGTTTTACTCTAAGTGTGGATTTCAGTGATATTGGCCCAACTTTGGGGCTTTGTAACTTTCAAAGCATAGGGTTTTTGCCCTAGGTCACCACATCAAAGTTGAAGCCTAGTCATAGGAGAACATCTTTGCTAAAGGGTGCAAGCATAGTTGTTATGAAGAAATTAGAGAAAAACCCCATCAAAGTTTGGCTGTCAGGCTGTTTGATCTGAAATTCAGTTTAGCAGTGAACTGACACCAACTTCTAGCTCAGATTCAAGCATGATCCAGTGCTCAAATGTGATTAAGTCCTATAGTGGAGTTGTAGCTGGTATGTAGCACTACAACTTTGGTATAGAGACTGGGACCTGTCATCACATGAAATCTGGAGAGAAATGGCTCTAAAATTGCTCGGTCAGACACCCTGATGAACTTTGGCCATGGTACAGTAACCGTGAACACTGAAGAAGAATCTCTTCGTCCTCACCGCCGGTAGCTCCCGCCGTCGATCGCCGCTCGCTAAGATTCGTGCTCGACGGTCACCGGATAAGCTTGCCGCGGTAAAGGTCTCGTCACCGGTGAGCTGGCCACCACTCCGACGGCTACACCCCCCCTGGCTCACCGTCCGCAGTAAAGCGCTCGCCGTCGACCGCCGCCTCCTAGTCTTGCGCCGCGTGGCTCAACGCTTCTACCGTGTCGCCGTAACCTTCTTTGACCCCTCCGTGGCTCACCGGAGTTATCGCCACGTCGTTGGCCACGAATCCGTGAAACCAGTGCACCTTCCCCGTCTCCGGCCGCCAGCGCAATTCGCTCCAATTGATCGCCACCGCTCTCGGAGCCTATAAATTGAGCCCCCCCTCGGCTGCGCCATGTATTTGGCTAACTATTGCACCCACCCCCACGCTCGATCGCCCTCTGGCTCGCCGGAATTTCGCGTTGCCACCAAATCAGTTTTCCGCCGCCGTGTTGTGAGCTCGCCGTGGTCAGCCTTCCTTAGGTCAGCACCGGTCCTCTGTTGCTTCGTTTGAGCACCCTCTCACCTCCGTGATGCTTGCCGAGCCATTCAATTGAACTAGACCGGCGCCTATCGCCGAGAACACGATCACCTTGCCATTGTGCTTACGGCCACCGTGGCCGGAGCTTCATGATCCGCCAATAGCGCAATTACCTTAGGGGAAATGCTCCTTAGGGGTTGAATTTCGTGTATGCCGCTCGGAGAGCTCAGCCGCTGCCTCAATCGGCCGGTCTGCTCGCTCGCCGGAGCGCGGCCGCGCGGAGCGCCGTCGTGGACTTGTAATTGCGAATTGACCAGAACCCAGGGGTCTTTTTGTGAGCTGTCAGTGACTTAGAAGAACAGTAAACAAACCTATCTCCAGTTAAGCGAAAAGTCGAGGACCTCTGCGCAAAGTCGCCTCGCGGGCGCGGCGCGCGCGCGAAACCGCTTGGGCCTGGGCCACGGGATTTGAAATCAGCCCAGTTCTGTTTAAAAGCTTTTCCTTTTCTTTTACAGCAGAGCTTTAGAAATGTGTAGAAAAATGTAGAAAAATGCTAAAATTATGAGACCAATTTTCCTAGGTTTGTTATTTTCCATAGAATTTATTAAAAATAGTTTCATGATTTTTAGATCAAATAGGGAATTTTAGGGTATTTAAAATAGCCTAAACTATTGATTCTGGATTTTTAGAGAATAAATAATAAGTCCAAAATTTCCCAAACTTTTTATGTGAGCTTATCATATTATTTAGAAGCCATGGGTAGAGTTTGGTTTGATTTGGACCTTGTTTGATCACTAAACCCAAAACCACCCCCCCTGCCCTATGAATTCCTTTACCGACTCCGGAAACCCTAAGTTCCCGGAACTCTGTGAAGGAAAGTTGTATTCAAGACATAACTAATAAGTTTATGTTATCTTTGCATCCTCATGAGCATTCCATGACATCCATCCTTATGTATGTATATGGTTATATTAGAACAAGAAGAAGAAGAAGAAGTTATTGAAGAGGGGATACCACCCACCTCTGATCCTCAGGCAGACAGCTGCTTCTATTTTGATATCTGTGGATCCGAGCCAGACCCATCTGATAACAAAGGCAAGCCCCGGTGCATTTGCCACTTACCTTGATGTTTTTAAAATCTTTCTCACTTACTTGCTGCATTAGGTGATAGGAGTTGATTGATTAAACAATTCCTGCATTACTTTCCTTGATTTTGATTACCCTCCTTGAAATCCTGTTTTTACAAAAAGGTTTTACTTTGCTTAGTATTGCTTTAGAAAAACAAAAGGATTTGTTTTACAAAAGATGTTTGGCTAAGTGGGAGGGATGTTTTCGAAAATAAAACTTGATGGTGGATCCATCATGGCCATGATGGGTCCAACATCGGAAAAGATGTACCTCTGTCAGGTACCAAGTTTTTGGGTTAAAAAGATTAAGCTGAGACCGGGCGGGTGACTTGCACGAGAAGAGAGTCTCGGTGTAGTGTCTCCGTCTGAGTCGATTAAGGACCGTCTCGATGTAGGCTTGATGATCGAGGACCCTTTAACTGGTCACATGCCTCGTCATGGGTAAGCCTTGCCTCGGGTAGACTAAGGCCGGAATAAGATAACACGAAATGGGAGTGGAGCGGTGGCGAGAGTAGCGTGTACCCTCCGTGGCAAGAGGCTGGACGGTGGTGTATCTGTGCTCTCGGTTTGCGTGAACCTGATCCGGTCTTAAGAACCCCGGTGGCGGGTTGACATATGCAAGGGTTAAGTGCTACATATGTCGTGTGATTGGAGATCCTCAGCTGAGTATAATCGATTCGGATCGCCGTACCTTCGCGGTTATGAAGACTTGGTCACTGACCTACACGTAGCTTTCCACTAAAGATGATGGGTTTTTGGTTAAGAAAATGGCTAGTGCAGGACCAGTGATTGAACTAGGATAGAAAGAACTCTAGCACAGGTAATCCTACCTAACTTGACGAATAAAATTGGATTTTTAAGGATCCACTTTAGTAAGCATTTCTGCAAAACAGAGTCTTTGACTATTGAGAAGCCTTACCTTGACTCCCATATATCCAGCATACCCTTGAGAGTCTTTTCCTTAGTCGGGTAAGACTTGCTGAGTAATTCCATACTCAGGGTTTATCCCTTTGTTGTTTTTAGGTGGGGAAGTAGCAGACTTCTGCTGCTTCTGTGCTAAGGTGGTTCCCAACGAAGAGAAACAGGAATGAAGTGCGGGAGGACTCAGTCCTCCACTTAAGATCTTTTGTTTTTAGTTCTTCAGGAGAAGTTGTGTCCCCCTGGTTTGTATAATTAATACTTTTATGCACTCGTTTTTAGAACTGGTCTGTAATAACTTAACTTGAGCTTACTTTGGAAATAAATGTAAGATTATGTAATCGCTTCCGCATATCTTTATCTCCGATGATCTGTAATGTCTGCAAGACGGGTGAAACGTTCCTGGTGAGGTAAGGAAAGATACCGAGCTTGTCAAGTAACTTAGGAACATCTACAGGGTGTCTGATGTCTGTTAGACAAGGACAACTGTAGGTGGGCCTGATTACTTGGGAGGTTCCGTCACAGCATTACTTCTAAAATGTCGACGGCGACTTCCGATCACTCGGCATTACTTCTAAAAACATTGATACAGACTACAATATTGCTCGGAAGCATCAGTATAATGATCAAGCTGTTCGTCTATGGCCTCAAAAAACTCAGATTCATAGTCAAACGAAACGATTCATCAAAAGGAAACCAAACTCGTTCTTCATTCAAGGGAAGTGGCAACATTTACAAATCAACTCATTATGAGTTGATACTTCCCTATTTCTACTACTATACTACACTCTACTGCTACTACTACTACTATGCTACACTATACTACTTTACATTACTAATACTACTACATTATTTTACTATACTACTTCTAATCTATACTAACATTTGTAAACCAGTGGCATTTAGCCACTGGCCTTGTTGCCGCCCCTGCTGCCGCCGCCGCCGCTCCTGCCGCCGCTGCCGCCCCTGCCGCCGCTGCTCTTGGTGCCGCCCCTGCCGCCGCTGCTTCTGGTGCTGCCCCTGCTGCTGCCGTTGCCACCGCCACTGCCGCTGCCGTCGTCGTCGTCATCGTCATCGTCGCCGTCGTCGTCGTCGTCGTCGTCGTCGTCGTCGTCGTCGTCCTCGCCCTCGCCGCCGCCGTCCGAGTCCTCCTCGTCCGAGGAGTACTCGGACTCATCCGAGCCCTTGAGCCCGGAGCGCTCGACGGCCCGGATGTAGGACCAGACCTCCGCGGCTAACCCCTGGGAGTCGTCCGAGTCATCGGACGACGCCGGGGGAGAGACGGGGGCCGGGGACCTCTCGGACTCGGAGGAGAACTCCTCCTCCGAGTACTCCGAGTCGCCGAAGTCCTCCGATGGAGGAGTCGGCTCGCGCTTGCGTTTCTTTCCCATGGAGGCAAGCAGAAAAGAAGAGAAGGAAGCAGTAAGGAATAGCGAAGGGGTGTGAAGAAACCAGAGGAACAACGGCGTTATTTATAGAAGAGAAAGGCAACCGCTCACCTCCAACCGCGGTCACTGAACAGTCGCTAAGCATTCAATATACACCTCCACCCGTCCAAAGACACGTCAGGCGGCAGACGCCGTTTCATGCAGCACTACACCCATTGGGACTCCAGTCAACAGCGCAAAGGATATGATTACACTCGCCGTCCCATCACATTACAACTCAGAAGCAGCCGGTTAAAACACTCAGCGTACCAAGCCGTCCCTTGCCCACACCCATTGGGGGGGGGACGCCCAGGAATTGTCAGTATATTTTTCAAAATGGTCACATCTGTGCAGAGCATGCAGTGAATGCCTCAAGACAAAAATGAGATATCAACAAGAGTTAAAGGGAAGCCAAGTATAGCCAGCAAAGTGCAAAATATGGTCGACAGACATGACTTGAAGACTAGACAGGGAACGTCCATCGAATGTCCAATCGAGTGCAGAGCAAATACACTATGCTACCTAGCAAGATACGGAAGGATTGCAAATTCAGCTGCAAAAGACAAAACATATGCTGACCTCTGAAGCATAATATTGATGACATAGCACGGATGACATCATGCCAACTTTTTTTTATAAGCAGAAAGAGTAATTTTCAGCAAGAGGACACAAAAAGAAGACCTTCAAGCGAATTATCCTCAAAAAATCCACTTGAAGGTCGGGGGCTACACCCATTGGGTGCACCTTCGGTGCACCCCATGGATTGTCATTCTAAGCCAGGATAGCACCAATCTCTAAGGGCATGGGACAAGATCAAGAAGCCAATCTTCAACCGGAATAAAGGAACACAAATGGAAGTAATCTCTGATGAAGACCTTCGAGTAGATTATTTTCTAAAATCTACTCGAAGCTCGGGGGCTACACCCATTGGGTGCACCTCCGGTGCACCCAATGAGGTTCAGAATCCTACAAACAGGAATGCCGATCTCTAAGGCACAGGCACAAAGCTAGGTTTTGGTCAACTAATGATTGAAACAGGAGAGAACAGCAAGGAGTCATCTTTCTTCAAATCACCTACAAGCTGGACCTGAGATCTTCGGGTTGATTACTTCTAAATTAACCCAAAGATCGGGGGCTTGTGGGGGATAGATATCCCCCGGGTCCACTAAAAGAGTAAAGGACCTCACGAAAGGCCCAAGGGCCCAATAAATCGTAAGGTTATTCTTTCGTGGGCCTGGGGAAAGACAACCAGCAACGCATGACGACATGAGGCCGGATTGGTGCAAACCCGGACGGCCCATAGCGTCGAGCCATTGGCCACAACAGAGATCCGACTTTCCCGCGTCGGGGCCTCCATGCAACGAAGCCACGTGAGGATAAGTCGGCGAGGGTTACGTAAAGGATAATCTCGAGAGGTTCACTATCTTTTAGCCACTTGTTGTTATCTTATCCATGTGTACTGCCCCACGGTCGAGTATATAAGGCCTAGGGGGCACCCCTTCAGAGCGATCGACCCATTACTTAGCCACCCACATCAACTCTCTGTATTCTCGATCCAGAGAGCTCTCTTGTAACCATATCACCAAGCATACTCATCAGGACGTAGGGTGTTACGCAACACTAAGCGGCCCGAACCTGTAAATCTTGTCCACTGTCCCTCGTGCGATCGGCACGAACCATTCTGCTACAGTTGTCGACACCTTCCTACTCCTAAAACACCTTGAGGGGCAACCCCGGGTGTGCGGTCGGACCCTAAACACCGACAGTGACCTAGGGCAAAAACCCTATACTTTGTAAGTTACAAAGCCCCAAAGTTGAGCCCATTCTCTGATCTTCAGACTTAGAATAAAACTCACATGAGGTCTATTTTGCATTTAAGTCCAAAATCTTGGGTTTGGCTTTCAAGTCCACATATTTGTGAACCAAAGGACTTAAGACACCTATTTGGCTTGATTTTTGCACTTTAGTCCAAAGGTGGGCTAATTTTGCACATAGGCCCCTAGGGTTTAGTTTTAGGTTTTCCAGGGTTCCAATTAGGGTTTCTGGTATTCCAGGGGTATAAGTGTGATTCAACTTTATTCTTGGAGTCATTTTATGACTTTTACCCTAAAGCTTTTAGGTTTTCTCAACTTAGGTTAAGTTTTACTCCTTTAATCACTATTTAGGGTTAAGTCCTTTAACCAGGGTCCTATTTGTAAAACATTAAAACAATACAACTTGTTTGAAATTTTTGCCTAGTGAATGCACTCTAGGTGTGTCAAACATATGCAATGCCAATGCTTATGTTGTCATGCTCAAGTTTTAGTTATAGTAACACCAGGGGTGTTACAACATCGCCGTGTGCCACAAGAAGGGCAAGAGGAGAGAAAAGAAGAGGTACCACAAGAAGAAGGGTGGCGATGCCCACGTGTGCCGCGAGTGGAACTCCGATGAGAGCTCCACCGACTCCTCCTCCGACGCGAGGACGCCGCCAACATCGCCGTCACCAAGGGACTCCTCTTCCCCAACGTCGGCCACAAGTGCCTCATGGCAAAGGACGGCAAAAAGAAGAAGGTTAAATCTAAATCCTCCACTAAATATGAGTCTTCTAGTGATGAAAATGCTAATGATGAGGAGGATAACTTGCGTACCCTTTTTGCCAACCTTAACATGGAACAAAAAGAAAAATTAAATGAATTAATTAGTGCTATTCATGAAAAGGATGACCTTTTGGATTCCCAAGAGGACTTCCTAATTAAGGAAAACAAGAAACATGTTAAGGTTAAAAATGCTTATGCTCTAGAAATAGAAAAATGTCAAAAACTATCTAGTGAGCTAAGCACTTGCCATGACACTATTACCAACCTTAGAAATGAAAATGCTAAATTAATTGCTAAGGTTGATTCTCATGTTTGTAATATTTCAACTTCCAATCCTAGAGATGATAATGTTGATTTACTTGCTAGGATTGATGAGTTGAATATTTCTCTTGCTAGCCTTAGAGTAGAAAATGAAAATTTGATTGCTAAGGCTAAAGACATTGATGTTTGCAATGTTACTATTTCGAACGTTAGAAATGAGAATGATATATTACATGCTAAGGTTGTAGAATTAAAATCTTGCAAACCCTCTACATCTACTATTGAGCATGTGTCTATTTGTGCTAGATGTAGAGATGTTGATATTGATGCTATTCATGATCACATGACTTTAATTAAACAACAAAATGATCATATAGCATTATTAGATGCTAAAATTGCCGAGCATAACTTAGAAAATGAAAAGTTTAAATTTGCTAGAAGTATGCTCTATAATGGGAGACGCCCTGGCATCAAGGATGGCATTAGCTACCAAAGGGGAGACAATGTTAAACTTAGTGCCCCTCCTAAAAGATTGTCTAATTTTGTTAAGGGCAAGGCTCCCATGCCTCAGGATAACGAAGGTTACATTTTGTACCCTGCCGGTTATCCCGAGAGCAAAATTAGGAGAATTCACTCTAGGAAGTCTCACTCTGGCCCTAACCATGCTTTTATGTATAAGGGTGAGACATCTAGCTCTAGGCAACCAACCCGTGCCAAGTTGCCTAGAAAGAAAACTCCTAATGCATCAAATGATCATGATATTTCATTTAAAACTTTTGATGCATCTTATGTTTTGACTAACAAATCCGGCAAGGTAGTTGCCAAGTTTGTTGGGGGCAAACACAAGGGCTCCAAGGCTTGTGTTTGGGTACCCAAAATTCTTGTTTCTAATGCCAAAGGACCCAAGACCGTTTGGGTACCTAAAGTCAAGAACTAAAATTGTTTTGTAGGTTTATGCATCCGGGGGCTCAAGTTGGATCATCGACAGCGGGTGCACAAACCACATGACAGGGGAGAAGAAAATGTTCTCCTCCTACGAGAAAAACCAAGATCCCCAACGAGCTATCACATTCGGGGATGGAAACCAAGGTTTGGTCAAAGGTTTGAGTAAAATAGCTATATCTCTTGACCATTCCATTTCCAATGTTTTTCTTGTAGATTCTTTAGATTACAATTTGCTTTCCATTTCGCAATTATGTCAAATGGGCTACAACTGTCTATTTACTGATATAGGTGTCACTGTCTTTAGAAGAAGTGATGATTCAATAGCATTTAAGGGAGTGTTAGAGGGTCAGCTATACTTGGTAGATTTTGATAGAGCTGAACTCGACACTTGCTTAGTTGCTAAGACTAACATGGGTTGGCTCTGGCACCGCCGACTAGCCCATGTTGGAATGAAGAATCTTCATAAGCTTCTAAAGGGAGAGCACATTTTAGGACTAACAAATGTTCATTTTGAGAAAGACAGGATTTGTAGCGCATGCCAAGCCGGGAAGCAAGTTGGCACTCATCATCCACACAAGAACATCATGACAAGTGACAGGCCACTGGAGCTCCTACACATGGATTTATTCAGCCCGATCGCTTACATAAGCATCGGTGGTAGTAAGTACTGTCTAGTTATTGTGGATGATTATTCTCGCTTCACTTGGGTATTCTTTTTGCAGGAAAAATCTCATACCCAAGAAACCTTAAAGGGATTCTTGAGACGGGCTCAAAATGAGTTTGGCTTAAGGATCAAGAAAATTAGAAGCGACAACGGGACGGAGTTCAAGAACTCACAAGTAGAAGGCTTTCTTGAGGAGGAGGGCATCAAGCATGAGTTCTCTTCTCCCTACACCCCACAACAAAATGGTGTAGTGGAGAGGAAGAATCGAACTCTATTGGACATGGCAAGAACCATGCTTGATGAGTACAAGACATCAGATCGGTTTTGGGCCGAGGCAGTCAACACAGCCTGCTACGCCATCAACCGGTTATATCTGCACCGAATCCTCAAGAAGACATCCTATGAACTCCTAACCGGTAAAAAGCCCAATATTTCATATTTTAGAGTTTTTGGTAGCAAATGCTTTATTCTTGTTAAAAGAGGTAGAAAATCTAAATTTGCTACTAAAACTGTAGAAGGCTTTTTACTAGGATATGATTCAAACATAAGGGGATATAGAGTCTTTAACAAGTCCTCAGGACTAGTTGAAGTTTCTTGTGACGTTGTGTTTGATGAGACTAACGGCTCTCAAGTAGAGCAAGTTGATCTTGATGAGATAGGTGAAGAACAGGCTCCGTGCATTGCGCTAAGGAACATGTCCATTAGGGATGTGTGTCCTAAGGAATTCGAAGAGCCTCCACATGCACAAGATCAACCATCCTCCTCCACGCAAGCATCTCCACCAACCCAAAATGAGGACGATGCTCAAGTTGATAAAGAGGAAGAACAAAATGATGAGCCACCTCAAGATGACGGCAATGATCAAGGGGGAGATGCAAATGATGAAGACAAGGAGGATGAAGAACCAAGGCCGCCACACCCAAGAGTCCACCAAGCAATCCAACGAGATCACCCCGTCGACACCATCCTCGGCGACATTCATAAGGGGGTAACCACTCAATCTCGTGTTGCACATTTTTGTGAGCATTACTCTTTTGTTTCCTCTATTGAGCTACACAGGGTAGAGGAAGCACTTCAAGATTTGGATTGGGTGATGGCGATGCAAGAGGAGCTCAACAACTTCACTAGGAATGAGGTATGGCATTTAGTTCCACGTCCTAACCAAAATGTTGTAGGAACCAAGTGGGTCTTCCGCAACAAGCAAGACGAGCATGGTGTGGTGACAAGGAACAAAGCTCGACTCGTGGCCAAGGGGTATTCACAAGTCGAAGGTTTGGATTTTGGTGAAACCTATGCACCCATATCTAGGCTTGAGTCCATTCGCATATTATTGGCCTATGCTACTTACCATGGCTTCAAGCTTTATCAAATGGACGTGAAGAGTGCCTTCCTCAATGGACCAATCAAGGAGGAGGTCTATGTTGAGCAACCTCCCGGCTTTGAAGATAGTGAGTACCCTAACCATGTTTATAGGCTCTCTAAGGCGCTTTATGGGCTCAAGCAAGCCCCAAGAGCATGGTATGAATGCCTTAGAGATTTCCTTATTGCTAATGGCTTCAAAGTCGGCAAGGCCGATCCTACTTTATTCACTAAAACTCTTGACAATGATTTGTTTGTATGCCAAATTTATGTTGATGATATTATATTTGGGTCTACTAACGAATCTACATGTGAAGAATTTAGTAGGATCATGACACAGAAATTCGAGATGTCTATGATGGGGGAGTTGAAGTATTTTCTAGGATTCCAAGTCAAGCAACTCCAAGAGGGCACCTTCATTAGCCAAACGAAGTACACTCAAGACATTCTAACCAAGTTTGGATTGAAGGATGCCAAGCCCATCAAGACACCCATGGGAACAAATGGGCATCTCGACCTCGACACGGGAGGTAAGTCCGTGGATCAAAAGGTATACCGGTCGATGATTGGTTCATTACTCTATTTATGTGCATCTCGACCAGACATTATGCTCTTCGTATGCATGTGTGCAAGATTCCAAGCCGACCCTAAGGAATCACACCTTACGGCCGTAAAACGAATCTTGAGATATTTGGCTTATACTCCTAAGTTTGGGCTTTGGTACCCTCGGGGATCCACATTTGATTTGATTGGTTATTCGGATGCGGATTGGGCGGGGTGTAAGATTAATAGGAAGAGCACATCGGGGACTTGCCAGTTCTTGGGAAGATCCTTGGTGTCTTGGGCTTCAAAGAAGCAAAATTCGGTCGCTCTTTCTACCGCCGAAGCCGAGTATATTGCCGCAGGCCATTGTTGCGCGCAATTACTTTGGATGAGGCAAACCCTGCGGGACTATGGTTACAAATTAACCAAAGTTCCTCTTCTATGTGATAATGAGAGTGCAATCCGCATGGCGGATAATCCCGTTGAGCATAGTCGCACTAAACACATAGCCATTCGGTATCATTTTCTTAGGGATCACCAACAAAAAGGGGATATCGAGATTGCATACATTAATACTAAAGATCAATTAGCCGATATCTTTACCAAGCCACTTGATGAACAATCTTTTACCAAACTTAGGCATGAGCTCAATATTCTTGATTCTAGGAATTTCTTTTGCTAAATTGCACACATAACTCATAAGTATACCTTTGATCATGTCTCTTTTATATATGCTATGACTAATGTGTTTTCAAGTATATTTCAAACCAAGTCATAGGTATATTGAAAGGGAATTGGAGTCTTCGGCAAAGACAAAGGCTTCCACTCCACTCTACTACTCATCCTTCGCCGTCGCTCCGCATCACTCTCCGTCTTTGGTATAATCTTCACTCATATGCTTTATTTGCCAAAGGGGAGAAAGTAGGTAGGAAAGGGCTTAGATCTCACTCAAAGTATCCGTTTTTGGCGATTCATGCCAAAGGGGGAGAAAGTATGAGCCCAAAGCAAATGGACCGCACCACCACCCTAATTTTAAAATTAATGATTTTCAACTGGTAAATTTCAAATTGGTATCTCTTTGTGTTCTAAAAGGGGAGAAAGTAGTATTTTCAAAATTGATATCTTAAAACCCTCTTGAACACTAAGAGGAGAATTTATTTGAGGGGGAGTTTTGTTTAGTCAAAGGAAAAGCATTTCAAACAAGGGAAGAAAATTTCAAAGCTTGAAAATACTTCGCAAAAATCTTATTCATTTACCTTTGACTATGTTGCAAAAGTACTTTGAAAAGGATTTACAAAAAGAATTTGCAAAAACAAAACATGTGGTGCAAGCGTGGTCCAAAATGTTAATAATAAAGAAACAATCCATGCATATCTTGTAAGTATTTATATTGGCTCAATTCCAAGCAACCTTTGCACTTACATTATGCAAACTAGTTCAATTATGCACTTTTATATTTGCTTTGGTTTGTGTTGGCATCAATCACCAAAAGGGGGGAGATTGAAAGGGAATTAGGCTTACACCTAGTCCCTAATTAATTTTGGTGGTTGAATTGCCCAACACAAATAATTGGACTAACTAGTTTGCTCTAGTGTATAAGTTATACAGGTGCTAAAGGTTCACACTTAGCCAATAAAAAGACCAAGTATTGGGTTCAACAAAAGAGCAAAGGGACACTGGAGGCACCTCTGGTCTGGCGCACCGGACTGTCCGGTGTGCCACCGGACATGTCCGGTGCACCAGAGGACTCCAGCGCAAACTCGTCGTCTTCGGGAAAATCCAGAGGCAACTCCACTATAATTCACCGGACAGTCCGGTGTACACCGGACAGTGTCCGGTGCTCCAAGGAAGAGCGGCCTCAGGAACTCGCCAGCTTCGGGAATCTCCAACGGCTAGTCCGCTATAATTCACCGGACATGTCCGGTGTGCACCGGACTGTCCGGTGTGACAACGGGGCAACGACTACTTCTGGCGCCAACGACTACCTGCAGCGCATTAAATGCGCGCCAGCGCGCGTAGAGGGCAGGCACACCCATGCTGGCGCACCGGACACCCTACAGTTGATGTCCAGTGCGCCACCGGACATCCAGGCGGGCCTAGAAGTCAGAGCTCCAACGGTCGGAACCCAACGGCTTTGGTGATGTGGCTGGCGCACCGGACATGTCCGGTGTGCACCGGACTGTCCGGTGCACCATGCGACAGACAACCCCACCAAACGGCTAGTTTGGTGGTTGGGGCTATAAATACCCCCAACCACCCCACATTCAAGTAATCCAAGTTTTCCCACTTCAACTACTTACAAGAGCTCTAGCATTCAATTCTAGACACACCAAAGTGATCAAATCCTCTCCAAACTCCACACAACGCCATAGTGATTAGTGAGAGAGATTTGCTTGTGTTCTTTCGAGCTCTTGCGCTTGGATTGCTTTCTTTCTTCTTTGATTCTTCATTGCGATCAAACTCACTTGTAATTGAGGCAAGAGACACCAATCTTGTGGTGGTCCTTGTGGGAACTTTGTGTTCCAAGTGATTGAGAAGAAAAGCTCACTAGGTCCGAGGGACCGTTTGAGAGAGGGTAAGGGTTGAAAGAGACCCGGCCTTTGTGGCCTCCTCAACGGGGAGTAGGTTTGCGAGAACCGAACCTCGGTAAAACAAATCCGCGTGTCACACTCTTCATCCGCTTGCGATTTGTTCTGCGCCCTCTCTCTCGGACTCATTATATTTCTAACGCTAACCCGTCTCGTAGTTGTGTTTATATTTGTAAATTACAGTTTCGCCCTATTCACCCCCCTCTAGGCGACTTTCAGCGGTGCAACAGCTCTCCACCTTCCACATCCCCGTCTACCACGCGCGGCACGCGAGCCACCGCCGAGATCTCCCCACCGGCAGCGAGGGGGTGTGCCCACAGACGGGCCGGTTCGGATCTACGCCGATAGCATCTACGATAGGTGGGCCCCATACATCGCGAGTTCATCGCCGTCCACAACCTCCCCTTCTCAAGGGCATCCAACTTTGCTGGCACCCCTTCTACATGCTCCTCAATCCCCACGCCGCCATGGACCCTGACTTCAAGCTCGACTTCGAGATGCGTACAAGACCACATGGGACGATGGTGACTCTGCTGCGGCGGCGGCGGCCACAGACGTCGATCTGCTCAAGCGAGCGTGGCTCAACGAGAAGGCCGCGTCAGATATCCTCAGCTTCGACTTGCCCCTCGCGTTACGTGTCCATGAGTAGATCCAGCACCTCATACGCTCTTCTCCCTCCCTGTCTTCTTGACCACGTTCCTCCACTCCCCCCACAGCTCTAGATCTGACCGTGGCTCCCTCTCCTGGTGTCGTGTCACCCAGGAGCCTCTCCTGGTGTCGTGTCACCCAGGAGGAGGCGCTCGATGACTTCGTCGACGGCGGCGTTGACGACCTGGTGGTCTCGCTCTACCAGATGGACCTCGATCGCACGCTCTTCCTCCTTCGCTTCTACCTCCTCTTGGAGAAGGTTAATAGGATTTCACAACCAACCATGTGTTTGTTCTTGTGCCACCCTTTCTAGATTGAACCAAAATTAGCGACCCAAAAAAGAAACGACAGTTGCGGCAATCTGATCGCCCTGCTGGCGTGGCTGCTGCAGATCAAGAAGTACACGATGCATATCTCTAGGTCTGATGACCTCCTTAGTCATCTCTCACAGCAGGAGCGCCTGGTTGGGGCATTTATCACAATTGTTTGCACCACCTTGTGAAATAAACCTATAAGTACAGTACCTGTCTAGGATGCATTTGAGTATTTCACCATTTGTTGTTGTGCTACGTTTTGATAGACATTGTATTATGCTATATATCCCTATGAATTCAGGCCTTTTGTAAGCGCTGGATTTTTTGAAGTAGTGCTTTGTTTTCACTGTGTTAACATAAGGTGCTTAGTTTAGTCAGGTTCCTACATGACCTTGGGTATTATGAGGAAACTATCATTTAGAAGTCACTGGAACAAAGTAGTACTAGAAATCTTCCTTTTTTTCTTCAATTTTTTCCTTGAAAGCAACCCTGTGTATCATGGCGCAATAACAATTTTATATTATAGTAAATCAGTTTTGTCAAATGAACCATTTCATCCTTATTCTTTTTATTAATTATTAATTGATGCATGTTTATATCTGGTATCACCCGCATAAAGTAGAGTTAATTATTGACATTAAAACTTTGGTCAAAGCTTGAAGAGGTAAATGTGGACGAGACAACTAACTGTGATGCACATGAAGAAGGAGCTGATGAGTGCCTAATGTTTCTCGGAGTAACTGTTTCATTTTTTTTCAATTCTATGTCTGGGATGCAACTGCTGCAGAGCCAAAATTGCCTGTATATCTCAAGGCATACAGAAATACAGTACCTGCCCCTAGGCACTGGTCTCAAAAGTGGAAGTTCTTGCAGGTTTGTGTCTTTCAACTCATCAATTTAGTTTAATTATTATGGGCGCTTTATATTTGCTGGAAATAGTTAGTAACTTAGTATACATTACATATTGTGTTTGCATTCTCTTCTCGGAGAGTCATTGAGGGTGTGGGGTGTGGGAGTGCAATGTCAATATGGTTTCATACCTCTTATACAAATACCCAAATCTTGCAGGGAGGGCTATAACAACTAGGATGACAAAGTCTCTGGCCTCCTCATCTCGTGTTGATGATGTAGAGGTTAGTTTGGTGCGTATGTGTTGAGTTGCTCATTGGGGTAACATGATTTACTCTGTTGAGGAGGTGATTCGCCTGACGCAGTCGTCGTGGATGAGGATGGGGATCTCATTCTAGATTGGAGGAGAAGAAGAAACAAATATGTTACACCAAATTGATGGTTGCTACATATTGTGTTGTTGTGATTGGCGAGTTTCTCATTTAAGCTTTCTTGGCCTGCAGCTAGAGGTGTCTGCCATCTGCTCACTATTTAGCATGGTGTTACCAGCTCGCTAAAGAGTGTTGGGTTTCAAGTTAAGGAGGATCTGGGACATATCTCCAGGCGCTTGCAGGTGCATGGATGAAATAATCAATGGATTATTTTTGTTGGAAGGAGATCAAAAAAGGTTAGGATCCAAAACTTTGGTAACCACTACTTCATCCATAAATCCGTTTAGTCAAATAAAAAATATGTGACTTGTCAGCTATGAGTTTTAGTTTCTTATGGCTCCATGAACTGAACTAGAGTTTTTTTCGCAAGAATTCTAATATTCATTCATAAGACCATGCTCGTTTTAGTGTTTTAGAATGATTTTTGCTTTCTGATCGCCTGTTTGTGATAATGCAGAGTCCAGTTCTTGAAAGGGTGGGAATGTGTCCAAGAAGACAAAGGCATCGACCCGCCAACTCTTCACTACAAATTCAATCAGCAGTAGGGTGAGATCAGTGGGCTTGAGAGTAGCATCATCCTTCAAACAGGATGATGGGTTTCTAGCTGATGGTGTCTCTATAGCTCACTGGTATCCTTCAAAACGAAAGTATGGTGTTGTTTTATAAGCTCTCATATTTATGACTAAATAATTCTATAGCTCACTGGTACGCAAGTTGATTCCTTTTCTAATTATTATATTTTTTTTGTTCATTTCTATTCTTTTATGCATTTCCTTCCCATACACATGCCAATTTTCTCACAATATCTTGAGTGCTCTGCACTAACTGCCGAAACAAAAAAGGGCAAAAACCAGATCAATTGCTTCTAGACTTCGAGGAACATATTTGTTACTGGCATAGTGGCATATATAATACCTCTGCTCTTTTCTATTTAGTGTTCAAAATTTGTACCAAAATACAAGGTATTATGGATCCTCACTCAACCCTCTCTCTCCTCTATCTTTTTTCTGGTAGCAAATATTAAGATTCCTTTTAAACTTGGTGTCACCCAAAACAGCCAGCCAATAACTTAGGAAAATAATATCTAAACTACTCCATCTGTCCTAATAAGTAGGGGCAAGGTGGTATTTAGCCAGGCTCCTTATTTTGTCTAAATTGCTTGGATACCTTGTGTTTCCGGGCATAGAGTATGTTTGCAACTTTGTATTTGCTTAGATATTATAGGCATTGGTTCATTGTAAATGTTGCATGGTCTTTCATTGTTCAGGGTGACAAACCTGTAGCAGAATGTCATGAATCATCATACTGCAGATAGACATGACAAATATTCTTTTTATATGTGGTGGTGCTTTTGTAGACTTAGAAAAGACTATTTATGAAAGGTATTTCGTATTTCATATGTGGAATAGGTTATTCTAAAGCAAAAAAAAGATCCACCATGTTTTGTGGTCATTGTCACAAAGAAGTGCTTGCAAGGTATGTCATACATAGTTAGTTTTATACTTATCCCTTTTAGTAATTCCTTTATTTTATTTTCTAAACCACAACATGGTCGTTGTTTCAGTTATTAGTAGCTATACGCAAAGGTTTATTTTAGTTCAAACATACTTGTGGACACTATGCTATATCTTTTAAGTTATGTAAATATCTATTTTTAGTAATACTAACAAAAGTATAGAATAATATTTAGTGTTTTTACATATCAATGTATTTTATAATATTGATTCTGTAGCAACGCATGGTACATTTGTTTCATTTAAGGGATATGATATACAAAATGAAAGGGGGAGCAAAATGTCTAGAAGATTTATTATACTCTGAAAATACTCGTGGAAACAATTTCATTCTTTACAATATGCATGTAGTATCTTTTTTAACTAAAAGTGGATAACTGGATGTAGTTGTTGTGTGCCTTATACTAATCACAAAAATGGTTCACACGGTCCATCCTCCATTGTACAATGTATAGCCAGCCATGGCAAAAAACCATACATTTGTCTTTTGAATGCGCCACCTTCCTTACTGTAATTTTACCAATTTATTCAGCTCAAGGAATGGTTTGGACATTTGGTCATGCCCCCCTCTAAAAAAGGAGATTGATATGGCTCTTAGGTATCATTATGCATAGGTAGCTAAGTGATAAATTAACTTGGGAGTGCTAATCTCTCTTGTACTCTGTCATGATAGGGATTTATAATTGCATCAACAGCTACTGAGGAGATGAGGCACTGATAACACCCTTAGCTTTCTGTTGTGTACCAACTACCAAGCACCAAAATATTCCTCCCTATCATGCCTGAATTAAGAGAGGTTACATTTGTCTGCTTACCTTCTTTCAGGTACCGCGAACATGTTGTATGAATCAATAAAGACACTAAGTTGAAACTTTTAAGGAAGGGTATCTTAACATATATATATATATATATATATATATATATATGCGTCCATGGTAATCAGACAACATGGATATGTTTTTCTTGATATTGTGTTCATAAATGTGCCCATGGTCTAGGTAAAGTAAAACATTCTAGGGACAGTCAGGGCTGTGAGAAAACAGAATAAAAATATATGTAGCTCACGTAATATCAATTTTTTGAAGTTGTATTCCTTGGTACACAACTCTTTTCTACTACTATTTTAAAAAGCCAAGTTTAACCTACCAGTTGAGTAGTTGTCATTGCCAATAGTTGTCTTTTTTATAACACCTCTTTTTTATAACTTCTGAATTTTATCCTTTGTGGTTACGATTTCATAGTTAACTTTGAAAAATTAATGCTTTAAAGGTGACAAGCAGTACACACAATAGTTCCACACGTCCCAGCTAAGGTGAGGCATCAACTTTTTATTTTCCTGTGGAATTCAGTACCCAACCTGATCATTGACTACTTGTCGCCAGTATACTACTAGGTATTAATAAATTATGTACACTATATATTTTTTGTTGAATTTTGGATACGTCTATATTTGTTTTAGTATTAATGTATATGAGACGTCTATATGTATCTGTTCTCAATTGATCTTTGGTGAAAATAAACAGAATGCCATGGAACTATATAGGTGTTGTGGTTTCACAACATTTCAAGAAAAGTAAAGCATGCTTGGTTGTGTTGCGAACCTGTTTTCAGCTCTAAATTATTCGTTTGGAAGTTCAACATCTATTTTGGTATGAAATAGTAAAGCTAATTTGTGGGTGTCTGTGTTTATGTTTAGTATTAATGTAGTCTGGCATTTTTTGGTGTTTTAATCTCAAAATTCAGTCATCTGATAATTTCTGCTTTGGGACTTTGTCAGATGAGATATTTATTTGATCGTTTTTCATTTCCTTGTAACTACGAGTATGTGCAATTCCTCGTCTGCCTTTGGGTTATAAAAATGGGGATCTTGTTATGCGGTGGAGTTCCTTGTGTATCTGATCGATTATATGGATTATTGTTCTAGCCTGACATAAGCTTGTATTTCTAGGAATTACTATTTCCTTAGCTTAGCAAGCCTATACTTTGGTGACCGGTCATTGGATGTGAGACTAACGAAAGTTGTCTTTGACATTGGAAGCTCATCCACCTACTTTGCTACAAAGCCATTTCAAGCACTTGTCACCACTATAAGTCTAAAAAGTTTTTCTCCTGTAATGCAAATGATTTGTGAATCATGAATAAACGTGGGGTGCAATGCATGTTGTTTCTAGAAACTTGTCATATGCATGTGGTTTCTATACACTTTAATTTTGCTAAGATGGTTGATTAGTTTGCCATCAAAAAGTACCAACTTGTTGTTCACAGGCTATTACAAGATTGACACTAAATTAGGAATTACAAGATCAACACTAAATCAACAAGCAACTTTTTCGTTGCAGTTTGGAGATTTAAGCACAATGGGTTTCGCCCATTAAGGTAAAAAATTACTAATCAAGAATGCACTATGTTTATATTTTTATCGGTACAAAGATAGTAATAGCCTTTTGTTGGGAGGTGGCACTGCTGCCTATCAATAAGAGAGTATAGGTGAACTACAGATATCAAATAGGTTGATGTCTTCTAACATCACCATAGGTGAAGTGGACAATAACCATTGCACATAACATGCTTTCTTCTATTGATGTAGAACATGCTTTCAAAGTGACATCTAGAAATAAGATAACAATTTCGTTATTATTATTGAATCATTGAAGGTCTACAAGCATGAATGTTGTGGTGTTAGGTTGCAATTCTTTACTAGGTTAACTATATGTCTAGCTTTTGTTTGCCATAGATGCATGCATTAGTGTCACCATCCAAATCCTGCTGCTTTCTTATTTAGATGTGTATCTAAATCTCGATCTTGAGGTATTTCGTTTGGAACACGTATTTGTGGCCAAGGGGAGGTTCTTAGAAGTGAATCATATATATTTATTCTTATGTAATGTGTTAGTTACAGAGGTTTTCTGGCTTCAAAATATTTTGACTCCTGCCAATAACTTATATGTGTTCCTGTTCTTATGTTGTTTTAGTTCAGGATGATTTTCAATTCTTTGCTAACGTGACAACACATATAGATACTAACAGAATTTGTTGTTTGAGAGAGAACTATGAAAGTAGATACTAATAGAGAATTCTTTTTTTCTTGCCAAAGGCACCTGTGCTGGTTGTCGCCAAAGCCAGGAACACTACTTGAGAACTAATCTAGATATTCAGTTAGTTCGAAGGATTGTTAGTTAATTCAAAGGATTGGCAAGTTTCTAGGTTCGATTGGCAGATAGAATTGAGAGAATCCTTTAGTTTAGTTTGTCACTGATTATATCCTTATATCGATTTCATCTTTGTCGTTGACTTGCTCAGGTTGTCGATGGCTAGGACCTCTTTCAAAATGGAACATGACCTCAGTAAATTTGGGTACTTTTCAAGATGGAGATCTCTTGCCAAATACTCAAACCACCATGTCAAAGAAAGGTCAATATGTGAAAAGTCAAGGTATAGTGAGAATATTTGTTAGTTACATTGAAAATTGTCTTGCTTCTCCACTTCAACTTTTCTTTGGGAGTTACACAAATGATTATTCTTAAATTTGTATAACACCTTCAATTTTTTTAGTAGTTAAGTTAGCTACTAGCTTGTGCTCTAAATTTGTGCTATTCTTAAATGAGCAAAGCATGTATGCACCTTTTGACTTTTGACTTTTATTAATATGGTACAAATGGTATTTGCAGCTACTCTTGGGCTAAATCTCGATATTTTTCATTGTAGAAACTGGCACTGCTCTAGACCGAGCCAGTGCTGAACAGCTGAAGATGTCATCCCCCATCCTTCCTCTTCCAAAACTTCATACACAGGAAAAGAAAAGGAAAAAATACTATTTAGAAGCAAGGTCAGGTGATTGCTGCCTTATATCAGTTGAACCTACAAGAATGTTCTTTCCTTATTTCTTTTCTATGTAATTCGGTGGATGATAGGAAACAATGTATTTAAGTGTTAGTATCACAGTTAGGTATATTTCAAGGTGCCCGTAGACTGTATTTAGCTGAACATACCAGATGGGTCCTAATACTTGCATTGAAGTTATTGGGCACTCAGTTGCATGGTGTAATCTGTTCTAGCTGTTAATATTTTAAAGGGAGATCTTCCTTTTGTGATTAATACCTTGATTTGACAATGTTTGACCGTGCCTTGGATTACTGTACATTGTTCCTTCTGTTGGTGGGGGTAAGGTAGCCTAAAACTGCAGTGATAGTTATCATTCTGAGTTATACCATACTTAGCAACTATTTATATATCGAGTTACTTTCTCGCTGGTGCTAAGTAACAAATGTTTGATCTCATCATTTTTCTTGTTTTAACTAAACCACCCTAAATTCCAGTTATTAAACTTTGACTCTATAAGTTCACCCTAACCTGTAAAAGTTATTAGAGTTGTGTGTGCTTTCATTGAACTCTCTCCTTTTTTACGCCAACTAAACTATATCTCTTTTGATTCTGTATTTGGTTTGCAAGGTTTGGTTGACATGAAGAAACCTCCTGAAATAATATCTGGCAATATGAAGGTAGGTAGGTGGATTGCTAGGGATTGTCTCAAAGTGCCTATTTGATGGGTCACATCAAACTGTCGTTGATGCTTATGTTTTTATGCAGCCATGTGTGTGTGTATTCTGAACTGTTTGTGAGGTTTGCATGGATGGTACATCCCCGAAATAGTTGTAGCAGAAGGTAGCAGAATTACAGTAAACCATATCACAATCCCACGTCAATTGTTCTTGTTTTTTCCTGTCATTATATGGGGAATGAAACAAACTGTGAGTAGGTATTACCTAATTCTTAAATCCTGGCAGGGTCAGCAAACTCGTTTGAAAGAAAAGACCTGGAAAGGGAACTCTTGGCCAAGCTTTTGGTGTACTTGTGCACAACTCAAGAGCACTTGCTGAGCCAGAGGCAGCTACTCCAGGGATATGGTCCATATATTTTGCACATAACTGAACTTTTTTCAATAGTTGGTGACTTGGTTCCAAAGTCTCCATCGACCATCTGTCTTCTTTGCTAGGTTCCAACATGTTCTATCTACCTTGGAGGATGACGTGACCGATGCGCCGAAAGCGACCAAGTTCCTGAGCCAAATATTTGTCAGAGTCGTACTGGAAGACGGGATCTCGTTGATGGAGGGAGGAGGGCTCCTGCAGGAGTGGGATGGCAGGGAAGAGCCAGCAGGATAGCATGCCCTGGAGGACAGCCTCGCATCCGAGGATCTGGGGAGCATGCTGGAGTCCATCAGAGTGGAGAGGGCCAAATATTCACTGATGTGCTTTCAGTTCCCTGTTGGACGTATCCACCGTCAGTTGAAGCAGAGGACTCAGGCAAATGGTCGTGTAGGTGCCACCACAGCCGTCTACTCAGCTGCCATCCTGGAGTACTTGACTGCCGAGGTTCTGGAGCTGGCTAGGAATGCTAGCAAGGATCTGAAGGTGAACCATATCACCCCTCGCCATTTGTAGCTAGCCATTCGTGGAGACGAGGAGCTGGACACCCTCATCAAGGGCACCATCGCAGGCAAAGGTGTCATACCACACATTCACAAGTCCCTGATCAACAAGTCATCCAAGGAGTGAAGACTAGGGGATGTGCATCTTTAGTTTAAACTGGACTTCTGTGTGTAGGTTTTAGTTGAGCTGTCAGGTTGGAGCTCCTCTGTGTAACGCTTGCCTGGTACCGCTTCATCAGTTATTTGGTTATTGTGTTTGTGTTGAGTTGTTAACTTCAGGGGTGCAAACCTGGATGCTTATTTAGTTATGTGACTACTGCTATTCAGTTTATGTTGTGGTTTATTTTTATTTTTTCATTTTTTTGTAGCTGCAATTATACTTATAATATGTTGTTGGTAGCCCTGTGGGGTGCTGGGGGCTCAGATTTATCATCTAAAGCAAAGAATTACTATACTATTCGGTTTATGTTATGGTTTATTTTTATTCTTACATTTTTTTGTAGCTGCAATTATACTTATAATATGCTGTTGGTAGCCCTGTGGGGTGTTGAGGGCTTAGATTTATCATCTAAAGCAAAGAATTACTGAAGTATGTACCTGTAGCTTTTTGGTTCTTATAATTGCTTGGTTCTTATAATTGCTTAGGGCTGTTACCTTTTTTGGTTATAGATATACTGCTCTATTTAATTTTTTTCATTGAACTTCAAGAGAGTGCGTTTAGAGTTATTGTGGATAACTATGTCACAGATGATGGTCGAACGAGTGTTGTCCATTGTGCTCTTGCTTTTGGCGAAGACGATCATTGTGTTTGCCTTGCTGTTGGGATATTTGAGGTTGGAATTATTCTTCTTTAATTCATGTACATCCTCACTAACTAATGTGCCGCTAATGCTAAGGTATTAAGAGGTTAAGAGAAATGGGAAGATCAGTAAACCAGTAATATACTAATCTCCTTTTCAGAAACTTGGGGAAATAGCGCTATGTATTTAACTAAAACGACACTATCAAACCATAGGTCATTAGTCTAATCTAAGTGTCACTACAGTTTTTACATAAGTTAGTTCACTGGAGAACAGACTTATCCGCCTTCAGTACTGCATTTGTTGTGTTCTTCCCACTAATACTGGTACTAAGCTTTTTGTTATGCTGATGTTATAATTAACGATAGGGTGGTCACTTGGTCACTGCGTGTGGGCCACGAAATTTCGTCATGCAGATGTAAGTGAAAACTTCATCATGTAGATGTGAGCCACGAAACACGTCGAACTCATGTGGCGTTTGGTTGAGCACTTGTAATGGTAACATTAATGTAAATAAATAACATTGGTATCTATTACCATGGGAATGAAAAGCGCTAATTGTTTGGATAGATATGGTAACGTTTTCTATGGGCAGTGCGTGCGGCCGCGCTTGCCGTTTGCGTTGCAGGCCGTGTTTGCGTTGCATCGATCTGTTGGCCGCGCGCTTGTCGTTTGCGTTGCAGGCCGTGTTTGCGTTGCGTCTGCAGGCCGCGCTCTCGCTTCCACGTGATATGTAGCATAATTGCATAATCATATAACACATATTTGTATGTATAAGTTATCGAGATATTATATATTCCAGATGCAATGCACGGACACTGACCTATCTTATATAATACACTATTGGGTGAGTGCCCGTGCGTCATAGGCTCGAGTTTCTCTTCGATGTCATCCCGGACAGCTCGCGGATGTCATCCTCTATCTCATAACTGCATAACACATATTTGTATATATAAGTTATCGAGATATTATATGTCCCCGTTGCAACGCACGGGCACTGACCTAGTTTTATTGGAGACTCAAAGTATCTTAAGTTTAACTAAATTTATAAAGATAGTTAAAAAATTATAACATCAGATATGTATACTATAAAAATATAATTAATGAAGAATCTAATAATATTTAGTTGGTATCATAAATATTATTATTTTATCATATAAATTTGGTCTGCGATGATTTGACTCTTCAGTTTAGACTTATAATTCGAGATGGAGAGAGAGCGCACTATAACAATAACCCATGAACATGTCATATAATTTCTGCTTAATTCTCCATCAGCTTTTTAGGACTTCAAGATACACCAGCAATATCGTTACCTTGTTTTTCCAATAAGGTTTTTAAATCATAAAAAAGTTTGGTCACTAGACATTATTGGATCAAGGGAGTGTTAAGAGCCCAACAAAAGCTAGTGATTGAATCCCACAAATTAACGATGAATGTGAATCGGTGGCTAATCTTAATTCTAATTGTGTGGTCAACATCGTCAGATTCAATCGCATCCGTTGACGAGCACCGCTCTCGAACGAGCGCCATCCGACTTTTCCCATATGAGCGTGCTCGTCTATCACGATGGAGCGAAATAGAACACACTGGTACGTCAATGGTAGGTGGGTATTTTTATGAAAATTTAAAAGCAGAACTAGGTGAGAATCAGGGGTGAAGGTGATGTAAAAGTTGTATCAGCCAAAAACTTTTTGGCTATGTCTTCGGATAAAAAATAACTCTTTTGATTATTTTTTGGATTTTTGGAAAACCAATGCATATGGAAAAGTGTAACAAAAAGGGACAGTTACTCATACAAACGCAGCAGTACGTAGACTTGTCTTGTTTCGGATAGCTTCAGAAAATTTGGTGAAGTTGATGGAGCAGGTCATTAAGTGTTACAGAAAATTATGAAGATGAGTTATAAGTCGACACAAGACATTTAGATAAGTCGTTTTATTTATTATTTAGATAAAAAATATTTTTAAAAATATTTAATTGATATTATAAACTACAGTTCCACGTGAGCCAGAAACCGAAGCCATCCCAAACACCCACATAGAAAAATGGAGCAGGTTGAAGGACAAAATGCTACATACTGGACATTGGCGCAAGGGGGGCTATATTAAAATACAAATTGGGAGATAAATTGCTATGGTAACTGCGAAGTCCACGCATATGGCTGAGGACATACGCAAAGGACACCCCGAGGGCAGCCAAAGACTCTTCTACAACCCATCCACTGCTTGCCATCCGGCCTGTTGATATCAACAGAGAATTTTATACCCAAATGTGGCAACAATAATGCTGCAATGCTGTTCACTTGTCAGTGCTGTTTGATTACGCAAGACTAACATGTCATGGTTGAATACTGTGTTTTCTAGTCCCAAATGCAGAAATGCCCGTAGCACGAAGAGAAGAAGGTAGTGCGATATATATAGATGAAGAGGGCAACCTACACGCACTCTTGCATTGCATGAACTGCAGATGGGCATCATGGAAGGCTATCCAAGAAAGCCAAATACCCATCACCAGTCTCTGATGGACATGGACATCCCCGCCGCCGGCGCAACCAGCAGCAGCGCCACCCATGCACCGCCGGCGCCTCACCATGCCACCGCGAAGAAGAGGCACCACTCCGGCCGCACCAAGACCCTCCTCCTCTTCGTCGTCACAAACTCCATCTCCATCCTTCTGTCCGTCACCTTCTCGCGCGTCACCGGCCTTGGGACCGGCGGCGGCGACTCCGCACTCGACTTCGCGTTCAGCGTCCTCTCCTCCAGCCAGAGCCTCGCCGTCGACCTCCACAATCGCGTCGAGGCCACCGACGCGATCATCAAGAGGCTCATCTCCAACTCCGGAAAGATGAAGCGGGACGCGCCGCCGCCGAAGCTGACGCCGGACGAGGAGCTCACGGTCGCGCTCGGCCCGCACACGCTCCCGTTCGGCTACACCCCGAACCTCGACTCCGACAAGCTGTACCCGGCGATCGGCGCGGCGTGCCACCGCCACCGCGACGAGCTCAACAAGTACATGCGGTACAACGTGACCGGCGACTGCCCGCCCGACGCGGCGCTCGCGGAGCGTCTGATGCTCAGGGGATGCGAGCCGCTGCCGAGGCGCCGGTGCCGCGCGCGCGGGCCAGCCGGGTTCCCGGACCCGACGCCGTTCCCGGAGAGCCTGTGGGTGGTCCCGACGGACAAGTCCGTCTCGTGGGCGCCCTACGCGTGCAAGAACTACTCGTGCCTCGTGGACAGCGCCCGCCGCCGCCCGGGGAGCCACAGCCACAGCCACCACCACGGCTGCGAGGCGTGCTTCGACCTCGCCGGCAAGGAGCAGCGGCGGTGGGTCGGGCAGGGCGGGGACCTCGACTACGACATCGACACCGTGCTGGCCTCCAAGCCGCGGGGCACGGTACGGATCGGCCTCGACATCGGCGGCGGCACGGGCACGTTCGCGGCGCGCATGGCGGAGCGCGGGGTCACCGTGGTGACCACGACCCTCGACCTCGGCTCGCCGTTCGGCTCGTTCGTGGCGTCCCGCGGGCTCATCCCGCTCCACCTCAGCGCCGTCGCCGGGCGGCTCCCGTTCTTCGACGGCACCCTGGACATCGTGCACTCAATGCACGTGCTCAGCAACAGGGTCCCCCGCGCGGTGCTTGAGGCCGAGCTGTACGACATCTACCGCGTGCTCCGGCCGGGCGGGATATTCTGGCTGGACCACTTCTTCTGCACCGGGAAGGAGCTGACCGAGGTCTACGTCCCCATCATCGAGGGCGTGGGGTTCCGCAAGCTCCGGTGGAACACCGGCAAGAAGCTGGACAAGGGGGCCAACGCCGACGAGTGGTACATCTCGGCTCTGCTGGAGAGGCCCATGATGTGACAGTGCAAAGAGACCCAGAGCCGGAGCAGTGCGATGATGATGTTGTTAATGGGAACTGGGAAGAAGTAATAATGGCAGATGCGATTTTATGTGTAACTTTGTTCTTGATGTTTCTTGATTTCTTGGGTGTTAGGCATCCTCTTTCATCGATGCAAAGTTTGGAATCTTGGAAGATTCACAACCGCATCGGTAGCCTTTGACTCTGCGCTGGCACGCACGCTTTATTGTGTATTGACACTTGACACTTAGTCACTTAGTATGGTGTATGGTGGCGAACTAGCGATCATCTATACTCTACGATGATGGTTGTTTTCCTTAATAACTGAAAATAGACTGTGTTTTCACCGTATAGTCATCTAAAACATTATTTTATACTGTTTGTACTGGAGATTATATTATTCGAAAAGTAAAGTTTAAATATGTAAATAAGTAAGTTGCTAGAGTTAGCCTAAGAATCTCTTGATGTTCTCTCCATCCAAGATCTCTAAAAAGTCCAGCATGTGAAAGGAGACTCTAAAAAAGTTTAAGAGGAACTAAACTAAATTGTTACAACCATATAATCTCACTACATCATTTATAATAGACGCATGTAATAGTTTGAAGCGATGAACGATAAAAACTATAAAATATATAATGAGATTATACTATGAATGAATATTTTAAATTTTAGAAGGGACTTTTATAAAGCTCTGCTCAAGTGTAGTAGAGAGGCTTGAGCGGTTGAGTCCTATCCGTCTCACCGCTAGATCTATTCATGTGTGAAAGTACATTAGTGTGTTATCTTAAAAAAATGTGGATCGTATAATTTATGCTAGAAGACCCTGATACAAGTCTAGATCAGTTAATCACCGTACGTGATTTATCAATAAGCTTTTTATCCATATAAATGTAAATATAGAAACTTGATTAGATTACTATGTATCTAACAAATCTATATTGATACAAAACATAATTTTCTTGTTGTGTCACCGATACCCATCCGTTCACCTCTCCTCGCTCTCCACATTTAAATGATATTTAAATAATAAAAAAACTAAAATTAAACATAAAGGATTGAACCATAGTTGTTGGCTCCAAACTCACATTTAGACTCACCTAGCTAACAAAAACATACATATCTTTATGTTTTATAATCTATACTCAAACATAATATATACTCTAACTGTGGTTGTTGGTTCCATCTTCCAGATATATTTACACCTACCTAGCCAACAGAACAAACATGTCTTTATGTTTTATGTACTCAACATGATATAAATATTTTGATGAAAAATCAGGAAAATAAAACAGGCTATGTAAGGCTTAACCCGTCATGCCGCACCTAAGACCCAGGCACAACACGGTGATTAGGTCAGGTCGGGACGACACAAGCCCCGTCGACAACGAGTCGAGCCATGCTTAGGACAGACTAAACTGTGTCGGGTCACGCGAGGAGAACCCCGCCGCCACCATTCTTGTAAGCCACTCGAGACTTTCAGGTGCTTACTCTGGTGACGGCATGGCAGAGAGGAGAAGAGGAAGGTGTGATGGTAGCTAGGGTTTGGTGTCATTCGAGTTATCTTATGGGAGACAACATTAGATTGGATGTGGTTTCTCACTCGACATATAAAATACATTTATACCTGTTACGTTGTAGCTGTGTTGAGATCGACCACAACGACTAATTCAAATAGAACATAAATCCTTGTAAAGTTTTAGAACATGTTTGAACAACTATATCATTTAAACAAGTTCTACCTATATGCTGTATGAAAGACGTAGCAACGTACTGAGTACCCAACTAATTGTATTTATAGAGGAGTTCCTTTGTAATAGGTTCCCCTCAATCGTAGTTTAACCAAGTTAAGATTATGTTAAAAACTTTCTTGTAAATATGTCGATGAGCTTTTGTAAAGCCATCAGCTATCTGACCTTTACATAATATAAATCAAACTTCAAGCATCTTGTGTGTTACCCTCTCCAGCAAAATGGTAATCAAACTCCATATACTTAACTCTTTTATGAAACAATGAATTTGATGAGAGATATATTGCTCATAAATTATCACACCACAAACATGGTACATCATCATCATTTAACTCTTTTGTGAAATAATGAATTTGCTAGATTACTTTCCTGGTTGTATTGGCCATTAATTTTATACTTGTCTTTTATTGAGGATCTTGCCACTATAATTGATTTTTAGCACCCCCCATAAAATTAAATTATATCCCAACAAGATTTCAAGACCTTATGTGTGATTTTCAATCATTCTCACATCTTGTCCAATCTGTATCTCAGAAGGCACTTAGCCTAGCCTAGATTAACTTCTTAAACACCGAATCAAAACCAATTGTTTTTAAAAAAACTAAGAATTCTCTTAACAATCACCAAATGAACTATAGTTGGTGCACGAAGATATCGACATACTTTAATAATTATATCAACATACTTTATTAATTATGTAAGCTATATCAAGACTAGTGATAGTCAAGTATTACATAACACCAACATTACTTCTATAGTTTGTATTGTCTTCAGAATCGAGAGGATCACCACTATATGTAGATAATTGTCCGACAGTCCGACACAATGAGAGGTGTAGAAGCCAACTTACAATCGCTGATGATGACACATTTTAGATATCATGGCATACTCTTTTGTGACAAAATTAAACGATCATGAACTTTTTAAAAATCAATTATAAGAAAATAATGCAAATCTTTCAATGCAAAACTATCGCTAAATCTTTATGCAATGCAAATACTGTTTCACTAGATGAGCTTGCAACTACGATATCATCTGAAAGGGAAATGTGCCTGTTGACACCTTTTTGGGGCGTCAATCACTCAACAAGAACCAGCGGTGGTGCTCTCTAGTCAGGCGCGAACGGTCCGCGGCACAGGGCCAGACGGTCCGTGACCTGGCGCGAGGCTAGGGTTCCCTACCTGATGGCCGGACGGTCCACGCCCTAGGACCGAACGGTCCGCTTGTGCGCAGGGGCGGCGGAAGATCGCCGGCAGCGCCTAGATCTCGCTCCCGGCAGGGACCCCGTTGGAGAGTAGAGATCCTAGGTGGTGTCTAGGCTTGGGTAAACCGACCTAGACTCCTCTAATCAACGTAGAGCCGAAGAGAAGCAAAGAAATTGGGGATTGGAAGACTAACTTAGAACTAGACTATAGCTACTCCTAAGAACAAATGTAAATTGTATTGCTTGAGGGTTCGATTGATTATTACAAATCGGTCGTATACCTCTCTATTTATAGAGGCGGGGGGCTGGACCCTTTACAAACTAATTTCCGAGCTAATTCCGTGAATCTAGCTAACAACCGTAGCACAAAACTCGGAACCCTAAACTGCTCTGCGCACGCGCGGATCGTCCGACCCCCAGGCGCGGACCGTCCGGACCGCGAACCGTCCGGCCTCAGGGCCAGACCATCCGCTAGCTCAATTAAGTGCTCAACATATGCCCCCCTGCCTTTTGGTGGAGCTGAACAAACCAAAAGCAACTAACTCGATGTGATTACATCGGTTCTCTTAGGCATCTTGCCACATACTAGGATGGTACTATTTGAGGAAACACCCATTTAAAGCTTTGGGTAAATCCTTGCCTTGTAATGTTTGTAGTAAATATGCGTTACCAGACATTACCTATTTTACTTTATAAGGACCCTCCCAGCTTGGCGACCATTTCCTAAACTTCCGGTCTTTATTCCTTAGAGGCAGGATGGTCTTCCACACCAGGTCCCCTACTTGAAATGACTTTGCTTTGACCTTCTTGTTGTAGGCCCTGGCTACCATGATCTTGTCCTTTTCTATTGCTCCGAAAGCTATCACCCTCTTGTCGGTCACCTCATCAATATTATCCATCATTGAATTATAATAATCAATGACGGTTAGATCATTTTGTCTGGCGAACCTGACAGCATTCAAACTTATTTCCACAGGCAACACTGCTTCCTGCCCATAGACAAGCTCAAAAGGAGATACTTTAGTAGCACTATGTTTAGATATTCTATGAGCCCATAAAGCTTCAAACAAAATCCTATGCCAATGCTTAGGATTATCAGATATCTTCTTTTTTATCAAGTTAATCAATGTCCTATTACTAGACTCGGCCTGCCCATTGGCCTGAGCATAATATGAAGATGAATTAAGCAACTTAATTCTATATAATTCAGCAAATTCACGTACCTCCTTTGACATAAAAGAAGTTCCTTGATCTGTAGTCAAGGTCTAGGGAATGCCGAATCTATGAATAATATGCTCAGTTATGAACTCAATTACCTCCTTGTGTGTCATGTTCTTCAAAGCAACGACTTCAGTCCATTTGGTAAAGTAGTCAGTGGTAACTAACACGAACCGATGCCCCTTTGATGATGAAGGATGAATTTCTCTAATAAAGTCTAATCCCCATCCTCTGAAAGGCCAAGGCTTGATGATGGGATGTAATTCGGCTGCAGGGACCAACTGTAGGTCACTGAATTTTTGACACACTTGGCATCCTTTGTAGTACTTGAAACAATCAGCTATCATGTTAGGCCAATAAAAACTAGACCTTCGCAACAACCACTTCATCTTTGGAGCCGATTGATGGGTACCACAAATTCCTTCATGTACTTCGGCCATGGCTAATATAGCATCATCTGGGCCCAAGCACTTAAGCAGGACGTCGTTGACTGTTCGGCGGTAGAGTTCATCACTTATCAAAACATACTTGAAAGCTGTACGCCGAATGTTTTTATCTGTCCTGATATTGGGATTTCGTAAATAATTAGTTATGGGCATCCTCCAATCACTTGCATCGGCTTCATTATCAGCCGAATCAATTAGAACTTTCCTGGTAACCCCGGACGGTCCGGCGTCTTCACGCGGACAGTTCGCGACCTGGGGAATTGGCCCTGCACCGGTTATCAGATTTTCAGTGTTGTGAAATCTCCCTCACTTTATCCGATAACCTGATGCATCTTGTGCCAAATTGTTAGCTCTATGATTCTCAACTCTAGAGATATGCTGAATACTGAATTCGTCAAAAGAATGGATTATGCTCCAACATTTTTCAAGGTAACTATTTAGAGTACCATCAAAACATTGATATTCTTCTAACACTTGTTGGACGACCAGCTGAGAATCACCAAATGCCTTCACATGTTTTACTCCCATACAATTTAAAAGTTCCAAGCCGAATAAAAGGGCCTCATATTCAGCTTGATTATTAGTGCAATAAGTTTTCAATCGGCTAGATAAGTCGAAGGAGACATTACTTGGTGAAACAAGTACGATGCCAATTCCTTGCCCTTCATTGCAAACTGATCCATCAAAATATAAAGTCCAAGGAGTAATAGTGAGGTATGACATGTCTAGTTTATGAATATCATTAATCCAATGTTCTACAATAAAATCCGCTACGACTTGGCCTTTCATAGATTTCAATGGTTCATAGGCCAAGTCATATTCTATGAGTGCATAAGCCCACTTACCAATTCTACCACTCATAATTGGGTTATGCAACATGTATTTGATCACATTGGCTTGACCAGAAACAGTGCAATGACTAGACAGTAAATAACATCCTCACTTGGTGCATGCATAAAACAAGCATAAGCATAACTTCTCAATAAAAGTGTACCTCGTTTCAGCATCCACCAACCTCCGACTTAGATATGTCACCACATGCTCCTTTCCTTTAGTTTCTTGTGTCAGAACAGCCCCAATGACCTTATCTTCAGCTGCAATGTATAATCTGAATGGTACTCCTGCTTGTGGTGCTTTTAATATGGGAGCCGAAGACAAGTATTTTTTAATGAGATCAAATGCTTCCTGCTGCTCTGCCCCAAGAGAATTCGGCATCATTCTTAAGCCGAAGGATAGGGGTGAAGGCATCAATCTTCCCGGCTAGGTTAGAAATAAACCTTCGTAAATAATTCACCTTGCCAAGAAACTTCTGCACTTCGACCTTACAGGTCGGAGGTCCCACATTCTGAATAGACTTGATTCGGTCAGGGTCTATTTCTATACCATGTTCATGGATGACAAATCCTAAAAACTTACCAGCCGACACTACAAAAGCACATTTACGTGGGTTCATTTTCAACCCATGCCGACGCATTTTATCAAAGGCTTTGCGCAAATCAGCTACATGGGAACTAAACTCAGCCGATTTAACTACAATATCATCAATGTAGACTTCCACAGTTTTTCCCAACAGCTCATGAAAGATCAAATTCATAGCCCTCTGATAAGTAGCACCAGTATTTTTCAGACCAAATGTCATGACGACCCACTCAAATAAACTAATGAAGCCTGGACATATAAAGGTCGTTTTAGACGCATCTTCTTCGGCCATGAAAATCTGATTATATCCGGCATTACCATCAAGAAAGCTAATAATTCTATTCCCTGATGCATTATTGATTAATGTGTCGGCTATAGGCATGGGATACTCATCTTTAGGAGTTGCTTTATTTAAATTGCGAAAATCAATGCATAATCTAAGCTTACCTGACTCCTTCTTCTCCACCGACACAATATTGGAGACCCACTCTGCATATCTGCAAGGTCTAATAAAATTAGCTTGTAGCAGCCGATGGATTTCGTCCTTGATTCATGGGAGAAGGTCTGGACGAAATGTTCTAGCTTTCTGTTTGAAAGGTCTGAAACCGGACTTAATGGGTAGCCGATGCTCTATGATCTCTCGGCTTAATCCTGGCATCTCAGTGTAATTCCAAGCAAAGCAATTCGAATATTCCTTCAATAGATCGATCATTTCATTTCTAGGATCGGTCTCCAGGGTCTTGTTTACAAAAGTCGGCCTTGGAGTTTTACCATCTCCTATGTCGATCTCCTCCAAAGGATCGGCCGATATAAACTCCTGTCCTAGTTTATCGAGATCTCTGAATTCCTCTATCATGTCCCCCACATAGGAATCAGATAATCTTTGTGTGATGGCTGACTCTCCGGTCTCGAGGGCCGGATCATTCGTAATGCTGTCTTTACGCTGTGGTAGATGTTCGGTCTTAAAATCCGAACTGTTTTGTGAAAGATCGGACCATTCGACCTTAGAAGCCGAGTTGTCCGTTGTAACACCCCTGGTGTTACTATAACTAAAACTTGAGCATGGCATCATGAGCATGGGCATTGCATATGTTTGACACACCTAGAGTGTATTCACTAGGCAAAAATTTCAAACAAGTTGTATTGTTTTACTGTTTTGCAAATAGGACCCTGGTTTAAGGACTTAACCCTAAATAGTGGTTAAAGGGGTAAAACTTAACCCAAGTTGAGAAAAAGCTTAGGGCTTGTGAGAAAAGTCATAAAATATCCCCAAACACTAAGTTGAATCACATTTATGCCCCTGGAATACTAGAAACCCTAATTGGAACCCTGGGAAACCCTAAAACTAAACCTTAGGGGCCTAAGTGCAAAATTAGTCCACTTTTGGACTAAAGTGCAAAAACCAAGCCAAATAAGTATTTTAAGTCCTTTGGTTCACAAATAAGTGGATTTGAAAGCCAAACCCAAGGTTTTGGACCTAAATGCAAAATAGACCTCATATGGGTTTTATTCTAAGTCTGGATTTCAGTGATGTTGGCTCAACTTTGGAGCCTTGTATCTTTCTGGATATAAGGTTTTTGCCCTAGGTCACCACATCAAAATTGAAGACCAATGATAGGAGAACAACTTTGCTAAAGAGTGCAAGCATAGTTGTTATGAGAAATTTGGAGAAAAACCCAATCCAAAACTGGCTGTCAGGCTGTTTGATCTGAAATTCAGTTTAGCAGTGAACTGACCTCGACTTCTAGCTCAAATCTAAGCATGATCCAGTGCTCAAATGAGTTTGATCTCTATAGTTGGATTGTAGCTGGTTTATAACTCTACAACTTTGCTACTGAGAGTTGATGAAGTTCTTATGTGAAATTTGGAGAAAAGTGACTTGGAATAGGTTCTGTCAGAACTTAGTCACACTGATTATAATGTCACTGTAAACTGAATTCCAAACGAAATGGTCATAGTGAAATATGGCCAGATAGCGAGCACTGTATCTTAGAATCCAGGCCGTTTGGATCCATAAATCCTATAGTAAAGTTGAAGACCATTGTCTGGTGAATAACTCTTATTAATAGAGGTTAACCTGTTCCTAATAAGAATCAAGGGAAAGGGGGAATGAAAGGAGGTCGGTTCAGTGGAACGGTGAAGATCCATGGCTCACGAAATATCAGTGGTACTGTAGATTTGGATGGGATCAGATGGATTGGAGATAAGATCGACCGCGGCAAGATAATGACGAACTGATTCACGGTTCCGCGAGCCCAGTCGGCGCCTGGCCGGAGACTTCTCGCCGGTGATCGTCGTGGCGCGGTAATTGTCGTCGTGTCACTCGCGCCACCACCCTATCTCACTGTGCCTCTTCCTTACGTGGTTGCCGTGCGCTAACGGCGCACCTCGTGGCCGCGGATCAAGCACCAGACCGCCGTGCCTATACATTAGGCAAGGAGCCACGACGGGGTGCTCACGATTCTTCAGTCAGCTTGAATAAAAGCCAAAATTCGCAGTGTCTCTTCCTCCTCTCTCCAAATTGGTTGTTTGCAGTAAATCAGTGGTCCTTTGCGGTCGTATAGCCCCACTGTGACCCCTGTGTCCACCAGAAATCTTCGCGACACCGTTTTTTTTCCCCCATCGGACCTCGCCGAGCGCACTCTGCTCCGCGCTCCGTGGGCAGACCAACCTGGTAGAGTTTTGCACCTTTAAATCATTGTTTAAGTAGCCTTGCATACCCGCAAAGCTCATCCTGGCAACCGTTCGACCATTGCGGCCACCGTTTTGTGGGAACGCAGGTTCGACGCCGTTTAATCCGCCATGCGCGTGAGCAAGATTTTTTCCCTAAGCTCGCGAGCCCGATTAACACCCATGGGGGCTCGGAATAAGGTAGGGTTTGGCGGGGCGAGCATCAACTGGTGTTCGGGCCTTCCGCGGCCACGGCGCAGCTGGGGAGGTGTTCGTCCTCGCCGCCGTTCGGAGTCCGGGATCCAAACTGAAAAGACATAAAACTTAGAGGGGCTAAATGAGTTATGTCAGTGACACTAAGAAATCAGCCGAAGACCTTTTTTCTGATTTTTACGCACATCAGGACTTATCTGCAAAGCCTACCGCGCCCTTATACGCACGCCCGCAATCCTGTGCAGACCCAGGCTGGTTGGGCCGCTTTCAGCCCAACACTGTTCAACCCTTTTCTTTTTCTTTTTCAGTGGGACTTTAGAAACTTATAAGAAATTGTAGAAAAATGGTAAAAATGTCAAACAAATTTTCCTAGATTACTAATTTTCCCTAGAATTTAATAAAAATAAATTCATGATTTTTAGATCAAATAAGGAATTTTAGGGTATTTAAAACAACCTAAACCAATGGTTCTGGATTTTTAGAAAATAAATAATAAGTCCAAAATTTCCCAAACTTTTTATGTGAGCTTTTCACATTATTTAGAAGCCTTGGGTAGAATTTGGGTTGATTTGGACCTTGTTTGATCACAAAACCCAAAACCACCCCCCCTGCTCCATGAACTCCTTTACTGACTCCGGAAACCCTAGGTTCTCGGAGTTCCGTGAAGGAAAGTTGTACTCAAGACATAGATAATATGTTTATATTATCTTTGCATCCTCATGAGCATCCCATGGCATTCATTCTTATATATATACCTATATGGTTATATTTAGAGAACAAAGGAGAGAGTGAAGTGACTGAAGAGAAGACACCACCACCTTTGGAATCTCGGGCAAGGACTTGGCTCTACTTCGACAACTGCGAGTCCGAGCCTGACTCACCTGATAACAAAGGCAAGCCCCGGTGCATGCAACCCCTTTCCTTGTGTTTTTAAAATACTTTTCGCACACTTTAAGTCTAGTGAAATGTGCATTAGGTTCATAGGAAGTGCTTGAAACCCTTTGATGCATTGCTTTCCTTGATATCCATACCTTTATAGATACTTCTGTGAAGTATCAAAATTATGATTTACCAAAAATGCTTAGCCTTGCTTAGATCTTGTGGATAGAGGTTGTCCTCAATTTAACCCGGGAGAGGATGGCTTCTACCCGCAAGAATATTTTCATTTGGAGCAATGGTGGGATCTTACTGCAAAGTTCCCTGTGATGCTCTTTTCATCCTTGGGAACAGAAACAATCCTAAGGATGGAAGTATGTAAATCGAGACTTGGGGGTAGGAACAAGTGATGTTCTACCCAGGTTGGTTAAGGATTAACGCGTATGTAGGCGTGCTGACCGAGGACCCTTTAACTGGTCACATGCCTCGTCATGGGTAAGCCTTGCCTCGGGCAGACTAAGGCCGGAATAAGATAACACGAAATGGGAGTGGAGCGGTGGCGAGAGTAGCGTGTACCCTCCGTGGCAAGAGGCTGGACGGTGGTGTATCTGTGCTCTCGGTTTGCGTGAACCTGATCCGGTCTTAAGAACCCCGGTGGCGGGTTGACATATGCAAGGGTTAAGTGCTACATATGTCGTGTGATTGGAGATCCTCAGCTGAGTATAATCGATTCGGATCGCCGTACCTTCGCGGTTATGAAGACTTGGTCACTTTTCTACAACCTAGAGTCAAGATGTGAAAATGATGGATAAAAATGATGTTGTCTTGATGTGATGCAAAATTAGACTAGATGCAAATGGAGTCTATTAATACTTAATATGGCGTTAAAAGATTGAAAGTAAGGACTCACTTTAGTAAGCAACTTCTGCGAAAATATAAGTCGATTTTTTTTGCTAAAGCCTTCCCTTGACTCCTAGTTATCCAGCATACCCTTGAGAGTCTTTTCCTTAGTCGGGTAAGACTTGCTGAGTAATTCCATACTCAGGGTTTATCCCTTTGTTGTTTTTAGGTGGGGAAGTAGCAGACTTCTGCTGCTTCTGTGCTAAGGTGGTTCCCAACGAAGAGAAACAGGACTGAAGTGCGGGAGGACTCGGTCCTCCACTTAAGATCTTTTGTTTTTAGTCCTTCGGGAGAAGTTCGTGTCTCCCCGGTTTGTATAATTATTACTTTTATGCACTCGCTTTAGAACTGGTCTGTAATAACTTAACTTGAGCTTACTTTGGAAATAAATGTAAGATTATGTAATTCGCTTCCGCATATCTTTATCTCCGATGATCTGTAATGTCTGCAAGACGGGTGAAACGTTCCTGGTAAGGTAAGGAAAGATACCGAGCTTGTCAAGTAACTTAGGAACATCTACAGGGTGTCTGATGTCTGTTAGACAAGGACAACTGTAGGTGGGCCTGATTACTTGGGAGGTTCCGTCACAGCTGGTATCGGAGCGTAGCCCTTCTTTGCAGATATTAAGGCATCTTCAAAAGGATTTTCAAAAGTCTTACCTAAAGATTCTTGTCTCTTCTTACCCAAGTATTCTGAAGAGTTTATCTTAAAGACCAGTTAGGAAGAGTGCAATGTATAGAAGGTTGAATCAACCAAGGTTGATTCTGTACTTACTCATGCATCATGCTAAGAATTATGCTAATAAAAATTTCCCCCTTAGAGAAATGATGTCGCGCATCAGAAAGACCGCGCGCAAATCTACTAGACCCATTGGCATACTAAGACATGAAGAAAGTAGCAGTGGTAGCAATGATCCTATCGGGATCTGGAAGCACAAATTGAATTGCTTCAGTCAGAACTCCGTCGCAGGAATGATCTATGGATCGCGGATGCAACCATCCGCTACTTGCAAGACCAACTCGTGAAACGAGATCTAGCGTTCGATTGGACGGCTAACTCTCGTTTACTCGCCTGGGCCAAGGAAGTCAAAGCTTGAGCCCATGTGGAGGAGCTTAGCTTAGCCGTGGATAACTTGCAGGTCTGTTAAAGAAGTTCATGTGTCGTATTCACAACTACACCCGAATGTCCCTGCGAATCCTGTCAGGATGGAAGCCGGACCTTCTCACATAGTGGGATCAACACTTGATGGTGCACTGAACCTTTTCAGGCCCCTCCCTCTATGAAGTTGGTTGACGAATAGTCTTCTATACCTGAAAGTAAGCTACCAAAAGTGAAAAGAAGTGGCTTACCAAGTGCCCTTAATATTGGCCGGACGGGACTTTCCTGCTAATATGATTGTCCTGAAAGGCCAAGACATGGATGTCATCTTAGGCATGAACTGGTTACCCAGCATAAAGCAATTCTCAACCCTAATCTAAGAACCATCATGTTGAGTTATGGCCAATAAAGAGTTGGTGACTTGGTTGCCTAAAACCAAGATTAGGCTATATTCGCATTTAGTGAACCATGACCCGGCCCAAAGTCGAATTTTCCGTTATCACTTCATGACCACAACCATACAAATAAATGCCTAGATAATTTCCTTGTCGAACCTAAAGTGTACCTAGACTACAAACAAGAATCTCAAGTCATGCCTCCTTTTAGCACCATTTTCCTGTTCAGCTGATGCAGGTTGAAGTCTCTAGTGTATTTGGCCTCTCCTTACGGATCGCCGTGTTGCTCTATCAACCCAACCTAGAAAAGACATGCCCGACCATTTCCTTGAATTTGATGCCTTTGGTTTCTTCATATCTAACGAAGGCCTACCAACTTAATTCTTGACCTGGTGATTTCTATGATAGGCATAGAAATATGCTTGGGTTAAATTAACAGTCTCCCATCATACTTCTTTCATCAAGTTTAGGTTATGGCCATGTCTTGTTCATTTCCTTGGGCCATAATCTATTTGGCTCTCTACTTGTAACCATTCATACAAGTGGAGTATCTCGTTGTATATTATCACCCTTGACCAGTTTATTTGGGTTGTGTGAGATTCTTTATTGGTTATGTCTGGTATTGGCGAAGCTCTCAAATTGGAGATTGACTTTCCCTGCTGTTGAGATGCAGGAGTTTGTTCATTCGCTCTCCTATTTTCCAGGTATTTCCGAACCTTGTCCGTTCATCTCGCATGAAGAAACGGATGAACAACCTGACCAAATGGATTTTTACCCAAGTGCATGACCTTTTTGCTTGCAAAGATGAACTCTCAACCCCTTGGCTTACCAATGGTACTGAGAGAATTTGCTCAATGTCAAAAGTAGTTCAACAAGTTGGTCTTGACTAACTTGTAACTGCCTGTTGACCGAATGTTGAGTCTAGAGATCGTTTTATCGAGTTGTCTAAACTCACTTTGGTTCAACCTACCCTAAAGAAAGTGCTTACCAAAACAAGATTAAGTCGGTCAATAACCACCTAACCAACGCTCTAGTCATGCATCGAGTGCCTCATGTATGCTTTTCCAGCATAAGTGATTGGGTCGAGCCATGTCTAGTGCCCGATAAAATGGACTAGTTGCAAAGTCCGCATTTTTAGATCCCTCCACTGATGATTTTTTTTCTTGAATCAATATCGCCTTTCGTGGATTTGGACTCCCTGGCTAACACGAGTTATCCGTGATGTTATTCGACCTTCACACCCGTCTCGTGTGCTATGAACCTACTGTAACCACTTGTTGGTAAACCTCTTCTTGTGTGTTTTACCCAAGATGGTGCATCTGATTCTATTGGGTAAAATTGCATAATTGCCACCCAACAGACTCAGATAGTACAGTGTCATCAGAAGAAGCAAGTTGCACACATGGAACCTTATGCGTTCTTCTGGTGGGCAAAGATGCAAATTGAAATTGCATACTTGATGGCTAGATGTAACACTTGTAAACGCATCAAGGCCATATACATGAAGACCGTTGGTCCATTACAATCCTTACCTATCCCAACGTGGAAATGGGAAGACATAAGCATGGACTTCATCGTGGGATTGTCCAGGACAGCAAAAGGGTATGACTCTATCTGGGTTATTGTTGATCAGCTTATGAAAGTTTCTCATTTACTGCCAGTCAAGACCAATCCCCCAGTTACTGTCTATGCCCAATTGTACATTGCCCGTATTCTCAGTTTGCATGGTGTTCCAAAGACCATAGTGTCGGATCGTGGACCTCAGTTCGTATCCAAATTTTGGGAAGAACTTCATAAGTCCCTGGGTACTAAGTTACTCCACAGTTCGGCCTATCATCCTCAAACCAGTGGACAGACTGAGAGAGTAAATCAAATCCTCGAGGATATGCTGCGGGCATGTGTCCTGGATTTCTCGCAAAAATGGGATGAATGTTTGCCCCTAGCGGAATTTTCATACAATAACAGTTATCAGGAGAGTATCAAGATGGCACCTTTTGAAGCTTTATATGGGCAACGGTGTCGAACTCCGCTAAATTGGTCTGAACCTGGTGAAAGATATTTCTTTAGACCTGATATGGTAAAAGAAACCGAAGAAAAGGTTCAGAAAATAATTCATAATATGAAGAAGGCACAGGCTCGTCAGAAAAGTTATGCAGACAAACGGCGAATGCCCTTATACTTCTTGGAAGGAGACTACGTCTACTTAAAGGTTTCACCAATGAAAGGCGTATCGCGTTTTGGGATTAAAGGAAAACTTGCACCCAGGTACATTGGTCCATTCCTGGTACTTGAGCAATGTGGACCAGTGGCGTACCGACTCCAACTACCCGAAACATTGTCTGCCGTGCATAATGTGTTCCACGTGTCACAATTGAAGAAGTGTCTTCGGGTTCCCGATCGAACCGTTGAAGTGACTGATGTTGTCCTGGAACCAGATTTAACGTACTCGGAACATCCCATTCGAGTTCTGGATCAAAAGGACAGGGTTACCCGGAGAAAGACTCTCAAGTTTTATAAAATACAGTGGAACCAGCATTCAGAAGATGAGGCTACAGGGGAAACTCAAGACTTCTTAAATAAGAATTTCCCAGGCTTCCTAGCCTCTTGTAAATTATAAAGTTTGTATAGCTGTGTAATAAAGGAATGAACCCCCACACCACCCCTGCCTTGTACCAGAAATCAGGAAATAAAAACATGACACATTTCCTTTTCCATTACTCACCCTAGGACTTTAAATCTCGGGACGAGATTCTTTTATGGGGGGAAGGATGTAACACCCCTGGTGTTACTATAACTAAAACTTGAGCATGGCATCATGAGCATGGGCATTGCATATGTTTGACACACCTAGAGTGTATTCACTAGGCAAAAATTTCAAACAAGTTGTATTGTTTTACTGTTTTGCAAATAGGACCCTGGTTTAAGGACTTAACCCTAAATAGTGGTTAAAGGGGTAAAACTTAACCCAAGTTGAGAAAAACCTTAGGGCTTGTGAGAAAAGTCATAAAATATCCCCAAACACTAAGTTGAATCACATTTATGCCCCTGGAATACTAGAAACCCTAATTGGAACCCTGGGAAACCCTAAAACTAAACCTTAGGGGCCTAAGTGCAAAATTAGTCCACTTTTGGACTAAAGTGCAAAAACCAAGCCAAATAAGTATTTTAAGTCCTTTGGTTCACAAATAAGTGGATTTGAAAGCCAAACCCAAGGTTTTGGACCTAAATGCAAAATAGACCTCATATGGGTTTTATTCTAAGTCTGGATTTCAGTGATGTTGGCTCAACTTTGGAGCCTTGTATCTTTCTGGATATAGGGTTTTTGCCCTAGGTCACCACATCAAAATTGAAGACCAATGATAGGAGAACAACTTTGCTAAAGAGTGCAAGCATAGTTGTTATGAGAAATTTGGAGAAAAACCCAATCCAAAACTGGCTGTCAGGCTGTTTGATCTGAAATTCAGTTTAGCAGTGAACTGACCTCGACTTCTAGCTCAAATCTAAGCATGATCCAGTGCTCAAATGAGTTTGATCTCTATAGTTGGATTGTAGCTGGTTTATAACTCTACAACTTTGCTACTGAGAGTTGATGAAGTTCTTATGTGAAATTTGGAGAAAAGTGACTTGGAATAGGTTCTGTCAGAACTTAGTCACACTGATTATAATGTCACTGTAAACTGAATTCCAAACGAAATGGTCATAGTGAAATATGGCCAGATAGCGAGCACTGTATCTTAGAATCCAGGCCGTTTGGATCCATAAATCCTATAGTAAAGTTGAAGACCATTGTCTGGTGAATAACTCTTATTAATAGAGGTTAACCTGTTCCTAATAAGAATCAAGGGAAAGGGGGAATGAAAGGAGGTCGGTTCAGTGGAACGGTGAAGATCCATGGCTCACGAAATATCAGTGGTACTGTAGATTTGGATGGGATCAGATGGATTGGAGATAAGATCGACTGCGGCAAGATAATGACGAACTGATTCACGGTTCCACGAGCCCAGTCGGCGCCTGGCCGGAGACTTCTCGCCGGTGATCGTCGTGGCGCGGTAATTGTCGTCGTGTCACTCGCGCCACCACCCTATCTCACTGTGCCTCTTCCTTACGTGGTTGCCGTGCGCTAACGGCGCACCTCGTGGCCGCGGATCAAGCACCAGACCGCCGTGCCTATACATTAGGCAAGGAGCCACGGCGGGGTGCTCACGATTCTTCAGTCAGCTTGAATAAAAGCCAAAATTCGCAGTGTCTCTTCCTCCTCTCTCCAAATTGGTTGTTTGCAGTAAATCAGTGGTCCTTTGCGGTCGTATAGCCCCACTGTGACCCCTGTGTCCACCAGAAATCTTCGCGACACCGTTTTTTCCCCCATCGGACCTCGCCGAGCGCACTCTGCTCCGCGCTCCGTGGGCAGACCAACCTGGTAGAGTTTTGCACCTTTAAATCATTGTTTAAGTAGCCTTGCATACCCGCAAAGCTCATCCTAGCAACCGTTCGACCATTGCGGCCACCGTTTTGTGGGAACGCAGGTTCGACGCCGTTTAATCCGCCATGCGCGTGAGCAAGATTTTTTCCCTAAGCTCGCGAGCCCGATTAACACCCATGGGGGCTCGGAATAAGGTAGGGTTTGGCGGGGCGAGCATCAACTGGTGTTCGGGCCTTCCGCGGCCACGGCGCAGCTGGGGAGGTGTTCGTCCTCGCCGCCGTTCGGAGTCCGGGATCCAAACTGAAAAGACATAAAACTTAGAGGGGCTAAATGAGTTATGTCAGTGACACTAAGAAATCAGCCGAAGACCTTTTTTCTGATTTTTACGCACATCAGGACTTATCTGCAAAGCCTACCGCGCCCTTATACGCACGCCCGCAATCCTGTGCAGACCCAGGCTGGTTGGGCCGCTTTCAGCCCAACACTGTTCAACCCTTTTCTTTTTCTTTTTCAGTGGGACTTTAGAAACTTATAAGAAATTGTAGAAAAATGGTAAAAATGTCAAACAAATTTTCCTAGATTACTAATTTTCCCTAGAATTTAATAAAAATAAATTCATGATTTTTAGATCAAATAAGGAATTTTAGGGTATTTAAAACAACCTAAACCAATGGTTCTGGATTTTTAGAAAATAAATAATAAGTCCAAAATTTCCCAAACTTTTTATGTGAGCTTTTCACATTATTTAGAAGCCTTGGGTAGAATTTGGGTTGATTTGGACCTTGTTTGATCACAAAACCCAAAACCACCCCCCCTGCTCCATGAACTCCTTTACTGACTCCGGAAACCCTAGGTTCTCGGAGTTCCGTGAAGGAAAGTTGTACTCAAGACATAGATAATATGTTTATATTATCTTTGCATCCTCATGAGCATCCCATGGCATTCATTCTTATATATATACCTATATGGTTATATTTAGAGAACGAAGGAGAGAGTGAAGTGACTGAAGAGAAGACACCACCACCTTTGGAATCTCGGGCAAGGACTTGGCTCTACTTCGACAACTGCGAGTCCGAGCCTGACTCACCTGATAACAAAGGCAAGCCCCGGTGCATGCAACCCCTTTCCTTGTGTTTTTAAAATACTTTTCGCACACTTTAAGTCTAGTGAAATGTGCATTAGGTTCATAGGAAGTGCTTGAAACCCTTTGATGCATTGCTTTCCTTGATATCCATACCTTTATAGATACTTCTGTGAAGTATCAAAATTATGATTTACCAAAAATGCTTAGCCTTGCTTAGATCTTGTGGATAGAGGTTGTCCTCAATTTAACCCGGGAGAGGATGGCTTCTACCCGCAAGAATATTTTCATTTGGAGCAATGGTGGGATCTTACTGCAAAGTTCCCTGTGATGCTCTTTTCATCCTTGGGAACAGAAACAATCCTAAGGATGGAAGTATGTAAATCGAGACTTGGGGGTAGGAACAAGTGATGTTCTACCCAGGTTGGTTAAGGATTAACGCGTATGTAGGCGTGCTGACCGAGGACCCTTTAACTGGTCACATGCCTCGTCATGGGTAAGCCTTGCCTCGGGCAGACTAAGGCCGGAATAAGATAACACGAAATGGGAGTGGAGCGGTGGCGAGAGTAGCGTGTACCCTCCGTGGCAAGAGGCTGGACGGTGGTGTATCTGTGCTCTCGGTTTGCGTGAACCTGATCCGGTCTTAAGAACCCCGGTGGCGGGTTGACATATGCAAGGGTTAAGTGCTACATATGTCGTGTGATTGGAGATCCTCAGCTGAGTATAATCGATTCGGATCGCCATACCTTCGCGGTTATGAAGACTTGGTCACTTTTCTACAACCTAGAGTCAAGATGTGAAAATGATGGATAAAAATGATGTTGTCTTGATGTGATGCAAAATTAGACTAGATGCAAATGGAGTCTATTAATACTTAATATGGCGTTAAAAGATTGAAAGTAAGGACTCACTTTAGTAAGCAACTTCTGCGAAAATATAAGTCGATTTTTTTTGCTAAAGCCTTCCCTTGACTCCTAGTTATCCAGCATACCCTTGAGAGTCTTTTCCTTAGTCGGGTAAGACTTGCTGAGTAATTCCATACTCAGGGTTTATCCCTTTGTTGTTTTTAGGTGGGGAAGTAGCAGACTTCTGCTGCTTCTGTGCTAAGGTGGTTCCCAACGAAGAGAAACAGGACTGAAGTGCGGGAGGACTCGGTCCTCCACTTAAGATCTTTTGTTTTTAGTCCTTCGGGAGAAGTTCGTGTCTCCCCGGTTTGTATAATTATTACTTTTATGCACTCGCTTTAGAACTGGTCTGTAATAACTTAACTTGAGCTTACTTTGGAAATAAATGTAAGATTATGTAATTCGCTTCCGCATATCTTTATCTCCGATGATCTGTAATGTCTGCAAGACGGGTGAAACGTTCCTGGTAAGGTAAGGAAAGATACCGAGCTTGTCAAGTAACTTAGGAACATCTACAGGGTGTCTGATGTCTGTTAGACAAGGACAACTGTAGGTGGGCCTGATTACTTGGGAGGTTCCGTCACATCCGTGATCAAGGACTCATGAATTTTATGTGTACTCATCATTTAAACTCTATTTAGGATTCAGCCGATTCTCCATCGGCTCTAGCATTACAGGAATGAAACCCTTCTTATCTATAATTATGAACTGGTAATCAGAAAAATCTACTCCTATGAGACATGTAGCAGTCTCATAAGTCCATAGTACAGGGGCATCGGCCACAGCAATACAGGCCGATACATCAACATGTACTTGTTCTATATCATCGCCTACCCATTGTATTAACATTTGATGTAATGTAGAAGGTATACATTGGTTGGCATGAATCCAATCTCTGCCTAGGATTAGACTGTAATTTCCTTCTACATCAGCGACGAAGAATGCAACAGCAAGGGACTTAGTCCCGATGGTTAATTCAACGAACGTGACTCCCCTGGCTTTGATCGAACTATCAGTTCCAACACCGCTGAGGGTCATGTTGGTCTTGACAAGTTCGTCATCTTGTTTACCTAATTTTCTGTACAACGAATAAGGCATTAGATTTACAGGCGCCCCTCCATCTACCAACATTTTAGCAATCGGTATCCCAGGTGTTGAGTGTTGCTTTATGCTTGGCCAACCAATTCATACCCAAAATGACATCTATGTCTTGGCCTTTCAGAACGATCATATTGGTAGGAAAGTCCCGTTCGGCCAATGTTACGGGCACTTGATAGGCCACTTCTCTAGTAAAGATTTGTCCCCCAGGTGAGTGAATTTTAAACCCCTCTTTTGATTCATGGCATGAAATGTGATGTTGCTCCACAAATTTCTTGCTAATGAATGTATGTGAAGCACCAGAATCAAAGAGAATGACTGCAGGATGATTGGCCACGAGGAACATACCCATCATTACCGGCTCTCCGTCCGGTGTAGTGGCCACTTGTGTATAATATACGCGTCCCGTCTTCTTGATATTTTTGCCCTTAGTATTTCCCTTGCCTTGAGATGAATTCCCTGATCCTTGCTGATTATTTGACTGTTTCTGCTTGGGATAGGGGCAATCTTTGATGAAATGCCCAGACTTGCCACAATTGAAACATCCGGTTGAGGAGCTGGGCAAAGCAGGGAATCGAGTGCCTGGGGCACCCGGCTGACTTGGGGTAGTGGGGGCATTATTGGGACGAATAATTATTGGCTGCTTGAAAGGGAACGAGGGTGCACGTGAACGATTCTGGTTAGAAGGTTGGAGAACAAATCGTTGCCTTTTTATCGGGCCCTGACTAGGCCTATCACCTCCAAATCCCTTAGATTTTCCGACACCTGCATACTTCGCTTCCATAGCTAATGCTGTACTGACAGCTCTTCCATATGTAAGATCTATGCAGGTTGCCATTTTTCTCTGCAGTCGATCATTTAGACCTCTCATAAAACAATTCTTCTTTTTCAAATCAGTGTTCACTTGATCGATTGCATATTGTGACAGATGATTGAACTTATTGAGATACTGATTAACAGTATCCCCTCCTTGCTTTAGCTTCATGAATTCTTCTTGCTTCATGTGTAGAACACCTTCGGGTATATAATGCTCGCGGAAGGCCACCTTGAATTCTTCCCAGGTTATTTGATGATTGGCTGGTTGAACGGCCACGAAATTTCCCCACCAAGTGCTGGCAGGGCCGCGTAGTTGCTGGGCTGCGAATAAAGGCTTCTGGGTCTCCGAACAACGTAGAAGTCCGAATTTTTGCTCAATAACTCGAAGCCATTCATCGGTTTCTAACGGATCTTCAGCTTTAACAAACAGGGGTGGACGTGTCTCTGAGAAGTCCAGGTAAGAAGTTTCGCGGGGGCCTTGTTGATAACCCCGCCCACCTTGCTGCTGGAGCTGTTGGCCCGCCATTTCTCTCAGAAAGCGGGTATTATCAGCGGTCGCGTTTACTAAAGCGGCAATCGCCTCAGCCAGTGTGGGAGGAACAAGAGCTGGATTTGGAGTAGATTCCCTTCCACTGGAAGTTCCAGCTACATCCTGGGATCGAGTCTTGGATGGCATCTGTGGCAACAAACATTTGAACACAAATATAATATGCCAAAGACAAAACCATCCAATTTACATTACCAAAAAGAGTAATGTACAGACTCGATTTTACAACATGATACATTACCCAGTACATAATAGCATTACCTACTATACAACCTACAATACACTACTTCTATTTTTACAACTATGCCACTATTCCTGCTTCTGGTTGTTCCTGGCAACCTCGTTGTCGGGTGTGGGAGACCATACATCAACCAGCCTCATAGAAGGAGGGGGCTTAAAAAGGTCTAGCTCACCACCAAGCGCTTCTCCCGCAACGTGCGAGGGTCCGGCTTCCGACCCGACAGGATCCATAGGGGCACTGGGATGTAGTTGCGAATACAATACATGGACTTCCTCATGTAGGGTATTGCAATATGCCTGCAGGTTGTCAATGGCAGAACTAAGTTCCTCGACTCGGGCTCGAGCCTTTGCTGCCTTAGCCCAAGCCACTGAACGAGACTGTACCGCCCAGTCGAGCGCTAAATCCCGATCAACAAGCTGATCTTGCAGACGGCGGATGTAACTCCTTAATTCGTTTATCCTGTCGCCATCCGCGACCCACATACTGGTCCTGCGTTGCAGTTTCGTTTGAAGCTGATTCACGCGGGCTTCGAGATCCCCAATTGGATCGTTGCTTCTGCTACTACTATCCTCATCCCGCGGGGCAAGTTGATGACGAGGTACTCCAATTGGGCCTGTTGACTTACGTGTGGTCTTCCTCGTGCGCGGTGGCATTTCTCTAGGGGAAAATTTTATTAGTATAATTCTTAGCATGATGCATGTGTAATTACAGAATCAACCTTAGTTGATTCATACCTTCTATACATAGCACTCTTCCTATCTGGTCTTTCATATAAATTCTTCAGATATGGGGGATATGAATAGAAGAAATCTTTCTAGGTGAGTTTTTAGAAAATCCTTTTGAAAATGCCTCATAATATCTGCGAAGAAAGGCTACGCTCCGATACCAGCTGTGACGGAACCTCCCAAGTCATTAGGCCCACCTACAGTTGTCCTTGTCCAACAGACATCAGACAACCCTGTAGATGTTCCTGAATCACTTCACAAGCTCGGTATCTTTTCTTACCTTTCCAGGAACGTTTCACCCGTCTTGCAGACATTACAGAACATCGGAGATATCGAACAGCGGAAGTGATTACATAACTTACATTTATTTAAAAAGTAAGAGCAAGTTGCTTATTACAAACCAGAAATATAAACGAGTGTGAGTAGTATTATTACATAACCAAGGGAGACAAAACTCCTCCCGAACAGTCTATACATAAAAGTTCCTTATGGAGGACCATGTCCTCCCGCATCTTCACTCTTGTTTTTTCACATGAGGAACCACCTTGGTACAGAAGCAACAGAAATCTGCTACTTCCTCACCTAAAAACAACGAGGGAATAAACCCTGAGTATGGAATTACTCAGCAAGTCTTACCCGACTAATGAAAAGACTCTCAAGGGTATGCTGGTTAAAAGGAAGTCAAGGTAAGGTATCTCAAGATCAATTACTCTGTTGTTGCATAAATGCTTACTAAAAGTGGATCCTTAAAAATCCAGTTTTATTGTCAAGTTAGGTAAACTTACCTACATCTAGAGTTCTTTCTAACCTAGTTCAAACACTTATCCTGAACTAGCCAAGTTCTTAATTCTTCCTTCATCTTCACTGGATTGCTACGTGTAAGTCAGTGACCAAGTCTTCATAACCGCGAAGGTACGGCGATCCGAATCGATTATACTCAGTTGAGGATCTCCAATCACACGACATATGTAGCACTTAACCCTTGCATATGTCAACCCGCCACCGGGGTTCTTAAGACCAGATCAGGTTCACGCAAACCGAGAGTACAGATACACCACCGTCCAGCCTCTTGCTACGGAGGGTACACGCTACTCTCGCCACCGCTCCACGCCCATTTCGTGTTATCTTATTCTGGCCTTAGTCTGCTCGAGGCAAGGCTTACCCATGATGAGGCATGTGACTAGTTAAAGGGTCCTCGATCATTAACCCTACATCGAGACGGTCCTTAATCGACTCAGACGGAGACACTACACCAAGACTCTCTTCTCGTGCAAGTCACCTGCCCGGTCTTAGCTTAATTATTTAAAACCCAAAGCTTGGTACCTGGCAGAGGTACATCTTTTCCGATGTTGAATCCATCACGGCCGTGATGGATCCACCATCAAGTTTTATTTTCAAAAACATACCACCCACTTTGCCAAACATCTTTTGTAAAACAAAATCTTTTGTTTTGCTAGAGCAATACTAAGCATAGTAAAAACCTTTTGTAAAACAGGGTATCAAGGAAGGTAATCAAGATCAAGGAAGGTAATGCAGGAATTGTTTTAGCAATCAACTCCTAGCACCTAATGCATCAAGCAAGTGAGAAAGATTTTAAAAATATCAAGGAGGTGGCAAATGCACTGGGGCTTGCCTTCGTTAGTAGGTGAGTCAGGCTCAGGCCCGCAGATGTCAAAGTAGAGACAAGATCCTGCCTGAGAGTCCGAAGGTGGTGGTGTTCTCTCCTCGGTCACTTCAATTTCTTCTTCGTTTTCTAAATATAATCACATATAAGTATATAAGAATGAATGCCATGTAATGCTCATGAGAGTGCAAAGATAATAAAAACTTATTATCTAAGGTCTTAAATACAATTTTCCTTCACGGAACTCCGAAAACTTAGGGTTTCCGGAGTTAGTAAAGGAGTTCAAAGGGCAGGGGGGAAATTTTGGGTTCTAGTTATCAAACAAGGTCCAAATCAACCCAAACTCTACCCAAGGCTTCTAAATAATGTGTAGAGCTTGTATAAAAAGTTTGAGCAATTTTGGGATTATTATCTATTTTCTAAAAATCCAGAACTAATACTTTAAAATACTTTAAATGCCTTAAAATTCCTTATTTAACCTAAAAATCATGAAACTATTTTTATTAAATACTTTGGAAAATAAGAAGTCTAGGAAAATTAGTTTCACAATTTTAGGATTTTTCTACAATTTTTAACAGATTTCCAAAGTTCTTCTGAAAAAGAAAAAGGAAAGGACTTAACAGTATTGGGCCAATATTAGCCCAAACGGCCCAAACCCATGCAGAAGTGTGCCCGCGCGCGCGCTCGCGCTGGCGGCTTTGCGGAAAAGCCCTCGGGGTTTTCACTAACTGGGGATGGGTTCGGTTACTGTTCTGTTAAGTCATTGACGCTTTGTAGAAGAGTCCTCCAACTTCTATCTATTCTCGGTTTGAAGTCCCCAACGACGGTGAACGCGACCGCGCATCTCCGATGAGCTAGACCGGCCGGAGGGGGCCAAGACGGGTGCTCAGCTTTGGCCTAAACCGAATTCACTACCTGGAGAGCGTTTCCCCTAACTTAATTGCACGAATTACCAACTAATGAGCTCTGGCCACGGTGACCGAGAGCATGGCGGATGGATGAAGGTGTTCCCGGCGATCTAAGGCTACTTAGTACAAATTGAGGGTTCGGTAAGCATCACCAAGCTGTGAGAGTGCTCAAACGAGAAAGCAGAGGATCGGGGCTGACCTGTGGAGGGCTGACCACAGTGAAGTGGATTTCACGGGGGCGGAAACCGATTTGGGGGAAATAGGGAATTCTCCGGCTACGGTGGTTAATTGAGGGGAAGAGTGGGTGCGTTAGCTTCGCAATGATCTAGCACAGCTGCCCGGGGGCTCAATTTATAGGAGGAGCGAGCGGTGGTCGCGAATTTGGGCGAGACACACGGCGGTTGGAGGTGAAGAAGAGCACGGGTGCAGTGAATACGTGTTCAACGTCGTGGCAGTAACTCCGGTGGTCGACGGGAAGCTTAGAGGGAGTCACGGCGATGCGGTGGCGAGGTTGGGACACGCGGCGCAAGGCTGGAGAACGGCGGTTCACCGGCGGGCTTATCGGCTCAAGCCGTAGGGTAGAGGGAAAGCACGGGGGGGGGGGGGGGGGGGGGGGGGTCACCGGAGTGGAGTCCAGCTCACCGGCGGCGAAGATTCCCTCTCCCCGTGATGTTATCCGGTTACCAGCAAGTGCGAATCTCAATGACGGCGATGATCCTGGCGCATGGTCGTCGACGGCGAGGGGAGCGGTTGATCTGATCTGTCCAGATACTGTACCATGGCGATTTCCCCATCAGTCGACCTGACAGAGCACTTTGGAGCTCCATTATCTCCCAATTCCATGCAGTACCAGAACCTAACATCCATAACAAAGTTGTTCCTCTTTAATAACTCTACAACTTTGTTATAGTAACCCTAGGTAAATTCTTACTGGATCTTAGTTGAAATGGCTCTCAAACTTGGATCCAAGTCACTGTCTATCTGAAATTCAGACTGAATCAGCATGACAGCCTGACTTCAGGCTTGATTATCTCCAATATTTTCTTAACAGCTATGCTCACACTCTTAAGCAAAGTTGTTCTCCTATGATTGGGCTACAATTTTGGTGTTGACCTAGGGCAAAAACCCTATAGTTTGAAAGTTACAAAGCTCAAAAGTTGAGCCCATAACACTGTTTTTCAGACTTAGTATAGAACTCAATTGAGGTCTATTTTGCAATTAGGTCCAAAACTTAGGGTTTGGCTTGCAAATCATCCTAAATGTGAACCATGGGACTTTATATGTCTTGACATTGTAGTTTTTACACTTTAGTCCAAATGTGCACAACTTTTGCACATAGGCCCCTAGGGTTTGGTTTTAGGGTTTTCCAGGGTTCCAATTAGGGTTTTTGGTATCTCAGGGGTATAAATGTGATTCAAGTTTATTTTTGGGAATATTTCATGACTATTTCCCTAAAGCTTTTTAGGTTTTCTCAACTTGGGCTAGGTTTTACCCCTTTAATCCCTATTTAGGGTTAAGTTCCCTATCCAGGGGTCTATTTGCAAAATGCTGTAACAATACAACTTGTTTGAAATTTTTACCTAGTGAATGCACTCTAGGTGTGTCAAACATATGCAATGCCAATGTTTATGATGCCATGCTCAAGTTTTAGTTATAGTAACACCAGGGGTGTTACATCCTTCCCCCCATAAAAGAATCTCGTCCCGAGATTAAAAGTCCCAAGGTAAGTAATGGAAAAGGAAATGTGTCACATTTTTATTTCCTTATTTCTGGTACAAGGCAGGGGGTGGTGTGGGGTTCACTTCTTTATTACAATAATTTTACCAATTACATGAGGCTAAAAAGCCTGGGAAATTCTTATCTAAAAAGTCTTGAGTTTCCTATGTAGCCTCTTCTTCAGAATGTTGGTTCCACTGTATTTTGTAGAACTTAAGAGTTTTTCTCCGGGTAACTCTGTCCTTTTGATCCAAGACACGAATAGGGTGCTCAGAATATGTCAGGTCTGGTTCAAGGACAACATCTGTCACTTCCATGGTTCGATCTGGTACCCGAAGACATTTCTTCAATTGTGACACATGGAACACATTATGTACAGCAGACAAGGTTTCGGGTAATTGAAGTCGATATGCCACTGGCCCATATCTTTCAAGTATAGGGAATGGACCAATGTACCTGGGTGCAAGCTTCCCTTTTATCTCGAAACGTGATACACCCTTTATTGGTGAAACCTTCAGGTAAACATAGACCCTTTCAAGAACATATAAGGGCATTCGTCGTTTGTCTGCATAACCCTTCTGACGAGCTTGCACTTTCTTCATATTATGAATTATTTTCTGAACCTTTTCTTCGGCCTCCTTCACCATATCAGGCCTAAAGAAGTACCTTTCTCCTGGTTCAGACTAATTTAGCGGAGTACGGCATCGTCGTCCATATAAAGCTTCGAAGGGTGTCATCTTGATACTTTCTTGATAGCTATATTATATGAAAACTCCGCTAAGGGTAAACATTCATCCCATTTCTGTGAGAAGTCCAGAACACATGCCCGTAGCATATCTTCAAGTATCTGATTAACCCTCTCAGTCTGTCCACTCGTTTGGGGATGATAGGCCGAACTATGGAGCAGCTTAGTACCCAAGGATTTATGAAGTTCTTCCCAGAATTTGGATACAAATTGTGGTCCACGATCCGACACTATAGTCTTTGGAACACCGTGCAAACTGAGAATGCAAGCAATGTATAATTCCGCATAGGTAAGAACCGGGTAATATGTCTTGACTGGGAGAAAGTGAGCAATCTTTGTAAGTCGATCAACAATAACCCAGATAGAGTCATACCCTTTTGTAGTCCTGGGCAATCCCACAATGAAGTCCATACTTATGTCTTCCCATTTCCATGTCGGTATTGGTAGTGACTGTAATGGACCGGCAGCTTTCAAATGTATGGCCTTGACACGTCTGCAGGTGTCACATCTAGCCACATAGCGTGCAATTTCGATCTTCATCTTTGTCCACCAATAATGTTGCTTCAAGTCTTGGTACATCTTAGTGCTCCCGGGATGAATAGAATAGCGACTAAGATGTGCTTCATCAAGAATTTGCTGGCGGATCTCTTCATTCTTCGGCACCACTATGCGGTTATTAAACCATACAATGCCTTGATCATCTTCTTTGAAACATTTGGCTTTTCCAGCCCTTAACTTCTCACGAATGTGTTTCATACCCTCATTATCCTTTTGAGCATCAATTATCCTTTGCAAGAGGACTGACTCAAGCTTTAGCTGATTCAGGGTTCCTTGTTGGACTATTCCCAGGTTTAGCTTCTCCATCTCCTGACATAAGGTATTGTCAGAGGTCTTCACCTTAAGACAGTGGCAGGAAACCTTACGGCTCAGTGCATCTGCCACAACATTGGCTTTGCCTGGGTGATAATGAATTTCCAATTCATAGTCCTTAATAAGCTCAAGCCATCGCCTTTGTCTCATATTCAATTCTGACTGGGTGAAGATATACTTCAAGCTTTTATGATTTGTATAAATGTGACAGATATTTCCCAGTAGATAGTGACGCTAAATTTTCAGGGCATGAACCACAGCAGCTAGCTCCAGATCATGAGTCGGATAATGTTCCTCATGACGGTGTAACTGCCTTGAAGCATATGCAATTACTCGGCCTTCTTGCATTAATACACAGCCAAGACCACTGCCTGATGCATCACAATATACATCAAAAGGTTTAGTGATATCCGGTTGAGCCAATACCGGAGCAGTGGTTAATAATGTCTTCAATTGTTCAAAAGCTTCATTACACTTAGAAGACCAATTGAATTTAATATCATTCTTCAATAAACTTGTGATTGGCTTCACAAGCTTAGAAAAATCTGGTATGAATCTGCGGTAATATCCTGCCAGTCCAAGGAAACTTCGGACTTGATGAACAGTGGTTGGGGGTTTTCACTCCAAAATGTCCTTGACTTTGCTGGGGTCTACCGCAATCCCCCTGGCAGATAGAACATGTCCCAGAAATTGAATTTCCTCCAGCCAAAACGCGCATTTGCTGAACTTGGCATATAACTGATGTTCCCTCAGGCGCGTTAACACGATCCGTAAGTGTTGAGCATGCTCCTCTTCATTCTTTGAATATATTAGAATATCGTTAATGAAGACCACCACAAACTTGTCTAGCTCGGGCATGAATACCGAGTTCATCAAATATGTGAAGTGGGCCGGAGCATTTGTTAACCCGAAAGACATTACGAGATATTCAAACAACCCATACCGCGTAGTGAATGCGGTTTTTGGTATATCCTTGGGCCGAATATGGATCTGGTGATAGCCCGATTTGAGATCAATTTTGGAGAATACCCTCGCCCCGGTCAGTTGATCAAATAAGATGTCAATCCTCAGACAACCCCATGGCGACGAGCTCGACCGGATGAATCCTTTCAGGGGTTGATAATCCACACAGGGTTTAGGGTACTTGTTCTTGATAGTGACCTCATTCAGGGGTCGATAATCCACACACATCCGTAAGGTTTGATCCTTCTTCTTGACGAATATGGCTGGACAACCCCATGGCGACGAGCTCGACCGGATGAATCCTTTCTTAAGCAGATCTTGTAATTGAATCTTCAATTCTGCCAACTCATTCGGAGGCATACGGTACGATCTTCGAGAAATGCGAGCCGTACCGGGCTTCAACTCAATTACAAACTCTACATCCCTTTCAGGTGGCAATCCCGGCAAATCCTCGGGAAAGACATCAGGAAACTCGCATACTACCGGAATATCCTTGATTTCTGGTACCATGACTTCATAAACTCTGCCAGTAGTTTTGTTTGGAATGGGGATGGGCAAGAGAATTTCTTCTTGATTATGACTCAACCCGATGGTTCTTTGATCAGTGTTGAGTGTTGCTTTATGCTTGGCCAACCAATTCATACCCAAAATGACATCTATGTCTTGGCCTTTCAGAACGATCATATTGGTAGGAAAGTCCCGTTCGGCCAATGTTACGGGCACTTGATAGGCCACTTCTCTAGTAAAGATTTGTCCCCCAGGTGAGTGAATTTTAAACCCCTCTTTTGATTCATGGCATGAAATGTGATGTTGCTCCACAAATTTCTTGCTAATGAATGTATGTGAAGCACCAGAATCAAAGAGAATGACTGCAGGATGATTGGCCACGAGGAACATACCCATCATTACCGGCTCTCCGTCCGGTGTAGTGGCCACTTGTGTATAATATACGCGTCCCGTCTTCTTGATATTTTTGCCCTTAGTATTTCCCTTGCCTTGAGATGAATTCCCCGATCCTTGCTGATTATTTGACTGGTTCTGCTTGGGATAGGGGCAATCTTTGATGAAATGCCCAGACTTGCCACAATTGAAACATCTGGTTGAGGAGCTGAGCAAAGCAGGGAATCGAGTGCCTGGGGCACCCGGCTGACTTGGGGTAGTGGGGGCATTATTGGGACGAATAATTATTGGCTGCTTGAAAGGGAAGGAGGGTGCACGTGAACGATTCTGGTTAGAAGGCTGGAGAACAAACCGTTGCCTTTTTACCGGGCCCTGACTAGGCCTATCACCTCCAAATCCCTTAGATTTTCCGACACCTGCATACTTCGCTTCCATAGCCAATGCTGTACTGACAGCTCTTCCATATGTAAGATCTATGCAGGTTGCCATTTTTCTCTGCAGTCGATCATTTAGACCTCTCATAAAACAATTCTTCTTTTTCAAATCAGTGTTCACTTGATCGATTGCATATTGTGACAGATGATTGAACTTATTGAGATACTGATTAACAGTATCCCCTCCTTGCTTTAGCTTCATGAATTCTTCTTGCTTCATGTGTAGAACACCTTCGGGTATATAATGCTCGCGGAAGGCCACCTTTAATTCTTCCCAGGTTATTTGATGATTGGCTGGTTGAACAGCCACGAAATTTCCCCACCAAGTGCTGGCAGGGCCGCGTAGTTGCTGGGCTGCGAATAAAGGCTTCTGGGTCTCCGAACAACGTAGAAGTCCGAATTTTTGCTCAATAACTCGAAGCCATTCATCGGCTTCTAATGGATCTTCAGCTTTAACAAACAGGGGTGGACGTGTCTCTGAGAAGTCTAGGTAAGAAGTTTCGCGGGGGCCCTGTTGATAACCCCGCCCACCTTGCTGCTGGAGCTGTTGGCCCGCCATTTCTCTCAAAAAGCGGGTATTATCAGCGGTTGCGTTTACTAAGGCGGCAATCGCCTCAGCCAGTGTGGGAGGAACAGGAGGTGGATTTGGAGTAGTTTCCCTTCCACTAGAAGTTCCAGCTGCATCCTGGGATCGAGTCTTGGATGGCATCTGTGGCAACAAACATTTGAACACAAATATAATATGCCAAAGACAAAACCATCCAATTTACATTACCAAAAAGAGTAATGTACAGACTCAATTTTACAACAGGATACATTACCCAGTACACAATATCATTACCTACTATACAACCTACAATACACTACTTCTATTTTTACAACTATACCACTATTCCTGCTTCTGGTTGTTCCTGGCAACCTCGTCGTCGGGTGTGGGAGACCATTCATCGACCGGCCTCATAGAAGGAGGGGGCTTAAAAAGGTCTAGCTCACCACCAAGCGCTTCTCCCGCAACGTGCGAGGGTCCGGCTTCCGACCCGACAGGATCCATAGGGGCACTGGGATGTAGTTGTGAATACAGTACATGGACTTCCTCATGTAGGGTATTGCAATACGCCTGCAGGTTGTCAATGGCAGAACTAAGTTCCTCGACTATCGCTTGAGCCTTTTGAAAGGGAAATGTGCCCTTGGGCCATTTCTAAGTATTTTGGTGATTTAGTGTCCAACACAAGTGCCTAAGTGTAAAAAGGTGGACAAAGTACAAATCAAGAATTAAGGTATGTTTCTCAGACTTAGTACATTGTTTTATGGACTAATGTATTGTGTCTAAGTGCTGGAAACAGGAAAAATCCAATTGGAAATGTCTTGGCTCGAGCAGCCAAGAATCTGCTGAGTCTGGGAGCACCGGACTGTCCGGTGGTGCACCGGACAGTGTCCGGTGGTGCACCGGACAGTGTCCGGTGCGCCAGGCTGGCTCGAACAAAGTGGCTGCTCTCGGGAATTCACCGGCGACGTACGGCTAAAATTCACCGGACTGTCTGGTGTGCACCGGACAGTGTCCGGTGCGCCAGGCTGGCTCGAACAAAGTGGCTGCTCTCGGGAATTCACCGGCGACGTACGGCTAAAATTCACCGGACTGTCCGGTGTGCACCGGACTGTCCGGTGAGCCAACGGTCGGCCGGGCCAACGGTCGGCCGCGCAGTCTGCGCGGGACACGTGGCCGAGCCAACGGCTAGAAGACGGCACCGGACTGTCCGGTGTGCACCGGACATGTCAAGTGCGCCAACGGCTACCAGGCTGCCAACGGTCGGCTGCGATGTTTATGGAAAGAAATCGGGCATCGGACATGTCCGGTGTGCACCGGACTGTCCGGTGCGCCAGACGACAGAAGGCAAGAACTGCCTTCCCAGATTGCTCCCAACGGCTCCTAGCTGCCTTGGGGCTATAAAAGGGACCCCTAGGCGCATGGAGGAGGACACCAAGCATCTCCTAATCATTTCTAAGCACCAAGACATCGATTTCGCGCGTTCTTTTCATTGTGATAGCATATAGAGCTCTAGTGGAGTTGTGAACTCATTGAGTTGTGTTGCGAGCTCTTGTTGCGACTTGTGTGCGTGTTGACACTCTGATTCTTGTGTCTTGTGTGCGTTGCTAATCCCTCCCTTGCTCCGTGTTCTTTGTGAATTTCAAGTGTAAGGGCGAGAGGCTCCAAGTTGTGGAGATTCCTCGCAAACGGGATTGAGATAAAGCAAGCAAAACATCGTGGTATTCAAGTGGGTCTTTGGACCGCTTGAGAGGGGTTGATTGCAACCCTCGTCCGTTGGGACGCCACAACGTGGAGTAGGCAAGCGTTGGTCTTGGCCGAACCACGGGATAACCACCGTGCCATCTCTGTGATTGATTTATTGTGGTTATTGTGTTTTGATTCCTCTATAGCCACTTGGCAATTATTGTGCTAACAAATTAACCAAGTTTTGTGGCTTAAGTTTTGAAGTGTTACAGGATCACCTATTCACCCCCCCTCTAGGTGCTCTCAATTGGTATCAGAGCCGTTCTCTTCAAGAAAGGGACTAACCGCCCGAAGAGATGGATCCTAAGGGCAAGGGGATGGTGATCAACGACAAGGAGAAGGAGTCCTTCGTCAACGAGCCCAATGATGACAGGCCCACCGACTCAGGCTCGGGCCACAAAAGAAAAGACGGGAGGAAGAAGAAGACAAGGCGCATCAAGGAAATTGTCTACTACGACAGCGACGAATCTTCCTCCTCCCAAAAGGACAACGACGACTACGACAAACGAAAGACGATTAACTCAATCTTTTCTTTCGATTATTTGCGCATCCCGCATAGTTCAAATGCTCAATTGCTCCCCATTCCACTTGGCAAGCCCCCTCACTTTGATGGAGAGGATTACGGATTTTGGAGCCACAAAATGCGTACTCACATGTTTTCTCTCCATCCAAGCATTTGGGAGATTGTGGAAAATGGAATGAAATTTGATAGCTCGGATAGCCCTGTGTTTATTAATGAACAGATACATAAAAATGCACAAGCTACTACTGTGTTGCTAGCCTCTTTGTGCAGGGATGAGTATCACAAGGTGAGCGGCTTGGACAATGCCAAGCAGATCTGGGACACCCTCAAGATCTCTCATGAGGGAAACGACGTCACCTTACTCACCAAAATGGAGTTGGTGGAGGGCGAGCTTGGACGGTTCGCGATGATAAGGGGCGAGGAGCCAACACAAACATACAACCGACTCAAGACCCTTATCAACAAAATAAGGAGCTACGGGAGCACGCGATGGACGGACCACGACGTCGTCCGCCTAATGCTAAGGTCATTTACCATTCTTGATCCTCATTTGGTGAACAATATACGTGAAAATCCCAGGTACACCAAGATGTCGCCCGAAGAAGTTCTTGGGAAGTTCGTAAGCGGGCGAATGATGATCAAAGAGGCAAGATACGTGGACGACGCGTTGAACGGTCCTAGTCATGAGCCTCAACCCATTGCTCTCAAGGCAACAAGGAGCAAGGAGGCGCTACCAAGCAAGGTGGCGCAAGTTGAGGCGGCCGGACTCAATGATGAGGAGATGGCCCTCATCATTAAGCGCTTCAAGACGGCGCTTAAAGGTCGCAAGAGGCAGCCAAGCAAGACCAAAGCCAAGGGGAAGCGCTCATGCTTCAAATGCGGTAAGCTTGGTCATTTTATTGCTAACTGTCCCGACAATGATAGTGATCAGGACCAAGGGAACAAGAGGGAGAAAAAGAAGCATTACAAGAAGGCCAAGGGCGAGGCACATATCGGAAAGGAGTGGGATTCGGATTGTTCCTCCTCCGACTCTGACAATGAAGGACTCGCCGCCACCGCCTTCAACAAGTCATCCCTCTTCCCCAACGAGCGTCACACTTGCCTCATGGCAAGAGAGAAGAAAGTAAGCACTCATACTAGTACTTATGCTTCTTCGAGTGAAGATGAGTCTAGTGATGATGATGAGATAGATTACTCATGCTTATTCAAGGGATTAGATAGAACCAAGGTAGACAAAATTAATGAATTAATTGATGCCTTGAATGACAAGAATATGCTTTTAGAAAAACAAGAGGATTTGTTGTATGAAGAACATGATAAATTTGTAGAAGCACAGAAATCTCTTGCTCTAGAAATTAAGAGGAATGAAATGCTCTCTAGTGAATTATCTTCTTGTCATGAAACTATTGCTAAATTAAAAAGTTTTAATGATGATTTAAATGCTAAACTAGAAGTAGCTAGTAAATCTAATTCTTGTGTAGAAATTGTTGAAACTAGTAATAGGTGTAAAGATTTTGACATTGATGCTTGTAGTGATCATTTAGTTTCAATTTCCAAATTAAATGATGAATTAGCTAGTCTTAATGCCCAACTTAAGACTAGCAAGAATGAATTTGACTAGCTAAAATTTGCAAGGGATGCCTACACAATTGGTAGACACCCCTCAATTAAGGATGGACTTGGCTACAAGAGGGAAGCCAAGAACTTGACAAGCCATAAGGCTCCCATCTCCGCCAAGGAGAAAGGGAAGGCCCCTATGGCTAGTAGTGTGCAAAAGAACCATGCCTTTATGTACTATGATAGAAGACAACCTAGAAATGCTTATAGGAGTTGTAATGTATATAATGCCTTTGATTCTCATGCCATGGTTGCTTCTAGTTCTTCTTATGTGCATGATAGAAATGTTGGTAGGAGAAATGTTATTCATAATATGCCTAGGAGAAATGTCGTTAATGTTCCTAGGAAAGTTAATGAACCTTCTACAATATATCATGCTTTAAATGCTTCTTTTGCTATTTGTAGAAAGGATAGGAAGATAGTTGCTAGAAAATTAGGGGCAAGATGCAAGGGAGACAAAACTTGCATTTGGGTCCCTAAGGATATTTGTGCTAACCTTGCAGGACCCAACATGAGTTGGGTACCTAAGACCCAAGCCTAAATTTGCCTTGCAGGTTTATGCATCCGGGGGTTCAAGCTGGATTATTGACAGCGGATGCACAAACCATATGACGGGGGAGAAGAAGATGTTCACCTCCTACGTCAAGAATAAAGATTCCCAAGATTCAATAATATTCGGTGATGGGAATCAAGGCAAGGTAAAAGGGTTAGGTAAAATTGCAATCTCAAATGAGCACTCTATCTCTAATGTGTTTTTAGTAGAGTCTCTTGGATATAATTTGCTATCTGTTAGTCAATTATGCAATATGGGATATAACTGTTTGTTTACAAATGTAGATGTGTCTGTCTTTAGAAGATGTGATGGTTCACTAGCTTTTAAGGGTGTACTAGACGACAAGCTTTACTTAGTTGATTTTGCAAAAGAAGAGGCCGGTCTAGATGCATGCTTAATGGCTAAGACTTGCATGGGCTGGCTGTGGCATCGCCGCTTAGCACATGTGGGGATGAAGAACCTCCACAAGCTTCTAAAGGGAGAACACGTGATAGGTCTAACCAATGTTCATTTCGAAAAAGATAGACCTTGTGCAGCTTGTCAAGCAGGGAAACAAGTGGGAGGCTCTCATCACACCAAAAATGTGATGACAACATCAAGACCCCTGGAGCTGCTACTTATGGACCTCTTCGGACCCGTCGCCTATCTGAGCATAGGAGGAAGTAAGTATGGTCTAGTTATCGTTGATGAATTTTCCCGTTTCACTTGGGTGTTCTTTTTGCAGGATAAGTCTGAAACCCAAGGGACCCTCAAGCGCTTCCTAAGGAGAGCTCAAAATGAGTTTGAGCTCAAGGTGAAGAAGATGAGGAGCGACAACGGGTCCGAATTCAAGAACCTTCAAGTGGAGGAGTTTCTTGAGGAGGAGGGGATCAAGCACGAGTTCTCCGCTCCCTACACACCTCAGCAAAATGGTGTGGTAGAGAGGAAGAACAGGACGCTCATAGATATGGCGAGGACTATGCTTGGAGAATTCAAGACCCCCGAGTGCTTTTGGTCGGAAGCCGTGAACACGGCTTGCCACGCCATCAACAGGGTCTACCTTCACCGCCTCCTCAAGAAGACGTCGTATGAGCTGCTAACCGGTAACAAACCTAATGTATCGTATTTTCGTGTTTCTGGGAGTAAATGCTACATTCTAGTGAAGAAGGGTAGGAATTCCAAATTTGCTCCCAAAGCCGTAGAAGGATTTTTATTAGGTTATGATTCAAATACAAAGGCGTATAGGGTCTTCAACAAATCATCGGGTTTGGTTGAAGTCTCTAGCGACGTTGTATTTGATGAGACTAATGGCTCTCCAAGAGAGCAAGTTGTTGATCTTGATGATGTAGATGAAGAAGACGTTCCAACGGCCGCGATACGCACCATGGCGATTGGAGATGTACGGCCTCAGGAACATTTGGAGCAAGATCAACCGTCTTCCTCAACTATGGTGCATCCCCCAACCCAAGATGACGAACAGGTACCTCAAGTGGAGACACATGATCAAGGGGGAGCACAGGATGTTCAAGAGGAAGAAGCACCTCAGGCACCTCCAACCCAAGTTCGAGCGACAATTCAAAGGGATCATCCCGTCGACCAGATATTGGGTGATATTAGCAAGGGAGTAACTACTCGCTCAAGATTAGTTAATTTTTGTGAGCATTACTCTTTTGTCTCTTCTATTGAGCCTTTCAGGGTAGAAGAGGCCTTGCTAGATCCGGACTAGGTGTTGGCCATGCAGGAGGAACTCAACAACTTCAAGCGCAACGAAGTTTGGACACTGGTGCCTCGTCCCAAGCAAAATGTTGTGGGAACCAAGTGGGTGTTCCGCAACAAACAGGACGAGCACGGGGTGGTGACGAGGAACAAGGCTCGACTTGTGGCAAAAGGTTATGCCCAAGTCGCAGGTTTGGACTTTGAGGAGACTTTTGCTCCTGTGGCTAGGCTAGAATCAATTCGTATCTTGCTAGCATATGCCGCTCACCATTCTTTCAGGTTGTACCAAATGGATGTGAAGAGCGCTTTCCTCAACGGGCCGATCAAGGAGGAGGTGTACGTGGAGCAGCCCCCTGGCTTCGAGGATGAACGGTACCCCGACCACGTGTGTAAGCTCTCTAAGGCGCTCTATGGACTTAAGCAAGCCCCAAGAGCATGGTATGAATGCCTTAGAGACTTTTTAATTGCTAATGCTTTCAAGGTTGGGAAAGCCGATCCAACTCTTTTTACTAAGACTTGCGATGGTGATCTTTTTGTGTGCCAAATTTATGTCGACGACATAATATTTGGTTCTACTAACCAAAAGTCTTGTGAAGAGTTTAGCAGGGTGATGACGCAGAAATTCGAGATGTCGATGATGGGCGAGTTGACCTACTTCCTTGGGTTCCAAGTGAAGCAACTCAAGGACGGCACCTTCATCTCCCAAACGAAGTACACACAAGATTTGCTAAATAGGTTTGGGATGAAGGACGCCAAGCCCGCAAAGACGCTGATGGGAACCGACGGACACACCGACCTCAACAAAGGAGGTAAGTCCGTTGATCAAAAAGCATACCGGTCCATGATAGGTTCTTTGCTTTATTTATGTGCTAGTAGACCGGATATTATGCTTAGCGTATGCATGTGTGCTAGATTTCAATCCGATCCGAAGGAGTGTCACTTAGTGGCTGTGAAGCGAATTCTTCGATATTTAGTCGCTACGCCTTGCTTCGGGATCTGGTATCCAAAGGGGTCTAACTTTGACTTGATTGGGTACTCAGATTCCGACTATGCTGGATGTAAGGTCGATAGGAAGAGTACATCGGGGACGTGCCAATTCTTAGGAAGGTCCCTAGTGTCATGGAACTCTAAGAAACAAACCTCCGTTGCCCTATCCACCGCTGAGGCCGAGTACGTTGCCGCAGGACAGTGTTGCGCGCAACTACTTTGGATGAGGCAAACCCTCAGGGACTTTGGCTACAATCTGAGCAAAGTCCCACTCCTATGTGATAATGAGAGTGCTATTCGAATAGCGGAAAATCATGTTGAGCACAGCCGCACAAAACACATTGACATCCGGCATCACTTTTTGAGAGACCACCAGCAAAAGGGGGATATCGAAGTGTTTCATGTTAGCACCGAGAACCAGCTAGCCGATATCTTTACCAAGCCTCTAGATGAGAAGACCTTTTGCAGGCTGCATAGTGAGCTCAATATCTTAGATTCGCGGAACTTGGATTGAATTGTAGCATATATGTATTTATGCCTTTGATCATGTTCATTCTGCATTTTGTTGCTTATTGTGGTGTTCAAGTTGTACAAACACTCCCTGGACCTCACAAGTCCTGTTTGCAAGACATGCACATATTTAGGGGGAGCTGTGCTACAACTTGACCCTTTGTGACTAACCATGTACTTGAGTTTGGTTGTTTTAGTCTCCAAGGAAAATTGAAAGGGAAAAGGTGGACTTGGACCATGCGAGACTTCCACTGCACTCCGATGAAAAGAGTAACTCTTCCAAGTTCATCGTTATACTCTTATTGCCTATTTGCTCTTAGTTGAAGATTTTGGTGAGGCAATGGGGTTAAAGGGCCAAGATTGATCCCGTTTTGGTGCTTGATGCCAAAGGGGGAGAAAATAAAGGCCAAAGCGATAAATGGATCAGCTACCACTTGAGAGATTTTGAAAATAGTAGAATAGAGCTTTTGGTTTGTCAAAACTCTTTTGTTGTCTCTCTTGTCAAAAGTTGGCTTCTTGTGGGGAAGTATTGATTATGGGAAAAAGGGGGAGTTTTTGAAATCTTAAATCAATTTCTCTTAGAATGACTCTCTTTATGTCTTAACATGTGTGTTTGACTTAGAGATAAAAATTTGAGTTTGATTTGCAAAAACAAACCAAGTGGTGGCATAGAGTGATCCATATATGTCAAAATTGAATCAAAACAATTTTGAGTTCTTATTTGATTTGATTTTGTACTTGTTCTACTTGCTTTATGTTGTGTTGGCATAAATCACCAAAAAGGGGGAGATTGAAAGGGAAATGTGCCCTTGGGCCATTTCTAAGTATTTTGGTGATTTAGTGTCCAACACAAGTGCCTAAGTGTAAAAAGGTGGACAAAGTACAAATCATGAATTAAGGTATGTTTCTCAGACTTAGTACATTGTTTTATGGACTAATGTATTGTGTCTAAGTGCTGGAAACAGGAAAAATCCAATTGGAAATGTCTTGGCTCGAGCAGCCAAGAATCTGCTGAGTCTGGGAGCACCGGACTGTCCGGTGGTGCACCGGACAGTGTCCGGTGCGCCAGGCTGGCTCGAACAAAGTGGCTGCTCTCAGGAATTCACCGGCGACGTACGGCTAAAATTCACCGGACTGTCCGGTGTGCACCGGACTGTCCGGTGAGCCAACGGTCGGCCGGGCCAACGGTCGGCCGCGCAGTCTGCGCGGGACACGTGGCCGAGCCAACGGCTAGAAGACGGCACCGGACTGTCCGGTGTGCACCGGACATGTCAAGTGCGCCAACGGCTACCAGGCTGCCAACGGTCGGCTGCGATGTTTATGGAAAGAAATCGGGCACCGGACATGTCCGGTGTGCACCGGACTGTCCGGTGCGCCAGTCGACAGAAGGCAAGAACTGCCTTCCCAGATTGCTCCCAACGGCTCCTAGCTGCCTTGGGGCTATAAAAGGGACCCCTAGGCGCATGGAGGAGGACACCAAGCATCTCCTAATCATTTCTAAGCACCAAGACATCGATCTCGCGCGTTCTTTTCATTGTGATAACATATAGAGCTCTAGTGGAGTTGTGAACTCATTGAGTTGTGTTGCGAGCTCTTGTTGCGACTTGTGTGCGTGTTGACACTCTGATTCTTGTGTCTTGTGTGCGTTGCTAATCCCTCCCTTGCTCCGTGTTCTTTGTGAATTTCAAGTGTAAGGGCGAGAGGCTCCAAGTTGTGGAGATTCCTCGCAAACGGGATTGAGATTGTCGGCGTTCCGAGACCGGGGGGTCCCCGAGCCGACGAGTGAGTGTGCCGCGTGCCCCAGCCCAGATGGGTCGAGCGCGTGGGCGAGCACGAAGGGGGGAGAGAGAGCGAGAGCGAGGTGGCCGGAGCCGGGTCGTGAGGGAGTCAGAGATTCCCGCGGCCTTCGTGTTCGTCCCGCGCCCAGGTCGGGTGCGCTTGCAGTAGGGGGTTACAAGCGTCCGCGCGGGTGAGGGGAGCGAGCGGCCCCGAGAGAGCGCCTGCCCCTGCCCTTCGTTCCCGTGAGGCCAACCTTCTCTAAGAAGGCCCTGGTCCTTCCTTTTATAGGCGTAAGGAGAGGATCCAGGTGTACAAATGGGGGTGTAGCAAGGTGCTACGTGTCTAGCGGGGGAGAGCTAGTGCCCTAAGTACATGCCAAGGTGGCAGCCGGAGAGATCTTGGCACCCAGCTAGTGTGGCGTCGTGGCTGTTGGAGAAGCAATGGAGCCGGACGGAGGGACAGCTGTCGGAGTGGTTGGGCCCTTGCTGACGTCCCCCTGCTTTCGTAAGGGAGCTGGGAGCCGCCGTCGTCATGGTCCAGCGGGGCGCCATCATTGCCTATCTGGCGGAGCTAGCCAGATGGGACGTCGGTCCTGTTCTCTGCGGCCCGAGTCGTCTCAGGGTAGGGTGATGATGACGCTTCCTGTCGATGTGGCGGACTCGTGCCCTAGGTCGGGCGACGTGGGGGCTCCTCCGAAGCCGAGGTCGAGTCTGTCCTGCATGGCCGAGGCCGAGGCCGAGGCCGAGCCCGAGCCCCTGGGTCGGGCGAGGCGGAGGTCGTTCAGCGGAGGTCGGGGTGGAGTCCGAGCCCTGGGTCGGGCGAAGCGGGGTTCATCGTCTTCCGGGGCCTTAGCCCGAGTCCGAGCCCTGGGTCGGGCGGAGCGGAGTTCGCCATCTTCCGGGGCCTTAGCCCGAGTCCGAGCCCTGGTTCGGGCGGAGCGGAGTTCGTCGTCTTCCGGGGCCTTAGCCCGAGTCCGAGCCCTGGTTCGGGCGGAGCGGAGTTCACCGTCTTCCGGGGCCTTAGCCCGAGTCCGAGCCCTGGGTCGGGCGGAGCGGAGTTCGCCGTCTTCCGGGACCTTAGCCCGAGTCCGAGCCCTGGGTCGGGCGGAGCGGAGTTCGCCGTCTTCCGGGGCCTTAGCCCAAGTCCGAGCCCTGGGTCGGGCGGAGCGGAGTTCGCCGTCTTCCGGGACCTTAGCCCGAGTTCGAGCCCTGGGTCGGGCGGAGCTTCCTCTGGCGCTTTTGGCCAAGCCTGGCCGCCCGTCAGTCTTACTCATTGCGTTAAAGGCCCCAGTGACTTGGTCGGTCGGCGCGGTGATTTAGTCAGGGTTACTTCTTAACAAAGGCAAGGCCTCGGGCGAGCCGGAGATGCGTCTGCCGTGAAAGAGGAGGCCTCGGGCGAGACGGAAACATCTCAGGGTCGGCTGCCCTTGCCCGAGGCTAGGCTCGGGTGTGGCGTGATCGAGTCGCTCGTATGGACTGATCCCTGACTTAATCAAACCCATCAGGCCTCTGCAGCTTTATGCTGATGGGGGTTACCAGCTGAGAATTAGGCGTCTTGAGGGTACCCCTAATTATGGTCCCCGACAGTAGCCCCCGAGCCTCGAAGGGAGTGTTAACACTCGCTTGGAGGCTTTTGTCGCACTTTTTTGCAAGGGGACCAGCCTTTCTTGGTTGTACTTTGTTCCGGTGGGTGCGCGCGAGCGCACCCGCCGGGTGTAGCCCCCGAGGCCTCGGAGGAGTGGTTTCACTCCTTCGAGGTCTTAATGCCTTGCGTAATGCTTCGGCTGGTCTGGCGGTTCCCTCATGCGAACAGGCCGTAGCCCAGGTGCACTGTCGGGGCCCAAGTTCTCGGGCTGGTATGTTGACGCTGTCAACGGTTCGGCCGGAGCCGGGTTTGCGAGAGCAGCCCCCGAGCCTCCGCACAGAGCGAGAGGACGATCAGGGACAGACTCGGCTTTTTTACATACGCCCCTACGTCGCCTTTCCGCAAGGAGGAGGGGGGGAGAGCGCCATGTTACCCTCGATGGGCACCGAACATGGTGTCTCCGGTGAGCTGCAATCGGGTAATCCGAGTGGACGTCCTTGCCCCATTCGTTGGGGGTCGGCTAGGGGCCCGGAGGCACGCCCAAAAGTACCTGTGGGTGATCTGCCGGACCCGGTCCCCTGGCGACGGGGTCCGAGGGCTCGTTGCCTCCCTCCGATGGGATTCCGTTACAGAGTCGTTCCCGTTGGTCTCGGAAATGTCCTAGGGTACCTCGGGAGCGCAGCCCGAGCCTTGGTTATGTATCGAACGTACCCCTGGTCATCCCTCGCTCGGTGTCTGAGGCGACTGTGAACCCTTCGGGGGGCCAGCCTTCGAACCCCTGATCAGTAACGGGCGCGGAGCCCAAGTAGCCTGAGGCGGTCGTGGAACCTTTCGGGGGGCCGACCTTCGAACCTCTGACCAGTAGTGGGTGTCAGGCCCACGCGATCTGAGGCGGCTGTTGAACCCTTCGGGGGGCCAGCCTTCGAACCCCTGATCAGTAAGGAGGCTCGGAGCCTAGTTCCTTCACGGGGAAGGATCCCTCTGGGGGTATCCCCCTTCCCGGTCCCTGTTGCAAGAGATAGAGAAAGGGGAAAAAGGGAAAAAGGATACGAAATTGAACGACGTGGCGTACCTTTTTTGGTGTGGTCGTTTTGGTGAAGGCGAAACGTCGCCAGCTGCTCCCGCCAGTAGCGCTGCCCGTCGAGCCGCGGAGTTAATGCGCCGGGGCGAGTAGTTGGCGAGGCTGCCGTTGCGTGTGCGCGAGCCGTTCGAGGAACGGGTCACGGGCGTGTCGTCTTCACACCGTGAGAGAGGGGGTTCTCTTGCTGCCTCCGGATGGGACGTGAGCCTGGCTGATGGCGTGATCGCTGCTCTTGCGCGCCTGCCACTGTCATTACTGCCGGCCCACTTTTGACCGCGTTTGACCGCTGCGTCAGGCTGGCGCAGCTGGGCCGCGCGTTGGGCTGCCTCGGGTCGCGGTATTGGTTCCGCAACCGAGGAGGTGCGGTGGTGGCGCAAGTGGCATAGTGGCTTACATGCAGCATCCGGCGCGCCGGTTGCGCGACGCGTGGGCTTGAGCCTCCGCGCTGGCTTGTCAGGAGTCGGAGAGGCGCGTCCACTTGGCGCGGCTGCATGCCGCCCGCATGGCTGCCCACCCCCTTCGCCCGTTGGTCTGGGCAAAAGTGGAGGGTCACTTGTAACTGCTGGGTGGTTGCGCGCGCGCCGCGCGCGGCGGTTCGGCTTCTTCTGCTCGGAGCCGGTCTGCATGACAGGTGGGCCCCAGCCCCCGCGCCGCAGGGGAGGGCTTTGGAGGTGTGTTGGAGAAGACTCAGCCCGTGACGGTTGGGGGCGCAGGCACGGAGAGTTGCCTTTAAAAGGAGGGCGACCCCTTTCGTAAGGCGACCATGTCTTCTCCCTTATGCATCGTGTCTTTCCACCTTTCAAGCCCCCGGATGGGGGAAACCGCCGTCTCCGTGCCTCACCGTCGAGGGACACCACTCCGTGGGAGTGGGTACCTTTCAGCCATCGTTCGGCTTCAAGGATTTTCATCATGCAGCCCGGTTGCTCCCCTCCGCTGGGGGTCACCTGAGACGATGACCACCAGCTCCTGGGTGGGGAGGAGCAAACCGGACTGCGATCTAGGTCCCACCCTCAGCTTCAAGGATGTTCATCATCCTCGCTGGGGTGGGTGCCGGACTGAGCCGGCGCTCTACCTCCCGCACGGGTTCGTGGGTCATCCTCTCCCACGATGTTCGAGGGAGAAGGCGCTCACTGGCCCTGCGGGCGGCCCGGACTTCGACAACGTGGGGTGGATCGGCGGCGGACATCGTCACCTCCAGCGTGTCGGGTCCGCTGGCTCGGCTCCGGCGGCCCCTTCTGTTGGGGGGCAGCTGCCGCGCCGTGTACACGGGAGGTCCACCCTAGACGTCGCGCGCTGCTAGGGCGGCGTTCGCGTTCTGGGGTGGCCCTGCCTTTGCACCGGGGCGGTGCCTTTGCGCGGAGGCCGGTGCCCCACTCATCTGGGAGGATTTGAGTGGGGATCTGCCGGTAGGCTGATGGCTCCTGGCGTCAGTGCCGAGGTGGAGGCGGCTCGAGAAGTCCCCGTCACCGACGGGATCACCGCCACCATCGGCGCTTCGGGCCTCCGGCTCTTTGTACTTGTCCTCGCCCCTCGAGCGTCGGCGCGGGCGGGGGCAAGGCTGCAGCAGTGCCTACCCCTGAGGCCTGCGCTGCTGCAGTTCGGCCATCCGGAGTGGGGGCCGTTGCCGTCGTAGTCGGAGCGGGTGGCGACGAGCCGCCCGTCAGTCTTCCGTAGCCCCGCAGGCCCGCCCCTACCGAGTGGGGTTGTTCGTACCTGCGAGGGGGGGGAACCGGAGTTCCGTTTGTAATGGCACTTCGAGTGCCGGGTTTTCTGTTCATTTTGGCTTTCGGGGCCTGAACATGTATGTAATTACGGCACAGAGCCGTGTTTTTTCCTCATTCCTGAGCACTAAGACTCGTCTGCTAATTGTCTGAACCGCTTCACTAAGCATGAGTCGCCCCGTGTCAAGGTGACGAGTGAGGTATCCGTATCCCGGAGGCGTAGGAGTCCCTCGGCTCGGTCAGCCCTGTTGTCCGAGGCTCCTCTAGCTTAGTTAAAGAGACCCCTCGGCCGCTCTTCGACGAGCCGAGGCCGGGGGTAGCGATATCAGCATGAGCAGAGGCGGAGTTGGCTCGGAAATGAAACCTGGTTGGCCGGAGCCTAGCCGAGTTGCCCGTTGGCAGGATCGACGCCGGAGTTGGTCAGCCAAGGCTTCGGACCGGGCTCGTGCCCTCGGAAGGTGGTTGGCCGAGGCCCCGGAGGTGGCTGGCCGAGCCGCCTGCTCGGGCCGGATTCCCGGAGAAGTCCCTGACAACGATCGCCCGGGCGTGGTGATGACGCCGTCCTTTGGAGCGGAGGCCCTCGGACCGCGTCGCCGTCCGAGGCTAGTTCGGGCCTTGCCGAAGGTGCTGTTGATGCCGAGGGTGTCGCCGCCCCCTTCCAGCGCCAAGACCTGAGCCCTCGCTGTGTTGTAAAGCTGCGTCCCTTTTCCTCTTGTTCCAAGCATCTGGACCTTTTGTCGGTAACAGGGATGTTTGTGCGAGCGAAAGTTGCTTCTCGCGGAAGGTGAGGAGTGAGGTATCCGTATCCCGGAGGCGTGGGAGTCCCTCGGCTCGGTCGGCCTTGCCGCTTACGCGCACTTTTACTCGTCCATGAGGCCCTATCACCGACTTAGTCGAGAAAACTCAAAGAATCGCTTCGACAGAAGAGCTTCCGAACGTAGAGACTTGTTCGATCCGCGGAGTCACCTTATCCGAACGCGAGTTACTTATCGCAGAAGGTGATGAGTGAGGTATCTGTATCCCGGAGGCGTAGGAGTCCCTCGGCTCGGTCAGCCTTGACTGCTTACGTGTACCCTGTCGTTTCCATGACCCACTTTTCGAAGTAGTCAAAAAGCACGAAAGATATTCTGGTAAAAAGAGATTTTCTGTTCGAGGAAAATTTTGACGCAGAGGGGGTTTCCCCCCATTTAGCCCCCGAGGGAGGGTCGGGCTTTGCCGAGGCGAGGCCGACCCTTCCTTGTTGACTAAACTTTGCGTGGGTGCGAGGTATATGAACAATTTGGAAACATCTCAAGGGTAGAAGCAACGTAGCTGTTGGATGTTCCAAGCGTTGCCGTAGACCTCGCCTTGACTGTCGGCCAGCTTGTACGTTCCGGGCTTCAGAACTTTGGCGATGACAAACGGCCCCTCCCAGAGGGGCGTGAGCTTGTGCCTCCCTCGGGTGTCTTGCCGCAGCCGAAGCACCAGATCGCCCACCTGGAGGTTTCGGGGTCGGACCCCTCGGGCGTGGTAGCGTCGCAGGGACTGCTGATACCGCGCCGAGTGTAGTAAGGCCCTGTCCCGAGCCTCATCCAGCTGGTCCAGCGAGTCTTCCCGGCTAGCTTGGTTGCTTTCTTCGTTGTAGGCCCTTGCCCTCGGGGAGCCGTATTCTAGGTCAGTGGGCAGGACGGCCTCGGCCCCGTAGACCAGGAAGAACGGCGTGAAACCTGTGGCTCGGCTTGGCGTCGTCCTCAGGCTCCAGACCACCGAGGGGAGTTCCTTCATCCATCGCTTGCCGAACTTGCCGAGATCATTGTAAATCCGAGGCTTAAGCCCTTGTAGAATCATGCCGTTGGCACGTTCCACTTGCCCATTTGACATGGGATGAGCTACGGTGGCCCAGTCTACCCGGATGTTGTGATCCTCGCAAAAATCCAAGAGTTTTTTGCCGGTGAACTGGGTGCCGTTGTCGGTGATGATGGAGTTCGGGACCCCGAAGCGATGGATGATGTTGGTGAAGAACGCCACCGCCTGCTCGGATCTGATGCTGTTCAGGGGTCGGACCTCGATCCACTTGGAGAATTTGTCGACGGCGACCAGCAGGTGCGTGTAGCCCCCGGGCGCCTTCTGCAGAGGGCCGACGAGGTCCAGACCCCACACAGCGAAGGGCCAGGTGATGGGTATCGTCTGCAGAGCCTGAGCGGGCAGGTGGGTCTGCTTCGCATAGAATTGGCACCCTTCGCAGGCGCAGACAATTCTAGTGGCGTCAGCCACCGCCGTCGGCCAGTAGAAGCCTTGGCGGAAAGCGTTCCCGACGAGGGTTCGAGGTGCGGCATGATGGCCGCAAGCCCCCGAGTGTATTTCCTGCAGGAGTTCCTGACCCTCGGCGATGGAGATGCATCGCTGGAGGATGCCCGAGGGGCTACGGTGGTAGAGCTCCTTCTCATCGCCCAGCAAGACGAACGACTTGGCGCGTCGCGCTACCCGCCGAGCCTCGGCTCGGCCGAGGGGCAGCTCTCCTTGGCGGAGATATTGCAGGTATGGGGTCTGCCAATCTTGATCTGGCATGACCCCGCTCTGCTCCTCCTCGATGTGCAGTGCTTCGCCCTCGGGGGCCGAGGGCTCCTCGGGTTGAACCGAGGATGGCTCGGGCTGGGCCGAGGTCACCTCGGACGGGGCCGAGGGCACCTCGGGCTCGGGCGTGCCGCCTATCTTGACGGAGGGTTGGTGCAGATCTCGGGAGAAGACGTCCGGGGGAACCGTCGTTCGCCCCGAGGCTATCTTCGCTAGCTCGTCCGCAGTCTCGTTGTAGCGCCGGGCGATGTGGTTAAGCTCGAGCCCGTAGAACTTGTCTTCCAGGCGTCGAACCTCATCACAGTAGGCCTCCATCTTCGGGTCGCGGCAGTGGGAGTTCTTCATGACCTGGTCGATGACGAGCTGCGAGTCGCCGCGTGCATCGAGGCGTCGGACCCCTAGCTCGATGGCGATTCGCAATCCGTTGATCAGAGCCTCGTACTCAGCCACATTGTTGGACGCCGGGAAATGGAGGCAGAGCACGTAGCGCAGGTGTTTCCCGAGGGGCGAGACGAAGAGCAGGCCCGCGCCGGCTCCCGTCTTCATCAGCGACCCGTCGAAAAACATGGTCCAGAGCTCCGGTTGGATCGGAGCCGTCGGCAACTGGGTGTCGATCCATTCGGCTACGAAGTCCGCCAGTACCTGGGACTTGATGGCCTTCCGAGGGGCGAACGAGATTGCCTCGCCCATGATTTCCACCGCCCACTTCGCGATCCGTCCCGAGGCTTCCCGGCACTGGATGATCTCCCCCAGGGGGAAGGATGACACCACAGTCACCGGATGAGACTCGAAGTAATGTCGCAGCTTTCGCCTCGTCAGGATCACTGCATACAGCAGCTTCTGGACTTGTGGGTAGCGGATCTTGGTCTCGGACAGCACCTCGCTGACGAAGTAAACTGGCCTCTGAATGGGCAAAGCATGCCCCTCTTCCTGCCTTTCGACCACGATCGCGGCGCTGACCACCTGAGTGGTAGCGGCGACGTAGACCAAGAGGGCTTCTCCGTCGGCTGGGGGTACCAAGACGGGAGCCTGGGTGAGGAGCGCCTTCAGGTTCCCGAGGGCTTCCTCGGCCTCGGGAGTCCAGGTGAAGCACTCGGCCTTCCTTAAGAGACGGTACAGGGGCAGGCCTCTTTCGCCGAGGCGCGAGATGAAACGGCTCAAGGCCGCGAGACATCCCATGACCCTCTGTACGCCTTTTAAGTCCTTGATGGGCCCCATGTTTGTGATGGCTGCGATCTTCTCCGGGTTGGCTTCGATGCCCCGCTCGGAGACGATGAATCCCAAAAGCATGCCTCGGGGCACCCCGAAGACGCACTTCTCGGGATTGAGCTTGACGCCCTTCGCCTTGAGACACCGGAATGTCAGTTCGAGGTCGGAGAGAAGGTCGAAGGCTTTCCTCGTCTTGACTACGATGTCATCGATGTAGGCCTCGACCGTGCGACCGATGTGTTCGCCGAACACATGGTTCATGCACCGCTGGTACGTTGCACCCGCGTTCCTCAAACCGAACGGCATGGTGACATAACAGTACATACCGAAGGGCGTGATGAAAGAAGTCGCGAGCTGGTCGGACTCTTTCATCTTGATTTGATGATACCCTGAGTAGGCATCGAGGAAAGACAGGGTTTCGCACCCTGCAGTGGAGTCCACGATTTGATCGATGCGAGGTAGAGGGTAGGGGACCTTCGGACATGCTTTGTTGAGACCGGTGTAGTCTACACACATCCGCCATTTCCCCCCTTTCTTCCTCACAAGTACAGGGTTGGCAAGCCATTCGGGATGGAATACCTCTTTGATGAACCCTGCTGCCATCAGCTTGTGGATCTCCTCGCCTATCACCCTGCGCCTTTCCTCGTCGAATCGGCGCAGAGGCTGTCTGACCGGTCGGGCTCCGGCCCGAATATCCAGCGAGTGCTCGGCGACATCCCTCGGTATGCCGGGCATGTCCGAGGGACTCCACGCAAAGACGTCGGCGTTTGCGCGGAGAAAGTCGACGAGCACTGCTTCCTATTTGGGGTCGAGCCCGGATCCGATCCGAATCTGCTTGGAGGTGTCGCCACTGGGGTCGAGAGGGACGGCCTTAACCGTCTCTGCTGGCTCGAAGTTGCCGGCATGTCGCTTCACGTCCGGCGCCTCTCGGGAGAGGCTTTCCAGGTCGGCAATGAGGGCCTCGGACTCGGCGAGGGCCTCGGCGTACTCCACGCACTCCACATCGCATTCGAATGCGTGTTTGTACGTGGGGCCGACGGTGATGACCCCGTTGGGGCCCGACATCTTGAGCTTCAGGTAGGTGTAGTTAGGGATGGCCATGAACTTCGCGTAGCATGGCCTTCCCAACACTGCGTGGTAGGTCCCTCGGAACCTGACCACCTCGAACGTCAAAGTCTCTCTTCGGAAGTTGGAGGGTGTCCCAAAGCAGACAGGAAGGTCGAGCTGTCCGAGGGGCTGGACGCGCTTCCCGGGAATGATCCCGTGGAAGGGCGCAGCGCCTGCTCGGACGGATGACAGATCGACGCGCAGGAGCCTGAGGGTCTCAGCGTAGATGATGTTGAGGCAGCTGCCCCCATCCATCAGGACCTTGGTGAGCCTGACGTCGCCGATGACGGGATCGACGACGAGCGGGTACTTCCCTGGGCTCGGCACGTGGTCGGGGTGGTCATCCTGGTCGAAGGTGATGGGCTTGTCGGACCAGTCTAGGTAGACTGGCGCCGCCACCTTCACCGAGCAGACCTCCCGACGCTCCTGCTTACGATGCCGAGCCGAGGCATTCGCCGCATGCCCTCCGTAGATCATGAAGCAGTCGCGGACCTCGGGGAACTCTCCTGCTTGGTGATCTTCCTTTTTACCGTCGTCGCGGGCCCTGTCACCCTCTGCGGGTGGCCCGGCCCGGTGGAAGTGGCGCCGAAGCATGACGCACTCCTCGAGGGTGTGCTTGACGGGCCCCTGATGGTAGGGGCACGTCTCCTTGAGTGCCTTGTCGAAGAGGTTGGCGCCTCCGGGGGGCTTCCGAGGGTTCTTGTACTCGGCGGTGGCGACAAGGTCCGTGCTGGCGGCGTCGCGTTTCGCTTGCGACTTCCTCCTGCCTTTCTTCTTGGCGCCGAGCGGAGTAGACGCCTCGGGAGCATCTTCCGACGGGCGGCCCTGGGGCTGCTTGTCCTTTCGGAAGATGGCCTCGACCGCCTCCTGACCAGAGGCGAACTTGGTGGCGATGTCCATCAGCTCGCTCGCCCTGGTGGGGGTCTTGCGACCCAACTTGCTCACCAGGTCACGGCAGGTGGTGCCGGCAAGGAACGCGCCGATGACATCGGAGTCGGTGATGTTGGGCAGCTCGGTGCGCTGCTTCGAGAATCGCCGGATGTAGTCCCGAAGGGACTCTCCCGGCTGTTGCCGGCAGCTTCGGAGGTCCCAGGAATTCCCGGGGCGCACGTACGTGCCCTGGAAGTTGCCGGCGAAAGCCTGGACCAGATCCTCCCAGTTGGAAATCTGCCCCGGGGGCAGGTGCTCCAACCAAGCGCGAGCGGTGTCGGAGAGGAACAGGGGGAGGTTGCGGATGATGAGGTTGTCGTCGTCCGTCCCACCCAGTTGACAGGCCAGGCGGTAGTCCGCAAGCCACAATTCCGGTCTCGTTTCCCCCGAGTACTTTGTGATAGTAGTCGGGGGTCGGAATCGGGGCAGAAACGGCGCCCGCCGAATGGCCCGGCTGAAGACCTGCGGACCGGGTGGTTCGGGCGAGGGACTCCGATCCTCCCCGCTGTCGTAGCATCCCCCACGCCTGGGGTGATAACCTCGGCGCACCCTTTCGTCGAGGCGGGCCCGACGGTCGCGATGAGGGTGCTCGTCGCCGAGGTGGCCCGGGGCCGCCGGCGCGGTGTTGCGCGTGCGCCCGGTGTAGACCGAGGCTTCCCGCATGAGTCGGGAAGTCGCGGCGCGAGGTTCCGAGGGGTACCCCTGCCTTCGGGAGGCAGAGCTCTCGGCTCGCCGGGCCGCAGCGCCTTCCAGGAGATGCTTGAGCTCTCCCTGGATTCGCCGACCCTCGATGGTTGATGACTCCGGCATCGCGCGGAGGAGCATCGCTGCGGCTGCCAGGTCCTGACCGGTTCCGCCGGATGCGGGTGACGGTCTGTCCCTGGCATCGTTGGCGATGCGGTGCTGGAGACCTTGGGGCAGGTGACGTATTTCTCCGGCCGGGGGCTGGCTCGCCCATACCTGCCCGACGTTCCGGCAGATTGCCTCGAGCGCTCCTGCTCCCTCATCGAGCCCGGCCTGCGCCCCGCGGACTTGCTCGAGCTGTGGGTCGTGACCCCCCGCCGGAACGGGGACCACAGCTAGCTCCCGCGGGATGTCGGCGCGAGGCGCTGGCCTAGGGGGATCACCATCCTCCGGCATGCCGAGACAGCTGCCTCCGGAGGGATCCCCTAGCTCGACGTGGAAACATTCGCGGCTCGGGCCGCAGTCCTTGTCGTCAAGGCTGCGGCTGCCGTCGGAACAGTCGGAGAGGCAGTAGTTGCATGCGGTCATGAAGTCCCGCATGGCACTGGGGTTGCTAGATCCAGAGAAATCCCAGCAGATGCTGGGGTCGTCATCTTCCTCGGACCCAGAGGGTCCGTAGGTCGAGACACCCGTCAATCGGTCCCAAGGCGACCGCACACGAAACCCCAGGGGGGTTGCACTCGCCTCAATGTGAACGCCCGCCAAAGCGAGGTCGCTTGGCGGGTTGAGGCCGAGTCGAAATGACAAAGGATGGGAATCAGCCGGTACCTTCTGGTCGACGAGGATCGACGAAGTCGCATCGGGGGCTGATCGTGCTGTCGTCCTGGGTGCGAGGGCGACGTCCTGCAGGCCCTCCGTGAGCGTGCTGGCGTCATCCACTTGCTCGGGATCGGCGTGTCGCGGGGGGACGGCGCTCGCCTTCGCCTCAAACGCGTGGGTGATGCCCGACGCGTCCTCCATTGGGGCGCTGGGGATGTCGATTTGCTCGACAGTCGACTGAGCGCAGCCTCCCGCTCGGCCTTGGTTGCCCCGCCTCCTCCTCCGATGGCGAGGGAGAGGATGGGGTGAGCTCGAAAGTTGTCCTTCCCCCACGCGGGAAAGGCGTCGTCGATTCCGCCGCCGGCGGGCGGGCTGTCCGCCACTATTGTCGCTGTCGCGCGGCGGTGGAAGGAGTATCATGTCGTAGCTGCCGTCGAAAGACATGAACTCGAGACTCCCGAAACGGAGCACCGTCCCGGGTTGAAGAGGTCGTTGGAGACTGCCCATCTGGAGCTTGACGGGAAACTACTCGTCAACACGCAGCAGGCCCCTACCTGGCGCGCCAACTGTCGGCGTTCCGAGACCGGGGGGTCCCCGAGCCGACGAGTGAGTGTGCCGCGTGCCCCAGCCCAGATGGGTCGAGCGCGCGGGCGAGCGCGAAGGGGGGGAGAGAGAGCGAGAGCGAGGTGGCCGGAGCCGGGTCGTGAGGGAGTCGGAGATTCCCGCGGCCTTCGTGTTCGTCCCGCGCCCAGGTCGGGTGCGCTTGCAGTAGGGGGTTACAAGCGTCCGCGCGGGTGAGGGGAGCGAGCGGCCCCGAGAGAGCGCCTGCCCCTGCCCTTCGTTCCCGCGAGGCCAACCTTCTCTAAGAAGGCCCTGGTCCTTCCTTTTATAGGCGTAAGGAGAGGATCCAGGTGTACAAATGGGGGTGTAGCAAGGTGCTACGTGTCTAGCGGGGGAGAGCTAGTGCCCTAAGTACATGCCAAGGTGGCAGCCAGAGAGATCTTGGCACCCAGCTAGTGTGGCGTCGTGGCTGTTGGAGAAGCAATGGAGCCGGACGGAGGGACAGCTGTCGGAGTGGTTGGGCCCTTGCTGACGTCCCCCTGCTTTCGTAAGGGAGCTGGGAGCCACCGTCGTCATGGTCCAGCGGGGCGCCATCATTGCCTATCTGGCGGAGCTAGCCAGATGGGACGTCGGTCCTGTTCTCTGTGGCCCGAGTCGTCTCAGGGTAGGGTGATGATGACGCTTCCTGTCGACGTGGCGGACTCGTGCCCTAGGTCGGGCGACGTGGGGGCTCCTCCGAAGCCAAGGTCGAGTCTGTCCTGCATGGCCGAGGCCGAGGCCGAGCCCGAGCCCCTGGGTCGGGCGAGGCGGAGGTCGTTCAGCGGAGGTCGGGGTGGAGTCCGAGCCCTGGGTCGGGCGAAGCGGGGTTCATCGTCTTCTGGGGCCTTAGCCCGAGTCCGAGCCCTGGGTCGGGCGGAGCGGAGTTCGCCGTCTTCCGGGGCCTTAGCCCGAGTCCGAGCCCTGGTTCGGGCGGAGCGGAGTTCGTCGTCTTCCGGGGCCTTAGCCCGAGTCCGAGCCTGGTTCGGGCGGAGCGGAGTTCGCCGTCTTCCGGGGCCTTAGCCCGAGTCCGAGCCCTGGGTCGGGCGAAGCGGAGTTCGCCGTCTTCCGGGACCTTAGCCCGAGTCCGAGCCCTGGGTCGGGCGGAGCGGAGTTCGCCGTCTTCTGGGGCCTTAGCCCGAGTCCGAGCCCTGGGTCGGGCGGAGCGGAGTTCGCCGTCTTCCGGGACCTTAGCCCGAGTTCGAGCCCTGGGTCGGGCGGAGCTTCCTCTGGCGCTTTTGGCCAAGCCTGGCCGCCCGTCAGTCTTACTCATTGCGTTAAAGGCCCCAGTGACTTGGTCGGTCGGCGCGGTGATTTAGTCAGGGTTACTTCTTAACGAAGGCAAGGCCTCGGGCGAGCCGGAGATGCGTCTGCCGTGAAAGAGGAGGCCTCGGGCGAGACGGAAACATCTCAGGGTCGGCTGCCCTTGCCCGAGGCTAGGCTCGGGCGTGGCGTGATCGAGTCGCTCGTATGGACTGATCCCTGACTTAATCAAACCCATCAGGCCTCTGCAGCTTTATGCTGATGGGGGTTACCAGCTGAGAATTAGGCGTCTTGAGGGTACCCCTAATTATGGTCCCCGACAGAGATAAAGCAAGCAAAACACCATGGTATTCAAGTGGGTCTTTGGACCGCTTGAGAGGGGTTGATTGCAACCCTCGTTCGTTGGGACGCCACAACGTGGAGTAGGCAAGCGTTGGTCTTGGCCGAACCACGGGATAACCACTGTGCCATCTCTGTGATTGATTTATTGTGGTTATTGTGTTTTGATTCCTCTATAGCCACTTGGCAATTATTGTGCTAACAAATTAACCAAGTTTTGTGGCTTAAGTTTTGAAGTGTTACAGGATCACCTATTCACCCCCCCTCTAGGTGCTCTCACCTTTGCTGCCTTAGCCCAAGCCACTGAACGAGACTGTACCGCCCAGTCGAGCGCTAAATCCCGATCAACAAGCTGATCCTGCAGACGGCGGATGTAACTCCTTAATTCGTTTATCCTGTCGCCATTCGCGACCCACATACTGGTCCTGCGTTGCAGTTCCGTTTGAAGCTAGTTCACGCGGGCTTCGAGATCCCCAATTGGATTGTTGCTTCCGCTACTACTATCCTCATCCCGCGGGGCAAGTTGATGACGAGGTACTCCAATTGGGCCTGTTGACTTACGTGCGGTCTTCCTCGTGCGCGGCGGTATTTCTCTAGGGGAAAATTTTATTAGTATAATTCTTTGCATGATGCATGTGTAATTACAGAATCAACCTTAGTTGATTCATACCTTCTATACATAGCACTCTTCCTATCTGGTCTTTCATATAAGTTCTTCAGATATGGGGGATAAGAATAGAAGAAATCTTTCTAGGTGAGTTTTTAGAAAATCCTTTTGAAAATGCCTCATAATATCTGCGAAGAAAGGCTACGCTCCGATACCAGCTGTGACGGAACCTCTCAAGTCATTAGGCCCACCTACAGTTGTCCTTGTCCAACAGACATCAGACAACCCTGTAGATGTTCCTGAATCACTTGACAAGCTCGGTATCTTTTCTTACCTTTCCAGGAACGTTTCACCCGTCTTGCAGACATTACAGAACATCAGAGATATCGAACAGCAGAAGTGATTACATAACTTACATTTATTTAAAAAGTAAGAGCAAGTTGCTTATTACAGACCAGAAATATAAACGAGTGCTGAGTAGTATTATTACATAACCAAGGGAGGCAAAACTCCTCCCGAACAGTCTATACATAAAAGTTTCTTATGGAGGACCATGTCCTCCCGCATCTTCACTCTTGTTTTTCCACATGAGGAACCACCTTGGTACAGAAGCAACAGAAATCTGCTACTTCCTCACCTAAAAACAACGAGGGAATAAACCCTGAGTATGGAATTACTCAGCAAGTCTTACCCGACTAACGAAAAGACTCTCAAGGGTATGCTGGTTAAAAGGAAGTCAAGGTAAGGTATCTCAAGATCAATTACTCTGTTGTTGCATAAATGCTTACTAAAAGTGGATCCTTAAAAATCCAGTTTTATTGTCAAGTTAGGTAAACTTACCTACATCTAGAGTTCTTTCTAACCTAGTTCAAACACTTATCCTGAACTAGCCAAGTTCTTAATTCTTCCTTCATCTTCACTGGATTGCTACGTGTAAGTCAGTGACCAAGTCTTCATAACACCGCGAAGGTACGGCGATCCGAATCGATTATACTCAGTTGAGGATCTCCAATCACACGACATATGTAGCACTTAACCCTTGCATATGTCAACCTGCCACCGGGGTTCTTAAGACCAGATCAGGTTCACGCAAACCGAGAGTACAGATACACCACCGTCCAGCCTCTTGCTACGGAGGGTACACGCTACTCTCGCCACCGCTCCACGCCCATTTCGTGTTATCTTATTCTGGCCTTAGTCTGCCCGAGGCAAGGCTTACCCATGATGAGGCATGTGACTAGTTAAAGGGTCCTCGGTCATCAAGCCTACATCGAGACGGTCCTTAATCGACTCAGACGGAGACACTACACCAAGACTCTCTTCTCGTGCAAGTCACCTGCCCGGTCTTAGCTTAATTATTTAAAACCCAAAGCTTGGTACCTGGCAGAGGTACATCTTTTCCGATGTTGAATCCATCACGGCCGTGATGGATCCACCATCAAGTTTTATTTTCAAAAACATACCACCCACTTTGCCAAACATCTTTTGTAAAACAAAATCTTTTGTTTTGCTAGAGCAATACTAAGCATAGTAAAAACCTTTTGCAAAACAGGGTATCAAGGAAGGTAATCAAGATCAAGGAAGGTAATGCAGGAATTGTTTTAGCAATCAACTCCTAGCACCTAATGCATCAAGCAAGTGAGAAAGATTTTAAAAATATCAAGGAGGTGGCAAATGCACCGGGGCTTGCCTTCGTTAGTAGGTGAGTCAGGCTCAGGCCCGCAGATGTCAAAGTAGAGACAAGATCCTGCCTGAGAGTCTGAAGGTGGTGGTGTTCTCTCCTCGGTCACTTCAATTTCTTCTTCGTTTTCTAAATATAATCACATATAAGTATATAAGAATGAATGCCATGTAATGCTCATGAGAGTGCAAAGATAATAAAAACTTATTATCTAAGGTCTTAAATACAATTTTCCTTCACGGAACTCCGAGAACTTAGGGTTTCCGGAGTTAGTAAAGGAGTTCAAAGGGCAGGGGGGAAATTTTGGGTTCTAGTTATCAAACAAGGTCCAAATCAACCCAAACTCTACCCAAGGCTTAAATAATGTGTAGAGCTCATATAAAAAGTTTAAGCAATTTTGGGATTATTATCTATTTTCTAAAAATCCAGAACTAATACTTTAAAATACTTTAAATGCCTTAAAATTCCTTATTTAACCTAAAAATCATGAAACTATTTTTATTAAATACTTTGGAAAATAAGAAGTCTAGGAAAATTAGTTTCACAATTTTAGGATTTTTCTACAATTTTTAATAGATTTCCAAAGTTCTTCTGAAAAAAAAGGAAAGGACTTAACAGTATTGGGCCAATATTAGCCCAAACGGCCCAAACCCATGCAGAAGCGTGCCCGCGCGCGCGCCCGCGCTAGCGGCTTTGCGGAAAAGCCCTCGGGGTTTTCACTAACTAGGGATGGGTTCGGTTACTGTTCTTTTAAGTCATTGACGCTTTGCAGAAGAGTCCTCCAACTTCTATCTATTCTCGGTTTGAAGTCCCCGACGACGGTGAACGCGACCGCGCATCTCCGATGAGCTAGACCGGCCGGAGGGGGCCAAGACGGGTGCTCAGCTTTGGCCTAAACCGAATTCACTACCTGGAGAGCGTTTCCCCTAACTTAATTGCACGAATTACCAACTAATGAGCTCTGGCCACGGTGACCGGGAGCATGGCGGATGGATGAAGGTGTTCCCGGCGATCTAAGGCTACTTAGTACAAATTGAGGGTTCGGTAAGCATCACCAAGCTGTGAGAGTGCTCAAACGAGAAAGCAGAGGACCGGGGCTGACCTGTGGAGGGCTGACCACGGTGAAGTGGATTTCACGTTGGCGGAAACCGATTTGGGGGAAATAGGGAATTTTCCGGCTATGGTGGTTAATTGAGGGGAAGAGTGGGTGCGTTAGCTTCGCAATGATCTAGCACAGCTGCCCGGGGGCTCAATTTATAGGAGGAGCGAGCGGTGGTCGCGAATTTGGGCGAGACACACGGCGGCTGGAGGTGAAGAAGAGCACGGGTGCAGTGAATACGTGTTCAACGTCGTGGCAGTAACTCCGGTGGTCGACGGGAAGCTTAGAGGGAGTCACGGCGATGCGGTGGCGAGGCTGGGACACGCGGCGCAAGGCTGGAGAACGGCGGTTCACCGGCGGGCTTATCGGCTCAAGCCGCAGGGTAGAGGGAAAGCAGGGGGGTCACCGGAGTGGAGTCCAGCTCACCGGCGGCGAAGATTCCCTCTCCCCGTGATGTTATCCGGTTACCAGCAAGTGCGAATCTCAATGACGGCAATGATCCTGGCGCATGGTCGTCGACGGCGAGGGGAGCGGTTGATCTGATCTGTCCAGATACTGTACCATGGCGATTTCCCCATCAATCGACCTGACAGAGCACTTTGGAGCTCCATTATCTCCCAATTCCATGCAGTACGAGAACCTAACATCCATAACAAAGTTGTTCCTCTTTAATAACTCTACAACTTTGTTATAGTAACCCTAGGTAAATTCTTACTAGATCTTAGTTGAAATGGCTCTCAAACTTGGATCCAAGTCACTGTCTATCTGAAATTCAGACTGAATCAGCCTGACAGCCTGACTTCAGGCTTGATTATCTCCAATATTTTCTTAACAGCTATGCTCACACTCTTAAGCAAAGTTGTTCTCCTATGATTGGGCTACAATTTTGGTGTGATGACCTAGGGCAAAAACCCTATAGTTTGAAAGTTACAAAGCTCAAAAGTTGAGCCCATAACACTGTTTTTCAGACTTAGTATAGAACTCAATTGAGGTCTATTTTGCAATTAGGTCCAAAACTTAGGGTTTGGCTTGCAAATCATCCTAAATGTGAACCATGGGACTTTATATGCCTTGACATTGTAGTTTTTACACTTTAGTCCAAATGTGCACAACTTTTGCACATAGGCCCCTAGGGTTTGGTTTTAGGGTTTTCTAGGGTTCCAATTAGGGTTTTTGGTATCTCAGGGGTATAAATATGATTCAAGTTTATTTTTGGGAATATTTCATGACTATTTCCCTAAAGCTTTTTAGGTTTTCTCAACTTGGGCTAGGTTTTACCCCTTTAATCCCTATTTAGGGTTAAGTTCCCTATCCAGGGGTCTATTTGCAAAATGCTGTAACAATACAACTTGTTTGAAATTTTTACCTAGTGAATGCACTCTAGGTGTGTCAAACATATGCAATGCCAATGTTTATGATGCCATGCTCAAGTTTTAGTTATAGTAACACCAGGGGTGTTACATCCTTCCCCCCATAAAAGAATCTCGTCCCGAGATTAAAAGTCCCAGGGTAAGTAATGGAAAAGGAAATGTGTCACATTTTTATTTCCTTATTTCTGGTACAAGGCAGGGGGTGGTGTGGGGTTCACTTCTTTATTACAATAACTTTACCAATTACATGAGGCTAAAAAGCCTGGGAAATTCTTATCTAAAAAGTCTTGAGTTTCCCATGTAGCCTCTTCTTCAGAATGTTGGTTCCACTGTATTTTGTAGAACTTAAGAGTTTTTCTCCGGGTAACTCTGTCCTTTTGATCCAAGACACGAATAGGGTGCTCAGAATATGTCAGGTCTGGTTCAAGGACAACATCTGTCACTTCCACGGTTCGATCTGGTACCCGAAGACATTTCTTCAATTGTGACACATGGAACACATTATGTACAGCAGACAAGGTTTCGGGTAATTGAAGTCGATATGCCACTGGCCCATATCTTTCAAGTATAGGGAATGGACCAATGTACCTGGGTGCAAGCTTCCCTTTTATCTCGAAACGCGATACATCCTTTATTGGTGAAACCTTCAGGTAAACATAGACCCCTTCAAGAAAATATAAGGGCATTCGTCGTTTGTCTGCATAACCCTTCTGACGAGCTTGCACTTTCTTCATATTATGAATTATTTTCTGAACCTTTTCTTCGGCCTCCTTCACCATATCAGGCCTAAAGAAGTACCTTTCTCCTGGTTCAGACTAATTTAGCGGAGTACGACGTCGTCGTCCATATAAAGCTTCGAAGGGTGCCATCTTGATACTTTCTTGATAGCTATATTATATGAAAACTCCGCTAAGGGTAAACATTCATCCCATTTCTGTGAGAAGTCCAGAACACATGCCCGTAGCATATCTTCAAGTATCTGATTAACCCTCTCAGTCTGTCCACTCGTTTGGGGATGATAGGCCGAACTGTGGAGCAGCTTAGTACCCAGGGATTTATGAAGTTCTTCCCAGAATTTGGATACAAATTGTGGTCCATGATCCGACACTATAGTCTTTGGAACACCGTGCAAACTGAGAATGCGAGCAATGTATAATTCCGCATAGGTAAGAACCGGGTAATATGTCTTGACTGGGAGAAAGTGAGCAATCTTTGTAAGTCAATCAACAATAACCCAGATAGAGTCATACCCTTTTGCAGTCCTGGGCAATCCCACAATGAAGTCCATACTTATGTCTTCCCATTTCCATGTCGGTATTGGTAGTGACTGTAATGGACCGGCAGCTTTCAAATGTATGGCCTTGACACGTCTGCAGGTGTCACATCTAGCCACATAGCGTGCAATTTCGATCTTCATCTTTGTCCACCAATAATGTTGCTTCAAGTCTTGGTACATCTTAGTGCTTCCGGGATGAATAGAATAGCGGCTAAGATGTGCTTCATCAAGAATTTGCTGGCGGATCTCTTCATTCTTCGGCACCACTATGCGGTTATTAAACCATACAATGCCTTGATCATCTTCTTTGAAACATTTGGCTTTTCCAGCCCTTAACTTCTCACGAATGTGTTTCATACCCTCATTATCCTTTTGAGCATCAATTATCCTTTGCAAGAGGACTGACTCAAGCTTTAGCTGATTCAGGGTTCCTTGTTGGACTATTCCCAGGTTTAGCTTCTCCATCTCCTGACATAAGGTATTGTCAGAGGTCTTCACCTTAAGACAGTGGCAGGAAACCTTACGGCTCAGTGCATCTGCCACAACATTGGCTTTGCCTGGGTGATAATGAATTTCCAATTCATAGTCCTTAATAAGCTCAAGCCATCGCCTTTGTCTCATATTCAATTCTGACTGGGTGAAGATATACTTCAAGCTTTTATGATCTGTATAAATGTGACAGATATTTCCCAGCAGATAGTGACGCTAAATTTTCAGGGCATGAACCACAGCAGCTAGCTCCAGATCATGAGTCGGATAATGTTCCTCATGACGGCGTAACTGCCTTGAAGCATATGCAATTACTCGGCCTTCTTGCATTAATACACAGCCGAGCCACTGCCTGATGCATCACAATATACATCAAAAGGTTTAGTGATATCCGGTTGAGCCAATACCGGAGCAGTGGTTAATAATGTCTTCAATTGTTCAAAAGCTTCATTACACTTAGAAGACCAATTGAATTTAATATCATTCTTCAATAAACTTGTGATTGGCTTCACAAGCTTAGAAAAATCTGGTATGAATCTGCGGTAATATCCTGCCAGTCCAAGGAAACTTCGGACTTGATGAACAGTGGTTGGGGGTTTTCACTCCAAAATGTCCTTGACTTTGCTGGGGTCTACCGCAATCTCCCTGGCAGATAGAACATGTCCCAGAAATTGAATTTCCTCCAGCCAAAACGCGCATTTGCTGAACTTGGCATATAACTGATGTTCCCTCAGGCGCGTTAACACGATCCGTAAGTGTTGAGCATGCTCCTCTTCATTCTTTGAATATATTAGAATATCGTCAATGAAGACCACCACAAACTTGTCTAGCTCGGGCATGAATACCGAGTTCATCAAATATGTGAAGTGGGCCGGAACATTTGTTAACCCGAAAGACATTACCAGATATTCAAACAACCCATACCGAGTAGTGAATGCGGTTTTTGGTATATCCTCGGGCCGAATATGGATCTGGTGATAGCCCGATCTGAGATCAATTTTGGAGAATACCCTCGCCCCGGTCAGTTGATCAAATAAGATGTCAATCCTCGGAAGAGGGTACTTGTTCTTGATAGTGACCTCATTCAGGGGTCGATAATCCACACACATCCGTAAGGTTTGATCCTTCTTCTTGACGAATATGGCTGGACAACCCCATGGCGACGAGCTCGGCCGGATGAATCCTTTCTTAAGCAGATCTTGTAATTGAATCTTCAATTCTGCCAACTCATTCGGAGGCATACGGTACGATCTTCGAGAAATGGGAGCCGTACCGGGCTTCAACTCAATTACAAACTCTACATCCCTTTCAGGTGGCAATCCCGGCAAATCCTCGGGAAAGACATCAGGAAACTCGCATACTACCGCAAAATCCTTGATTTCTGGTACCATGACTTCATAAACTCTGCCAGTAGTTTTGTTTGGAATGGGGATGGGCAAGAGAATTTCTTCTTGATTATGACTCAACCCGATGGTTCTTTGATCAGTGTTGAGTGTTGCTTTATGCTTGGCCAACCAATTCATACCCAAAATGACATCTATGTCTTGGCCTTTCAGAACGATCATATTGGTAGGAAAGTCCCGTCCGGCCAATGTTACGGGCACTTGATAGGCCACTTCTCTAGTAAAGATTTGTCCCCCAGGTGAGTGAATTTTAAACCCCTCTTTTGATTCATGGCATGAAATGTGATGTTGCTCCACAAATTTCTTGCTAATGAATGTATGTGAAGCACCAGAATCAAAGAGAATGACTGCAGGATGATTGGCCACGAGGAACATACCCATCATTACCGGCTCTCCGTCCGGTGTAGTGGCCACTTGTGTATAATATACGCGTCCCGTCTTCTTGATATTTTTGCCCTTAGTATTTCCCTTGCCTTGAGATGAATTCCCCGATCCTTGCTGATTATTTGACTGGTTCTGCTTGGGATAGGGGCAATCTTTGATGAAATGCCCAGACTTGCCACAATTGAAACATCCGGTTGAGGAGCTGGGCAAAGCAGGGAATCGAGTGCCTGGGGCACCCGGCTGACTTGGGGTAGTGGGGGCATTATTGGGACGAATAATTATTGGCTGCTTGAAAGGGAAGGAGGGTGCACGTGAACGATTCTGGTTAGAAGGCTGGAGAACAAACCGTTGCCTTTTTACCGGGCCCTGACTAGGCCTATCACCTCCAAATCCCTTAGATTTTCCGACACCTGCATACTTCGCTTCCATAGCCAATGTTGTACTGACAGCTCTTCCATATGTAAGATCTATGCAGGTTGCCATTTTTCTCTGCAGTCGATCATTTAGACCTCTCATAAAACAATTCTTCTTTTTCAAATCAGTGTTCACTTGATCGATTGCATATTGTGACAGATGATTGAACTTATTGAGATACTGATTAACAGTATCCCCTCCTTGCTTTAGCTTCATGAATTCTTCTTGCTTCATGTGTAGAACACCTTCGGGTATATAATGCTCGCGGAAGGCCACCTTGAATTCTTCCCAGGTTATTTGATGATTGGCTGGTTGAACAGCCACGAAATTTCCCCACCAAGTGCTGGCAGGGCCGCGTAGTTGCTGGGCTGCGAATAAAGGCTTCTGGGTCTCCGAACAACGTAGAAGTCCGAATTTTTTCTCAATAACTCGAAGCCATTCATCGGCTTCTAACGGATCTTCAGCTTTAACAAACAGGGGTGGACGTGTCTCTGAGAAGTCCCGGTAAGAAGTTTCACGGGGGCCCTGTTGATAACCCCGCCCACCTTGCTGCTGGAGCTGTTGGCCCGCCATTTCTCTCAGAAAGCGGGTATTATCAGCGGTCGCGTTTACTAAGGCGGCAATCGCCTCAGCCAGTGTGGGAGGAACAGGAGGTGGATTTGGAGTAGTTTCCCTTCCACTAGAAGTTCCAGCTGCATCCTGGGATCGAGTCTTGGATGGCATCTGTGGCAACAAACATTTGAACACAAATATAATATGCCAAAGACAAAACCATCCAATTTACATTACCAAAAAGAGTAATGTACAGACTCGATTTTATAACAGGATACATTACCCAGTACACAATAGCATTACCTACTATACAACCTACAATACACTACTTCTATTTTTACAACTATACCACTATTCCTGCTTCTGGTTGTTCCTGGCAACCTCGTCGTCGGGTGTGGGAGACCATCATCGACCAGCCTCATAGAAGGAGGGGGCTTAAAAAGGTCTAGCTCACCACCAAGCGCTTCTCCCGCAACGTGCGAGGGTCCGGCTTCTGACCCGACAGGATCCATAGGGGCACTGGGATGTAGTTGCGAATACAGTACATGGACTTCCTCATGTAGGGTATTGCAATACGCCTGCAGGTTGTCAATGGCAGAACTAAGTTCCTCGACTCGGGCTTGAGCCTTTGCTGCCTTAGCCCAAGCCGCTGAACGAGACTGTACCGCCCAGTCGAGCGCTAAATCCCGATCAACAAGCTGATCCTGCAGACGGCGGATGTAACTCCTTAATTCGTTTATCCTGTCACCATCCGCGACCCACATACTGGTCCTGCGTTGCAGTTCCGTTTGAAGCTGATTCACGCGGGCTTCGAGATCCCCAATTGGATCGTTGCTTCCGCTACTACTATCCTCATCCCGCGGGGCAAGTTGATGACGAGGTACTCCAATTGGGCCTGTTGACTTACGTGCGGTCTTCCTCGTGCGCGGCGGCATTTCTCTAGGGGAAAATTTTATTAGTATAATTCTTTGCATGGTGCATGTGTAATTACAGAATCAACCTTAGTTGATTCATACCTTCTATACATAGCACTCTTCCTATCTGGTCTGTCATATAAGTTCTTCAGATATGGGGGATAAGAATAGAAGAAATCTTTCTAGGTGAGTTTTTAGAAAATCCTTTTGAAAATGCCTCATAATATCTGCGAAGAAAGGCTACGCTCCGATACCAGCTGTGACGGAACCTCTCAAGTCATTAGGCCCACCTACAGTTGTCCTTGTCCAACAGACATCAGACAACCCTGTAGATGTTCCTGAATCACTTGACAAGCTCGGTATCTTTTCTTACCTTTCCAGGAACGTTTCACCCGTCTTGCAGACATTACAGAACATCGGAGATATCGAACAGCGGAAGTGATTACATAACTTACATTTATTTAAAAAGTAAGAGCAAGTTGCTTATTACAGACCAGAAATATAAACGAGTGCTGAGTAGTATTATTACATAACCAAGGGAGGCAAAACTCCTCCCGAACAGTCTATACATAAAAGTTTCTTATGGAGGACCATGTCCTCCCGCATCTTCACTCTTGTTTTTCCACATGAGGAACCACCTTGGTACAGAAGCAACAGAAATCTGCTACTTCCTCACCTAAAAACAACGAGGGAATAAACCCTGAGTATGGAATTACTCAGCAAGTCTTACCCGACTAACGAAAAGACTCTCAAGGGTATGCTGGTTAAAAGGAAGTCAAGGTAAGGTATCTCAAGATCAATTACTCTGTTGTTGCATAAATGCTTACTAAAAGTGGATCCTTAAAAATCCAGTTTTATTGTCAAGTTAGGTAAACTTACCTACATCTAGAGTTCTTTCTAACCTAGTTCAAACACTTATCCTGAACTAGCCAAGTTCTTAATTCTTCCTTCATCTTCACTGTATTGCTACGTGTAAGTCAGTGACCAAGTCTTCATAACCGTGAAGGTACGGCAATCCGAATCGATTATACTCAGTTGAGGATCTCCAATCACACGACATATGTAGCACTTAACCCTTGCATATGTCAACCCGCCACCGGGGTTCTTAAGACCAGATCAGGTTCACGCAAACCGAGAGTACAGATACACCACCGTCCAGCCTCTTGCTACGGAGGGTACACGCTACTCTCGCCACCGCTCCACGCCCATTTCGTGTTATCTTATTCTGGCCTTAGTCTGCCCGAGGCAAGGCTTACCCATGATGAGGCATGTGACTAGTTAAAGGGTCCTCGGTCATCAAGCCTACATCGAGACAGTCCTTAATCGACTCAGACGGAGACACTACACCAAGACTCTCTTCTCGTGCAAGTCACCTGCCCGGTCTTAGCTTAATTATTTAAAACCCAAAGCTTGGTAACTGGCAGAGGTACATCTTTTCTGATGTTGAATCCATCACGGCCGTGATGGATCCACCATCAAGTTTTATTTTCAAAAACATACCACCCACTTTGCCAAACATCTTTTGTAAAACAAAATCTTTTGTTTTGCTAGAGCAATACTAAGCATAGTAAAAACCTTTTGCAAAACAGGGTATCAAGGAAGGTAATCAAGATCAAGGAAGGTAATGCAGGAATTGTTTTAGCAATCAACTCCTAGCACCTAATGCATCAAGCAAGTGAGAAAGATTTTAAAAATATCAAGGAGGTGGCAAATGCACCGGGGCTTGCCTTCGTTAGTAGGTGAGTCAGGCTCAGGCCCGCAGATGTCAAAGTAGAGACAAGATCCTGCCTGAGAGTCCGAAGGTGGTGGTGTTCTCTCCTCGGTCACTTCAATTTCTTCTTCGTTTTCTAAATATAATCACATATAAGTATATAAGAATGAATGCCATGTAATGCTCATGAGAGTGCAAAGATAATACAAACTTATTATCTAAGGTCTTAAATACAATTTTCCTTCACGGAACTCCGAGAACTTAGGGTTTCCGGAGTTAGTAAAGGAGTTCAAAGGGCAGGGGGGAAATTTTGGGTTCTAGTTATCAAACAAGGTCCAAATCAACCCAAACTCTACCCAAGGCTTCTAAATAATGTGTAGAGCATATATAAAAAGTTTGAGCAATTTTGGGATTATTATCTATTTTCTAAAAATCCAGAACTAATACTTTAAAATACTTTAAATGCCTTAAAATTCCTTATTTAACCTAAAAATCATGAAACTATTTTTATTAAATACTTTGGAAAATAAGAAGTCTAGGAAAATTAGTTTCACAATTTTAGGATTTTTCTACAATTTTTAACAGATTTCCAAAGTTCTTTTGAAAAAGAAAACGGAAAGGACTTATCAGTATTGGGCCAATATTAGCCCAAACGGCCCAAACCCATGCAGAAGCGTGCCTGCGCGCGCCTGCGCTGGCGGCTTTGCGGAAAAGCCCTCGGTGTTTTCACTAACTGGGGATGGGTTCGGTTACTGTTCTTTTAAGTCACTGACGCTTTGCAGAAGAGTCCTCCAACTTCTATCTATTCTCGGTTTGAAGTCCCCGACGATGGTGAACGCGGTCGCGCATCTCCGATGAGCTAGACCGGCCAGAGGGGGCCAAGACAGGTGCTCAGCTTTGGCCTAAACCGAATTCACTACCTGGAGAGCGTTTCCCCTAACTTAATTGCACGAATTACCAACTAATGAGCTCTGGCCACGGTGACCGAGAGCATGGCGGATGGATGAAGGTGTTCCCGGCGATCTAAGGCTACTTAGTACAAATTGAGGGTTCGGTAAGCATCACCAAGCTGTGAGAGTGCTCAAACGAGAAAGCAGAGGACCGAGGCTGACTGTAACACCCAATTTGTAGAAAAAAATATAATAAATAAATAAAAATAAAAGAGTACATCTCAACCTATGTATTTCCTCGTACTCATCATCACATGGTAATAATCACATATGAGAAAAACAAATGAGTAAGACCACTAAAATAAATCATGTCTCATGTGGGAGCTTCGATTTCTTGTATATTTAATAATACTGATAATATCACTAAGGGCACATTAATGATGAGGATTAGGGAGTTAATTCAAACTCAATTATAGGATTTGGAAATAAAATTAGAGATAAAAAGGGAAGTAAGAAAAGAAATAGAGGAATAAGAGAATTACATAAAATAAACCTAGAATTATATTTTCGGAGTTGGTACTTTAAACGTGCAAGGTAATTTGAAGACAAGTTTGCCACAGTGTCAGATTTAAATTTGAAAGGAAATCTGAATTTGAAAAGAAATCAAAAGAAATAAAACAGAAAAGGGGAAATATAAAAGAAAATAGAAAACCTACATGTTGGGCCAAATTCTCCTCGGCCGGCCCACTTCCCCATCCTCCCCTGCAGCCCATTCACTGCGCTAGCCCATTCTTGACCCGGCGCCGACGTGTGGGGACCCCCTGCCAGCCTCTCAATCACCACTGCGCCTGAACTCGCTGCCATGTGGGTCCCACGCTGTCAGCTCATTCTTCTCCTTCCTAACAAACCCGCGACATCTCCACCGCTCTGCTCCATACGCGCCGGGATCGGAATTCTGGTAAACGACCAACGACCCTCGCCATGCGGTTGTGGCTCCACCTTGCTGTGGATATAAGCACCGCGCTTGCCTCCCGTACCCATCGACTGGGAGCTAGACGAGCTCTGGCGAGGATTCGCCTTGCGCCATGAACCGCGCGGTCGGAGCTTGGGATCTTGGCGAGCGATAGTTTCGGACTCGAATTGATCCTTCCGATCCGCGGACTCCATGGGCCATATAAAGTCGTGCCCCTGGCCTTCTATTGCTTGGTAAAGAACCTGTCGCCGCCAGGAGAAAGTGCCGCCGTCGCCATGGATCCGTCTGCTGTCGTGGGCAGGACTGTAGCCACCACCATGCGCGGTAAGAAGACCCCCGTTGTGTTCGCCTTTAAACCTTCTTCGAATTGCGCTTGGGAATCGAAGCCTGGGCGCTTGTGCGCGGGGATGACTAGCTCCGGCCATGGCGCGCCGATGTGATGTCCCTGTGCGCCGCCGTGGTCTGCTCGCCTGTGTGCGATTCGGGTGGGGGAAATAAAAGAACGCCTGTGGCCGTTGATCCGTAATGGACGCCTGTGATTAGATCGTGACCGATTCATTCTGAACCGTTCATCCGGGGATGTGTGGTGGAGAATCGATCCGGCATACCCCTTCGCGTGTGAAGATCCGAACCGTTGGATGGGGATCGGGCGCATTCAAAGCCACCTCGGGTATTTTAAATCCGATCCGTAGATCTCGGATCGGGCGGCCGCCAGCGCTTACCGGTTCGCTTAGACGTAGGTCTAATCTGGCGCATCGGTCGTTGATCCAACGGCCGAGAGCCCTCCTTACCCCTTCGGCCCCTGCAACTTTATAAAAGAGCCCTCGGGTAATGGGGAAATAAACCCGCACTCCATGCGCCAGTGATCTGTGCCCTGGAAACACTTACACCGGGGCCCCTGCTGTTTTCAGTATTTGAGGCCCAGTCCAGAGATCATGAAAATCAAATAAATAAATTCAGAAATAGATTTTTAATATAAAAACAATTCCTAGAACTTATTTAATCCATAGAAAATTCATTTTTAGTCCAAATTAATCCATTCCACTTTCTAAAATTTTGTAATTTTATTATCTACCACTTAGAGCCTCTGTTTTGTCATGAAAACAATTAGAAATTTAATATCTCACTTAATCCATTTTAAACACATAAAACCTTTGAAAATTCATAACTTAAAATCTATAACTCCAAAATTAATGATTCCTGTTTCTATGATCTTATTTTAATATGTACATTATTAATGTGTATTTTGTACTTATGTTTGGTGTAATGTTAATTTTGCCTATACAATGTTTGTTTGTTTTGCTACAACTAGAGCGAGGTCACGTGTCATCTGAAGAGCAAGTTGGTACCTGGAATCTCAAGTGCCAGGCAAGTTGTGCCCTTGATCACTTCTTTTACCCACTCATGTTCTAATTAATCATAATGATCTGCATAGGTTAATTTTGATGGGACCCAATAGGATACCCTAGTTTGTCTACCTTTATACCTTGTTTACCACTAAACTTTTTGGGTAGTACTTGCTAGTGCTTTATGTGGTTTTGGGTATGAAGATTACACTATTCATGATTATACTCTTGTTATCAGTTGTTATTTATTGTTCATGATAAGATCATTATGGTAATTGGAACATGGAGAACCACCCGGGAAAACAGTGCTACCACAAGGGAGGAATGGGACCCCTTGGCTGATTAATTAGGAAAGCTAGTGGAAGACTACCTTACCCGAAAGGGGCAAGGGCAGTAGGGGAGTGGTCAGTGTAGGGAGGCCCTCGGGAGGATTTTGCTGCGATGGCGGTCCTGCAAGGGATTCCTGCATTGGAACTTCCTATAAACTGTAGCGGGTTTTCGGAAGCTAGTGGAACTTTGTAAAGGCCTCGTAGTGGATCCCTAGCCATTCACCTCTGTAGTGTCTAAGGGCCTTGCAAACCCTGGCAACATGGGATACACGACTTGTGGGTAAAGATGCGCAACCTCTGCAGAGTGTAAAACTGGTATACTAGCCGTGCTCACGGTCAAGAGCAGCTCGGACACTCACATGATTAAATTATGGAACTAAATTCAATTTGTCATATGCATTGCATCGCAGGTGAAGGTTGCTACTTTTGTTCTACTATTTAATTGGGTTGGTATTTACTTATACTTAGTAACTGCTAATAAAATTTTGATCAACTTTAAAAGCAATGCTCAGCTCTAACCATCTTCTTTGGTAAGCCTTACACTTCACGTGAGCTCCCACCTTTGGCGAGTTCATGCACATTATTCCCCACAACTTGTTGAGCGATGAACGTATGTGAGCTCACTCTTGCTGTCTCACACCCCCCCCACAGGTCAAGAGTAGGTACTGCAGGATGAGGCGCTTGGAGGATGCTGCGATGAGTTCGCGAGAGGTCTAGGTCGTCGTCTCCCAGTCAACTTTGGGTTGCTGGACCATTGTCTCCTTATAATGTAATTATTTATTTTGTATAGAACTCCTGTTATATATAAAGTTGTGACATTCGATCCTGTGCCATGATTCATCATATGTGTGAGACTTGGTCCCAGCACACCTGGTGATTATGTTCGCGCCCGGGTTTTGGACCCCTAAAATCCGGGTGTGACACTGACCTGTGGAGGGCTGACCACGGTGAAGTGGATTTCACGTTGGCGGAAACCGATTTGGGGGAAATAGGGAATTCTCCGGCTACGGTGGTTAATTGAGGGGAAGAGTGGGTGCGTTAGCTTCGCAATGATCTAGCGCAGCTGCCCGGGGGCTCAATTTATAGGAGGAGCGAGCGGTGGTCGCGAATTTGGGCGAGACACACGGCGGCTGGAGGTGAAGAAGAGCACGGGTGCAGTGAATACGTGTTCAACGTCGTGGCAGTAACTCCGGTGGTCGATGGGAAGCTTAGAGGGAGTCACGGCGATGCGGTGGCGAGGTTGGGACACGCGGCGCAAGGCTGGAGAACGGCGGTTCACCGGTGGGCTTATCGACTCAAGCCGTAGGGTAGAGGGAAAGCACGGGGGGGGGGGTCACCGGAGTGGCGTCCAGCTCACCGGCGGCGAAGATTCCCTCTCCCCGTGATGTTATCCGGTTACCAGCAAGTGCGAATCTCAATGACGGCGATGATCCTGGCGCATGGTCGTCGACGGCGAGGGGAGCGGTTGATCTGATCTGTCCAGATACTGTACCATGGCGATTTCCCCATCAGTCGACCTGACAGAGCACTTTGGAGCTCCATTATCTCCCAATTCCATGCAGTACCAGAACCTAACATCCATAACAAAGTTGTTCCTCTTTAATAACTCTACAACTTTGTTATAGTAACCCTAGGTAAATTCTTACTGGATCTTAGTTGAAATGGCTCTCAAACTTGGATCCAAGTCACTGTCTATCTGAAATTCAGACTGAATCAGCCTGACAGCCTGACTTCAGGCTTGATTATCTCCAATATTTTCTTAACAGCTATGCTCACACTCTTAAGCAAAGTTGTTCTCCTATGATTGGGCTACAATTTTGGTGTGGTGACCTAGGGCAAAAACCCTATAGTTTGAAAGTTACAAAGCTCAAAAGTTGAGCCCATAACACTGTTTTTCAGACTTAGTATAGAACTCAATTGAGGTCTATTTTGCAATTAGGTCCAAAACTTAGGGTTTGGCTTGCAAATCATCCTAAATGTGAACCATGGGACTTTATATGTCTTGACATTGTAGTTTTTACACTTTAGTCCAAATGTGCACAACTTTTGCACATAGGCCCCTAGGGTTTGGTTTTAGGGTTTTCCAGGGTTCCAATTAGGGTTTTTGGTATCTCAGGGGTATAAATGTGATTCAAGTTTATTTTTGGGAATATTTCATGACTATTTCCCTAAAGCTTTTTAGGTTTTCTCAACTTGGGCTAGGTTTTACCCCTTTAATCCCTATTTAGGGTTAAGTTCCCTATCCAGGGGTCTATTTGTAAAATGCTGTAACAATACAACTTGTTTGAAATTTTTACCTAGTGAATGCACTCTAGGTGTGTCAAACATATGCAATGCCAATGTTTATGACTTTTCCCGCTTCACTTGGGTGTTCTTTTTGCAGGATAAGTCTGAAACCCAAGGGACCCTCAAGCGCTTCCTAAGGAGAGCTCAAAATGAGTTTGAGCTCAAGGTGAAGAAGATGAGGAGCGACAATGGGTCCGAATTCAAGAACCTTCAAGTGGAGGAGTTTCTTGAGGAGGAGGGGATCAAGCACGAGTTCTCCGCTCCCTACACACCTCAGCAAAATGGTGTGGTAGAGAGGAAGAACAGGACGCTCATAGATATGGCGAGGACTATGCTTGGAGAATTCAAGACCCCCGAGTGCTTTTGGTCGGAAGCCGTGAACACGGCTTGCCACGCCATCAATAGGGTCTACCTTCACCGCCTCCTCAAGAAGACGTCGTATGAGCTGCTAACCGGTAACAAACCTAATGTATCGTATTTTCGTGTTTTTGGGAGTAAATGCTACATTCTAGTGAAGAAGGGTAGGAATTCCAAATTTGCTCCCAAAGCCGTAGAAGGGTTTTTATTAGGTTATGATTCAAATACAAAGGCGTATAGGGTCTTCAACAAATCATCGGGTTTGGTTGAAGTCTCTAGCGACGTTGTATTTGATGAGACTAATGGCTCTCCAAGAGAGCAAGTTGTTGATCTTGATGATGTAGATGAAGAAGACGTTCCAACGGCCGCGATACGCACCATGGCGATTGGAGATGTACGGCCTCAGGAACATTTGGAGCAAGATCAACCGTCTTCCTCAACTATGGTGCATCCCCCAACCCAAGATGACGAACAGGTACCTCAAGTGGAGACACATGATCAAGGGGGAGCACAGGATGTTCAAGAGGAAGAAGCACCTCAGGCACCTCCAACCCAAGTTCGAGCGACAATTCAAAGGGATCATCCCGTCGACCAGATATTGGGTGATATTAGCAAGGGAGTAACTACTCGCTCAAGATTAGTTAATTTTTGTGAGCATTACTCTTTTGTCTCTTCTATTGAGCCTTTCAGGGTAGAAGAGGCCTTGCTAGATCCAGACTAGGTGTTGGCCATGCAGGAGGAACTCAACAACTTCAAGCGCAACGAAGTTTGGACACTGGTGCCTCGTCCCAAGCAAAATGTTGTGGGAACCAAGTGGGTGTTCCGCAACAAACAGGACGAGCATGGGGTGGTGACGAGGAACAAGGCTCGACTTGTGGCAAAAGGTTATGCCCAAGTCGCAGGTTTGGACTTTGAGGAGACTTTTGCTCCTGTGGCTAGGCTAGAATCAATTCGTATCTTGCTAGCATATGCCGCTCACCATTCTTTCAGGTTGTACCAAATGGATGTGAAGAGCGCTTTCCTCAACGGGCCGATCAAGGAGGAGGTGTACGTGGAGCAGCCCCCTGGCTTCGAGGATGAACGGTACCCCGACCACGTGTGTAAGCTCTCTAAGGCGCTCTATGGACTTAAGCAAGCCCCAAGAGCATGGTATGAATGCCTTAGAGACTTTTTAATTGCTAATGCTTTCAAGGTTGGGAAAGTCGATCCAACTCTTTTTACTAAGACTTGCGATGGTGATCTTTTTGTGTGCCAAATTTATGTCGATGACATAATATTTGGTTCTACTAATCAAAAGTCTTGTGAAGAGTTTAGCAGGGTGATGACGCAGAAATTCGAGATGTCGATGATGGGCGAGTTGAACTACTTCCTTGGGTTCCAAGTGAAGCAACTCAAGGATGGCACCTTCATCTCCCAAACAAAGTACACGCAAGACTTGCTAAAGCGGTTTGGGATGAAGGATGCCAAGCCCGCAAAGACTCCGATGGGAACCGACGGACACACCGACCTCAACAAAGGAGGTAAGTCCGTTGATCAAAAGGCATACCGGTCAATGATAGGGTCTTTACTTTATTTATGTGCTAGTAGACCGGATATTATGCTTAGCGTATGCATGTGTGCTAGATTTCAATCTGATCCAAGGGAGTGTCACTTAGTGGCCGTGAAGCGAATTCTTAGATATTTAGTCGCTACGCCTTGCTTCGGGATCTGGTATCCAAAGGGGTCTAACTTTGACTTAATTGGATATTCAGACTCCGACTATGCTGGATGTAAGGTCGATAGGAAGAGTACATCGGGGACGTGCCAATTCTTAGGAAGGTCCCTGGTGTCGTGGAACTCTAAGAAACAAACTTCCGTTGCCCTATCCACCGCTGAGGCCGACTATGTTGTCGCAGGACAGTGTTGCGCGCAACTAATCTGGATGAGGCAAACCCTCCGGGACTTTGGCTACAATCTGAGCAAAGTCCCACTCCTATGTGACAATGAGAGTGCTATCCGCATAGCGGAAAATCCTGTTGAGCACAGCCACACAAAGCACATTGACATCCGGCATCACTTTTTGAGAGACCACCAGCAAAAGGGAGATATCGAAGTGTTTCATGTTAGCACCGAGAACCAGCTTGCCGATATCTTTACCAAGCCTTTAGATGAGAAGACCTTTTGCAGACTGCGTAGTGAGCTAAATGTCTTAGATTCGTGGAACTTGGATTGATTTATAGCATACATGTGTTCATGCCTTTGATCATGTTCCTTATGCATTTTGTTGTTTACTTGTGGTGCTCAAGTTGTACAAACACTCCCCGGACCTCACAAGTCCTGTTGCAAGTGATGCACATATTTAGGGGGAGTTGTGCTACAACTTGACCCTTTGAGACTAACCGTGTGCTTGAGTTTGCTTGATTTAGTCTCAAAGGAGGTTTGAAAGGGAAAAGGTGGACTTGGACCATGACAGACTTCCACTGCACTCCGATGAGAGGGTAACTTATTCCAAGTCCATCTCATGTACTCTTATTGCCATTGTATTCTTATTTGAAGATTTTGGTGAGGCAATGGGGTTCTAGGGCCAAGATTGATCCCGTTTTGGTGCTTGATGCCAAAGGGGGAGAAAATAAGGCCAAAGCAATAAATGGATCAGCTACCACTTGAGAATTTTGAAAATAATAGAATAGAGCTTTTGTTTTGTCAAAATACTCTTATTGGCTCCTTTTGTCAAAAGTTGGTCTCTTGTGGGGAGAATGGTTGATTATGGGAAATAGGGGGAGTTTTTGATACTGTGATCAATTTCTATTGGAACAAATCTCTTTATGTCTCTACAAGTGTGTTTGACTTAGAGATAGGAAATTGAGGTTGATTTGCAAAAACAAACCAAGTGGTGGCAAAGTATGATCCATATATACCAAATTTGAATCAAAACAATATTGAGTTTTCATTTGCATTGATATTGCACTTGTTCTAGTTGCTTTATGTTGGGTTGGCATAAATCACCAAAAAGGGGAAGATTGAAAGGGAAATGTGCCCTTGGGCCATTTCTAAGTATTTTGGTGATTGAGTGCCAACACAGGTGCTCTCACTTTCATCATGGCAATTTTGCTTTTGATGATGCGTCTCCTCTGGCAGCAGAGTTGCAGGCTATCCCATGGCCCCCCATCATACAAGCCACCTCAGCTTCCTATGTATGATGGACACTCAGATCCTAAGCAGTTTTTGATGAGCTATGAAGCAACCATATCTTCATATGGAGGCAATACTGCAGTCATGGTGAAATCCTTTGTCATGGCAGTTTGAAGTGTGGCCCAGTCATGGTACTCTTCTCTCCGACCAGGGATAATCACATCATGGCAGAAGCTCAAGGATATGCTAATCACTAGCTTCTAAGGCTTTAAGACGAAGCCAGTCATTGCTCAGGCTTTGTTTTAGTGCACGCAGGACCATGAGGAGTACCTTCAGGCGTATGTCCGAAGGTTCCTGCGTCTAAGAGCACAAGCGCCTACAGTGCCCAATGAAATTTTCATTGATGCCATGATCAAAGGGCTTCGGCCAGGACCTACGGCTCAGTATTTTGCTAGTAAACCCCCACAAACCCTGGAGAAGCTTCTTCATAAGATGGATGAGTACATCCGGGGTGATAATGATTTCCACCAAAGAAGGGAAGAAGCGTACAGGTTTTCTGAGATGACCAGGGGCTTCGGAGGAAGAATTCACCCTAGACACGTCAGATCAATCCATAATTCCAACCCAAGTGATGACAAAGGAAGTCAACCTCAAAGGCAGCAACACAGCTCCCAGTCTTCGGGGTCACAACAAAGCTCCTTCAGGCCACCAGCCCTAAGGGGCTGAGGCGGCAGGGGCTTCGGAGGAAGGTATGGAGATCAGCCCAGAAGACTGTATTGCTTATTCTACGGTGAAGACAAGGGCCACACCACAAGAACATGCCAAATCACAATTCAGAAGCAAAAAGAGATTACCGAAGCTGAGACACGGCAGAATCAGTCGAAGCAGGTCCTACATACCGCTTCATGTTATTCTCCTTATGTTCCAGAATACGTAGGTAATCAATAGCCTACGGCCTTTGTCGCTTCGGCAAGTCACTCTCAAGCTTCCTGGGCCTAGCTACCACCACCACTTCCACCTACTCTGACCCGTGGCCAGCAGCCAGAAGGGCACCAATAGCAACGCGACTTTCAGGAAGAGTCCAAAGCTCACACAGTCAATAGCACTGTGCCTGAATCCAAGCATATTTACTGAAGAATATCCTACATCTGGTGTACCTTTATCTTTTTTGCAATCTTATTTTTTCTTGTATGGAAAACTCTTCACGAAGGACTGAATTCTGATATATAATAACAATATTCATACCATTGAGTGGAATGCTTCTTTTTAACAAAGTTTCGAAGCTACAAAAGTCGTTCCTAAGGGAGTGGAGTAAGTTCCGAAGCTACAAAAGTCGTTCCTAAGGGAGCGTAGAGTAAGTTTTGAAGCTACAAAAGTCATTCCTAAGGGAGCGCAGAGTAAGTTCCGAAGCTCAAAAGTCGTTCCTAAGGGAATGCAGAGCCAAAATACCATCGAAATATAAGGCGAAGAAGCTCCAAAGTCGTTCCTAAGGGGATGCAGAGCTTAGATACCACCGAAATAGAAGGTGAAGAAGCTCCAAAGTTGTTCATAAGGGGATGCAAAGCTTAGATACCGCTGAAATATAAGGCGAAGAAGCTCCAAAGTCGTTCCTAAGGGGATGCAGAGCTTAAAAACTCCAAAGTCGTCCCCAACGAGATGCAGAGTCTTGGGTGTTTCAGAGTGGGCGTGTGACTTCGGCACAAACATCATGTTGCATCATATCATCGCATCATTCCGCATAGCATTACATTATACATCATATTGCATCAACAGCAAAAGGTCGAGCACGAAACAGACCTTCAGAAACAACTTGAATGAAAATGTGCCGAGACACAAATCAAACCTTCGATCGATTTGATTCTATCAGGGAAATCTGTTAACAGTATTGCACAACAGATTCACCATAAAAAGAGGTTTCTTTCTTTACAAAGCATGAAAAGAAGGGAAGGTGTTTTTTCGCTGAAGGCTCAAAAAACGGTATGTGTGTAAATTTCATGCATCGCAAAGAAATATATTACATCAACATACACAAATGTTAGATTGTTTCACAACTGTTGCATACGTAAAATATTACATTGTATCATCACAATAAAAGCCTAGTCTTCTTTAAGAATTTTCTCTGTAGCTTCATTTAGCAGTCTATCGACAACTTCGTCGACGATGGAATTAGCGACGCTCATTACATCCAGCGCCTCCTTCATAATGGGATCAGCCTAGGGGTCATATGGCTCCGGCAACGGAGAGAGTTCAGCTGTAGTAAAAATCGTTAGTCTGAAGCTAGAAAACAAACACCAAAGCTAAAGATTCAATAGTAATACCTATACGCCTTGCACGCTCGGTGGCTTCTTCGGCTCGCTTAGCTTCTTCTCGAGCGTCGTGGGTATCTTTCTCATTTTTCTTTATAATTTCATTGGCCACTTCTCGGCCACCGTTCACCCAGACATTGGAATAAAATTCCCTGCTCACTGGAGTAGCTTCGGCCGAGGGATCTCTTGTGTCGTCTGTGGAGAAGGAGGCTTCAGCCTGGGTTGCAGCTTTAACATGTTCACAACCGGCCTTCTCCAGAATTGTTGCAATCCCTCGGGTGCCAGCGAAGGCACAAATGTCCCCGCGATCACTGAGGATCTCTTCAAAAGCTTTGGTTTCTCCGCTTATCCAATCAATAACACCCTCGGGGTGACCTTGAATGAAATTCTCCTCAGAAGAATATGCACCAACCTGGGCAAAGCTGGTTTTCAATTTTCTCACGCAATCCAACGATTTTTCGAAGCATCTTTCCTTGGACTCACGAAGCTCCTTAACATTCTTTTCCAATCTTGTGTTCTTCCATTCACTTATTTCTTGACTCGTTTTTGCAACTTCAAATTCTCAATAGCTTCGGCAAGCTTTTTCCGAAGATCTTCAACTTCGGCTTTATGAGCTTCGGATTGGGCGTTGAATTTCGCTTCATTTTGTTTACCAATGAAAGTAGAATTTTATCTTTCTCCAAGGCTTCATTTCTCAACTTGATAACTTCTGACCAAAGGTTATCGAGAGCCATCTGGCAACTTTCATCTTCAGCATTCTTTTGTGCCCTCAAAGCGTTGCTAAGAATTAAGCCCTACAAAAAGATAGAATCAGCACGAGAATACAAGACGAGATAATCTATTTTCAAATTCTTCACCTTCGTACCTTCAAACTGTTGTATGCAAGGCTGTCTGCGAGGTCATATTTTGACATCACGGAGAGGCTAGCTTCAAGCTTCGAAAATCCCATATTTTTGGCCATCTCTCTACAGACGAATATCTCCTTGTTGTCAGGGAGGCAGTATAAGAAATCATCTTCATCCATGCCATTGTACACCAAGGCCCCCTTCGGGTATTTCAGTTCCCGGGCGTAGTGTTTGGCTTCCGCGATTTCTTCTCAGATAACTTTTTCCCCGAAGCATGTCGAATGATAAAATCAAGACCTTCGGATGATGCTTCAAGAGCAGGAGATTTAGCCTTTTCAAGTGCATCCTTCTTCTCCAGGGCTATACTAGTATCTTTGCACAGCCTTCTGCTCAGTTGTAGCAGGATCAGCCTCGGCGGGCGCTGAGGACTCAGCTTCAGTTTTAGCGCGGGCTGTAGCAGCCTCAGCAACCTTCTTTTTAGAGGTAGGAGATAATGCCCTTGCCGTCTCCATAACAGCGTCTAGTACGCTAGCCATTCTTCTCCTCTTAAGAGTTGTTGCGGGAGCCTTTGCAACCTTCGGCAATTCTGCCTCTTCTGGCAAGCTCAAGATATTTGGAAGCTTTGGCTCTGGTTCTCTGACTGCCTTCTCTTTGACTTCGGCATCATGTTCTGTTGTTTCGGCTGGGCTGGCTTCAGGAACCTTTGGCAATTTAGTTAAGTTTTCCCCAAGCATGGTGGGAGCAGGTTGCTCTGCTTCGGCAGCACCAAAGGATATCTCTTCACCAAGCTTCGGCACTATGGCTGTCTCAATGTATCTCGGCTGGTGAGTCAAGACCTTAATCTTTTTGCCCTTCGGCAAAGCTAAGATGGTCGAAGGGACAATTTTCCTTTTCTTTCCCTGCTTTCGTGAGGGATAGCAATAATCAGGGTATATGAAACCTATGACATCAAAAACTCTATTCAATCTTTTCTTACCTTGGCCTTCGAATGCCAATGCCATTGCATCATCTTTGGCCCTTGTGTAGGCCCCAAGCAATTCATCACTAGTTGCCTCAATACTGCTTAACCATTCATCATTTGGCTCATCAAACTCGCCTCTATATCTGAAAGTATATTTTAAATAGACCAAGCCACCTTGACTAGACCCGGCAGCAGCCTCCTTCGGCATCTCCCATTCATTCACAAGCGGCCATACTCAGTAGGCCATATGTTCTTGAACCAGGTCTCTTGTACCAATAAAAGTACACACAATGTTGAAGCTTCTCTGGCATGTCTCGACATCATTCCCAAGAGCGGTGGCTAGACTCCTGATGCCAAAGCGAGACCAGATGGGGTGTTGGATAATCCCCTTTATGTCTTCTTTTTTGACCAGATTATTCTTAACATAAAACCATTCCTCCATCTAGGCCCCGGGCCACCTTTTCGAAAGGTTGGGACGGGATAGCTCACATCGGAGTGAGGAACGAAGCTATAACAACCGAAATTGTTGTGATATTGCTCTTTACCAGTGGCCTTCGTCTCGTACAGTAGTTCGTGCATGTTGCAGGAGCACTTCGCGCTTGGCTCCATCCCTTGGCTCCACACGGCCCAAATAAAAACCCTCATTCTAATGATGGCTTTGGGGATAATTTGATGTAGGAAAATTTCGAAGGTCTTCAACACTTCGACCAGGAATCTGCTTAATGGGAACCGAAGCCCTGCCTTCATAAAACTCTTGTAAACAACCACCTCATCCTCTTTGGGAGCAGGTGCAGCGCTATCTCCTCCAGCTCTCACAATTGAAATATCTCGGAAATACCTCCTTTTCATAGCATCAATTTGACTTTGCTTAATGGATGATTTTTCAAAGATAGTGTGACTTGGTCGCCAGGGACGATTTTCCGCATCTTCGTCTTCACTTTCCATATCAAAGCTCCCACTATCATCAGAATCTTCAGACAAATCAGCTAGTATCTCGTTTCTCTGTGTTTGTTTTTCCATAGCCTCGTAAAAATCAGCCAGAGCAAGATCAGCAACCTTCTTCTCGTCAGCCATTTGGTTGGAATGCCGAAGCTCACAAAACAAGTAAAATCTGGCAGCAAGGAAATTAAAACTCGAGAAAATAGCACAGACAATTGAAATGGCACAGCAGATGCTGACGCTGTGGGTTTCTATTTATATGCCTAGTGCATTGCAACTTGGCGAGACCCATCTGTCATTGACTTTCGCTATTCTAGCGAAGGGAAGGTGTTTTTTCGGACCTTAGGCTAAAAGCCTTCGTCCACGTCGCAGTTTGAATTTGTTAGACGCGGCAACAAATTAACACTGCGAGGGGCTACTGTTGGGGGCCTTCGTCTTCCGAAGGTCCTCAAAAACACGACTGTTGGGGGCCTTCTTCTCTGCCGAAGGTCCTCTGAACAAGAACACTTTCGCCAAGATGACATGCAAGCAGGTGTGACATCAAGATGTATGCCAAAGCGACAATTGAAAGAGCTTCGACATAACGACATGTTTGAGACGAAGGATGGCACCGACTTAAAGAGGAAAAGACCGCATAGTCCCTGATAGTTTGTGTCATAGTTATGATTAGTTATCAAGGACATGAATGTAATTTTGTCCGGGCTGTGTCCCGTGCCTATAAATAGATGAACAGTACCCCTGTACTGTTCACACTGACTTGTAATCACTCGCACGTCACTCTCGAGCCTTTTACCTTCTGTCAAGCCGAAGGTATAAATGTAACTTATTATCATTAATGTTTATTTATTATTATATAATGATCATATGAATAATCTAAAGATTTAATAGAATTAATCATACTCTTTCTATGTTTTATATGTCCCTGTTTATATTCTTACATATTAAAATGACGAAGGTATGTCCTTCATGACCTTTGTCCGGAGTTCATTATATCCTAAAGGAGATAATGTTACAAAGGACGAAGGTCTTTAACCATTAACATTTGTGTTGCCTTGTTCTTGATTCATAGCTTTTGAGAACAAGTGACCAACATTGGCGCCCACCTCCAGTGAACTCACTTCCACTGTTGTGACAAAGGCTTCATACAACAACCAAGCTGTAGCACCTTCGGTTACGAAGCTGGTGCTCCCAATCACAGGCGGTTCAAGCTCAGAGCCAGCTAGTAAGAAGCAGAAGAAGGAAGCACAGAGAAGAGTGCAGCATGTTGGGGTGCAAGGACCCTGAAGGATTACGGGGAGGCTACGCTAGCGCAAAACAAAATTTTCAACCCCATAAAACCAAGAACTATTGCGGTTATAGGTCATGGAATTACCACTAGACGCGCAGAGCAGCGGAAGATGTCTCGATGTAGACGAACGCGTCGAGCAGTGACGTGCAGTCGTCGGCGTCCTTCACGTCCTCGCACGGTTCGTCCTAGTGCTCCAGATGCAGCACCTCCGAGGTATCCACACGTACAGGGAGGAAGCGCCGCGTACCGAACTGCTAGGTTCGCGACGGCGGCTTGGCGAGGGCGAGAGGCAAGCGGCTACTCGTTTGCTGGTGGCAAATTAGGGTAAGCCTAACCGCGCCCCCGCCCCTCATTATATAGGCGTTATGGTGGGCTTCTGACACCGAGGCCCATCAGTAACCCTAAAGCCCAGTCTAATTTCGGATCTAATCCGAGTTAGGCTTCCTTCCCCTTAAGTGTGTGACCCTATAGGTTCACGTACAAATAGACATAGCCCGAGTACTCTTACTTGGCCCAATAATTGACAGCGGCCTCTAGCAAGACATGTCAACTCCTATGTGCACGTAAAGATCATATCAGACGAACCATTGCAACATTACGTACATGTTGTTCCCTTTGTCTCACGATATTTGGTCTGGCTCTAAGCTGACCTCTCTTTCTCGATACTGTGAATTGGAATCCTTTCAATGGTTAACCCTTAACCCTAGCATGGCCATGCATTTCTTGATCCAATCACTTGAGGGGCCCAGAGATATCTCTCTCACAAAGAGAGGGACAAATTCCATCTTGATTGACCATGCCTCACAGCATGCTTCCTGACAAACCCAAAACTACCTTTATAACTACCCAATTACAGAATAGCGTTTAATAGTCCCTAAGTAAGTCAATTCACATCTTGAGAACATGCGACAATCTCAAGTCTAAGGATACAGTATTCATGTTGCAAAAATAGAACTATATTACAATATCTCACGTTGGGTCGGTCCAGCCTCATGTCATACATGCGCCCACATTATTAGTTTAACATCTCCATGTTCATGACTTGTGAAATGTAGTCATCAACTAATACATGTGCTAGTCATCGACTCTGACTAGGGACATCATTTAGAATAACCATATAAGTAAAGAATCTCACAAACAATTCACATAATTGCTAATCAATACAAGGTGCCTTCCATGGATATTCAATTAAGCAATATATATATCATGGATACAAAGAAATATGCTCATCTCTATGATTATCTCTAGGGCATATTTCTAACAGTCTCCCACTTGCACTAGAGTTAATCTAGAAGATATCTAATACCCATAGATCTCATGTGTGCCTCATGCTTACGTTGTGGAAGAGGTTTTGTCAAAGGATCAGCAACATTCAAATCCGTATGTATTTTGCATATCTTTATCTCACCCCGCCTAACGAATTCCCGTACAAGGTGAAACTTCCGCAGTACGTGTTTGCTTTTCTGGTGGTTCTTTGGCTCCTTAGCTTGCGCAATAGCCCCATTGTTGTCACAGTAGAGGTTCAATGGACTAGATGCATTAGGAAACACACCAAGCTCGATGAGGAACTTCCTTATCCAAACACCTTCCTTCGCAGATTCAGAAGCTGCAATGTACTCGGCTTCTGTTGTAGAATCAGTCACAGTCTCCTGTTTGGAACTCTTCCAACTAACAACACCACCATTTATTGTGAACACAAAACCTGATTGCGATTTTAACTCGTCTGGGTCAGTTTGGAAGCTAGCATCGGTGTAACCAGTTACAACGAGCTCCTCCTTACCCCCATATACCAGGAACATATCTTTAGTCCTTCTTAAGTACTTAAGAATGCCTTTTACCGCTGTCCAGTGACCCTCACCTAGATCAGCCTGGTACCTACTCGTAGCACTTATAGCGTATGAAACATCTGGGCGTGTACTTATCATGGCATACATGATTGATCCAATTGCTGAGGCGTATGGTACCTTACTCATGCGCTCCCGCTCATTAGCCATCGCAGGACATTGCATCTGGCTAAGGTGTATACCATGTGACATAGGTAAGAACCCTTTCTTGGACTGTTCCATGTTGAACCGTTTCAAAACCTTGTCAATGTACGTATCTTGACTTAATCCTATAAGCCTCTTCGACCTATCTCTATAGATCCTTATGCCCAAAATATATGCTGCTTCCCCTAAGTCCTTCATAGAAAAACTCTTTTTCAATGAAGCCTTGACGAACTCCAGCATAGGAATGTCATTCCCAATCAATAATATGTCATCCACATACAAGATCAGAAATACAACAGCACTCCCACTTTCCTTCTTGTAAACACAAGCTTCTTCTTCATTCTGATGAAAACCAAGCCCTTTGACCACTTCATCAAAACGAATGTTCCAACTCCGAGATGCTTGCTTCAACCCATAAATGGATTTCTGAAGTTTGCATATCTTTCCAGCATTGATCGGATCGACAAAACCCTCGGGCTGTATCATATACACGTCCTCATCTAGGTTTCCCTTAAGGAAAGCTATTTTGACATCCATCTGCCAAATCTCATAATCGAAATATGCGGCAATAGCTAGAATGATCCGAATAGATTTAAGCATTGCTACTGACGAGAATGTCTCGTCATAGTCAACTCCTTGAACTTGTCGAAAACCCTTTGCAACAAGTCGAGCCTTATAGATGTGAACATTTCCATCCATTTCTTTCTTCTTCTTATAGATCCATTTGCATTCTATGGGTCTAACACCATCAGACGGGTCAACCAAGTTCCAAACTTGATTTTCTCCCATGGAATCTATCTCGGATCTCATGGCGACTTGCCATTTCTCGGAATCTGGGTCCATCATCGCTTCTGCATATGTTGCAGGTTCGTCGTTGTCTAACAACAACACTTCCCCATTTGCCCAACAATAGCACTTCTCCTCGTGCCTCGCGAAGCCTTGCTGACCTTCGTGGTTGTGGTGGTGATTCTCTTGCCATAGACGTCTCAACTTGTTCTGCTACATTAGCATCACTTGTTGAATCTTGTCCCACTGGCTCATCCTGAACTTCTTCAAGATACACCTTTTGTTTACTTTTCTCTCTTTTGAGAAACTCTTTCTCTAAGAACACACTATTCCGGGCGACAAACACTTTGCCCTCTGACCGGTGGTAAAAGTAATATCCTAAAGTTTCCTTTGGATATCCCACGAACATGCACTTGTCCGATTTTGGAGTGAGTTTATCCGACTGAAGTCGCTTGACGTAAACCTCACAACCCCAAATCTTCAGAAAGACAAACTGGGAGTCTTCCCAGTCCACATCTCATATGGTGTCTTAACTACGGACTTAGACGGTACCCTATTTAGTGTGAAAGCTGCTGTTTCTAGAGCGTATCCCCAAAACGACAAAGGTAGGTCCGACTGGCTCATCATTGATCGAACCATATCCAATAAAGTCCGATTACGTCGCTCAGACACGCCATTCCTCTGAGGCGTTCCAGGCGGCGTAAGCTGTGGAACAATTCCACAACTCCTTAGATGATTGCTAAACTCATGACTCAAATATTCACCTCCACGATCCGATCGCAGTGCTTTAATTTTCTTGCCACGCTGATTTTCTACTTCATTCTGAAACTCTTTGAACTTTTCTAAGGATTCAGACTTATGTTTCATTAAGTAGACATACCCATATCTACTAAAATCATCAGTGAAGGTTATGAAGTATTGGAATCCTCCCCTAGCTGTCGTACTCATTGGTCCGCACACATCAGTATGTATGAGTTCCAATAAATCTAATGTCCTCTCCGGTAAACCCATGAAGGGCGCCTTGGTCATCTTACCAAGTAAGCAAGCTTCACATGTCTCGTATGATTCAAAATCAAACGAAGTTAAAAGCCCATCAGAATGAAGCTTCTTCATGTGATTCTCACTTATATGACCCAAACGACAGTGCCACATGTAGGTAGGACTTAAATCATTAGGCCGAGGCCTTTTAGCACTAATATTACAGATAGGTGCATCATCAAGATTTAAAATGAATAACCCATTCATAATGGATGCAAAAGCCACAAACATGCCATTCTTAGAGATCACACAACTATTGTTTTCACTCGCAAATGAATAACCATCCTTCATCAAACATGAAGGAGACATAATGTTTCGACTCATACTAGGAACTAGATAACAATTATTTAACTCCAAAATAAATCCTAATGGGAGGTGGAGTTGCATCGTCCCGATGGTCAACGCAGCAACTCTTGCATTATTGCCTACCCGGAAACCAACTTCTCCTCTTTTCACGCTTCTACTTCTTATCATTCCCTGCATCGAATTGCAAATATGGGCAACCAATCCGGTATCAAATACCCAAGAATTAATATAAGAATCAGCAAGAAAAATTTCTATAATGTGAATAGCAAGTGTACCTGCTGCGGCTGTACCCTTACCGCCGCGATCCTTAATAGAGGCCAAGTACTGCTTGCAATTCCTTTTCCAGTGACCAAGTTCTTTGCAATAAAAGCACTCTGCATCTGCAGCTGGTCCAGCCTTGGGCTTTTGATTTGGCTTGGATACGGTATCCTTTGCCTTGCCCTTCTTCTTTTGAGATTTACCCTTCTTCTTAAAGTTGGGTTTGTTTTGGACCGCCATCACATGGCTGTTGCTGCCAGCGCTTTTCTTTATGTCCCCTCTGCTGTTTTCAGCATGCCACATAGTTCATTGAGGCCCCTCTCCGCCCCATGCATATGGTAGTTCGTAATGAAGTTTCCATAGCTGGGCAGAAGAGATGCCAAAATGAAGTCAGTGGCCAACTCTTGGCTTATTGGGAAGCCTAGCTTCTCCAACCTCTGACTGTAACCAACCATTTTGATTACGTGTGGCCCAACTACTGCGCCTTCTGCTAGCTTGCATTCTAGAAAGGCTTTGGACACATTGAACCTTTCAGTCCTAGCCTGAGTCTGGAACATATCCTTGAGCACCACGATCATATCGTGCACCTCATGGTTTGTCTCAAACTGCATCTGTAGCTCAGGCTCCATGCAAGCAAGCATTAGGCAATTCACTTCAAGATTAGCATCCATTGCTTTCTTGTAAGCGGTTTTAGCTGCAGCAGTTGCATTTTCACTAGGATCCTCTGGCAGTGGGGTGTCTAGAACGTCTTCCCTTTTTTCAGCCCTGAGAACAATTCTCAGGTTAAGGATCCAATCCGTATAGTTTGTTCCATTTAACTTATCCTTTTCAAGAATTGATCGCAAAGTAAATGTTGGTGTGCTAGGTGCCATTTATCTACAACAAAATAATGCAAAATACTAAGACAAAAATATCCATGACAGAGTAAATCATATTAAACATTTAATAGTCTACTCCCACTAAAATCAATATCCCTCGATTGATACTTAGTGATTCAGAACCCACAACTAACAAGTCTACTAGTGAGCTTTAGCATCACCGCTAGAAGACAAGGTAGATCGGTAAGCAACTCCTTGCTAATCATATCATATATATGACTTCTGTTGTTGGGTGACATCTCTATGTCCCGGCTCCCAACCTTATGCCCCAAAGTCCTTAACCATTAAGCTGACTTTGTTTAAGTTAACCAACCCTTTCTGCAGTTCGTATCCGATACAAACCTATCTAGTCAAGGAAAACTGGTGGCACCCTAATTTCATAGACCCACCACCAATTGTACAAGACTTATGATAGTGCAAGGTTTGGAGAGGCATTTAAGCTTAAACATTTATGAGGGATCGTCCTACTTATATCATCGCACGCAAGGACATATATGCAATATGAACAAGTAGAACATTAAGAATGGCATTCACACAACAGTTGTGATTCAGTATGGCTTGCTGTCACATGGTGATCCCCATCTCCAATAATCTGTCCATCACGATGATCTCCATCTCCATGATATAGGTATGCCATCCTTCAGGTGATGAGTCCTTCAAGACCTATCTAACGTATGCTGGTAAACAAATTACATATACGCTTTGGATCATCACATGTTGACACATAGGTCATTACATTAAATTTGGATAATACATGTGGCTCCAGCCGTATTGCCCTGGTCATGACACGCAGGTCATGAATAATTCATTAATATGCATCATATACACACAATAGCCATACCGATCACAAGATGTCCTGCAAAAACAGGTTAGACAAACACGTTTCTATATGTTCGCCACTACTGCTTAACCATTCATCATTTGGCTCATCAAACTCGCCTCTATATCTAAAAGTATATTTTAAATAGACCAAGCCACCTTGACTAGACCCGGTAGCAGCCTCCTTCGGCATCTCCCATTCATTCACAAGCGGCCATACTCTGTAGGCCATATGTTCTTGAACCAGGTCTCTTGTACCAATAAAAGTACACACAGTGTTGAAGCTTCTCTGGCATGTCTCGATATCATTCCCAAGAGCGGTGGCTAGCCTCCTGATGCCAAAGCGAGACCAGATGGGGTGTTGGATAATCCCCTTTATGTCTTCTTTTTCGATCAGATTATTCTTAACATAAAACCATTCCTCCATCCAGGCCCCGGGCCACCTTTTCGAAAGGTTGGGACGGGATAGCTCACATCAGAGTGAGGAATGAAGCCATAACAACCGAAATTGTTGTGATATTGCTCTTTACCAGTGGCCTTCGTCTCGTACAGTAGTTCGTGCATGTTGCAGAAGCACTTCGCGCTTGGCTCCAGCCCTTGGCTCCTCACGGCCCAAATAAAAACCCTCATTCTAATGATGGCTTTGGGGGTAATTTGATGTAACACCCCTAGTGTTACTGCAACTAAAACTTGAGCATGGCATCATAAACATTGTCATTGCATATGTTTGACACACCTAGAGTGCATTCACTAGGTAAAAATTTCAAACAAGTTGTATTGTTCTAGTATTTTGCAAATAGGACCCTGGATAGGGAACTTAACCCTAAAGAGGGATTAAAGGGGTAAGACATAACCCAAATTGAGAAAACCTAAAAGCCTTAGGGGAATAGTCATAAAATGTTCCCAAGAATAAAGTTGAATCACATTTATACCCCTGGGATACCAGAAACCCTAATTGGAACCCTAGAAAACCCTAAAACCAAACCCTAGGGACCTATGTGCAAAATTAGTCCACTTTTGGACTAAAGTGCAAAAACCAAGTTAAATAAGTATCTTCAGTCATTTGGGTCACTCATATGTGAATTTACAAGCCAAACCCTGAGTTTTGGACCTAATTGCAAAATAGACCTCAATTGAATTCTATCCTAAGTCTGAAAAACAGTGTTATGGGCTCAACTTTGAGCTTTGTAACTTTTTAATCATAGGGTTTTTGCCCTAGGTCACCACATCAAAGTTGTAGACCAAACTAAGGAGAACAACTTTGTTTAAGGGTGTGAGCATAGTTGTTAAGAGAAATCTGGGGATAATCATGCTCAAAATCTGGCTGTCAGGCTGTTAAGGTCTGAATTTTCAGACTAACAGTGGACTGATATCAACTTCAAGCTCAATTCTGAGCATGATCCAGTGCTCAACTAAGTTTAATCCCTATAGTCGAATTGCAGATGGTATATAGCTCTACAACTTTGCTATAGGTCACTGGATGTGTTGCCATTTGAAAATCAGAGAAAATGTGACCTAAACTTGCTCTGTCAGTTCTTCTGAATGGAACTTGCCATGGTACAGTAGTCTGATATAGATCAGATCGCCAGCGCGACGACCTCACCGCTGGTGACCTCCCTGCGCGAGGATTCGTGCCATCGTCGTCGTGATTCGCGACCTGATCGCCTGGAGAACATCTAAAGGTCACCGCCGTGGATAACTCCGACCATTAAATAACTCCGGCCACCGTACCATGGTTACCGCGGCAGAATCGGATAAGAAAGCCGGTGATCACCGTCGCACGGCCTTGTGCCGCGTGTCCGAGTCCTTCCACCACGTCACCGTAACTCCCTATAGCTGTCCCATCGTCGCCGGGGAGCTTGCCACGACGGTGGACACGAATTCACCTCGCCCAGGTTCTTCTTCATCTCCGGCCGCCAGCACGGCTCGGCCAAATTGATCACCACTGCTCGCTCCTTCTATAAATTGAGCCCATGGCTAGCTCCACCACATTATCACGCACCACACCATCTAGTATCGCTACCAATCTTGCAACCGTCAGCTCCAATTTCAAGTTTTCCCTAAATCAGTTCTCCGCCACCCGGAAACGAACCTCACCGCAGCCAGCCCTTTCCCGGTCAGTTCATCCCCCGCTCTCCCTCGTTTGAGCACTCTTTTAGCTCTGTGATGCTCGCCGAACCACCAATTTGAACAGAATAGCTTTAAATCACCGGGAACACGTACCAATTGTCCTCATCGTCCGCGGTTCACGTGGACAGAGCTTGATAGCTTACCGATTGTGAAATTAATTTAGGGGAATCATTCGGGGAGGGTTCAATCCGGTGTATGTCGCTCGGGAGCACCGGTCGTAGCGTAAATCCGCCAGTACAACTTCGCCGGAGTTCATCCTCCGCACTGCCGCCGTCGTGGACTTCTGTAACACCCTGAATTTGGGGGTATAACATTTCTTTTCTAATATCCACCAAATTCAGGTGTTACCCTCTCTTTTCTTTGCTTTACTTCCGTTTTTTTTCATAAGTATCGGGAGAGTTATTTTTTATATGCATAAGTTTTTAGTGTAGTAAGATGAAACCCTAAAAGAGCCCTTGACTATTGCATAACATGCTGATACTTTTGTTGTACGTTGAATTGTGGTGGTTGAGCATCCATTCAAACTCAAAAGGTATATATTTAGGGGTGATGATTGTGTTTTGAAGTGCATTTATATAACCTACACCTAAATTCAAATAGTAAAAATAAAGAGAAACAAAAGAAAAAACAAAAAAAGGAACACAGCCTTCAGCCTCCTTCGCCTGGCCGGCCCAGCGCTCGGCCCACCCGCAGCCCAGCAACCACGCCCCTAGGCCAAGCCGCCTGGCCCAGCCGCCTGGCCAGCCGCGACCTCCCTTAGCGGCTGCAGCGCGCGCTGCCCAGCGCCCAAGCCTAGCGCCGCCGCCTGCAAGCCGCTTGCCTAGCGCGCCATGCTTGCCCAGCGCGCCCCCAGCCGCTGCGCGCCATAGCGAGGAACGCCAGCGCTCGACGCCGACCACAACACTACGGGCCTGTGCTTGGAGTTCCGTTCGTGTCGTGCTCGCTCCGCCATCGGCGATCGCCGTGAGCAGGTAAGCCCTTTCCTGTTTTCTCCCATGCCCCTCTCTGCGTTTCCGTGGTCGAGTCCCCGGCGGCCAGCCCCGGCGAGCCTCCCCTGGCAGCCTGCGCGCGGCCGCAACCAGCGCCGCTGGCATGCACGTCGGACCCAGCCTGTCCTGCGATCCCTTCCCTGGCCGCGCGCGCTGACTCCAGCGAGCAGCAGCTCTGCCGTTCTGCCTCCCTGGCTCTCGGCTCTCTCTTTGGTCGGCACCGTTGCTCAGCCATCTGCCCGCCGGAGATGTCGTGCCGCGCACTGCGCTCTCGGCGAACCGCCCTGTAGCTTGCCTGCAGGTCGTCCTCGTCTGTTGCCCACGGGAGCACACACGATCGACTTGTGGGCCTCATCCGCATGCACGTCACATGCAACCTGAAAGCGAGAACACCCCCGCGTTGCGCATCTGGAAACCGTCATCTCCCGCATGCATGGCCATGTGGTAACTTTCTATTAGTTATTGGCTGCGAAGGATCCTTTATGACTACCCTCCTTGTGGTCCTCGTTGTGGCCATTTTCCAGCCAATAGAATCGTGTCACATCGTCGTTAATCCGAGATTAATAAATATTTAATTACTTTTGAGTTATAAACCTGATTTATTCCGTTTTATTCACGATATATTCGTATTAGCCTAGTCTACATGTGTTTTATATAATTAATTAAATGTTAGCTGAATTAACATTGTTAAATTAGCTCTCTAATCAAATCTAATTAATAGCTTTTAACTTGCCCCTTTTAAATAAATACTGACAGGGCCAGTATTAAAATGGGATGTTTTTGTTTAATAATTGTATAGTATAAACACGACATCTATTTAATGATTTTTGTGTGTCCTTCGCGTGTGCCGCAGTGCGGTTCCCACGCTTGTGTCACGCGCCTTGCCCCGCGTTGTTCGCGTGTATCGCGCGTTATCCGAGCGCGAGATTAAATCGTTTGCTTATAACCACTCATGTTAGTAACATTATTTTGTCGCGATACACGTTTTAATTAATTAGTCACGCTTTATTTATATATGTTAATAGGATTATATCTAGCAAATGTTTTTGAATTGATGCTTATTCATATAAACATGTTATTTGATAGCGATTCTCGTGTGTTGCTGTGCGCTGAATCGCGTGCCTTTCGCGCGTCGCGCTGTTTCGCGTGTTGTCGCGCGTGCCGTCGCGCGTGCTATTCGCACGCGTTGCCGCGTGCCGTTTTCGCACATTGTCGCTTGTCGCGCGCTGTCCGCGCGCAATACTAAATCAACAGTTCAGTAAATACATGTTAACTTTTATGGTCGTCCGATTTACTCTATTCTAATTGTTTTACCCTCACAATAATATCGTGTGCACGTTAAAAATATTATTTTGTCGTACCTTATGCTTTAGTTAATTAATTAATTAATTAATTGTTGGCCATGCTTTAGTATAAACCGATAAATGTAGTGGTTCTCGTGTCGTCGCGCTGTCCGTGGGCGTCGTCGCGCGCTATTCGCGCGTGCTGTTCGCCTGCGTCGTCGTGCGTCATTCTCGCGGGTCGCGCTTGCTGTTTGCACGCGTTGTCACGCGTCGTTTGCACGCTGTCGTGTTGTTTCGCATGTCGCGCGCTGCCCGCGCGCGATATTAAAGCCGTTCAATTTTAACCACTAAGGTCAATTAGTTAACTATTTGTTTAATCGTCCACTAGTAAAATAGTAAGTTAGTCAAAGCTAAATATTAGTTTTAATTTATATTTGATATGATAATGTCAATTCATGTAATTATAATTATGTCGAACTAATATTCTAATTAAGACTTGTTTAGTATAAACACGTCACCGATTTAGCTTTCTCGCCTATCGCGCGTGTTGTTCAGCATATGGCGGCGTGCTGGTTCACGCTTCGTTCACGCTCGTTGCGCGTGCTATTTCGTGTATCGTCGGCGTGCTATGTCGCGCGCGTCCGCACGTCGTTTGCACGCTGTCGTGATGTTTCACGCGTTACGTGTTTCGTCTCGCTCCGCTAACTCGTTCTGCTTAGAGTCACTGTTGTTATTTAAATTACTTATTTAACTAAGAATCGTTAGTGTGGTCAGCTATTTAAAATTGTGCAACAGCTCTTGTTTTATTTAAATAAATATTGATTAATATAATTAGATCAAACTAAATGTTATGATTAATACTCGCTTAGTATGGACGCGATAACATCTCGACCGTAGCCTCGACCGTCGCGTTTCTTTTTCCTCGCGTGACTGTAGTAACGCGCTCTATTTCGTATTGCATGTTTTGATTATGTTTCCTTTGTATGGTGTAACGTTCTTATGCATATGTATATGTTTGTTTGCTGGTGCTTGTTCGTCTTCGCTTCGCGTCGCGAATAGACTGCGATCCATTTCGAGCTTCGAGGAATCGATGGTCAAGCTTTGGCGACCAAGTGATCGAACTCTTCGAGTTCTACGAGGCTGAAGACCCTGAGCATCTATTTGGTGAAGGCAAGTGTCCTCTGACCCATTATGTCCCATTTACTTTATAATTCACTGTCCAGCATACTATGAACAACCTAAGGATTGACTAGCTTTCTATGTACCTGGTCCTTGATTACCTTTTGGGCTTCTATAGTTAGATTCATGCTATTGCTTTACTTCAATCAATGAACATGATGTGACTATTTATGATACTGTTACCCTGATGATGTTGATGATCTTGTGATACTCTAGGGGGCTCAGGCTGTTTCCTGAGTACCTCTCCGTAAGGACCTGTTCGTTGAGAGACCACCCAGGATAACAGTGCAACCATGAGGGTGAAATGGGACGCCCTTAGCTAATTAATTAGAGGAACTAGAGGTGTAGTTGCTTCGCCGTCGTGCCGTCAATGGGGTCCAGGCACAGTGCTTGCTCTGCCGAGGTTGGGTGCCGAGGTTCTTTCGATTTGCTTTTGTTAGTCACCCTCCTGCGGGGAGAGGTACTGTGTTTATCAAACTGGAGAAACCTAACGGGTGGCTATGACCTCTAGGGAATCTTTGTAAAGGCTACGTAGTGATACCCTGCCGGACCACCTAGGAAGTGATCAATGGGGAGTCATGATCCTCGGGCAAAACGGGAATCACGGCTCATGGGTAAAGTGTGCGACCTCTGCAGAGGGTAATGAAACTGATATATCAGCCGTGCTCACGGTTATGAGCGGCCTTGGGATCCTCTTTGATTAGAGATACAGATGGTTCGATATATATAATGGTTCTATTTAATATTTTGGTTCGATGATGATAATGATGTTCCTCGATGGGGAAAAGGTTCACGGGTTGGGTATATGATAAAACTTGGCTTCTACTAATAATAAATACCTGACCAACTAAAAGCAACTGCTTGAGCTTAACCCCACATAAAGCTAGTCCACTTTAGCCAAACGGGACATTTGCTGAGTATGTTGATGTGTACTCACCCTTGCTTTCACAAAACACCAGGTTGCCTTTGGTGCAATCTATGCTCAGGTAAAGAAGAAGGTGTCGAGGTGGACCTCCAGGAGTTCCAGGACGTTGATGAGTTCGAGGATTAGGCTAGCGACCTCCCCCAGTCAGCTACCTGTGGTGGGTTGTTTACGTTGGCTACGTTTCGATTTTGCGTACTTTGATTTTATATTATGTAAATGACTCTAGTCTGTAATATTATTACTTACTCTTTATTGTAATTCAAAGCATTGTGCTATGATGAGTCATTTATGTAATCGCTATGTACGTGAATTTCTGATCCTGGCACGTACATGGTTCGCATTCGGTTTACCTTCAAAACCGGGTGTGACATAAGTGGTATCAAAGCCGTGCTGACTGTAGGACCGCTGACCTAGAGTAGCATTGGCCGCTTTAAGGACTTCTTGACTGTTACTTCACCTCATCCTTGATTCTGCTTTAAAATTTAGTCATCTCGACTAATTCTATATTGTGCTCCTATATGCCCCCTTGTCAAAAGGTATTTTGTTCTAGCATGGTCTACACTTCTCTCAGTCTATTAGAACTTATCTCACTCTTGTGCTTGCGACATCTTTGTAGATGCCCCCTGACCATAGCCTTTAGTCTTTTGGGACTCTTTTCTCATCCATTATTAAATTGCTACCATTTGACCATCTCTATTTCATTTTGTTATTGACCTGCTCATATCCTTGCATTTTTAATACCTGTACCCCTTAATCTAAAGTACTTACCCTTGTACCTCTATTGCCTATTTAAACAGTTCAGTTTATGTGGCCGTGACCTTCTTGTCTTCTGAGATCATTTCTTATTCTGTTGTTAAGTCACTATCTTTCGGCAATTTCTATACCCTTGGTCTTAGTATGCTCGTATCCTTGGAATCTTGCATACTCTTATATTCTTATGTACGCTTATTTTCATACCCCAATGACTGTTCAAAACATTTTAGCTTACATGCTCTTGACCACCCTTGTTTCTCAATGATCCATGAGCATTCATCTTATTTCGCACATCCTTGGTGATCCCATTAATTCCTCGTAACTTCCTTCGGTAATGAATTTTTTACTTCAACTCTTTTGTCGGAACCTCACTTATCTTATCCTTGATTGTTTTCTTCACCTTACCATTTGGTGAGTCTTGCCTCGACTCTGTCCATGGATTATGCTTTTCATCCTTATCACATTTACCCTTATCACCTCTATATCTTACCTTGATGTTTATCTTATATTGGCCCTTTAAAATCTCCTCTTTTCCATCTCAATCTGAGCGTTGTACTTTACCTACTTTTCCCTTGGTCATATCCTCTTCCTCATCGCTTGTGAGTCTTCAACTCCATCCTTTGTTGTGCCTCTATTTAGGTTGCCTTGACCTTTCCGATCTTTCAATCTTACCTTGGTGATTACGCTATGTTCTTTATCTAAAACCTCCAATCTCCCACCTTAGTTCAAGTGTGGTCTCTTACTTATCGCACCCGTGGTTATATCCTATACTTTACCACTTGCAAGACTTACCTTAACTCTATTCTTGGTTGTATCTAGATTCCTGTTTTTTTGCACATTTACCTCTTCCTTTATATCCTTGCCTATTATCACCTTTGACCCTTGACCTCTCTCCATATTTACCATGATGTTTACCTATTTTTTAGCCTCACTTATTCCATTTCAATCCGAGAGTGTTGTTTTCCCTATCCCGCTTTGGTTCGTTTCCTTTCCCTTTGTCGCTTTGCAAGTCTTGTCTTACCTTAACTTCATCCTTTGTTGAGTTTTTGTTTGATATCGTACTTACTTTGTAATCTATAGATCTTGCCTTGATACTTATCTTAGGTCTGCTTGTTGAAATCCCCTCTTTTCTATCTCAATTCGAGAGCTATGTGTTACTTATCTCACCCTTGGCTATATCCTCTTCTTTACCGCGTGTAGGCCTAGACTGAACTCCATTCTTTATTGTATTTGTACCACTTGCTCTTCTATGCCTTCGTCTTTCTCTTACACCCTTGTCCGTTCTCGCCTTTGGCCCTTGCGATATTTATGTCTTCTACCTAAATGCTTACCTTAAACTTATCCTTTAAATCCTCTCGTTTCTTTCAACCCAGTTTGAGAGTTGCGAGTTACCTACCTCTCCCTTGATTTCTTTTCACTTCTTGTCGCCTTACAAGTTTTGTTTCAATTCCATCCTTTGCTATGTGTTTTATTTGCTATCACCACCTCCTTGTCATCCATCGATCTTGCCTTGATACTCATCTTTATTAGTACTCTTTAAAAATCCCCTCTCTTTCACCTCAATTTGAGAGTGGCAGTTTACCTATCTGGCCCATGGACGTACCCTCTCCTTTTCCATTTGCAGGTCTTGTCTTAACTCAGTCCTTTGTGGTATTTATATTCTTGGTTCTTATGCACATTTACCTCCTCTCATACATCCTTGTCCGTTATCACCTTTAAACCCTCATGATACCTATGCCCTTGCCCACATGCTTACTTTGAACCTACCCTTTAAAGCCTCCTCTTTTTCATCGTTGTTTGAGGATAATGCCTCACCTACTTCACCATTGATTTCTTCCCCTTCTTTGATGCCTCGCAAGTTTTGTCTAAAATACATCCTTGGTTGTGTTTGTCTGTTATCACCTTAACCCTTGTCATCCCTTGATCTTTACCATGATGCTTATCTTGCACCTACATTTTAAAGCCGCCTCTCCCCTTTCATTCCAAGAGTGGTGTCTTGCCCATCCCGCTCTTGTTCGTATCCTTTTCCTCTATCGCATTGCAAGTCTTAGCTTTTGCTCGATATCACCCTTACTTTCCTAATATCTCGATCTTTCCATGATGCTTATCTTATGTCTACCTTTTGGATTATCATCTTTCCCATCCCGATTTGAGAATGGTGTTTACCTACCCTAACCTTGGTTGCATTTTCTCCCTTGTCGATTACAATCCTTGCTTAAACTTCATCCTTTATGGTGCTCGTGCCCCTATCCTGCACGTCTTGTTCTTCTCCTCATTCAACAACCTTGGGGAGTAGTTATTTTTTTAAGGAAGACCACCATCTAGTTAACATTAACGTGTAGCAATGATATGTTTGTTGTGGTATGCTTGTGATGTTTGTCTTTGTGTTATGACTGATTTGCTTCTTTGTGATGAGTGTTGATGTGTTGTGGCCCTTGGTCCGCAATGACACCAATTTACTAGGTGAGTGCCATAGAGTTGGGCAGTTGGGTGCTCTCCCTTTTTCTCTCTCTAATCTATCTATGCTTACCTTTTCTATCTATACCTTCCTTCTTGCATCTGTCCGATTGGCAACCTCCAACCTCTCTTAATCAGTTAAGATCAAAGTTGACAGCATCTTCACCAGGTGTGTATCAACGCTTCTGTTAAGGGGGTTAGCCGCCAACCCTAATGAAGACAATGCGATCAACATCAGCCAGCATGATCAAAGTGGCGCAGCGGAAGCGTGTGTGGGTCCTAACCCACAGGTCCAAGAGATCCTCAAGAATTGCATCGATCGGTCTCAAGCATCTGAAAGTCAAAGCAAACCAATCCCCAAGTTAAGTTTGCAGAGTCAAAGTCAACCCAAGAAAGCCATGATCAACCAATGAACGAATCTCTCTTTCCTGCTAGCCTCTTCTTAAATCTCGAGGGCGAGATTCTGTTAAGGGGGGTAGATTTGTAACACCCTGAATTTGGGGGTATAAAATTTCTTTTCTAATATCCACCAAATTCAGGTGTTACCCTCTCTTTTCTTTGCTTTACTTCCGTTTTTTTTCATAAGTATCGGGAGAGTTATTTTTTATATGCATAAGTTTTTAGTGTAGTAAGATGAAACCCTAAAAGAGCCCTTGACTATTGCATAACATGCTGATACTTTTGTTGTACGTTGAATTGTGGTGGTTGAGCATCCATTCAAACTCAAAAGGTATATATTTAGGGGTGATGATTGTGTTTTGAAGTGCATTTATATAACCTACACCTAAATTCAAATAGTAAAAAGAAAGAGAAACAAAAGAAAAAACAAAAAAAGGAACACAGCCTTCAGCCTCCTTCGCCTGGCCGGCCCAGCGCTCAGCCCACCCGCAGCCCAGCAACCACGCCCCTAGGCCAAGCCGCCTGGCCCAGCCGCCTGGCTAGCCGCGACCTCCCTTAGCGGCTGCAGCGCGCGCTGCCCAGCGCCCAAGCCTAGCGCCGCCGCCTGCAAGCCGCTTGCCCAGCGCGCCGTGCTTGCCCAGCGCGCCCCCAGCCGCTGCGCGCCATAGCGAGGAACGCCAGCGCTCGACGCCGACCACAACACTACGGGCCTGCGCTTGGAGTTCCGTTCGTGTCGTGCTCGCTCCGCCATCGGCGATCGCCGTGAGCAGGTAAGCCCTTTCCTGTTTTCTCCCATGCCCCTCTCTGTGTTCCCGTGGTCGAGTCCCCGGCGGCCAGCCCCGGCGAGCCTCCCCTGGCAGCCTGCGCGCGGCCGCAACCAGCGCCGCTGGCATGCACGTCGGACCTAGCCTGTCCTGCGATCCCTTCCCTGGCCGCGCGCGCTGACTCCAGCGAGCAGCAGCTCTGCCGTTCTGCCTCCCTGGCTCTCGGCTCTCTCTTTGGTCGGCACCGTTGCTCAGCCATCTGCCCGCCGGAGATGTCGTGCCGCGCACTGCGCTCTCGGCGAACCGCCCTGTAGCTTGCCTGCAGGTCGTCCTCGTCTGTTGCCCACGGGAGCACACACGATCGACTTGTGGGCCTCATCCGCATGCACGTCACATGCAACCTGAAAGCGAGAACACCCCCGCGTTGCGCATCTGGAAACCGTCATCTCCCGCATGCATGGCCATGTGGTAATTTTCTATTAGTTATTGGCTGCGAAGGATCCTTTATGACTACCCTCCTTGTGGTCCTCGTTGTGGCCATTTTCCAGCCAATAGAATCGTGTCACATCGTCGTTAATCCGAGATTAATAAATATTTAATTACTTTTGAGTTATAAACCTGATTTATTCCGTTTTATTCACGATATATTCGTATTAGCGTAGTCTACATGTGTTTTATATAATTAATTAAATGTTAGCTGAATTAACATTGTTAAATTAGCTCTCTAATCAAATCTAATTAATAGCTTTTAACTTGCCCCTTTTAAATAAATACCGACAGGGCCAGTATTAAAATGGGATGTTTTTGTTTAATAATTGTATAGTATAAACACGACATCTATTTAATGATTTTTGTGTGTCCTTCGCGTGTGCCGCAGTGCGGTTCCCACGCTTGTGTCACGCGCCTTGCCCCGCGTTGTTCGCGTGTATCGCGCGTTATCCGAGCGCAAGATTAAATCGTTTGCTTATAACCACTCATGTTAGTAACATTATTTTGTCGCGATACACGTTTTAATTAATTAGTCACGCTTTATTTATATATGTTAATAGGATTATATCTAGCAAATGTTTTTGAATTGATGCTTATTCATATAAACATGTTATTTGATAGCGATTCTCGTGTGTTGCTGTGCGCTGAATCGCGTGCCTTTCGCGCGTCGCGCTGTTTCGCGTGTTGTCGCGCGTGCCGTCGCGCGTGCTATTCGCACGCGTTGCCGCGTGCCGTTTTCGCACATTGTCGCTTGTCGCGCGCTGTCCGCGCGCAATACTAAATCAACAGTTCAGTAAATACATGTTAACTTTTATGGTCGTCCGATTTACTCTATTCTAATTGTTTTACCCTCACAATAATATCGTGTGCACGTTAAAAATATTATTTTGTCGTACCTCATGCTTTAGTTAATTAATTAATTAATTAATTGTTGGCCATGCTTTAGTATAAACCGATAAATGTAGTGGTTCTCGTGTCGTCGCGCTGTCCGTGGGCGTCGTCGCGCGCTATTCGCGCGTGCTGTTCGCCTGCGTCGTCGTGCGTCATTCTCGCGGGTCGCGCTTGCTGTTTGCACGCGTTGTCACGCGTCGTTTGCACGCTGTCGTGTTATTTCGCATGTCGCGCGCTGCCCGCGCGCGATATTAAAGCCGTTCAATTTTAACCACTAAGGTCAATTAGTTAACTATTTGTTTAATCGTCCACTAGTAAAATAGTAAGTTAGTCAAAGCTAAATATTAGTTTTAATTTATATTTGATATGATAATGTCAATTCATGTAATTATAATTATGTCGAACTAATATTCTAATTAAGACTTGTTTAGTATAAACACGTCACCGATTTAGCTTTCTCGCCTATCGCGCGTGTTGTTCAGCATATGGCGGCGTGCTGGTTCACGCTTCGTTCACGCTCGTTGCGCGTGCTGTTTCGTGTATCGTCGGCGTGCTATGTCGCGCGCGTCCGCACGTCGTTTGCACGCTGTTGTGATGTTTCACGCGTTACGTGTTTCGTCTCGCTCCGCTAACTCGTTCTGCTTAGAGTCACTGTTGTTATTTAAATTACTTATTTAACTAAGAATCGTTAGTGTGGTCAGCTATTTAAAATTGTGCAACAGCTCTTGTTTTATTTAAATAAATATTGATTAATATAATTAGATCAAACTAAATGTTATGATTAATACTCGCTTAGTATGGACGCGATAACATCTCGACCGTAGCCTCGACCGTCGCGTTTCTTTTTCCTCGCGTGACTGTAGTAACGCGCTCTATTTCGTATTGCATGTTTTGATTATGTTTCCTTTGTATGGTGTAACGTTCCTATGCATATGTATATGTTTGTTTGCTGGTGCTTGTTCGTCTTCGCTTCGCGTCGCGAATAGACTGCGATCCATTTCGAGCTTCGAGGAATCGATGGTCAAGCTTTGGCGACCAAGTGATCGAACTCTTCGAGTTCTACGAGGCTGAAGACCCTGAGCATCTATTTGGTGAAGGCAAGTGTCCTCTGACCCATTATGTCCCATTTACTTTATAATTCACTGTCCAGCATACTATGAACAACCTAAGGATTGACTAGCTTTCTATGTACCTGGTCCTTGATTACCTTTTGGGCTTCTATAGTTAGATTCATGCTATTGCTTTACTTCAATCAATGAACATGATGTGACTATTTATGATACTGTTACCCTGATGATGTTGATGATCTTGTGATACTCTAGGGGGCTCAGGTTGTTTCCTGAGTACCTCTCCGTAAGGACCTGTTCGTTGAGAGACCACCCGGGATAACAGTGCAACCATGAGGGTGAAATGGGACGCCCTTAGCTAATTAATTAGAGGAACTAGAGGTGTAGTTGCTTCGCCGTCGTGCCGTCAATGGGGTCCAGGCACAGTGCTTGCTCTGCCGAGGTTGGGTGCCGAGGTTCTTTCGATTTGCTTTTGTTAGTCACCCTCCTGCGGGGAGAGGTACTGTGTTTATCAAATTGGAGAAACCTAACGGGTGGCTATGACCTCTAGGGAATCTTTGTAAAGGCTACGTAGTGATACCCTGCCGGACCACCTAGGAAGTGATCAATGGGGAGTCATGATCCCCGGGCAAAACGGGAATCACGGCTCATGGGTAAAGTGTGCGACCTCTGCAGAGGGTAATGAAACTGATATATCAGCCGTGCTCACGGTTATGAGCGGCCTTGGGATCCTCTTTGATTAGAGATACAGATGGTTCGATATATATAATGGTTCTATTTAATATTTTGGTTCGATGATGATAATGATGTTCCTCGATGGGGAAAAGGTTCACGGGTTGGGTATATGATAAAACTTGGCTTCTACTAATAATAAATACCTGACCAACTAAAAGCAACTGCTAGAGCTTAACCCCACATAAAGCTAGTCCACTTTAGCCAAACGGGACATTTGCTGAGTATGTTGATGTGTACTCACCCTTGCTTTCACAAAACACCAGGTTGCCTTTGGTGCAATCTATGCTCAGGTAAAGAAGAAGGTGTCGAGGTGGACCTCCAGGAGTTCCAGGACGTTGATGAGTTCGAGGATTAGGCTAGCGACCTCCCCCAGTCAGCTGCCTGTGGTGGGTTGTTTACGTTGGCTACGTTTCGATTTTGCGTACTTTGATTTTATATTATGTAAATGACTCTAGTCTGTAATATTATTACTTACTCTTTATTGTAATTCGAAGCATTGTGCTATGATGAGTCATTTATGTAATCGCTATGTACGTGAATTTCTGATCCTGGCACGTACATGGTTCGCATTCGGTTTACCTTCAAAACCGGGTGTGACAACTTCACCCTGCGAAGAATTAGAAACCGGAGGGTCTTTCTGTAATGTGTCAGTGACCGAGGACCCTTTAACTGGTCACATGCCTCGTCATGGGTAAGCCTTGCCTCGGGCAGACTAAGGCCAGAATAAGATAACACGAAATGGGCGTGGAGCGGTGGCGGGAGTAGCGTGTACCCACCGTGGCAAGAGGCTGGACGGTGGTGTATCTGTGCTCTCGGTTTGCGTGAACCTGATCTGGTCTTAAGAACCCCGGTGGCGGGTTGACATATGCAAGGGTTAAGTGCTACATATGTCGTGTGATTGGAGATCCTCAGCTGAGTATAATCGATTCGGATCACCGTACCTTCGCGGTTATGAAGACTTGGTCACTTCCCTACAACCTAAGTCAGGATGTGAACTTCGTGAATAAAAATGATATTGTATTAATGAAATGATGAAATTAGACTAGAGGCAAACAGAGTCTATTAATATTTAATCTGGCGTTAAAATGTTGAAAGTAAGGACTCACTTTAGTAAGCTATTTCTGCAAAAGTATCTAAGTTGATTTTTGCTAAAGCCTCTCCTTGATTCCTATTTATCCAGCATACCCTTGAGAGTCTTTTATTTAGTCGGGTAAGACTTGCTGAGTAATTCCATACTCAGGGTTTATTCCCTCGTTGTTTTTAGGTGAGGAAGTAGCAGATTTCTGTTGCTTCTGTACCAAGGTGGTTCCTTAGGAGGAAAAGCAAGAGTGAAGATGCGGGAGGACTTGGTCCTCCATAAGAAAACTTTTATGAAAAACTTAACGGGAGGAGTTTTTGCCTCCCTTGGTGTTGGGGGCCTTCGTCCTCCGAAGGTCCTCAAAAACATGATTTGACAATGTTTTCCAAGTGGATTATGTGAGCAGGTGTTTTCGGGCTCAGAACTATGAATATGAAGCACGATCGGGACGAAGCTTGAACCAGACGAAGGACGAGCGCAGGCGAAGCTGTGCGCAGGAGAGCTTCGGCGCAATTGCTGAGGGGGGAACCGACTTAAAGATGAAAAGACTGCGTGGACCTTGACTGATTTCCGTAGGCTATTAACAAATGTAATGGACATGGATGTAATTTCATGTGGGCTGCGTCCCGCGTCTATAAATAGATGAACAGTACTCCCGTACTGTTCACGCTGACTTGACATTTGCGTCACGCTTGTACTTTTTATCTTCTCTCAGGACCGAAGGTACATTTGTAATTCATAATCATTTCTATTCTTTTGTGTTAATAAAATAAAAATGATTCCACGATTTACATTTCATGCTTTTTATGAGTCCTTCGTTACTACTTGCTGAATTTACGAAGGTATGTTTCTTCTGACCTTCGTCCGGAACTCATTATTCCCGATAAGGAGTAATGTTCGATAGGACGAAGGGCCTTAACGTTTAACACTTTTTATGTTGCCTTGTTCTTAATCCGAAGCATTTGAGAACAAGTCCCCAACACTTGGTTATGTAATAATACTACTCTTCACTCGTTTATATTTCTGGTCTGTAATAAACAACTTGATCTTACTTTTTAATAAATGTAAGTTTATGTAATCACTTCCGCATTTCGATATGTCCGATGTTCTGTAATGTCTGCAAGACGGGTGAAACGTTCCTGGAAAGGTAAGAAAAGATACCGAACTTGTCAAGTGATTCAGGAACATCTACAGGGTTGCCTAATGTCTGTTGGACAAGGACAACTGTAGGTGGGCCTAATGACTTGGGAGGTTCCGTCACATTTGATGTAGGAAAATTTCGAAGGTCTTCAACACTTCGACCAGGAATCTGCTTAATGGGAACCGAAGCCCTGCCTTCATAAAACTCTTGTAAACAACCACCTCATCCTCTTCGGGAGCAGGTGCAGCGCTATCTCCTCCAGCTCTCACAATTGAAATATCTCGGAAATACCTCCTTTTCATAGCATCAATTTGACTTTGCTTAATGGATGATTTTTCAAAGATAGTGTGACTTGGTCGCCAGGGACGATTTTCCGCATCTTCGTCTTCACTTTCCATATCAAAGCTCCCACTATCATCAGAATCTTCAGAAAAATCAGCTAGTATCTCGTTTCTCTGTGTTTGTTTTTCCATAGCCTCGTAAAAATCAGCCAGAGCAAGATCAACAACCTTCTTCTCGTCAGCCATTTGGTTGGAATGCCGAAGCTCACAAAACAAGTAAAATCTAGCAGCAAGGAAATTAAAACTCAAGAAAATAGCACAGGCAATTGAAATGGCATAGCAGATGCTGACGCTGTGGGTTTCTATTTATATGCCTAGTGCATTGCAACTTGGCGGGACCCATCTGTCATTGACTTTCGCTATTCTAGCGAAGGGAAGGTGTTTTTTCGGACCTTCGGCTAAAAGCCTTTGTCCACGTCGCAGTTTGAATTTGTTAGACGTGGCAACAAATTAACACTGCGAGGGGCTACTGTTGGGGGCCTTCGTCTTCCGAAGGTCCTCAAAAACACGACTGTTGGGGGCCTTCTTCTCCGCCGAAGGTCCTCTGAGCAAGAACACTTTCGCCAAGATGACATGCAAGCAGGTGTGACATCAAGATGTATGCCAAAGCTACAATTGAAAGAGCTTCGACATAACGACATGTTTGAGACGAAGGATGGCACTGACTTAAAGAGGAAAAGACCGCATAGTCCCTGATAGTTTGTGTCATATTATGATTAGTTATCAAGGACATGAATGTAATTTTGTCCGGGCTGTGTCCCGTGCCTATAAATAGATGAACAGTACCCCTGTACTGTTCACACTGACTTGTAATCACTCGCACGTCACTCTCGAGCCTTTTACCTTCTGTCAAGCCGAAGGTATAAATGTAACTTATTATCATTAATGTTTATTTATTATTATACAATGATCATATGAATAATCTAAAGATTTAATAGAATTAATCATACTCTTTCTATGTTTTATATGTCCCTGTTTATATTCTTACATATTAAAATGACGAAGGTATGTCCTTCATGACCTTTGTCCGGAGTTCATTATATCCTAAAGGAGATAATGTTACAAAGGACGAAGGTCTTTAACCATTAACATTTGTGTTGCCTTGTTCTTGATTCATAGCTTTTGAGAACAAGTGACCAACATTGGCGCCCACCTCCAGTGAACTCACTTCCACTGTTGTGACAAAGGCTTCATACAACAACCAAGTTGTAGCACCTTCGGTTACGAAGCTGGTGCTCCCAATCACAGGCGGTTCAAGCTCAGAGCCAGCTAGCAAGAAGCAGAAGAAGGAAGCACAGAGAAGAGTGCAGCATGTTGGGGTGCAAGGACCCTGAAGGATTACGGGGAGGCTACGCTAGCGCAAAACAAAATTTTCAACCCCATAAAACCAAGAACTACTGCGGTTATAGGTCATGGAATTACCACTAGACGCGCAGAGCAGCGGAAGACGTCTCGATGTAGACGAACGCGTCGAGCAGTGCCATGCAGTCGTCGGTGTCCTTCACGTCCTCGCACGGTTCGTCCTAGTGCTCCAGTTGCAGCACCTCCGAGGTATCCACACGTACAGGGAGGAAGCGCCGCGTACCGAACTGCTAGGTTCGCAACGGCGGCTTGGCGAGGGCGAGAGGCGAGCGGCTACTCGTTTGCTGGTGGCGAATTAGGGTAAGCCTAACCACGCCCCCGCCCCTCATTATATAGGCGTTATGGTGGGCTTCTGACACCGAGGCCCATCGGTAACCCTAAAGCCTAGTCTAATTTCAGATCTAATCCGAGTTAGGCTTCCTTCCCCTTAAGTGTGTGACCCTATAGGTTCACATACAAATAGACATAGCCCGAGTACTCTTACTTGGCCCAATAATTGACAGCGGCCTCTAGCAAGACATGTCAACTCCTATGCGCACGTAAAGATCATATCAGACGAACCATTGCAACATTACGTACATGTTGTTCCCTTTGTCTCACGATATTTGGTCTGGCTCTAAGCTGACCTCTCTTTCTCGATACTGTGAATTGGAATCCTTTCAATGGTTAACCCTTAACCCTAGCATGGCCATGCATTTCTTGATCCAATCACTTGAGGGGCCCGGAGATATCTCTCTCACAAAGAGAGGGACAAATTCCATCTTGATTGACCATGCCTCACAGCATGCTTCCTGATAAACCCAAAACTACCTTTATAACTACCCAGTTACGGAATAGCGTTTAATAGTCCCTAAGTAAGTCAATTCACATCTTGAGAACATGCGACAATCTCAGGTCTAAGGACACAGTATTCATGTTGCAAAAATAGAACTATATTACAATATCTCACGTTGGGTCGGTCCAGCCTCATGTCATACATGCGCCCACATTATTAGTTTAACATCTCCATGTTCATGACTTGTGAAATGTAGTCATCAACTAATACATGTGCTAGTCATCGACTCTGACTAGGGACATCATTTAGAATAACCATATAAGTAAAGAATCTTACAAACAATTCACATAATTGCTAATCAATACAAGGTGCCTTCCATGGATATTCAATTAAGCAATATATATATCATGGATACAAAGAAATATGCTCATCTCTATGATTATCTCTGGGGCATATTTCTAACAGACCCTTCATCAGATCCAAGTGGTCTCACATCCCAATCACCTTCTCCCAGGAGGATCTTCAGCTTAAAGACTACCCTCATAATGATGCCATGGTTATATCTTGTGTCATCTAGGGATTTCTGGTCCATAATATTTTGGTTGACACAGGCAGTGCAGTGGACATCATCTTTGCAAAGGCTTTCAGACAAATTCAAGAACCAGAAGACAAGATTCATGATGCAACACACCATCTTTGTGGCTTCGGAGGATGACAGATTGTGGCACTTGGCAAAATAACAATGTCAGTTGCCTTTGGTTACATTCACAACACAAGAACTGAGCAAGTTGTCTTTGATATTGTTGACATGGAGTACCCATATAATGCAATCATTGGTCGAGGGACGCTTAATGCCTTCGAAGCAGTACTTCATCCAGCATACTTGTACATGAAAATACCTTCGAAGCAAGGTCCCATTTCTATTCATGGGAGTCAAGAAGCTGCCAGAAGGGCTGAAGGGAGTTGGACGGATTCAAAGGTGATCCATAGCATAGATGGAGCTGAAGCTTGTCAGCAATATAAGTACAATAGAGAGAAGGCTGCTTCGGCAGATCAGCCGAAGCCTATGCTCCTGTGTGAAGACATAGCAGACCAAAGAGTATTGCTAGGATCTCAGTTATCTGGTGAACAAGGCAAAACTCTACTAAGATTTTTGTTCAACAACAAAGATGTCTTCGCTTGGACAGCTAACGATCTCTATGGTGTTAGCAGAGATGTCATTGAGCATTCACTCAATGTGAATCCATCTTTCAGGCCAAGAAAGCAAAGACTTCGGAAAATGTCTGAGGATAAAGCCGAAGGTGCTCGGAATAAAGTAAAGAGACTTCTCAGTGCTGGTGTCATTAGAGAAGTAACATATCCAGAGTGGCTAGCTAATACTGTCATGGTGAAAAAGGCTAATGAGAAATGGAGAATGTGTATTGATTTCACATATCTCAACAAGGCATGTCCAAAGGACGAGTTCCCTTTACCAAGAATAGACTCCCTTGTAGATGCAGCGACTTCTTCGGAACTCATGAGCTTATTGGACTGTTACTCAGGCTATCACCAAATTTGGATGAAGAAAGAGGATGAGACAAAAACAAGCTTCATAACCCCCAGTGGTACTTATTGTTACCTTTGGATGACTAAGGGGCTCAAAGATGCTAGAGGAAGCTTCAGCAGAATGACAGCCAAGGTTCTTCATTCTCAAATAGGCAGGAATGTGCTAACTTATGTTGATGACATCATAGTAAAAAGCACGAAACAAGAAAATCACATTGTCGACTTGCAAGAGACGTTTGCCAACTTCAGGCAAGCTGGTCTCAAGTTAAATCCAGAAAAGTGTGTTTTTGAAGTAAAGGAGGGCAAGTTTCTTGGCTGTCTGGTATCAACAAAAGGTATCGAAGCTAACCCAAGTAAGATTGAAACTATCCTTCAGATGGAGCCACCAAATTCAAAGAAAGGGGCTCAACGATTGGCAAGAAGATTGGCATCACTGAACAGATTTATATCAAGATCAGCAGAGATAAATCTACCATTCTTTGAAATACTAAACTCAGCCGAAGTTTTTCAATGGGGTCCGGCTCAACAGAAGGCTTTCTAAGAGTTAAAGCAATATTTTATAGACTTAACAACTCTAACTCCACCTTTGTTAGGAACTCCGTTACTCCTGTATGTGGCTGCCTCCCATTCTGCAATCAGTGCAGCACTTGTACAGGAGAAGCAAGATGGCCAAGTAAAAAGACAAGCACCAGTATACTTTGTCTCCGAAGTACTCAGTTCATCAAATAAGAATTTCACAGAATTGGAGAAGGTGTTGTATGTTGTGTTAATGGCCTCCAGAAAGCTTCGGCATTACTTTCAAGCCTATCATATAATAGTTCCTTCATCACAAACTCTAAAGGACATAATGAGAAACAGAGAAGTTACAGGGAGAATTGGAAAGTGGGCCGCGGAACTTAATGAATTCACCATTGATTATGTGCATAGATCCTCAATTCAATCTCAGGCGCTAGTAGATTTCAATGCTGATTAGACGCTAGGGGCTCAAGAAGAAGAAGCGAAAAAATATGCCAAAGCCTAGACGGTATTCTGTGACGGTTCTTGGGGAACCTTTGGCGCTGAAGCGGCTGCTGTTGTAGTAGCGCCCTCTAAAGTCAGGACATGCTACGCAGTAAAGCTGGACTTTAGTTGTACAAATAAAATTGCTGAATATGAAGCTCTTTTGTTAGGGCTTCGGAAGCTAAAGGCAATGGGAATAAGAAGGGCGATCCTTAAAACAGATTCCCATGTTATTTCTGGCCATGTAGACAAAAGTAGCAAGGCAAGAGATCCGAAGCTTGAAAAATATTTGGATACAGTCCGAAGATTGGAGGCTTCCTTTGAAGGATTTTCTGTAAAAAATATTCCAAGAGGGGAAAATGAGCATGCAGATTTGCTTGCTAAATCAGCGGCACAGGGGCTCTCCTTGCCTTCGGAAGTGTTCTTTGAGACAATAAAAGCACCTTCAGTCGAACTTATGGAAAGAGCAGTGCTTGCAATATCACATGTACATAGTGAAGATTGGAGGACTGAAATTATATCTTTCCTCCAAGGTAACTGTCTTTCGGATGACGAAGTTTGTCCGAGAGAAAATTCTCCGGCCGGGTGGTGGAATGCACCCGACCTAATCCTAAGATGAGGAGGGGGCCTAAGCGTTTTGCCTGTTGTGTGGATTTGGGATGAACACAAGAGCACACGAGGGAGTATAGTGGTTCAGGCCACCGGAGCGTAATACCCTACCTCCACTGTGTGTATGTTGTATTGAGTGTGTCTGTGAACTTGTGAGCTTGAGAGCCTGTGTCAAAACCCGTCCCTGTAACGTTGTGTGTCTTCCCTTTTATAGTTTAAGGGAGGCACATACAAGGATGCTGAGCCCCAACATGCGGGCCCCGGAGCATAATGGAAGGAGTACATTATGTGAGTAATTAATGCCAGTAACGCCTGAGTAATCACTGGGAGTCTTGATGATCGCAGTCCATGCAGCATTGATAGCCAAAACGTGTGAGTAATGGTGAATAACAGCTCGACCCACGTATCGTGGACTAAGCACACCGCCTATCAGTGGAATAGACAGGCGCACGTCTTATCCGCAATGAATGCGGAGGCGCGTGTAGCACAGAGGTGTCACGCTAGGTTCCGCCTGTTGGCTTATGCCACGCGCAGTATGCCACGTGGCAGCATCGGGTCTCCGCCTGAGCGGGGAGCAGGAGTATATGCGGACAGGTCCGGAACCCACCAGACTAGGTCCGGACACGTGTCAGCACCGAACCCCCACCTGGGTCCTATTCAAGGCCCGAGTTTGTTCTGTCCTGGGACCTTAGGACCCCATTGTGGGCGGCCCAGACCCCATACGGGGGGAGGGTCCGGATCCCATTCCAGGGGTCTGGCTTGCACACATGGAGGTCCTGGACTAACCTTGGAGGTCCAGACTGTATATCCAGGGGTCCGGTGCTCTCCCATGGGGGGTCCAAACTTACTGTTGATGCCTTGGAGTATATCACCTTCTCTAGACACGTGGCGATTCCGGACCCGCCCATGTGGTGGGGCCAGGCGCTGTTGTGGACCCAGAGTAGTCACCGGAGGCTGGGGCGAGTCATGGCTTGGTCCCACACACAGTACCTTTACCACACGACTATGAGATAGTTGTGTGGGTACTGCGTCTTTATACAGTAGCAAGGGGTACCCTAGTTTCAGGGTACCGACAAAGTTTATAATAAAAGGATGGAAGCAAGAATAAGACCATATGTGATCATAGAAGGGGAGTTATATAAATATGGAGTCTGCTCTCCATTACTGAAGTGTTTATCCAGAACCGAAGGTCAAGAGCTGATGAAGGAAATACATGCAGGTTTATGTGGATCTCATATTGGTTCTAGGCCTTTGCTGGGGAAGGTTTTCAGACAAGGATTCTATTGGCCGAAGGCAGCCTCGGATGCAGCAGATCTGGTTCAAAAATGTGAAAATTGCCAAAGATGTGCAAAAGACCAGAAACAACCTTTGTCTCTAACGCAGTTAATATAGCCAACTTGGCCACTGCAAAGGTGGGGTCTAGATTTGTTAGACCCACTTCCACCAGCACAAGGCAATTTGAAATATGTCGTTGTAGCAGTGGAATATTTTTCCAAGTGGATCGAAGCAAAGCCCTTGGCCACAATAACTTCAGCCACAGTACAGAAGTTCTTTTGGCAAAACATTGTTTGTCGCTTCGGCGTGCCGAAGGCAATAACTGTGGATAATGGAGCTCAATTTGATGCTGAAACGTTCAAAGATTTTTGTGACAGAATTGGTACAAAAATTCATTTTGCATCAGTAAGGCATCCAGAATCAAATGGGTTGGTAGAAAGAGCGAATGGAATTATAATGACAGGAATAATGAAGCTAATTTTCAACCAGCCCAGAGGAAAGTGGCCAGATGAGTTGATTAAAGTGGTCTGGAGCCACAACACAACTATTCAAGGTCAACAGGTTTTACACCTTTCAAGCTCCTCTTCGGTGATGAAGCAATAACGCCAGAAGAAGCAAAGACAGGATCAATAAGAACAACAACTTCAGCGGAGGATGAAGCTGATTATCAAACAACAAAAGACACTATATAAGGGACCAGACTTCAGGCCATAGAACACATCAATAAGTATCAGGCTGAAACAATAAGATGGCGTGATAGGAAAGTTCGATTGAAAAACATCAAGCCAGGACATTTGGTGCTTCGAAGAGTGGCCAATCCAGATACAGTGGGCAAGTTACAACTAAAGTGGGAAGGTCCTTTCCTGGTAGTATCTTCGTTAAGACCCGGTTCTTACAGATTGAAGGATATGGACGGCAACCACATACCTAGATCTTGCAACGCGGATGAGCTTCGACGGTACAATGTGTAATTGATGTATCTTTTTCATTTTTCCTATGGCACCCTTTTCCTTTCAGGAGGGGAGAAAGGTTTTTAATGGGGCCATAGATTGTAATTTTCATTCTTATTTAGCCCTACGTAATATAAGGGCCAAAATCCCCCAAAGATGTAATATGTAAAATCAGAACATGCACCATCGAGTGCAAAAGAAAATAGGGAGAAGCTCAAAAGACGTCCCTAAGGGGATGCAGAGCTGTAATCACCACAAAGGATGACAAAGCTACAAGAAGTCATTCCTAAGGGAGCACAGAGTAAGTTCCGAAGCTCAGGAGTCATTCCTAAGGGAATGCAGAGCCAAATACCACCGAAATATAAGGTGAAGAAGCTCCAAAGTCGTTCCTAAGGGGATGCAGAGCTTAAATGCCACCGAAATATAAGACGAAGAAGCTCCCAAGTCGTTCCTAAGGGGATGCAGAGCTTAAAGACTCCAAAGTCGTTCCTAAGGGGATGCAGAGTCTGGGTGTGGCTTTGTGTGCGTTTGGGACATTTATTTGCACATTACATTACATCATTCATTGCATTCATACAGACATTCATTTAGACATTCGTAGGATCATCATCATCATCATAACATGAAGCACAAACAGAAATACTCCAGCTTCGACGACAGTGCTTCGATGAACACGAAGAAGCTTCGTTTTAAACATATACATTTTATGCAAGGACATGCTTCGTTGTGTACGAAAAGAAGGGAAGGTGTTTTTCGCCTTCGGCTCAAAAGATACGAGTTTCATCCACAGCAAAGCAATTTGTACATGGATGACAAGGTAAAAATATATTACAAGGTATGGACAAACATACATAGTATTGTTCAATTCTCGATTACAATTTTTGCAAAGATAATACAAGTGTTCCTAAGGTCTATACAGGCAGGCCTAAAGAGAAGCTTCAGCAGCCTTCGCAATATGCTTTGGATTATCAACCTTCGGCATCACCATCCTACAGACAAACAATGGTATAAGGTAAAAAATAATTACAAGAATCAAGGCAAGCAACAGGTATAAGTTCCATACCGGTTTAAGCAAGCTTCGGGCTTCATCCCCAGCTAACTCTCGTCCACCCTTAGCCCAAATTTGAGTTATGAATCTGTTTCCAATGCTTCGGGCTTCACTGGGAATATCAATCAAATCTGATGGAGACAGACCAAAGGTTGGTCTATTTACCATCTTCACGTGTGTGCAACTAGCCTTAAAAAATGCGGCAGCTATGCCACGAGAAGCTAGTAGGGCATAGAAGTCACCATGTCCGGCTATCACTTCATCAAGTGCATCAAGTTCATTTTTGATATGTTCGAAGGTATTTGATATGTCCTCAGTCAAAGGGGTAATATCTTCAGAGTTGGCCCCAACCGAGCTGAAGACCTTTTTCAACCGTTGCACGTAGCGGTTGCCAAAATTTACACATGTATCCCGAATGTCTTTCAAAGATTTCTACAGCTTCGAATTTTTGTTAGCTTCGGCTTCATATTTCGCTTGCAGATCTCTCTTCTCTTGTTCGAAGTACTCTAATTGTTCTTTTAAAGCTGCTTGACTTTGAAGAAGCTCCTTGCTTAATTTAGCATTTTCAGCTTGGATTTCTGCAAGCAAGCCCTCTGTTGCTTGAAGTAGAAAGTCTTTCTTCTCCAGAGAAGCTTTGTAATCTTTGATTTTATTTTCCAAGCCCTCGATTATGATTTCATTTTTCTTGTCTTCGAGGTATTGCTGCATTCTTAGTGCCTTACTTAGCAACATACTCTGTAGAAATAAGCCGATATCAGAAAATTTTGCTTCACCACAAAAATGAAAGAAATTTAGCAAAAGGAATTTTACCTTAAAATTGGAGCAAAACATACTGACGACGATATGTTGTCACCGGTAGCCGCTAATGTCAGCTTCAAGCTTCAGGAAACCGACACTCTTCGATAGAGTGTCGATTATCGTTGCCCCGGCACGGTCACGAATCCACCCTAAGGCCCCTTTGTCAATTCCACCAAAGAGCATAGCTCCTGGCTGGTAGCCACAAGATATTCCATATTCCTGTAGCTTCTTCTTTTCGGCCTCAGATAATTCTTGACCTACCAGGTTCCGAAGGTCAAAGTCCCTTTCTCCCGAAGCAGCATCAGCAATCTTCTTCCCTTTGTCAGGCACTGTGGCCATGACCTTCTCTGCATCCGCAACTGTCTCTTCCGTAGCCATGTCCGAGAGATTTTTATCAATCCCTGACAGTGAACTCTTAAGGTTGGCAGCTTCGGCAGCAGCTGCAGCTTCGGCAGAGGTATCAGCTTCGGCAATAGCCTCAGCGCTTGCAATGGGTGTTATTTTGGACGCCGAGGCCGGCGGTGGTGTCCGCTCGATGGCTTGCATGACATTAACAATCCTTCGTTTTTTCTGACCCCTAGTCTTCTCCTTTACAATTGAGGGTTGATCCTTCTACTGTAAAAGTCGTGTTAGTTCTGGTCTGAGAGGACTTAGCAGCTTGATGGGCAAAGATTCAGTCATTACCTTTAAAATCTCTGCTATTTCAGCGGCGGGCGGTGTCAAAGGAGTATCCTCTGTTGCCTTAGTTATCTTCGGCTCCGGAATTTCAGCCTTCCTCTTCTTTGAAACCGCCACCTTCGGTCCAGGAGCAGTTTTTGTTTTCTTTGGAGCTTTTTCAACCTCCTTTACCATTCTAGCAGCTTCCCTACTCAAAATGTTGATAATTCTTTTTCTCTTTACCCCTTCGGCACCTTTGTCAAGCCTTTCGTAATCAGGATATTTAAAATTCAAGGCATCCATCACCCGGTTCAATCTCCGTTTTGGCCGGGTGCCGAAGGCTGTGGTCATCAGTTGGTCTTCCTTTTTGGTATAATTTCCAAGTATCTCATTGCACATTGTCTCGATCATGTCCAGCCACTCTTGGCATGGTTTTCTGAATTGTTTTTCAAATTTGAAGCGGTAAGCAAGTCGAACGAGTTCATGCTTCTTCTCCGCTTCCTTTTTCTTCGGCATTCCCCAGTCACTTGATGTAGGTTATGTACTGTTAGCCAAATATTCATGCACCAAGTCTCTGGTGCTGATCTGCTCAGCTACCACTCTAAATTCCACTTCGGCCAGTTGACAGGGTGACCCCAATTGCATGTCGCATAAAGGCCAGGTCATTCCAAAGTTCAAGCTCAGAGGTCTCATGACCATGGTCATTAGCTTCTCCCTATTTTTTCTCATCAGCCTTCATATAAAACCATTCATTTTTCCAGCCGGTTGGCCACTTTGTGCGGTAGCTGAGGACTGGTGCTTTCGTATCCTTTCGATACGCAAAATTATAACAACCAAAATTTTCGTGAAGACCGTCTGCCCTGGCCTTCGTTTGATAGTGCAACTCATGCACGCGGTAGAAGGCTTCGGCATCTGGGATCATCCCTTGGCTTCGAAGGGCCCAGATAAAGACGCTGATCCTAACAATAACGTTAGGAGTCAACTAATGAAGATATATTTCGAAGTTCTTTAGGACCTCCCCTATCATCTCATTCAGGGGAAATCGCAGCCCCGCTCTGAAGAAGCTCTTGAAAACCACAACTTCATCTTTCTTTGGCTCTAGGGTAGTCTCTTCTCCAGCAAATCGAACAAGTTTGCTTACAGCTTCTCCAAAATAGCCTAGTTTCATGAACAAAGGCATGTCGTCTTCAGACACAGTAGATTTTCCAAAATCTAGATGACTAGGCTTCGATGGGATCAGAATACTGTAGTCTTCTTCGCTCTCAACATCTTCACCCTCAATCACAGTCTGCTCATCTTCGACATTAGAAGTACCTTCGTCAGCTACAATCAGACCTTATCGTTTCATTACTTCTGAAATTGGTGTTGTTTCAGTGGCCTCGGTTTCTTCTCCCTCATGAGACACCCTTGCAGTTGATCGTACTCTAGCCATTTTTATGGATTTTTATAGTTTGACGAAGCTAACCCGTCTGACGAAGCTAACCTTAAACGATGAAGTGTGCTTGAAAGCGCGGCGCAGAAAGCTTTGGCTATGGTTAAATTTTTTAACAGCACAACAGTAAATGAGCCCCCACTGTAAGTGAGCTCATGCACACTAAAAGCAATGCTTAGCTTTAACCATCTCCTTTGGTAAGTCTTACACTTCACATGAGCCCCCACTATAAGTGAGCTCATGCACATTATTCTCCACAACATGTTTAGAGATGAACCTATGTGAGCTCACCCTTGCTGTACTCACATCCCCCTAGTCAATAACAGGTATCGTAGGATGAGGAGCATGAAGGATGTCGTGGTGAGTTTGTGAGAGGTATAGGTCGTCGTCTCCCAGTCAACTATGGTTGCTAGATCGTTGTCTTCGTATGATGTAATTATTTAACTATTTTATACATAACTCCATTATATATTAAAAAGATGTGTCATTCGTTTCTGTACCATGAGTCATCATATGTGTGAGACTTGGTCCTAGCAGACATATGTGGGATTGAAATGCAAGAAAGGTAAGACTTGCATTTGGGTTCAAAAATCTTATGTAACTAACTTGACAGGACCCAACACAAGTTGGGGACCTAAACCCCAAGCCTAAATTTCTTGCAGGTTTATGCATCTGGGGGCTCAAGCTGGATCATTGATAGCGGATGCACAAACCACATGACAGGGGAGAACAAGATGTTCATCTCCTATGTCAAGAATAAGGATTCCCATTGTTGGGGGCCTTTGTCTTCCGAAGGTCCTCAAAAACACGACTAACATGTTTTCTAGAATAGTATACTGTCATAGGAGGCTTCGGCTCTGAGATGAAGGTGTATATGGTATAAAAGGCACGATCTGGAAGAAGGATGAACCGGTTCTGAAGCTGTGGATGGAGAAGCTTCGACTTAGCACAAGGATGGTGATAGAGAATGAAACCGACCTAAAGGGGAAAAGACTGCTTAACCCTCGACAGCTTACCTTTTGGCTAATAGTAAATGTCAGGGACATGAATGTAATTTCGCCCAGGCTGTGTCCTGTGTCTATAAATAGATGAACAGTAACACCGTACTGTTCACGCTAACTTGTAATCACTCGCACGTCACTCTCGGACCTTTACCTTCTGTCAAGCCGAAGGTAAAAATGTGATTTGGTATTGTTAGTGTTTGTTCATGATCATATAATGATAATATGAATAATTTGATGACTTGATATAGTTATTCATGCTTTTTTCATATTTCATATTGTCGGCGTTTCGACCCCGGGGGGTCCCTGGACCGACGAGTAAATTGTCGCCGCGTGTCCCAGCCCAGATGGGTCGGCGCGAGACGGAGCACGAAGGGGGGTAGAAGAGAGGGAGAAAAGGGGAAAACCTGCTGCCTCCGTGTTGTCCTGCGCCTAGGTCGGGTGCGCTTGCAGTAGGGGGTTACAAGCGTCCGCGTGGGGGGAGAGCGAGGGACTCTACGCGTCGTCCCGTCCTCCCGCGCGGCCAACCTCTTCGTAAGAGAGCCTTGGACCTTCCTTTTATAGGCGTAAGGAGAGGGTCCAGGTGTACAATAGGAGGTGTAGCAGTGCACCATCGTGTCTAGCAGAGAGGAGCTAGTGCCCTAAGTACATGCCGTCATGGCAGCCAGAGAGGTTTTGGCACCCTGTTCATGTGATGTCGTGGCCGTCGGAGGAGCGTTGGAGCCTTGCGGAAGGACAGCTGTCAGGGTTGTCGAGTCCTTGCTGACGTCTCTTTGCTTCCGTAAGGGGCTGAGAGCCGCTGTCGTCATGGAGCACGCGGGGCGCCATCATTATCTGTTTACCGGGGCAAGCCAGATGGGACGTCGGTCCTGTTACCCGTAGCCTGAGCTAGCTAGGGATAGGGTAATGATGGCCCCTCCTATGTCGTGGTCGGTCTGAGCCCTGGGTCGGGCGAGGCGGAGGCTCCTCCGAGGTCGGGGTCGAGTCGGTCTTCCGAGGTCGAGGTCGTGTCTGAGCCCTGGGTCGGGCGAGGCGGAGTTCGTCGTCTTCTGGGGCCGAGCCTGAGTCCGAGCCCTGGGGTCGGGCGAGGCGGAGTTCGTCGTCTTCCGGGGCCGAGCCCGAGTCCGAGCCCTGGGGTCGGGAGAGGCAGAGTTTGTCGTCTTCCGGGGCCGAGCCCGAGTCCGAGCCATGGGGTCGGGCGAGGCGGAGTTCGTCGTCTTCCGGGGCCGAGCCCGAGTCCGAGCCCTGGGGTCGGGCGAGGCGGAGTTTCCTATGGCGCCCGAGGCCGGACTTGGCTGCTGTCAGCCTCACTCTGTCGAGTGGCACAGCATTCGGAGCGACGCAGGCAGCGCTGTCTTCTTGTCAGGTCGGTCTATGGAGCGGCGAAGTGACTGCGGTCACTTTCGGCTCTGCTGACTGAAGGGCGCGTGACAGGATAAGGTGTCAGGCCATCCTTGCATTAAATGCTCCTGCGATTTGGTCGGTCGGTATGGCGATCTGGCCAAGGTTGCTTCTTGGCGAAGACTGGGCCTCGGGCGAGCCGAAGGTGTGTACGTCGCTTGAGGGGGTCCTCGGGCGAGACGTGAATCTTCTGGGGTCGGCTGCCCTTGCTCGAGGCTGGGCTCGAGCGAGGCGAGGTCGTGTCCCTTGAGTGGACCGAGCCTTGGCTTAATCGCACCCATCAGGCCTTTGCAGCTTTGTGTTGATGGGGGTTACCAGCTGAGATTAGGAGTCTTGGGGGTACCCCTAATTATGGTCCCCGACAGTAGCCCCCAAGCCTCGAAGGGAGTGTTGATACTCGCTTGGAGGCTTTTGTCGCACTTTTTTGCAAGGGGATCGGCCTTCCTCGGTTGCTTTTTGTTCCAGTGGGTGCGCGCGAGCGCACCCGCCGGGTGTAGCCCCCGAGGCCTCGGAGGAGTAGTTTGACTCCTTTGAGGTCTTAATACGTTTCGTAACGCTTCGGCCGGTCTGGCCGCTCCCTCATGCGAACTGGCTGTAGCCCGGGTGAACAGTCGAGTCCCAAGTTCTCGGGCTGGTATGTTGACGTTGTCAACGGTTTGGCTGGAGCCAGGTTTGCGAGAGCAGCCCCCGAGCCTCCGCACAGAGCGAGACGACGGTCAGGGACAGACTCGACTTTTTACATACACCCCTGCGTCACCTTTCCGCAAGGAGGAGGGGGGAAAGCGCCATGTTGCCCTCGGAGGGCGCCGAACATGGTGTCTCCAGTGAGTTGCTGACGGGTAATCCGAGTGGACGCCCGTGCCCCATTTGTTAGGGGTCAGCTAGTGGCCCGGAGGCGCGCTCCAAAAGTACTTGCGGGTGACTTGCCAGACCCGGTCCCCTTTTGACGGGGTCCGAGGGCTCGATGCCTCCCTCTGATGGGATTTCGTTACAAAATCGTTCCCGTTGGTCTCGGAAATGTCCTAGGGTACCTCGGGAGCGTAGCCCGAGCCTCGGTTATGTATCAAACGTACCCAGGGTCATCCCTCGCTCTGCGTCTGAGGCGGCTGTTGAACCCTTCGGGGGCCAGCCTTCGAACCCCTGACCAGTAGTGGGCGTGGAGCCCGAGTGGCCTGAGGCGGCCGTTGAACCCTTTTGAGGGGCCGGCCTTCGAACCTCTGACCAGTAGTGGGCACGGAGCCCAAGTGCTCTGAGGCGGCTGTTGAACCCTTCCGAGGGGCCAGCCTTTGAACCTCTGATCAGTAGGGGGGCTCAGGGCCCGCTTCCTTCGCGGAGAAGGATCCCTTTCGGAGTATCCCCTTTTTTGACCCCTTAGGCAAGAGAGAAAAAGAGGAAGTGAAAAGGATACGAAATCGAATGACGTGGCGCACCTTTTTTGACGCGGTCATTATGGCGGAGGTGAAGCGTCGCCTGCTTCGCCTGCCAAAGGTGTCGCCTGTCCTGCCGCAGAGTTAATGCGACGGGACGAGTGGTTCACGGGGCGGCCGTTGCGCGTGCGCGAGCCGTTCGAGGAACGGGCGTCTCGCTTTGAGTTTTGAACCTTGCGGCGGGTTCGGGCGAAGTGTTGAATGGGTCTCGCCTGGGCCTTTATATATTCGGGAGAGGGGCTGGTGACGGTTCTTTACTCAGTGGCTTGCCTCCCACTTAGGTTTTCGCAACCCGAGGGAATAGCCAGAGAAAGGAAACCGCACACCCAGTTCCTCCGCCGCCACCTCTTCCGCTTGGTGATGGCCGACCGGGTGACCATTGTTCTGCCGCGCGATCCGTGGCCTTTCTCCACCGTCACGGCGGATGACCTGGAGGCCCTTGTTGCTGAGGGTTTGCTTCGCTCTCTCTCTGGTGACTCGCAGCCGGAGTGGATGGCCCCTTTGAGCGGAGCCGCCCCGTCCCCGCCGCCGGGGTATGTCGTGAGTTTTGTCTCCTTTCACGAGCGGGGGTTCGGAGTGCCGGCAAGCCGTTTTATGTGGGCGATTCTGCATGTCTACGGGGTGGAGCTGCACAACCTTAGTCCCAACTCCATCTCGCAAGCTGCCATCTTTGCGGCGGTTTGTGAAGGATACTTGGGGATTGACCCTCACTGGGACTTGTGGACCCATCTCTTCTCTGCGGAGCTTTTTGCCTCGCCGACGGGGGAAAGAAGGGTCCGCATGGTGGTGCGGGTCGGTGGCTGCATCCTCTAGCTGAGGCAGGCGCGGGCGCTGCAGTACATCCCCGCCGTCCTGGCGTCTTCGAACAAAGGGTGGCAACGCCGGTGGTTCTATCTCCAAAATGACGATGGGAGGCTCCCGTCATTTTCTCAGCGAGTGGTGACCGCCGCCGCTGATAACTGGCGCTACAGGACCCCATGCGACAGACAGAAGAATCTCCAACCCCTTCTGAAGGCCCTGGAGGAGCTGCGTAAAGGAGGGCTCACCGCTGCGGGGGTGGTTGCCGCCATTCATCGCCGGAGGGTGCTCCCTTTGACGGAGCGGCGGCTGCCGCTTTGGGAGATGACACCGGGGGTCGACTTGGAGGGTTCGTGGATGTCCTCGGATCCCCTTCCCATCGAAGACCTCCACAGGCGGGTAGCGGGCACGTTGGGGAAGCCGGACGCCGGCGTCTTTTCCCAGCTCTCGATGCGTCCCGATCGCGGGTGTGTGTCCCTGGTGAGTGTCCGCTCCTTCTTCCTTCTTGTGTCGGATTGCCCTTGGTTCTCACAGCTAAGACCTTTTGTTCATCTCCAGGAGGTGGGGTTTCACAAGCCTTCCCTGCCACCGGTCCCGGAGGACGCGGTGGACCGAGCTGCGCGGAGGGTCGCCGCGGAGAAGAGGAAGGAGAAGAAGGACGTGAAGAAGGCTCAGGCCCGCGAGCGGATGCGGGCTCGGGACGCCTTGGAAAGGCTTCGTCGTCGGCAGGAGAGGGATGGGCTCCCGAGGGAGCCATCACCGGAGACGCCTGATGATGACGACGACGACGATGAAGACGATGATGAAGATGACGACATGGCTGCCCGCCTCGGCCTCAGCCCGGATCTGAGGCTGGGCCAGGGCTCGTCGAGCCAGCCCCCGAGCGGGCTGGCGCCGTCGGTATCCGGGGCCGGGACGTCGAGGTCCCAGTCCGAAGAACGGGGGCAGGCCAAGGGGGTACTTGACCCCTTGGCCGAGGTAGTTGAGGTGACCCCGGGGAGTCAGGCCGAGCCGCCTGTTCCCCAAGAACCATTGCCCGTGCCGACTGCGCATGAGGGCGATCCTCAGGTCGTCGTGGCTGCGTCTGGGCAGTCCGTCCCTCGGGTGCCTAGGGCACCCAAGGCAAGGACGGCACCGAAGCCGGCAGCGGGGCAGACCTTGGTGGTACCTTCGGGGATCGAGGTTCGGGAGACCTCCCCACAGGCGCGACTGATCATGGCCCGGAGTGGGTAAGTGTCTTAGGATATCTTCATCCTAGCTCCTCCTTCGTATGTCCCGACCTTGGTTTTCCTTTTCTCCTTAGCAAGCGGAGGCACGGTTCGACCGGTCTGGCTCCCCGGAAGGTCCTCAAGACGGCGTCGGCTTCCGCAGCTAGTGCCGCGCTAGGCCTCGCCGGCCGGCTGACCTCCTCGCAAGACGCCCACAGCGGGGGGCTCAGGCGGCACCAGTTGTCGTGGGGCGAGCTCCCGAGGCTGATTCCTCTGTCGAAGTGGCCGTCACGCTGGGGGAGGTTGCTGGCGCGGCCGTGGCCTAGGGCTCACCAGACACGCTGCCGGCGCTGGCGCCGGCTGCTACCGAGGTCGTTGCTGTTCTGGCCGTGAAGCCACCCGTCGCCGCCGATGTTGAGATGGCCGAGGCGTCGCCACTTGGCGCCTTGGAGGAGGGAGGTGCGGAGCCGCGACCCGCCCCGTCGAGCGGCAGCCTTGTCCCCGCGTGGCACAGTTCCGAGGGGCGGCGCCAGTTGCTTCGGTTCCGGACCCGTGGGGCCTCGGATCCCCTCTTCGTTCTTGACGATGAGCGGGAGGAGCAGTCTTGGGACGGGCTTCGTGAGTGTGCCGAGGCAACAGTGGGATCGCTTCGGTCGACCTTGGAGGTCCTTTGCAGGGATGTTCCCAAGATCCTCCAGGTAATGATTTCAGGCATACCTTTCTCGTGATTAAGGCGCTCTTTGTGACGCCCCGCTTCCTTCCCTCAGGATCTGACGGATCTGAGCACCGCCAAGTCGTCGTTCATCCGCCGCGAGGTTGATGTCTGGGGTTCGCTGCGGTCCCTGAGGACCACGCTTGCCAGTGCTACCGCGCGCCTCTCCCAACAGGGCGCCGAGGTGGTGGACCTTTGGTTGCTCTGTGCCGATCTGGGAGCGGAGGCGGCGGCGGCACGCGCAGAGGCGCAGCGGCGGCAGTCGGAGCTTGACCAAGTCACCAGCGAGCGGGACCAATCTTGGGGCCGGGCCGACGAGGCCGAAAGCCGAGCTAAGGCTCTTGGAGTCCAGTTAGCCGAGGCGTCTGCTCGGGCTGGAGCCCTTGCAGCAGACCTCGCCGTGGCCCAAGCTGCATCCTCGGAGCAGCGTGCCCGAGCCGAAGGTATGTCTCGGCTGTTTTAAGACTTTGTTTCAGCTCGGTTCCTCAACTCGTGTTTGAGGTCTTCCGCTTCGGCTGTTCGCAGAGCTCGAGTCTGCCCTTGATAAGTCCACCAAGGCGCTTGCTCAGGCGGCCGAGCAGAGGGAAACCGACCACGCGGCCATGTTCGAGGCCATCTTGGCCTTCTGCCGAGTCTTTGGCTTCGACGACGTCCCCTCGGGAAGCTCCCCTCAAAGTCGCCTGCAAGCCTTGGGTGACCATGCGCGTGGCAGACTTCACGAGGCGCTGCATCACGGCGTCAGGCGGGCCTTCGCCGTGCTCGCTTCCCACTATGACGTGGATCTGGAGCGGGTCAGCGAGTGGTATTGCCTCCCCGACGAAGATGAAGCCGCCCTGGCCGAAGTCCAGAGGCTTGACGCGGCCGCCGCGGGCCCAAGCACGGTGCTGGCAACCACCTTCGAGGCAGAGATCCTCCCGCTTGTGCCGTCATCCGAGGCCGGGGCGGATCTTATCGAGGGTGGAGACGAAGCCGAGGGCGCGGCTCCTTCTCCGGGCGACGCCTGATCCTGCCGGAGCAGTTTTCTTTGAATGCATATGTGTCTTTTGCAGCCGCCGAGGCCCGGACACTTTATTATCGTAATATAAGATTGTGTTTCTTTTCCTTCCGTTTTGCGTATCCGGACCCGTTTGTCAGTAGCAGGGTAGCTTGCCCAAGTAAGAGTCATTTTTCGTGGTAGGCGACGAGTGAGGTATCCGTATCCCAGAGGTGTAGGAGTCCCTCGGCTCGGTCGGCCTTGCCACTTACATGCACCCTTATTCGTTTCTTGGGGTCCTGTTACTGACATAGCCGGGGGACGCGAAAGCTTTTTGATGGAAGTCTTTTTTGAGGAAAATTTTGACGCAGAGGGGGGGTCCCCCCTTCTAGCCCCCGAGGGAGGGTCGGGCTTTACCGAGGCAAGGCTGACCCTTCCTTGATGGTTAGACTTTGTGTGTGAACGAGGTGTACGAATGACTTGAAAGCATCTTAAGGGTAGAAGCGACGTAGCTGTTGGATGTTCCAAGCGTTGCTGTAGACCTCGCCTTGGCTGTTGGCCAGCTTGTATGTCCCGGGCTTCAGAACCTTGGCGACGACGAATGGCCCTTCCCAGGGAGGCGTGAGCTTGTGCCGCCCTCAGGCGTCTTGTCGCAGCCGAAGCACCAGGTCGCCCACTTGGAGGTCTCGGGACCGAACCCCTCGGGCGTGGTAGCGTCGCAGGGACTGCTGGTACCGCGTCGAGTGTAGTAAGGTCATGTCCCGAGCCTCTTCGAGCTGGTCCAGTGAGTCTTCTCGGTCGGTCTGGTTTCTTCGGTTGTCGTACACCCTCGTCCTTGGGGAACCATATTCTAAGTCCGTGGGCAAGATGGCCTTGGCCCCATAGACTAGAAAGAACGGTGTGAAGCCCGTGGCTTGGCTCGGCGTTGTCCTCAGACTCCAGACCACCGAGGGGAGTTCCTTCATCCATCGCCTTCCGAACTTGTGGAGGTCGTTGTAGATCCTCGGTTTGAGTCCTTGCAGAATCATGCCGTTGGCACGTTCCACTTGCCCATTCGTCATGGGGTGAGCCACGGCGGCCCAGTCCACCCAGATGTGGTGATCCTCGCAGAAGTCCAGGAACTTTCTGCCGGTGAACTGGGTGCCGTTGTCGGTGATGATGGAGTTCGGGACCCCAAAGCGATGGATGATGTTGGTGAAGAATGCCACCGCCTGTTCAGACCTGATGCTGTTCAGGGGTCGGACCTCGATCCACTTGGAGAATTTGTCGATGGCGACCAGCAGGTGCGTGTAGCCCCCGGGTGCCTTCTGCAAGGGACCGACGAGGTCCAGTCCCCACACAGCAAATGGCCAGGTGATGGGTATTGTCTGCAGAGCCTGAGTGGGCAGGCGGGTCTGCTTTGCGTAGAATTGACACCCTTGGCTGGCGCGGACAATTCTAGTGGCGTCAGCCACCGCGGTCGACCAGTAGAAACCTTGTCGGAAGGCGTTTCCAACAAGGGCTCGGGGCGCTGCGTGATGACCGCAAGCCCCTGAGTGTATTCCTCGTAAGAGCTCCTGGCCTTCGGCGGTGGATATGCACCGCTGGAGGATGCCGGAGGGGCTGCGGTGGTAGAGCTCCTTCCCGTCACCCAGTAAGACGAACGACTTGGCACGCCGCGCCAGTCGCCGAGCCTCGGCTCGGTCGAGGGGCAGCTCTCCTTGGTGGAGATATTGCAGGTACGGGGTCTGCCAGTTTCAATTAGGCTGGACCCCATTCCGCTCTTCCACGACGCACAGTGCCTCACCCTCGGGGGCCGAGGGTGCCTCGGGCCGAGCCAAGGGCGCCTCGGGCTGTGCCGAGGGTGCCTCGGGCTGAGCCGAGGGTGCCCCGGGCTGGGCCGAGGCCTTCTCGGGCTCGGGCGTGTCATCGTCTTGACTGAGGGTTGATGTAGGTCTCGGGAGAAGACGTCCGGGGGAACCGTTGTCCGCTTCAAGGCTATCTTAGCCAGCTCGTCCGCAGTCTCGTTGTGTTGTCGGGCGATGTGGTTGAGCTCGAGCCCGTAGAACTTGTCCTCCAAGCGCCGAACCTCATCGCGGTAGGCTTCCATCTTCGGGTCGTGGCAGTGGGAGTTCTTCATAACTTGGTCGATGACGAGCTGCGAGTCGCCGCGAGCGTCGAGGCGTCGCGAGCGTCGAGGCGTCGGACCCCTAGCTCAATGGCGATGCGCAACCCGTTGACCAGAGCTTCGTACTCAGCCACGTTGTTGGACGCCGGGAAATGGAGGCGCAGCACGTAGCGTAGGTGTTTCCTGAGGGGTGAGATGAAGAGCAGGCCCGCGCCTGCCCCTGTTTTCATCAGCGACCCATCAAAAAACATGGTCCAGAGTTCCGGCTGGATCGGAGGCGCCGGGAGCTAGGTGTCGACCCATTCAGCCACAAAGTCCGCCAAGACTTGGGACTTGATGGCCTTTCGAGGGGCGAACGAGATCGTCTCGCCCATGATTTCCACCGCCCACTTTGCAATCCTACCCGAGGCCTCTCGGCACTGGATGATCTCCCCCAGGGGGAAGGATGACACCATAGTCACCGGATGAGACTCGAAGTAGTGTCGCAACTTCCGTCGCGTCAGGATCACCGCGTACAGCAGCTTCTGAATTTGCGGGTAGCGGATCTTGGTCTCGGATAGTACCTCACTGATGAAGTAAACCGGCCTCTGGACGGGCAATGCATGCCCTTCTTCTTGTCTCTCAACCACGATCGCGGCGCTGACCACCTGAGTGGTAGCGGCGACGTAGATCAAGAGGGCTTCTCCGGCGGCGGGGGGCACCAAGATGGGCGCGTTCGTAAGGAGCGCCTTCAGGTTCCCGAGGGCTTCCTCGGCCTCGGAGGTCCAAGTGAAGCACTCGGTCTTTCTTAAGAGGCGGTACAGAGGTAGGCCTCTTTCGCCGAGGCGCGAGATGAAGCGGCTCAGAGCCGCAAGGCATCCCATGACCCTCTGTACGCCTTTCAAGTCCTTGATGGGCCCCATGTTGGTGATGGCCGCGATTTTCTCCGAGTTGGCCTCGATGCCCTACTTGGAGACGATGAACCCCAAGAGCATGCCTCGGGGGACTCCGAAGACACACTTCTCGGGATTGAGTTTTATGCCTTTCGCCTTGAGACACCGGAATGTCGTTTCAAGGTCAGAAAGGAGGTCGGAGGCTTTCCTCGTCTTGACTACGATGTCATCGACATAAGCCTCGACCGTTCGACCAATGTGTTCGCCGAACACGTGGTTCATGCACCTTTGGTACGTCGCACCCGCATTCCTCAAACCAAATGGCATAGTAACATAGCAGTACATGCCAAAAGGTGTGATGAAAGAAGTCGCGAGCTGGTCGGACTCTTTCATCCTGATTTGGTGATACCCTGAGTAGGCATCGAGGAAAGACAGGGTTTCGCATCCCGCAGTGGAATCCATGATTTGATCGATGCGAGGCAGAGGAAAGGGAACTTTTGGGCATGCTTTGTTTAGACCAGTGTAGTCTACACACATCCGCCATTTCCCTCCTTTCTTTCTCACAAGCATGGGGTTGGCAAGCCATTCGGGATGGAATACCTCTTTGATGAACCCTGCGGCCATCAGCTTGTGGATCTCCTTGCCTATGGCTCTGCGCTTTTCTTCGTCGAATCGGCGCAGAGGTTGCTTCGCGGGTCGGGCTCCAGCTCGGATATCCAGCGAGTGCTCGGCGACATCCCTCGGTATGCCAGGCATGTCCGAGGGACTCCACGCGAAAACTTTGGCGTTTGCGTGGAGAAAGTCGATGAGCGCTGCTTCCTATTTGGGGTCAAGCTCGGAGCCGATCCGGATCTGCTTGGAGGCGTCGTTGCTGGGGTCGAGTGGGACGGACTTAACCGTCTCCGCTGGCTCAAAGTTGCCGGCATGGCGCTTCACGTCTGGCGCCTCCTTGGAGAGGCTCTCCAGGTCGGCGATGAGGGCCTCAGATTCGGCGAGGGCCTCGGCATACTCCACGCACTCTACATCGCATTCGTACGCGTGTCGGTACGTGGGGCCGACGGTGATGACCCCGTTGGGGCCCGGCATCTTGAGCTTGAGGTAGGTGTAGTTGGGGATGGCCATGAACTTGGCGTAGCATGGCCTCCCCAGTACTGCGTGGTAGGTTCCTCGGAACCCGACCACCTCGAACGTGAGGGTTTCCCTTCTGAAGTTGGAGGGAGTCCCGAAGCAGACGGGCAGATCGAGTCGTCCGAGGGGTTGGACGCGTTTCCCGGGGATGATCCCGTGAAAAGGCGCCGCAGCGGCCCGGACCGAGGATAGATCGATCTGTAGGAGCTCGAGGGTCTCGGCGTAGATGATGTTGAGGCTGCTGCCTCCGTCCATGAGGACCTTGGTGAGCCTGACGTTGCCGATGACGGGGTCGACAACGAGCGGATATTTCCCCGGGCTCGGCACACGGTCGGGGTGATCGCCCTGGTCGAAGGTGATGGGCTTGTCGGACCAGTCTAGGTAGACTGGCGCCGCCACCTTTACCGAGCAGACCTCCCGACGCTCTTGCTTGCGGTGTCGAGCCGAGGCGTTCGCCGCTGGCCCACCATAGATCATGAAGCAGTCGCGGACCTCGAGGGACTCCTCTGCCATGTGACCCTCCTTCTTGTCGTCGTGGTGGGCCCTGCCACCCTCCGCAGGTGGCCCGGCCCTGTGAAAGTGACGCCGAAGCATGGCGCATTCCTCAAGGGTGTGCTTGACGGGTCCCTGATGATAGGGGCACGGCTCCTTGAGCATCTTGTCGAATAGATTGGCGCCTCCGAGAGGTTTCCGAGGGTTCTTGTACTCAGTGGCGACAACAAGGTCCGCGTCGGCGGCGTCGCGTTTCGCTTGCGACTTCTTCTTGCCTTTCTTCTTGGTGCCACGCTGAGCGGACGCCTCGGGAACATCTTCCGGCTGGCGGCCCTGGGGCTGCTTGTCCTTCCGGAAGATGGCCTCAACCGCCTCCTGGCCAGACGCGAACTTGGTGGCGATGTCCATCAGCTCGCTCGCCCTGGTGGGGGTCTTGCGACCCAGCTTGCTCACCAGATCGCGGCAGGTGGTGCCGACGAGGAACGCGCCGATGACATCTGAATCGGTGACGTTGGGCAGCTCGGTGCGCTGCTTTGAGAATCGCTGAATGTAGTCCCAGAGAGACTCTCCCGGCTGCTGGCGGTAGCTTCGGAGATCCCAGGAGTTCCCAGGGCGCACGTACGTGCCCTGGAAATTACCGGCGAAGGCTTGGACCAGGTCGTCCCAGTTGGAGATCTGCCCGGAGGCAGATGCTCCAGCTAGGCCCAAGCGGAGTCGGAGAGGAACAGGGGGAGGTTGCGGATGATGAGGTTGTCATCGTCCGTTCCACCTAATTGGCAGGCCAGCCGGTAGTCCGCGAGCCACAGTTCCGGCCTTGTCTCCCCCGAGTACTTTGTGATGGTAGTCGGGGTTCGGAACCGGGTCAGGAACGGCACTCGTCGTATGGCTCGGCTGAAAGCCTGTGGGCCGGGTGGTTCGGGCGAGGGACTCCGATCCTCCCCGCTGTCGTAGCGTCCCCCACGCCTGGGGTGGTAGCCTCGGCGCACCCTCTCATCGAGGCAGGCTCGATGGTTGCGGTGGTGGTGCTCGTTGCCGAGGCGTCCCGGGGCTGTAGGCGCTGTGTTGCGCGTGCGCCCGGTGTGGACCGAGGCTTCCCGCACGAATCGGGAAGTCGCGGCGCGGTGCTCCGAGGGGTATCCCTGCCTTCGGGAGGCAGAGCTCTCGGCCCGTCGGACCGCGGCATCCTCCAGGAGATTCTTGAGCTCTCCCCGGATCCGTCGCCCTTCGGTGGTTGATGGTTCCAGCATTGCGCGGAGAAGTATCGCTGCTGCAGCCACGTTCTGGCCGACCCCACTGGAAGCCGGTGGTGGCCTTGCCCTGACGTCGTCGGCGATGCGGAGCTGGATGCCCTGGGGCAGATGACGCGCTTCTCCGGCCGGAGCTTGGTCTACCCATTCCTGCCCAATGTTCCGGCGGAGCGGCTCAAGTGTTCCTGCCCCCTCGTCGAGCCTGGCCAGCATCTCGCGGATTTGCTCGAGCTGTGCGTCCTGACCCCCCGCAGGGACTGGGACCACAGCTAGCTCCCGAAGGATGTCAACGCGAGGCGTAGGCCTAGGGGGATCACCGTTTTTTCGGTATACCAAGATGGTTGCCTTCGTCGGGACCCCCTAGATCGACGTGGAAACATTCACGACTTGGGCCGCAGTCTCCGTCGCCGAAGCTGCGACTACCGTCGGAACAATCGGAGAGGCAGTAGTCGCATGCGGTCATGAAGTCCCGCATGGCACTGGGGTTACCGAGCCTGGAGAAATCCCAACCAAAGTCGGGCTCGTCATCTTCCTCGGAACCCAAGGGTCCGTAGGTCGAGACGGCCGTCAGCCGGTCCTAGGGTGACCGCATATGATACCCCAGAGGGTTAGTGCATGCCTTTATGAAGGCTTCCACCAAAGCGGGGTCGCTTGGTGGGTCGAGGCCGAATCCAAAAGGCATGAGACGGGAATCGGTCGGTACCTCTTGGTCGACAGGTGGTGACGTTGTCACGTCAGGGGCGGACTGCACCGTTGTCTCAGGTACGAGGGTGACGCCCAGCAAGTCCTTCGCGAGCATGCTGGCGTCGTCCGTCCGCTTGCAGTTGGCGTGTTGCGGGGAAACGGCGCTCGTCTTCGTCTCAGACGCGAGGTCGACGCCCGACGTGTCCCCCGTCGGGGCGCCGGCACCATCGACTCGCTCGACAGCCGATGAGGTGCCGCCTCCTGCTCGGCCACGGTTGCCCCGCCTCCTCCTCCTCCGGCGGGGAAGGTGACGGGACAAACTCGGATGTTGTTCTTCCACCTCGTGGGGAAGACGTCGTCGATTCCGCCGCCGGCGGGTGGGTTGTCGGCCGCCACTGTCGCCGTCGCGCGGTGGAGGAAGGAGTATCATGTTGTAGCTGCCGTCGAGGGACATGAACTCAAGACTCCCGAAACGGAGCATCGTCCCGGGTTGGAAAGGTTGCTGGAGACTACCCATCTGGAGCTTGACAGGGAGCTATTCGTCAACACGGAGTAGGCCCCTACCTGGCACGCCAACTGTCGGCGTTTCGACCCTGGGGGTCCCTGGACCGACGAGTAAATTGTCGCCGCGTGTCCCAGCCCAGATGGGTCGGCGCGAGACGGAGCACGAAGGGGGTACAAGAGAGGGAGAAAAGGGGAAAACCCGCGGCCTCCGTGTTGTCCTGCGCCTAGGTCGGGTGCGCTTGCAGTAGGGGGTTACAAGCATCCGCGTGGGGGAGAGCGAGGGACTCTACGTGTCGTCTCGTCCTCCCGCACGGCCAACCTCTTCGTAAGAGAGCCCTGGACCTTCCTTTTATAGGCGTAAGGAGAGGGTCCAGGTGTACAATAGGAGGTGTAGCAGTGCGCCATCATGTCTAGGAGAGAGGAGCTAGTGCCCTAAGTACATGTCGTCGTGGCAGCCAGAGAGGTTTTGGCACCCTGTTCATGTGATGTCGTGGCCGTCGGAGGAGCGTTAGAGCCTTGCGGAAGGACAGCTATCGGGGCTGTCGAGTCCTTGCTGACGTCTCTTTGCTTCCGTAAGGGGCTGAGAGCCGCCGTCGTCATGGAGCACGTGAGGCACCATCATTATCTGTTTACTGGGGCGAGCCAGATGGGACGCCGGTCCTGTTATCCGTAGCCTGAGCTAGCTAGGGATAGGGTAATGATGGCCCCTCCTGTGTCGTGGTCGGTCCGAGCCCTGGGTTGGGCGAGGCGGAGGCTCCTCCGAGGTCGGGGTCGAGTCGGTCTTCCGAGGTCGAGGTCGTGTCCGAGCCCCAGGTCGGGCGAGGCGGAGTTCGTCGTCTTCCGGGGCCGAGCCCGAGTCCGAGCCCTGGGGTCGGGCGAGGCGGAGTTCGTCGTCTTCCGGGGCCGAGCCCTGGGGTCGGGCGAGGCGGAGTTCATCGTCTTCCGGGGCCGAGCCCGAGTCCGAGCCCTGGGGTCGGGCGAGGCGGAGTTTCCTATGGCGCCCGAGGCCGAACTTGGCTGCTGTCAGCCTCACTCTATCGAGTGGCACAGCAGTCGGAGCGACGCAGGCGGCGCTGTCTTCTTGTCAGGCCGGTCAGTGGAGCGGCGAAGTGACTGCGGTCACTTTCGGCTCTGTCGACTGAAGGGCGCGTGACAGGATAAGGTGTCAGGCCATCCTTGCATTAAATGCTCCTACGATTTGGTCGGTCGGTGTGGCGATCTGGCCAAGGTTGCTTCTTGGCGAAGACTGGGCCTCGGGCAAGCCGAAGGTGTGTACGTCGCTTGAGGGGGTCCTCGGGCGAGACGTGAATCTTTCGGGGTCGGCTGCCCTTGCCCGAGGCTGGGCTCGGGCGAGGCGAGGTTGTGTCCCTTGAGTGGACCGAGCCTTGGCTTAATCGCACCCATCAGGCCTTTGCAGCTTTGTGCTGATGGGGGTTACCAGCTGAGATTAGGAGTCTTGGGAGTACCCCTAATTATGGTCCCCGACACATATATCCCTGTTTATATTCTTGCATATTGAAGTGATGAAGGTATGCCCTTCATGACCTTCGTCTGAAGATCATTATATCCTAAAGGAGATAATGCTTCGAAGGACGAAGGTCTTTAATCATTAACATTTGTGTTGCCTTGTTCTTAACTCATAGCATTCGAGAACAAGTGACCAACTTGTTCTTAACTCATAGCATTTGAGAACAACTGACCAACACCCATGACACGGTTATCCTTGGAGATGGGGACCAAGGCAATGTAAAGGTGATAGGTAAAATAGCGATTACTACCGAGCATTCCATTTCTAATGTCTTTTTGGTAGAATCACTTGGATATAATTGGCTACCTTTCAGTCAGCTATGTCATATGGGATATAATTGTTTATTTACAAATGTTGATGTAAATGTCTTTAGAAGTGATGGCTCATTAGTAACGATAAGATTTATTTAGTAAATTTTAGTAAAGAAGATGCTGATCTAGATGCATGTTTACTTGCTAAGACTAACATAGGCTGGCTTTGGCATCGCCGTCTAGCACATGTAGGGATGAAGAACTTCATAAGCTTCTAAAGGGAGAACATGTGTTAGGACTAACCGATGTCTGTTTTGAGAAAGACAGACCTTGTGCAGTGTGTCAAGCAGGAAAACAAGTGGGAACAAGTAATACAAGCAAGAATGTGATGACGACGTCAAGACCATTGGAGCTTCTCCATATAGATCTCTTTGGACCCGTTGCTTATCTTAGCATCGGGAGAAGTAAGTATGGTCTTGTTATTGTTGATGACTATTCTCGCTTCACTTGAGTATTCTTTCTGCAGGATAATCTAAAACCGAAGAAACCCTCAAGAGTTTCCTAAGACGGGCTCAAAATGAGTTTGAGCTAAAAGTGAAGAAAATCAGGAGCGACAATGGATCTGAGTTTAAAAATCTTCAAGTGGGGGAATATCTTGAGGAGGAAGGCATCAAGCATGAGTTCTCCACTCCCTATACACCACAGCAAAACAGTGTAGTGGAGAGGAAGAACAAGACGCTCATTGATATGGCAAGAATGACGCTGGAGAATACAAGACGCCGGAGCAGTTTTGGTCGAAAGCCGTAAATACGGCCTGCCACGCCATAAACCATCTCTATCTTTACCGCCTCCTCAAGAAGACGACATATGAAATCCTAACCGGTAACAAACCCAATGTTTCTTATTTTTGTGTATTTGGGAGCAAATGCTACATCTTGGTCAAGAAAGGTAGACATTCAAAGTTTGCTCGCAAAGCCGTTGAAGGGTTTTTACTTGGTTATGATTCAAATACAAAAGCATATAGGGTCTTTAACAAATCTTTGGGTTTAGTTGAAGTCACTAGTGATGTTGTATTTGATGAGACTAATGGCTCTCCTAGAGAGCAAGTTGATCTTGATGACATAGATGAAAACGAGGTTCCGACGGCCGCAATGAGGACTATGACAATAGGCGATGTGCGACCACAGGAACAACAAGTGCAAAATCAACCTTCTTCCTCAACGATGGTGCAACCCCCAACTCAAAATGAGGAACATGTACCTCAAGACGATGGCATGGATCAAGGGGGAGAACAAGAACATGTAGACAAGGAGGAGGAAGAAATACCACATGCACCTCCAACCCAAGTCCACACCAATATTCATAGGGACCATCTGGTGGATCAAATCCTTGGTGACAATAGCAAGGCAGTTACTACGCATTCACGTATTGCTAATTTTTGTGAGCACTACTACTTTGTTTATTCTATTGAGCCTTTCAGGGTAGAAGAAGCCTTGTAGGATCCGGACTGGGTATTGGCCATGCTGGAGGAGCTAATCAACTTCAAGAGAAATGAAGTGTGGAGTTTGGTGCCATGTCCGAAGCAAAATGTTGTGGGAACCAAGTGGGTCTTTTGTAACAAACAAGACGAGTACGGAGTGGTGACAAGAAATAAGGCGAGACTTGTGGCAAAAGGTTATGCCCAAGTCATAGGTTTTTATTTTGAGGAGAATTTTGCTCCTCTAGCTAGGCTTGAGTCTATTTGAATACTATTAGCCTATATTGCTCACCATTCTTTTAAGCTCTATCAAATGGACGTGAAGAGCCCTTTCCTTGACGGGCCAATCAAGGAGGAGGTATACGTGGAGCAACCCCTGGCTTCGAGGATGATAGGTACCCCTACCATGTATATAAGCTATCTAATGCACTCTACGGACTTAAGCAAGCCCCAAGAGCATGGTGTAACACCCTGAATTTGGGGGTATAAAATTTCTTCTCTAATATCTACCAAATTTAGGTGTTACCCCTTTTTCTTCTCTATATAGATTTATTCTCTCTTCCTTTTAATAGAGTTGGTTTTTTTATTTGAGAGATGTGTTATTTCTTTAGTATATTAAAACCTGGGGGAGACATAAATTGTTGCATCATGCTAAGCTTAAACTTCATTTTTGGTTGATGCACATTGTCGGCGTTCCGAGACCGGGGGGTCCCTGGGCCGACGAGTGAATGTCGCCGCGTGCCCCAGCCCAGATGGGTCGAGCGCGAGGGCGAGCGCGAAGGGGGGAGAGCGAGGCGGCCGGAGACCGGCGTGAGAGAGGTGGGAATCCCGCGGCCTTCGTGTTCGTCTCGCGCCCAGGTCGGGTGCGCTTGCAGTAGGGGGTTACAAGCGTCCACGCGGGAGAGGGAGCGAGCGGCTCCAGGCGAGCGCCTGTTCTCGTCCTCGTCCCCGCGCGGCCAACCCTCTCTAAGAGGGCCCTGGTCCTCCCTTTTATAGATGTAAGGAGAGGATCCAGGTGTACAATGGGGGGTGTAGCAGGGTGCTACGTGTCTAGCGGAGGTGAGCTAGCGCCCTAGGTACATGCCGTTGTGGCAGCCGGAGAGATCTTGGCACCCAGCTGGTGTGATGTCGTGGCCGTCGAAGGAGCGATGGAGCTTGGTGGAGGGACAGCTGTCGGAGCGGTTGAGCCCTTGCTGACGTCCTCTTGCTTCCGTAAGGGGGCGGAGAGCCGCCGTCGTCACAGAGCATGCGGGGCGCCATCATTGCCTATCTGGCGGCGCGAGCCAGATGGGACGCCGGTCTTGTTCCCTGCGGCCCGAGTCAGCTCGGGGTAGGGTGATGATGGCACCTCCTATCGACGTGGCTGGTCTACGCCCTAGGTTGGGCGATGTGGAAGCTTCTCCGAAGCCGAGGTTGAGTCCGAGCCCCCGGGTCGGGCGAGGCAGAGATCGTCGTCTTCTGGGGCCGAGCCCAAGTCCGAGCCCTGGGTCGGGCGAGGCAGAGATCGTCGTCTTCTGGGACTTAGCCCGAGTCCGAGCCCTGGGTCGGGCGAGGCGGAGATCGTCGTCTTCTGGGACTTAGCCCGAGTCCGAGCCCTGGGTCGGGCGGAGCGGAGTTCACCGTCTTCCGGGACTTAGCCCAAGTCGAGCCCTGGGTCGGGCGGAGCGGAGTTCGCCGTCTTCCGGGACTTAGCCCGAGTCCGAGCCCTGGGTCGGGCGGAGTTCGCCGTCTTCCGGGACTTAGCCCGAGTCCGAGCCCTGGGTCGGGCGGAGCGGAGTTCGCCGTCTTCCGGGACTTAGCCCGAGTCCGAGCCCTGGGTCGGGCGAAGCGGAGTTCACCGTCTTCCGGGACTTAGCCCGAGTCCGAGCCCTGGGTCGGGCGAAGCGGAGTTCGCCGTCTTCCGGGACTTAGCCCGAGTCCGAGCCCTGGGTCGGGCGGAGTTCGCCGTCTTCCGGGACTTAGCCCGAGTCCGAGCCCTGGGTCGGGCGGAGCGGAGTTCGCCGTCTTCCGGGACTTAGCCCGAGTCCGAGCCCTGGGTCGGGCGAAGCGGAGTTCGCCGTCTTCCGGGACTTAGCCCAAGTCCGAGCCCTGGGTCGGGCGAAGTGGAGCTTCCTATGCTGCCTCCGACAGGGCCTGACCGCTTGTCAGTCTTACTCTGTCCAGTGGCACTGTAGTCGGTGTGGCGTAGGCGGCGCTGTCCTTTCGTCAGGCCGGTCAGTGGAGCGGCGAAGTGACGGCGGTCACTTCGGCTCTGCCGGCGGGGGGTGCGTGCCAGGATAAGGGTGTCAGGCCACCTTTGCATTAAATGCTCCTGCGACTTGGTCGGTCGGTGCGGCGACTTGGTCAGGGTTGCTTCTTAGCGAAGGCAGGGCCTCGGGCGAGCCGGGAATATGTTTGCCGCTAAAAGGGGGGCCTCGGGCGAGACGGAAACCCTCCGGGGTCGGCTGCCCTTGTCCGAGGCTAGGCTCGGGTGAGGCGTGATCGTGTCCCTCGAATGGACTGATCCCTGACTTAATCGCACCCATCAGGCCTTTGCAGCTTCATGCTGATGGGGGTTACCAGCTGAGAATTAGGAGCCTTGAGGGTACCCCTAATTATGGTCCCCGACAGTAGCCCCCGAGCCTCGAAGGGAGTGTTTGCACTCGCTTGGAGGCTTTCGTCGCACCTTTTTGCAAGGGGGCCAGCCTTTCTCGGTTGCGTTTTGTTCCGGTGGGTGCGCACGAGCGCACCCGCCGGGTGTAGCCCCCGAGGCCTCGGAGGAGTGGTTTCACTCCTTCGAGGTCTTACTGCCTCACGTAGTGCTTCGGCTGGTCTGGTCGTTCCCTCATGCGAACTGGCCATAGCCCAGGTGTACGGTCGGGTCCCAAGTTCTCGGGCTGGTATGTTGACGCTGTCAACGGTTCGGCCGGAGCCGGGTTTGCGAGAGCAGCCCCCGAGCCTCTGCACAGAGCGAGAGGGCGGTCAGGGGTAGACTCGGCTTTTTTACATACGCCCCTGCGTCGCCTTTCCGCAAGGAGGAGGGGGGAAAGCGCCATGTTGCCCTCGATGGGCGTCGAACATGGTGTCTCCGACGAGCTGCAAGCGGGTAATCCGAGTGGACGTCCGTGCCCCGTTCGTTAGGGGTCGGCTAGGGGCCCAGAGGCACACCCAAAAGTACCTGCGGGTGATCTGCCAGACCCGATCCCCTGGCGACGGGGTCCGAGGGCTCGATGCCTCCCTCTGGTGGGATTCTGTTACAAGATCGTTCCTGCCGGTCTCGGAAATGTCCTAGGGTACCTCGGGAGCGCAGCTCGAGCCTTGGTTATGTATCGAACGTACCCATGGTCATCCCTCGCTCGGCGTCTGAGGCGGCTGTGAACCCTTCGGGGGCCAGCCTTCGAACCCCTGATCAGTATTGGGCGCGGAGCCCGAGTAGCCTGAGGCGGTCGTTGAACCCTTTCGAGGGGCCGGCCTTCGAACCCCTGACCAGTAGTGGGTGTAGGGCCCACGCGATCTGAAGCGGATGTTGAACCCTTCCGGGGGGCCAGCCTTCGAACCTCTGATTAGTAGGGGGGGCTCGGAGCCTGGTTCCTTCTCGGGGAAGGATCCTTTTCGGGGTATCCCCCTTTCCCGGTCCCTGTTGCAAGAGAGAGAAAGAGGAAAAACGGAAAAGGATACGAAATCGAACGACGCGGCGTACCTTTTTGGACGCGTTCGTTTTGGCGAAGGGGAAGCGTCGCCCACTTCTCTTGCCAGAGGCGCCGCGTGTCCTGTCGCGGAGTTAACGTGATGGGGCGAGTGGTTGGAGAGGCGACCGTTGCGCGCGCGAGCCGTTCGAGGAACGGATCACGGGCGCGTCGTCTTCACGCCGCGGGAGAGGGTTCTCTCGCTGCCCCCAGATGGGACGTAAGCTTGGCTGACGACGCGACCGCTGCGCCTGCTCGCCTGCCACCGCCATTACTGTCGGCCCACTTCTGGCCGTGTTGACCATCGCGCTAGGCTAGCACTGCTGGGCCGCGCGCCGGGTCGCCTCGAGTCGCGGTATTGGTTCCGCAGTCGAGGAGGTGCGGTGGTGGCGCGGGTGGCGATGCAGTTACTCACACGTAGCAAACGGTGCACCGGTTGCACGACGCGTGGGCCTGGGCCTCTATGCCGGGCGTGTTGGGAGTCAGAGGAGCGCGCCCACTTGGCGCGGTTGCATGCCGCCTGCATGGCTGCCCACCCTTTCGCCCGTTGGTCTGGGCAAAAGTGGAGGGTCGCTTGTAACCGCTGGGCGGTTGTGTGCACCGCGCGCGGCGGTTTGGCTTCTTCTGCCCTGAGTTGGCTTGCATGACGTGTGGGACCCAGCCCCCGCGCTGTAGGGGAGGACCTTGGAGTGTGTTGGAGAAGACTCAGCCCGTGACGGCTGGGGACGCAAGTAGGGAGAACCGTCCTTAAAAGGAGGGTGATGTCACACCCGGTTTCAGAAGGCAAACCGAATGCGAACTATGTACGTGCCAGGATCAGAATTCACGTACACAGCGATTACATAAATGAACATCATCGCACAGTGCTCGAATAATAACATAAAAGAGTATTAACTTATTACATCACAGAGTCATAGACATCCACATAGTCATCAACTTAATAGTTAAATCAAAGTGCTAGCGAAACGCAGTAAAGATAAGGCCTTCACAGGCAGCTGACTGGGGGTTGCCGCCAACCCACACCTAAAACTCGTCGTAGTCTTGGAACTCCTGGAAGTCTCCTTCCACGACTTCGTCTTCTCCTGAGCAGTGGTTGCAATGTGGACAACCTGGTGTTTTGTGGTAAAGCAAGGATGAGTACACATCAACGTACTCAGCAAATGCCCCGTTTGGCTGAAGTGGACTAGCTTTATGTGGGGTTAGGCTCAAGCAGTTGCCTTTAGTTGGTCAGGTATTTATTAGTAGTGAAGCCAGGTTTTAGCAATAACTAACCCGTGAATCATTTCCTCAGTGAGGAACATCATTATCATCATCGAACCAAAATCATAAATAGAACCATTGTATCTCGAATCATTTGTGTCTCTAATCAAAGAGGATCCCAAGGCTGCTCTTAACCGTGAGCACGGCTGATATACCAGTTTCACTACCCTCTGCAGAGGTCGCACACTTTACCCATGAGCCGTGATTCCCTCTCTAGCCCGGGCTTGCAAGACCCTTATTCACTCCCAAGGTGAATGGCCGGGGATTCACTACGAAGCCTTTACAAAGATTCCCTAGAGGTCATAGCTGCCCGTTAGGTTTCTCCAGTTTGATAAACACAGTACCTCTCCCCGCAGGAGGGCGACTAAAAAGCAAAACGAAAGAACCTCGGCACCCAGCCTCGGCAGAGAAAGCACTGTGCCTGGACCCCATTGACGGCACGACGGCGAAGCAACTACACTTCTAGTTCCTCTAATTAATTAGCTAAGGGCACCCCATTCCACCCTCATGGTTGCACTGTTATCCCGGGTGGTCTCTCAACGAACAGGTCCTTACGGAGAGGTACTCAGGAAACAGCCTGAGCCCCCTAGAGTATCACAAGATCATCAACATCATCAGGATAACAGTATCATAAATAGTCTCATCATGTTCATTGATTAAGTTAAAGCAATAGCAGAATGCTAACCATGATAACCCAGAGGTAAACAAGGATAAGATAAATAGAAAGCTAGTCAATCCTTAGGTTTCAGTTGAGTAATGCGGGACAATAAATTATAAGTGAATGGGACATAATAGGTCAGAGGACACTTGCCTTCACCAAGCTGCTGCTGCTCAGGGTCTTCTCCTGCAATTCCCTCAGACTCCACGAACGGCCCGATATCTACGCGAGTGCAAACATACATCCAACATTCTTGAAACGGTAGAAAACAGTACACCATACAACAGTATAGATCAAATAAATATGCACGCGACAAAGAATTCGCATCTACGACTACGCGAGAATGGAACCGAGACGACTGATACTACGGTCGAGAGATATCACATGTATACTAAGCGAATGTGAATTATAATATTTAATTCGGCTTAATCATATTAACAGACAATAATCACATGCCGAGTAAAATTACTACTTAGTCCTGATTAGAGTGTTGTTCGAACAACCGTTGCTTAAATATATATTTAATTAGCGCGAGCTATTCTAGGTGAGATGAGTCATTAGCGTGCGTAAAACGCACGACGACACGTGTGAATAGCACGCACGACGCGCGCGGACAGCACGCGACGATTTATTACGCGACGCGCGAGCGATGGCGAACGACACGAACGCGCACGGGGTTAGACGGGGGGGTAGACGGGGGTAGACGAAAGTCGTCTAGGGGTAGACGAAAGGTAGGCGAACGTAGACGGAGTCCCGTCGACGCACTGCGCGCAAGCAAATGCGAGCGCGCGCACTAGTTGCGCGACGCACAACGCATTAAATAATTAGCAAACCGCGGCTAATTATTTACGTGACGACGGACAACCTATATTACGTTTAAACGCGACAATTATATTTCTAATTTCAATTTAGTTGACACAACTACTTGTGTGGGACATTTTAGATAACAAAAGAATTATCAATTAATCGGTGACTAATACGGAAACTAATTGACTAACGCGTACGGACGATTATAACGAAGTAAATAATTATTGCGCGCAAACTGCGCGCGCGACGCGCGCGAAACAGCGCGAGGACTCTACACACAACGACGACGGCGCGCGAGATAACCGTGATCACGTGCGAAACTGCGCACGCGTAGGGGTGAGGTTCGACGGCGAACGGCTGTGACGGCGCTAAATGTAAACGCGGCTGGGCGTGCTGCGCGGCATGGGGACGGGCTGCACGTCGGGGAATCAGGCTTGCTGCGCACTGCAGACTGCGGCAGCAGGGAGTTCAGTCGCGCACAAGGGAGCTGGGCTGCGCGCTGGCCGGAGGGGAGTCCGCGGCAGGGACGAGTCGCTGCGCAGGTCCCCGTGGCCGCGACGCCGGGCAGCGACTGAGCGAGGTCTCGCCGGCGAAGTGAAACGGCGCGACGAGGGGCTACGGGTATGCAGCAGACGCATACGGCGGGGGAGGCAGAACGGGAAGGGAGAGAGAGGACGGGGCGGGCTCACCTCGGCGGCGCGCACGACGGCTGCAGGGACGCGGGCTCGACGGTGGCGCGACGGCGAGACTCGCTGCGCAGCGAGTGCGGCGAGCGCGCACACGGCGACCACGGCGGCACTCCGACGGCGCAGGAGACGCAGAGAGCGAAGGGCGAGGCGAGGAAGAGCGGTGCTGGGCGAGAAACCAGGCTCACGGGCGAAGAAAACTGCGCGTCGGGCGAAGAAATCGTGCGGCGTGCGAAGAAGTCGTGCGTCTGGCGGTTTCTAGGAGATGAACAGGGCGTCCTGACGCGTGGGCCCGGCTGGAGCGGCGGCGGCGGGCGCTCCTCGCGCTGGGCGCGTGCGCGCAGAGCGCGCTGGCCGCGCTGGGCTGCAGCGGCCGCCGGGCGAGTTGGGCTGGCTACCTTGCGCGCGCGCGGGGGAAAGCTGGGGCTGGGCCGAGCGCTGGCTTGCGCGCGCGGGCGGGGAAATGGGCTGGGGCGCGGCGGCTCGCGCGGCTGCAGGCGCGCGCGCGCGCGGGAGGGAGCGCGGAGCCGGGCTGGCGCGCGCTGCTGGGAGCTGGGCCGCTGCCGGCTGGCGCGGGGATGGGCTGGGGGGGGGGGCGTGGCGCCGACTGGGCCACATGGCGCGCGCAGGCCCACAAGGGGAGCTGGCGCGGTGGGCCGAGGGAGGGAAAAAGGGGAGAGAGGGAAGGGGCGGCTGGGCCGGCCGAGCTGGGCCAGGGAGGGAGTTGGGCTGAAATTTGTTTTCTCCTTTTCTTTTCTTTTTCCTTTCTCTTTTCTATTTATTTCAGTTTAACTCTATGCACAAACAAATGATTAATTGAAAGATCAAGCAAACCATTCAACAAACAAACAAAATAAATGTTCTCCAACATGATGCAACCACCATTGTTCCTCTTAGGGTTTAACCTATTAAATTATAATTGTGTTTACACTTGAAAATAACCACTCTTCTTCTATAAAAAGGAGAAGGAGGAGGTTGGGGAAGATGTGAAGAGAGAAGTAACACCTGAATTTGTGAATACGAGCAGAGAAATTTTTATACCCCAAATTCAGGGTGTTACAGGTGACCCCTTTGGAGGGCGACCATGTCTTCGCGCTCCCTTATGCATCGTGTCTTTCCACCTTCCAGGCCCCCGGATGGGGGAGATCCGCCGTCTTTCCGCCTCGTCGTCGGGGGAACGCAACTCCGCGGGAGTTGGTACCTTTCAGCCATCGTTCGGCTTCAAGGATTTTCATCATGCAGCCCGGCTGCACCCCTCCACTGGTGGTCACCCAAGACGGTGACCTCCAGTTTGATGGTGGGGGAAAGCGAGCCGGGCTGCGACCTCCGCCCCTCACTCAGCCTCAAGGATTTTCATCACTAACGCTGGGGAGGGGAGTGTGCCGAGTTGGGGTCGGCCCCTGCGTGGGTAGTGGCCCGCTCCTTCCCTCAGTGATCGGGGGGAAGGGCGGGAGTCGTCCGTGGCGCTGACAGCTGCACCGTGCCCGGCTTGCTGGGCTGAGCGGCTTTGGAGCCGCTCCCGGTGCCGCCTCCCGCCACGGCAGCTGGAAGAGGTTCCGCCGCCGACGAGTTTGCCGGCGCCACCCGCGGACCGACCTCCAACTCTACGGCCTTCTGCCCGTCCTTGCCTCTCGAGTTTGGGCACGGGCGGGGGCCTCCTGGCAGCAGCATCCGCCTTGAGGTCATCGCTGCTGCTGTTCGGCCCCTCGGGGCAGAAGTCGTCGTCGTCGCCACGGCTGGGGCGGGCGACGACAAGCCGTTCGTCGATCCTCTGTTGCTCCGCAGGCCTCTCCCCCGTCGAGTGGGGTTGTTCGTACCTGTGGAGGCAGAACCGGAGTTCCGTTTGTAATGGCACCTTGAGTGCCAGTGTTTTTGTTCATTGTGGCTGTCGGGGCCTGAACATGTATGTAGTTTCGGCACGGAGCCATGTATTTTCCTCCTTTCCGAGCACTGAAACTCGCCTATTGGTTGTCTGAGCCGCTTCACCAAGCGTGAGTCGCCCCGTGTACAGGTGACGAGTGAGGTATCCATATCCCGGAGGCGTAGGAGTTCCTCGGCTCGGTCGGCCTTGTTGTCCGAGGCTTCTCTAACTTAGTTAAAGGAACCCCTCGGCCGCTCTTCGATGAGCCGAGGCCAGGGGTAGCGGCGTCAACATGGGCAGAGGCAAAGTTGGCTTGAAAAGGAAACCTGGTTGGCCGGAGCCTGGCCGGGTCGTCCGTCGGTGGGACCGACGCCGGAATTGACCAGCCGAGGCCTCGGGTCGGGCTGACGTCCTCGGAGGGCAGCTGGCCGAGGCCCCGGGGTGACCGACCGAGCCGCCTGCTCGGGCCGGATTGACGTCCTTAGAAGGTAACTAGCCAAGGCCCCGGGGCAACCGGCCGAGCCGCCTGCTCAGGCCGGATTCTCGGAGAAGACCCTAGCGGCGATGGCCCGGGCGTGGTGATGACGTCGTCCTCCAGAGTGGAGATCCTCAGACCACATCGCCGTCCGAGGCTAGGTCGGCCCTCGCCGAAGGTGTCGTCGATGCCAAGGGTGTTGCTGCTCCCTTCAGCCGTCAAGATCCGAGCCTGCAGGATCGGATTGTCTTGTAGCGTGTGTTTCCTGCGGCCGCCGAGGCCTAAACACACCCTCGTCGTGTTGTAAAGCTGCGTCTCTTTTCCTTTTATTTCGAGTATCTGGACTTTTTTGTTGGTAACAGAAATGTTTGTGCGAGCAAGAGTTGCTTCTCGCGGAAGGTGATGAGTGAGGTATCCGTATCCCGGAGGCGTAGGAGTCCCTCGGCTCGGTCGACCTTGCCGCTTACGCGCACTCTTACCCGTCCATGGGGCTCTGTCACCGACGCAGTCGAGAAGGCTCGGAGGATCGCTTCGGCAGAAGAGCTTTCGGGCGTGAAGACTTGTTCGGTCCGCAGAATCACTTATCCGAACGTGAGTTACTTACCACAGAAGGTGATGAGTGAGGTATCCGTATCCCGGAGGCGTAGGAGTCCCTCGGCTCGGTCAGCCTTGGCTGCTTACGTGTACTCTGTCGTTTTCAGGATCCACTTTCGAAGTAGCCAAAAAGCGCGAAAGACATTCTGGCAGAAAAGATCTTTTTTCGAGGAAAATTTCGACGCAGAGGGGGTTCCCCTCCTTTTAGCCCCCGAGGGAGGGTCGGGCTTTGCCGAGGCGAGGCCGACCCTTCCTTGATGACTAAACTTTGCGTGGGTGCGAGGTATATGATCAACTTGAAAACATCTTAAGGGTAGAAGCGACGTAGCTGTTGGATGTTCCAGGCGTTGTCGTAGACCTCGCCTTGGCTGTTGGCCAACTTGTATGTTCCGGGCTTCAGAACCTTGGCGATGACGAATGGCCCCTCCCAGGGAGGCGCGAGCTTGTGCCGCCCTCGGGCATCTTGTCGCAGCCGAAGCACCAGGTCGCCCACCTGGAGGTCTCGGGACCGGACCCCTCGGGCGTGGTAGCGTCACAGGGACTGCTGGTACCGCGCCGAGTGTAGCAAGGCCTGGTCCCGTGCCTCCTCCAGCTGGTCCAGCGAGTTTTCTCGGCTGACTTGGTTGCTTTGGTCGGTGTAGGCCCTCGTCCTCGGGGAGCCGTATTCTAAGTCTGTGGGCAAGATGGCTTCGGCCCCATAGACTAGAAAGAACGGTGTGAAGCCCGTGGCTCGGCTCGACGTTGTCCTCAGACTCCAGACCACCGAGGGGAGTTCGTTCATCCATCGCTTGCCGAACTTGTTGAGGTCGTTGTAGATCCGAGGCTTGAGCCCTTGTAGAATCATGCCGTTGGCACGCTCCACCTGCCCATTCGTCATGGGATGAGCCACGGCGGCCCAGTCCACCCGGATGTGGTGATCCTCGCAGAAGTCCAGGAACTTTCTGCCGGTGAACTGGGTGCCGTTGTCGGTAATGATGGAGTTCGGGACCCCGAAGCGATGGATGATGTTGGTGAAGAACGCCACCGCCTGCTCGGACCTGATGCTGTTCAGGGGTCGGACCTCGATCCACTTGGAGAATTTGTCGATGGCAACCAGCAGGTGCGTGTAGCCCCCGGGTGCCTTCTGCAAGGGGCCGACGAGGTCCAGACCCCACACCGCAAAAGGCCAGGTGATGGGTATCGTCTGCAGAGCCTGAGCGGACAGATGGGTCTGCCTCGCGTAGAATTGGCACCCTTCGCAGGTGCGGACGATTCTGGTAGCGTCGGCCACCGCCGTCGGCCAGTAGAAGCCTTGCCGGAAAGCGCTCCCGACAAGGGCTCGAGGCGCTGCGTGATGGCCGCAAGCCCCCGAGTGTATCTCTCACAGGAGTTCCTGACCTTCGGCGATGGAGATGCATCGCTGGAGGATGCCTGAGGGGCTGTGGTGGTAGAGCTCCTTCTCATCTCCCAGCAAGACGAACGACTTGGCGCGCCGCGCCACCCGCCGAGCCTCGGCTCGGTCGAGGGGCAGCTCTCCTCGGTGGAGATATTGCAGGTACGGGGTCTGCCAGTTTTGATTAGGCGTGACCCTGCTTTGCTCCTCCTCGACGCGCAGTGCCTCACCCTCGGGGGCCGAGGGTACCTCGGACTGAACCGAGGGCGCCTCGGGTCGAGCTGAGGGTGCCTCGGACTGAGCCGAGGGCGCCTCGGGTTGAGCCGTGGGCGCCTCGGACTGGGCCGAGGGTACCTCGGGCTCGGACGTGTCGTCGATCTTGATGGAAGGTTGATGCAGGTCTCGGGAGAAGATGTCCGGGGGAACCGTCGTTCGCCCCGAGGCTATTTTAGCCAGCTCGTCCGTAGTCTCGTTGTAGCGCCGAGCGATGTGGTTGAGCTCGAGCCCGTAGAACTTGTCTTCCAGGCGCCGAACCTCATCGCAGTAGGCCTCCATCTTCGGGTCGCAGCAATGGGAGTTCTTCATGACTTGGTCGATGACGAGCCACGAGTCACCACGAGCATCGAGGCGTCGGACCCGTAGCTCGATGGCGATCCGCAACCCGTTGACCAGGGCCTCATATTCGGCCACATTGTTGGACGCCGGGAAGTGGAGGCGTAGCACGTAGCGTAGATGCTTTCCGAGGGGTGAGATGAAGAGTAGGCCTGCGCCGGCTCCTGTCTTCATCAGCGACCCGTCGAAGAACATGGTCCAGAGCTCCGGTTGGATCGGAGCCGTCGGTAGCTGGGTGTCGACCCATTCAGCCACGAAGTCCGCCAAGACCTGGGACTTAATGGCTTTCCGAGGAGCGAACGAGATTGTCTCGCCCATGATCTCCACCGCCCACTTTGCAATCCTACCCGAGGCCTCTCGGCACTAGATGATCTCCCCCAGGGGGAAGGATGACACCACAGTTACCGGATGAGACTCGAAGTAGTGTCGCAGCTTCCGTCGCGTTAGGATCACCGCGTACAGCAGCTTCTGGACTTGTGGGTAGCGGATCTTGGTTTCGGACAGTACCTCGCTGACGAAGTAGACTGGCCTCTGAACGGGCAGTGCATGCCCCTCTTCTTGCCTCTCGACCATAATCGCGGCGCTAACCACCTGGGTGGTCGCGGCGACGTAGACCAGGAGGGCTTCTCCGGCAGCTGGGGGCACCAAGATAGGCGCCTTTGTGAGGAGCGCCTTCAGGTTCCCGAGGGCTTCCTCGGCCTCAGGGGTCCAAGTGAAGCACTCGGCCTTCCTTAAGAGGCGGTACAGAGGTAGACCTCTTTCGCCGAGGCGTGAGATGAAACGGCTCAGAGCCGCGAGGCATCCCATGACCCTCTGTATGCCTTTCAAGTCCTTGATGGGCCCCATGCTGGTAATGGCTGCGATTTTTTCCGGGTTGGCTTCGATGCCCCGCTCGGAGATGATGAACCCCAAGAGCATGCCTCGGGGCACCCCGAAGACACACTTTTCGGGATTGAGCATGACGCCTTTTGCCTTGAGACATCGGAATATCGTTTCAAGGTCGGAAAGGAGGTCGGAGGCTTTCCTCGTCTTGACTATGATGTCATCGACGTAGGCCTTGACCGTGCGGCCAATGTGTTCGCCGAACACATGGTTCATGCACCGCTGGTACGTCGCGCCCGCATTCCTCAAACCGAACGGCATGGTGACATAGCAGTACATGCCGAAGGGTGTGATGAAAGAAGTCACGAACTGGTCGGACTCTTTCATCTTGATTTGATGATACCCCGAGTAGGCATCGAGAAAAGACAGGGTTTCGCACCCAGCAGTGGAATCCACGATCTGGTCGATGCGAGGCAGAGGGTAGGGAACCTTCGGACATGCTTTATTGAGACCAGTGTAGTCTACACACATCCGCCATTTCCCCCCCTTTTTCTCACAAGCACAGGGTTGGCAAGCCATTCGGGATGGAATACCTCTTTGATGAACCCTGCCGCCATTAGCTTGTGAATCTCCTCGCCTATAGCTCTGCGCTTCTCCTCGTCGAATCGGCGCAGCGGCTGCTTGACGGGTCGGGCTCCGGCTCGGATGTCCAGCGAGTGCTCGGCGACATCCCTCGGTACGCCGGGCATGTCCGAGGGACTCCACGCGAAGACATCGGCGTTCGCGCGGAGAAAGTCGACGAGCACTGCTTCCTATTTGGGATCGAACCCGGAGCTGATCCGGATTTGCTTGGAGGTGTCGCCGCTGGGGTCGAGGGGGACGGACTTAACCGTCTCCGCTGGCTCGAAGTTGCCGGCGTGACGCTTCACGTCTGGCACCTCCTTAGAGAGGCTCTCCAGGTCGGCGATGAGGGCCTCGGACTCGGCGAGGGCCTCGGCGTACTCCACGCACTCCACGTCGCATTCGAACGCGTGTTTGTACGTAGGGCCGACGGTGATGACCCCGTTGGGGCCCGGCATCTTGAGCTTCAGGTAGGTGTAGTTGGGGACGGCCATGAACTTCGCGTAGCATGGCCTCCCCAGTACCGCGTGGTAGGTCCCTCGGAACCCGACCACCTCGAACGTCAGGGTCTCTCTTCGGAAGTTGGAGGGTGTTCCGAAGCAGACGGGAAGGTCGAGCTGTCCGAGGGGTTGGACGCGCTTCCCGGGGATGATCCCATGGAAGAGCGCAGCGCCTGCCCGGACAGAGGACAGATCAACACGTAGGAGCCCGAGGGTCTCGGCGTAGATGATGTTGAGGCTGCTGCCTCTGTCCATGAGGACCTTGGTGAGCCTGACGTCGCCGATGACGGGGTCGACGACGAGCGGGTATTTCCCCGGGCTCGGCACATGGTCGGGGTGATCGTCTCGGTCGAAGGTGATGGGCTTGTCGGACCAGTCTAGATAGACTGGCGCCGCCACCTTGACCGAGCAGACCTCCCGGCGCTCTTGCTTGCGGTACCGAGCCGAGGCATTCGCCGCTTGCCCACCATAGATCATGAAGCAGTCGCGGACCTCGGGGAACTCTCCTGCCTGGTGATCTTCCTTCTTGTCGTCGTCGCGGGCCTTGCCACCCTCCGCGGGTGGCCCGGCCCTGTGGAAGTGGCGCCGAAGCATGACGCACTCCTCAAGGGTGTGCTTGACCGGTCCCTGGTGATAGGGGCACGGCTCCTTGAGCATCTTGTCGAAGAGGTTGGCACCTCCGGGGGGCTTCCGAGGGTTCTTGTACTCGGCGGCGGCGACAAGGTCCGCGTCGGCGGCGTCGCGTTTCACTTGCGACTTCTTCTTGCCCTTCTTCTTGGCGCCATGCTGAGTTGACGCCTCGGGAGTACCTTCCGATAGGCGGCTCTGGGGCTGCTTGTCCTTTCGGAAGATAGCCTCGACCGCCTCCTGGCCAGAGGCGAACTTGGTGGCGATGTCCATCAGCTCGCTCGCCCTGGTTGGGGTCTTGCGGCCCAGCTTGCTCACCAGGTCGCGGCAGGTGGTGCCAGCGAGGAACGCGCCGATGACATCCGAGTCGGTGATGTTGGGCAGCTCGGTGCGCTGCTTCGAGAATCGCCGGATGTAGTCTCGGAGAGACTCTCCTGGCTGCTGTCGGCAGCTTCGGAGGTCCCAGGAATTCCCGGGGCGCACATACGTGCCCTGGAAATTGCCGGCGAAAGCTTGGACTAGGTCGTCCCAGTTGGATATCTACCCCGGAGGCAGGTGCTCCAACCATGCGCGAGCGGAGTCGGAGAGGAACAGGAGGAGGTTGCGGATGATGGGGTTGTCATCGTCCGTTCCACCTAGCTGGCAGGCCAGACGGTAGTCCGCGAGCCACAGTTCCAGTCTCGTCTCCCTCGAATACTTCGTGATAGTAGCCAGAGGTCGGAACCGGGTTGGGAACGGCGCCCGTCGGATGGCTCGGCTGAAGGCTTGTGGACCGGGTGGTTCGGGCGAGGGACTCCGATCCTCCCCGCTGTCGTAGCGTCCCCCACGCCTGGGGTGGTAGCCTCAGCGCACCCTCTCATCGAGGTGGGCCCGTCGGTCGCGGTGGTGGTGCTTGTTGCCGAGGCGACCCGGGGCCGCAGGCGCGGTGTTGCGCGTGCGCCCGGTGTAGACCGAGGCTTCCCGCATGAATCGGGAAGTCGCGGCATGAGGTTCCGAGGGGTACCCCTGCCTTCGGGAGGCAGAGCTCTCGGCCCGTCGGACCGCGGCGCCTTCCAGGAGATTCTTGAGTTCTCCCTGGATTCGCCGCCCCTCGGTGGTTGATGGCTCTGGCATCGCGCAAAGAAGCATTGCTGCTACCGCCAGGTTCTGGTCGACCCCACTGAAAGGGAAATGTGCCCTTGGGCCATTTCTAAGTGTTTTGGTGATTTAGTGTCCAACACAAGTGCCTAAGTGTAAAGAGGTGGACAAAGTACAAATCAAGGATAAAGGTATGTTTCTCAGACTTAGTACATTGTTTTATGGACTAATGTATTGTGTCTAAGTGCTGGAAACAGGAAAAATCCAATTGGAAATGTCTTGGCTCGAGCAGCCAAGAATCTGCTGAGTCTGGGAGCACCGGACTATCCGGTGGTGCACCGGACAGTGTCCGGTGCGCCAGGCTGGTTCGAGCGAACTGGCCGCTCTCGGGAATTCACTGGCGACGTACGGCTATAATTCACCGGACTGTCCGGTGTGCACCGGACTGTCCGGTGAGCCAACGGTCGGCCGGGCCAACGGTCGGCCGCGCGATCTGCGCGGGACACATGGCCGAGCCAACGGCTAGAAGGGGGCACCGGACTGTCCGGTGTGCACCGGACATGTCCGGTGCGCCAACGGCTCTCAGGCTGCCAACGGTCGGCTTCGCTATTTAAGGAAGGAAATCGGGCACCGGACAGTGTCCGGTGTGCACCGGACTGTCCGGTGTGCCAGTCGACAGAAGGCAAGATCAGCCTTTCCTGATTGCTCTCAACGGCTCCTAGCTGTCTTGGGGCTATAAAAGGGACCCCTAGGCGCATGGAGGAGTACATCAAGTATACCTACAACATTTCTAAGCACCAAGACATCGATTTCGCGCATTCGTTTCATTGTGATAGCATATAGAGCTCTTGTGGAGTTGTGAACTCATTGAGTCGTGTTGCGAGCTCTTGTTGCGATTTGTGTGCGTGTTGACACTCTGATTCTTGTGTCTTGTGTGCGTTGCTAATCCCTCCCTTGCTCCGTGTTCTTTGTGAATTTCAAGTGTAAGGGCGAGAGGCTCCAAGTTGTGGAGATTCCTCGCAAACGGGATTGAGAAAAAGGAAGCAAAACACTGTGGTATTCAAGTGGGTCTTTGGACCGCTTGAGAGGGGTTGATTGCAACCCTCGTCCGTTGGGGCGCCACAACGTGGAGTAGGCAAGCGTTGGTCTTGGCCGAACCACGGGATAACCATCGTGCCATCTCTGTGATTGATCTTTGTTGGTTATTGTGTTTTGTTGAGGATTCCTCTATAGCCACTTGGCAATTATTGTGCTAACGATTAACCAAGTTTTGTGGCTTAAGTTTTGAAGTGTTACAGGATCACCTAGTCACCCCCCCCCCCTCTAGGTGCACTCAATTGGTATCAGAGCCGTTCTCTTCAAGAAAGGGACTAACCGCCCGAAGAGATGGATCCTAAGGGCAAGGGGATGGTGATCAACGACAAGGAGAAGGAGTCCTTCGTCAACGAGCCCAATGATGACAGGCCCACCTACTCAGGCTCGGGCCACAAAAGAAAAGACGGGAGGAAGAAGAAGACAAGGTGCATCAAGGAAATTGTCTACTACGACAGCGACGAATCTTCCTCCTCCCAAAAGGACAACGACGACTACGACAGACGAAAGACGGTTAACTCAAACTTTTCTTTCGATTATTCGCGCATTCCGCATAGCTCAAATGCTCAATTGCTCCCCATTCCACTTGGCAAGCCCCCTCACTTTGATGGAGAGGACTATGGATTTTGGAGCCACAAAATGCGTACTCACTTGTTTTCTCTCCATCCAAGCATTTGGGAGATTGTGGAAAGTGGAATGAAATTTGATAGCTCAGATAGCCCTGTGTTTATTAATGAACAGATTCATAAAAATGCACAAGCTACTACTGTGTTGCTAGCCTCTTTGTGCAGGGACGAGTATCACAAGGTGAGCGGCTTGGACAATGCCAAGCAGATCTGGGACACCCTCAAGATCTCTCATGAGGGGAACGACGTCACCTTGCTCACCAAAATGGAGTTGGTGGAGGGCGAGCTTGGAAGGTTCGCGATGATAAGGGGCGAGGAGCCAACTCAAACATACAACCGGCTCAAGACCCTTATCAACAAAATAAGGAGCTACGGAAGCACGCGATGGACGGACCACGACGTCGTCCGACTGATGCTAAGGTCCTTTACCGTTCTTGATCCTCATTTGGTGAATAATATTCGTGAGAATCCCAGGTACACCAAAATGTCGCCCGAAGAAGTCCTCGGAAAATTCGTTAGCAGGCGAATGATGATCAAGGAGGCGAGATACGTGGACGACGCCTTAAATGGTCCGATCAACGAGCCGCAACCCCTTGCTCTCAAGGCAACAAGAAGCAAGGAGGCGCTACCTAGCAAGGTGGCACAGATTGAGGCGGCCGGACTTAATGATGAAGAGATGGCCCTCATCATCAAAAGATTCAAGACGGTGCTTAAGGGTCGCAAGGGACAGCCAAGCAAGACCAAAGCCAAGGGGAAGCGCTCATGCTTCAAATGCGGTAAGCTTGGTCATTTTATTGCTAACTGTCCCGGCAATGATAGTGATCAGGAACAAGGGAACAAGAGGGAGAAGAAGAAGAAGTATAAGAAGGCAAAAGGCGAGGCGCATCTAGGCAAGGAGTGGGATTCGGATTGCTCCTCTTCCGACTCTGACAATGAGGGACTCGCCGCCACCGCCTTCAACAAATCGGCCCTCTTTCCAAACGAGCGTCACACATGCCTTATGGCAAGAGAGAAGAAGGTATGTACTCAAAACTCTACTTATGCTTCTTCAAGTGAGGACGAATCTAGTGATGAGGATGAAATAGATTATTCATGTTTGTTTAAGGGCCTAGATAGAACCAAGGAAGACAAAATTAATGAATTGATTGATGCCTTGAATGATAAGAATATGCTTTTAGAAAAGCAAGAGGATTTGTTGTATGAAGAACATGATAAATTTGTAGAAGCACAAAAGTCTCTTGCTCTAGAAATTAAAAGGAATGAAATGCTCTCTAGTGAATTATCTTCTTGTCATGAAACTATTGCTACGTTAAAAAGTTTTAATGATGATTTAAATGCTAAACTAGAAGTAGCTAGTAAATCTAATTCTTGTGTAGAAATTGTTGAAACTTGTAATAGGTGTAAAGATTTTGACATTGATGCTTGTAGTGATCATTTAGTTTCAATTTCCAAATTAAATGAGGAATTAGCTAGTCTTAATGCCCAACTTAAGACTAGCAAGAATGAATTTGACAAGCTAAAATTTGCAAGGGATGCCTACACGACTGGTAGACACCCCTCAATTAAGGATGGACTTGGCTACAAGAGGGAAGCCAAGAACTTGACAAGCCATAAGGCTCCCATCTCCGCCAAGGAGAAAGGGAAGGCCCCTATGGCTAGTAGTGTGCAAAAGAACCATGCCTTTATGTACCATGATAGGAGACAATTTAGAAATGCTTATAGGAGTTGTAATGCATATAATGCCTTTGATTCTCATGCCATGTTTGCTTCTAGTTCTTCTTATGTGCATGATAGAAATGTTGGTAGGAGAAATGTTGTTCATAATATGCCTAGGAGAAATGTTGTTAATGTTCCTAGGAAAGTAAATGAACCTTCTACGATATATCATGCTTTAAATGCTTCTTTTGCTATTTGTAGAAAGGATAGGAAGATAGTTGCTAGAAAATTAGGGGCAAGATGCAAGGGAGACAAAACTTGCATTTGGGTCCCTAAGGATATTTGTGCTAACCTTGTAGGACCCAACATGAGTTGGGTACCTAAGACCCAAGCCTAAATTTGCCTTGCAGGTTTATGCATCCGGGGGTTCAAGCTGGATTATTGACAGCGGATGCACAAACCATATGACGGGGGAGAAGAAGATGTTCACCTCCTACGTCAAAAACAAAGATTCCCAAGATTCAATAATATTCGGTGATGGGAATCAAGGCAAGGTAAAAGGGCTAGGTAAAATTGCAATCTCCAATGAGCACTCTATCTCTAATGTGTTTTTAGTAGAGTCTCTTGGATATAATTTACTATCTGTTAGTCAATTATGTAATATGGGATATAATTGTTTATTTACAAATGTAGATGTGTCTGACTTTAGAAGATGTGATGGTTCACTAGCTTTTAAGGGTGTACTAGACGGCAAACTTTACTTAGTTGATTTTGCAAAAGAAGAGGTCGGTCTAGATGCATGCTTAATGGCTAAGACTTGCATGGGCTGGTTGTGGCATCGCCGCTTAGCACATGTGGGGATGAAGAACCTCCACAAGCTTCTAAAGGGAGAACATGTGATAGGTCTAACCAATGTTCATTTCGAAAAAGATAGACCTTGTGCAGCTTGTCAAGCAGGTAAACAAGTGGGAGGAGCACATCACAGCAAGATAGTGATGACCACGTCAAGACCTCTGGAGCTGCTACATATGGACCTCTTCGGACCCGTCGCCTATCTGAGCATAGGAGGAAGTAAGTATGGTCTAGTTATTGTTGATGACTTTTCCCGCTTCACTTGGGTGTTCTTTTTACAGGATAAGTCTGAAACCCAAGGGACCCTCAAGCGCTTCCTAAGGAGAGCTCAAATGAGTTTGAGCTCAAGGTGAAAAAGATAAGGAGCGACAACGGGTCCGAATTCAAGAATCTTCAAGTGGAGGAGTTCCTTGAGGAGGAGGGGATCAAGCACGAGTTCTCCGCTCCCTACACACCTCAGCAAAATGGTGTGGTAGAGAGGAAGAACAGGACGCTCATAGATATGGCGAGGACTATGCTTGGAGAGTTCAAGACCCCCGAGTGCTTTTGGTCGGAAGCCGTGAACACGGCTTGCCACGCCATCAACAGGGTCTACCTTCACCGCCTCCTCAAGAAGACTTCATATGAGCTGCTAACTGGTAACAAACCCAATGTATCGTACTTTCGTGTATTTGGGAGTAAATGCTACATTCTAGTGAAGAAGGGTAGGAATTCCAAATTTGCTCCCAAAGCTGTAGAAGGGTTTTTATTAGGTTATGATTCAAATACAAAGGCGTATAGGGTCTTCAACAAATCATCGGGTTTGGTTGAAGTCTCTAGCGACGTTGTATTTGATGAGACTAATGGCTCTCCAAGAGAGCAAGTTGTTGATCTTGATGATGTAGATGAAGAAGACGTTCCAACGGCCGCGATACGCACCATGGCGATTGGAGATGTACGGCCTCAGGAACAATTGGAGCAAGATCAACTGTCTTCCTCAACTATGGTGCATCCCCCAACCCAAGATGACGAACAGGTACCTCAAGTGGAGGCGCATGATCAAGGGGGAGCACAGGATGTTCAAATTGAAGAGGAAGAAGCACCTCAGGCACCTCCAACCCAAGTTCGAGCGACGATCCAAAGAGATCATCCCGTCGACCAAATTTTGGGTGACATTAGCAAGGGAGTAACTACTCGTTCAAGATTAGTTAATTTTTGTGAGCATTACTCTTTTGTCTCTTCTATTGAGCCTTTCAGGGTAGAAGAGGCCTTGCTAGATCCGGACTGGGTGTTGGCCATGCAGGAGGAACTCAACAATTTCAAGCGCAATGAAGTCTGGACACTGGTGCCTCGCCCCAAGCAAAATGTTGTGGGAACCAAGTGGGTGTTCCGCAACAAACAGGACGAGCACGGGGTGGTGACAAGGAACAAGGCTCGGCTTGTGGCAAAAGGTTATGCCCAAGTCGCAGGTTTGGACTTTGAGGAGACTTTTGCTCCCGTGGCTAGGCTAGAATCAATTCGTATCTTGCTAGCATATGCCGCTCACCATTCCTTCAGGTTGTACCAAATGGATGTGAAGAGCGCTTTCCTCAACGGGCCGATCAAGGAGGAGGTGTACGTGGAGCAACCCCCTGGCTTTGAGGATGAACGGTACCCCGACCACGTGTGTAAGCTCTCTAAGGCGCTCTATGGACTTAAGCAAGCCCCAAGAGCATGGTATGAATGCCTTAGAGACTTTTTAATTGCTAATGCTTTCAAGGTCGGGAAAGCCGATCCAACTCTTTTTACTAAGACTTGCGATGGTGATCTTTTTGTGTGCCAAATTTATGTCGATGACATAATATTTGGCTCTACTAACCAAAAGTCTTGTGAAGAGTTTAGCAGGGTGATGACGCAGAAATTCGAGATGTCGATGATGGGCGAGTTGAACTACTTCCTTGGGTTTCAAGTGAAGCAACTCAAGGAAGGCACTTTCATCTCCCAAACGAAGTACACGCAAGACTTGCTAAAGCGGTTTGGGATGAGGGACGCCAAGCCCGCAAATACGCCGATGGGAACTGACGGACACACCGACCTCAACAAAGGTGGTAAGTCCGTTGATCAAAAAGCATACCGGTCCATGATAGGTTCTTTGCTTTATTTATGTGCTAGTAGACCGGATATTATGCTTAGCGTATGCATGTGTGCTAGATTTCAATCTGATCCTAAGGAGTGTCACTTAGTGGCTGTGAAGCGAATTCTTAGATATTAGTCGCTACGCCTTGCTTCGGGATCTGGTATCCAAAGGGGTCTAACTTTGACTTAATTGGGTACTCGGATTCCGACTATGCTGGATGTAAGGTCGATAGGAAGAGTACATCGGGGACGTGCCAATTCTTAGGAAGGTCCCTGGTGTCATGGAACTCTAAGAAACAAACCTCCGTTGCCCTATCCACCACTAAGGCCAAGTACGTTGCCGCAGGACAGTGTTGCGCACAACTGCTTTGGATGAGGCAAACCCTCCGGGACTTTGGCTACAATCTGAGCAAAGTCCCACTCCTATGTGACAATGAGAGTGCTATCCGAATAGCGGAAAATCCTGTTGAGCACAGCCGCACAAAGCACATTGTTGGGGGCTTGTTCTCAAATGCTAAAAGTTAAGAACAAGGCAACACAGAAAATGTTAAATATTAAGGTTCTTCGTCCTCCACTTCGTTATATCCCTTCGGGACATAAGGAATTTCGGACGAAGGTTACGAAGGACGCACCTTCGTGAGCATAGTAACATAGGGTGGAGCATTCATACAAACCATGAGATATAAAATGAACATTTAAATGTTGACATAGAATCATTTCCATTTCAATTAATACGAATGAATATGAATGACAAATGTACCTTCGGTCCTGAGGAAGGCAGGAATACAAGTGTAATGCGAAGGCAAATGACAGGTTCGCGTGAACAGTACAGAGGTACTGTTCATCTATTTATAGGCACAGGTCGCAGCCTGTGACAAATTACAATCATGCCCCTTACAAATGTTTACAACATTGACTCAGACCTATATGAATAAAAAGGTCATTCTATCTCTATGTCGGTTTAAAACGCCGAAGCTCCATGAAAAGGAACCTTCGGCCATCTCTTGAAGACGACTCCAGCCGAAGCTGCTTCTTCGTGTGAGACCTTCGGCGTACCGAAGCACGACCCCAACAGTAGCCCCTTTCGCGGTGCTAGATCGTTTTTCGTAACGAGCTTGACCCGTGAAAAAAGAGCCTCTTCAGCTTCGGGAAGCCGAAGGTCCAAAAAACACCTTCCCTGAGCTCGTTGCGGAGAAACGATCCGGATTCCGGGCACGTGCCAGGCCCACCTTGCAGAGTTACTGTTTGATCTTTGCGGTCCACTGCTCAGCGAGTACAAGTGACCGCCCGTCTGGTGTAAAAATCTTGCCGCTTCGCCTTCTTACCTGCAGCACTATATAAACAAGCGGGTAGGTGTGAAGTTACCACAGCATTCATTGCTATTTGCACTGTTTTTCTGCCAAAATTTTCCACCATAGCCGAAGCTTGACACTCATAATCGAACGAAGGTCCGTCTCGACGCTTGCTTCGTCAGAAAGGAGAGCTTCGGAGAAAAGAAAAAAGAAAAAAGTTTCTAACTTCCCCAAACTAAGAATTACATGGCACGAGTGCGGTCTACTGCCAAAGTTGTGCGCGAGGGAGACGAAGCCGAAGGTTCAGACACTGTGCCCATCTCCGAAGCGATGCAGCGCTCCGGTCTAGTTACTGCGGAAGAGAGGCCTGCTGCCGAAGCAAACCCGACAACAGCCGAAGAAGAAGAAAACGTTGATGGGACTGACTCCGAAGATGACTATCACATTGCTACGCCCAGCAAGCCCAGTCACCTGGATTTTGGAAAATCAACTGTTTCAAAAGCTGAACTTTCGATGATGGTGAAAGCGGGTTATTTCACTGAAGATCAGAAGAAGCTACTCCGCTTCGGGGGAGAAGAAACCACCCCGAAGCCAGGGAAGGATGAGATTGTTATTTTTAAAAGCTTTTTAAAGGCTGGGCTGAGATTTCCTCTGCACAATATTATTGCAGAGATATTGAGGAGGTTTGGTATCTTTTTTCATCAATTGACTCCTAACGCCATCGTTAGGCTCAATGTTTATATCTGGGCCCTTCGGAGCCAAGCTGTGGAACCTTTTGCCGACAGCTTCTGCCGGGTTCACGAATTACACTACCAGACAAAGGCCAGAAAAGATGGACTTCATGAAAATTTTGGCTGCTATAATTTTGCCTACCGAAAGACAACAAAGTGCCCTGTCATCAGCTACCGAAGCAAATGGCCAGCAGGCTGGAAATCTGAGTGGTTTTATGTGAAAGTTGACGAAGACAGGGAAAAATTGGTACAAAGCCCTCTGGAGTTAATCTTCGGAGAGACGAGGCCACGCTGCCGCATCGGCGACTTAAAGGGTCCTACCTGGGCTGCTCTGGGTGAGTTTGAAATCATTTCAAAACATATTGGCACCAGGGATCTAGTTCAGGAATTTTTGGCATTCAGAGTCTTCCCTACTCTAAAAGAGTGGGAAATGCCGAAGCTGAAGGGAGAAAAGAAGAAGGGGGAGCTGGTCCGTCTGCCCTATCACTTTAAATTCAAGAAATACTTTAAGAAGCCCTGCAAAGAGTGGTTAGAAACAGTTGAGACAATGTGCAATGAAATCTTGGGGAATTATTCCAAAAAGGAGGATCAATTAATGACAGCAGCCTTCGGCACCCGACCGAAGCGAAGGCTGAACCGAGTATTTGATGCCCTGGGCTTCGAGTACCCAGACTATGAGCAGTTGAACAAGGGTGCCGAGGGCCCCAAAAGAAAAAGAGTAACTGAAATTCTGACAAAGGATGAAGAGCAACCAGCAGCAGAGAAGAAAATCCCGAAGAAAAGGAAAATATCGAGTCCGAAACGGAAAATATCCGAAGAAGAGAGGACCCCCACACCGCCTTCTACCAGCGACGTGGAAGAAATTTTAAAGGTAATGACTGAACCTATGCCCACGAAGCTAAGTCCATTAGGGCTCCGACTGACGAAGCTTTTTCAAAAGGTGGACAAGCCGGATCAGGCGAAGATGAGCAAACACAAACGGCAAAGAATCATTGCGGTAACTGAAGTTATCGATAAAACACCTCCAAGAGCTTCAGTTCAGAAAACAGCAGCTGCCGAAGGCACCAAGAACATTGAAGTCGCCCCTTCGGAGGTCGCGGCTGGCGAAGCCGCTACAGCCGAAGAGGTTAATTTAGAAACAACCATTGAGAATATTAACAAAATTTTGGAAGACATAGATGCAGAAGAAGCCGGTGCTGCTACTGAAAAATCCATGGCCACAGTGCCTGAAAAAGGAAAAGAAATAGCCGAAGATACTTCGGATGACGAAGCTTACTCCTTTCAGAATTTAATTGGGCAGAAGCTGACAAAGGACGAAATAGAAGAACTTAAAGAATATGCCAAATCCTGCGGCTACAAGCCAGGTGCCCTCCTATTTGGAGGTGTAGATGATGAAAAACTAGGCTGCATTCGAGACCAGACCGGTGCTAAGGTAATCGGTACTCTATCAAAGAGTATCGGTTTTCCGAAGCTAGAGTCAGACATCAGCCGCTACCGACGACAACATGTCGTTGGTAGTTTATTTTACTCCAACTTTAAGGTGAACAGCTTGCCATCTAATTTTTGTCGCTTCTAATAAAAACATGTCTGACGAAGGTTGTGTTCGTGCAGAGTATGCTGCTGAGCAAAGCCTTGCAAATGCAACAAGATCTTGAAGATAAAAAGCATGAAGTTATAATTGGAAATTTGGAAAACAAAATAAAGGAGCAATCAGATGCTTTCGAGAAGAAGAACTTTGAGCTCCAGGCAACCGAAGGTTTATTGGCGGAAGCTGAAGCAAAGATATCAGAACTGAATACGAAGCTTCTCCGCCAGTCTGAGCAGTTCGAACGAGAAAAACAAGATCTTAGTGCAAAACTTGAAGCCGAAGCTCAGCAAAATTCAGATTTGAGAAAACTACTGACAAATCTTCAAGAAAACTGCTTGAATTTTAGCAACAAGTGCATTCAACGACTAAGAAAGATTTTTTACTCAGTTGGAGCCAGCAGTGAAAAATTCACCCCCTCAGCTGAAGATCTGCCGAAGACCTTCGAACATATTGAGGGGGAGATTGACGAACTCGACGAAGTCATAGCTGGGCATGGTGACTTCTGTGCCTGGGTGGCTTCTCGGGGCACTGCTGCTGCATTTCTGAAGGCCGGCTGCGACCACGGAAAAATTGTCAACAGGCCCAACTTCAGCTTATCTCCATCAATCCTGGATGATATGCCTGACCTCGCCCGAAGTATCTCCAATAGATTTATAAAAATGATATGGACAAAGGGCGGGCGGGAGAAAGCTGGAGACGAAGCACGCAGTCATCTTGAACCAGTAAGAAATGATACTTCGGAGTTACCTTTTCCTTTGCTCTTGATTTTTACTTATAATCTCTTAATTCATGTAGGATGTCGAAGGTGAAGATGATGCCTAAGTTATGTCGCCGAAGCTGCTGCCGTAGCTGAAACTTGATGAAGATCAGTAGAAATGTACTGTAGAAAAACTCAGGATGTTTTTGTAACAATTCTTGTAAATACAATTAAACTGTCTTCAAGGAACTTTGTACATACCTTGTAATATTCTTACCCTTTGCTTGAGGCGCTTTGATGTGGACGAAATCAGTATTTTGAGCCGAAGGCGAAAAAACACCTTCCCTTCTTTTCGTACACAACGAAGCCTAATAGACCACTTCTTCTTTCTGCCGAAGCTTTTCTTTACAAAAGAAAACATAAAAGACTACTACTCTTTTCTGCCGAAGGTCTTCTTTACATAAGAAAACATAAAAGACTACAACTCTTTTCTGCCGAAGGTCTTCTTTACATAAGAAAACATAAAAGACTACAACTCTTTTACATAACGATTCATAAAAAACCACTTCGAAACTTTTCTTTTACATAATGAATCATAACAAACCATTTCTCCGAAACTTTTCTTTGTGCCGAAGCAACCACTTAGGAACACAAATGCTACGAATGAATGCTTATGCATGCACATGCCATGATGTAATGTAATGTGCAAATGAATGTCCGAAGCGTATGTCCGAAGCCACATTCTCAACGATTACTCCTTTAGAATCGACCACACATCAGCTCTGCATTCCCTTGGGAACGACTTTGGAGCATCTTTGCCTTTTACTTAGGCAGTATCAGCGTTGACTTTTCGCTGTAAGCTCTGCATCCCCTTAGGGACGTCTTTGGAGCTTCTTCGTCTTTTACTTAGACGGAATCAGCGTTGACTTTTCGCTGTAAGCTCTGCATCCCCTTAGGGACGTCTTTGGAGCTTTTTTTTTCTCTTTTTCAGTTTCGGCACTCGATGGTGCGCTCTCAGCTTTTACATTTACATCTTTTGGGGGATTTTGCTCTTATAAAACTAAAAAGGAAAATTACATATGATGGCCCCATTAAAAACCTTTCTCCCCCTTTGGAAAGGAAAAGGGTGCCATAAAAAAGAAAAGAAAAGGTAAAATTACATCAAGTTATACATAGAACCGCCGAAGCTCATCGGCATTCCAAGATCTTGGAATTTCTTTTCCATCCATGTCCTTTAGTCTGTACGAACCAGGCCTTGACGAAGATGCTACTAAGAAAGGTCCTTCCCATTTCAGTTGCAACTTGCCCACTGTATCCGGGTTGGCCACTCTTCGAAGCACGAAATGTCCTGGCTCAATATTTTTTAGCCGGACTTTTCTATCTCGCCATTTGATTGTTTCAGCCTGGTATTTGTTGATATTTTCCACGGCCTGAAGCCTGATCCCCTCTAAGGCATCTTTTTCCACAAGGCAAGTATCTTCGGCACCTGATTCTGCCGAAGCTACCACTCTTATTGATCCAGCCTTAGCTTCTTCTGGAGTTATTGCTTCGTCACCAAATAATAACTTGAATGGGGTAAAGCCTGTAGACCTTGATGTTGTTGTATTGTGGCTCCACACCACTTTGGTCAACTGATCTGGCCATTTTCCCTTTGGTTGATTAAAAATTAGTTTCATTATTCCTGTCATTATGATGCCGTTGGCCCTTTCAACAAGCCCATTCGACTCCGGATGCCTGACTGATGCAAAATGGATCTTCGTGCCAATTTGATCACAGAAATTTCTAAAATCTTCGGAGTCGAACTGTGTTCCATTATCTACAGTGATAGCCTTCGGCACTCCGAAGCGACAGACAATATTCTGCCAGAAAAATTTTTGGACAGTGGCCGAAGTTATTGTGGCTAGTGGCTTCGCCTCAATCCACTTGGAAAAATATTCCACAGCTACTATAACATATTTTAGGTTGCCTTGGGCTGGTGGCAATGGACCCAACAAGTCAAGACCCCACCTTTGCAATGGCCAGATGGGTTGTATCAGCTGTGTTAATGACGAAGGTTGTTTTTGATCTCTTGCACATTTTTGACAACCTTCGCACTTTTGGACTAACTCCGCTGCATCCGAAGCTGCCTTCGGCCAATAAAATCCTTGGCGGAACACTTTTCCAAGTAACGGCCTGGATCCAATGTGGGATCCGCACAAGCCTGCATGTATCTCCTTCATCAACTCTATACCTTCGGCCCTAGACAAGCATTTGAGCAGCGGGGCACAAACTCCATGTTTGTATAACTCCCCTTCTATCATGACATAAGGACGAGCTCTTGCCTCTATCCTCTTATTATAAGCTTCGTCATCTGATAGAAAGTTTCCCTGAAGGTAAGAGATTATTTCTGTTCTCCAATCTTCACTGTAGACAGGAGAAATGTTAAGGACTGCTCTTTCAAGTAGCTCCACTGAAGGTGCCTTTATTGTTTCAAAGAACACGTCCGAAGGTAGCGGCAGCCTCTGTGCTGCAGACTTGGCCAACAAATCAGCATGCTCATTCTGCCCTCGAGGGATATTCTTAACAGAAAATCCTTCGAAGGAAGCTTCGATCCTTCGGACCGTGTCTAGGTACTTTTCAAGCTTCGGGTCTTTAGCCTTGCAACTTTTGTCAATGTGACCCGAAACAACCTGAGAATCAGTTTTAAGGATCGCCCTTCTGACCCCCATTGCCTTTAGTTTCCGAAGACCCAGGAGCAAAGCTTCGTACTCAGCAATATTATTTGTGCAGCCGAAGTCAAGTCTTGCTGCATAGCAAGTTTTGACCTTGGACGGAGAGACCAACACAGCAGCTGCACCTGCTCCGAAGGTTCCCCAGGAGCCATCACAAAACACTGTCCATGCTTCGGCATCTTTATTTGCTTCTTCGTCCTGAGCCCCTGGCGTCCAGTCGGCAATGAAATCTGCCAATGCTTGAGACTGAATTGAGGATCTATGCACATAATCAATGTAAAATTCATTGAGTTCCGCAACCCATTTTCCAATACGCCCAGTAGCTTCTCTGTTCCTCATGATGTCCTTCAACGGCTGCGAAGAGGGAACAATAATGTTGAATGCCTGAAAGTAATGCCGAAGCTTCCTGGATGCCATTAAAACGGCATACAATATCTTCTCCAGCTCTGTATAATTTTTCTTTGAGACACTGAGGACCTCAGATACAAAATATACTGGGACCTGCTTCTTAGCTTGTCCATCAAACTTCTCCTGGACAAGCGCCGCACTTACTGCTGAGTGCGAAGCTGCCACATACAACAACAGAGAAGCCCCTGGCGTTGGTGGAGTTAATGTTGTGAGATCTATTAAATATTGCTTCAGCTCTTCGAAGGCTTTTTGTTGACTTGGGCCCCATTGAAAGACTTCAGCTGACTTCAGCACCTCGAAGAATGGTAAGTTTCTTTCTGCTGATCTGGATATAAATCTGTTGAGAGATGCCAGCCTTCCTGTCAATCTTTGGGCCCCCTTTCTTGTGGTTGGTGGCTCCATTCGAAGTATAGCTTCGATTTTATTTGGGTTAGCTTCGATTCCCTTTGTTGAAACCAAACACCCAAGAAATTTGCCCTTCTTCACTCCGAAGACGCATTTTTCTGGATTCAGCTTCAGACCAGCCTGTCTGAAGCTGGCGAAGGTCTCCTGCAAATCAGCAATATGATTTTCTTGCTTCGTGCTCTTTACGATAATGTCATCAACATATGTCAACACATTTCTGCCTATCTGAGATTGGAGGACCTTCGCAGTCATTCTGCTGAAGCTCCCTCCAGCATTCTTGAGCCCCTCAGGCATCCGAAGATAGCAATATGTACCACTTGGGGTTATGAAGCTAGTCTTCGGCTCATCTTCCTTCTTCATCCAGATTTGATGATAGCCTGAGTAGCAGTCTAGGAGACTCATGAGCTCCGAAGAAGCTGCTGCATCAACTAAAGAATCTATCCTTGGCAGCGGAAATTCATCCTTCGGACAAGCCTTGTTGAGATCTGTGAAATCAATACACATTCTCCACTTGCCATTGGCCTTCTTCACCATAACAGTGTTAGCTAACCACTCTGGGTACTTCACTTCTCTGATAACTCCTGCACTGAGGAGTCTTTTTACTTCATTACGAGCCCCTTCGGCCTTATCATCAGACATTTTCCGAAGCCTCTGCTTTCGGGGTCTGAAGGATGGATCGACATTAAGCGAATGTTCAATAACATCCCGATTTACTCCACAGAGATCATTAGCTGACCATGCAAAGACATCTTTGTTGTTGAATAAAAACCTTATCAAGGTTTTCTCCTGATCTTCAGATAATTGGGAGCCCAACAACACCTTCTGCTCTGCTATATCTTCGCACAATAACATGGGCTTCGGTTGGTCTGCTGAAGCTGCCTTCTCCCTCCTGAATTTATACTGTTCACAAGCTTCAGCTCCATCTATATTATGGATTGCCTTGGAATCAGTCCAGCTTCCTTCGGCCCTTCTAGCAGCTTCCTGGCTTCCATGAATAGCAATAGGTCCTTGGTCCGAAGGTATCTTCATGCAGAGATAAGCTGGGTGAAGAATTGCTTCGAAAGCATTAAGAGTTCCGCGACCAATGATAGCATTATAAGGATACTCCATGTCAACAATGTCAAACACAATTTGCTCAGTTCTTGTGTTGTTGACAAATCCGAAGGTTACCGGCATGGTAATCTTCCCTAGTGCCACAATCTGCCGCCCTCCGAAGCCACAAAGAGGGTGTGTAGCATCATGAATCTTGTCTTCGGGCTCTTGCATTTGTCTGAAGGCTTTAGCAAATATAATGTCAGCTGCGCTGCCTGTATCAACTAGGACATTGTGGACCAGAAATCCTTTGATCACGCAAGAAATGACCATAGCATCATTGTGAGGATAATCCTTAAGCTGAAGGTCTTCCTGAGAGAAGGTAATTGGAATATGAGACCATTTTGACTTGATGAAGGGTCCCTGCACTCCAACATGCTGCACCCTTCTCTGGGCCTCCTTCTTCTGTTTCTTGTTAGCCGGCTCTGAGCAAGAACCGCCTGTTATCGGGAGCACCAGCTTCGAAGCCGGAGCAGCTCCAGCTTGATTGTTGAACGAAGCCATCAGCTCAGAAAAGTGGAAGTGAGTTCACCGGAGGTGGGCGCCAATGTTGGGGGCTTGTTCTCAAATGCTAAAAGTTAAGAACAAGGCAACACAGAAAATGTTAAATATTAAGGTTCTTCGTCCTCCACTTCGTTATATCCCTTCGGGACATAAGGAATTTCGGACGAAGGTTACGAAGGACGCACCTTCGTGAGCATAGTAACATAGGGTGGAGCATTCATACAAACCATGAGATATAAAATGAACATTTAAATGTTGACATAGAATCATTTCCATTTCAATTAATACGAATGAATATGAATGACAAATGTACCTTCGGTCCTGAGGAAGGCAGGAATACAAGTGTAATGCGAAGGCAAATGACAGGTTCGCGTGAACAGTACAGAGGTACTGTTCATCTATTTATAGGCACAGGTCGCAGCCTGTGACAAATTACAATCATGCCCCTTACAAATGTTTACAACATTGACTCAGACCTATATGAATAAAAAGGTCATTCTATCTCTATGTCGGTTTAAAACGCCGAAGCTCCATGAAAAGGAACCTTCGGCCATCTCTTGAAGACGACTCCAGCCGAAGCTGCTTCTTCGTGTGAGACCTTCGGCGTACCGAAGCACGACCCCAACACACATTGACATCCGGCATCACTTTTTGAGAGACCACCAGCAAAAGGGAGATATCGAAGTGTTTCATGTTAGCACCGAGAACCAGCTAGCCGATATCTTTACCAAGCCTCTAGATGAGAAGACCTTTTGCAGGCTGCGTAGTGAGCTCAATATCTTAGATTCGCGGAACTTGGATTGAATTGTAGCATATATGTGTTTATGCCTTTGATCATGTTCATTCTGCATTTTATTGCTTACTGTGGTGCTCAAGTTGTACAAACACTCTCTGGACCTCACAAGTCCTTTTTGCAAGTGATGCACATATTTTAGGGGGAGCTGTGCTACAACTTGACCCCTTGAGACTAACCATGTACTTGAGTTTGGTTGTTTTAGTCTTCAAGGAGGATTGAAAGGGAAAAGGTGGACTTGGACCATGCAAGACTTCCACTGCACTCCGATGAGAAAGAGTAACTTTTCCAAGTTCATCTTTATACTCCTATTGCCTTTGTGTTCTTATTTGAAAATTTTGGTGAGGCAATGGGGTTAAAGGGCCAAGATTGATCCCGTTTTGGTGCTTGATGCCAAAGGGGGAGAAAATAAAGGCCAAAGCAATAAATGGATCAGCTACCACTTGAGAAATTTTGAAAATAGTAGATTAGAGCTTTTGGTTTGTCAAAACTCTTTTATTGTCTTTTATGTCAAAAGTTGGCCTCTTGTGGGGAGAAGTGTTGATTATGGGAAAAAGGGGGAGTTTTTGAAATCCTTGATCAAATTTCTTTGGAAAACCTCTCTTTATGTCTCTACAAGTGGTTTTGACTTAGAGATAGGAATTTGAGTTTGATTTGCAAAAACAAACCAAGTGGTGGCATAGAGTGATCCATATATGTCAAATTGAATCAAAACAATTTTGAGTTCTAATTTGAATTGTTTTTGTACTTGTTCTACTTGCTTTATGTTGTGTTGGCATAAATCACCAAAAAGGGGGAGATTGAAAGGGAAATGTGCCCTTGGGCCATTTCTAAGTGTTTTGGTGATTTAGTGTCCAACACAAGTGCCTAAGTGTAAAGAGGTGGACAAAGTACAAATCAAGGATAAAGGTATGTTTCTCAGACTTAGTACATTGTTTTATGGACTAATGTATTGTGTCTAAGTGCTGGAAACAGGAAAAATCCAATTGGAAATGTCTTGGCTCGAGCAGCCAAGAATCTGCTGAGTCTGGGAGCACCGGACTGTCCGGTGGTGCACCGGACAGTGTCCGGTGCGCCAGGCAGGTTCGAGCGAACTGGCCGCTCTCGGGAATTCACCGGCGACGTACGGCTATAATTCACCGGACTGTCCGGTGTGCACCGGACTGTCCGGTGAGCCAACGGTCGGCCGGGCCAACGGTCGGCCGCGCGATCTGCGCGGGACACGTGGCCGAGCCAACGGCTAGAAGGGGGCACCGGACTGTCCGGTGTGCACCAGACATGTCCGGTGCGCCAACGGCTCTCAGGCTGCCAACGGTCGGCTTCGCTATTTAAGGAAGGAAATCGGGCACCGGACTGTCCGGTGCGCCAGTCGACAGAAGGCAAGATCAGCCTTCCCTGATTGCTCTCAACGGCTCCTAGCTACCTTGGGGCTATAAAAGGGGCCCCTAGGCACATGGAGGAGTACACCAAGTATACCTACAACATTTCTAAGCACCAAGACATCGATTTCGCGCATTCGTTTCATTGTGATAGCATATAGAGCTCTTATGGAGTTGTGAACTCATTGAGTCGTGTTGCGAGCTCTTGTTGCGATTTGTGTGCGTGTTGACACTCTGATTTTTGTGTCTTGTGTGCGTTGCTAATCCCTCCCTTGCTCCGTGTTCTTTGTGAATTTCAAGTGTAAGGGCGAGAGGCTCCAAGTTGTGGAGATTCCTCGCAAACGAGATTGAGAAAAAGGAAGCAAAACACCGTGGTATTCAAGTGGGTCTTTGGACCGCTTGAGAGGGGTTGATTGCAACCCTCGTCCGTTGGGGCGCCACAACGTGGAGTAGGCAAGCGTTGGTCTTGGCCGAACCACGGGATAACCATCGTGCCATCTCTGTGATTGATCTTTGTTGGTTATTGTGTTTTGTTGAGGATTCCTCTATAGCCACTTGGCAATTATTGTGCTAACGATTAACCAAGTTTTGTGGCTTAAGTTTTGAAGTGTTACAGGATCACCTATTCACCCCCCCCTCTAGGTGCACTCACCCACTGGATGCGGGTGGTGGCCTGAGCCTGACGTCGTCGGTGATGCGGTGCTGGAAGCCCTGGGGTAGATGACGTATTTCTCCGGCCGGAGGTTGGCCCGCCCATGCCTGCCCGACGTCCCGACGGATCGGCTCCAGCGCTCCTGCTCCCTCGTCGAGCCTGGCCTGCACCCCGCGGATTTGCTCGAGCTGTGGGTCATGACCCCCCGCCTGAACGGGGACCACAGCTAGCTCCCGTGGGATGTCAATGCGAGGCACCGACCTAGGGAGGTCACCGTCCTCCGGCATGCCGAGATGGCTGCCTTCGGGGGGACCCCCTAGATCGACGTGGAAGCATTCGCGACTTGGGCCGCGATCCTCGTCGCCGAGGCTTCGGCCACTGTCGGAACAGTCGGAAAGGCAGTAGTCGCATGCGGTCATGAAGTCCCGCATGGCACTGGGGTTACCAAGTCCAGAGAAATCCCAACAGATGCTGGGCTCGTCGTCTTCCTCGGACCCAGAGGGCCCGTAGGTCGAGACGTCCGTCAGCCGGTCCCAAGGTGACCGCACACGAAACCCCAGAGGGTCTGGATTTGCCTCTACGAGAGCGCCCGCCAAAGCGAAGTCGCTAGACGGGTTGAGGCTGAACCCAAAAGACGCGGGATGGGAATCGATCGGTACCTTTTGGTCAACAGGCGGCGATAAGGTCGCGTCAGGGACTGACTGCGCCATCGTCTCAGGTACGAGGGTGACATCCAGCAAGCTTTTCGCGAGCATGCTGGCGTCGTCCGCTTGCTCGAGATTGGCGTGTCGCGGGGAGACGGCGCTCGCCTTCGTCTCAAACGCGAGGTCGACGCCTGGTGCGCCCCCCGTTGGGGTGCCGGGACCGTCGACTCGCTCGACAGCCGACGAGGCGCTGTCTCCTGCTTGGCCTTGGTTGCCCCGCCTCCTCCTCCGTCGACGGGGGAGAGGACGGGGTGAGCTCGAAGGTTGCTCTTCCACCATGCGAGGAAAACGTCGCCGATTCCGCCGCCGGCAAGCGGGTTGTCGGCCGCCACTCTTGTTGTCGCACGGCGGTGGAAGGAGTATCATGTCGTAGCTGCCGTTGAGGGACATGAACTCAAGACTCCCGAAATGGAGCACCGTCCCGGGTTGGAGAGGTTGCTGGAGACTGCCCATCTGGAGCTTGACGGGAAGCTGTTCATCAACATGCAGCAGGCCCCTACCTGGCGCGCCAACTGTCGGCGTTCCGAGACCGGGGGGTCCCTGGGCCGACGAGTGAATGTCGCCGCGTGCCCCAGCCCAGATGGGTCGAGCGCGAGGGCGAGCGCGAAGGGGGGAGAGCGAGGCGGCCGGAGACCGGCGTGAGAGAGGTGGGAATCCTGTGGCCTTCGTGTTCGTCTCGCGCCCAGGTCGGGTGCGCTTGCAGTAGGGGGTTACAAGCGTCCACGCGGGAGAGGGAGCGAGCGGCTCCAGGCGAGCGCCTGTTCTCGTCCTCGTCCCCACGCGGCCAACCCTCTCTAAGAGGGCCCTGGTCCTCCCTTTTATAGACGTAAGGAGAGGATCCAGGTGTACAATGCGGGGTGTAGCAGGGTGCTACGTGTCTAGCGGAGGTGAGCTAGCGCCCTAGGTACATGCCGTTGTGGCAGCCGGAGAGATCTTGGCACCCAGCTGGTGTGATGTCGTGGCCGTCGAAGGAGCGATGGAGCTTGGCGGAGGGACAGCTGTCGGAGCGGTTGAGCCCTTGCTGACGTCCTCTTGCTTCCGTAAGGGAGCGGAGAGCCGCCGTCGTCACAGAGCATGCGGGGCGCCATCATTGCCTATCTGGCGGCGCGAGCCAGATGGGACGCCAGTCTTGTTCCCTGCGGCCCGAGTCAGCTCGGGGTAGGGTGATGATGGCACCTCCTGTCGACGTGGCTGGTCTACGCCCTAGGTTGGGCGATGTGGAAGCTCCTCCGAAGCCGAGGTTGAGTCCGAGCCCCCGGGTCGGGCGAGGCGGAGATCGTCGTCTTCTGGGGCCGAGCCCAAGTCCGAGCCCTGGGTCGGGCGAGGCGGAGATCGTTGTCTTCTGGGACTTAGCCCGAGTCCGAGCCCTGGGTCGGGCGAGGCGGAGATCGTCGTCTTCTGGGACTTAGCCCGAGTCCGAGCCCTGGGTCGGACGGAGCGGAGTTCACCGTCTTCCGGGACTTAGCCCGAGTCCGAGCCCTGGGTCGGGCGGAGCGGAGTTCGCCGTCTTCCGGGACTTAGCCCGAGTCCGAGCCCTGGGTCGGGCGGAGTTCGCCGTCTTCTGGGACTTAGCCCGAGTCCGAGCCCTGGGTCGGGCGGAGCGGAGTTCGCCGTCTTCCGGGACTTAGCCCGAGTCCGAGCCCTAGGTCGGGCGAAGCGGAGTTCGCCGTCTTCCGGGACTTAGCCCGAGTCCGAGCCCTGGGTCGGGCGAAGCGGAGTTCGCCGTCTTCCGGGACTTAGCCCGAGTCCGAGCCCTAGGTCGGGCGGAGTTCGCCGTCTTCCGGGACTTAGCCCGAGTCCGAGCCCTGGGTCGGGCGGAGCGGAGTTCGCCGTCTTCCGGGACTTAGCCCGAGTCCGAGCCCTGGGTCGGGCGAAGCGGAGTTCGCCGTCTTCCAGGACTTAGCCCGAGTCTGAGCCCTGGGTCGGGCGAAGCGGAGCTTCCTATGGTGCCTCCGGCAGGGCCTGACCGCTTGTCAGTCTTACTCTGTCCAGTGGCACTGTAGTCGGTGTGGCGTAGGCGGCGCTGTCCTTTCGTCAGGCCGGTCAGTGGAGCGGCGAAGTGACGGCGGTCACTTTGGCTCTGCCGGCGGGGGGTGCGTGCCAGGATAAGGGTGTCAGGCCACCTTTGCATTAAATGCTCCTGCGACTTGGTCGGTCGGTGCGACGACTTGGTCAGGGTTGCTTCTTAGCGAAGGCAGGGCCTCGGTCGAGCCGGGAATATGTTTGCCGCTAAAAGGGGGGCCTCGGGCGAGACGGAAACCCTCCGGGGTCGGCTGCCCTTATCCGAGGCTAGGCTCGGGTGAGGCGTGATCGTGTCCCTCGAATGGACTGATCCCTGACTTAATCGCACCCATCAGGCCTTTGCAGCTTCATGCTGATGGGGGTTACCAGCTGAGAATTAGGAGCCTTGAGGGTACCCCTAATTATGGTCCCCGACACACATGTTTGAAATATTCAAATTTGAATTTGTGGTTTGGTTGGATTTGAATACAATTGAGAAAATAAAAAAAGGAATTAGAAATTCAGATTTAAAAGAAAAACCAAAAGTAGCCCAGCCACCCCCTTCCCCCGGCCTTTTGGCCCAATTAGGCCCAGCTCGTGCATGCCCACCCCCTCTCTCCCTCTACCCGGTGGGGCCGACCTGTCAGCGCCGCTCCCTTCATGCACACGCCCCGCTCTCTCTCTCTCTCTCTGTGCTGTGGGCCTATCTTGTCAGCGTTGTTACCCGTTCGCTCCGCGTGCCTGTGCCCTTGCGCCATGGGCCTGCCCTACCAGCCCCGTATTCCTCGCAACCACCGCTGACCCGCGCGTGCACGCACATCAAGAAAGCAAGCCACGTCGCACCCCCACGTTCCCCAGCTTTCTTTTGAGCCCTGCCCGCACCCGCTCTCTCTCCCCTGCCTCATTTCACCCACTCTCAGCCCTCTCGCACTCAGCCGCCGCCACCCGAGCTCGATGGAGAAGCGCACTCGCCGTGCCATCCACTCAGAGCTCCAGACGTTGCATCGAGCCTCCCAGAGCATCGTCCCAAGGTGAGCAACCTTTCCCCATGCTCTATTTGCCCCAATTCTACCTCGCCATAGTGAATTTGCGCTCGCGGAGCTCCGCCTCGTCGGTCCGCCGCACCCGCTTGGAGTCCGGACGATTTAGCCTGTCACGTGCCTGTGCTTTGGCTCTAGGTGTTCCCCATCCCTCACTGGAGCTTGCGCTAGCCTCGGCGCACCCGATTCCCCCTCCTCGCGGTCAGGATTGCTCGCCGGAGTAACTCCGACCCGCCTGGAGCGCCCCCTCCGCCATCCACTCACCTCTAGCTCTGCTCTCATGGCCAGAACTCTGACATCGAGCTCACCATGTCCCCCTCACCGGTCCTGGCCAGCTCCGGCGACCTCAAACCCCCAGAGCCCATGCCTGCCTCGTCTCCGGCGACTCCACCGCCGCGGACGGGAGCAGTGCCGCCCACCGTGCCATTTCTCCCCATGCGCTTGATCTCAGCCACCCGTTCTCGATCCAGCGGTCTAGATCACTGGATACCGCTTCTAGCTTCCTTTTGACTATGCGCAACCAATCATCAGAATCGAGTGGGTTGCTTGACCCAGCAAACATGGGAGGCTTGAGCCTTAGGAATTCTTCCATCCTGTCCTGAGGTCTTCCTCCATTAGGGTGCTGATTCTCAAGGCTTCTGGTGAGGACTTCAATGACTCGGGTCTGGTTGGCTAGAACTTGTGCTAGATCTAGTGGCATTTCCAGAGGTGCAGGGAGGTGGGTCTCGCTCCCTTCCCCCTATCCTCTCCTTCGATGCCTAAGGGGATCCTTGCCCCATTCCCTGAGGTTGTAGGCGTGGTTCTATCCGAGGCCATCCGCTAGAGGGGAGAATGGATCACTACTATGCATATGACATTTTTTGCAACCATTTTATTTTATTCATCAAACAAGTTCATTACAATCCTGACAGCAACCACATATTACACTACACCTGAGCGTCTCCTACTAAAGCATCCCCAAACTCTTTAAGGATCTCATTGAGGCTAGCTAGGGATACTTCCTCGACATCGGAAAGGTTATCTAGCCCTAGGGAAGGCAACGTTAGTGGGGACTCCTCCTTCGGGTCAGTCTGGCATCCTTAGTTTTTGAAATGCTTCTGAACCCTCTTGACGGGGCGAACCTTTTTTTAGCTTCTTGGCATAGTCCTTCTTCAGGGTCCTGTATGCCTCACATGTGTTGGCTTCCTCGCCTTCTACCATTTTGAGGCTGTTTTGGAGGGCTGGATTCTCTTCTTTCAATTCCTTGATCCGCTGCTCTAGGCTTTCTACCCGAGAGTTTAGGTGGGTGCAATGGAGATATCCAACCATGTAGATTACGGTGGGGTCATCCTTGTTATGCTTTCTCCCTGATAAAGCTTGGAGTCTTTTCCTCCAAGCAGGGTTATTTTTGTTGCTGGGTGGCAAGTAGCGAAGAGGTGTCTCGGTGACTTCGTTGTTGTAGTTTTGGCATAGCTGGCGGAGAGCTTTTAAGGCAACATTTTGGCATGTGTTTTGGAAGCGGTTGCCAGTGGTAGTGATATGGAAAGGTGGGTGGTTTGGGTAGCTTCAACTTTCCCTAAGGTAGACTGCCATGGAGCACTTCTCAACTCCAGTCTCTCGGTACTCCTTCCATACATACTCCATCTTCTTGTGAACTCCCAGACGAATCGCACAACTCCGAAGAGGTAAGAGAATCCTTCTACCTCCGAGCAATATGACGTTTTAAGGACAAAGGCGCCCTCCATCTGGTAGTCAAGAGAAGAAGAGCTTTGATAATATTGGGGAAAAAAGGGAAGACTCTTTTAAGGAGTTAAGATTTTTTTTGAGAAAGGCTTTTTAGGTCAGGGCTGCGATCTACGGCCAGTCCTATGGCTCCGATACCACCTGAAGCATCCTGAGACCCAAATGTGATACAATTACTAGTCCTAGGAGGCTAGTAAACACATTTATTTCATTAGATAATTTGAAGTTTTACATTTTAACTATTACAATACCAAAAGCAAGCTCTAGCGAGCTTGAGGAATAATGAAGCGGGAACCAGCCCGAGCCACAGGCAGACGGTGTAGACACAACCCCTTCTAGTCAAACAAAGCAAAAAGAAAGTCTTCAGCTGTTGAAAAACACAAATAAATCTAGGTGAATACTTACGTATTCCGCAAGCCCATCCTAACATGTAGAGAGAGAGGCCTATATAGTACATACTTGGTATGATGGAGTTGTAAGTCACTCTTTATTTTTCTTTAGAAAAGGCGCCATGTTGATGTTTTACCCAGAAAAGAGGGGAGTAGCACATTTTCAAATTCAACCACCACTGAGCTTCTCGTTCATGTTTTACTAAATTTCTAATAAGTGATATCTACATTTATGACTTTAAATTAATTTATTATAGATAAACACATTTTATATTTAATCTAATGATATTTTTTGGTGTCGTAAAAATTATTATTTTTGTTTAGGATTGTCTAAAGTTAATACATTAAAAATATCAGATCGCTATATAATCGTAATTTTTAGGGCAGAGTGAGTAACAATAATACTTATAAAAGATTAAATTGAAAAAATCAAGGAAAATTATTTGTAGCACAATGATAAAAAATGACTTAAGCTCTTAAACACTTAAATAATACTCCTCCATTTTTTTTATTTGTCACGTTTTAGTAAAAAATGAACTAGCGAGTGATAAATATTCGAGAATGAAGAAGTACTATTTTATAAAACAAGCTAAGAAACATTGATTATTATCACCGACACACCATAATGTTAAATGTTTTATTTTATAAAAATACTTGTAGATAAAGTTTTACCGAAAATAAAATTTTTTATTGCGATGGTGTGCTCTAAATAATAACTAGCGTTTCTTATTGTCTTTATGATAAATAGTACCATTTCCAATGTTTAACAACTAAATTTATATGCCGCGTATAATTTTCCGAGACAAAACCGACCCCTGTCGAAACCAGAGGAAACCCTCCAGTCCACCATGGACCGGGTGTACTGGATGTAATGGACACAGAACAATGAGGACGGCGGTGGCGGCGGTTGGACACTGTACCGAGCACCCGCACAGTTCTCAAATAGACCGGGCCCAAATCCTTTCCGAAACGCCCATGAAATTCGCCGCGAGCAAAATATAAACCCACTCCTGCCCTTCGTCCAACTCCTCCGTTCCCCGTTCCCTCCTCTACCACTGGCCCCGGCACCGCGGGAGCGCCGACCGCCTGCTCGTCTCGCCGCAGCCCGTCCCTGAGCCGGAACCCTAGCGGCCGCCATTGCCCACGCGCCGCGCGCCCGATGGACGGCGGGGGCTCCGGGCCGGCGCCCAACGCCGCGCACACCGCGGAAGAGGTCTTCCGCGACTACAAAGCCCGCCGCGCCGGCATGATCAAGGCACTCACCACCGGTACGCCTCTGCACGCTCCGCCGATTGGGCTCCTGATTCTTTCCCGGCTGCGTGCATTCGTGCGATTGATGCGGGGGTTTTCTCTTATGCTGTGCAGATGTGGAGAGGTTCTTCAAGCTCTGTGACCCCGGTGAGTGCGCTCGATCTCTTCTATTCCTCTCCCAGGGTGGGGATTGGGTGGCCAGGAGGCTTCCGTGGTTTTGCTACTTGGGTTTCGTTGCTTTGGTGGGAGATTGGAAGCTAATTCTGGAGAATTTTCCTCTTTCTCTGTCTCCTCTATCCTCACTCGCTCTACACGCTTCGGATTCGAATTATTGGTGGCCCTGCAGCTTTCGTTAATGCTGTGCTTGTGCTGGATTGTAGCTGTTCGATTTTGGTGAGAGATTGGTGCCCAAGATAACAGTTTTGTCGAGTGAAAAACGTTTTTTATCATGTGTTGATTGAAACTGTGGGACCCGTGACTGCCGTTTCTTTTGTTGTTAGGTTGGTAGCACTATGGGTGTTGCTATCAATCTTTTATTATTAGCTTGATAGCAAAAAATCGCTAGAGGATTTTTGCCGATTGGTAACATGGGATTATCGATTAACTGTCTGCTGCGTGCTTGGTTTCTATTTGATTATTTTGAACTTCTATGTGTTTGTTGTGGTACTACGTAGTTGTTGGCGCAGTCAATTTAGTGGAGTCAGTGACATAATGTGGATATGTATACTGGTTCAGCAAATCTTTTTTCTTTAGTGCATTGATGACACTGTACGACTGGCTGAATGCGTGGCTGCTTTAGCTGCTCGCCCCTATTTATGTAAATTATTATTATTGTGGAGTTTGGTTGCTTCTCATTATTAAATATTATGGACCGGTTCGTAGTGTTTTCTGTTTCAGCCTTTCACTCTTGTTTGCAGCAGTTCCCAGTTGGTGTAGAACTAGTACCTAGTTTTGATAGTTGCTAGATATGCTATGCCATATCTTGTTATGGCTACTAATTCCATTGGTTTTGAACAGAAAAGGAGAACTTGTGCCTCTATGGCTATCCCGATGAGACATGGGAGGTTACCTTGCCAGCTGAGGAAGTGCCCCCAGAGATCCCTGAACCAGCATTAGGAATCAACTTTGCTAGGGATGGCATGAATGAGAAGGACTGGCTGGCGCTAGTTGCAGTCCACAGTGATTCCTGGTTACTATCTGTCGCATTCTACTTTGGTGCACGGTTTGGATTTGACAGAGAAGCTAGGTAATTTGTTCTGCTACGATTGAACTATGCAATTTTCATAATCAATCATCCTTGTTTGTTCTTTCCTGTGCTGGGATGTTTTAATTTGAATTGGCATACTAGAAAGTACATATGCATCTTATTTTACATATTTGTTAAGTTAGAGCACATTTTCTAATTCATTTTCTATCGAAATTGCTACCACCTAAGTTTGGGAGCAAATTCTTTACACAAGATTTGTTCAATTCTTTGTTGCTTTCACACAGTAGTGTGATAGTATCTACATTCTGAATTCTGAACAATTGAACAATATTTTGAATGTCAAGGTCACAAAACAAACTATGTACTGCATATCAGCATACATTTTAGTGTTGATTGTCTAAAGAAAATGGGTTTGCATGTGTGTACTTGGCAAGTTAAGCTAGGTAGAATAATAGAATCACCATATCACATATCCTTCTGGTAACCTTTGTGGGATTTTTGGGTGGTTGCTCCTCCTTCCTTTGGCTCTGTTATTATGCTCGTTACAATTCTCTTCTCAGTTAGGAAATTCAATTCCTCTACTATAGTGCGTATAGGAGGTCTGATACTTTAGAAATATTATTTTACTTTAAAAAATGCAATATAACAATTTTTAATCATACAGTATAGGTAATCCTGTGCGATCATTTTACTATCATTTGTGATCATTTCACCCACTTTCTATGGGTACCAAATAGGATATGGGAACTGTAAAAAGGGCAAACCTAGTGCTGGAGGCTCCCACATGAGGGCTTGTTCGGTTATCTCTCAATCCATGTGGATTGAGTGGGATTGAGTGAGTTTAAATCCCAAACAAGTTAAACCTCTTCTTAATTTTTTCCAATCCCATCCAATCCATGGCTAACGGGATTAACCGAACAAGGCCTGAGTGGGGTCTGAGCCTTTGAGAAAGGAATAAACCGAGGCAAGCCTTTCCCCGCAAATGTTGCTGCACCCTCTGAATGGAAGGCCGATCCCCATCAAAGACTGCTCTATTTCTATGCAGCCAGAGGCACCAAGCCCCCAAAATGATGACACAGTTAATCCCTTTTCTCTTATCCTTGTACCTTTGTTGGCCTTCCTCCACCAGTCCTCAAACGAACACTCATCAGCCCTAGGTGCAAGGTGACTCATCTCGATAGAGTCCAAAATAGTAAACCAGAATTGCCGGGCAAAAACACATGTAGTGAGGATGTGTTGTATTGTTTCCCTTTCCTGATCACATAAAGGACAACTGTTTGGGGGCTGCAATCCCCTCTTCTCCAGATTATCGGCAGTCCAACACTTGTTTCTAATTGCTAGCCATAGAAAATTGTTAACCTGTATTTATTCGCTATCAAGTGCCAAATGGAGGAAAAATCTGTGGGTGAATGTAAATTCTGCATGCCTACAGGGATAAATGATGCTAATATCGATTTACATGCTATTAATGTTAGGTATTTGTTTAGTTAACTGCACTGGAATCAACATTACATAAAGTTCCATGATTACCACCTTGTTCGTATCCTTGACATACTAAACTGAACCTTTCACTCTTCGACATTGCATTATTGATATGTGGTAGTTACTATGCCCTGGTTATTGGCAAACTAAGTATAGGCATGCACCTTCACATTGATGTTTGAAAGATGGATTTAATTTGAGAAATGGAGTTGTTAGCACTCAAGAGTAAATACTACTCGTCTACTCTCATGTTACTGGTAACAATATGTGGTTATCTGAGTTCAGCATGATGCACATCCAGAGATACTCAAGTATATTTTGCAAATTTGGATTGTGAAACTGTAAACTGGATGTAGAGTGTGAAGTGTGAACCATATAGTGCACCATGCTACAGAATTAGTGTAGTCGATTGAAGTAAATTTCATGTTTAGAACCACTGAAAATTTATATGTAGCAGCTCCCCTGTTGTTTCCCTTTTTGTAATAAACATCATCATCCATAACACTTAATTTGTTCTCTCACTATCAATCCTAAAGTGTTTACTCCAACTATTTGGCCATTTATTGCATCCATATGCGATCGTATACCACTAGCGGATGGCGACATTAGTTCTAAATAATTTGCTTAATTTGGCTGTCATAAATGTACATAGGCTTGCAGTACATGGATCAGTCATGAAAATTGCTAGACTACATGATTGATATCTGCCTACTAGATTGTCCCCCCTCCTTATCGAGTATTCTGTGAAAAGAATCTGTTTTATTCGCTGCTGTTGGTGAATATGTGGATCTTGACAAAAGCATACTTTGCACGTCTCTAGGACTTGTACCTAGACTGGTTGAGCTCTGTTGGCCTTTGGCATGTTTAAACTTCAAAGATGTTTTTTTTTTTCATTTCCATATTTAGTCACTAGTGATTTTGCTTGTGTATACCTTCCACTGTTGCATTACTTATGATACTTCATTGTTGTAATGCAGGAGGCGGCTCTTTAGCCTGATAAACAACATGCCCACGATATTTGAGGTGGTGACGGGAGCAGTCAAGAAGCAGCAGGCAAAGGAGAAGACACCTAACAGTAGCAGCAAGAGCAACAAGCCTAGTTCAAAAGTGGTAAATGCCAGCCACTTTCCGTTGCCATCCGACCTGAACTATTGCTGATAATACCGACATTATGCCTGCAGCAGTCAAGAGCAGAGTCTCGATCGAAGGCTAAGGTCCCCAAAGACGAAGAAGAGAGCGGTGACGACGACGGGGACGAGGAGGCGGAGGAGCACGACAACACCCTGTGTGGAACCTGCGGGACCAACGACGGCAAGGACCAGTTCTGGATCTGCTGCGATAACTGCGAGAAGTGGTACCACGGGAAGTGTGTCAAGATCACGCCTGCACGGGCCGAGCATATCAAGCAGTACAAGTGCCCAGACTGCACCAACAAGAGGGTCAGGGCGTGAGCAACCGAGACTCTCCGATGCGACCTTGCTAGGAAGGAAAGGAAGAAACGACCTCCTTGGCGCCAAGATATTCGCCAAGATATGGCGTGTAGTTCCCTAGTCTGTATGCCTGCATTTTCATTTATGGTTGTTTTATCTGTTGATTAGCTGTTCGACCTAGCATTGTCTAATGCGTGGCACGTCTCATGTGCTGAGTGTTGACATTGGCATGGGCTCCGCCCTCTAGTCTGTAAACGTTGTCACTGAAGGTACCTCTCGGCTGACCATTTCTCCATTGTTGGTGTTGTGCAATGAGTAGTGAACGTAGCAGTCTTTGTTCCCAGTTCCTAGCATCTGAATTGCTGAAAATGGCGAATAGCATTTACTATACTTCGGCTTGCGTCTGCAGTGTATCTGGTGTTTGGGGTGGCCCGGTAGGCGGGGTTGCCGCGCGCCATGGCGTTACGTACCGCCGTGCACAGAGGGCGACGTCGTCGTCAAGTTGCATTGAACTCGTGGCGCGCCGGCGCACCCATCCGGGCAACCGGCGCCCCGCTTGGCCGTGCACCGTCAGTGCGGTGGTGCTGTGCATGCAGCGCCGTGGCGATACTTGTGCTGGGCGTGCACGTGTGTCCGTGTGCGAGCCGTCGGAGCAAACAGCGTTGTATCCGACTCCGGCTAAGAGGTTCGTGGTCGCCGGTCGCCCTTGCACCGCCGTCCTGCTCGTCGGCCTCGCCACAAAAGAGTCTGAGCATTCGGCGGTTGGCACTGGTCAGTCAGTCGGAGCACCAGCACTGCCAACGGGCCGCCGAGAACGCGATTTTTTATCTGGTCGAAAAACCCCATGAAATTTGCCAATATCTGTCCCGCGGGCCGTAGCCCCGCGACTCCCCCACATAGAAAACAGGCCTCCTCGCCTCCGTCCGTCTAGCTCTGAGCCGAGCCCATGGAAATCGTTGCCATATCAGATCAGCTTCGCCATGGACCCCATCTGCGACCCCCGGTGACGCGCTCCGCCCACCGCCCACCGCCGCCCGGGAATGGCTCGAGCGCTGCTCCTGCTGCGAGTAGCTGTAGCTCGCTACCCTCCTCTCCCGGCCTCACTCGCGCTCCTCCAGCCGCAGCCGCTGCCGCTGCTGCGCTGCCACGCGCCCTCCCAGTACAAATCCCAGCTCCGCTTCCTCTCCTCCCTCTCCTCCTCGTCCGTGCCCACCAGCTCAGATGCTCCCAGCGACGGCGGGGGCGGCCGCGACGGGGAAGAGGATGGCGCGAAGAGCGGCGGCCGCGTCGACTACTTGGGGATGAGCGACGACGAGCTCATGGAGCAGTGCGATATGGGCACGTTCAAGGCGTCCGGCCCCGGCGGCCAGCACCGCAACAAGCGCGAGTCCGCCGTCCGGCTGAAACACCTTCCCACCGGCATCATCGCCCAGGTCGGTAGCCTTGCTGAATTAGCTTAAATTCTCAGTTACCTCGATCGCTTCGTACAATGATTTATCTGTTCCTAGAATTTGAATGAGGAGAAGGTTGGATGAATGCAATCACGAATCAGTTGAACTTCACACAAACTGAATGCTTAATCTTTTTTTCCCGTAAAATTCCACACAGGCTGTGGAGGATCGGTCACAACATAAGAACCGAGCGTCTGCTTTATCTCGGCTTCGAACCCTGATTGCTCTTAAAGGTGAAAGAATCTAATGTTCTCCAAGTTAAACGTTGTTTCGGAAAAGGAACTATAGATCTGTTCAACTAATTTAAGAACCATCTAAAGGGGTGTTTGTTTGGGATTATAATCTGCCCAGATTATATAATCCAACAAACTTTGAACTAACCAAACAAGCACCCCCTAAGTGACCATGAGTCACATACAAATCATAGCGCAGCTTCATAAGAGCTCATATGCTTCCATTTTAACGGGGTGTTTGGTTTTTAGGGACTAATTTTTAGTTCCTCCATTTTATTCTATTTAATCCCTAAATTGCCAAATACGGGAGGGACTAAAAATTAGTCCATAGAAATCAAACACCCCCTATGTTCTTATGCTGCCTGATGGATTTAATTTCCATGATCATTAATGGCGCGGTGCTTCAGTTAGGAGGCCGATAAACCTGGAAGACTACACTCCACCTGTTGAGCTTCTTCAGATATTACCCCTGAAGTCCAGCGTTAGAGGAAAAGATGTTGGCCCCCAAATCGGTCCAAATAACTCAAAATTTTCTCCAGTATGTTCCTGTTGTTATAATTCAATGGCTAATGCATTATGCATGTGTTTTGCTGTCATTGGTCCTTGCGATTTGCATATTTAAACACCTCCCTTTGTACTTCGTTTTCCACTGGGCAGGGAATGCAAGCTTTATTAGACCTGCTGTTTGCTGTTGAAGGTTCTGTATCAGATGCAGCAAAGATTTTAGGGTAATACGTTACATCTATATTCCACTGCTGTGCACAGATGCTAGATGGCAGCATGTATATTTGCTATAGTTTTACATTCAAGCCACCTCAGTTATCTCGGTGAACTATGACCATAATGCAGCCTAAGCACTGGTGCTTTGTCAAGATTGATTCTGTCAGATGATTCTCTCCGAACGGCTGCGAATGAACTGCGAGCTTCGAAGGTAACCCTGCAAATATGTGAGCTGGCCACAAATGCCTATTCGTTGATTAGAGGATACCGCATTCCAAACTTTAGGCTCTAAATTAATCCCAGGAAAAACAATCATATCACATAGTAACCTAGGGTACTAATATGAGGTCCTTATCTAAACAGACCACTGGTGATAGCCAGGTCCATCACATTGTGTTATGCCCTACAGTACTTTATCAAATAAATTTTAAGCACATCAGATGGCCAGTAATTCCACATTAGGTGACATGCCTTGATTCCCACTTGAGCAATTACATGAAGTATAATGTACAAGAACCATCCACTCATATCCAGGACAAGTCACTCCATTTGTATAAATATTAAGAGTATTTGGTTCAGAGTATGTTTGCTAAAACAGGCTAATTATGTTATGGCATTCTTAAGTTCTAAGTTCTGACCAAGTTTTAAATATTATTCATTTCATTGATTTCCTGCTTACAATACCCTAGTGCTCGGTTTGGATGCTTGGAATTGGATTCCATTCTAATAATTGTAATTTAGATATAGATCAATTAAGCTAATACAGTTTTATATAGAATATATTTATATAATATTGTTAGTTATATGAAAAAGATATTTATGTGCTACATTTTTATTACAGAGGAGCGAGCTGAAGAGTGTGCTATAAGTTGGAGTAGGAACATAAACTAGTGATACATAAAAATCAATTTTCACCTTCTCATCCTATGAATTTGTTATATCTAAGCTTTGTAAAGTGGTGGTTTGTCAATTTCCAAACAGAATAGACTACTCTATTAAGTATATTCTGATTCCTTCGAAACGAAGGGATCCAAACGGCCCCTAATTAGAAAAGGCACCATTGTAACTGTTTTATCTTTCTCTGCAGGGACTGAAGCCTTTGAGATGAGATCCTTTGTAAAATCCTCAGCTTCAAGTGCACCATATCCCATAGGTGCCATGTTCGACAGATGTCAGAAGGCATTATTTCTAGGGAAAACCTTTGGGGTTTCATGCCGTTTGTTTAAGGGATGTTCATCATCATTAGATTGCCGTAAATATGTTCAGTAGGCAGCTAGTATATCTTCAGAATATCCTCGTTTCGTATTACATATACCCCCAATGTTCTCCAACAGGCAACACCATTACACCACTGAACCAATTTTTTCCCCTGAGGAATCTCCCTGTTTTAGGCCCCCTTTGGAACGCGGGAATTTTTCCCGTTTCCTGCGTTTTTCCTGTGAAATTGAATTGTTTTCTACAGTATTCCTGCGTTTTTCCTGTGAAATTCCTGCAATCCAAAGGGGGCCTTAACCTCAAACTTTTATTTGCCAGCCGAAAGTTGTTGAAGCGGCTGTGCTGAATTGCTGATTGAATTGGCTGTAACTACCTCATGGGTACACAATTCTAATCTTGTTTCCTTTCAGCGTTTGATGATGCTTTTTTTTGAAAGAAATGGCAGGAGCTCTGCCTAATCACTAAAAGGAGATTTCAGAAAGCACACTATACAGGTCCGAGGACCGAGACAAGACATACTAGCATACACAACGTGAGAAATGCTCTCAATAGACCCGCATAAAGCAGCTAAACCACTGCAGCAGCCCTAATATGGGGAACGTAGCTCTCTTGAAAGTTAACACATCCTCTTTAATCCTCAAGGCTAATTGGATAGGGGTGAGGGCGCTGTTTTCAAATATCCTCCAGTTTATCTCCTAGATGTTCCACAGGGTGTATATCAGAGGAGGGTGTATATCATGAGGCCGTTGAAGTCACACTTTTAGTTATTTAGGAGCGAGCAGGATGTAGCTTCCCACCAGTCTTTTATGCTGGAGAAGTGAGTAGGGTCAGCCTGGGCCGAGAGGCTCAAGCCCTCCCAAACTAGAATCTGATGCCACACCGCACGGGCAAAACGACATTGCAAACAGAGGTGGGGGTCGGTCTCCAAGGGACCGTTGCAGAGGGAGCAGTTTGGTTGGTGCGGCCAACCCCGAGTGGCAAGATTGTTAGCAGTAAGGAGCTTGTCGTGTAGAATAATCCAAGCAAAAACCTTGCACTTTTGCTCTGCTCGTACCTACCAGACAAAACCAAAATTAATGTAGTTGTACGATCGGATTAATTGTGCATTGTAGGATGATTTTACCGTGAAGACACCGTCGGGGTTCCATTTCCAGGTAATGGAGTCCGGCACCTATGGTTGAAGGTGGAAATCATGGAGTCTAATCCAGAGGGAGACGAATTACTCAATCTGAACCGTGGAGGTAATCTTGCTTCTCAATGACCTGATCCAATTCTCATCATTGATCTCATTGGCAACCGACTTGTTCTTTCTTGAGACTAGCTCGAAGAGGTGTGGTGCTAGGTTTCTTGGCGCCATGTCATCAAGCCAACTGTCGTGCCAACATTTGATTGTCTTGCCATCTCCAACGGTGACGATGGTGGAGGCGCTAAAGAGGAGCATGTCCACAAGGTTACAAGGCACATCAAACCCTTTCCAAGGGTGATCCTCTCCCATCTAACTCTTCCAAAGCCATCTTAGCCAGAGGGCGCAGCTGAATTTGTCGAGGTTGAGGATGCCCAGACCACCAAGGGCTTTGGGCTTGCTGACTAGCGGCCAAGCCACAAGACAATGACATCCATTTGATTCAGCCTTTCCTTTCCGTAGGAAGGAGCGGCGGATCCTGTCGATGCGTTTACGGGCCCATGTCGCGAGGGGAAAGACCGACAAGTGGTATGTGGGCATAGCGGACAGGACGGAAGACATACGCGTGAGACGGTCAGCCCGATTTAGCATGCTTCCTTTCCATCCGGCCAGGTGGTTCCCGATTTTCTCGGTCAGAGGTTGGATAAGAATTCTCTGCAGCGCCTGGGTGTGAAGTTGGAGGCCCAGGTAACGACACGGGAAGGTCCCCCCGAGTCCCTTGGAACGATTGGAGCACGTGGTCTAGGTCAATGTTTTCACATCTTATCGGGTGGATAGAGCTCTTCTCAAGGTTAGTGACTAAGCCCGAGGTGCAACCAAAAGCGTGCAGGATGTCTTTGATCGCCAGGAGGTCTTCTCTAGAGGGGTTGATAAAGATAGCAGCAGCAGCAGCATAGAGAGAAGTCCTTAGTTTTGTTGTAGTTAGCGAAATGGGGGAAAGGATCCCATTTCTGGCTACAAGGTCTAGGATACGCTGCAGCGGATCAATGGCGAGGATGAACAACATAGGGAAAAGGGGGTCTCCCTGCCTAACACCTCTCCTGTGATGGATGGTTGCTCCTTGTCGGCCATTGAGGAGGGCTCGAGACGAGGCGGACCCAAAAAGGATGGAAATCCACTCACTCCAACGAGGGCCAAAACCCATGGTCTGGAGGACTTCTAGGAGATATCCCCAATTAATTGTGTTGAAAGCCTTCTGGATGTCAAGCTTTAGGAAGAGCACCGATTTTTTCTGTTTATGTAGTCTTCTAACTACATTATGCACATAAAGGAAGTTATCTTGTATACATCTTTTCTAGATGAAGGCACTTTGGGACTTGGAGATTAGAGTGTTGAGGAGGGGGCCAGCCGGTTAGCAAGCAGTTTGGAGAAGATTTTTTCTATGTTGTGTATCAAACTGATGGGGCGGTAGTCACCCACTGTTAAAGCATCCGGTTTCTTAGGGATAAGCACGATGTTGGCAGAGTTGAGTAATTTAAAATCCGCCCCATTTATGCTATGAAGTTGGTGAAAAGCCTCAAGAACGTCCTCCTTGATGATATTCCAGCATACTTTGAAGAATAAACCTTTAAAATCATCTAGGCCTGGTGCTTTGTCACTCGACATTGAGAAGATTTGTTTCCTCTAGCGATGAGAGGTCATGCTGCGCTAAAGCTAGAGCCGACCAGTTGAGGGTGATCCCTCTCTCCGGGGCTGTCCCTAGGTGAGATTTAAAGTGTTCATGAATGATCTTTTCTTTTTTCCTCATGGGCTACCGCTAAGTTTCCAATTAGGGGTTGCAGGCAATGGATGAAATTCTTACGCGCTCTGGAGCTAGCAGAGAGGTGGAAGAACTTAGTGTTTGTGTCGCCCAACCTAATGCGAGTGAGGCGAGCCCGTTGACGGATCCTCAATTTTTCAATTACAGCAAGTCCCAAGGCTCTAACTTTGAGTGCCTTCAGGAGATCTAGTTCCTCTTGGGTGAGCACACGCTCCGCTTGGGTAGTTTCAAATTAGAGGATTAATTCTTTGGAAATTGCAAGTTATAATATCGTGTCTCCCACTTTGGTCTTGCGCCATAGTTTGATGGCCTTTGCTACACGCGCTAATTTGATACGAAGGCGCTTCACGGGCGCAAAGGAAGAACGAAGCGGTTTCAGCCAGGCAGCTTGAATAGCCTTCTTGAATCCCTTCATCTTTACCTAAAAAATTTCAAAACGGAAAGAGGGACTATGTGTCGTCGTCAATTATCTTTGTAGGAGAAGCGGAGTGTGGTCAGACATGAGGGAGGAAAGAGAGTGCAAATAGCAGCTAGGAAAAAAGCAGCTCCCATTCTGATGTACAGAAGAATCTGTCAATTCTTGTTAGTGTTGGATTTACTTTCCCGTTGCTCCAAGTGAAGCGGCGACCATTGAGGTGAATTTCCTTCATTTGTAGGCTGTCCAGCGTTGATTTGAACGTGCCCATGAGGCGCCGATTCAAGTTACAATTATTTTTATCCGAGGCTTGATATATGAGATTGAAATCTCCTAACGCCAATCACTTTGTCCAACGTTATGCTGTCAGGCCACTTAGTTCTTTAAGAAAAATAAATTTCTCAACGCCCGACTGTGGCCCGTAAACCCCTGTTCTTGCGAAAGTGAGAAAAAAAATCAAATTGGAGCTCTTAAATTTAAATGCACCATGATCTGTTTTTAGCTTCCATTGTCATTGCATGAAAACTGAAATTATAATCATAGCTCTAGCTCCAGCTCTTCCGCCAAAGCACGAATTTAGCATGAAACGGTACCTCTGTTTTTCGAATTTTGCATTGTGGCCCTCTTTTTTTTAAAACGAAAATACTGTTTGCCCCTATTATGTTATAAGCATAAAATATATAACATTGTTAACTCAAAAGATGTTTATATCCTTCATAGTTGCCTTTCTTATTATTAGGCATGTTCAAATGTCGGTCGTGGATCATTTAGCACGGCTCACCCTAATCCGTGTCTAGTGTCGGGTCGGCCCGTGCCTCCCTGTTTGACATATCGGATCAGGTTTTTTCGGGTTAGATCGATTTTTTTGCTTTGGTCGAGTTTTTTTGAGTTAGGTCGGGTTTTGGGTCAAAAATCATAGCTCGTACTTAGCCCATGAATTATTGCGAGTCAAAAATTATGGCATATACTCATCCGTTTTATTAGTTGGGTCATACTAGATCTTGTTCGGATGGGTCGAGTCGGGTTGGTCAGATCGAGTGGCCTACTAATTATCAACTTGTAAATTTGTCCTCAGTTTGATATAAAAGTTAGAGTATAAATATGACATAATTCAACTATAAATATAAAAACCAATTATTTTAAATTTAAAAGTTCAAATTATTTTAAATTAAATTTATTGTTTTATTCAAAAGTTCTAAATTTGAATTGTTTTAAATGATTTTTTAACAAAAATAATTCAAAAAATCTGGTTCAAAAAATAAATTAAATTTGGTATTTTTCAAAATGTTGCAAATTTTGAATTAAACTTAAACTGAAATAATTTTGTACTTTATTCAAAAAATAATTCAAACTTTGAATTAAACCATAAATTTAATTCCAAGTATTCAAACTTTGAATTTGAAATAATTGATTTGCAAATTTATGCTCGTATTTATGTTATACTTATACAGGAGCAAATTTACAAATTGTTGATAATAAGAGGGACAATGGTACAAGGAAGGATATAAACGTCTTTTTATAGGCTGAGGTAATACCATGGTCAAACGAAGGTTTTGTTTCAAAAAAAAAGAGGAGCAACGATGTAAAGTTTGAAAGATAGGGATAAAAATGGAATTAGAGTCGTGAGCAGCGGCAACTATGCAATTGTGGAGTTAGAAACTTAGAATCGTGAGCAAAGTCAATTATACAATTGTCCCATTTAATTGATATATCTAGAAAGAATGACAGAAAGTTTACAAAGCAGTCAGCTATAATTTAATTGATATATCTAGAAAGAATGACAGAAAGTTTACAAAGCAGTCAGCTATCTCGTGCATGAGTTCCATAACTATTTTGGTTTTCAAAACCTGTAGAAGTGCGGGTGAATGCCGTACTGCTACAAAATCGTATGTCTATACAATCAGGCAAACAGTTAATTTTGCCTGTCAGCTCTATTTCTCATTCATCAGGCGCTCAGCCAGTAGCAAGTCATCAGGAGTAGTGACCTGCAATAAATATACAATTTCACAGCTCTCTCTCCAAATTAAGCAGTTCAGAAAATTATAGTTCAAGATTATTCTGGAATACCTTAATGTTTGTATAAGAGCCTTCCGTGATATAGACAGGGTGTTTTAGATATTCTACAATGGATACATCATCAGTGACTTCATGGTTATCCCTGCGATGCCAAAATTAAATAGGCTAGAGAACTGAGCAGTATAACAGTATCATAAATTTCATTTGCTCAGAGCTAAGAGCTAAAGCTAACCGTTTAACAAGCTCAAAACCATCTTTGAGTAAATTTGGCTTCATAACCTACAATCAGAAAACACACTATTATAACTTGGTGGTTCCTCAAAAAGAAACAATACAAAATAAAATAACCTTTTTTGTCCGTGGGAACAGGAATAAACAAGAAATACAGAAAGAGGTAATAGTATGATTACCTGTGGAGTTTGCATTTCCCAGAGAGTTTTCCGGTCAAGAGTTTTGATGACAAAAGAATCACTATTGGCCTGAAGGTGATATAAGTGGAAAGGAATGTTATATTCCGTCCAGAATGCTATTATGTGGATGGTAGTTACCCAGCAAAAAGTAAGCATAAGATTGATGGGTAATTCTATTTGCAAAATCATGTTGATACATTGTCTAGATGGCATAAAAGGTTAAAAACTCGCCTCCTTTATTGTAGCTTTAACAGGCACACCAAGAACAGCTGCTCCATGTACTGCAGCATCTTCTAAGACCTAGTCAGCAAAACCAAACCTCAAAATCAATAATATTGCTTGAACAAACTCCTCTAAAAAGCACAAAAAACTTGTAGCTTTCAGGACATACACTACATGTGAAATATAAAAAAACAGCAGATTAAACAAGAAACTCCTGAACTACCCTCAGGGTAACGAAAAAATGACAAAGCTGGACCAGTTATTTGGCAATATTTTAAGCAGTCAATGTGTAGTAGATCTGCAGTAAATACAAGTTGCGACTTGCAGGGGAGAGTATTTCAGTGCTTCCAATGAAAGAACAAGCTACAGCAACAATCTGATTAGACATACGATGGTATAATCATGCTGCATCATGGACAATAGGAGTAACCTTTTTTACATCTTCAGAAGAAACTAAGGGCCTCGCAGAATCATGGACACAAACTAGTTCCGAATCCCCATCAATTTCCTGCAAACAAACAACACACAAGATCTCTACGATATTTATGCACAGGAGCAGATGGAGCAATAGATACAAGTGATTTGCCACTGACCTGAAGTCCATTAAAAACGGAGTCCTGTCTCTCTTTTCCCGGGCGTGCAAATTTAACAGGTATCTGCAAGTTCTTAATAGAGCCTATGGAGACGGATAATAATTTAAGACAACTCGCGCATAGCCACCAATCTATCATGGTTTCAATATCGTCACAGAAGCTGTCTATAATACATCAAATAAAATGAGTGCAAAATATTGCTACCTTCAAATACATCAATGTAGTCTGGATCACACACCACCACGACTTCTTTGACTTCCTTCAGTTGACAGAATGTTTTTAAACTGCGCACAGAATGTAAGCATGCCTGTGCCTACATAACCTTGATGAATTCGAAATATTTTATGCTAGAGAGAGTAACCTGTGCAATGCAATTGGTAGTCCCAGTAGAGGTAGATACTGCTTTGGCATACTTGCCTGTTAAAAAAAATGGGCAAAATTTAGACAGCGATCATGCATTGGAAGGACACTATGTTCGCAGGTAAATGCAGATATTTTTACAGTGCCCAGTAAAACATTTCATTGCAATCCGTCGACATTGATAGCAACAATAATAACATTTTCCTTCTTAACTCAATACATTTGTTTAATAGAGTGCACAGCCTCGATGCCTTATGTTTCTTGTAACTTTAAAGTAGTGTTGTTAAAAGGCCCCATTATCAGTGACTTGAAGAACTGAAAAGTTATGATGACCTTATTGTCCCCAAAATGGTCAAACTGGTGATCCTAACCCAAACCAACGCACAATAACTAAGCATGTCCTTGCACTGTTGCGACCAAAAAAATGGACACAAGTTTGAAGCAGAAAAGACATGATACCCCCATTCTCTTTCCCTGGCCTCCAGACAACAGGATCACCGAGACGCTCCTATCCTTCACAGCGTCGACAGCGACACCCTGGTGAAAAAAGCTTCATGTCAGTCAGTGGCTCCCCTCTTAGTCAACAGCGCACGAGCCCCGCGGCTTCGGATAGCCATCGCACCTGCTCGCCGTCGGCTGTGGAAGTGTGGATTGCCCGATTCGAACGCCTTGTGTGCCGCCTAAGAGCAACCCCGTAGCTCCCACCTGACCACAAGCCGCAGCAAGATGAAGGTCTCTCTCAGTGTAGCAGCATCTACGAGCAATCCAATCGGAATTCGCTTCGATTTTTTCACACAGATGGCTGCGAGTGACCCGGCATTTGGACGGAGCGAACTCCTAAACAAACGGAGGAAGTGGCTAAATCAATCCTTACCCGTCCGAAGGCGGCGGGAGGCTGGAAGCACCGCGGGCGCCGGCGGTGGCTTCGCGGCAGGAGTGAGGCGCGCGTGGAGACGGAGGCAGAGGCGGAGCTCCATCTCGGAGGCGCTGACCGCTGCGAACGCGAGGCCGAGGGGAGGGATGGTGACGATGGTCTGAGAAGCGAGAAAGGGTGGACGTCTGGACGCCCGGCCGAAAGGGTGGACGTCAGTATCGCCTCGCCTGTGTGCTATGCAGTCTGGTCAATCCACGCCGTCCACATTTCCCGTCACATGGCTCTACACCTCTACTCTCAAGTATGTGCTCCTTGCAATGTACCGTTGAGAACTACGTTACCACGGATCACTAGATCCGCTTCCTTCCCTCCCGTCAGCAGTAGAGACGCAAAAAGTTGTAAAGGATCTGTCTCCCTTCCCGTAAGCACGACAGATAAAACACACGAGACACAACATATAAAGTTGGACCTCTGGCCTCTTTCAGATCTCTGTATTATGAGGGGATGTACAGGTTCCTTATATAGAGATGTGAGACCCCTCAGGGGCAAAGCAGGTATTTGCCCACATAACCCTAACTAGAGTTACTTAACACTCCCCCTTGGGCGAATACCGCGACCAACACATGCCTCATTAAAACTCCGAAAAAACCCAGTGGGAAAAATATGGAGAAAGAATGCATGGTGATACAAATTGCATTTACACTTTGTTGCCTCGTTAAAAACCTCATGTGAGAAACTTCAAAAAAACTCATCAAGGGAAAAGAGTACAACAACTGTCATCGGGACAGGTTTCGATCCTCTAGGATTTAGATTATATCGAATCTTCTACAAGGGATAACTCTAGAAATGTGCTCTCCCTGATCCTTGCAAAACCGTATCAATAAGGCAAAACATCTTCTTCTAAAAGTATATGCACATAAAGATTTAACAAAAGGATTACATATCCTTGCGAGGACTATTTTAGGAACTTTACCTCTACTCACTTCTAGGATATACGAGGTAAGTGCACGTATCAACATAAATAAGCCACTTTGACTGATGGTGTTCGATCAACTGGATCTATATATTTGATAGAAAGTTCCATAAATGTTCACATATTGATCATCAAGCTCACGCCTTCAGGGCATAGAATATGACATTTATTGTCTCACGATTGTGATCAATATAAGCATTCGCTCTCCCTGACGATGACATCTTTTAAAGTCGTTGTCCCTCATAACTCAAGAATATTCTTCAAGATATATGTCTCGTTGTTCATCTGGAATAACGAGAATGGATGAGGCTGGGGTGCTATAATTTTCTATCTTACAACACAATTTATACATAGTTGTGCAAAGCAAGTAACATGTCCTTCTATAGGACTTTAGGGGATAATATAGTTGCAATAGTATATATTCTAAATATGACACATCGCTCCAGGCGTTCATCCATTGCAACATCTATGATGGTGTAACAAAAGTCCATCAAAGATCATAATCCATCAGGGATTTTTCATCGATCAGATATATCGTTATAGTCTGTCATTCTGGCACAATGGAGATATTTTGCCAGTAACACCTAAACCTTATAGGTTTCTGCCATCGGGGCTTTAGAGGATACCGTAATTCCACATCTAGTGGAAAATACCATGAGTAAAGATCATGGAATGCACATGTGCTTATTCGGTGAACTTCAAGTCCTTTGGTATCTCATCTTATTCCTTTTCGGGTCTGTATGGGTCTTTATCCCTTTATTGGGGTTATCAAACTTTGGTGTTGAACACAGACTTTGTTTCCTCTTGGAAGGTTCCAGTTAGGAACTATAATCTCAATTATGAGATATTCTCTCTACACTGGAGAGTGGTCATTCATCATGAATGTATTATCCGGTATGAGATTTATATGTTGCATATTTATAATTCAAAGATATGAGTCCTCCTATGATCTCATGACGAATCTTCAGAATCCTATTAACTGCATATTTTAATTCATGCCATTTGTCAGATATATTACATAGCGGAACAGTGTTTACTCAACACATATGTGGGATGAGTCTCTTACAAGATCACTTGAACCATCGCATTCACCACACATTATTCAATAGTGCCCATAAATGTCCAAACTTCAAGCTCGCAACTTTCATTTTGCGATTATTGGTTCAGCCTCGATTGCATTTATCAATGACCCGATAAGAGAGCTTAAAGCACTCATGCCTAGGACTTTATTTTGGATCCCTTTGCAATATATAGAAGCAAGATAGGTATCGACACATTTGTCTCCCACATTTAATAATGATCTTCGTCATTTCCCAAAACGAAAGATTCATTGTTCTGTATTCCCAGCACAATGATATTGTGCGCATTGCTAGGAACTTCATCATCAGGATGAACCTCTTCGTGAGGCAAATCACTAGCAGGGCGAGTTCATCGGAGGAGAGTTATTTACAGACCACATGAATTTGCAATCAGAACATATGCTTTGACTAAGGCCGATGGATCATATTCGCAAGCGTCCCCGAGAATAGATCAAATGCCAATAAGTCAAATGTGGATATGATATTAATCTCGGGTATATCCACATATACATCAGGTAGAAGCATTCAGACCAATATGGTTACTCCTCAATGATTTCTGGCAAACTCCATATACACAGGAGTACACACCGAACGACAGGTTTAGTTTGGCTTTTGTGCGTTTAATAGAATATTGAGGCATTACACTATATGGGAATTCTTCCCTCTAATGTCGAGATGTTCTAAAAGCATACAGATAAAATCCCCAACCACAATCATCCAGTTGTGGGCAATGTATGCTATTGTGGTGATTTATTTGAAAAATCTTACGCACATTACAGATAGGGGTTTTATGCAGTGAGCTTTGGACTTAGATTAATGTAGTGTCATGAATAATACATATTTGTCCTTCAACATGAAGGGTTAGTTTCAACATCCAGCGAGACACACAACAACAAGTTGCTTCATGGTTACAATTCTGCAAACTTAGTGTTATTACTACCAAATGCATACTCAATCATTAAGATTTAGACTGGTATGCGCAACACTATTTTATCCATAAGGGACCTTTAGGGGCTCATGCATACCATTCGTCGTTTGGAGCCATTAGTTGACTTCAGATTAACAAGTAAAATGACCACCAGGGTCTAACACTCACAAAGACATTCACTGGTTGCATTGTGCTTTTAAGCACATAGGAAAAAAGTGTGTGTAGATAATGGTAGTAAAGTGCACGGCATCAGACCAATGCTGCCAAGCAAATATTTTTATATGCATAGATGTATAGTCCAGCTCTTTATCACTGCACATGGTTTACCCAATTACTCATACTGTTCTGAAATTGTGTATCATTTTGTGCAACATTTTTAGGTATTATAATTTTGAGAGAGAATTTATAACAATAGTTAATAATTTGTGATGCTGCCAGCAGGGCAAACATTTCTCCTTATATTATATACCAATTTGTTCTATAAAGCATTATTTCGATCTTTTTGTTATTCGACAAAAAGAGAAGCTTTGGAATAGAACAGACAAGGCCAAGAATTCATTTTTATCTAGGAAAAATCACCATATAATGAAACAAATGATGATAACTGCTTGGCAAGAATGAAACAAGATTGGTATCCGCCTAGGATCCGTCTTCAACAACAGATAGTACTGCTCTCATACGAAGAAATCATCAGGGGTAGAGATGATACAACATGTCTCTACAAGATCTTCATATTTCTATCACAAATTATCATCACTAGTAGTCTAGTGGTCAAGACATATGACTCTTCTGGCTCCGAGGACCAAGGACATGCTAATGTCTAATTTAGCTTCAAGTTCTGTGGTGATGTGGGATTTCATAGTTATTTGTCTACTCTTCTCACTTCTGGTAGATCGGAGGTAGATAATGGTAAGCATGCCAAAGGTGGAATTCAGTGTAGTTCGGCTACATAAACCCCAGGTATGTGTCCATTCAGGACCGACCTTTACCATTTGGCTTAAAAGTATACCATACCAATCAAAGGACTATGCCAAGTCAATTCAGTGACTATAAGTATTTAAAATTCTGAGAGATGTATGCAACACAAGCATAGAGGTCCTAGATAGGACGAGTAAAGTGGTTCGACGGGAACACACAATGGTTTTTCCCACCAACATAGTGAAATTTTTCTCAGAGTAACCTTTCGATGTACTCGCAACTTCGTGTTGCTATGGTACTAGTCATTAATCTCAAAGTTCGCTTCATGTCATTCAGCGACAAAAAACAATGTGCCAACATCTAGTTGAGCAATGTATGACTGAGATTTCTAGCCTTTATTCATTTGGTAAGGTCTCTTTGCTTACGAACAGAATCTCAAGTTGTGATGTCTTCTATGCCAAAAAGGCTTTCATGCATTATATTATATATCTTCGTGTTACTTGGGGTAAAACTTTATGCATGAGGATAGAGCAGAGAATTAACTAATCCGTGTTTTATTGTATTTCAGTTTAATTTTCCAAATTTCCAAGCAATAAGAGCTTGATATAGTTGTTGTGGCCACTTGGCGATATATATAAATATATGATGCCAAACAACACAATCAAATAAAATATAAAACCAAACAAAATTGTTTACAAAGTGTTGGCGTTTCGGACCCGGGGGGTCCCTAGACCGACGAGTAAATTTGTCATTGTGTGCCCCTGCCCAGATGGGTTGGCGCGGGATGGAACACAAGTGGTGGAATGGGCCTTGTATTATCCTGCACTAGGGTGCTCATAGTAGGGGTTACAAGCCTCGTAAGAGAGTGGGAGCGAGAGAGGGCGAGTAGCAGAGAGCGAGAGAGAGAGGGCCCGGCCCCTGCGCGTCTTCTCCCGCCGTGCGTACGTATGCTTCGTATGTTCGTGTGCTCGTCCCTTCGTCCCCTCGCTCCCCCTTTCGTCCTCTCCTCGTGGGGCCCTGGACACCCCCTTTTATAGACGTAAGGAGATGCCCAGCTGTACAATGGGGTGTAGCTAGGAGCTAACGTGGCTGGCAGGGAGGTGCCCTGAGCCCTGTACAGATAACAATGTGGCCGTCGGGGGGACGTCTCGAGTCCTATAGAGGTAGCATCGTGGCCATCGGAGAAGTGCCTTGAGCCCTGTAGCAGTACAGCTGTTGGCGCTGCATGGATCTTGCTGACGTCTCCTTGTTTCCGTAGCGGGCTTGAGGATCACCGACGTCATGGTTGCATGCAGGAAACCACCATCGCCGGCTACCGGGGTAAGCCGGATGGGACGCTGGTCTTGTTCCTTCGTAGCCTGAGCTAGCTATGAGTAGGGTAATGATGCATCCCCCGTGGCGTGGTTGTTCCGAGCCTGAGGTCGAGCGAGGCGGCGGCTCCTCCGAGGCCGAGGCTGGGGCCGAGGCCCAGGGTCGGGCGAGGATGTGACTCTTCCCGAGGCCGAAGTCGAGGCCGAGCCCTGGGGTCGGGCGAGGCGGAGATCTCCTCTCGAGGCCGAGGTCAAGGCTGAGCCCTGGGGTCGGGCGAGGCGGAGCTTCCTGTTGCGCCCGAGGCTTATCTTGACCGTTGTCGGCTTCGCCCGGGCGATTGGCACAGCAGCCGGAGCGGGGCGGGCGGCGCTGTTTTCCTGTCAGATCGGTCAGTGAAGGGGCAAAGTGACTGTGGTCACTTCGACCTTGCCGACTGAGGCGCGCGTGTCAGGATAAGGTGTCAGGCGATCCCAGCATTAAATGCGCATACGATGCGGTCGGCTGGTAAGGCGATCTGACCAAGGTCGCTTGCACGACAAGGCTTGCCCTTGGCTGAGCCGAGGGTGCGCTCACGGCCTAAGGAGACCCTCGGGCGAGGCGCGAACTCGTCCGAGACCACCGTTCCGTCCGAGGCCAGGCTCAGGCAAGGCGAGGCCAAGTCCCTTGGTAGATGAAGCTTTGACTTTGACCCGAGCCGTAAGCCTTTATGGTCACCTCTAGAGGTGTTTACCAGTCGTGATTAGGAGTGTTTGGGGTACCTCTAATTTTGGTACCCGACAGTAGCCCCAAAGCCTCGAGGGGAGTGGCGATGCTCGCTTTAAGGCTCTGCCGCATTCTTGGTGAGGGGACCAGCCTTTCTCGGTTATACTTTGTTCCGACGGGTGCGCACGAGCGCACCCGCCGGGTGTAGCCCCCGAGGCCTCGGAGGAGTGGTTTAACTCCTCTGAGGTCTTAACGCTTTTCAGGATGTTTCGGCCAGTCCTGTCGTTCCCTCATGCGGCCTGGCCATAGCCCGGGTGCACGATCAGGATCCGAGTTTTTGAGCTAATTTGTTGACGTTGTCAACAGTTTGGCCGTAGCCGAGTGCGAGAGCAGCCCCCGAGCCTCTGCACGGAGCGAGAGGACGATCAAGGACTGTCTCGACTTTTATTATACGCCCCTTCGTCGCCTTTCTGCAAGGAGGAAGGGGGGGAAGCGCCATGTTACCCTCGGAGGGCACCGACCATGGTGTTTCCGGCGAGCTGCTAACGGGTGATCCGAGTGGACGCCCGTGCCCCATTCGTTAAGGGTCGGCTAGTGGCCCAGAGGCGCGCTCGAAAAGTACCTGCAGGTGATTCGCTGGACCCGGCCCCTTTTCGACAGGGTCCGAGGGCTCGATGCCTCCCTCCGGTGGGATTCCATTACGAGTCGTTCCCACTAGTCTCGGAAATGTCCTAGGGGTACCTCGGGAGCGTAGCCCGAGCCTCGGCCATGTATCGGACGTACCTAGGGTCATCCCTCACTCTGCGTGTTCTGGGGCGGCTGTCGAACCCCTTCGAGGGGCCAGCCTGCGAACCCCTGATCAGTAGTGGGCGCGGAGCCCGAGTGCTCTGAGGCGGCTGTCGAACCCTTCCGAGAGGCCAGCCTTCGAACCCTTGATCAGTAATGGGCGCGGAGCCTGGGTGCTCTGGGGCGGCTGTCGAACCCTTCCGAGGGTCAGCCTTCGAACCCCTGATCAGTAGGAGGGCTCGGGGGCCCGCTTCCTTCGCGGGGAAGGATCCTTTCCGAAATATCCCCCTTCCCAGTCCCTGTGGCAAGAGAGAGAGAGAGGAAACGGAAAAAGGGATATGAATTCGAAAACTCGTGGCGCACCTTTTTTGACGCGGCCTTTATGGCGGAGGTGAAACGTTGCCTGCTTCGCCCGCCAGCGGTGTCGCTTGCCCTGCCAAGGAGTTAATGCAACGGGACGGGCGACTCGCGGGGCATCTGTTGCGCGTGCACGGGCCGTTCGAGGAACGGGCACGGACGTGTCGTTCTTTCGCTGTGGGGGAAGGCTCCCCCGCTGCTTTAGGAAAGGACGCGAGCCTGGGGGTGATTTGACCGCTGCTTCCGCCTGTCTGTCGTAGCAGTTATTGCCGGTCCGCTTTTGGCCACATCAACTGTCGTGCCTACCCCCACGGTTGACTGACCCGTGACCGCTGCACCCAATTGGCACTGTTGGGTCACGCACGGGGCCGCCTCGAGTCGCGGCACTGGTTCCTCAGTCGAGAAGACGTGGCATTAGCGCAGGTGGCGGTGCAGTTTCCTCGCGTGTAGTTGAAAGCTCTCTTGTGAGTTTTGGTGTTTGGATGACAACTCAATTAAAGGACTAACAAGTGTACTAAGTGTTGAACAGGTGCTTAAGGTAAAGCCTACAGGGTTCAACACAAGTGAACAAATGTGATGGTCCAAGAACTGGATTATGGATACATAATGGACATCACAAGTAAGATGGACATTGCATAAAGTGAGACTCGGGTGCGTAGCTCGGAGACAACTGATCAAGCCAAGGACGGAGGCAAGAAGAGCTTCGAGGTACCAAGTGCACGGGAGAAGGTCAAGGAGGCTGAGGAACCCAAAGCCAAGGGTGAAGAAGAAGGCTTGCAAAGTCAAGGGTGATCGAGTTGAGAACAGCTACGGCACATCAAGGATCACTACATAAGGACGTGACTTACATCCAATGAGGTAACGTCTACAGTTATGTGGTGTAAGTCATAAGGCTCAAGATCAAGCTCTAAGAAGGAGATCAAGGTCACTAGAAGGAGAACAAGTGTCAAAACCAGAACTGGAAGCAACCCAAAAGAGCTAAGTTCACCTTAATCTTTAGTTTGGGTTGTTCCTATGTTTGGAGATGTTCTATGTGACCTTTGCAGGATGTTGGAGCTAAGAAATGTCAATCTAGATCAAGTCAAGCCGACTTGATGATTTATGAGTCCAACATCAAAGCTCAAGCATGTGAAATGCTATGGATGTAATAATTAAGAGAAGGTATGTTTCTAGACTTAGTACATTGGTTTTAGTGTACTAATATACTTGTCTAAGTGTTAGAAACAGAAAGAAGAAGAAAAGGAAAGAGGTGCAAAAGGCTTGGCTGTGTACAGCCAAGGTTCTGGTCAGTCTGGGTGCACCAGACTATCCGGTGCGACAGGCTGGCTCGAGCGAACTGGCCGCTCTCGGAAATTCACCGGCGACGTACGACTATAATTCATCGGACTGTCCGGTGTGCACCGGACTGTCCGGTGAGCCAACGGTCGGCCGGGCCAACGGTCGGCCGCGTGATCTGCGCGGGACACATGGCCGAGCCAACGGCTAGAAGGAGGCACCGGACTGTCCGGTGTGCACCGGACATGTCCGGTGCGCCAACGGCTCCAAGAGTGCCAACGGTCGGCTTCGCCATAGAAGGAAAGAAATCGGGCACCGGACAGTGTCCGGTGTGCACCGGACTGTCCGGTGCACCACCCGACAAAAAGCTGATATTGCCTTCCAAATGAAGTCCAACGGCTCCTAGGCCCCTTGGGTCTATAAAAGGGACTCCTAGGCGCCTCCAAGCGGAGTACAAGCGCAGCCAACAGTTATAGACTTCACTCGAATCAATTCTCGCTCTCCCTCTTGTGTGTAACTCTATAGTTTGTGTAGAAGGCACAGCTATAAGCCTTAAGAGAGAGGAGAAGTGCTGCTTAGAGCTAGAGCGAAGTCTTGAGCGAATCGTTACTCTACCGAGGTGCTGCCGAGAAGTCTGTAAGCAGCCACGGTGTTGTTGTAACCCATCTCAATAGTGAAAGGCTCTATCTGTCATACTGACAGATCTGAGCAAACGGAGGAAGGAGTTGAAATAGACTCCAAGCCCAGGTGTGGCTAACTCCAACGAGGACTAGGCAAGCATTTCAGGCTTGGCCGAACCTCGGGATAAATCCTTGCGTCTGTGTGCTCTTTCTGTATTGTATCCTGACTCTTTGTCTTACTCGCCTTTATATCTGCACTTCAATACTTATCTGTGGTATAAGCTTTATTTGAAGTGCAGGACATTTTGAGACAGGATCTTCTATTCCGCTGCAACCTACTCGAAGGGTCTTCTCACTCCACTGCGTACTAAGTCTTCGAGTAGAGTAAGAATTTAAGTTTTAAAGTAATAAGTTTTATTCGCCTATTCACCCCCCTCTAGGCGACATCCAGATCCAGTTCCCGGGCCAAAGGGAACTTTTAATTGGTATCAAAGCTAGGCCTCTCCAGTGTGGGCTTAGCCGTCCGGAGATAACGATGTCGTCACAAGAGGTAACTGTAGAACTTCTTTTAGGCGATGGTTCTAATTACAAATCTTGGTCTGTCTCTATTTACAAAGCTTTCATGAATATTGATCCTGATTTGAGACAGATCTTTAGTAGAAGTATTTTTCCCTCTGATTTTAGTAAAAATCCTTCTAATGAAGAACTAAGATGTTTATCTCTAAATCACCATGCTTGCAACATCTTAGTTGATTCTCTATCTAGAGGTGCCTATTTTGCCATCATGAGTAGTGATAGTGATCTATTTGTTGATGCTCATGATTTATGGAATAGGATTAAAGAAAAATATTTTGTGGCAAACTGTGATGCTCCTACTCCCTATATTACTTGTGATACTAACCATTCAAAGGGAGAAGAACAAGAACGATGGCACCCAAACGATGAATCCACCTCGTCGACAGGTTTGTTCTCCACTAGTGACAAATGTTTTATTGCTAACAATGACGGTGGAGACGAAAGCCATGATAAGGAGGAATATGAGGATGAATCTTCATCATCACAAGGTACATTTTCCTATATTGCTTCCACTGACATTAATGACAGGGAAAATGAGACCGATGATGTGGAAGAAGAGGAGATTCGTCGTTTCTACATCCATCTCAACAAAGAGGACAAGGCACTCTTGGTTAAGCTGTTGAGAAGGAACAAGGAACAAGGCGAGACGCTTCTCAGGCTAGAGGAGTCTCTCATCAAAACCAACAACAGCCTGGAGAAGATGACCAAAGAACATGAGAAGCTAAAGCGCTCTCATGATGATTTGGTCCAAAGGTATGAATATGTTTTAATTGAGCAAAGAAATAGTCATGATGCATTATCTAATATTGCTCAACTTAAAACGGAAAATTCTATGCTTAAGAGTCAAGTAGAAACAATGGACTTAGAAAAATATGCTCTAGGTAAAAAGTATGATATGTTGTCATATTCTCATAATAAATTAGTTGATGACCATATCATGCTTAATGTTGCTCATGAGGTTATAATTGCAAACTTAAATTCATGTGAACCTCATTCTCGCACGTGTGCGCATTTGAATTGTATATCACCATGTGCTAACCCCTGTTGCTCAGAAGAAAGCCAATCATTGATTGAGCAACAAGTTTTAGGATCACAAAAGAAATTCTGCGGGAACAAGAAGCAAAGACAACTGAGGAGAAGACACATTGCTCAACTCTCTCAAGATATCCACGGGCGCGTGGTGAAGAAGCTTGAGAAAGGAAAAACTGCAGCAAGTGTCAAGCTCAATAAGAAAAATGTTCCTAAAGATGAAGAAATCAACATGAGCTTGGAAAAAGGTAAAGATTCAATTAATCATGTTGTTTGCACTGACCTTCCCTCCATGTCATTCAAGTACAAAAAGGGAAAAGGAAAAAGGAGGTGTTTCAAGTGCAAGAAGTTAGGCCACCTCATCGCGTCTTGTCCGTACAAAGACAAGAATGAAGGGACAAGGAGTTGTTTTGGATGCAACAATAAGGACCACACGATCACTTCATGTCCGGTCATGAAGAATCAAGGATGTGCATCCTCCAAAGTGACCCTCACCAAGGAAAATGACACACAACAAGGATCATGTCAAGTTGAGCGATGCTTCTGCTACAAGTGTGGTGAGCAGGGTCATCTATCCAAGGTATGTTACAAAGGTAAGATTCCTAAACAAGTGAATTTGTGTCAATCTTATTCGCGTAGGAGACCCAAATCATACACTTGTGCTAGATCTATAACGAGATCACCTAGAACTAGCACAAAGGCCATTTGGGTACCAAAGGCACTTTTAGTTGAGCGTCATGGACCCATCCCGAGATGGGTACCAATCTGTGCTAACTAGACCATGCAGGTGCCTTGAGATGGACTGGAGACCATGGGAAAGCTTAAGACGGTTATCTAAAACTCTATGCTTAAGCTGTTAATTGTTTTGGTATTTATTGACCCAAGGTTGAATTATTGTGAAACACTAATCCCATGTTCATCTCAAGTGAAATAAGGTGTATAGGTCCTGAATCATTATTGGTGAATCAAGTAAAGGACTTTGATGAGAATCTACAACTTGCTCTCCAAAGGACGGTACCCCGTGTATTTTAAGTACATAATTGCAATTTTGTATTGCTCTTAAGTTGGCTTGTTGTGCTACCTGTCTTTGGAGTAGTTATGCTTTATGATTGCTTGTGTTAAATTTATCATAACGATGTTTGCTTAATCATGACTGGTGCTATATAGGATATATCTTTTGAATCATTCATGGGTAGCTCTTTCATTTGTTATATCCACAACGATTAACTCTCTTGGTGTATATGGATAAACCTGTAACTTTTTGTAAGTCATGCTATGTGCAATTATGACATTTTGTTTAGTCCATGTTCACATGATTACCCTAGTTTGGTACTGTGTGAATTTCAAATCCATGTCGTGCCCTTTTGAGCTATGAGGTGCATGAGCAAAAGGAGCCCTGAATTGGTGATAACAAGTGCTCTCATAAAGGCAAAGGTATGGAAAATGGAACTGTGCAATTTTATTGAATATCTGAAGTTCCATTGATAGTGATCATAGCTGTGTTCTTGCATTTCATTGGTAGTATCGTGGCTTAGGAGACTTATGCCTTAAAATGTTGTTTCTTTTGGTGTACCTAAAGAACCTTCTTTACTATGATGTGCTTAGACATGATCATGTTGTTTTTCAATTAGTATATGTGATGCAATGATAGTTAAGTATGAAACATGTCTAAGTTGCGTGTAAATGTTATACTTCCTGTAAGTATTCAATTGGCTTAGGTGCCACTGAGGCATGCATTGTTGTATTTAGTCAACCTATCATTTAGCCTTCAATTGGTATTAAGTGGCTTTTCATTTGATATTCAAATTGGTATCTTTGTGTGATGAAAGTGATAGAGAATGCCTTGACCAAGGTATGTTGTGATTCCCTCTAGTTCTGAGGAAGCTAGAATGTGCGAAGTGCAAGTTATTCAAATACTTGATGCACAACTTGAGGGGGAGCACACATAACTTGTGTCTTTTGAGACTAACTGTTTCTTGAGCAATCTTGTATAGTCTCTAGGTGGAAAAGAGAAGATGTGCAAGAAATGGAGCAATCAGGACTTGGGTACCTCTGTAAGTCACGTAATTGGTATCTCAAGTCATGAGTAAGTGCATGCTCTATAATATCTGGTGATAATAGATGCTTATTCTTAAATATCATGGAGCTATGATAATAAATGAACTTTGCAATTGGTATCTTTCAATTGGTGGCCATGATAGTCTGCTTCAATTGACATCTTTTGATAATCATTAGAATAGAAGTTTCTTCTTATGCCCAATACTATAACTTGTTCTAAGTTTGGTGTCTTAGCAACAAGGAAAAGTTAGGATAAAGAATCAGGCACAAGTGTGGAGAAGCTCTCGAGAGATTAAATACTTTCAAGATGGGAAGTACACTACAACATGGTAAAGGTACAAAAGGAAGTATTAATCTCTTTGCATATATGTATCTTACCTAAATGTTGATAGTGCATATATTCAATAAGTAAGGGGGAGTTTTGATAGTCGTTTTTCCTCCTTAACACCCTGCTGTCCCTTGACATCATCCTATGTTCTTGTTTGAGTATGGTTTTTGGTGTTTGATGTCAAAGGGGGAGAATTTGTGTATTAAAGCTTATCTCAACCTGAGAGGAAAGCTTATCCTAAGGGGTGATGTGTTATTCATATGCTTCTTGCAGTATTATATGCGTTGCATCATATGGACTAGTGTTTCCGCTGCGATGAATTATTTGGCTTCTATAGTGTAATAGATAGTCATGTGGTTAATGGTGCTTTATGACTAAAGGTGCTCTTTATGACTAAAGGTGCTCTAAGATTGCTTTAAATTGGTATCTTAATCTAAATTGGTATCTTAATGGTGAATAGTGGTAGGTTGATATTCCTGTGATATATCCACTAATTTGAATGGTGTTTAACTCTGATTATGTGCATTTGTGTGTTATAGCATCATGGTTTGATTCTTGACACAATGCATCCTAAAAAAGTGCTAAGGTGTAGAAATGTTTCGAATTGCCTAAGTATGTGCAAATTGGCGTCTGAGGTCAAGATTATGTTTTTGAAGTAAGCACATATTTAGGGGGAGCATTCTATAAACTTAGAATTCAAAATTTGTGCTTCAAATCTTATTCTTATGTAAGCTTTAATTGTGTTGCCATCAATCACCAAAAAGGGGGAGATTGAAAGCTCTCTTGTGAGTTTTGGTGTTTGGATGACAACTCAATTAAAGGACTAACAAGTGTACTAAGTGTTGAACAGGTACTTAAGGTAAAGCCTACAGGGTTCAACACAAGTGAACAAATGTGATGGTCCAAGAACTGGATTATGGATACATAATGGACATCACAAGTAAGATGGACATTGCATAAAGTGAGACTCGGGTGCGTAGCTCGGAGACAACTGATCAAGCCAAGGACGGAGGCAAGAAGAGCTTCGAGGTACCAAGTGCACGGGAGAAGGTCAAGGAGGCTGAGGAACCCAAAGCCAGGGTGAAGAAGAAGGCTTGCAAAGTCAAGGGTGATCGAGTTGAGAACAGCTACGACACATCAAGGATCACTACATAAGGACGTGACTTACAGCCAATGAGGTAACATCTACAGTTATGTGGTGTAAGCCATAAGGCTCAAGATCAAGCTCTAAGAAGGAGATCAAGGTCACTAGAAGGAGAACAAGTGTCAAAACCAGAACTGGAAGCAGCCCAAAAGAGCTAAGTTCACCTTAATCTTTAGTTTGGGTTGTTCCTATGTTTGGAGATGTTCTATGTGACCTTTGCAGGATGTTGGAGCTAAGAAATGTCAATCTAGATCAAGTCAAGCCGACTTGATGATTTATGAGTCCAACATCAAAGCTCAAGCATGTGAAATGCTATGGATGTAATAATTAAGAGAAGGTATGTTTCTAGACTTAGTACATTGGTTTTAGTGTACTAATATACTTGTCTAAGTGTTAGAAACAGAAAGAAGAAGAAAAGGAAAGAGGTGCAAAAGGCTTGGCTGTGTATAGCCAAGGTTCTGGTCAGTCTGGGTGCACCGGACTGTCCGGTGGCTCACCGGACAGTGTCCGGTGGTGCACCGGACAGTGTCCGGTGCGACAGGCTGGCTCGAGCGAACTGGCCGCTCTCGGGAATTCACCGGCGACGTACGTCTATAATTCACCGAACTGTCCGGTGTGCACCGGACTGTCCGGTGAGCCAACGGTCGGCCGGGCCAACGGTCGGCCGCATGATCTGCGCAGGACACGTGGCCGAGCCAACGGCTAGAAGGAGGCATCGGACTGTCCGGTGCGCCAACGGCTCCAAGACTGCCAACGGTCGGCTTCGCCATAGAAGGAAAGAAATCGGGCACCGGACAGTGTCCGGTGTGCACCGGACTGTCCGGTGCACCACCCGACAGAAAGCTAATATTGCCTTCCAAATGAAGTCCAACGGCTCCTAGGCCCCTTGGGTCTATAAAAGGGACTCCTAGGTGCCTCCAAGCGGAGTACAAGCGCAGCCAACAGTTATAGACTTCACTCAAATCAATTCTCGCTCTCCCTCTTGTGTGTAACTCTATAGTTTGTGTAGAAGGCACAGCTATAAGCCTTAAGAGAGAGGAGAAGTGCTGCTTAGAGCTAGAGCAAAGTCTTGAGCGAATCATTACTCTACCGAGGTGCTGCCGAGAAGTCTGTAAGCAGCCACGGTGTTGTTGTAACCCATCTCAATACTGAAAGGCTCTATCTGTCATACTAACAGATCTGAGCAAACGGAGGAAGGAGTTGAAATAGACTCCAAGCCCAGGTGTGGCTAACTCCAACGAGGACTAGGCAAGCATTTCAGGCTTGGCCGAACCTCGGGATAAATCCTTGCGTCTGTGTGCTCTTTCTGTATTGTATCCTGACTCTCTGTCTTACTCGCCTTTATATCTGCACTTCAATACTTATCTGTGGTATAAGCTTTATTTGAAGTGCAGGACATTTTGAGACAGGATCTTCTATTCCGCTGCAACCTACTCGAAGGGTCTTCTCACTCCACTGCGTACTAAGTCTTCGAGTAGAGTAAGAATTTAAGTTTTAAAGTAATAAGTTTTATTTGCCTATTCACCCCCCCTCTAGGCGACATCTAGATCCAGTTCCCGGGCCAAAGGGAACTTTCAGTAGTGACCGTCGCACCGGTTACATGGTAGGTGGGGTCGGGCCTTCGTGCTGGTCCACCGGAAGTGACGAAGCCGAAAGGGTGCATAACCATGGCACGGTTGCATGCTCCCAGCGTGGCGGTTCGCCCTTCCGTCCGCTGGTTCCGGCGAGGATGAGGGAACGCTTATAACCGCAGGGCGGTTTTATGCCTTGCGTGCGGCGTTTGGCCTCCTTCGCGTCTCGAGTCAGTTCTGATGACGTGTGGGACCCGTCCCCCGCGTCGTGGGGTGGGAACCCTGGAGCACGTCGGTAGAGACTTTGCCCGTGACGCTTGGGGGCGCAAGTGAGGAGATCTGCCTATAAAAGGGGATCGATCCCCCGGGCTGTGGCCATGCCTTCGTTCTTCCCTCATGTGTTGCGCCCTTCCACCTTTCGAGCCCGCCGGATGGGGTGCACCGGCGTCACCTTGCTCTTGCTGTCGTTGGAGGAGCGCGGCCTCGCGGAGATTGGCGCTCTTCAGCCGCCTCTCGGCTTCAAGGATTTTTGTCATGCAGCCCGGCTGCATTCCCTCACTAATGGTCATCCGTAGGGATGATCACCAGCCTGGTGGTGGGGAGAAGCAAGCCGGGCTGCGACCTCCGCCCCGCCCTCAGCTTCAAGGATCTTCGTCATCCGGGTTGAGGCGGAGGAGCACACCGAGTGGGGGGTTGCCTCCGTGTGGGTCCGTGACCCTTTTCTTCCCCTAGCGTTCGGGGGAGAAGGGCATCCTCCAGCCCTGCGGAGACGTCCTCCAGCCATGCGGGGGAAGGCGAACTGCTACTCCTTGGCCAGGGTGCAGCTTTCCGTCCTCCACTCGGGCGGCGGTCGTGCCACGCGCGAGCCGACCACGTCTAGGTCCTCCTCGCACCGTCAGCTGCACCGGGGGGTCGCTCAACACGTCGTACGCCGCGAGGGCGGTACTCGTGTTCTGGGACGCCCCTGGCGAGGACGGGAGTGAGGACCTGCCGGTGCGCTTTGGGGCGGCCGCTACTCGCCGGCGCATTGTCGGTGGGTTCGATCCCACGGACGGCGCCTTCCGACTCTTTGGCCTCAACGGCTTGTCCTCACCCTTCGTGTGGGGATGTGGGCGAGGGCCTCTTCATAGTAGCGTCTGTCCTGAGGTCATTGATGTTGCTGTTTAGCCGCCCGAGGTGGAGGTCGTTGTCTCTGCTGCTGCAGAGGTCGCCGACGAGCCGCTTGGAGTTCGTTATCCCGCAGGCCTCCTGGTATGGAGGTTGTTCATACCCACGGGAACGGAACCAGAGTCCCATTTGTAAGGGGATATACTGGGTTTTTGCCTGAGCAAAATGTAACTGCTTCAAGGACTTAGACATTTGTCGTGGGCCGGGAGAACCGTCGAGGGTCCTGCCGACGTCTAAGTCTATGTAGCATAGTTACCCCAAGCATATGTATTTGTTCTTCATGGCTGTCGAGGCCTGAACATTTGGGTATTTGAGTATAAAGCTGTGCCTCTTCCTCGTTTCGAGCACTAGGACTTGCCTGTCGGTGGCCGAACCACTTAACCGAGCGTGAGTTGCCTTGCGCGGAAGGTGACGAGTGAGGTATCCGTATCCCAGAGGTGTAGGAGTCCCTTGGCTCGGTTGTCCTTGCCACTTAAAGCCTCTCTGGCTCGGTTTTAGAACCTTCGGCTGCTCTACGATGAGCCAAAGCTGAAGGCAACGGTGGCGTGGACAGAGGCGATGTCGGCTCGGATAGAGGCCTTCTCGGCGCGGGAGCAGGCGGCTTTCCGGGCTGAGAAGGTGCAGCAGAGGTAGCTGGGGTTTGGCCAGATCACCCGTGAGCAGGGCCAATCCTGGAGCCAAGCCGCCGAGGCCATGAGCCGGGCTGAAATCCTTGGGGGACGGCTGGCTGGGGCTTCGGAGCAGCTGGCCGAGGTGCCTGCTCGCATCGCCGTCTGAGGCTAGGCCAGATTCCGTCGAGGGTGGAAACGATGCCGAGAGTGCCGCTCCTCCCCCTGCTGATGTTTGAGCCTGCATGAACAGTTCGTCTGAAGTATGCGTATGTTTGTTGTGGCCACCGAGGCCTAAACATATTTAGCATTCAGATTATAAAGCTGCGTTTTCTTTCCTCTTGTTTCGAGCACTTAGGACTTGTTCGTCGGCAGCAGAATCGCATTATCCAAGCGAGATTTACTTTTTGCGGAAGGTGATGAGTGAGGTATCCGTATCCCGGAGGCGTAGGAGTCCCTTGGCTCGGTCGGCCTTGCCACTTACGTGCTCTCTCACCAGTTCGTAGGATTCTGCTATCGATATAGTCGAAAAATGCACGAAAGTCGTTTTCTACCCGAGCGTTAGGACTTGTTCGGTAGCAGGATCGCTTATCCGAGCGTGAGTTACTTTTCGCGGAAGGTGATGAGTGAGGTATCCGTATCCCGGAGGCGTAGGAGTCCCTCGGCTCAGTCGGCCTTGCCACTTACGTGTACTCTCGTCGTTTTTAGGGCCCTGCTATCGACATAGTCGAAAGCACGAAAGTTGTTTTCTGTAGAAAACTTTTTCGAGGAAAATTTTGATGCAGAGGGGGTTCCCCCCTTCTAGCCCCCGAGGGAGGGTCGGGCTTGGCTGAGGCAAGGCTGACCCTTCCTTGACGGTTAGACTTTATTTAAGCGTGTAAAAACGAGGAACATGAACGACTTGAAACATTTTAAGGGTAGAAGCGACGTAGTTGTTCGATGTTCCAAGCGTTGTTGTAGACCTCGCCTTGATCGTTGGCCAGCTTGTATGTTCCGGGCTTCAAGATCTTGGTGATGATGAATGGCCCTTCCTAGGGGGGAGTAAGCTTGTGGCGCCCTCGGGCGTCCCGTCGCAGCCGAAGCACCAAGTCTCCCACCTGGAAGCCTCGGGGCCGAACCCTTCGGGCATGGTAGCGTCGTAGAAACTGCTGATACCGCGCCGAATGTAGTAAGACAACGTCCCGAGCTTCTTCGAGCTGGTCCAGCGAGTCCTCTCGGCTGATCTGGTTGCTTCGGTCGCCGTACGCCTTCGTCCTCGGGGAACCGTATTCTAAGTCCGTGGGGAGGACGGCCTCGACCCCATAGACTTGAAAGAACGGCGAGAAACCCGTGGCTCGGCTCGGCGTCATCCTCAGACTCCAGACCACCGAGGGCAGCTCTTTCATCCACTGCTTGCCGAACTTGTTGAGGTCGTTGTAGATCCTGGGTTTAAGTCCCTGCAAAATCATACCGTTGGCACGCTCCACCTGCCCATTCGTCATGGGGTGAGCTACGGCGGCCCAGTCCACACGGATGTGTTGGTCCTCGCAGAAGTCTAGGAACTTCTTTCCGGTGAACTGCGTGCCATTGTCGGTGATGATGGAGTTCGGGACTCCAAAGCGATGGATGATATTGGTGAAGAATGCCACCGCCTGCTCAGACCTGATGCTGGTTAAGGGTCGGACCTCGATCCACTTAGAGAATTTGTCGATGGCGACCAGCAGGTGCGTGAAGCCCCCGGGTGCCTCTGCAAGGGACCGACGAGGTCTAGACCCCACACAGCAAACGGCCAGGTGATGGGTATCGTCAGCAGGGCCTGAGCGGGCAGCCGTGTCTGCTTTGCGTAGAATTGACACCCCCGGCAGGAGCGTACAATCCTAGTGGCGTCGGCCACTGCGGTTGGCCAGTAGAAACCTTGTCGGAAGGCATTCCCCACGAGGGCTCGAGGCGCTGCATGGTGGCCGCAAGCCCCCGAGTGTATTTCTTGTAACATCTCTTGTCCTTGGGCGATGGGGATGCATCGCTGGAGGATGCCCGAGGGACTGTGGTGATAGAGCTCCTTTTCATCACCCAGCAAAACGAACGACTTGGCGCGCCGAGCTAGTCGCCGAGCTTCGGCCTTGTCGAGGGGGAGCTCTCCTCGGAGGAGATATTCCAGGTACGGGGTCTGCCAGTTCGGGACCGGTGTGACCCCATTTTGCTTTCCCTCGACGTGCAGGGCCTCACCCTCGGCGGCCGAGGGCACCTCGGGCTCGGCCGAGGCTTCCTCGGGTTTGGCCGAGGGTATCTCGGGCGTGTCGTCAATCTTGACGGAGGGTTGATGTATATCCCTGGAGAAGACGTCCGGGGGAACCGTTGTCCTCCCCAAGGCTATTTTAGCCAGCTCATCCACAGCCTCATTGAATCGTCGGGCGACGTGGCTGAGTTCCAGCCCGTAGAACTTGTCTTCCAGGCGTCGAACTTCATCGCAGTAGGCCTCCATCTTCCGATCGTAGCAGTGGGAGTTCTTCATGACTTGGTCAATGACAAGCTGCGAGTCGCCACGAGCATCGAGGCGCCGAACCCCTAGCTCGATGGCGATGCGCAGCCCATTAACCAATGCTTCGTACTCGGCCACGTTGTTTGACGCCGGAAAATGAAGGCGGATCACGTAGCGAAGATGTTTTCCGAGGGGTGAGATGAAGAGCAAGTCCGCGCCTGCTCCGGTTTTCATCAGCGACCCGTCGAAGTACATGGTCCAAAGCTCAGGTTGAATTGGAGCCGTTGGTAACTGGGTGTCAGTCCACTCAGCCAGGAAGTCGGCCAAGACTTGGGATTTTATGGCCTTCCGAGGGGCGAATGAAAGTGTTTTGCCCATGAGTTCCACTGCCCATTTCGCTATCCTACCCAAGGCCTCTCGGGACTGGATGATCTCTCCCAGAGGAAAGGATGACACCACAGTCACCGGGTGAGACTCGAAGTAGTGTCGCAGCTTCCGCCGTGTCAGGATCACTGCGTAGAGCAGCTTCTGGATCTGCGGGTAGCAGACTTTGGTCTCGGATAGCACTTCGCTGATGAAGTAGACTGGCCTTTGGATGAGCAGTGCATGCCCTTCTTCTCGTCTCTCGACAACGATCGTAGCGCTGACCACCTGAGTGGTTGCGGCTACGTAGATCAAGAGGGCTTCTCCCGCAGCGGGGGGCACCAAGATGGGGGCATTTGTAAGGAGTGCCTTCAAGTTCCCGAGGGCTTCTTCGGCCTCGAGGGTCCAAGTGAAGCGCTCGGTCTTCCTTAAGAGGCGGTACAGGGGCAATCCTTTTTCGCCAAGGCGTGAGATGAAATGGCTCAGAGCCGCAAGGCATCTCATGACCCTCTGTACTCCTTTCAAATCTTTTATCGGTCCCATGTTGGTGATGGCCGCGATTTTCTCTGGGTTGGCCTCTATGCCCCGCTCGGAGACGATGAACCCTAGGAGCATGCCTCGGGGGACTCCGAAGACACACTTCTCGGGGTTGAGTTTCACGCCTTTAGCCCTCAGACACTTGAATGTCGTTTCAAGGTCAGAGAGGAGGTCAGAGGCCTTCTTTGTCTTGATAACGATGTCATCAACGTAAGCCTCGACCGTTCTGCCGATGTGTTGCCCGAACACATGGTTCATGCACCTCTGGTAGGTGGCGCCTGCATTCCTCAAACCAAATGGCATTGTAGTGTAACAGTACATGCCAAAAAGTGTGATAAAAGAAGTCGCGAGCTGGTCGGACTCTTTCATCTTGATTTGGTGATAGCCTGAGTAGGCGTCGAGGAATGACAGGGTTTCGCACCTAGCAGTGGAATCCAATATTTGATCGATGCGAGGCAGATGGTAGGGAACCTTCGGACATGCTTTGTTTAGACCAGTGTAGTCTACGCACATCCTCCATTTCCCATCCTTCTTCCTTACAAGAACAGGGTTAGCTAACCATTCAGGATGGAATACCTCTTTGATGAACCCTGCCGCAAGTAGCTTGTGGATCTCCTCGCCTATGGCCCTGCACTTTTCTTCGTCAAAACGGCGCAAGGTTTGCTTCACGGGTCGAGCTCCAGCTCTGATATCCAGTGAGTGCTCGACGACATCCCTTGGTATGCCTGGCATATCCGAGGGACTCCACGCAAAAACTTCGCGTTTGCGCGGAGAAAGTCGACGAGCACTGCTTCCTATTTGGGGTCGAGCTCGGAGCTGGCGTCGTTGCTGGGGTTGAGGGAGACGGACTTAACCGCCTCGACTGGTTCGAAGTTGCCAGCATGCCGCTTCACGTCGGGTGCCTCCTTGGAGAGGCGTTCTAGGTCGGCGATGAGGGCCTCGGACTCGGCGAGGGCCTCAGCGTACTCCACGCATTCCACGTCGCATTCGTACGCGTGGCGGTACGTGGATCCAACGGTGATGATCCCGTTCGGGCCCGACATCTTGAGCTTGAGGTAGGTGTAGTTGGGGACGACCATGAACTTGGCGTAGCACGGCCTTCCCAACACCTCGTGGTAGGTCCCTCGGAACCCGACCACCTCGAAGGTAAGGGTTTCCTTTTGGAAGTTGGAGGGACACCTGAAGCAGACGGGCAAGTCTATCCGCCCGAGGGGCAGGATACGCTTCCCGGGTGCGATCCCGTGGAAGGGTGCGGCACCGGCCCGGACCTCGGACCGATCAACCCCCAAGAGTTCCAAGGTCTCAGCGTAGATGATGTTGAGGCTGCTGCCTCCGTCCATGAGGACCTTGGAGAGCCTAACGTTGCCGATGATCGGATCAACGACGAGCGGGTACCTCCCTGGGCTTGGCACGAAGTCGGGGTGATCGTCTCGGTCGAAGGTGATAGGCTTGTCGGACCAGTCTAGGTAGGCTGGCGTTACCACCTTTACCGAGCAGACCTCCTGGCGCTCCTGCTTGCGGTGCCGAGCCGAGGCGTTCGTCACCTGCCCGCTGTAAATCATGAAGCAGTTGTGGATCTCGGGGAACTCCTCTTCCTTGCCGCCCTCCTTCTTGTTGTCGCCTTAGCCCTTGCCATCTTCCGGAGCATGACACATTCTTCAAGGGTGTGCTTAACGGGACCCTGGTGATAGGGGCACGGCTCCTTGAGCATCTTGTCGAACGCGCCGACCCCTCTAGGGGGCTTTCGAGGGTTCCTATGCTCGGCAGCAGCGACAAGATTCGCGTCAGCAGCGTTGCGCTTCGCTTGCGCCTTCTTCTTGGCCTTCTTCTTCGCGCCACGCTGGGCGGACGCCTCGGGGGCGTCTTCCTTCGGCTCCCCCTAAGGCTGCTTATCTTTCTGGAAGATGGCCTCGACCGCCTCCTGACCCGAGGCGAACTTGGTGGCGACGTCCATTAGCTCGCTCGCCCTGGTGGGAGTCTTGCGCCCCAGTTTGCTCACCAGGTCACGGCAAGTGGTGCCGACGAGGAAAGCTCCGATGACGTCTGAGTCGGTGATGTTAGGCAGCTCGGTGCGCTGCTTCGAACACCACCGGATGTACTCTCGGATGGATTCCCCAGGCTGCTGGCGGCAGCTTCGGAGATCCCATGAGTTCCCAGGGCGCACGTACGTGCCCTGGAAATTTCCCGCGAAAGCCTTGACCAGGTCGTCCTAGTCGGAGATCTGCGCAGGGGCAGATGCTCCTGCCAGGCCCAGGCGGCGTCGGAGAGGAAAAGGGGTAGATTACGGATGATGAGGTTGTCATCATCCGCCCCTCCCAACTGGCATGCCAGTCGGTAGTCCGCGAGCCACAGCTCCGGCCTCGTCTCCCCCGAGTACTTGGTGATGGTAGTCGGGGCTCGGAAACGAGCGGGGAACGACGCTCGTCGTATGGCCCGGCTGAATACTCGTGGACTGGGTGGCTCGGGCGAGGGGCTCCGATCCTCCTCACTATCGCAGCGTCCCCCGCGCCTGGGATGGTAGCCTCGGCGCACCTTCTCATCGAGGCAGGCTTGATGGTCGCGATGGTGACGCTCGTTGCCGAGGCGACCCCGGGCGGCAGGGGCCTCGTCCCGCGTGCGCTCGGGATGGACCGAGGCCTCCCGCATGCGTCGGAAGGACGTCGCGTGATGCTCCGAGGGGTCAGCTCGCCTCTAGGAGGCGGAGCTCTCGGCTCGTCGAACTGCGGCGCCTTCCAGGAGATCCTTGAGTTCGCCCTGGATACGCTGTCCCTCGGTGGAGGATGGCTTCAGCATTGTTCGAAGTAGCATCGCCGCTGCAGCTAGGTCCTGGCCGGACTCGCTGACGGCCGGGGGCAGCGCTGCCTTGGCATTGTCGACGATGCGACGCTGGATGTCCCGGGCCCGATGACAGGCTCCTCCGGCGAGTGTTCGGCCTGCCCACTCCTATTCGATGTTCCGTCGAAGCTGCACAAGCCGCCCTGCTTCCCCGTCGACCCGGGCCTGCATCTCACAGATTTGCTCGAGCTGTGTGTCCCGACCCCCCGCAGGGACTGGGACCACAGCTAGCTCCCGCGGGATGTCAAAGTGAGATGCGGGCCCAGGGGGATCGTCAACCTCCGGCATACCGAGGTGGTTGCCTTCATCGTGATCTCCCTGATCGACGTGGAAACATTCGCGACTTGGGCCGTTACCCTCGTCGTCAAGGCCGTAGCCATCGTCAGAACAACCGGAGAGGCAGTGGTCACATGCGGACATGAAGTCTCACATGACACCGGGGTCATTGAGGCCAGAGAATTCCCAATCGAAGTCGGGGTCGTCCTCTTCTTCGGAACCCACCGGTCCGAAGATTGAGGCAGCTGTCAATCGGTCCCAGGTCGACCACATATGGTACCCCCGGAAGGTTTGGATACGCCTTTACGAAAGCGCTCACCATAGCGGGTCGCTAGGTGGATCGAAACTGAATCGAAAGGGAACAGGGTGGAATACGGACGGTACCTCTTGGTCGATGGACGGTGGTGAAGTCGCGTCGGGGATGGAACGCACCGTCATCTCAGGCACGAGGGTGACGCCCAGAAGGTCCTTGGCGAGGGTGCTGGTGTCATCGGTATGCTCGGGGCTGGCTCGTCGCGGGGAAGCGGCGCTCGTCGTCGTCTCAGGCACGAGGACAACACCCGACACGTCCCCCGGAGGAATGCCGGCGTCGTCGGCTCGATTCGGTCCGACAGCCGATAAGGTGCCGCCTCCTGCGTGGCCATGGTTGCCCCGTCTCCGCCTCCTCCGGCGAGGAGGGTGGTGGGGACGACTGGAGTGCTCCTCTTCTGCCACGGGGAGATGCCGCCGTGGAGGTTGCCTCCGCCGGGCGAGTCGTTGACTGTCGTTGTCGTTGTGCCACGGAGGGAGGAGTACCATGTCGTAGCTACCGTCGAGGGACATGAACTCGAGGCTCCCAAAGTGGAGCACTGTCCCGGGCTGAAGAGGTTGCTGAAGACTCCCTATCTGGAACTCAATGGGAAAGCGATTATTAACACGCAGCAGGCCCCTACCTGGCGCGCCAACTTTCGGCGTTTCGGACCCGGGGGGTCCCTGGACCGACGAGTAAATTTGTCGCTGCGTGCCCCTGCCCAGATGGGTTGGCGCGGGATGGAACACAAGTGGTGGAATGAGCCTTGTATTATCCTGCACCAAGGTGCTCGTAGTAGGGTTACAAGCCTCGTGAGAGAGGGCGAGTAGCAGAGAGCGAGAGAGAGAGAGAGAGGGCCCGGCCCCTGCTTGTCTTCTCCCGCCGTGCGTACGTATGCTTCGTATGTTCGTGTGCTCGTCCCTTCGTCCCCTCGCTCCCCCTTTCGTCCTCTCCTCGTGGGGCCCTGGACACCCTCTTTGATAGACGTAAGGAGATGCCCAACTGTACAATGGGGTGTAGCTGGGAGCTAACGTGGCTGGCAGGGAGGTGCCCTGAGCCCTGTACAGATAACAACGTGGCCATCGGGGGGACGTCTCGAGTCCTGTAGAGGTAGCATCGTGGCCGTCGGAGAAGTGCCTTGAGCCCTGTAGCAGTACAGCTGTTGGCGCTGCATGGATCTTGCTGACGTCTCCTTGCTTCCGTAGGGCGCTTGAGGATCACCGACGTCATGGTTGCATGCAGGAAACCACCATCGCCGGTTACCGAGGTAAGCCGGATGGGACGCCTGTCTTGTTCCTTCGTAGCCTGAGCTAGCTAGGAGTAGGGTAATGATGCATCCCCCGTGGCGTGGTTGTTCTGAGCCTGAGGTCGGGTGAGACGGCGGCTCCTCCGAGGCCGAGGCTGGGGCCGAGGCCCAGGGTCGGGCGAGGATGTGACTCTTCCCGAGGCCGAAGTCGAGGCCGAGCCCTGGGGTCGGGCGAGGCGGAGATCTCCTCCCGAGGCCGAGGTCGAGGCTGAGCCCCGGGGTCGGGCGAGGCGGAGCTTCCTGGTGCGCCCGAGGCTTATCTTGACCGTTGTCGGTTTCGCCCGGGCGATTGGCACAGTAGCCGGAGCGGGACGGGCGGTGCTGTTTTCCTGTTAGATCGGTCAGTGAAGGGGCGAAGTGACTGTGGTCACTTCGACCTTGCCGACTAAGGCGCGCGTGTCAGGATAAGGTGTCAGGCGATCCCAGCATTAAATGCGCATACGATACGGTCGGCTGGTAAGGCGATCTGACCAAGGTCGCTTGCACGACAAGGCTTTCCCTTGGCTGAGCCGAGGGTGTGCTCACGGCCTGAGGAGACCCTCGGGCAAGGCGCGAACTCGTCTGGGACCACCGTTCCGTCGGAGGCCAGGCTCAGGCGAGGCGAGGCCGAGTCCCTTGGTAGATGAAGCTTTGACTTTGACCCGAGCCGTAAGCCTTTATGGTCACCTCTAGAGGTGTTTACCAGCCGTGATTAGGAGTGTTGGGGGTACCCCTAATTTCGGTACCCGACATGAAGGTTGCACATAATGTGATTTCAGGGGCTTGAACGACACACTGCAATCAACGCGAGTACAAGCTCTAGTGTATCTGGCATCAACATGTATGCGGCCATCAGAGCTACGACAACACAACAAGCCTTCGTATCAAGCGCAACAAGCGCAGTTGTGACTCGATAGTCGGGGTACACGATAAGTTCACGCAACATGCGCAACATGCATAATTGTGGCTCGATGATCACGATAAAAAATACGTGACCCAGCGATGGCAGTCCGACTCAACAGGAGCGGTCCGATTAAACGAGAGTGCGACATAGCAATCAAATGACGCAGCCAAGTTCGTACGACACAAATACCGTGTCGTGTTGCCAGGGCGCAGCCAATGCCATAACTCAACCGATTAACAATGTTGTCTGATCGGTGTGTCCGAGTATCCACTATACAATTTAATCGCTCGACGTGAGTCCAAAAGCTCAACATAATATAAATATTTAGAGCGATTTGAGTATGCCCTATATAGACCTTACATGCATTTTAATAATTTTCTGCTGCGATAAATAAAAGCAAAAAAGTAAATACCAAAATTATTGTATGAGCATAACACATCAGTCAGGTGTAAAAAAACATTTTCCATATTTAAACATGTATTTTTCTACTAATTATTTACTGCAGAAAATAATTAATTAAAATAGAAATTATAACATAAAACATGCTTTATTCTTTTTGTTATTTACAATAGAAAACAATAGAATAAATAATATAGAGCATGCATACAAATTTATATGAATTCACCAAGAATTTTATCTATATAAATAATTAAATTGAGATTAACGACCAAATCAAAAATAAAACCAAGAAAGGCCTAGGAGGAGTCGTTGCTTCCTATGTGCATGAGCAAGATCCACGCCGCTGCCTTTTTCTGTTGACCGCCCATGCATGCACGATGGCTAATGTCACATAGTTTTCTCTTTCATTACCTCAACGGCCGGCTCGGCAGTCAATCCCGCATTGAAGTTTGAAGTGCGGACGTTACGGGCGGACGGGCCTACCGGGGAACCGTCCAGATCTTGGGGAATAATTAGGCTAGGAACGAGTCCTCCTATTCTAGCGGCCTCTCGCACCACCGCCATCATGATTCATGTCGCGGTGCTGGGTCTCGTATTACCCTTGCTGCTTGTGCGACACGGCCTCACCGTAGGCACAGGCGTGGCTTCTGGCGTCGGCACAGCACCAGTGCGTCACAGACGCTTCCAGCGTGGCACATGCCCGGGCGCTGACGTAGCCTCACCGCAGGCAGAGGCATGACATTGGAGTAGACACGGCCCCAACAAGGATCCGATGCGGGTGCTTCTGGCACGGGCGCACCTCGATGTTGGCATGACCGCGGAGCGGGCGCAACACAAGGACGACGACGACAAGTTCGTGACGTATGTGCACACAAGCAGATCAAGAATAGCAAACATACCACTCGACTGTTAGAGGGAGAATCGAAGTATGTCGCGTAGGACAGTTCGGCTAGGCCGAAAGACCTGCCGGCTTGATGTAGAGTTGATGCAGATCTGATCCACAGCAACGTCGCGGTAGAGCGTGCTGATAACATGTTGAGAACTACGTTACCACGAATCACCAGATCCGCTCCCTTCCCTCCTGTCAGCAGTAGAGACGCAAGAAGCTGTAGAGGACCCGTCTCCCTTCCCGTAAGCATGACAGATGAAACACACGAGACACAAGATATAAAGTTGGGCCTCTGGCCTCTTTCTGATATCTATATTATGAGGAGGTGTACAAGTTCCTTATATAGAGATGTGAGACCACTCAAGAGCAAAGTAGGTATTTGCCCACATAACCCTAACTAGAGTTACTTAACATGTACTACTTCTCCCTCCGTCTCTAATTATGTTTTTATTTGTGTGTCTAAATATTCACTATCTCTGAATAAACAAATATTTGGAGTTGTTTCTAAATTTTTGGTCAAGTTTGTAGAAATATCCTTCAAATTTTATTACATCAAATTGATATTATCATATACTCTTTTCGTACCAAAATAAAATTCATTTTAACATTATAGTAGATTCATATAATATCATAATTTATGTATGTATTCTATATATATCTCTATATTTATTATTATCTAGTTGAATATAGACATAAAAAAATCTAGAGCTAAAAGGATTATTATTTTGGAACGAAGGGGAGTATATCATAGAATATATCTTTTATAGTATACTTATTTTATACTATATAGTCAAATTTAAGACAACTTGCACGGACTTCGAATTCTGGGAATTGATTTATTTGGGGACAGAATAAATATATGTTATGTATAGCTATATAGTTAGAAACAATCTGTAACTTTAAGCTGATGTAACAGCTGGTTAAACAAATAGTTTAGAAAAGCCGAATTAAGTATTTTTGTTAGGGTTATTTGAATCCATATTATTATATTTTTTGAACTTGTGAGATATACATACCATTACTATTCGTTATTATATTATGGTCGAATTTCTTTCCACATGTGACGGAATTCGGCGAGGTCCACGTTGGCGCTCTCCGTGGGTCGTCAAAAGCATGGTGCCAATGGTAAGAAGATGCACACGCATTCAAACGTAAAAAAATGCATCCAAGCGTCATCATCAAAACCTGACTGACTAAGAAGAACCGTTTTGTTGTGAAACTTCGGCGTACTTTCCTCAGCATGCATGTAAGAAACACAAATACACTAATCAGTACCGACACACACTGATCAGTAACGGCGGGGCTCACTCATCTGACAAACACAAATACACAACAATAACTTCTTTTTTTTGTAAAAAAAGAGCATACACAATAACACAGTAGTGGATACCATACTACAGGTCCACACCAGCACGCCATATCAACAGAAAGAAGGCTTGCAGTTATTACCGATCATGTATGTACAAGGTTTGAAGGAGCTATGGACGACATCAGTGATGACTCTTCACTGATAAACTGGAACTTGCTAGAGCATCTCCCGCAGCTGCTGGTGATGCTCTAACGGGGGCTAGAAGCCAAGAAGATGAACACTCAAGTGCCACAAGTCGGCCAAGTGGCGGGTAAAAAACGTAGCAACTCCAAAGACTTCCAAACAAGAAGCCCCGCAGCCGACCAACACGGAAGGGAAACAGGTTACATCAGGAATGGCTACACCAAATCTGATACCGCAGCAAACTAAATACAAGCTCTAGTCTGTGCAGTTAGCAGTTTGAAGTCACCCTCGTTGAGCCCTTTACTCGCGAGTCGCGAACCAGCGCACCACTTATCCACTGCATGTTTTATTACATGTTCAGGCATTCTTCCTGTTTATATGCCCATAATTTCAAACACAAAAACGATCAGAAACTAGAAGTGCACCCTACAACGCATAGACACGAAAGAGATGGAACTTACAAATCGTAAAACTCTTCCTCTTCCTGGAATTTGGCAAGCTTCAGATCAAAGGTTCACGCCTAGTGCTAGGCACCAACATATGTTAGTTCAGCTCCTAAGAACTTAGCATCCCGTCTCGTTAGAAAAGTTGGTCTTACAAACATGAGATTGGTATCATCTCATCGATACTAAACTTAAACAGTACATTCATTGTGGTTTTGCTGCACATAATCGAGCCTTGCCAGGGTTGAGCAGAGATTCTGACATTATCCAACCCTGAAACACAAAACACAATGTGGTTGGTTGTCACTGTCAGAACTAACATATATAATTGACATGTGCATTTATCATGAAGACAGGGAGTTTTTACCTGTTCCCTTGCTTTCTTCTTGAATGTTCCATATGATGAGGAAACGATTTTGCAAGATTCAGCGATGTGTGCCAGGAAATCCATGTTTCTAGAGTACAGATACTCTGATCGGTCAGGGTTTGCCTGCTTCTGCTTCTGCTTCAGCCTCCGAGCATGTGATGCATTAATAAAATGCAATAGCACATGAGCCTGTACAGCAGAAACACATTGAGCATATGGGTAAAAAAAACCAAAACACATACCAATTACATCGCACTGAGAAACAAATGCTTACATGGAAAGCAGCTTTGATAATGTCGTCTGATTTTGCTTGGTCCTTGAGCAAAGCATATACTTTATCCTTTGTTGGGTTATATGTTACCATGTATCTCTCGTCCTATAATTAAGATACCAGATGTTGTTCATACCAAAAGCTCAAATTCAAAACTGCAGAAATTACTGCACATATATGAAAGCAGAGTAGTTTCTGGATTTGTTTTTTAATTGCTGGTGTCCAGAGAGGGCATACCTCAAACAGAGGTCGTATGGCAAGAAATGAAGCTGGCTCTTGAAATGCTTCCCCAAACCTTGAACCTGAAATACAGTTGAAATAGAATATGAAAAGTGCCACCAATATCTCAAGGAACACAATTTGAATAACACTTGCACAAACCTATTGCGACTGGCTCATGCCGCCAAGGTGGATTAAATATCGTCTCCTGTGAGTTTCCTTCCTTCAATGAGGGAATGTGACCTGTATCACATAAAACTAAAGATTCAAGAACTGGACAAATACAATTCAAAATTTTGAGTTAATACTTCTAGAGGTCTAGAAAAGTCATAACAAGTTTCAAGCTTGGAATAAAACTGAACTATGTACAAATGAAAAAGGAAAACGAAGATGTGTTTTAAAATCTTTGGGCTCCATTTTCAGTATGCAGCTTCTATAGATACATAGCATTGCAGCATCCTGTTTTAAAAACAAGCAGATTTTCAACAAGTTTCAGAACTGATCAAAAGAATTTAGGTGCTAGTTTCCATATATGATACATAAAGTCCTATGATTTCAAATCAAATACAACTTAAATGGTGCAAAGAGCAATTGAATATGGACCACCAAGCAGGTATTTTAGCACTTCCCACAACAGTTCAAATATATGTTTTCAAGTTTGACCTACCAGTTTTAATGAAGGAATCCACTGCGACGGTAAACCTTGCCCTGTTTAGGGTATTCAGCACAACAGACCTCACCTGTTAATCAACAATATCAAATTATTAATGATAGAATTCCAGTCTTTTACAAACGCTGAAGCTATACGCTAGAAGAATGAAAGTGAACCTCTTGATATGAACTCAGGAGATATCCACAGGAAAGGAAGGCAAACGAAGTCACCAGTGAGGGATTCCTTTTTGAGATAAAGATACTCAAACCAGTACCAAGCTTCAGGTGTAATAAAACAAAAAGGAGTCAGTGTAGCTGCTAAATCATGTTAATATATGAGAACAATAACATTCAAACATAAGCAGAAGCCTTTCTGTTGATTGTAGTGTAGTAACAAGCCAAACCAAATTTTGTCCAACATGAGCATCTTATTATACTAACAAAAAAGGACATTTCACGAAATGTTAATTTGGCATGCCACCATGCAACAAGAAATATTTAGAGGTAACAGTATGATGAATTGATTTTTACCAGATCTGCAATGTTCCCAACAGATTCGCCTTTAGCAGTGACATCTCCAATATTTTCTCCTCTAGCATAGGCCTTATAGATTGGAGTGCGAGTTGAAGTTGACGTAACAGCAGCGACATTCTACATGTTGCATGAAACAGAAAGGATGTTCTTTACCAATGCTGTTAAAATGAAGTCCAATTTGAAATCTTTACCAATGCTGTTAAAATGAAGTCCAATTTGAAAATACTGGTGCTGGTGAGAGCAAACCTTTACAACATTGGCTACGCAAGCCATAGGCAAGAAAAACTGAGGGAATGCAGCAGTAGTTAATTCTATCCCAGCTCCTATTTCCAACAAGAGATCACTAGAAAACCGCAACTGCATATGATTTTGGTTTCATTTAGTGATGTATGTTATGGGACCAATAAATTGGAAATGGATATTGAAAAAAGTGGATACACGGTTCCACGTGTTTACCTGCTTTAGGTCATAGTCAAACTTCTTTCCTTGACGTGCAAAAAGCATTTTCCCGACACGCCCAGCACCATCCTGTGGTACAAGTGCGATGATAAACATATTACATTACAAGCCAGGTTATGACATCTACATGATTCCTAAGCATTAAAGCATGGTACAACAGAACAGAGTATGTGGTAATGATAACGTGGCTAATATCTTGTGTGCAAAAAAGCCCAGTGGTTAATGAAGGGTATTCACTCTGGATAGTTAAATTATTGACTTGAATACATTGTACAGACTAGTATTGTGAACAAGAGAAAGGAAAGCTCTTGAAATGGTATAATATTTTTACCTTGAGGATCCAGTTGATAGCAATGGCACCTGGTGTTACCTTGCTTTGAGAGACTCCAACAGAACTCAGCAAGGTTCTTGTCGTAAACACCCCCATCGCTCCACCAAAGAAATGCTGAATAGTGAACATGACATTAAACTTCGGTCGGTTCTTGAGAATAGCAGTAAAAGCTGACTGTTGAACGTAAGTTCGACAATATACCTTCAGAGCCCTCCAGGTCATGTAAGGTACATATGAAGGAGTAACACTGTCTGGAAACCCTTCAGGCACAACATATGATCTTATGAATGCCATTATTTCCTGCAACCATATTCCATGGGTATACTTCATTTTTAATCCTAAATTATGTTCACTTAGAACAAATAAGCTTAAACTTCCACACACCATCAAACAAAGCCCCGGAACATGGAGAATAAAATGTTAAGGGGCAAGCGTGAATTGCATTCCATTGTTCAGAACTTGGTTGGAACATAAGGTAGCACCAAAATTTTAGCGCCACAGGTTGTTATCATATTAAGTTGGAAGTAATTTTCCCTGCACTAGACAAAAATAAATGAGGCTCCAACAATCAAGTGGCTGAGAGTCGGAGGCCAACATCTCTCACTCATCTGAGACTTTTCCATAGGGACCAACATAGTGAGACCAATAAAGTTCACATCTAGTTAACCCAAGTGTCCAATTTTCTACAGTTTACGAGAACCAATTAGAAACTGAAACTTAAAAGTATTATGTGAGCTAAAACAAAACAAAATATATCATAGCCTCGGAGTTCTCGACCAAAACTAACTTCCCCAATTTTGTCTCAACTTACCTCGAAATTACCGGTGCTACTGCAATTATTAGGGTACACTGTCTCTCCTAGTCCTATGAGCGGGTACACACATCATCATGCATATGCATACCAATTAGATCAATTCCCAAATATCGAACCAGCAATATGATATATGCCTTCTATTTACAAAAAACCGATTGAACAAATACCCTATCAAACAATCCAATCCAATTGCTCAAAAATCGCAAAAAAAAAAAAAAAACTCCCAAATCAAATGCTAGTAACCGCAGCAGAGTCATTTTGCGAATGCGAACCGTAACCAACACCAAACCTAACAGGGAGCCACAAATCCACAAAGTTAGGGAGCCACAATTCCACCCAGCTGCTCACCTCGGCAGGCGGAAGCGGCGACTGCAGCGGCACGGCCCTGACGGCGGCCCCAGCGGGGACGGCCCCGCCCCTGCTCCTCCCCTTCGCGGCCCCACCGTCCACCACGTAGCTCCACCGCCTCCCGTCCACCTCCTCCAGGCACAGGAACCCCTGCAACGCCGCGGCGGGCGCCTGCCTCTCCGTGGACGCCGGCGCCACGGCGGGCTGCGACGGGATCGTGGACCGCATGACATCGCGCACAGCCAGCCGCGTGTCGGGCGGCGGCAGAGTGATGGTCTGCGTGGCGGAGCGCTTGAGCCCCACCGCTGGCGCCATGGCTGCCGCGTCCGGCGGACGGAGGCGGCGCCGAGGCCGAGGCCGAGGCGTAGTCAGGTGGGCGGAAGAAAATTTACTTGGCGAGTGGTCGCGACGGTCGCAGACGCAGAGGTGGCTGGCAGTGGGTTAGAGAGAGAGAAGGCGGACGACGCGAACAATGCCAAGATGGGGAGGAGACGAGCGGCTTTTATGGGCCCGTTTGGCTTGACAGGAATTATTTTTTTTTGGGGGAAATGTTTCCTAAAGAAATCAATTATAATTTAGATCTTGTCTTGTTTTTGTTAATCACTTCCTCTGTTCTAAAATAAATTTAACTTTTTAAACACAGAGAGAGTAATGGTACTCATCTCACTGCCAAAAGCAGCTCTAGACATTGAGTATTTATTTAACGTTGATAAATCACGCTATATTTTGTCGACCATTGGAAGAATAGTGGCAGACATAATAAAATAAAAAAAATCATCTGACATAAATTGGATGGACAAGTTTACTATTAAAAGCCTAATCATATGAGGCAATTCAAATAGGTTCCCTTTATTCTAAGACCCGATGCAGTTTAATAAAGCGTTTCCACAATTTGAATCTCTGGGTTGTATATTCTGTGGGGATCTATTGTTTTCCTCGTAAAAACCAGCTTGGTTTGGCCTTTGGTAGGGAAATTCAATTTTGAGTAGCAAGGAACTTCTCCTATCCTATGGATCTTATTTAAAAAAAATTATCACTAAACCAGCTCTAAAGATGCTATAATTCCCCTTGATCTCTACGTGCACCAAACGATGGCACGATCTAGAGTCTTTTTAGAATACCTTCACTTGTTCAATATTCAATAAATAAAGTTGTACTCTAACAAATTAGCTAAACGATCTATATAATATATAGAAGTTGTTCATTTTAGAACGATAGACCTATACCAAATTACCAAGACGTCTTATTCTCGCCTTTACACAGATCAATAAGGGGCCACTCGTCGTAAGTACAGCGAAGGAGGGTGGAGGGACGTGGTGGTCCAGCTTGGCGTCGGGCACCAGAAGCACAATAATATAGCTACGGGTACAAGAATTTAGCAACCTAGTTCCGTACCCCATCCGGATGGCTAGTGGGGTAGGACAGCTGAATCGCCCACCTGTCATCGAACGTGTAAGAGATAGCCGGGGGGAGGGAGATGGAGGTGGGTGCCTGGGTGGTGGCGGTGGCCTCTGGCCTGGTGCCTGGTGGGCACCGCGCGCGGGTGGGGGCGGAGAGGGGACGAGGGGTCAACTTGTCGGGGTCCATCATCCATGGATGGACCGCGTGATATTTATTTTCGTGGCGTGAGGCCGCTTCGCTCGGCGCTGCCGTGCCGTGCCGCCTGCGCGCCGTCGACCAGGCCAAGGAATTCAGCGCCTGCGGCTGCGCGGTGCGGGGGCGTTAAGTACGAGGTGGGCAGCACCGTGAACCTGTCCCGCCGCGTGCAGCTGTGTCGTAGTAGTAGAGTGTACGTACGGTATCTTCGGAAAGGTACTGTACTACCGCAGAGTTTTCGAATTCGAACAACGTGAACCAAAGCTACCACTGTGCTTAGTATCTATCGGCTCCTCGCGTCTTCTTTCTCTCGTGTACGGTTGCACCCGACAATGGCTTGCATCAAAGCCCATGGTACCTACTACCTACCATCATCCTCGTCCGTGACCGTGTGGCCGTTGTTGCGGTTACACCAGCGCAGGCGCAGCAACAGGTGCAGTGCAGCAAAAAACGGACGGTCGCGCCGCGGTCTAGGTGTCCTCTCGTGGTAGTCGTGGCGAAGCGCCAAAGCCGGCGCGCGTCGAGACTCGAGACGCGCCCAAGTGGCATCGCGCCGTCCGCTGCCTCGCGCGATTTTTTTCCCCCCTGGTTCCGTCCCCGTTCCCGTCAGCGCTCGGCAACGCCGCCGTGGCGCGGGCTGGGCCGATGGCCGACGTCCATCCGTCGCTCTCGCTGTACGCCTCGTCCGGTGCAGTCGTGGCTGGTAGTTGGCTGCTGCTCATCGGCTTCGTTCCTCCCCTCCTCCCCTCCTGCGCAAGTTTCACATTCGGCCATTGACTCGCACGAGAACAACAACCGGGTGAAGTTTGGTGGCGGGGTTAACCTAGCTAGCTGCTGCCAGCAGAACAAAACTTTTTGTTTTTGTTTGCCGTGGTGGCATGGTCAAAGCTTGTCTCCGGGCTCCGCTCCGGCGGGCGCATCCGGTGTGACTCTGTGGGGTTCCCCTCGGCCCACACACACTTTGTTCGTTGTGCTGCAGTACCATGCAACCTGCGTTTGGTTCGCACTCGATCAGGGTGAGGATGGACGCTGCCTGATTTTCTGTGTTCTGTGTGTGGTGTCTATGGACACGTCACGTCGTCGTCCGCGGGCAGTGGCAACAAAATACGGTTCGTTTTCTGGAACCAAAAAAAAAATATATTCGGTCTCTTTTGTGTCTGTGTTTGCTAGTGTTGCCTTGGATCACAAGAAGCGGCTACCTCGTTCGTTGCGTACTCCAGACCGACAAGGGCTGAAAAGAGTAGTACTCCTTCCGTTGGACTGAACGTACACTAGGAATGCTTATTCGATAAGAACTTCGATTAGATTTCCACCGCATCGTCCAATGTTTTTTCCCTTTAGCTAATAATAAGCAATTAGGGACGAAGCGATGCAAGAGAACAAGAAAAAGCCACCATTTTCTTTATCACCCCATAGATAGAATCGCGTCCATCATTCTGTAATGACATCGCCTGCCGGACCACCGGCCACCCGTTTAGTAACGCTCAGCGATTGAACCGAGCGTGACCTCTAACCCTACCTGCATGCGGTCAGTGTCATCGAACTAGTCATATACTACGCAGACGAACGGCCTGACCGGACCGGGCGGACGTAGCCGGCCCGCCGCTCGTATCTGAACCGACGCAGTCAATGAACAGGTGCGATTTTCCACTGCAGTTTCTCCGTCTGGCGCGCCGCCCGGATCTGAGAATTCTGAACTCTGAAGAACACTTCCGGGTCCGCGTAGGCATGCACGCACCATTTGACACCTGCACTGCAGTCAATTCCAGAACCCCTCCCTGCTTGTGACAAGCTGTGATCGGATCGGCTGGATGATGGTCGCCGCCCTTGCCATTTCTCTATTCCCTCCATCATCACACGCCTGCGTGTCGAGCTGTCTTGCCGGGACAGAAAACGGAGCGCGTGGCATGGGGCGTCGCGGGTTCTCGGAGTAGCTGGCCAGCTCGGCAGCTGCGTCGTCGTCTTCGTCTCCCCGGCCCCGTGCCCGAACGTGTCGTCACCAGCGGGCTGGTGAGTTTTGCACCGGCATTCAACGGTGTCCGTGTGATTGTGTCCCGAGACCCCCCGAGATATAAAAAGGAACCGTAATCTCTTTTTCTGCACCAGCGCACTCCCTAGTTTATTCCACCGTGTCAATGTCTGAACGGAGCACGACGAACGAAGCTGTCCGGTGAGAAAATTTCGGAGAGGTCTCGCGCAAAAGCAACGACAAGAGTACAAGACCCTGCTCCGTTCTGCGCCTTTCTTCTTGGTTGTGGTAGTATGGCTTTAGTTGGGCCCTTTCTCCCTTTCGGCCCGAAACAAGTGCAGACGAGCCTTCAAGTCCTCCACAGACTACAGTGTTGAGATATCTGTGTCCTTAATTCCTTGTGGATAAGTCGTGGACTAAAAATTGGCAATAGTTAGAGCTAGTTTGGAACCTCAATTTTTTAAAGAATTTTTATTTTTTATGAAAAAATAAACTAATTTTATTTAAAAAAAATAGAAATCACTTAAAAAATTGGAGTTTTCAAGCCTTTAGTAATGTCTTTTTTTCCGAAGCAACCTCCGGAAAGGGCAGGGAGTAGGTTGCAATTAACAACATGTCACACAAATTTCCGATGCACTAGTTTTTTGTTCAAAAGATAGTGATCGATGACACATGTTGCTAAAAGCAGGCTTCCTGACTATGCATCCATTTCAATCATGGAGAGGAGTTAAACACATAAACGTTCATGCGCCATGACCCTTTTCTAAGAGCAAACCATAATTTTCACATGTTTATTAGAGAGACTTTTTCCCCCTTGCAGGTGCTATCTGTAGCTGCCTACAACCTACAAGAGAATATATAATGCAAATGTACAGAAAGAGTTATTAGTCTCTATTCTTTAACTTACCCGCCTTAGTTTTTAACGTATCTCTGCAATGTCATAAAAAAAGCTACAAGCTTCATTACACATATGCAATGGGCGACTCATAGGGACACATGTAAATTTAATTTGCTGATTGCTATGTCATACGTTTTTTCTTGCATGTATGTGTTGCTTTTGTATCCAGATTTGCTGCTAATTCTGGGCTTCTGATGCTGGACATGATGATCAAAATATTGTAGAAATAGATAAAAGTAATGTACTCCTAATAGGCCCAACTGGCTCAGGTTTGTATTTCTTTAATTTTAAAAAATTATATTGCACACCTCCATGCTTTGAAGAATGTCTGACACATTTATAACTAGAGTTACTCTTAGAGCTATTGTATTGTAATAACGCTTTGTATAATGTGTAATGGACCGAGGCTCAACATTATTTATATATATATATATATATATATATATATATATAGGGACGAGGTAATGGAAGCCCAGAGCTTCCATTACTAGAGAGAGCCCCGGCCCCCGGCCTGGCTAGGTGTGCGGGGCGCGGGTCGACGTGGCAGGTGGTGGGACTACCGCGCGCAGGTACCGATTCAAGGTGGGGCGTTTATGCATACGGATTTTGAATGAAAAAGCTGCATAAATGGTAACGTGGGGCCGGGGCTCGGGTGGGGAGACGAGAGTCGCGCGTTATGCTTGCGTATTTTACCGTTATTGGCTGCGTAAATGCGGCGCGGGTCGACGTGGCAGGTGGTGGGACTACCCACGCATGCATCGATTCAAGGTGGGCGTTTATGCATACGGAATTTGAATGAAAAGGATGCATAAATGGTAACGAGGGGCCGGGGGTCGGGTGTGTAGACGTGGGACGCGCGTTATGCTTGCGTATTTTGCCGTTATTGGCTGCGTAAATTCGCGTCTGACGGGACGAGAGTGGTCAGATCGGGTAGTGGGGTGACGTGGGACGCGCGTTATGCTTGCGTATTTTTCGTTTATTGGCTGCGTAAATTCGCGTCTGACGGGACGAGAGTGGTCAGATCGGGTAGTGGGGTGACGCGCGCGTGGTTCGGGAACGTGGGGCGGTCGCACGATGGGGTGATTCATGTTTATGGAAATGTAACACAATGGTCGTGTGATGGTAACGGATAGCTCACGTAAATCTCGCGACATGCAAACTGCGCAGCAAATCGCGCAGGAGATTGGATCATGCCATGAATATAGGCCAGGACGGTTTAGGCGAGTATAGGAGGTGAAAAAAAACGGCCTACACACAGCCGCCGCAGCTTTTGTTCATAGCTCTCGAAGGGTTAGGGCATACACAAAGGAGACGGTCAGGGGATACGAACAGTGTGGAGAAGATACGGCGATGACGACACCCTGTACGACCGATGGCCGGAATGCTGTAACTCCACCGGCTGCGTTACCGGCGCCAGGAATTGATGAAGAAGGCAACACAGTTCATTCAAGTTTGGTAGGAACAAGTCAGCGGATACCCATGCGGACAATTGGTGAACATGAGCAGGACACACCACACATTCTCCAAAGCCATGTAAGTTCAAAGGAATACCCATGTATTTTGTTATACAATTTCCGTGCAAGTTATGATTTCGCCGAATACACATGTATTAGTTATACAGTCCGTGCAATTTATGAAGTCATAGAAATTCGCCATGCTAGACACATGTATTAGTTATACAGTCCGTGCAATTTATGAAGTCATAGAAATTCGCCATGCTAGACACATGTATTAATTATACAGTCCGTGCAATTTATGAAGTACTAGAAATTCGCCATGCTAGAAGCTTATTTTTTATATATGTGCACTGCATGACAACTCCATTAATTGAATAGGATGATAGTATAGATCAACGATTGGTACCGAAGGTGGGTATGACATTTAGTAATGTGGACGAGGCGTACAAATTTTATAGCCGATATGCATATGAAGTTGGATTTCCATTGAAGAGATATAGGGAGAGAAAAAATTGCAAGTGGTTGAATTGTTCAATGGAAGGCAAGCGTGCCGAAAGAGGAAATGGTACTCCAAAAGTGCGAAATACAATTTCCAAGCGAACACAATGCAGGGCTGGAATGAAACTTAAAAAAATCTATGACGATGCCAAAGAGAATATCATTTCAGTGCGGATTGATCTTATTCATTTGGAACATAATCATGAGTTCTTCAGAAAGGATACAGAAAAGAATCAGTTACAGTGCAACAAGACACATGATCCAGAATACATGGAGTTCCTTAGTGCGATGCAAGAAAGCAGGATTCCGCAACACTGTATTATGGATTTTGTTTCAGAAATGCATGGTGGACCAGAGAATGTACCGTTAACTACACAAGACATGATCAACTTGTAAGTCATTTTGTTATTTACACTGATATAATGACATAATGATGTTGTGTACGTATTGACTATGGCATATTGATTAATGTTCACAGGAAGAAAGCGCGACAAAGAGAAAGAAATGCCAATGATGTGTCTAAGCTCCTATCTTTTTTTGCAATGTGTAAAAAAGATAACCCACAGTTTTTCTCTGACTTCCAACTAGACCAAGAAGGAAAGATTTTGAGCATTTTTTGGTCCCATGCTAGCCAGCAAGCAGATTACATTGACTTTGGAGATGCAGTTACCTTTGATACAACTCATAAGACAAATCTATATGACAAACCCCTGGGAATGTTTGTTGGTTGTAACCACCATCTGCAGTGCACCATATTTGGTTTCACATTGTTGGGTGACGAAACTGTAGACACATTCGAGTGGGTTTTCAATGCATTCAAAACATGCATGGGAGCTGAAGGACCACGAGTAATGCTTACAGGTATGATTAATAAGCTAAACAATTATTACGTTCTACTATGATTGTATTGAATGTAATTATAGTTGGTAATGAGTTGCATAATGTTGTGAAAATATATGATTTCAGATCAAGATCCAGCAATGCCAGTTGCACTAGGCAGAGTATTTCCAAACACAATACATCGTTTGTGTTTGTGGCATGTTCAGAACAGGTATATGCCGTATTTGAACGAGTTGTACGCTAGATTTGAGGAAGAGGATTTCAAAACAAGGTTTCAATCTATAATACATCATCCTTTAACTGGAACTGAGTTTGAGGCTGCCTGGGCAATGCTGATTGATGATTTCCATCTACATGATAACATCAGTCTTTCCAGAATGTATGAAATTCGTAAAGATTGGATACCAGCTTTTTTTAAACATGATTATTGTGGGTTGATGGTCTCTACACAGCGTAGCGAGAGCATGAACAAACTCGTCAAAAGTGCTCATGTCGATGCAAACACGCCACTACATCAATTCGCCAAGCAAATGTTGAAGCTTCTACACAGTAGGAAGATGAAAGAGGCAAAAGAGGCACTAGGATGCATGGTGAGTACATAGAATATTATTATATCATAATATTTAATGTACCGTATTATAACGTATAATTTTGTCTACTGTAGGGCCAAAAGGAAACAAATACATTGTATATGTTTGAGATACGTGTAGCGAGGACATACACAAGGGCTGTAATGAATAAGTTTCACGAGTCTTTAAAATATGCTACTGCATACAAGATATCACATGATCCAGATGGTGGTGTGAATGAATGGGTGGTTCAGCATACTTCAAGGTCAAATAAGATTGTGTGGGGGCAACACCAATTCAAAGTAATGGCTGATGTAGATGCTGGAAAGTATGAATGTGAATGCAAGCATTGGGAGCATACAGGTATGTCATATTGCGTAATTGTTGAATCTAAATGTTTAATTATAATGAGTGAACATAAACGAAGACATTTTTTACATGCTTTGTTGTAGGTCTGCTTTGTGTGCATCTTTTACGAACATTTATGCATCTTCAAATTGATCGAATACCTTCGGAATACATCCTTCAGAGATACACCTACTCTGCTATACAAGATGTGACTTTTTCAAGGGATGATAAGAATTTGAAGGGTAAAGACGGTGAGACTAAATCATATAGGCAGAAGATGTTGCTTAAAAAGTCAATGAAAGTAGTACATCATGCAAGTCTTTCAAAAGCTGGATATGATAGAGCCCTGGAGATGATGGATGAACTGCTTTTGCTACTTTCACGATTGGAGCCAGATATTGAAGGTGATGATAGTACTAGTGATGGCGAAGGAATACAGGTATTTAATATATTAATTGAAATAGCCGTGTATTTTAATTGATATACTGAGTTATAAGTTTTGGTGAATGGAAAGTATGAGAAACTTGCCTGATACAGGGCGACAGGAATGATGTAAGAGACATGATGGGAGATAATATAACGACAAGAATGGCGCAGACTGGTGTATGTGTAATATGTTATATGATGTTTACTATGCATAATGGTGTGTACTGTTTGTCATAAACAAACCTATTTATTGTCAATCGTATTATTTGACAGGTAATTCAATTGGAGCCTACTTTACAAGAAGGTGGTGTGAGCGATACCCAATGTGTTATGCCACAACAAATATTGGAACAGGTAATACATGATTATAAAAGAGAAAAAATTGTTGTAATACAAAACAGTAACGATTAGACCTTGTTGCTGATTATGAATGATTAATAATGGTATATGTGTGCAGCACGATTATGGACAATTGACCACTAGCACAGCACTAATTGATGTGAGTGGTACAGATTTGACGATTAAAAAGGTAATGGTGCTATTAAAAACGCATGTGCATGTATATTATTTAAAATTACATACAAATAATTGGATTTAAGTACTAATATTTAAAAATATCATATTTTTTTCTTAATTGTAGAAGCTAGATTTTAATGTGAGTGGATTAAGCTTGAGAAGACCGGATAACGCGAAGCCAAAGGGCAGAACAATCAGTGATACCGAAAAAAGAGTTATTAAGTTGGGGGCAAAAGGAGACAAAAAAAAGAACAGAAAGTGTCAAAGGTGTGGAATTGCGGATGGTCACAATAGTCGCACTTGTCTATCTGTGGAGGAGAATAGGCTTCGGTTGGCCAGCCTTACTGGTCGAAAGAGAGGGCGGCCCATAGGTTCTAGGAACAAGGGTTCATCTAGCGCTCCAAACTGGAATGAGGCATGCACTTCAAAAAAACATCAAGGAGGTGTCACAGACAATGATTAATCTAGTGGGTAGTAGACCATTTCGTATTTTATGACAAATGTAATGTAGTGCCATACTTGTTATTGCAACTATGGGTGAATTTATAAATGCTGGATCCAGTCGATATTCACAAAGTATAAGTAGTAATGATTTACTGCATGTATTGAAATGTAGTGTAAACTGTGTACTAAATATGCGTAAATGTGTTATGAAAACATCGTAATTCGACGCTATACAAATTTTGGTGGCAAAAACTGGCAAAAATGTCTTTATGAAGAAAACAAACGACACAATAAATTGTGATTTAATGTAGTAACATAATTTTTATTACACATGTGTGCGAGTAGACAAATGATATCAGTAGTTATTGACAAAACAATAAGGCTGTACAGATTTGCATAATTGAGCTAACAAAACAGCGTAATTCGTATGTAATTAAAGTTACTGTAAACTGGGTACACATTGGCGTAAATGAACTAACAAAACAGCGTAATTCTTATTAGGCATAAGAATTTGTGACACGTACTGGTAAATAATAGATTTGTGAAGAAATCAGAGAATAGCAATAACTAGTGAGTACATCACTGATATAAATATGACCAAACAGTCAAAGTTTGAACTGAAGATGTTTCATAACTTGTTTAACACACATAGGCCAAATTTTTATCTAAAAACTGCATTAGACATGAGTGTCTTGATAGGTTGGGTGAAAAACATAGAAAGTTTCAATACGGTTACATAGACATGCAACAAGGAGGTTTGGCTTCACAACATCTTGTTCCATAACAAGGAAGCCACAAAATGTTTGTTCCATATCAAACAGTTGCCGATTCACAAAATGTTGATCCAGCGACACAGCTAGCGTCCAAACTTGAATTTTTGAATTTCTGGAGGCAACGGGAGGCACTTGTTCTTGCTATGGAAGGTCAGGTAATGTAGAGCCAGAGATCGTAGGTCACCAGAGTTTTCCTGCATAATACACATTATCCCGAGGTGAATAAGTTATATCTGAAATGTTGAATGTATAACTACAAACAGCATAATCATAAAATGACTCACTCGGTTTATAAATTGCTTGATAGAACCATCCGTATGGTCATAGTACTGGATATATCTCATGACAAAAAAGCCACAGTCATTAGATCCAGCTATCATGGTGGGACACATAGGTGGCATGTCAATTGGGAAATTTCCAAATTTTGGGATGCGTGAATTGGGCCGGACTTGTTGCAAAGATTTGTTCAATCTGTTCATTATAACCCTAGCCCATGGTAGTTTCCTGGTCCCTAACTCCTTTTGGGAGTAATGATACATCTTCCATGAAGTACCACCCAACTCCGGACCATATGGATTTGAATCTAAAATGTGAATACATCGTAACTGGATATTTATGACATACAATGTCCAATGTCCCATATGAAGAATAGGGACCATAATCTGTCAAATATCAGGAGTTATATAAACAGAATGATAACATTAGTGAGTAGCTGAGCTATGAATATAATTGCATAACAGGAGAGCGTTGATACAAAGATAAATAAGTATACCGTTTTGTAGTCACCAAAATTGTCCAGTTGGGGCAGGGTCTTGTCCAGATAATCATCAAGGACAGTTTGATCAAAAATCTGAGGAGTCTTACTGTACCGTTCATGCTCCTCAAAGTTGAGGAGAATCTGCATAATCATAATTACTGAGTCATATAAAACTGTATGTAAACAATTGCAAAAATAAATAGGTATTAGTGAATTGTACATACACCAACATTGACATCCAGTACAAGTCTGTCTTTGTTGATGGACGAGCAATTATTGTTTTTGTCATGGCGAAAACCCATGATGAAACACTGCATGAAAACATTTTCCAGACACATCCCATCTGCAAATGATTGTTGTATATCGAGACAATTTCCAATACATTCATCGAATTCTATGATGTTCCTATATAATAATGAAAAAGGATATGTTATTCATTATATATGAAAGCAACAACCTACATGTTATTTTGACTTAATAGTTAAAGAAAAACCTGTTTGGGTCAGTTTTTGAGGAGCACAAAAAGGCACGAAGCGACCGAGCACAGTCCAATTCTGTTAAACGTGGCACAGAGTGGTCATGTGTAGTGTGCAAGCTATGTGTTTCCTCACCAGCTGCAACCTGAAAACACAATGCAGGTAGAGAGTATAGTAAATTATGAATGAGTTATGAGAAGACAAATCTGATACCAGTAGTTATTGACAAAAGAATAAGGCTGTACAGATTTGCGTAATTGAGCTAACAAAACAGCGTATTTCGTCTGTAATTAAAATTATTGTAAACTGGGTACAAATTTGCGTAAGTGAACTAACAAAATAGCGTAATTCGTATTAGACATAAGAATTCGTGACACATACTGGTAAATAATAGATTTGTGAAGAAATCAGAGAATAACAATAACTAGTGAGTAAATCACTGATAGAAATATGAGTAAACAGACGAAGTTTGAACTGAATATCACATTATACCTGAGATGCAAGCATGCAATAAAAGTATAACTGGATTACTTACATGAGCACTAGGTGTCTGATCAAAAAGGGGGCCCGTGTAAGTTGGAGTGTCATGAGATGCACCAATGTCTCCTCCCTGACCCAAAGAAACAATGATACTATGTTTTAAACCTCGATCATGTGTCAATTAAATTTAATCCATAATTGAGATTACAATGGAGAAAACAAAGCTGAAACATATACATCTTTTTGCGGTGTGGCGTCAAACATCGGCAAGTGGGAAGACGGATATGAGCTCATAGGATTGCAGTCTGGTACATGTCGATGAGACATATTTATGTCGCTCGGCATATTATTGCCAACATTAAAACAGAAATCCTGTATACATTATGACGGTTTTGTCTAATATTTTGGATGAAAATTGGAAATTAACATGTAATGTAACCATAATCAGACTGCATAAAATACCTGGTTTTCCGCATTTGGGGTTATGTTCATCTCCAAATCGTCAGCGCAGCCCTCAAATGCACGACGCATTTGTTGTTGCTTTTCGTGTATTTCTTCAAACTGGGTACCTGTCAACTCCGTATTCGGTTGTGAATATGGCATAGACAGGTCCTGGGTATTCTGAGTACCCTCATGGATCTGTTCCTCTGTAATTAAAAAGTTGTAGTACTCAAACAGCGAGAACTGATAAATGCATAGAGTTAAGTACATGAATTGAATAAATGACAATGAGGGAAGCAAACCTGACGACATATGCTGAGATATATCTGGAGGTTTATCTGTTTGAGGCGCTTCCGCAACATTGTCTGGGTCGTCAGACTCCGCGCGAAGGACATTATCAATTAACTCAGCAAATGTGTCCGCTAGTTCATACTGCTTCACAACCATCTTGGTAAGAGTACTTTTTATGGTGGAACACGCTTTGCCAACTTCAGAATCATACTCAACAAACTTTTCAATGAATTTTGGTCGGTCACGTGGTTGGAGCTGCTTTATCTTACTTGAAAGCATGTCCTTGATCAATGGGAGCTGGATATGAATAGTATGATGACCACAAGGATCGGGACGAGGGACATCAAAAATGTTTGTCCTGTCCCTATGCTGTGATGTAATGAATGATAATGCATCATAATTAATTCTTAGAAACATAAGGATATAATATTACATAAAACATCTGTAATGTACATATGGTATTTATGGACACATATGGGATGTATGTTTTGCCATAGACTGACCTCTGATTGAAACTGCACACTAGGCACAGCAGAATAGCAAGTTTCGGAAAAGCTTCGGAACTGAAAAAAACATTTGTAATATAATTAAATACATGAAAGATAACCATAAATAAATTGTGTTACCCACTAAGAAATGAAGTATATGGTGTCTATTACGAGTTTATTCAGAATGGTACGAAAACTAATAGAGATACTACATGCATAAACATTCACCTAATAACAGCAAATGCATATTTATGCAGGGTAATGCATTCCTATTGTTTTATGTACAGATGACATACCTCACAATGGCCAAAAGGTTCACCGCTTTGGCGTGGCTTCCTCTTATCAGCTTTTGTCAGAGCTTGGATAATGTTTTTATCAAAGAATTTTATGCGGGGTGTGCCACGTTTATTAGGGGGGGCTGCAGCATCATGCAGGTGGTCCAAATAGTACAACTACAAAAAAACAATAACTAATTTATACTATCATGGACAATAGATTCCATTCGATATGAAAAAAAGAACAGTCCAATGTTATTTACTTACTAGTAGGACAACTGAGCATCCATATATCGTCGTGGACACATTAGAAGTGCTTCTTGTATGCCACTTTTGTGCAGCTTCACATAGGTCGTTAAAAATTAAGTGGCACCAGTCTATTTCATGGAAACGGTCCATTTCTTCCGTCAATAACACTTCATGGTTAGATATGCCCCAGCTGGAAGTGGGGAACAACAATCTATTGAACAATATCAAAAAGAAGCATCTGATAGAGAGGTCATCATCATTTCCTTTTCTCAATCGGTCCTGAAGAGATGCAACAACGAACTCATCCTTGGACAATCCAAGTTCAGCCCTCAAATTATTGCCCGCCACTGCTTCATCGATTCCAAGTGGCTTACCACCGCCAGAATTCGGAAGGCCTAGTATAAGGTGGACAGTTTCTTTCGTAATCTTTAGTTCCTTCCCAACTCCAGGGCGAATAGTCATATCCTTGTGGTCCAACTTATCCATCAACCAACGAAGATGAGAACGGCTACCCAGTGCATCAAGTGTCATGTCAAGAATATTGGAAAATCCTTTTCTAGCAACGGCTTGTCGTTGCCTCTCATTCAATATCTTAATAGTTATAATCACATCCTGAGGGTTGCATCTAACATTGAGTTTCTGAAATAATGTATGTTAAATGTTATGAAAACAATGAAATAAATGTGGCATGAGCCATAAAATTAGCACTCATAATGTAAGGGATGCAACTAAAATAACATAATACCTATTTAAATAAACTAAACTGCATTATCTGTATACAATAAAAAAGTGTCCAAGGGTTGTAAAATAAATATGATATTGTAAATGCATTTCAGAACTTGGAACCTAACGTGAAAAATTCGACTAGATTCATCCTTACTGTATACTGCTAAATAATATCTAATATGTTGTATCAGGTCATGATTATTGAATACTAATTAGTATTTAATATATATGAAAACATAAGTATAACATATAACCTGCCGTGGAGTTTCTACTACTTTCGGCCTCTTTGTGCATGTCTTCCGTAAGATATTCATATGACTTCCAGCAGCATTACGCTTCTTTGTAGGTGTCATGAAGTCATCGTCATCATTGCCAGATCCAGTTTGTTCATTGGCTTCATAAATAACAGATGGTTTCTCGACAGGTGCAGTACCCTGATCAGAATGCTTTGTGTTTGGACGAACTCCAATAGAGGCCGGCCGTGGTATCTCAACACTAAAGAATTCTTGGCTTGACTCAATGGTTATGCGTTTGGGATTAGCCGGAGGACGATCAACTGACTTCATTTTTTGGGGTAGAACAAACTAAGTAAATGAAAAAGAACATCAGGAAATAATACTATACCATACATAATAATTGAATAAATATAACATTATGAAACTGTTCGGGTATGTATAGTGTGTGTATTGTGCATAACAACAGATGTAGACAATGTACATGAGAAGAAGGAATGCATAACAACAGATATGTGAAAACTGACATTTAAATAAAACAGTACGTAGTGTGCATAAATAAATTATGCAATGTAATTCATAAAAGTATATGTAGTATAACTATCAGAAACAACAATAATAACACAGTACAATAACACCACTAATCTATTGATTGCTATTGTAAAAAAAATATTATGTTTATAAACAACACTCAGTACCTATATAAAAATGAACAGAATGTAACAAATATGCAATTGAAAAAAATGGAAGGCATTATCGGATACTACATATAATGAGGCGATTCAATTAATTTCGAATCAATTGAAGGGATGTAGAAGGGGCGGGGCGAACCTAAGGGACATTAGCGACTGAACTATGTAAAAGAATGGGGGGAACTCGAAAGAATGAGAGGGAAACGAACCAGGGAAGGAGAACGACGGCGGTGAATCGATGAACCGCGGAGATTACGGCGGTGGAAGAGGTGGGGGCGGTCGTCGATGGCGATCGCAGGAGCGAATGACGGCGACGGGGAGGAACTGATTATTTTAGGGTTTGGGTGGACCCGAGCTGAATTAATTTAGCTCGGTCGGCCCGCGGGGGAGCGGCGAGGGACTGTGGGTCCACTAGTCAGCGCAGAGTCAGTGTGAAGGTTTGTTTACTGCGTGATCATAATAAGCATAAATAGCTGTGCAAAGTATCGTAAACAGTTTACAAAAAAATAATTAATCAAGACCAACGCCAAAGTACGTAATATAATAAATCCTAAATGATATGTAGTTGTTAACATCGAATTATACAATCATAAATACCAAATACTACACCACACCGACAAAGCCGCATGAGGTGTCAATTTATGAAACCGTTGGAGTCACAATATGCAAGTATAAACACGGTCAACTCAACGCGGGTCGTGACCACGACTCCGGAAAACCCGCGCGGAAGATACGCACTCACCGTGCAGTTACGTGTTTATGCATACATAAGTTGAGTGAAACAGATGCATAAATGGTAATAGAGGGTGCGCACGTACGACCACCTTCACTCGGTGCATGTGCGCGGTACTCGGAACGCCTGTCACGTTGACCCGCGCCCGGCACGTCTAGACTGGCAGGGGCTCCCTGCATTGATGGAAGCCCAGGGCTCCTAATACTATAACTATATATATATATATATATATATATATATATATATATATATTTCCAATAACTAGAGGAAGTCCTGGCTCAACGGTGTCATCCGGTTCAGCCGCACCAAGGTTCAGACGGCTATAAAAAGACACCCAGATTGCCAGGGATTAGGTTTTAGCGGTGGTGGCGGTTCCCTCGTGCGAGCGAGCGGCGGCGGTGGTTTCCTCTGGCGTGCGAGCGGTGGCAATCCCGGTGTCTAGCGGCGGTGGTGCACCGAGGTGGGCGACCGGCGACGACGCTCCTATGGCAGGAGGTCAAGCACCGACGGCGCTCCGGAACCGGACGAGCGGTGGCGCACCCTAGGCCCGGTGGTGACGGCGGTTGCGCGAGGACCAGTAGGCTTCGGCATCAGCGGCGGTGGATCTTGGAGGAGCGCATACGGCGGTGGATCCTAGAGGCGCGCGCACGATGTCGGCTCCTCGGAGGCGCGCGGCCTGGAGTGGTGAAGCGTCCCGATCCTCTGGGACTCAAATGTGATACAATTACTAGTCCCAGGAGGCTAGTAAACACATTTATACATCAGATGATTCCAGATCTGCTTAAACAAGACAAACCTATACAGGTGGCGAACAACTTTAAGAGTTGGTCCACAACTCGGGACATATCATCAGAGTGGGGCTGAAGCAGCCCGATATACGCAGTGAAGCAATTCAGCGGTCCAACAGCCACAGGCAAGGTTGGGAACAGTCGTAACTCTTACCCGATCTCCTTTTTTCTGAAAAACAACAAATAAGCAAGGGTGAGTACAAACGTACTCAGCAGCCCACCTTCACCCGCGGAATGGGGAAATCAGATATAATGCATGGAATATATGGAGCTTAGGATACTTTGCAGAAACGACAATATTTTATGCAGTGTTGTTTTGAAAAACATTTTGTATTTTGCAAAGCGCATCCTCTCCAAAAGGAGCAGGAAGTTTTTCAGTATTATAACAAAATCCCCTGGACTAAACCATCCAGGCATCTCAGCAGTTTCCCACTGGTTTTCCTTTTCAAAAACCGCTACTGGACTTCCCGTCCACCATAGCTCACGGCTCAACCGCCGAACCTTTAAAAACCACTTTTCTCAAACGCACCCCTTTTTTTCGGAAAACAAAACATTAATTGCCATACCATACCAGACTCGTCCATTCCTGTGGACACAGACTATTCGAATAGGTTTTCAAACTCTGCGCAGAGGTGTACACTTTACCCACTAGTCCGGCTCTGCGATCTCATGATCAATGAGATCCGAATCCGAATCTCTTTCTTTCCCCGCACGTCCTAACCTTAACGGTTATCCGGAAGGAGTCAGACCACCACCATGTCCAAACCGGACAAAACTTTCCCCCTCCTTATCCTCCCGGTGCTCCCCAGCCTTCATAACCCTGGGGTTGGACCGTACGAGTTCAGATTGAGTGACTGCCCACACAGTCTCGAGTGGTTGTACTATTAAAGAGTACAGGTAGTGAAGATGACAAACCGGTCCTTATATGAGGGGACAATCCTTCTGCTCACGCCTAAACCAGCTGAGCCAACACCTTAGGCCCTCCCCTAAACCAGGGAGTCCCTGATCATCCCTACTCAAAGGTGATAAGGGTGAAAACCCTTCATCATACACATTTTGAAAAGCATTTTCTTTTGAAAACTCACACCTTTCCTCAAATCATTTGTAACAAATGTATCAGGGATTGATTGCGACAAGCGGCTGGGTGGCCATAATAACTTGTCTTAAAATCATATCATGCATAAAATAACAGGCTAAGGGTTGTGGTTGAAAAATCATAGGTAATTTATGCATCAAAGGGATCCAGTGAGCTTGCCGTGCTTATTCGGCGAAGGGGGAAGGAGAGCTCGCGGAACTGGCTTCTGGCTCCACCGCCTGGCGTAGACTTGCAGATCTGGCCTCCACGAGATGGCACGAACGCTCCGATAACTATGCAACATGAACAAGCAAACATACAAACCAGCAAGTATACCAACAAATATTTAGTATAGTGGTCAGAAAAGCGATATATGGATGGGTAGAGTCTTGAGTAGAATCTATGTCATGTGGTGTTGTGATATTACTGGTGGTGGAGCGGAGGTGCTTACTAGGAGGGTGGACTGGAGGCAAAGCGACACTATGCGTGTAGCCGGCAGAGCGGAGTAACTGAGTGGGTGGGGTGTTTGCCTTGGCTGAGGGTGTTGAGTGTGTGTGGAGAGGGAGAGGGTAGCTGGGTGTATTTATAGCTGAGTGTAGGTGGTGTAGCACAGTGAAGTTCACTGTTGGTGAGAATAGTGACGAATGAATCGTCTGACTTGGTATGAACATGAGAGTTATAGGCAGAATATGGGACAAGAGTATTTTGGGAGTTTTCTGGAACATGAACCATGCTTAAGGGGTGACATGGCTGGATAGGGAATAGTTTGATAAAAATTTAGAAACGAGAATTATTGGAATCTGAGTTTGGGAGCCTGGTTCGAAGGAATCTCAAAGTTAAGCGTGCTCAACTCGGAGAAACCTAGGATGGGTGACCAGATGGGAAGTTCCTACTGGAAGGAAAATCACAGTCACCGGAGTTCGTATGACTGGAATATGGGTCTGGCTGGTCTTAGGTGGACTGGACAGCATGATGTATGAGTAGTTGAAATTTGGGGTGACTAGATGACCGATGAATAGTAACGATGAATAGTGGCGATGGAAAAGTAATTATAGATATCATCGATGAATAGTAACGATGATGAATAGTAATGATAAATAGTAACGATAATGAATAGTGTATGTGAATAGTAATGGTGAATAGTAATGGTGAATAGTAATGGTGAATAGTGATAGTGAATAGTCATATGAACGAACGATGAACGATGAATAGGAACTATGAACGAACGGACGAACGATCGAATGATCGAACGAACGAACGATCGGAATTTCGGCAGCATAACGGTAGGAAAAAGATTATTTGGACGAACGAACGGACGAACGATCGAACGATCGGACGAACGGACGAACGAACCATGAACGATCGGACGAACGATCGAACGATCGGACGAACGATCGAACGATCGGACGAACGAACGAACAAACTAAGAACAGGGGACGAACGATCGAAGAACGATCGAACGATCCTTGTGCTAGTGTGTGCTTGTGTGGAACATGGAGTGGGTGTGTGTGTGTGGGGGGGAGAGAGTTGCCATGAAATGGCTTGGGGTGGGATGGGAGGAGGCCCTTGCCCCTCTATTTATAGCCATGGTGGGGGGATTAGGGGGAGGGATGAGAGGATTAGTGGGAGGGATGAGAGGATTAGTGAAGATTAGCATGTATTTGCCTTGTATAAGTGTAATTAGCTTGTAGAGCTCACCATATGACACTGGAGGCATATGTATACGTATGGGCATGAGGAAAGTTATGAAGAAAATATTTGTAGGGTCTTGAAAAATGATTCTGAAGGTATTTCTCAGGAGGAAAATGCTTGGAGGATTATCTGTGGAATATTTGGGCAGTATTTCTGGAAAGAATCAGAGGGGATCAGTGGGAAATATCTGGGCAGTATTTCTGGAACGAATTTGAGGGGGGTCACTGAGGAAATATTTGTAGAATATTTTGAGGAGGATTTTGGAGAGAATATAGACCACTATATTTTATTTGCTGATATCAACTCGCAAACAAACATTTTGAAATGAAATTTGAAATTCATTTTGAATTTAGAGGGAGTTTGAGAAAATTTCAGGATTTGAATTTTTGGGATGCTACAAATCTACCCCACTTAAAAGGAATCTCGTCCTCGAGATTTGGCTTAGAAGGGTTATGGGTATAGCTTTACTTCAGCTACATATCTTCACTTTGCAACTCTTCGAGGAGGTGGAACTTCAACAACATCTGGCCTTTGAGGAGCATCTGGTTGCTGATTGCAAACGTTGATTTTGGCTACTCAAAGATCATCTTCAGCCTTCTAGGTTTCGCTTGGCAGCTAGCTTATTGAAGAAGCATCGATGCCAACACGCAAACCTTTCTCTTGCGAACTCCCACATGGATTCCTTCCTTCATTGGTCTTCTAGTGCTTCATCAACGGAACTTGGGTGACCACTTCTCATTCAGAAACTTATAGGCTTCGATGATCTTGTCTTCCACAAGCTTGCTACAGGCCTTCTTCTTTTTCTCCATAGCAGGAACCTTACTGGAATACTACCCCACTTAAAAGGAATGAGGGTAGAACTCTTGAATCTTGGGGATTTGAACTCCTTGAAGTACCTCATAACAAGGGTGTTACGGGGCCTTCTTCTGCTGTCTCTGCTTGAGCAGACTACAGAGAGATGACTGACACAGGGTTGATTCTGGGAGAACCTTCTTCTTATCTTCTCTTCACTATCTTCTTTTATCTTCTCACTTTTCACTGCCTCTTTCTTTCTCTTTGCTCTTCCCACTGGAGGATTCTATCAAAGAGTATTACCATCATACAGAGGAGGAAACCAAAGATGTTGAACCATATACAACAGTCTTCAACCCAAGAATTACCAAGCATTGTGATCTTAGGGGCAAGGGAGTGGAAAATGGAGTTGCTTGCGATTTGGCAGAGGGTATTTTATCTGGTGTGTGTGCTTTGCTTGGGATGGGAGTTGAGGGAGCTAGGGGGGATTTATAGGCAAGCGGGGGTGTCCGGTTGCAGAGTGGTGGTGATGGAGTAGGTGCTACGCGGCAGCGGGTGCGACAAGGGGAGGGGGGGGGTCTGGTGTTGCCGGCGATGATGGTGGCGGTGGGTGCGCTGCAAAGGTGGCGTGGGCGGCGGTAGTGTGCTGCAAAAGGGGGGGCGTGGGGCGGTGGTAGTGCGCATGGAGGCGGGCACGCGTGCGAGGGGCACGGGTGAGTGGTGGGGTCAATGACCCTGATGTTTGTGGTCTCTGGTTCCAAGAATCTTTGCCTCTCTGCATGGTAATAACTCCTTCTGTCCTCTTTTCCTGTTTACTTTGACTCAGGGGCAGTGCTTTGATTCTCACGGTCGGTCCTTTTGACTGAGCGGCTGGACTGGTTTCTTCTGTAGCTTGTTACAGGCTTCAAGGGTGAGCTTCCCGGTGTCTTCTTGGGTAAGGCACTTTTTTCTTCAGATGGGTTAAGATGAGAATGGAAGCATAAGGTAAGGATTAGCTCTAATTTGTGATCTATGTTTTTAGAGAAAACCTTTTTAAGAAAAACGAAAAGAAAACACACTAGCTCAGCAATGATAAGCACAAACAAATCAAATGTTTTGAATAAGGGAAGAATAGAGTTTTTCCAAAGCACGGGCTACTCAGATTCGGGGGCTAAGCATAACTACTATTGCTTGGCTCCTGAATTGAGAACTATGCTAAATGCAACTTATGAGCACTAACGTTAAAGCATCACATATGCACTCAAAAGGGGAGAAAACATCAAGCGAAATTCATTTTGAAATGCCCTAGGGGGCCACACAAATAGAGTTTTTCAAGGCACGGGACTACACGATTACCTCTCATACATGCAGGGCTCTAGCCAAAGTGAAGAAAAACTTCACTACCTAATGCACGCAGAGGACTGGGTATAACTAACTCAGATCTGGTAGCTTCTCTTCTGGTAAGGCTGACACACAACTTCAATCTGAGATATCTCCTGGATGGGTCAACAGGGAGCTGATGTTGATAACTTCTTCTGGCGGCGACTGAGATGGCAAGACGTGGTCGAACTCTTCTTCAAGCTGGACTGGCTCTTGTAGCTCTTCTGAGGGCGGCGGTGCTGGCGGGGTGCTTGCAGCTTCTTCCTTGACCTCAAGGGACGGTGCTGGAATCTTCTTCATGGTGAGGGGCTCAAACAACTCTGGCGGGGGATCTTGGGAGGATTCAGGGTGCTCTTGTTTATCCATAGCCTTAGGGGAGACTGGAATTCCTTCCAAGACTATGGTTCCTTCCGGGAGTTCCCAAGCCTTCTTCTCTCCTCTGATAGAGACCGGGTGACCTTGAAGAATCTGGGGATCTTCAGCTCTCCTGGGTTGAACTGGGTTGGATGGAGCGGGCTCTTGGATCCGCAGGGCTCTACGTTGGTTATGGGTTACCAAGTAGGCCTCCATCAGCTTCTGGACATGCTCATCCTTGGCTTGCTTCAGGGCTTCAACAGCAATGACTTCACGACTTTCTAAGGCAGCTACACGGGCTTGAGCTGTGGTGAGATCCACATGGAGCTTACGGTTGAGCTTCTCTGCATCTTCTGCTCGGGCAATCATCTGACGGTGGTGCCGGGCCAAGAAATCATACTGGGCATCCAGGGTGAGCAGGTATGCAGTGAGGTACACGACTGTGGGGTCGTCCTCAAGCAGCTGCTGCTCTTCCAATGCACGCATCCTGGCCATCCAAGTGGGACGGTCTCTCTGAAAGGGCGGAAAGAATCTGAGCGGAGTGTCTGCCACTTCTTCTTCGTAGATCTGACACAGGGCCCTCAATGCCTTGCGAGCGACGACTTGGCAGGTGTCTTTGAATCTGTGCCCAGTAGCAGTGACACTCCATTCCACATGGTGTGGACTGGATCCAATGTATACAGTCACGACACACTTCTCTGTGCCATGCTCGATGAATTCACGACCATCATACTCTGGCTGGCTCCTGATTCCGAGGCGGACTGTGCATGCTCTCAGCAACTTGGGGAAACCATCTTCATTCTGGCAGAAGCTGGTTTGGCACTGAACCTCCATCTGACTTCTAAGAGAAGGAAAGGGGGAAAACATTTTTGAAATGAAGGGATGAGAGCAAGAATTTTTTTAAGAAAATAGTTTTGACTCAAAAACTTTTGATCAGGCTAAGGGTTACGTCCTGCGGCCAACCTAACAGCTCTGATACCACCTGAAGCGTCCCGATCCTCTGGGACTCAAATGTGATACAATTACTAGTCCCAGGAGGCTAGTAAACACATTTATACATCAGATGATTCCAGATCTGCTTAAACAAGACAAACCTATACAGGTGGCGAACAACTTTAAGAGTTGGTCCACAACTCGGGACATATCATCAGAGTGGGGCTGAAGCAGCCCGATATACGCAGTGAAGCAATTCAGCGGTCCAACAGCCACAGGCAAGGTTGGGAACAGTCGTAACTCTTACCCGATCTCCTTTTTTCTGAAAAACAACAAATAAGCAAGGGTGAGTACAAACGTACTCAGCAGCCCACCTTCACCCGCGGAATGGGGAAATCAGATATAATGCATGGAATATATGGAGCTTAGGATACTTTGCAGAAACGGCAATATTTTATGCAGTGTTGTTTTGAAAAACATTTTGTATTTTGCAAAGCGCATCCTCTCCAAAAGGAGCAGGAAGTTTTTCAGTATTATAACAAAATCCCCTGGACTAAACCATCCAGGCATCTCAGCAGTTTCCCACTGGTTTTCCTTTTCAAAAACCACTACTGGACTTCCCGTCCACCATAGCTCACGGCTCAACCGCCGAACCTTTAAAAACCACTTTTCTCAAACGCACCCCTTTTTTTTGGAAAACAAAACATTAATTGCCATACCATACCAGACTCGTCCATTCCTGTGGACACAGACTATTCGAATAGGTTTTCAAACTCTGCGCAGAGGTGTACACTTTACCCACTAGTCCGGCTCTGCGATCTCATGATCAATGAGATCCGAATCCGAATCTCTTTCTTTCCCCGCACGTCCTAACCTTAACGGTTATCCGGAAGGAGTCAGGCCACCACCATGTCCAAACCGGACAAAACTTTCCCCCTCCTTATCCTCCCGGTGCTCCCCAGCCTTCATAACCCTGGGGTTGGACCGTACGAGTTCAGATTGAGTGACTGCCCACACAGTCTCGAGTGGTTGTACTATTAAAGAGTACAGGTAGTGAAGATGACAAACCGGTCCTTATATGAGGGGACAATCCTTCTGCTCACGCCTAAACCAGCTGAGCCAACACCTTAGGCCCTCCCCTAAACCAGGGAGTCCCTGATCATCCCTACTCAAAGGTGATAAGGGTGAAAACCCTTCATCATACACATTTTGAAAAGCATTTTCTTTTGAAAACTCACACCTTTCCTCAAATCATTTGTAACAAATGTATCAGGGATTGATTGCGGCAAGCGGCTGGGTGGCCATAATAACTTGTCTTAAAATCATATCATGCATAAAATAACAGGCTAAGGGTTGTGGTTGAAAAATCATAGGTAATTTATGCATCAAAGGGATCCAGTGAGCTTGCCGTGCTTATTCGGCGAAGGGGGAAGGAGAGCTCGCGGAACTGGCTTCTGGCTCCACCGCCTGGCGTAGACTTGCAGATCTGGCCTCCACGAGATGGCACGAACGCTCCGATAACTATGCAACATGAACAAGCAAACATACAAACCAGCAAGTATACCAACAAATATTTAGTATAGTGGTCAGAAAAGCGATATATGGATGGGTAGAGTCTTGAGTAGAATCTATGTCATGTGGTGTTGTGATATTACTGGTGGTGGAGCGGAGGTGCTTACCAGGAGGGTGGACTGGAGGCAAAGCGACACTATGCGTGTAGCCGGCAGAGCGGAGTAACTGAGTGGGTGGGGTGTTTGCCTTGGCTGAGGGTGTTGAGTGTGTGTGGAGAGGGAGAGGGTAGCTGGGTGTATTTATAGCTGAGTGTAGGTGGTGTAGCACAGTGAAGTTCACTGTTGGTGAGAATAGTGACGAATGAATCGTCTGACTTGGTATGAACATGAGAGTTATAGGCAGAATATGGGACAAGAGTATTTTGGGAGTTTTCTGGAACATGAACCATGCTTAAGGGGTGACATGGCTGGATAGGGAATAGTTTGATAAAAATTTAGAAACGAGAATTATTGGAATCTGAGTTTGGGAGCCTGGTTCGAAGGAATCTCAAAGTTAAGCGTGCTCAACTCGGAGAAACCTAGGATGGGTGACCAGATGGGAAGTTCCTACTGGAAGGAAAATCACAGTCACCGGAGTTCGTATGACTGGAATATGGGTCTGGCTGGTCTTAGGTGGACTGGACAGCATGATGTATGAGTAGTTGAAATTTGGGGTGACTAGATGACCGATGAATAGTAACGATGATTAGTAACGATGAATAGTGGCGATGGAAAAGTAATTATAGATATCATCGATGAATAGTAACGATGATGAATAGTAATGATAAATAGTAACGATGATGAATAGTGTATGTGAATAGTAACGATGAATAGTAATGGTGAATAGTAATGGTGAATAGTAATGGTGAATAGTAATGGTGAATAGTGATAGTGAATAGTCATATGAACGAACGATGAACGATGAATAGGAACTATGAACGAACGGACGAACGATCGAATGATCGAACGAACGATCGGAATTTCGGCAGCATAACGGTAGGAAAAAGATTATTTGGACGAACGAACGGACGAACGATCGAACGATCGGACGAACGAACCATGAACGATCGGACGAACGATCGAACGATCGGACGAACGAACGAAAAACTAAGAACAGGGGACGAACGATCGAAGAACGATCGAACGATCCTTGTGCTAGTGTGTGCTTGTGTGGAACATGGAGTGGGTGTGTGTGTGTGGGGGGGAGAGAGTTGCCATGAAATGGCTTGGGGTGGGATGGGAGGAGGCCCTTGCCCCTCTATTTATAGCCATGGTGGGGGGATTAGGGGGAGGGATGAGAGGATTAGTGGGAGGGATGAGAGGATTAGTGAAGATTAGCATGTATTTGCCTTGTATAAGTGTAATTAGCTTGTAGAGCTCACCATATGACACTGGAGGCATATGTATACGTATGGGCATGAGGAAAGTTATGAAGAAAATATTTGTAGGGTCTTGAAAAATGATTCTGAAGGTATTTCTCAGGAGGAAAATGCTTGGAGGATTATCTGTGGAATATTTGGGCAGTATTTCTGGAAAGAATCAGAGGGGATCAGTGGGAAATATCTGGGCAGTATTTCTGGAACGAATTTGAGGGGGGTCACTGAGGAAATATTTGTAGAATATTTTGAGGAGGATTTTGGAGAGAATATAGACCACTATATTTTATTTGCTGATATCAACTCGCAAACAAACATTTTGAAATGAAATTTGAAATTCATTTTGAATTTAGAGGGAGTTTGAGAAAATTTCAGGATTTGAATTTTTGGGATGCTACAAGTGGCGCCCGCTGGCGTCCCCCCTCCCGCGACGACGCCGACCTTCCCTAGGCGTGAGTGACGAGGACGGACTTCCCTAGGTGGCGAGTGGTGGTGGATCGACGACCCTGTTTTTATGCTATTTTGTATACATATTTATGCCAACGTCAATAGGTTTTTATGATACATTGTCAGTTCATAGCTCTCCTTCCATCTTTTGTATGTTTATGATATTTCTATTCACATTTTATGTAAACGCTCATGGCTCTCCTTTTGTGTCGTTTGACCTCCATCTTTCCAAATCTCAGATTTCGTGCATTATCTCTCTGTGTATGTATTTACTCATATTTCGTATACTTATGACTATGTGACTAATATGTGCTCACCTCTTATGTCATTTCAGTGTGCCTATGTGCCCGCTTGCGAGACTCCCCTCCTACCTGGTTTTTCTCTTGAGAGACGTGCCTGGGTAGCAAATCTTTCCTATTTCTATACTTATCTACTGCTTTGCTGCTCTTGCTTATCTTTTCTAATTCTCGTGCAACGTTTCAGTTGCCAGTGTAGGATGGTGCGGACAAAGAATGCCACCCCATCAGGAGGAGGAGATGACCAGGACCTTCCTTGCCCCTTCAGACAGGACAAGGGCAAGGATGTGTACCTTGAGCAGCATGGAGGCAAGAAGAAGCGGAAGTTGGATAGAGCTACTCAAGCAGCAGTAGCAGTAATAGCAGCACCAGCTGATTAGGCAGAGCAAGGAGGTTAGCCGAGGATAGCTTCTGATCATATTGCCTTCTAGGTCTGTCGCCTCTTGTCTCAGACTCGCTCCACTTCTGCTCAGTTCGACCCCTCAGCCCTAGTCACCACTATCAGTCCACCTTCCTCCACTATGTCAGCTTCTGCCACTCTTGAGCCTACCACCACACCTCCTACAACCTCCACCACAGTTGCTTCCACTGCTCCCGCTCCCTCTTCCACTCCACCAGTTCCTGCACCCCGCTTCTAAGAGCGTGACAAGACTGAGGTGTGACCTCTTGCTGTGAACCCTCAACTGTTTGACCTTTAGAGAGCCATTGCTGCCAGAGTCTATCGGTTCCATCACGTGCCAGTGGAGTCTTAGATACCTGCTCAGCGAGATCTAATCGTAGCTCCTCTCTTCAGCACCCGGATCTAGGACTCCTTTTACTGAGCTCAGCTATCAGCGCAGATTACTTTGAGAGCTCACCGGCGCTTTGACCTGTTGGCCTTCCGCTCAGCAATCAGTCCAGAGTCTGAGGGCCACATTAGTACATCACTTATCTGCCAGGTCTATACTATGTTGACTTTTGGTGGTTGGTACGTTGAGGAGTGGGTCAGGGTGTTCTATGCCACAGTTTGTATTGGCCCTGACCATCATTGGATGAGGTTCCGGTTCGAGCGAGAGGATGTCACTCTGCACACTACTCAAATCTGGGAGCTTTTTGGATTCACTGAGTCGACGACGAGGCTCCACAGTCTGTGCTACAGTACTTTAGACCCCCTCATCGCCCTTATGGAGGAGTTGCTCCCGGTACAGCTCATGTTGTCGTTCTTTTCAGACCTCTATTCATAAATGATTCTCAGCGCTCCCCTGCATACTTCACCCTAGCGGTGAAGTTCCTTTATGAGTTGATGAGGCGCACTTTGCTACCGAGGATGGGATACAGAGTGGCTACCACACATATTCAGCTCTGGCTCCTCGGTGCTTTGCTTTCCCACTCTGTGTTCGATGTCGACGATTTCCTGATCTGTGAGATTAAGGACACAATGTTGGATGGACTTCAAGCTCGGCGTCAGCTGTCCTATGCGCATTACCTCTATCACATCTTCATGCAGTTGATTCGACCTCCTCAGTTCCAGGCAGCTCTCGACGCCACCAGACTTTCATTTGGTTTCTACCGCCCGGCCTGAGGATACAGCTCCAACTTGTGCTCCCATGGATCCTTTGGTCCTTGAGCTTAGAGATGAGGATGAGGCGATACACCAGTTTGAGGATCAGGGTGTAGTTGTAGATACTTCTTCGGAATCAGATGATGAGGACCTTGGGATCCCACCACTGCCTCACCGCTTTCTGTGCCACCTCGTTCCCATGATCACGAGGCCGATAGTTCTAGTGTTGCTCCTCCTTCTGCTCCTCCAGCTATCGATCCAGCTCTGACAGCGATTCTTCAGCCACTTACCTAGCAGCAACCTCACTTGGTCGCTGAGCAGGTTCGTCAGGTAACAATCCAGCAGCAGATGTCTGAACGGATGCTCTCCATGTTTCAGACCATTCAAGACACTCTCCAGCATTAGCTTTTGGTAGACAGGGCAGAGTGAAAGTCGCCTAGAGGGGGGTGAATAGGCGAAACCTGAAAATTATAAACTTTGAACACGCACTTCACCCGGGTTTAGTGTTAGAAATAAGTAATAGTGAATTTAGAGTGCGGAAGATAGTTCCTCTTGCTATGAGCTGCTCAATCAATGCGGATAACTTTGGGAGCAAACTCAAAACGATGTGAGCAAGAGAAATTTAGAGAGAGATAGAGAGAGTAGAGTGGAGAAACAAATCAAGTGAAGATCAACACAAGTGAACACGACAATTTGTTTTTCGAGGTTCGGTTCCAAAAAACCTACTCTCCGTTGAGGTGGCCACAAAGGTCGGGTTTATTCCAACCCTTTCCCTCTCTCAATCGGTCAATTAGACCGGTCGAGTGCTTCTTCTTAATCACACGGGTCACTAAGACCCTGCAAGGATCACCACACAATTAGGTGTATCTCGCTTGCTTTACGAAACACTTGAGAAGCTTAGAATGAGAAGAAGAAAGCAACTAACCAACAAGAGCAACAAAATAAACGCAAATCACCCTCTCTCATGTCAGTAAGCACTTGATTTGATTTTGGAGTTTGGAGAGGATTTGATGTTTTGATTGTGTCTTTGGAGTCTATTCTTTTGCTCTAGTATTGAATGGAGAAGTTGCAATGCTTGGATGGCTTGAATGGTGGTGGTTGGCGGGTATTTATAGCCCCAACCACTATTCTAGTCGTTGTTGTTGATGGGCACACCGGACAGTCCGGTGATGCACCGAACACTACACTGTTCATTGTCCGATGAGTGCCACTTCAGCTGATTGTTGGGGTTTGGAGTTGTTGACCGTTGAAGTCTTCTGTCTTCTTGCGGCACCGGACAGTCCAGTGGCACACCGGACAGTCTGCTATGTTCTGACTTTGCAGACTGACTTCTGACTTCTGCGCTGCAGACTGCCCTGTAGTCAGCGCAGTCGTCCATTGGGTGAAGTTGATCGTTGCTCCGTTGTCTCACCGGTCAGTCCGGTGGTGCACCGGACAGTCCGATGAATTTTAGTGGACGAGCGCTGAGAAAACCCGAGAGCGACCAGTTCGCGAGGTGCTCAGCCAGGGCACCAGATAGTGTCCGGTGCGCCACTGGCTGCACTAGATCTTGTATGCTCCAAAATTTGTAGAATTTCCTCAAGTCATTTTATTTGTATGTTTATGTGAACTTTATGCACCTGAGAAAAAACATTCACTAGGAAAACTAGTTTAGTCCATATGGTTTGTGATGGACATCAAACGCCAAAATCGATTATAGGAAATGTTGAGGCCATTTCCCTTTCAATCTCCCCTTTTTGGTGATTGATGCCAACACAAACCAAAGCAAATACAAAGTGTAGAAATTTAACTAGTTTGCAATTTTTCAGATGTGCATAAATTACTTTGAAATGAAATCAGTTTTAAACATATATGATTGCTTTGATCTAGTTAGACATTTTGGACCATGTTTGCACCACTTAGCTTATTTTTGCAAATCCTTTGGAAAAGTATTTTTAAATTCTTTTGCAAATAGCCAATGGTATAAGAATATGATTTTGAAAAGCATTTTCAAGTTTTCGAAAATTCTCCCCCTGTTTCACATGCTTTTCCTTTGGCTAAATAAAGGCTCCCCCCTGAAGAAGTTCTCCTCTTAGTTGTTAAGAGGGTTTTTGCAATTTGAATAATCCCTCCTCTTTTTTTGAAAAAAAGTGTTTTAGAAAGGGTGGTGGTGTGGTCCTTTTTGATTTGTGCCTATTACTCTCTCCCCCTTTGGCATTAAGCGCTAAAAACAAAGAGAAATAGAGGCCTCTTACTCTATTCCCCTTTTGGAAAAGGATATGAATGAAAGTGCATGAGTATGGCAAAGGATAAATGATACCGACAGAGTCGTAGTGGAAGCCTTGCCTTTGCCGATTTCTCCATTTTCCTTTCAATCTAAGACTAATCATAAAGATACTCATGGAAGCATATTAGTCTTAGCGGTGGCACAAGAAGAATACGAAATATGCATTTGTACTAAAGGAAAGAGACATGATCAAAGGTATATACATGAGCAATGTGTGCATGATTTCAATCAAAGTTCCGAGAATCGAGGATATTGAGCTCATTCCTAAGCTTGCTAAAAGTCTTTTCATCCAGGGGCTTGGTGAAGATATCGGCTAATTGGTTGTAGGTGCTAACATAAGCAATTTCGATATCCCCCTTTTGTTGGTGATCTCTCAAAAAGTGATACTGAATGTCTATGTGCTTAGTGCGACTATGTTCAATAGAATTATCCGCGGTACGAATTGCACTCTCATTATCACATAGGAGAGGGACTTGGCTCAACTTGTAGCCATAGTCCCTATGGGTTTGCCTCATCCAGAGTAATTGTGCACAGCAATGCCCTGCAACAATATACTCGGCTTCGACGGTGGATAGAGCTACTGAGTTTTGTTTCTTTGAAGACCAAGACACCAGAGATCTTCTCAGAAACTGACAAGTCCCTGATGTGCTCTTCCTATCAATTTTACACCCAACATAATCGACATCGGAATACCCAATTAGATCAAAGGTAGATCCCTTGGGGTACCATAGCCCAAACTTAGTAGTGTAAACTAAATATCTCATGATTCTTTTCACGTCCCAAAGGTGAAATTACTTAGGATTTGCCTGGAACCTTGCACACGTGCATACGGAAAGCATAATATCCAGTCGTGAAGCACATAAATAGAGTAAAGATCCTATCATCGACGGTATACCTTTTGATCTACAGATTTACCTCATGTGTCGAGGTCGAGATGCCCATTTATTCCCATGGGAGTCTTGATGGGTTTGGCATTCTTCATTCCAAACTTCTTGAGTATATCTTGAATGTATTTAGTTTGGCAGATGAAGGTGCCCTCTTGGAGTTGTTTGATTTGGAATCCAAGGAAATACTTTAACGCCCCCATCATCAACATCTCGAATTTCTGTATCATAATCCTACTAAACTCTTCACAAGATGATTTGTTAGTAGATCCAAGATAATATCATCAACATAAATTTGGCACATAAACAAGTCCTTATCAATTGTTTTAGTGAAGTGAGTAGGGTCACCTTTACCGACTTTAAATCCATTAGTGTGAAGAAAGTCTCTTAAGCATTCATACCATGCTCTTGGGGCTTGTTTGAGCCCATAAAGCGCCTTTGAGAGCTTATACACATGTGAAGGATACTCACTGTCTTCAAAGCCGAGAGGTTGTTCAACATACACCTCTTCCTTGATAGGGCCATTGAGGAAGGCACTTTTCACGTCCATTTGATACAACTTAAAGCCATGGTAAGTAGCATAGGCAAGTAATATATTGATACAACTTAAAGCCATGGTAAGTAGCATAGGCAAGTAATATACGGATTGACTCAAGCCTTGCTACGGGTGCATAGGTGAAAGTGCATTCATCCCTTTTGTGAGTTTTGGTGATTTGGATAACAACACATTTAAAGGTCTAACAAGTTTGCTAAGTGTTGAACAGGAAATTCAGTATGATGAACATACTTGAATAGTGTATAATGATCAGTGAACAAAGGTTCAACACAAGGTCAAATAACCAGTGAGACAATGCGAATGGATATAATATGGTCTCTATATTGGTTTGAATATATGGACAAGTCCTGAGAAATCACTATGCATAAATATGATCATAATAGAGGTTGAAGTGATTAAGAGGATTGGTCAAGCCAAAGTGAATAAGATATGAGGAATCGTGAATTGGCTTGACCATATTACTATTAGTCCATATATGAATATATGAGAATCAAACTAGAGCTTGATTGATCTTAGCAGTTATATCTAGATGACATTCAAGCAAGGTTCACAATATTGAAGAAATGATTCTCTCAATGGATGCTCAATAGGATGTGACTCAAGAATGGCTTGATAGGGTGAAGATAGCAAGGAAAGGGCTTCGAGGAACTAAGCGAAGGTGAAGGCCAAGCGATGGCTTGTAGACCGAGGTACCATGGCTAAGGCGAAGAAGAGAGTACTTGCACTAAGTCGATGAACTAATCAGCTATGAAGAGTTATAACATGTTGATGCATCAGTAAGGTGACTTGAAACCATGATTTGAACTCATATATGGTGATATGGTACAAGTCATAGGGTTTGATTTGTGTTTGCTTCAAAAGGTGAGACAAAGATGTTTGTGATCCTTATGAAGCAACGCCATGGAGAAATCACACATGAGACACCAATGACTCAAGGAGTTTACTTAATTAATTTTATTTAATTTGAGTATAGGAATCGTCGTACTATAAAGGGGGATCCAAAAAGAAGGTTGGTGTTTGCCAAAGCTCAAACCTCTATATTCAAAAGCTATTTTTGAAAAACAAAAATCTCTTTAACATTCTATGGTAGACCATGGTTAGGTTTGAGAAACCTAGAGTGTTCTTGTTGAAAAGCAGCTGAACTTCTTCAACTGCAGCTGAGCTGAACTTCAGCTGAGTTGAGCTTCTTCAGCTGCAGCTGAGCTTTTCAGCTGAGCTAAACTTCAGCTGAGTTGAGCTTCTTCAGCTGCAGCTGAGCTGAACTTCAGCTGAGTTGAACTTTCTCAACTCCAGCTGAATTTCAACTTCAACTGGGGTCCAGGCAGGTTCAACCGGGGTCCAGGGCAAGTTCAACCGGTGTCCAGAGAGGTTCAACCGGTGTCCAGGGAAAGTTCAGCCGGGGTATTTTCTCCGGACCTCACTGGTCAAAACCGGTTGAACCGGTCCTAGGGGAGGTTCATCCGGTGTCAGGGTCACCTGACCGGTCTGACCTCATGACTGGCAGACTGACTGCCAGTCTGACCCCCAGGCGGTTGAACCGGCCCTAGGGGCGGTTCAACCGGTGTCAGGACCTGTTTTTGCAGTCTGACTTGCAGTCTGCCAGTCTGACTGGCAGACTGTCTGTCAGCCTACCCCTGGTGGTTGAACTGGTCTTAGGGGCGGTTCAACCGGTCTTGGTCAACTTGACCAGTCTGCAGGTCAGTCTGCCAGTCAGTCTGACAGTCAGACTGGCAGACAGTCTGCCTGACCTGCCAGGGGCGGTTCAACCGGTCTCAGACAGAAAAATCTGCCCAACGGCTAGTTTTGAGCTCCACCTATATATACTCACTCCTACCTCTCTCCCCACACACAAGAGCACGACCCAAACTCCATTTTTAACTTGAAGAACACCTCCCACTCTCTCACACACATCTCTTGCCTCTCCCATTTCAAATCTTTGGAAAGAAATCTTTGAGTGAGTTTGAGAGCTGCGGTTTTTGTGCTTCATCTCCAAATCTCTCTTGCTCCTCTTCATTCGAGCTTTGGTACTACATTGAGTTCTTTGTGGATTCATTACTCTTGGAGCTTCTAGCTCCTAGACGACTAGGTGTCTCTTGTGTCTCCAAATCTTGTGGAAGACCACAAGAAAGTTTGTATTACCCGCTCGTTTGAGCAAAGATTAGTGTGTGAGCCTGACCTTTGTGGTCGGCAAAGGGAGGATTAGGGTTGAAAGAGACCCGGCTCTTTGTGGGCGCCTCAACGAGGAAGTAGGGCACCTTGGTGGTGTGACCGAACCTCGGGATAAATCTTGTGTCTCTTGTGTTCTTGTTCATTGTGCTTATTCGTGTTCTTCGTTCTCTCACCATTCCGTGAAAGATTTGTTTATATCTTTTTGGTGTGTGGATTTTGAGAAGTGCCCTTCTCAGATCTACTACTTTGAACCCTGCGGATCATTTAGAACATCTCATTTTCAAAGTTAACTGGGTGAATTTCGAGATCAATTCAGTTTTACCCAGTTTGCTTCTAGTTTTTGTTGAAAAAGTTTTAACTTGCCTATTCACCCCCCCTCTAGGCAACTTTCATTAGGTTTCATCGAAATCCAAACCTTCGACTTGTGAATATCATTTGGCAACAAGTCAGGCTTTGTTCCTAGTCACCACACTATGCTCATCTTGCTTGTTGCGGAATACCCACTTGGTACCTACAACATTTTGGTTAGGACGTGGAACTAAATGTCATACCTCATTTCTCGTGAAGTTGTTGAGCTCCTCTTGCATTGCCACCACCCAGTCCGGATCTCTTAGTGCATCCTCTATCATGTATGGCTCAATGGAAGACACAAAAGAGTAATGTTCACAAAAATGAGCAATTCGAGATCTAGTGGTTACCCCCTCGTGAATGTCACCAAGTATGGAGTTGATGGGTGATCTCTTTGAATTGCTTGGTGAACTCTTGGGTGTGGTGGTCTTTGATCTTGAATTTCTTGATAATTTTCCTTGTCTTGATCATCTTCATCTCCCCCTTGATCAATGTCCTTCTCTTGAGGTGGCTCATCGTCTTGATCTTCATCCTCTTCTTCTTGAGCCATTTCCTCAACTTGAGTTGGTGGATACGCTTGTATAGAAGATGAATGTTGATCTTGTGCTTGTGAAGGCTCTTCGGATTCTTTTGAACACACATCCCCAATGGACATGTTCCTTAGCGCGACGCATGGAGCCCCTTCATCATCTAATTCATCAAGATCAACTTGCTCCACTTGGGAGCCATTAGTCTCATCAAATACAATGTCACAAGAAACTTAAACTAATCCAGTGGACTTGTTGAAGACTCTATATGCCCTTGTGTTTGAGTCATAACCAATTAAAAAGCCTTCTACTGCTTTAGGAGCAAATTTAGATTTTCTACCTCTCTTAATAAGAATAAAGCATTTGCTCCCAAAAACTCTAAAATAGGAATCATTGGGCTTTTTACTGGTGAGGAGTTCATATGATGTTTTATTGAGGATTCAGTGAAGATAGAGATGGTTGATGGAGTAGCAGGCGGCGTTAATCGCCTCCGCCCAAAACCGGTCCGGTGTCTTGTATTCATCAAGCATGGTCCTCGCCATATCCAAGAAAGTTCTATTCTTTCTCTCCACAACACCATTTTATTGATGTGTGTATGGAGAAGAGAACTCATGCTTGATGCTTTCCTCCTCAAGAAATCCTTCAATTTGAGAGTCCTTGAACTCCGTTCTATTGTCGCTTGTAATCTTCTTGATTCTCAATCCAAACTCATTTTGAGTCCGTCTCAAGAATCTCTTTAAGGTCTCTTGGGTTTGAGATTTTTCCTGCAAAAAGAATACCTAAGTGAAGCGAGAATAATCATCCACAATAATAAGACAATACTTACTCCCGTCGATGCTTATGTAAGTGATCGGGACGAATAGATCCATGTGTAGTAGCTCAAGCGGCCTCTCGGTCATCATGATGTTCTTGTTTGGATGATGAGCTCTGTCACACCCGGTTTTAGAAGGCAAACCAAATGCGAACCATGTACGTGCCAGGATCAGCAATTCACGTACACAGCAGTTACATAACTGGACATCATCACACAGTGCTCAAATAATAATATAAAAGGGGAATAATAGTCGATTACATCATATGTCTGTGACATCCACATAGTCTTTACAATAATCAAAGTGCAGAAAAGAAACGTAGATACACGTGGCCTTCACAGGCAGCCGACTGGGGGTTGCCGCTAACCCACAGTTAGAACTCATCGTAATCTTGGAACTCCTGGTGGTCTCCTTCCACGGCTTCATCCTCTCCTGAGCAGGGGTTGCAATGCTGACAACCTGGGGATGGGGGGGTTTGGTGTGTAGAGCAAGGGTGAGTACACATCAACATACTCAACATGTGTCCTGTTTGGCTGTAGTGGACTAGCTTTATGTGGTGGTAAGTCAAGCAGTTGGTTTTAGTTGGTTAGATTATTATTACTAGTAGAGAAAGCCAAGTTTTAGAATTAGCCCACGTTATTAACCCAAACGTACTCCTTTCCAAACGGAAAGAGTACCACTTACCATTACCAGAGTCAATACCAAAAACCATCAATCTCGTTGCCACCTGTAATCCGAACATCTCTGATCAAGTACCACTAATCAATGGAGCTCCCTTGGCCGCTCATAACCGCGAGCACGATTGATATATCAGTTTCATAACACTCTGCATAGGTTGCGCACTTTACCCACAAGCCGTGATTCCCTTTCTGCCCGGAGATCATGACTCTCCATTGATCACTACCAAGGTGACCCAGCAGGGTATCACTACGTAGCCTTTACAAAGATTCCCCGGGGCTGTAGCCACCGTTAGGTTTCCTAAATGCACCGCACTCCTCCCCAAGGGGCGAACCAACTTGGCAGAGCGAGCCGCATACACCGAGCCCCATTAACGGCACGACGGCTAAGCGAACTACACCTCAGTTCCTCTAATTATTCAGCTAAGGGCATCCCATTCCACCCTCATGGTTGCACTGTTTTCCCGGGCGGTCATCCAACGAACAGGTCCTTACGGAGAGGCACTCGAGAAACTGCTCGAGCCCCCTTGAATGACACAAGTATAACATCATAATAAAGAAGGGAAACATCGTATCATTGATAAATCTCATCATGTTCATTGATTAGAGTTGAGCAATAGCATAAATCTAAACAATAATAATCCAACCCAAATAGGTAAACAAGGACATGGATAACAAAAGCTAGTCAATCCTTAGGTATAACTGTGTAAATGCGGGAAGTGAATTATAGAACGTATAGGACAAAGATAGGTCAAGGGACACTTGCCTCCACCAACCAGCTGCTGCTCAGGGGCTTCTCCTGTGAGTTCCTCGGGCTCTTCAACCAGATCGTTCTCTATACGAGCGCAACCATACATACATCCATACATTTAATACAAAAGAACAGTACACCATACAATAGAATGCAGTAAATAAACAGACGTTCCATGCGGGGCTCGCAATTACGGTTAAGAGAGAAAGAGGAAATGACAGTTGCGTCTACGATCGAGAAGCGATCACGTTACATAATTATAAATTAAACCACTCGTTTATCAGAAGGGCATTAATTTGGACACTGCATTAAGCATAAAGTAAAGTCATGTTCCACATTTAATCATTATAAATAGATAAAGATGAATGAAAGGGAGTGGTCGCACGGTGAGACGTACGACACAACATTTAGATTGAATTAAGAAGTAAACGACTCGCCGCGCGACAGAGCGCGCAACGAAATTCTTGCATTAATTAAAGACAAACGTTAAGCGTTGCGCGACAAAACGTACGACGGCTTACGTCAACTAAACTGCATTTAAACGAATCGTCGCGCGACGAAGCGTGCAACACCGCACTTTAATAAATATAAATTATAAAAATCGTCGCACGACGAAGCGCGCGACGCAGCATATTAATAAAGACAAATTTAGAATGAACCATTGCGCGGCGAAGCACGCGACGCAGCACATCGACTAAACCAAAAATTAAAATAGATTAGAACGAGGGTTAAACGCAGTGCGACAACGGTCGCACGCACGAGAGCACGCTGCGCGTGTCGAGGGCACGCGAACCGTGCAGGCTCGAGGGGCGCGGCCACCGGCGCGCGGGGACGAGGCATAGGGCGCGCGACGCGGCCGCCAGCGCGCGGCTAGGGCGCAGGGGCGCGCGGGCTCGCCGGGGGCAGGGGCTCGCCGGGGGGCTAGGGCTGGGAGGGCGTGGGGAGGGCTCGTCGGGGGCGCGAGTGCGCGGGGAAGGGAGGGGCGCGGGCGGCCGAGCTTGCCGGGGACCGGGGAGGGGAGGGGCTTGCTGGGGCGGCGCGGGACGCGGCCGAGGGGGCTCGCCGGGGGAGGGGGCGCGGGACACTGGGGCAGGGGCTCGCCGGGGGGAGGGCGAGGGCGGGCGCGGGGTCGGGCCGAGGGGGCGGCGCGGGGCGCGGCTGAGGGACGGCACGGGCGCGGGGGCCGAGGGCGGCGCGGGCGCGGGGGCAGAGGCGGCACGGGGCGCGGGCAGGGAGGCCGCGTGGGGGAGAAGAAGGGGAGGGGGAGGAGAGGGAGAAGGGAAGGGGAGGGGGAAAACTCACCTCGGGGATCCAAATTCCGGTGATCTCGACTCCAAACCCTAGGGCACCACGGGGAGAGAGAGAGGTGGAAGAGGGAGAGGGAGGCTACTGCGCGGGAGAAATCAAATGAGACAAATGGATCAGGGGGAGGGAGGGGCACGCGCATAGGGAGGGCACGGGGCGCCAGGGGCGCGCGGGCCAGACCGGGCCGGACCGGGCCGGGCTGGGCCACAATGCAGATCGAAACCCACGACACGCACGACCACTAAACGGAATCCAATCACGAACCAAAATCCGAAACGGGACGAGACGAACACGCGACATCAGACAAAGAAATATGCTTCGGCATGATGCAACACCCATGACACTTAGGTTTTGTTTATACATGACACGGACACCCGTCACTATACTGGTTTGAAATTGGGAAGGAGCGAAACGGGAAGAGAAAAGAGAGTAACGCCCGAATTTGGTGAGTGAAAAGAAGAAAAATTCTACCCCCAAATTCAGGGCGTTACAAACCTATCCCCCTTAAAAGAATCTCGCTCTCGAGATTCAGGGTTGGCTAGCAAAGAGCTCAGGGTATTTAGCCATCAGATCATCTTCACGCTCCCAGGTTGCTTCTTTCTCAGAGTGGTGACTCCATCTGACTTTGCACATTCTGATAGTCTTCCTCCGGGTGACTCTGTCTGCAGTCTCAAGAATCTGCGCTGGCTTCTCTATATAGGTCAAGTCCTCCTGGACTTCAAGACCTTCCACTGGCAACTGCTCTTCTGGCACACGCAGACACTTCTTCAACTGAGATACATGAAAGACATCATGCACTACGGACAAGCCTTCTGGCAAACTGAGCTGATAGGCCACTTCTCCACGCCTTGCGAGAATCTGATACGGACCGATGTAGCGGGGCGCTAGCTTGCCTTTGACTCCAAATCTTCTGACTCCTCTGATCGGTGACACTTTCAGATAGACAAAATCTCCAACTTCGAAAATCAGCTCTCTTCTTATTGTGTCTGCATAGCTTCGCTGCCTTGATTGCGCTCTCTTCAAATTCTCCCGGACCATCTTGATGTTCTCTTCAGCTTCAAGCAGAATGTCTGGCCTGAACACTTGCTTCTCTCCAGGCTGATCCCATTGCAACGGAGTTCTACAACTCCTCCCATAAAGCGCTTGAAATGGTGACATCTTCAAGCTAGCCTGGTAACTGTTGTTATAGGAGAACTCTGCATAAGGCAACCTCTTGTCCCATCCAGACTGATCTTGCAACGCACAGGCTCTCAACATGTTTTCGAGGATTTGGTTGATTCTTTCGGTCTGACCATCTGTCTGCGGATGATAAGCTAAACTAAAATTCAGATGTGTACCCAAAGCTTCATGCAACTGCTGCCAGAAATGAGAGGTGAACTGCATTCCTCTGTTTGACACTATCTTCTTCGGCACACCATGAAGACAAACGATCCGAGACATGTACAAATCTGCCAAGACTGCACTGCTATAGTTGGTCTTGACGGGTATGAAGTGGGCTGACTTGGTTAAGCGGTCCACTACTACCCAAATGGAATCGTAGCCGGCTCGAGTGCGAGGCAATCCGACTATGAAGTCCATACCGATTTCATCTCATTTCCACTGAGGAATTTGCAACGGTTGCAACAATCCAGCTGGCCTCTGATGCTCTGCCTTGATCCGTCGATAGCTATCGCACATAGCCACATGCTCTGTGATTTCTCTCTTCATTTCGTACCACCAGAATTTCTTCTTCAGATCTTGATACATCTTCTCACTTCCGGGGTGAATTGAATAAGCTGTCTCATGAGCTTCCTTGAGGATCAACTCCTGAATAGACTGGACATTGGGAATACACAAGTGGTCTTTGAACCATATCACACCTTCTGCATCTTCCCGAAAGTCTTTGCCTCTGTCGTCTAGGATCAGTCACCGGATTTCACTAATTTTCTCATCATTCTTCTGTGCTTCTTTCATTCCCCGCTCCAAGGTGGGTTCTAACTCAACTGTTACTCCTCGCATATTATTCAGAAATTTGAGGCTCAACCTGTCAAACTCTTTGGCCATCTCATTAGGCATCGGAGGAGCGACCATCAGATTGACCTGACTCTTTCTGCTCAAAGCGTCTGCCACTACGTTCGCTTTGCCTGGATGGTAATGAATCTCCAACTCATAGTCTTTGATCAGCTCTAACCATCTTCATTGCCTCATATTCAACTTTGATTGAGTGAATATGTACTTCAGACTCTTGTGGTCTGTGTAAACATCACATTTCTGCCCATATAGATAGTGCCTTCATGTCTTCAGTGCATGAACCACTGCTGCCAACTCTAGGTCATGGATTGGGTAATTCTTCTCATGAACTTTCAGCTGTCGGGATGAGTAAGCCACAACTCTTCCCTCCTGCATCAACACGCATCCCAAACCGGTGTAACAAGCATCGCAATACACCGAGAAGGGCTTGTGCACATCAGGCAAGACTAAGACAGGTGTTGTAGTCAACTTCTCTTTCAGCGCTTCGAAAGCCTCTTGACATTTCTGGGTCCACTTGAACTCAACTTTGTTGCCTAGCAAAACTGTCATTGGTTTCGCAATCTTCGAAAACCCTTCAATGAATCACCGATAATATCCAGCCATTCCAATGAAGCTCTTGATTCCTCGGGCATCTGTTCGCGTTTTCCAGTTTAGAATGTCTGCCACTTTCTTCGGATCCATAGCCAATCCTTCTTTGTTGATTATGTGACCCAAGAACAGGACTTCATCAATCTAGAACTCGCACTTGCTCAACTTTGCATACAGCTGGTGCTCTCGCAATCTCTGCAATACCATCCTCAAATGATCTGCATGCTCTGCTTCGCTTTGAGAATATATCAGAATGTCATCAATAAATACCACCACAAACTTGTCAAGATAATCCATGAATACACTGTTCATTAGATTCATAAAGAAGGCCGGTGCATTTGTTAGACCGAAAGACATCACAGTGAACTCATACAACCCATACTTGGTAATGAATGTCGTCTTCAGAATGTCTGAGGGTCGAATCCTGAGCTGGTGATAACCTGACCTCAGGTCTATCTTGGAGAACACACTGGCTTCTCTCAACTGGTCGAACAGATCTTCTATTCTGGGCAAGGGGTACTTGTTCTTGATCGTGACCTCATTTAGAGCTCGATAATCGATACACATCCTTCTGGTGCCATCTTTCTTCTCCACAAATAGGACAGGGGCGACCCAAGGCGAGGTGCTTGGCCAGATGTATCCTTTCTCTGATAGCTCATCGATCTGCTTCTTAATCTCAACCAACTCTGGTCCAGATACTCTGTAAGCTCTTTTAAAGATGGGGGCGGTTCCAGGAAGAAGCTCTATAGCAAACTCAACTTTTCGCTCTGGTGGCATACCTGGTAAGTCCTTTGGGAACACATCTGGGAACTCGGACACAACCTTGATAATCTCAATTGGGTCTGCTTCACTGCTATCAACAGGCATCTGATAACAACCTCCTTTCTTCAGCTCAGGCGGGACTAACTCGGTCACCACTTTCTCTCCTAGCGGGGACACCAACTTGATTGACCTCTTATCACATCTGATAACTGCCTGATACTTATCTAGCCAGTTCATCCCTAGGATGACATCTATTCCCTGAGTACCCATTACTATGAGGTTAGCAGGAAACACTATCCCCCTTATTTCCACACTTACATTCAAGCAAATGCTATTGGCTCGAATTCTACCACCGGCTGAGTCAATTTGAATGGGTGTTGATATGGTAGTTATTGGAAGATTATGTGCTTCTACCCATGATGCAGTAACGAATGAATGTGTTGCTCCAATATCAAATAACACTTCTGCAATAATGGAGTCGACTGGAAACATACTTACTATCATGCCGGGGGTCTCCTGAACTACTTAAGCCTCCAAGTGGTTCAGTCTCCCATGGTTATAGCGTGACTGAGAGCGGTTGCCTGCTCCAGGCTGAGACACATTCTGCTTTGCTGGGGCATTGGGGCCTGTCTGCTGGTTGGTTGCCTTCTTCGGACATTGCATCACCCAATGGCCTTGCTCTCCACAGTGGAAACACGCTCTGTTTCCACCCTGAACTGGTGCGACTTGATTGTTCTGCTGGTTTGCTGGGACAGAAAGACGAGGTGTCTGCTGATTCTGCCTCTAGAACTGACCTCCTCCTAAAAGATTGTTCTGGCGATTCTGATGCTGATGCTGAGGATACTGCCTTTGAAACTGCTGCTGCTCGGGTGGACGCTGGTTCTGCCTGAACTGCTGAGGTTGATTGCCTAAGAAACGAGGGTGATTGCTGCTTCCAGGCTGGGGGTCCACTGATCTTGCGCTTGCGATCCTCCATCTCTTTGTGCTTCCTCTCTGTCATGATTGCTCTATCAATCAGGTGCTGAAATGTCGGGATGGTATGATTCATCAGCTGATACTGAAGAGGGTCAACCAAGCCTCTCGGGAAACGGTACTATCTCTTGGCGTCGGTGTTGACATCTTCAGGAGCATAGCGAGACAGCTGCAGAAACTTGTCTCGGTACTCACTAACCGACAATGACCCTTGCTTGAGTGCCAGGAACTCCTCCTTCCACATTGTCATCAGACCTGCAGGAACATGGTACTGATGAAAGCTACCTCTGAACTCTTCACAAGTGATGGTGTCGGGGTTGGCATGGGTGGCGAGATAAGACTCCCACCAAGACTGAGCTGCTCCTCTCAATAGACGGGGACCATACAGAACTTTCTCCCTGTCATCACACTGGGCGGTGTGCAACTCCCGCTCCACTGTGCGCAGCCAGTCTTCAGCATCCATGGGGTCAGAAGAATGAGCAAACGTTGGGGGATGACCTCTAATGAATTCAGCGCGCTTGTCCCTGGGCATCTGAGGCTGAGGTGGTGGCTGCTACTGCTGCTGCTGCTGAATAGCGGCCAGAGTCTAACCGATGGCTTGAACTGCTTGAGTCTGCATCATGAACATCTGCTCGATGGACATCGGGGGCGGGGGTGGCAGCTGCTGCTGCTGGGGTGCCTCATCCTGCTGAGCTGGCCGCTCCTGCTGAGCACGCTTTCCTCCTCTACACCTGTTTTCTGACATCTGCAGAATGCAACCACACATCAGAACTGATCTTGCAAATCTTGCAGCATAAGAAAAGAGTATAGAATTCTTCCTCAACACTGAACAGATAAACATCTTCACTGATCTCCAACACAGACCAACATAGCTTCTCAGATAAAAAGGAAAGTGGAATAAAAGGCTTCCCAACTAGATAACTAACTTAATTAACATATAACAGGTAAACCAAAATGCAGGGGATACCCACACTCTGGTGACAGTCATTACAAAGATCCAAATCCAACATAGTTCATCATGACAAACATAAATGCACAGGATAAGCAAACTACCCTGTCTAACTAAGACTAACTAAAAGCAAGACTAACGCTAAGACTATAGCTTCTATGTATATATTTTCGTATTAATTATAAGATCCGACTCTGACGATCTATGGTTCTAAATTTATCTTGGTCTTGCAGTCGGGGTTGCCATAATACTGGTGTCCACGCCGAGGTGAGCGGTACAGGTGCTGAGTCCCTACGGGAGCGGGGCAGCCATCATCCAGGTGACGACGCTCCGCGCACTCAGCCCGCAGTTGGGCGATCTCAGCACGAGCCCTACTCAACTCGTCTAATGTATGGTCCAGCTCCGTGTTTAGCACGGTGGCTAGGTTGACTGTGCTGCTCAACCTAGGATTGTCCTCACCAACAGGTGAGACAATCACGCCTCCTGTGCTGCCAGATGGACGGCGGGGGTAATACTTCAGGTTGAGACCGTCGGCTACCCCACCGAGCACTGAACAGTAGTGCAAAAGCGCACGCCGTGCGACATCTTGCATGGCCGCCTCAGTTGAGTCCCGCTCAGAGATGGAATAATGCTCTAAGCAGACCTCCGCACCCTGGAGACTGTTCTCCGGACGGCGCACCAAGCAGGTCGCCTCCCAGCGGTCCGGGTAGACCCCGCGACTGTGCTGGAAGACCACACAGTGATACTCGATGGACCAAGTACGCCGGTCAAGTGCCCGACATAGCAGGGTGTCGAGCGCATCGTGGAAGTGACACCCGCGAGCAGCGTCGCGAGTGATGGGTCGAGCAACCCATCCTTCCAACTCCTGGTCGGTGGAAAGGTCGGTGTCGTGGCTTGAGCTGCTGTCGCCACCTCCGTCGTCTGGGTCTCCTCCAGCAGCTACTCCAGAGGCTGGGGCGCTCATTGGTGGTGCAGGGGGCGCCTCCAGCGGGAGCACAGGGGAGCAACTCCTCACAGACTCTATCTCCTGCTGGAGCGAGAAAGAGGAGCCCTGCTGCTCCTGCTCCTGTCGTCGACGTTCCTGCTCCTCGTGCAGGCGGTGGTGCAACCTCTCCAAGTGGCTAGACTGACCGGTCACTGGACGGTGAAGCGGACGCTCCGTGAGACGAGAGGGTAAGAAGGGGATGACAGACTTTCGTGCAGTGTGTCTAAGACGAGCCATCTACAAAAGACACCGTAAGCATAAGAGGGAGAACAGAACTAATATGACCAGCAAGTAAACCATAAATAAATGAAGGACTAGAATAAAACACAATTTTCAGCAAGGTATAATATATAGTAGAACATAGGTTTGGTCGATATGACCAACTTTTGAAGGGATACCAAAGTCAAGGCAAGAATAGGGGTCTGAAATCCTTAGGATGACCATTCTACTCTAGGTTAGCGGTCCTACAGTTAGCACGACTTTGATACCACCTATAGCACACCCGGTTTTAGAAGGCAAACCGAATGCGAACCATATATGTGCCAGGATCAGCAATTCACGTACACAACAGTTACATAACTGGACATCATCACACAATGCTCAAATAATAATATAAAAGGGGAATAATAGTCGATTACATCATATGTCTGAGACATCCACATAGTCTTTACAATAATCAAAGTGCGGAAAAGAAATGTAGATACACGTGGCTTCACAGGCAGCCGACTGGGGGTTGCCGCTAACCCCCACCTAGAACTCATCATAATCTTGGAACTCCTGGTGGTCTCCTTCCACGGCTTCATCCTCTCCTGAGCAGGAGTTGCAATGCTGACAACCTGGGGATGGGGGGGGGGGGGTTGGTGTGTAGAACAAGGGTGAGTACACATCAACATACTCAACAAGTGTCCTGTTTGGCTGTAGTGGACTAGCTTTATGTGGGGGTAAGTCATGCCGTTGCTTTTAGTTGGTCAGATTATTATTACTAGTAGAGAAAGCCAAGTTTTAGAATTAACCCACGTTATTAACCCAAATGTACTCCTTTCCAAATGGAAAGAGTACCACTTACCATTACCAGAGTCAATACCAAAAACCATCAATCTAGTTGCCACCTGTAATCCGAACATCTCTGATCAAGTACCACTAATCAATGGAGCTCCCTTGGCCGCTTATAACCGCAAGCACGGCTGATATATCAGTTTCATAACACTCTGCATAGGTTGCGCACTTTACCCACAAGCTGTGATTCCCTTTCTGCCCGGAGATCATGACTCTCCATTGATCACTACCAAGGTGACCCAGCAGGGTATCACTACGTAGCCTTTACAAAGATTCCCCGGGGCTGTAGCCGCCCGTTAGGTTTCCTAAATGCACCGCACTCCTCCCCAAGGGGCGAACAACCTTGGTAGAGCGAGCTGCATACACCGAGCCCCATTAACAGCACGACGGCTAAGCGAACTACACCCCAGTTCCTCTAATTATTCAGCTAAGGGCATCCCATTCCACCCTCATGGTTGCACTGTTTTCCCGGGCGGTCATCCAACGAACAGGTCCTTACGGAGAGGCACTCGAGAAACCGCTCGAGCCCCCTTGAATGACACAAGTATAACATCATAATAAAGAAGGGAAACAACGTATCATTGATAAATCTCATCATGTTCATTGATTAGAGTTGAGCAATAGCATAAAGCTAAACAATAATAATCCAACCCAAATAGGTAAACAAGGACATGGATATTAAAAGCTAGTCAATCCTTAGGTATATCTATGTAAATACGGGAAGTGAATTATAGAATGTATAGGACAAAGATAGGTCAAGGGACACTTGCCTCCACCAACCAGCTGCTGCTCAAGGGCTTCTCCTGTGAGTTCCTCGGGCTCTTCAACCAGATCGTTCTCTATACGAGCGCAACCATACATACATCCACACATTTAATACAAAAGAACAGTACACCATACAATAGAATGCAGTAAATAAATAGACGTTCCACGCGGGGCTCGCAATTATGGTTAAGAGAGAAAGAGGAAATGACAGTCGCGTCTACGGTCGAGAAGCGATCACGTTACATAATTATAAATTAAACCACTCGTTTATCAGAAGGGCATTAATTTGGATACTGCGTTAAGCATAAAGTAAAGTCATGTTCCACATTTAATCATTATAAATAGATAAAGATGGATGAAAGAGAGTGGTCGCACGGCGAGACGTACGACACAACATTTAGATTGAATTAAGAAGTAAACGACTCACCGCGCGACAGAGCGCGCAACGAGATTCTTGCATTAATTAAAGACAAACGTTAAGCGTTGCGCGACGAAACGCACGACGGCTTACGTCAACTGAACTGCATTTAAACGAATCGTCGCACGACGAAGCGCGCAACACCGCACTTTAATAAATATAAATTAAAAGAATCGTCGCGCGATGAAGCGCGCGACGCAGCATATTAATAAAGACGAATTTAGAATGAACCGTCGCGCGGCGAAGCGCGCGACGTAGCACATCGACTAAACCAAAAATTAAAATAGATTAGAATGAGGGTTAAACGCATCGCGACAACGGTCGCTCGCACGAGAGCACGCTGCGCGTGTCGAGGGCACGCGAGCCGTGTAGGCTCGCGGGACGCGAGGCCGGGGCACGGGCGCGCGAGGGTGCAACCGAGGGCACGACCGAGGGCGCGGCGCGACCACCGGCGCGGGACGCGGGGCGCGTGGGGCGCGCGGGCTCGCCGGGGGTAGGGGCTCGCCGGGGGTGGGGCTCGCTGGGGGGCCGGGAGGGCGCGGCGCGGGGAGGGCTCGCTGGGGCCGGGGAGGGGGCGGCGTGGGGAGGGCTCGTCGGGGGCGCGAGCGCGCGGGGAGGGGAGGGGCGCGGGCGGACGAGCTCGCCGGGGGCGCGGCTCACCGGGGCGGCGTGGGACGTGGGGCCGGGAGGGCGCGCGGGCGCGGGGAGGGGCTCGCCGGGGCAGCGCGGGACGCTGCCGAGGGGGCTCGCCGGGGAGGGGGCACAGGACGCCGGGGCAGGGGCTCGCCGGGGGGAGGGCGAGGGCGGGCGCGGGGTCTGGCCGAGGGGGCGGCGCGGGGCGCGGGCAGGGAGGCCGCGTGGGGGAGAAGAAGGGAGGGGAGGAGAGGGAGAAGGGAAGGGGAGGGGAAAAACTCACCTCGGGGATCCAAATTCCGGCGATCTCGACTCCAAACCCTAGGGCACCATGGGGAGAGAGAGAGAGTTGGAAGAGGGAGAGGGTGGTTACTACGCGGGAGAAATCAAAGGAGACAAATGGATCAGAGGGAGGGAGGGGCGCGCGCATGGGGAGGGCAGGGGGCGCCAGGGACGCGCGGGCTGGACCGGGCCGGACCGGACCGGGCTGGGCCACAATGCAGATCGAAACCCACGACATGCACGACCACTAAACGGAATCCAATCGCGAACCGAAATCCAAAATGGGACGAGACGAACACGCGACATTAGACAAAGAAATGCGCTTCGGCATGATGCAACACCCATGACACTTAGGTTTTGTTTATACATGACACGGACACCCGTCACTATACTGGTTTGAAATTGGGAAGAAGGAGCGAAACGGGAAGAGAAAAGAGAGTAACGCCCGAATTTGGTGAGTGAAAAGAAGAAAAAATTCTACCCCAAATTCAGGGCGTTACAAGCTCCAACCTGCTTCCCTGCTTGACATGCGCTACAAATCCTGTCTTTCTCAAAATAAACATTTGTTAGTCCTAAAATGTGAGCCCCCTTTACAAGTTTGTGAAGATTCTTCATCCCAACATGAGCAAGTCGGCGATGCCAGAGCCAGCCCATGTTAGTCTTAGCAATTAAGCAAGTGTCTAGTTCAGTATTGTTATCATTGAGATCAACTAAATATAGCTGACCGTCTAATACTCCCTTAAAAGTTATTGAATCATCACTTCTTCTAAAGACGGTAACACCAACATCACTAAAAAGACAGTTGTAGCCCATTTTGCATAACTGAGAAACAGAAAGCAAGTTGTAATCTAAAGAATTTACAAGAAAAACATTAGAAACAGAATGGTCAGGAGATATAGCAATTTTAACCAAACCTTGATTTCCATTCCCGAATGTGATTGCTCTTTGGGGATCATCATTTTTCTCATATGAGGAGAACATCCTTTTCTCCCCAGTAATGTGGTTTGTGCATCCGCTATCGATTATCCAACTTGTCCCGCCGGATGCATAACCCTACAAAACAAATTTAGGTCTTGTTCTTAGGTACCCAAACGGTCTTGGGTCCTTTCACATTAGAAACAAGCACCTTGGCTACCCAAACACAAGTCTTGGGACTCTTGTGTTTGCCCCCCAGCATATTTGGCAACTACCTTGTCTGATTTGTTAGTAAGCACAAAAGATGCATCAAAAGTTTTAAATGAAATGCTATGTTCATTGGATGCATCAACAATCTTCTTTTTAGGCATTTTGATATGAGTTGAATGTCTAGAGCTAGAACCTCATTACTATACATAAAAGCATGATGAGAAACAGAATGAGATTTCCTAACCTGAGTTCTTCTAATTTTGTGCTCAGGATAGTTCTCAGGGTATAAAATGTAACCTTCCCTATCCTGAACCATGGGAGCCTTGCCCTTAACAAAGTTAGAAAGCTTTTTCTTAGGGGCATTAAACTTGATGTTGCCTTGGCTCCCTTGTTGGAAGCTAATGTCATCCTTAATGACAGGGCGTCTCCCATTATAAAGCATGCTACGAGCAAATTTATATTTTTCATTTTCTAATTCATGCTCGGCTAGTTTAGCATTTAATTTAGCTATGTGATCATTTTGTTATTTAATCATAGCAAGGTGATCATTCATAGCATCAATATTAACATCTCTACATCTAGTGCAAATGGTAACATGCTCAACAGTAGATGTAGAGACATTGCAAGCATTCATTTCTTCAATCTTAGCAATTAAACTAGCAATTTCAGTTCTAAGACAAGAAATTGAATCATTGCAAATATTAAGCTCTTTAGACAAGTTTTCACAATTTTCTTCTTCAAGAGCATAAGGATCTTTGAGCTTAACAAATTTCTTATTTTCCTTAACAACCAAGTCCTCTTGGCATTCCAAGATATCATCCTTCTCGTTAATGGTTTCTTTTAATTTATTAATTTTCTTCTTTTGATCTTTGGTAAGATTTGCAAAAGAGAAGTTAAATCATCATTATCATCACTAGAGCTACCCTCATCATCGGAAGTAGTGTATTTGGGGTATCTCTAGAATGTACCTTCTTTCTTTTGCTATCCTTAGCCATGAGGCATTTGTGGCCAACATTGGGGAAGAGAAGGCCTTTGTTGACGCCGATGTTGGCGGCGTCCTTGTCATTAGAGGAGTCGGTGGAGCTCTCGTCGGAGTCCCATTCCCGCCCCATGTGTGCCTCACCACCTTTCTTCTTGTTGTAGTATCTTTTCTTTTCCATCTTCTTCTTCCATTTATTATCGTCGTCCCTGTCACTTGTATATGGACATTTAGCTATAAAGTGATCGGACTTACCACACCTGTAGCAAACCCTCTTGGAGTGGGGTTTGTAGTCCTTCCCCTTCCTTTGTTTGAGTATTTGCTGAAAGCTCTTGATGATAAGAGACATCTCCTCATTATGAAGCTTGGAGGCATCAATTGGGAGTCTACTTGTTGGTGTAGACTCTTCCTTCTTTTCTTTCGTTGCTTTGAATGCAACGGGTTGCACCTCGGGGTGAAGAGGTGGCGCCTTGCTCCAAGTTGACAATATGTTTGGAGTCTTTGATCATAAGTTCAAAGCTCACAAAACTTGCCAATGACCTCCTCAGGAGACATCTTTTTATATCTAGGATCTCCACGAATTAATTGAACTTGAGTGGGATTACGAAAGACAAGAGATCTGAGAATAACCTTGACCATTTCATGGTCATCCCACTTGGTGCTCCCGAGGTTGCGGACTTGGTTGACCGTCGTCTTGAGACGAATGTACATTGCTTGTGGTTCCTCTCCTCTGTTGAGGACGAATCTACCGAGTTCTCCCTTGATTGTTTCGCGTTTGGTGATTTTGGTCACTTCGTCCCCTTCATGTGTCGTCTTGAAGACGTCCCAAATTTCTTTGGCACTCTTCAACCCTTGCACCTTGTTATACTCCTCTCGACACAAGAAAGCGAGAAGTATAGAGGTAGCTTGGGAATTGAAGTGTCTTATTTGGGTGGCCTCATCAGAATTGTAGTCCTCGTCGCCCACCTGTGGTGTATGCACTCCAAACTCAACAATATCCTATATGCTTTCATGGAGTGAGGTTAGATGGTGCCTCATTTTATCACTCCACATACAATAATCTTCGCCATCAAAATATGGTGGTTTGCCTAGGGGCACAGAAAGTAAAGGAGTGCATTTAGGAATGCGAGGATAGCGAAGAGGCATCTTACTATAATTCTTACGCCAAGACTCGGCACCGAAGGTGGAAGGTGACGAGGAGTCGGTCTCGTAGTATACCACCTTCTTCATTTTCTTTTTCTTATCGTCACCTTCCTATGTGACTTGATGGAGCCGGCAGATTCCCCATGTGCTCCTTTTGCTTGTCGTCGGACTCCTTCGATGGAGTCCTTTCTTTGTTCTTCTTTCCTGAAGATCTGGGCTTTTCCCCGGTCACCATCTCTCTTTTGGCGTGTTCTCCTGACATCACTTCGAGTTTTAAACTCCAATGAAGAACCGGGCTCCGATACCAATTGAAAGTCGCCTAGAGGGGAGAGTGAATAGGCGAAACCTGAAAATTATAAACTTTGAACACGCACTTCACCCAGGGTTAGTGTAGAAATAAGTAATAGTGAATTTTGAGTGCGGAAGATAGTTCCTCTTGCTATGAGTTGGTTAATCAATGCGGATAACTATGGGAGCAAACTCAAAACGATGTGAGCAAGAGAACTTTATATAGAGAGAGGAGAGTGGAGAAACAAATCAAGTGAAGATCGACACAAGTGAGCACGACGATTTGTTTCCTGAGGTTTGGTTCCAAAGAACCTACTCCCCGTTGAGGAGGCCACAAAGGCCGAGTCTATTCCAACCCTTTCCCTCTCTCACTCGGTCACTTAGATCGGTCGAGTGCTTCTTCTTAATCACACGGGTCACTAAGACCCCGCAAGGATCACCACACAATTAGGTGTCTCTCGCTTTCTTTACAAAACGCTTTAGAAGTTTAGAATGAGAAGAAGAAAGCAACCAAGCAACAAGAGCAACAAAAGAAACACAAATCACCCTCACTCAAGTCACTAAGCACTTGATTTGATTTTCGAGCTTGGAGAGGATTTGATGCTTTGATTGTGTCTTTGGAGTCTATTCTTTTGCTCTAGTATCGAATGGAGAAGTTGCAATGCTTGGATGTCTTGAATGGTGGTGGTTGAGGGGTATTTATAGCCCCAACCACTATTCCAGCTGTTTATGTTGATGGGTGAAAGTCGCCTAGAGGGGGGGTGAATAGGGCGAATCTGAAATTTATAAACTTAAGCACAACTACAAGCCAGGTTAGCGTTAGAAATGTAAACGAGTCCGAGAGAGAGGGCACAAAACAAATCGTGAGCAAATAAAGAGCGAGACACAATGATTTGTTTTACCGAGGTTCGGTTCTTGCAAACCTACTCCCCGTTGAGGTGGTCACAAAGACTGGGTCTCTTTCAACCCTTTCCCTCTCTCAAATGGTCACCTAGACCGAGTGAGCTTCTCTTCTCAATCAAACTGAACACAAAGTTCCCGCAAGGACCATCACACAATTGGTGTCTCTTGTCTTGGTTACAATTGAGTTTGATCACAAGAAGAATGAGAAAGAAAAGAAGCAATCCAAGCGCAAGAGCTCAAATGAACACAACAAATCTCTCTCTCTAATCACTAAAGCTTTGTGTGGAGTTGGGAGAGGATTTGATCTCTTTGGTGTGTCTTGTATTGAATGCTATAGCTCTTGTAAGGTGTAGAAGTGTAGAAACTTGGATGCCATTGAATGTGGGGTGGTTGGGGTATTTATAGCCCCAACCACCAAAATATGGCTGTTGGAAGTATGCTGTCGCATGGCGCACCGGACAGTCCGGTGCGCCAGCCACGTCAGCAGACCGTTGGGGTTCGACCGTTGGAGCTCTGACTTGTGGGCCTCTGGGCTGTCCGGTGGTGCACCGGACAGGTCCTGTAGACTGTCCGGTGCTCCAACTGCGCGTGTTCTGACTCTGGCGTGCACTGTAGCGCATTGAATGCGGTTGCAGACGACCGTTGCGCGCGAAGTAGCCGTTGCTCCGCTGGCACACCGGACAGTCCGGTGTGCACCAGACACTGTCCGGTGACTCACCGGACAGTCCGATGAATTATAGCGGAGCGCCCTCTGAATTTCCCGAAGGTGAAGAGTTCAGCCTCGAGTGCCCTGGTGCACCGGACACTGTCCGGTGGTGCACCGGACAGTCCGGTGCGCCAGACCAGGGTGCCTTTGGGTTGTCTTTTGCTCTCTTTGTTTGAACCCTTTCTTGGTCTTTTTATTGGCTTTGTTGTGAACCTTTGGCACCTATAAAACTTATAGACTAGAGCAAACTAGTTAGTCCAATTATTTATGTTGGGCAATTCAACCACCAAAATCAATTAGGAAAAAGGTGTAAGCCTAATTCCCTTTCAATCTCCCCCTTTTTGGTGATTGATGCCAACACAAACCAAAGCAAGTATAGAAGTACATAATTGAACTAGTTTGCATAATTGTAAGTGCAAAGGTTGCTTAGAATTGAGCCAATATAAATTCTCATAAGATATGCATGGATTGTTTCTTTATATTCTCAATATTTTGGACCACGCTTGCACCACATGTTTTGCAAATTCTTTTGTAAATTCTTTTCAAAGTTCTTTTGCAAATAGTCAAAGGTAAATGAATAAGATTTTGAGAAGCATTTCCAAGATTTGAAATTTTCTTCCCTTATTTCAAATGCTTTTCCTTTGACTAAACAAAACTCCCCCTATAAGATCCTCCTCTTAGTGTTCAAGAGGGTTTTAAGATATTAATTTTGAAAATACTACTTTCTCCCCCTTTTGAACACAATAAGATACCAATTTGAAAATCATTAGTTTAAAATTTGGTGGTGGTGCGGTCCTTTTGCTTTGGGCTAATACTTTCTCCCCCTTTGGCATGAATCGCCAAAAACGGATACTTGAGTGAAATATAAGCCCTCTTAAACTACTTTTTCCCCCTTTGGCAAACATAATATGAGTGAAGATTAAACCAAAGTTGGAGAGTTGCTCGGAGCGACGACGAAGGATGAGTTATGGAGTGGAGTGGAAGCCTTTGTCTTTGCCAAAGACTCCAATTCCCTTTCAATACACCTTTGACTTGGTTTGAAATATACTTGAAAGCACATTAGTCATAGCATATAAAAGAGATATGATCAAAGGTATACTTATGAGCTATGTGTGCAAAACATCAAAAGAAGTTCCGAGAATCAAGAATATTTAGCTCATGCCTAAGTTTGTTAAAAGTTTGTTCATCTAGTGGCTTGGTAAAGATATCGGCTAATTGTTCCTTAGTGTTAATATATGCAATCTCGATATCTCCCTTTTGTTGGTGATCCCTTAAGAAATGATATCGAATGGCTATGTGTTTAGTGCGACTATGCTCAACGGGATTATCCGCCATGCGGATTGCACTCTCATTATCACATAGAAGAGGAACTTTGGTTAATTTGTAACCATAGTCCCTAAGGGTTTGCCTCATACAAAGCAATTGCGCGCAACAATGTCCTGCGGCAATATACTCGGCTTCGGCGGTAGAAAGAGCTACGGAATTTTGCTTCTTTGAAGCCCAAGACACCAGGGACCTTCCCAAGAACTGACAAGTCCCCGATGTGCTCTTTCTATTGATTTTACACCCTGCCCAATCGGCATCCGAATATCCAATTAAATCAAATGTGGATCCCCTAGGATACCAAAGCCCAAACTTAGGAGTATAGACTAAATATCTCAAGATTCGTTTTACAGCCGTAAGGTGAGCTTCCTTAGGGTCGGCTTGGAATCTTGCACATATGCATAAGGAAAGCATAATATCCGGTCGAGATGCACATAAATAGAGTAAGGAGCCTATTATCGACCGGTATACCTTTTGATCTACGGATTTACCTCCCGTGTCGAGGTCGAGATGCCCATTGGTTCCCATGGGTGTCTTGATGGGCTTGGCATCCTTCATCCCAAACTTGTTTAGAATGTCTTGAATATACTTCGTTTGGCTAATGAAGGTGCCCTCTTGGAGTTGCTTCACTTGAAATCCCAAGAAGTACTTCAACTCCCCCATCATCGACATCTCGAATTTTTGTGTCATGATCCTACTAAATTCCTCACATGTAGATTCGTTAGTAGACCCAAATATAATATCATCAACATAAATTTGGCATACAAACAAATCATTGTCAAGAGTTTTAGTAAATAAAGTAGGATCGGTCTTTCCGACTTTGAAGCCATTAGTGATAAGAAAATCTCTTAGGCATTCATACCATGCTCTTGGGGCTTGCTTGAGCCCATAAAGCGCCTTAGAGAGTTTATATACATGGTTAGGATACTCACTATCTTCAAAGCAGGGAGGTTGCTCAACATAGACCTCTTCCTTGATTGGTCCGTTGAGGAAGGCACTTTTCACGTCCATTTGATAGAGCTTAAAGCCATGGTAAGTAGCATAGGCAAGTAATATGCGAATTGACTCAAGCCTAGCTATGGGTGCATAGGTTTCACCAAAATCCAAACCTTCAACTTGTGAATATCCCTTGGCCACAAGTCGGGCTTTGTTCCTTGTCACCACACCATGCTCATCTTGCTTGTTGCGGAAGACCCACTTGGTTCCTACAACATTTTGATTAGGACGTGGAACTAAATGCCATACCTCATTCCTAGTGAAGTTGTTGAGCTCCTCTTGCATCGCCACCACCCAATCTGAATATTGTAGTGCTTCTTCTATCCTGTGTGGCTCAATAGAGGAAACAAAAGAGTAATGCTCATAGAAATGTGCAACACGAGATCTAGTGGTTACCCCCTTATGAATGTCGCTGAGGATGGTGTCGACGGGATGATCTCGTTGGATTGCTTGGTGGACTCTTGGGTGTGGCGGTCTTGTAGCTTGTTCTTCTTCATCATCTTGATCATGAGTATCTCCCCCTTGATCAATGCTCTCCTCTTGAGGTGGCTCAACTCCTTGATCTTCTCCTTCATCATTTTGAGCTTCATCCTCATCTTGAGTTGGTGGAGATGCTTGCATTGAGGAAGATGGTTGATCTTGTGCATGTGGTGGCTCTTCGGATTCCTTAGGACACACATCCCCAATGGACATGTTCCTTAGCGCGATGCACGGAGCCTCTTCATCACCTATCTCATCAAGATCAACTTGCTCTACTTGAGAGCCGTTAGTCTCATCAAACACAACGTCACAAGAAACTTCAACTAGTCCTGAGTACTTGTTAAAGACTCTATATGCCCTTGTGTTTGAATCATATCCTAGTAAAAAGCCTTCTACAGTCTTAGGAGCAAATTTAGATTTTCTACCTCTTTTAACAAGAATAAAGCATTTGCTACCAAAGACTCTAAAATATGAAATATTGGGCTTTTTACCGGTTAGGAGTTCATATGATGTCTTCTTGAGGATTCGGTGTAGATATAACCGGTTGATGGCGTAGCAAGCGGTGTTGACCGCCTCGGCCCAAAACCGATCCGAAGTCTTGTACTCATCAAGCATGGTTCTTGCCTTGTCCAATAGAGTTCTATTCTTCCTCTCCACTACACCATTTTGTTGTGGGGTGTAGGGAGAAGAGAACTCATGCTTGATGCCCTCCTCATCAAGGAAGCCTTCGATTTGTGAGTTCTTGAACTCCGTCCCGTTGTCGCTTCTAATCTTTTTGATCCTTAAGCCGAACTCATTTTGAGCTCGTCTCAAGAATCCCTTTAAGGTCTCTTAGGTATGAGATTTTTCCTGCAAAAAGAACACTCAAGTGAAGCGAGAATAATCATCCACAATAACTAGACAGTACTTACTCCCGCCGATGCTTATGTAAGCTATCGAGCCGAATAGATCCATATGTAGGAGCTCGAGTGGCCTGTCAGTCGTCATGATGTTCTTGTGTGGATGATGAACACCAACTTGCTTCCCTGCCTGACATGCGCTACAAATCCTGTCTTTCTCAAAATGAACATTTGTTAGTCCCAAAATGTGTTCTCCCTTTAGAAGTTTGTGAAGATTCTTCATTCCAACATGTGCTAGTCGGCGATGCCAGAGCCAGCCCATGTTAGTCTTAGCAATTAAGCAAGTGTCGAGTTCAGCTCTATCAAAGTCTACCAAGTATAGCTGACCCTCTAACACTCCCTTAAATGCTACTGAATCATCACTTCTTCTAAAGACAGTAACACCTATATCTGTAAAAAGACAGTTGTAGCCCATTTTACATAATTGCGAAACTGAAAGCAAGTTGTAATCTAAAGAGTCTACAAGAAAAACATTGGAAATGGAGTGGTCAGGAGATATAGCAATTTTACCCAATCCTTTGACCAAACCTTGGTTTCCATCCCCGAATGTGATCGCTCTTTGGGGATCTTGGTTTTTCTCGTTGGAGGAGAACATCTTCTTCTCCCCTGTCATATGGTTTGTGCACCCGCTATCGATGATCCAACTTGAGCCCCCGGATGTATAAACCTACAAAAAAAGTTTAGTTCTTGATTTTAGGTACCCAAATGGTTTTGGGTCCTTTGACATTAGATACAAGAACTTTGGGTACCCAAACACAAGTCTTTGACCCCTTGTGCTTGCCCCCAACATATTTGGCAACTACCTTGCCGGATTTGTTAGTTAAAACATAAGAAGCATCAAAGGTCTTAAATGAAATGTTAGAATCATTTGATGCCTTAGGAGTTTTCTTCTTAGGCAATTTTGCATGGGTTGATTGCCTAGAACTAGATGTCTCACCCTTATACATAAAAGCATGATTAGGGCCAGAGTGAGACTTCCTAGAATGAATTCTCCTAATTTTGCTCTCAGGATAACCGGCAGGGTGCAAAATGTATCCCTCGTTATCCTGAGGCATGGGAGCCTTGCCCTTTACAAAGTTAGACAATCTTTTAGGAGGGGCATTAAGTTTGACATTGTCCCCCTTTTGGAAGCCAATGCCATCCTTGATGCCAGGGCGTCTCCCACTATAGAGCATGCTTCTAGCAAATTTAAATTTCTCATTTTCTAAGTCATGCTCGGCAATTTTAGCATCTAATTTTGCTATATGATCATTTTGTTGTTTAATTAAAGCCATATGATCATGAATAACATCAATGTTAATATCTCTACATCTAGTACAAATAGTAACATGCTCAGCAGTAGATGTAGAGGGTTTGTAAGATTTAAATTCAACAACCTTAGCATGTAATATGTCATTTTCACTTCTAAGGTTAGAAATGGATGCATTGCAAACATCTAATTCTTTAGCCTTAGCAAGCAATTTTTCATTTTCAATCCTAAGGCTAGCAAGAGAGATATTCAATTCTTCAATCTTAGCAAGCAAATTATCATTATCATTTCTAAGATTGGGAATTGAAACATCACAAACATTTGAATCAACCTTAGCAATTAAATTAGCATTTTCATTTCTAAGGTTGGCAATAGTGTCATGGCAAGTGCTTAGCTCACTAGATAGTTTTTCACATTTTTCTACTTCTAGAGCGTAAGCATTTTTAACTTTAACATGCTTCTTATTTTCCTTTATTAGGAAGTCCTCTTGGGTGTCCAAGAGTTCATCCTTCTCATGAATAGCACTAATTAATTCATTCAAATTTTCCTTTTGTTGCATGTTAAGGTTGGCAAAAAGGATGCGCAAGGTATCCTCCTCATCACTACAATTATCCTCATCACTAGAGGTTTCATATTTAGTGGAGGATCTTGATTTTACCTTCTTCCTTTTGCCGTCCTTTGCCATGAGGCACTTGTGGCCGACGTTGGGGAAGAGAAGACCCTTGGTGATGGCGATGTTTGCGGCGTCCTCGTCGGAGGAGGAGTCGGTGGAGCTCTCGTCGGAGTCCCATTCTCGGCAAACATGGGCATCACCGCCCTTCTTCTTGTAGTACCTCTTCTTCTCCTTTCTTCTCCCCTTCTTGTCGTCGCCCCTGTCACTATCACTAGATAATGGTCATTTAGCAATGAAATGACCGGGCTTACCACACTTGTAGCATACTTTCTTGGAGCGGGAATTGTAATCCTTCCCCCTCCTTTGTTTGAGGATTTGGCGGAAGCTCTTGATGATGAGCACCATTTCCTCGTTGTCGAGCTTGGAGGCGTCGATGGGTGTTCTACTTGATGTAGATTCCTCCTTCTTCTCCTCCGTCGCCTTGAATGCGACCGGTTGTGCTTCGGACGTGGAGGGGCCATCTAGCTCGACAATTTTCTTTGAGCCTTTGATCATCAATTCAAAGCTCACAAAATTCCCTATCACTTCCTCGGGAGTCATTAGTATATATCTAGGATTACCACGAATTAATTGAACTTGAGTAGGGTTAAGGAAAACAAGTGATCTAAGAATAACCTTAACCATTTCGTGGTCATCCCATTTTTTGCTCCCGAGGTTGCGCACTTGGTTCACCAAGGTTTTGAGCCAGTTGTACATGTCTTGTGGCTCCTCCCCTCGGCGAAGCCGGAAGCGACCGAGCTCCCCCTCGATCGTCTCCCGCTTGGTGATTTTGGTCACCTCGTCTCCTTCGTGCGCGGTCTTTAGCACGTCCCAAATCTCCTTTGCGCTTTTTAACCCTTGCACCTTATTATACTCCTCTCGGCTTAGAGAGGCGAGGAGTATAGTTGTGGCTTGGGAGTAGAAGTGTTGGATTTGTTCGACCTCCTTTGAGTCGTAATCCTTGTCTCCCTTCTTTGGTACCTGCACTCCATACTCAACAATATCCCATATGCTTTTGTGAAGTGAGGTTAGGTGATGCCTCATTTTATCACTCCACATAGAATAATCTTCACCTTCAAACATAGGTGGTTTGCCAAATGGAACAAAGAGTAATGGAGTACGTCTAGAAATACGAGGATAGCGGAGGGGCATCTTACTATACTTCTTGCGCTCATGGCGCTTTGAAGTAGTGGAGGCCGATTCCGAGCCGGACGTGGAGGGTGACGAAGAGTCGGTCTCGTAGTAGAACACCTTCCTCATCTTCTTCTTCTTGTCACCCATCCGATGGGACTTGATGGAGGAAGAGGATTCCTCCTTGTGCTTGTGGGCGGACTCCCTTGAGTGTGTTCTTCACGAGCTTGCGGACTTGTCGCCGGTCCCGAGATCCCTCTTGGCGGATGCTCCCAACATTACTTCGAGCGGTTAGGCTCTAATGAAGCACCGGGCTCTGATACTAATTGAAAGTCGCCTAGAGGGGGGTGAATAGGGCGAATCTGAAATTTATAAACTTAAGCACAACTACAAGCCGGGTTAGCGTTAGAAATGTAAACGAGTCCGAGAGAGAGGGCGCAAAACAAATCGTGAGCAAATAAAGAGCGAGACACGATGATTTGTTTTACCGAGGTTCGGTTCTTGCAAACCTACTCCCCGTTGAGGTGGTCACAAAGACCGGGTCTCTTTCAACCCTTTCCCTCTATCAAACGGTCACCTAGACCGAGTGAGCTTCTCTTCTCAATCAAACGGAACACAAAGTTCCCGTAAGGACCACCACACAATTGGTGTCTCTTGCCTTGGTTACAATTGAGTTTGATCACAAGAAGAATGAGAAAGAAAAGAAGCAATCCAAGCGCAAGAGCTCAAATGAACACAACAAATCTCTCTCTCTAATCACTAAAGCTTTGTGTGGAGTTGGGAGAGGATTTGATCTCTTTGGTATGTCTTGTATGGAATGCTATAGCTCTTGTAAGGTGTAGAAGTGTAGAAACTTGGATGCCATTGAATGTGGGGTGGTTGGGGTATTTATAGCCCCAACCACCAAAATATGGTTGTTGGAAGTGTACTGTCGCATGGCGCACCGGATAGTCCGGTGCGCCACCGGACACTGTCCGGTGCGCCAGCCACGTCAGCAGACCGTTGGGGTTCGACCGTTGGAGCTCTGACTTGTGGGGCCTCTAGGCTGTCCGGTGGTGCACAGGACAGGTCCTGTAGACTGTCCGGTGCGCCAACTGCGCGTGCTCTGACTCTGGCGCGCACTGTAGCGCATTGAATGCGGTTGCAGACGACCGTTGCGCGCGAAGTAGTCGTTGCTCCGCTGGCACACCAGACACTATCCGGTGACTCACCGGATAGTCCGGTGAATTATAGCGGAGCGCCCTCTGAATTTCCCGAAGGTGAAGAGTTCAGCCTCGAGTGCCCTGGTGCACCGGACACTGTCCGGTGGTGCACCGGACAGTCCGGTGCGCCAGACCAGGGTGCCTTTGGGTTGTCTTTTGCTCTCTTTGTTTGAACCCTTTCTTGGTCTTTTTATTGGCTTTGTTGTGAACCTTTGGCACCTGTAAAACTTATAGACTAGAGAAAACTAGTTAGTCCAATTATTTGTGTTGGGCAATTCAACCACCAAAATCAATTAGGAAAAAGGTGTAAGCCTAATTCCCTTTCAATGGGCAGACCGGATAGTTCGGTGGTGCACCGAACACTACACTGTTTATTATCCGGTGAGTGCCACGTCAGCCAACCGTTGGGGTTTGGTGTTATTGACCGTTGAAGTCTTCTGTCTTCTTGCGGCACCAAACAGTCCGGTGGCACACCAGACAGTCTGGTGTGTTCTGACTTTATAGACTGACTTCTGACTTCTGCACTGCAGACTGCCCTGTAGTCAGCACAGTCGACCGTTGGGTGAAGATGACTGTTGCTCCATTGTCTCACCGGACAGTCCGGTGGTGCACCAGACAGTCCGATGAATTTTAGTGGACGAGCGCTGAGAAAACCCGAGAGCGTCCAGTTCGCGAGGTGCTCAGCCAGGGCACCAGACAGTGTCCAATGCGCCACTGGCTACAAAAGATCTTGCATGCTCCAAACTTTGTAGAATTTCGTCAATTCATTTTATTTGTATGTTTATGTGAACTTTATGCACCTGAGAAAAAACATTCACTAGACAAACTAGTTTAGTCCATATGGTTTGTGATGGACGTCAAACACCAAAAACGATTATAGGAAAATGTTGAGGCACCGCAACCAGCGTCCGAGTCAACACTAGTCCCAGCCTCTATCGCATCTAGCGTCCGAGTCAGCACCAGCTCTGACCCCCTGCCTATGTTTGCTCTGACTCCTCGCCCTCGACCTAATGCGCCTGCACCTCCTCCTCCTCCTTCTGGTCTCTAGGTTAGGGTAACCCTTTTGGTGCTTGCCACCAAAGGGGGAGAGATGAGACTTGTGAGAGCTAGGGGGAGTTAGTTGAGAGATTCATTACCTTTTGTTGTAATATATGCATGATACTCTCTGTTATGACTGTTCACTTTTGCATGCTTATGCCTCACAAACTCAATGACATGCTCTCATGATCTTTTGATGACTGTGTGTGTTTATGTTTTCACTTATTTTGTTCACCAGTCATGCAGTTCTTGTTCATGGGTTTTCACTCACACTTTTGTGAACAAGATTCTTATGTTATGTATGCGCTTACACTTCCTATACTCTTCCATGAATTTTCTTTGTCAACTTATTGAGTTTCACTATCTTCTAGTGTTGACAGAAAATAAATAAAATACTCTCACACTCTTGTAGGGTTGTCATCAATAACCAGAAAGGGGGAGTTTGAAAGCATCTAGGCACCTGGCTAGTTTTAGTGATTAATGACAACATAAGATTACATGTGACTAACATGTGTTTTGCAGAGCAAATGATAAGTTAGGTCACATTGCAGGGAGCTGCGCTACAACGGTGAAAACAATCCCTCAGATGAGAACTTGAAGCGATGACTGAAAAAGGCGAATCGAAAGATGAATGACTTAATATCCTAAGTGTAGAAGGAGTTGTGGACACTTGGTATAGAGTTTGGAGTTCTATTTTTGTTTTAGCCGTACTATAAAGAGGGGTTGTGGATGAGTAGTTTGACCAAGAGAAATCTAGTGTAGTGTCAGTGCATGTTCATACTCACAATTAGTGCTAGGTGTCACTCTATAACTCACTCACAAGTTAGAATCAAAAATGGTTTAGAAAAACCTAAGGAAAGAATTTGGGATTGCTGACCAAGGGGCACCGCACTGTCCGGTGCTCCCCCTGACAGCGGGCCCGAGAGCAGCCCCAACGAGCAGAAAAAACCGAGAGCGTGCAGTTCACAGAATTGAATTTTAGCCCATCACTGGACTGTCCAGTGCACACCAGATAATCACTGTTCACTGTCCAGTGCAACATTAGAGCAGTGACTAGTTGTCAGAACTAGCTGTTGGAAGTGCGCCGTTGGCACATCGGTGGCGCACCGGACTATCCGATGCGCCCATGCGCAACAACTGTTGTAACGACTAGTTTTGGTGGGTGGGTGTATTTATACCTCTTCCACTAGCCATAATAAGTGTTTTGTTGCCCCAACACACTTGTATTCATTGCTACAACATTGCAAATCCACAGATCATAGTGAGGTGATTAGTAAAATCAGAATCCCATGTTAGGACCTCATTAGTGCGTATGAGAGCCACCTAGAGCACACACCACATGCATTAGGCTTCTCTTCGTCAAGTGAAGGTCTATGGCTTATTACTCTTGGTGATCGGTGTCACCTAGATGGCTCGGTGGCGATTGGAGTTTAGTGATCACCACGAAGGATTTGTTGGTGACCAGACTCGAAGATTGTACGCGATCGTGAGGGATCCACCACGCCGGAGAGGCAAAGGATCATCTCATAGTGAGCACTTGGTTCTTTCGAGGACCAAGGGAAAACGATACCCTTGCGTGGGTGCTCCAATGAGGACCAGTGGAGAGTGCCGACTCTTCGATAACTCGGAAAAAATTAGAGTCTTTTTAACCCTACTTTACTTTCAGCATTTACTTTGAACATTTTACTTTGTGTATTTGCTTAGTTAGTATTTATAATAATAACTTAAGATTGTTTTCTATTTCGTAGCTTTTACTTATTACTAGTATTTTGGGTGGAGTTGGGCTCATTCTTAGGGTCTAATCTTTTGTTAGAATTTTAGAAAAGCTAAATTATCATATCGTGTTCACCATCAAGTCTAATTATTTTTATTAAAGCCCACCAATCTCTATTCTGTACAACCCATAGTTGACCTATCGATCATCACGTATCATAGAAAACTAAAATTTTAAGATCCAAAATATGCACGTGTTTTTGAAAGGAAGTAAACTCATACATAAGGTGTAAGCTCAAGAATAAAGTATATTAGCCTTAGGTGGTGTTTGGTTCACCTAACTAAAGTTTAGACCGTGTTTAAAACCCCTAGAACTAACAGGTAGTTACTAAAAATTAGTTATGGGGTTCCAAACACCCTTAGCTAATATTGTAGCTAATTGTTAGCTACCTCACAGCTAACAATTAGTTTATTAGCTATCTCAACACAACTAATAATTTATTAGCTGGTAACTATTAGCTCTAGGGTTTCAACAGGGCCTTAGTTTGTGTCACATCTAAATATAGTATAATTATTGTTGGGGACCATAAATAGGGGTACCCCCAAGACTCCTAAACTCGGCTGGTAATCACCATCAACACAAGTTGCAGAGGCCTGATGGGCGCAATTCAGGTCAAGGCTCCATCCACTCAAGGGACACGATCTCGCCTCACCCGAGCCCAACCTCGGGCAGGAACAGTAGACCCAGGCGGATTCACGCCTCGCCCGAGGGCCTCCTCAAGCAACGGGCGCACCCTCCACTCGCCCGATGCCCAGCTCGGGCAGGCTTCGCAGTGAAGCAACCTTGGCCAGATCGCCTCGCCAACCGACCGTATCGCAGGAGCATTCAATGCAAGGATCGCCTGACACCTTATCCTGACGCGCGCTCCTCAGTCGACAGGACCGAAGTGACCGCAGTCACTTCGCCCCTCCACTGACTGACCTGACAGGAAAGCAGCGCTGCTTACCCCGCTCCGACTGTTGTGCCACCCACCAGGGTGAGGCTGACAACAGCTAAGTCCGGTCTCAAGCGCAACAGGAAGCTCCGCCTCGCCCGACCCCAGGGCTCGGCCCCCGCCTCGGCCTCGGAAGGTGGTCTCCGCCTCGCCCGACCCTAGGGCTCGGCCCCCGCCTCGGCCTCGGAAGGTGGTATCCGCCTCGCCTGACCCCAGGGCTCGGCCTCAACCTCGACCTCAGAAGACGGTCTCCGCCTCGCCTGACCCCAGGGCTCGGCCTCAACCTCGACCTCGGAGGAGTCACCCGCCTCGCCCGACCTTGGGCTCGGGCTGACCACGCCATAGGGGGGTACATCATTACCCTACCCCTAGCTAGCTTAGGCTACGGGGAACAAGACCGGCGTCCTATCTGGCTCGCCCCGGTAAACAAGTAATGATGACACCCCGTGTGCTCCCGTGACGATGGCGGTTCTCAGCCCCCTACGGAAGCAAGGAGACGTCAGCAAGGTCCCGTCAGCCCCGACAGCTGTGCTTCTACAGGGCTCAAGCGCTCCTCCGACAGCCACGACGTCACATGCACAGGGCACTAGCACCTCTCCGACAGCCACGTCGGCATGTACATAGGGCTCTGGCTCCTCTCTGCTGGACACGTTAGCATATTGCTACACCCCCTATTGTACACCTGGACCCTCTCCTTACATCTATAAAAGGAAGGTCCAGGGCCCTCGTACGAGAAGGTGGCCGCGCGGGAGGACGGGCTGACGAGCAGGCTCTCTCCCTCTCTCGCGAACGCTTGTAACCCCCTACTGCAAGCGCATCCGCCCTGGGCGCAGGATAACACGAGCCGCAGTTCCCTTTTCCCCCCTTGTGTTCCATCTCGCGCCGACCCATCTGGGCTAGGACACGCGGCGACAATTTACTTGTCGGTCCAGGGACCCCCCCGGGTTCGAAACGCCGACATTTGGCGCGCCAGGTAGGGGCCTGCTGCGTGTTGACGAACAACTTCCCGTCAAGCTCCAGATGGGTAGTCTCCAGCAACCTCTTCAGCCCGGGACGTTGCTCCGTTTCGGGAGTCTCGAGTTCATGTCCCTTGACGGTAGCTACGACATGGTACTCCTTCCTCCGCCGCGCGACAACGACAATGACGGCCGTCAACCCGCACGGCGGCAGCGGACTCGACGACATCTTCTCCCCATGGCGGAAGAGCAACATCCAGGTCTGTCCCGCCACCTTCCTCACCGTAGGAGAAGGAGGCGGGGCAACCATGGCCAAGCAGGAGGCGGCACCTCGTCGGTCGTCGAGCGAGTCGACGACGCCGGCGCCCCCGCGGGGGACACGTCTGGTGTCGACCTCGCGCCTGAGACAACGACGAGCGTCGTTCCCCCGCAACACGCCATCCCCAAGCGGACATATGACACCAGCACTCTCGCAGAGGACTTGCTGGGCGTTAGCCTCATACCTGAGATAACGGTGCAGTCTGTCTCCAACGCCACTTCGTCACCGTCCATCGATCGAGAGGTATCATCCGTTTTCCACCTATGCCTTTTAGATTCAGCTTCGACCCACCAAGTGACCTCGCTTCGGTGGACGCTTTCATAAAGGCATATCCTAACCTTCCGGGGTACCATATGTGGTCAACCTAGGACCGACTGACGGCCGTCTCGACCTACGGGCCCTCGGGTTCTGAGGAAGATGACGAGCCTGCCTCTGGTTGGGATTTCTCCGGGCTCCGTGCCCCTAGTGCCATGCGAGACTTCATGACCGCACGTGACTATTGCCTCTCCGATTGCTCCGATGATGGCCACAGCCTTGACGACGAGAGCTGTGGCACAAGTCACGAATGTTTCCACATCGATCTAGGGGGTCTCGACGAAGGCAACCACCTTGGTATGCCGGAGGACGACGATCCCCTAGGCCTGCGCCTCGCGTTGACATCCTTCGGGAGCTAGCTATGGTCCCAGTCCCTGCGGGGGGTCAGGACACACAGCTCGAGCAAATCCGCGAGATGCAGGCCAAGCTCGACGAGGAAGCAGGACAACTTGTGCAGCTCCGGCAAAACATCGGGCAGGAGTGGGCAGGCCGGGCACTAGCCGGAGAAGCGCGTCATCAGGCCCAGGACGTCCAGCACCGCATCGCTGACGATGCCAGGGCGAGGCTGCCCCCGGCTTCCAGTGGGGTCAGCCAGAACCTGGCTGCAGCGGCAATACTACTCCGAGCGATGCCGGAGCCATCCACCATCGAGGGACGGCGTATCCAGGGAGAACTCAGGAATCTCCTGGAGGATGATGCGGTCCGACGGGCCGAGAGCTCTGCCTCCCGAAGGCAAGGGTACCCCCCGGAGCATCGCGCCGCGACTTCCCGATTCATGCGGGAGGCCTCGATCCACACCGGGCGACGCGGGACGCAACGCCTGCAGCCCCGGGTCGCCTCGGCAACGAGCACCACTGTCGTGACCATCGAGCCCACCTCGACGAGAAGGTGCGCCGAGGCTACCACCCAAGGCATGGGGGACGCTACGACAGCGGGGAGGATCGGAGCCCCTCGCCCGAACCACCTGGTCCGCAAGCTTTTAGCCAGGCCATGCGACGGGCACCGTTCCTGACCCGGTTCCAGGCCCCGACTACCATCACTAAGTACTCGGGGGAAACAAGGCCGGAACTGTGGCTTGCGGACTACCGGCTGGCCTGCCAGCTCGGTGGAACGGACGATGACAACCTCATCATCCGCAACCTCCCCCCTGTTCCTCTCCGATGCCGCCCGGGCCTGGCTCGAGCATCTGCCTCCTGCGCAGATCTCCAACTGGGACGATCTGGTCAAAGCCTTCGCTGGAAACTTACAGGGCACATACGTGCGCCCTGGGAACTTCTGGGATCTCCGAAGCTGCTGCCAGCAGCCAGGGGAATCCCTGCGGGACTACATCCGGCGGTTTTCGAAGCAGCGCACCGAGCTGCCCAACATCACTGACTCAGATGTCATCGGCGCGTTCCTCGCCGGTACCACTTGCCGCGACCTGGTGAGCAAGCTGGGTCGCAAGACTCCCACCAGGGCGAGCGAGCTGATAGACATCGCCACCAAGTTCGCCTCTAGTCAAGAGGCGATCGAGGCCATCTTCCGGAAGGACAAGCAGCCTCAGGGACGACAACAGGAGGACGTCCTCGAGGCGTCCGCCCAGCGCAGCACAAAGAAGAAGGACAAGAAGAAGTCGCAAGCGAAACACGACGCCGCCGACGTAGATCTTGTCGCTGCCGCCGAGCATAGGAACCCTCGGAAGCCTCCCGGAGGGGCCAACCTGTTCAACAAGATGCTCAAGGAGTCGTGCCCCTATCATCAGGGTCCCGTCAAGCACACCCTTGAGGAATGCGTCATGCTTCGGCGCTACTTCCACAAGGCTGGGCCCCCGGCGGAAGGTGGCAGAGCCCACGACAACGACAAGAAGGAAGGCAACAAGGCAGAAGAGTTCCCCGAGGTCCATGACTGCTTCATGATCTATGGTGGGCAGGTGGCGAACGCCTCGGCTCGGCACCACAAGCAGGAGCGCCAGGAGGTTTGCTCGGTGAAGGTGGCGGCGCCAGTCTACCTAGACTGGTCCGACAAGCCCATCACCTTCGACCAAGGCGACCACCCTGACCACGTGCCGAGCCCAGGAAAGTACCCACTTGTTGTCGACCCCGTCATCGGCAACGTCAGGCTCACCAAGGTCCTCATGGACAGAGGCAGCAGCCTCAACATCATCTACGCCTAGACCCTCGGGCTCTTGTAGATCGATCTGTCCACGATCTGGGCCGGTGCGGCGCCCTTTCACGGGATCATCCCCGGGAAGCACGTCTAGCCCCTTGGACAACTCGATCTGTCCGTCTACTTTGGGACTCCCCCAACTTCTGAAAGGAAACCCTCACGTTCGAGGTGGTCGGGTTCCGAGGAACCTACCACGCCGTACTGGGGAGACCATGCTACGCCAAGTTCATGGCCGTCCCCAACTACACCTACCTCAATCTCAAGATGTCGGGCCCCAACAGGGTCAACACCGTCGGATCCACATACCGACACACGTACGAATGCGACGTGGAGTGTGTGGAGTACGCTGAGGCCCTCGCGGAGTCCGAGACCCTCATCGCCGACCTGGAGAGCCTCTCCAAGGAGGTGCCAGATGCGAAGCGCCACGCCGGCAACTTTGAGTCGGTAGAGGCGGTTAAGTCCGTCCCTCTTGACCCCAGCAACGACACCTGCAAGCAAGTCCGGTTCGGCTCCGAGCTCGACCCCAAATAGGAAGCAGTGCTCGTCGACTTTCTCCGCGCGAACACCGAGGTGTTTGCATGGAGTCCTTCGGACATGCCCGGCATACCGAGGGATGTCGCCGAGCACTCGCTGGATATCCGAGCTGGAGCCCGACCCGTGAAGCAGCCTCTGCGCCGAATCGACAAAGAAAAGCGCAGAGCTATAGATGAGGAGATCCACAAGCTGATGGCTGCAGGGTTCATCAAAGAGGTATTCCATCCCGAATGGCTAGCCAACCCTGTGCTTGTGAAAAATAAAGGTGGGAAATGGAGGATGTGTGTAGACTACACTGGTCTAAACAAAGCATGTCCGAAGGTTCCCTACCCTCTGCCTCGCATCGATCAAATCGTGGATTCCACTGCTGTGTGCGAAACCCTGTCATTCCTCGATGCCTATTCAGGGTATCACCAAATCAGGATGAAAGAGTCCGATCAGCTCGCGACTTCTTTCATCACGCCTTTTGGCATATACTGCTATATTACTATGCCATTTGGTTTGAGGAATGCAGGCGCGACATACCAAAGGTGCATGAACCACGTGTTCGTAGAGCACATCGGCCGAACGGTCGAGGCTTACGTTGATGACATCGTAGTCAAGACGAGGAAAGCCTCCGACCTCCTCTCTGACCTTGAAACGACATTCAAGTGTCTGAGAGCGAAGGGCGTGAAACTCAATCCCAAGAAGTGTGTCTTCGGAGTCCCCCGAGGCATGCTCCTGGGGTTCGTCGTCTCCGAGCGGGACATCGAGGCCAACCTGGAGAAAATCGCGGCCATCACCAACATGGGGCCTATCAAGGACTTGAAAGGAGTACAGAGGGTCATGGGATGCCTTGCGGCTCTGAGTCGCTTCATCTCGTGCCTCGGCGAAAGAGGCGTACCCTTGTACCGCCTCTTGAGGAAGACCGAGCGCTTCACTTGGACCCCCGAGGCCGAGGAAGCCCTCGGGAACTTAAAGGCGCTCCTTACAAGCGCGCCCATCCTGGTACCCCCCGCTGCGGGAGAAGCCCTCTTGATCTACGTAGCTGCAACCACTCAGGTGGTCAGCGCCGCAATCATAGTCGAGAGACGAGAAAAAGGGCATGCATTGCTCGTCCAGAGGCTGGTCTACTTCATCAGTGAAGTGCTATCCGAGACCAAGATCTGCTACCCGCAAATTCAGAAGCTACTGTACGCAGTAATTCTGACGCGGCGAAAGTTGTGGCACTACTTCGAGTTTCATCCGGTGACTGTGGTGTCATCCTTCCCTTTGGGAGAGATCATCCAGTGCCGAGAGGCCTCGGGTAGGATCGCAAAGTGGGCGGTGGAGATCATGGGCGAGACGATCTCGTTCGCTCCTCGGAAGGCCATCAAGTCCCAAGTCTTGGCGAACTTTGTGGCTGAATTGGTCGACACCCAGCTTCCAACAGCTCCGATCTAACCGGAACTCTGGACCATGTATTTTGATGGGTCGCTGATGAAAACAGGAGCGGGTGCGGGCCTGCTCTTCATCTCACCCCTCGGAAAGCACCTCCGCTACGTGCTGTGCCTCCATTTCCCAGCGTCAAACAATGTGGCCGAGTACGAGGCTCTGATTAACGGGTTGCGCATCGCCATCGAGCTAGGGGTTCGGCGCCTCGACGCTCGTGGCGACTCGCAGCTTGTCATCGACCAAGTCATGAAGAACTCCACTGCTGCGACCCGAAGATGGAGGCCTACTGCGACGAGGTTTGACGCCTGGAAGACAAGTTCTACGGGCTCGAGCTCAACCACGTCGCCTGACGATACAACGAGACTGCGGATGAGCTGGCTAAAATAGCCTCGGGGCGGACAACGGTTCCCCCGGACGTCTTCTCCCGAGACCTACATCAACCCTCCGTCAAGACAAACGACACGCCCGAGCCCGAGGAGGCCTCGGCCCTACCCGAGGCACCCTCGGCCCCCGAGGGTGAGGCACTGCGCGTCGAGGAAGAGCGGAATGGGGTCACGCCTAATCGAAACTGGCAGACCCCATACCTGCAATATCTCCACCGAGGAGAGCTACCCCTCGACAGAGCCGAAGCTCAGCGACTGGCGCGGCGCGCCAAGTCGTTCGTCTTGCTGGGTAACGAGAAGGAGCTCTACCACCGCAGCCCCTCAGGCATCGTCCAACGATGCATATCCATTACCGAAGGTCAGGAGCTATTGCAAGAGATACACTCGGGAGCTTGCGGTCACCACGCAGCACCTCGAGCCCTCGTTGGAAACGCCTTTCGACAAGGTTTCTACTGGCCAACCGTGGTGGCCGACGCCACTAGAATTGTACGCTCCTGCCGAGGGTGTCAATACTACGCAAGACAGACACACCTGCCCGCTCAGGCCCTGCAAACAATACCCATCACCTAGTCGTTTGCTATGTGGGGTCTGGACCTTGTCGGTTCCTTGCAGAAGGCACCCGGGGGCTTCACGCACCTGCTGGTCGCTATCGACAAATTCTGCAAGTGGATCGAGGTCCGACCCCTAAACAACATCAGGTCCGAGCAGGCAGTGGCGTTCTTCACCAACATCATCCATCGCTTTGGGGTCCCAAACTCCATCATCACCGACAACGGCACCCAGTTCACTGGCAGGAAGTTCCTGGACTTCTGCGAGGACCACCACATCCGTGTGGACTGGGCCGCCGTAGCTCACCCCATGACGAATGGGCAGGTGGAGCGTGCCAACGGCATGATTCTACAGGGACTTAAGCCGAGGATCTACAACGACCTCAACAAGTTTGGCAAGCGGTGGATGAAGGAACTACCCTCGGTGGTCTGGAGTCTAAGGATGACGCCAAGCCGTGCCACGGGCTTCACGCCGTTTTTTCTAGTCTATGGGGTCGAGGCTATCTTGCCCACAGACTTAGAATACGGTTCCCCGAGGACGAGGGCGTACGACGACCGAAGCAACCAGACCAGCCGAGAAGACTCACTGGACCAGCTGGAGGAGGCTCGGGACATGGCCTTACTACACTCGGCGCGGTATCAGCAGTCTCTGCGACGCTACCACGCCCGAGGGGTTCGGTCCCGAGACCTCCAGGTGGGGGACCTTGTACTTCGGCTGCGGCAAGACGCCCGAGGGCGTCACAAGCTCACTCCTCCCTGGGAAGGGCCGTTCATCATCACCAAGATTTTGAAGCCTGGAACATACAAGCTGGCCAACAGTCAAGGCGAGGTCTACAACAACGCTTGGAACATCCGACAGCTACGTCGCTTTTACCCTTAAGATGTTTTCAAGTCGTTCATATGCCTCGTTCTCTTTACATACACAAATAGAGTCTAACCGTCAAGGAAGGGTCAGCCTTGCCTCGGCAAAGCCCGACCCTCCCTCGGGGGCTAGAAGGGGGGAACCCCCCGTGTCAAAATTTTCCTCAGAAAAAGTCTTCTACCAAAACGACTTTTGTGTTTCCCGACTATATCAGTAACAGAACCCCGCGAAACGAATAAGAGCGCATGTAAGCGGCAAGGCCGACCGAGCCGAGGGACTCCTACGCCTCCGGGATACGGATACCTCACTCGTCACCTTCCACGAAAAATAACTCTTACTCGGATAAGTGATTCTGCTACTGACGAACAAGTCCGGATACTCGAAACAGGAGAAAAAGAAACACAGCTTTATAACACGACGACAAAGTGTTCAGGCCTCGGCGGCCGCGAAAGACACATACATGTTCAAAACAAACTGCTCCGGCAGAATCAAGCATCGCCCGGGGGAGGAGCAGCACCCTCGGCTTCGTCTCCACCCTCAGCGCCGTTTCCACCCTCGGCGAGATCCGCCCCGGCCTTGGACAGCGACGCAAGCGGAAGGATTTCCACCTCGAAGGAGGACGCCAGCACCGCGCTTGGGCCCGCGATGGCCGCGTCAAGCCTCTGAACTTCGGCCAGGGCAGCTTCATCTTCATCGGGAAGACAGTACCCCTCGCTAACCCACTCCAGATCCACATCGTAGTGGGAAGCGAGCACGGCGAAGGCCCGCCTAACGCCGTGATGCAGCGCCTCGCGGAGTCTGCCGCGCACATGGCCGCCCAAGGCCTGCAGGCGACTCTGGGGGAGCTTCCCGAGGGGACGTCGTCAAGACCAAAGACCTGGCAGAAGGCCGAGATAACTTTGGACATGGCCACGCGGTCGACCTCCTTCTGCTCAGCCACCTGGGCAAGTGCCTTGGCGAACTCGTTGAGGGCTGACTTGAACTCTGCAAACAGCCAAAACAGAATTCTTCAGACACGTGTTGAAGAATGAAGCTGAATCAAAGTCTCAAAGCGGCCAAGACACACCTTCAGCCCGGGCACGCTGCTCCGAGGCTGTGGCTTGGGCGGACTGGGCAGACCCGACGACCACGGCCAGGTCCTCGGCAAGGGCTCCAGCCCAAGCAGACACCTCGGCTAGCTGGCCCCCAAGGGCCTTAGCCCGGCTTTCAGCCTTGGCAGCCTAATTCTGAGATTGGTCCCGCTCGCCGATGACCTGGCCAAGCTCCAACTGTCACTGCTGTGCCTCTGCGCGTGTCGCCGCTGCCTCCACCCCCAGCTCATCACAGAGCAACCGAAGGTCCGCCGCCTCGGCGCTCCATTGGGAGAGGCGCTCGGTAGCCTTAGTAAGCACGACCCTTAGGAACCGCAGCGAACCCCAGACGTCGGCCTCGCGGCGGATGAACGATGACTTGGCGGTGCTCAGATCCGTTAGATCCTGAGGAAGGGAAGCAGGGCGTCACAAAGAATGCCCTGGTCACGCGAAAGGTATGCCTGAAATCCTTACCTGGAGGATCCTGGGAACGTTCCTGGAAAGGACCTCCATGGTCGACCGAAGCGACCCCATTGCTGCCTCGGCACACTCACGAAGCTCGTCCCGAGACTGCTCCTCCCACTCATCGTCAAGAATGAAGAGGGGCTTCGAGGCACCACGGGTCCAGAACCGGAGCGTCTGTCCGCGCCGCTCATTGGAATCGCGCCGCGCGGGGATGAGGTCGCCACTCCCCAGGACGGGTCGCGGTTCTATGCCCCCCTCCTCCAAGGCGTCGGGACCCCCTGCAGTCGACGCATCGGGTACCTCCTCAGCTAAGGAGGCAGGCTTCCGATCACCGACCTCGAGTAGCGGCGCCTCAGCCATCTCAGCATCGGCGGCGACGGGTGGCTCCACGGGCAGAACGGCAATAGCCTCGGCAGAAGCTGGTGCCGGCGCTGGTAACACGTCAGGTGGGCTCGAGGCCGCGGCCGCGCCAGCAGTCTCCCCCGGCACGACGGCCGCCTCGACGGAGGGGTCAGCCTGGGGAGCTCGCCCCACGGCAACTCGTGCCGCCTGAGCCCCCCGCTTGGGGGCATCTTATGTGGAGGCTAGCCGACCGGCGTGGCCCGGTGCGGCACCGGCTGTAGAAGCCGGCACCGTCTTAAGGGCCTTCCGGGGAGCCAGACCGGCCGAACCGTGCCTCCGTTTGCTAGAAGGAAAAGGAAAAGCAGGATCAGGACACATGAAGAAGGAGCCGGGACAGAGGTATCCTTCGATACTTACCCACTCTGGACCAAGGCCAATCGTGCCTGCGGGGAGGCCCCTTGGACCTCAGTCCTCGTGGGCACTGCCGAGGTTTGCCCCGCTGCCGGCTTCGGCACCGTCCCCGCCTCGGGCGCCCGGAACGCCGAAGGGACGGACCGCCCAGGCGCAGTCACGACGACCTGAGGATCAACCTCCTGTGCGGCCGGCACGGGCGATTGCTCTTGGGGGACAGGCGGGTCGGCCTGACTCCCCGAGGTCACCTCAACTACCTCGGCCAAGGGGTCAAGTACCCCCTCAGCCTGCCCCTGTTCTTCGGACCGGGACCCTGATGTCCCGGCCCCAGATACCGACGGTGCCAGCCCACTCGGGGGCTGGCTCGATGACCCCTGGCCCAGCCTCAGATCCGGGCTGAGGCCAAGGCGGGCTACCATGTCGTCGTCTTCGTCATCATCGTCGTTAGGCGTCTCCGGCGATGGCTCCCTCGGGAGCCCACCCTCTCCTGCCTCCGACGGCGCCTCTCCAAGGTGTCCTGAGCCCGCATCCGCTCGCGAGCCCGAGCCTTTTTCGCGTCCTTCTTCTCCTTCTTCTTCTCCACAGCGACCCTCCGCGCGGCTCGGTCCACCGCGTCCTTCGGGACCGGTGGTAGGGAAGGCTTGTAACACCCCAACTCCTGGGGACAAACGGAAATCCCGACTGTGAGAATCAAGGGCAACCTGACACAAGAAAGGAGAAGGAGCGGACAGTCACCAGGGACATGCACCCACGCTCGGGACGCATTAAGGGCTGGGTAAGGGCGCCGGCGTCCAGCCTCCCGACCGTGCCCGCTACCCGCCTATGGAGGTCATCGGCGGAGAGGGGGACCGAGGACATCTGCGAACCCTCCAAGTCGACCCCTGACATCATCTCCGAAAGTAGTAACCGCCGCTCTGTCAAGGGAAGCACCCTCCGGCGATGGATGGCGGCAACCACCCCCGCGGCGGTAGGCCCTCCGTCTCGCAGCTCCTGCAAGGCCTCCAGAAGGGGCTGGAGTTTCTCCCATTTCTCGCGCGCGGCCCCATAGCGCCAGTTGCTGCCGGCGGTAGTCACCACTTGTTGAGAAAACGACGGGAGCCTCCCATCGTCATTCCGGAGGTAAAACCACCGGCGCTGCCACCCCTTGTTCGAAGACACAAGGATGGCGGGGATGTACTGTTGCGCGCGCGCCTGCCTCAACTGGAGGATGCAGCCACCGGCCCGCACCACCATGCAGACCTTCTTTTCCCCTGTCGTCAAGGCAAAAGGCTCCGCGGAGAAGAGATGGGTCCACAGATCCCAGTGGGGGTCAATCCCCAAAAGACCTTCGCAAACCTCCACGAAGATGGCCGCTTGCGCGATGGAGTTGGGGTTGAGATTGTGCAGCTCCACCCCGTAGTAATGCAGGAGCGCCCACATGAAATGGCTTGTTGGCACTCCGAACCCCCGCTCATGGAAGGAGGCGAAACTCAGCACATACCCCGGCGGCGAGGCCGGGCTGGCCTCGCTCGGAGGGACCATCCACTCCGGCTGCGGGTCACCGGAAAGGGGACAGAGCAAGCCATCGGCGATAAGGGCCTCCAGATCGTCCACCGTGACGGTGGAGAAAGGCCATGGGTCGCGCGGTGGAACAACAGTTACCCGGTCGGCCATCGCCAAGCGAAGGGGGTGGCGGCGGAGCGGACAAGGTGTGTGGTTTTCTTTCTCTGGCTAATCCCTTGGGTTGCGAAAACCAAAGCAGGAGGCGAGCAGCAGAGTAAAGAACCACCACCGGTCCCTCTTCCAGATATATAAAGGCCCGGGCAAGACCCGTTCAACACTTCGCCCGAACCCGCCGCAAAATTCAAACTCGAAGGCGAAACGCCCGTTCCTCGAACGGCTCGCGCAACGGTTGCCCCACGAACCACCCGTCCCGTCACATTAACTTCGCGGCAGGGCAGGCGACACCTTTTGCAGGTGAAGCGGGCAACGTTTCACCTCCGCCATGATGACCGCGTCAAAAAAGGTGCGCCACACCGTTTAAATTCATATCCTTTTCCTTCTCCCCTTCCTCCCTCTTGCTACAGGGACCGGGAAAGGGGATACTCCGAAAGGGATCCTTCTCCGCGAAGGAAGCGGGCCCCGAGCCCTCCTACTGATCAGGGGTTCGAAGGCTGGCCCCTCGGAAGGGTTCGACAGCCGCCCCAGAGCACTCGGGCTTCAGGCTCATTACTGATCAGAGGTTCGAAGGCTGGCCCCTCGGAAGGGTTCGATAACCGCCTCAGACCACTCGGGCTCCGCGCCCGCTACTGATCAGGGGTTCGAAGGCTGGCCCCCCGAAGGGTTCGACAGCCGCCCCAGAACACGCGGAGCGAGGGATGACTCTGGGTACGTCCGACACATGGCCGAGGCTCGGGCTACGCTCCCGAGGTACCCTAGGACATTTCCGAGACCAGTAGGAGCGATTCTGTATCGGAATCCCATCAGAGGGAGGCATTGAGCCCTCGGACCCTATCAAATGGGACCGGGTCCGGCAAATCACCTGCAGGTACTTTTGGAGCGCGCCTCTGGGCCACTAGCCGACCCTTATCGAACGGGGCACGGGCGTCCACTCGGATCACCCATTAGCAACTCATTGGAGACACCATGTTCGGCGCCCTCCGAGGGCAACATGGCGCTTTCCCCCCTACTCCTTGCGGAAAGGCGACGAAGGGGCGTATGATAAAAGCCGAGTCAGTCCTTGGCAGTCCTCTCGCTCCGTGCAGAGGTTCGGGGGCTGCTCTCGCAAACCCGGCTCCGGCCAAACCGTTGACAGCGTCAACATACCAGCCCGAGAACTCGGAACCTGACCATGCACCCGGGCTATATCAGATCACATGAGGGAACAACCAGACCGGCCGAGGCATCACAAAAGGCATTAAGAGCTCGGAGGAGTCAAACCACTCCTCTGAGGCCTCGGAGGCTACACCCGGCGGGTGCGCTCGCGCGCACCCACCGGAACAAAATGTAACCGAGAAAGGCCGGTCCCCTTGCAAAAAAGTGCGAAAAAGCCTCCAAGCGAGTACCAACACTTCCTTTGAGGCTCGGGGGCTACTGTCGGGGACCATAATTAGGGGTACCCCCAAGACTACTAAACTCGGCTGGTAATCACCATCAGCACAAGCTGCAGAGGCCTGATGGGCGCAATTCAGGTCAAGGCTCCGTCCACTCAAGGGACACGATCTCGCCTCGCCCGAGCCCAGCCTCGGGCAGGAACAGTAGACCCAGGCTGTCGGGGACCATAATTAGGGGTACCCCCAAGATTCCTAATCTCAGCTGGTAACCCCCATCAGCACAAAGCTGCGAAGGCCTGATGGGCGCGATTAAGGTCAAGGCTCGATCCACTCAAGGGACACGATCTCGCCTCGCCCGAGCCCAGCCTCGGGCAAAGGCAGCCGACCCCGGAGGATTCACGTCTCGCCCGAGGGCCCACTCAAGCGACGGACACACATTCGGCTCACCCGAGGCCCAGTCTTCGCGGAGAAGCAACCTTGGCCAGATCGCCACGCCAACCGACCATATCGCAGGAGCATTTAATGCAAGGATCGCCTGACGCCTTATCCTGACGCGCGCTCTTCAGTCGACAGAGCCGAAGTGACCGCAGTCACTTCGCCGCTCCACTGACCGACCTGACAGGAAAACAGCGTCGCCTGCGCTGCTACGACTGTTGTGCCACTCGACAGAGTGAGGCTGACAGCAGCTAAGTCCAGCCTCGAGCGCCATGGGAAGCTCCGCCTCGCCCAACCCCATGGCTCAGACTCAACCTCGACCCCGAAAGACGGACTCCGCCTCGCCTGACCCTAGGGCTCGGACCCAGCCTCGACCTCGGAAGACGGACTCCGCCTCGCCCGACCCCAGGGGTCGGACTCTGCCTCGCCCGATCCCAGGGCTCGGACTCAGCCTCGACCTCGGAAGACGGACTCTGCCTCGCCCGACCCCAGGGCTCGGACTCAGCCTCGACCTAGGAGGAGCCTCCGCCTCGCCCGACTTAGGGCTCGGACCGACCACGTCATAGGGGGGGGGCATCATTACCCTACCCCTAGCTAGCTCAGGCTACGGGGAACAATACCGGCGTCCCATCTGGCTCGCCCCGGTAAACAAGTAATGATGGCGCCCCGCGTGCTCCATGACGACGGCGGCTCTCAGCCCCTTACGGAAGCAAGGAGACGTCAGCAAGGATCCGACAGCCCTGACAGCTGTCCTTCCACAGGGCCCAAGCGCTCCTCCGACGGCCACGACATCACATGAACAGGGTGCCAAAACCTCTCCGACTGCCACGACGGCATGTACTTAGGGCTCTAGCTCCTCTCTGCTAGACACGTTAGCACACTGCTACACCCCCCATTGTACACCTGGACCCTCTCCTTACGCTTATAAAAGGAAGGTCCAGGGCTCTCGTATGAGAAGGTTGGCCGCGCAGGAGAACGGGCTGGCGGGCAGTCTCTCTCTCTCTCCCACGCGGACACTTGTAACCCCCTACTGCAAGCGCACCCAACCTAGGCGCAGGACAACACGGAGGTCGCGGGATTCCCCTTTTGCCTGTCTCTTCCCCCCTTCGTGCTCCGTCTCGCGCCGACCCATCTGGGCTGGGACACGCGGCGACAATTTACTCGTCGGTCCAGGGACCCCCCGGGGTCGAAACGCCGACAGTTGGCGCGCCAGGTAGGGGCCTGCTGCGTGTTGACGAACAACTTCCCATCAAGCTCCAGATGGGTAGTCTCCAGCAACCTCTTCAACCTAGGACGATGCTCCATTTCGGGAGTTTGGAGTTCATGTCCCTCGACGGCAGCTACGACATGATACTCCTTCCTCCGCCACGCGACAACGACAATGGCGACCGTCAGCCCGCCCGCCGGCGGCGGAATCGACGACGTCTTCCCCTCGTGGCGAAAGAGCAACATCCGGGTCTGTCCCGTCACCTTCCCCGCCAATGGAGGAGGAGGCGGGGCAGGCATGGCCAAGCAGGAGGCGACACCTCATCGGCTGTCGAGCGAGTCGACGGCGCCAGTGCCCCAGCGGGGGACACGTCGAGCGTCGACCTCGCGTCTGAGACGAAGACGAGCGCCGTTTCCCGCAACACGCCAACTCCAAGCGGACGGACGACGCCAACACGCTCGCGAAGGACATGCTGGGCGTTAGCCTCGTACCTGAGACAACGGTGCAGTCCGTCCCTAACGCGACTTCGTCACCACCCGTCGATCAAGAGGTACCGTCCGTTTCTTGTTCCATGCCTTTAAGATCTAGCTGCGACCCACCAAGCGACCTCGCTTCGGTGGACGCTTTCGTAAAGGCGTGTCCAAACCCTCCGGGGTACCATATGCGGTCACCCTGGGACCGGCTGACGACCGTCTCGACCTATGGGCTTCTGGGTTCCGAGGAAGATGACGAGCCCGACTCTGGTTGGGATTTCTCTGGGCTCGATAACCCCAGTGCCATGCGGGACTTCATGACCGCATGTGACTACTGCCTCTCCGATTGCTCCGATAGCAGCCACAGCCTCGGCGACGAGGACTGTGGCCCAAGTCGTGAATGCTTCCACGTCGATCTAGGGGGTCTCGACGAAGGCAACCATCTTGGTATGCCGGAGGACGGTGATCCCCCTAGGCCTGCGCTTCGTGTTGACATCCTTCGGGAGCTAGCTGTGGTCCCAGTCCCTGCGGGGGGTCAGGACGCACAGCTCGAGCAAATCCGTGAGGTACAGGCCAGGCTCGACGAGGAAGCAGGACAACTTGTGCAGCTTCGGCAAAATATCGGGCAGGAGTGGGTAGGTCGAGCACCGGCCGGAGAAGCGCGTCACATGGCCCAGGACGTCCAGCACCACATCACCGATGATGCCAGGGCAAGCCTGCCTCCGGCCTCCAGCGGGGTCGGTCAGAACCTGGCAGCAGCAGCGATGCTACTCCGAGCGATGCTGGAACCGTCCACCACCGAGGGGCGGCATATCCAGGGAGAGCTCAAGAATCTCCTGGAAGATGTCGCGGTCCGACGGGCCGAAAGCTCTGCCTCCCGAAGGCAGGGGTACCCCCGGAGCATCGCGCCGCGACTTCCCGGTTCATGCGGGAAGCCTCGGTCCACACTGGGCACACGCGGAACACCGCGCCTGCGACCCCGGGTCGCCTCGGCGACGAGCACCACCGCCGCGACCGTCGAGCCCACCTCGACGAGAAGGTGCACCGAGGCTACCACCTCAGGCGTGGGGGACGCTACGACAGCGAGGAGGATCGGAGCCCCTCGCCCAAACCACCCGGTCTGCGGGCTTTCAGCCGGGCCATACGACGGGCGCCGTTCCCGACCCGGTTCTGAACCCCGACTACCATCACCAAGTACTCGGGGGAGTCAAAGCCAGAGCTGTGGCTCGCGGACTACCGGCTGGCCTGCCAGCTGGGTGGCACGGATGATGACAACCTCATCATCCGCAACCTTCCCCTGTTCCTCTCCGACGCTGCCCGAGCCTGGCTGGAGCATCTGCCTCCTGCGCAGATCTCCAACTGGGACGACCTGGTCAAAGCCTTCGCTGACAACTTCCAGGGCACATACGTGCGCCGTGGGAACTCCTGGGATCTCCGAAGCTGCCGCCAGCAGCCGGGAGAATCCCTCCGGGACTACATCTAGCGATTTTCGAAGCAGCGTACCGAGCTGCCCAACATCACCGACTCGGATGTCATCGGCGCGTTCCTCGCCGGCACCACCTGCCGCGACCTGGTGAGCAAGCTGGGTCGCAAGACTCCCACCAGGGCAAGCGAGCTGATGGACATCACCACCAAGTTCGCCTCTGGGCAAGAGGCGGTCGAGGCCATCTTCCGGAAGGACAAGCATCCTCAGGGGCGCCAGCCGGAAGACGTCCCCGAGGCGTCCGCTCAGCGCAGCGCGAAGAAGAAGGGCAAGAAGAAGTCGCAAGCGAAACGCGACACCGCCGACGTGGACCTTGTCACCGCTGCCGAGCACAGGGACCCTCGGAAGCCTCCCAGAGGCGTCAACCTGTTCGACAAGATGCTCAAGGAGTCGTGCCCCTATCATCAGGGTCCCGTCAAGCACACCCTTGAAGAGTGCGTCATGCTTCGGCGCTACTTCCACAGGGACGGGCCACCGACGGAAGGTGGCCGAGCCCCCAACAACGACAAGAAGGAGGATCACAAGGCAAAGGAGTTCCCCGAGGTCCACGACTGCTTCATGATCTACGACGGGCTAGTGGCGAACGCCTTGGCTCGACACCGCAAGCAAGAGCGCCGAGAGGTCTGCTCGGTAAAGGTGGCGGCGCCAGTCTACCTAGACCGATCCGACAAGCCCATCACCTTCGACCAGGGCGACCACCCCGACCGCGTGCCGAGCCCAGGGAAGTACCTGCTCATTGTCAATCCCGTCATCGGCAACATCAGGCTTACCAAGGTCCTCATGGACGGAGGCAGCAGCCTCAACATCATCTACGCTGAGACCCTCGGGCTCCTGCAGATCGATCTGTCCTCGATCCTGGCCGGCGCGGCGCCTTTTCACGGGATCATCCCCGGGAAACACGTCCAACCCCTTGGGCAACTCGATCTGCCCGTCTGCTTTGGGACTCCCTCCAACTTCCGAAAGGAAACCCTCACGTTCGAGGTGGTCGGGTTCCGAGGAACCTACCACGCGGTGCTGGGGAGGCCATGCTACGCCAAGTTCATGGCCGTCCCCAACTACACCTACCTCAAGCTCAAGATGCCGGGCCCCAACGGGGTCATCACCGTCGGCTCCACGTACCGACACGCGTACAAATGCGACGTGGAGTGCGTGGAGTACGCCGAGGCCCTTGCCGAATCCGAGGCCCTCATCGCCGACCTGGAGAGCCTCTCCAAGGAGGCACCAGATGCGAAGGGCCATGCCGGCAACTTCGAGCCAGCGGAGACGGTCAAATATGTCCCTCTCGACCCCAGCAACGACGCCTCCAAGCAGATACGGATCGGCTCCAAGCTTGACCCCAAATAGGAAGCAGTGCTCATCGACTTTCTCCGTGCGAACGCCGAAGTTTTTGCGTGGAGTCCCTCGGACATGCCTGGCATACCGAGGGATGTCGTCGAGCACTCGCTAGATATCCGAGCTGGAGCCCGACCCGTGAAGTAGCCTCTGCACCGATTCGATGAAGAAAAGCGCAGAGCCATAGGCGAGGAGATCCACAAGCTGATGGCTGCAGGGTTCATCAAAGAGGTATTCCATCCCGAATGGCTTGCCAACCCTGTGCTTGTGAGAAAGAAAGGAGGGAAATGGCAGATGTGTGTAGACTACACTGGTCTAAACAAAGCATGTCCGAAGGTTCCCTACCCTCTGCCTCGCATCGATCAAATCGTGGATTCCACTGCTGTGTGCGAAACCCTGTCTTTCCTCGATGCCTACTCAGGGTATCATCAAATCAGGATGAAAGAGTCCGACCAGCTCGCGACTTCTTTCATCACACCTTTTGGCATGTACTGCTACGTTACTATGCCATTCGGTTTGAGGAATGCGGGTGCGACATACCAAAGGTGTATGAACCACGTGTTTGGAGAGCACATTGGTCGAACGGTCGAGGCTTACGTCGATGACATCGTAGTCAATACGAGGAAAGCCTCCGACCTCCTCTCCGACCTTGAAACGACATTCCGGTGTCTCAAGGCGAAAGGCGTAAAACTCAATCCCGAGAAGTGTGTCTTCGGAGTCCCCCGAGGCATGCTCTTGGGGTTCATCATCTCCGAGCGGGGCATCGAGGCCAACCTGGAGAAAATCGCGGCCATCACCAACATGGGCCACATCCAGAACTTGAAAGGAATACAGAGGGTCATGGGATGTCTTCCGGCCCTGAGTCGTTTCATCTCGCGCCTCGGCGAAAGAGGCCTACCTCTGTACCGCCTCTTGAGGAAGACCGAGCGCTTCACTTGGACCCCCGAGGCCGAGGAAGCCCTCAGGAACCTAAAAGCGCTCCTTACCAGCGCGCCCATCCTAGTGCCCCTCGCTGCCGGAGAAGCCCTCTTGATCTACGTCGCCGCTACCACTCAGGTGGTCAGCGCCGCGATCGTGGTTGAGAGACGAGAAGAGGGGCATGCATTGCCCGTCCAGAGGCCGGTCTACTTCATCAGTGAAGTACTGTCTGAGACCAAAATCCGCTACCCGCAAATCCAAAAGCTACTGTACGCGGTAATTCTGACGCGGCGAAAGTTGTGACACTACTTCGAGTCTCATCTGGTGACTGTGGTGTCATCCTTCCCCCTGGGGGAGATCATCCAGTGCCGGGAGGCCTCGGGTATGATTGCAAAGTGGGCGGTGGAGATCATTGGCGATACAATCTCGTTTGCCCCTCGGAAGGCCATCAAGTCCCAAGTCTTGGCGGACTTTGTGGCTGAATGGGTCGACACCCAGCTTCCAGCGGCTCCGATCCAGCCGGAACTCTGGACCATGTTTTTTGATGGGTCGCTGATGAAAACAGGAGCGGGCGCGGGCCTGCTCTTCAGCTCACCCCTCGGGAAGCACCTCCGCTACGTGTTGCACATCCATTTCCCGGCGTCCAACAATGTGGCCGAGTACGAGGCTCTGGTTAACGGGTTGCGCATCGCCATCGAGCTAGGGGTCCGACGCCTTGACGCTCGTGGCGACTCGCAGCTTGTCATCGACCAAGTCATGAAGAACTCCCATTGTCGCGACCCGAAGATGGAAGCCTACTGCGATGAGGTTCGGCGCCTGGAGGACAAGTTCTACGGGCTCGAGCTCAACCACATCGCCCGACGATACAACGACACTGCGGACGAGCTGGCTAAGATAGCCTCGAGGCGAACAACGGTTCCCCCGGATGTCTTCTCCCGAGACCTACATCAACCCTCAGTCAAGACCGATGGCACGCCCGAGCCCGAGAAGGTCTCGGCCCTGCCCGAGGTGCCCTCCGCTCAGCCCGAGGCACCCTCGGCCCCCGAGGGTGAGGCTCTGCGCGTCGAGGAAGAGCGGAACAGGGTCCCGCCTAATCGAGACTGGCAGACCCCATACCTGCAATATCTCCACCGAGGAGAGCTGCCCCTCGATCGAGCCGAAGCTCGGCGACTGGCGCGGCGCGCCAAGTCGTTCGTCTTGCTAGGGGACGGGAAGGAGCTCTACCACCACAGCAAATCAGGCATCATCCATCGATGCATATCTATCACCGAAGGTCAGGAGTTATTACAAGAAATACACTCGGGGGCTTGCGGTCACCACGCAGCACCTCGAGCCCTCGTTGGGAATGCCTTCCGACAGGGTTTTTACTGGCCAACCGCGGTGGCCGACGCCACTAGGATTGTACGCACCTGCCAAGGGTGTCAATTCTACGCGAAGCAGACCCACCTGCCCGCTCAGGCTCTGCAGACAATACCCATCACCTGGCCGTTTGTTGTGTGGGGTCTGTACCTCGTCGGTCCCTTGCAGAAGGCATGTGGCGGAACCACCCGAATTTTTCTAGCTTAAGTGCCTAAGTCACGCCTCAAGGGCCGTAACACACTTAAATCGGAATAACCCGTCAGTCCCTCAGATCTAGTCTGATAGAGCCACTTAACCAGGATCAAATTCCACAATCTCACTCGAAGGTGAGTCACAGAAGAAATACAATAAAACAGGAAACCTCAAATTAAGTACTGAGTTATTACATAAATCGGAGTTTTTGCGTAGCAAATAAGAGTTCACAAAATAATGTGCAGCGGATAATCGATGTCGTCGGTATCGAGGAATTGGGCAAGGCCTAGCCCACTATTCCTCATGCTCCTCTCCTGCCGGAGCAACATTCCACTCGACCGTCCAACCCGGTGGCAGGGTGGTAGGCCAAGTCACACCATCGACCATTTCCTGAATGGTACCTGCAAAAATTATGCCACAAGCAAGGCTGAGTATACTAATACTCAGCTAGACTTAACCGGTGTGAGGAGTCTACTCCTCTACCTCTAGACTATGCAGCTGTTTGGCTGAGGGGTTTGGTTTGCCAAAAGCACTAGCCGTTTCTAAAATCAATTTTTAGCTTTTCAGATTCTATCATCATTAGCTTAGCTAGATTTGCTCCTTCTAAGCATACATGGTGACAAGCATTTAGTTCAATCAACAAATTATCTCATGTAACCTCATTTCTCTTCTTACTCGATGCAGTACAAGGGGTCAAGCAGTCTCATTAGCTGCGAGAAGTAGATGATTCGAATCGAGTTTTAACCTTGCAAGGTAAACCTAAACACACGGCATGTCAGGGTACTCCGACCCCACACATGACAACCGTCCCCATTGATTCCCCGTTCGCGTCCAGGCCTCACCGCCTTGGCATACAATGCTCCACTGACCCCGGCTGCCGCCGTGCAGTGACCGCACTTGTACCCACCATAGCTAGCATGGGAGACCCAGTCTCAGGTCGCATGAGGGATAAAGTCCACGCCCGGCTTCACTTAGGTACTAGGTTTACCGGTTACCATTTTTCCCGGCATGTGCTTAGTACGTTCAAAAGCTTGACTCAGGTATCCACACATTAATCCTTAATTCCTTTTTCTCGTCTCATGGACAAGGCATCCTCCCTGGATCCAAGTCCATAGACCAACATAGATCCCGTTATCAAGATGAATACAATCAATTCCTGACCTCGCGCGAGTGCTAGAAAAATCACTCGACTTCTACCGAGATCCTGATTAGCAAGCAGCTACTCGACCTAGCGTACTAGTATTCATCTCAAAAAGGAATCCTAAGTTCATGCAATTAGAGGTTTCAAGCAACTCCTACACTTAAGTGAACATTACAATCCTACAAGAATTAAGTGCAGTAAAGTAGCATATAATAATACGGTTATGCATAAAACTGGGGCTTGCCTTCAATTGCTGGGGCTGCGGGGAGATCCTCAATAGCAGCCTCTGAAGCCTGCCCCTGGTCCTCCTCTTGGACAGGTCCTTGCTCGGGGATGAGCACGTACTCTCCATCGGCAAGATTACAATCTAATAAATGCAAAGCGTAAGATATATGCATGATATGATAGGTGCTTTAGAATTTATAACTTTTGACTATGTATGACCTACTTGAGTTAGACAAGTTAACTTCACTTATGTAAGACCCGTGGGTGGTATACTTGGTAAATTGGGTCAAACTTAGCTAAGGTAAGTGGCAGATTTATTTTTGGGGTTCCACTGAATTTCTTTTAAGTTTTAGTGAGAGTTGATAAGTACTCAAGTTAGACTTATTGGGGTGGGGTTTATTTCTTCTTTCCTTTTCTTTTATTCTCCTAAAGATTTTGGAGTGGGTTTGAACTACAAGTTGCTTTTATAAAATTCTAAAAATTCTGCAAAAATTACAGTGGCTTGGTACTGGCGTATGTTTCTCTGTCTCAAAATTTGGGGATCAGAAAGTGAATGGTTTTCTCTGGACAAAATTATTAAATTCTAGGGCAGAAGGGGTGCTTTGAACTACAACTATTATTTAACAGTGGGTAATTCTCTAAAACTTATTTTTGCTGGATTTTAGGTGTTATAACATGACTTGATACAAATTTCTAGTCATTAATACCTTTTAATTATTTTTCTATGGTTTTCTCAAGTTTCTAGCCAAATAGGTGCTTTCTACTACCACTATATTTGGAAAATATCAAACAACAGAGTTCTTATTTTTCTTGGTTATTATTTTGTGCAAGAGCAATCATTCTGAAGTTTGGCATCTTTTTGCTTAAGGGAAAGGGGTGGTATGCATTATTTGAATTAAGTGGCATTTTTCTTAAATCATTAGCAATAGGTATGAGTTTGCTCCTTTTTCATGGGTTTGCATTTTTCTCTGGTAGCTTATCTCATTATGGACTTAGCTAATTTTTGGTTGCCCATTATCACATCATTAGAGGTTGTTCATGATTTATTTGGAAAATACCTCATTAGCATTGTATATTTATTTTCCTTACTTAAAATATTGGGCTGAGGTGTCCTTTATTTTTGTAGTGGGGCTCTGATGGTTTTAAGTCCACTGGATTTTTATTACTCATTTTGGTTATAGTTTTGTAACTCTAATAATTGATTCTCAGTCCAAATAAGGCTAAATAAAACATTTTAATTTAAAACTGATCTGAACTAATGGTCTTTGTATTTTTCCTAGGTTCTCTATTACATAAGCAAACTAGGAAAAATAATTTTAATTACTGTTCATTAATTTCTAATGCCTTTCTGATTTTTCCTAAGTTTTGGGCAAAATAGCTTTAATTGAATATCTACATCATATTTTCCAATGCTGGGGTTCCTACTATTTTTAAACAGTGTCTAAATGAGGTTTGAACATCTACAAATTTTCTTAAGTTCAGCACAGAAGAAAAACTAATTTTCCTTAATTAAACAAGGTTTGTGGGTTTCTGTTTTTAATTTTAAACTCAAAAATTCAGAACAGAAAGCATAGGGTTCATCATTTTTAAATTATAGTTCATAATATTTAGGAGCTAGCAAAATTAGTTTGACAACTTTTTATTAAAAATTCATCAAGTTATGGGTTTTCTAAGTTCTCTAGTCATTTTAAAAAGATTAACAGAATTGATTAAATGGAAAAGCACTTTGCACTGGGGTCCCTGGCGGGTTTTTAAGTTTTCTTCGCGGATTAGTCCTTAGGCTACTATTCACATGGGTCGCTGACGTTACAGAAAACCCCTCGAGTTCTACAAATCCTAACCCGAGGTCCTTCTTCTAACTTAAACAGTAACCGCGGCGGAAGAAAGGGCGGAGGGGCGTACCGGCGGCGAGATTGCTCCGGTGAAGTGGTCGAGGACGTAGGGGAGGTCTCGGGGATCACAACGGGTGCGGGTCGCCGTCGGGGATGGCCGGAGTCGGTCGGTCCACGCGCACAGGCGGGGATGCTCGTCGGTGGCGAGATAGTTCAATTGGACGGGTCAGAGAGGTTCACGGGGTGTCAGAGAAGATATGGGTGCAAGGAATTGGACGGAGACTCACCGGTGAGCTCTGTCCACGCGCGGCGGCGAAAGACCGAAGTCCGGTGAGGTCGATCTCGGGCCTCCGGTGAAGTTCGGCCTAGTCCGAGGGCTTGGCAAGCTTCACGGGCTACTGGCGGAGCTAGCCGAAGCACTGGCTCGACTTGGGGGTGGATGGAGTGGGCTGGCCACGGTGGCCGAAGCTCTGGCGGCAATGGCAGGCGGAATTGAGCTCGCCGGAGCTAAGGAGAGGGGGCTGGCCGGTGAAGGTGAGCGCGGGGTGAAGTGGGGCGCGCCTGGGGAGGCTTTATAGGCACGGTGCGGTGCACGGGCGGTCGTGGACCGGCGAGCGCGCGCGGGCGTGCACTAGGAGGCGCGGTGCGCGAACGGGCGTGAACCGGAGGTGTCAGCCATGGTCGAACACGTGTGCCCGTTGCCTCTGCCCATGTTCAAGCACTGGTTGGGTGCAAATCTTCGCGAATTTGGGCAAGATCGCTGTGAAGGATTTGTTCACCTGACCATGCTTTGTCTTTTGTGTATGGACGTCGCGTGGTTTTAGGCTAGGGACAGGGAGTTGTAGCGTCACCAAGGTGCCAGTGTCAGAACGTCTGGTCCCGAGGTCAAACTGCGCCAAAACCGTGTCAAATGAATTTGGTTTGAGTTCAAACTTTTCCAGGACGTGTTCAAGGGAATTTGGCACAACTTTGATATTTGGATCTTCTAGTTTTGAGTTTCGAAAAACAGAGAACGCAGTTGATCTTTGGAAAGAGGTCTGAATTTCAAAAATTCAGAAATCTAAATTTCTCCAAGGGTTCATGGTTCAAGGGCTGATTTGGGAATTTATTTGAGTTATTTTGGCTAAGCTTTCTCAACCTTTCTTGTTGCTTATTAAATATACTTTAATTTTTATAATTGGCTCAAGTCATAATTTTAAATTTTTCATACCCTTTTCCTTGTTTTCTTGAATTTTGCTCATGGGGCTTACTTAGGGTTTTTATTAGGGTTACACATTCTTACCTTTTTGAAAGACCCATTTGCTTTGATCATGATACTTTTAAGTATATGATTGGTGAATTCTTTATTCCTAAGTTAATTTGATGCTCATGCTTACTTTGGTTCACATACAATAATGGTTCTTGGTTTGGCATTTGTAAGAGAAACCCTAGGTGACACTGGGGTGTCACAGCCTTCCCCCCTTAAAGGAATCTCGTCCCGAGATTTGGGCCAGAGTCCTCCCAGGGTGAAGCGAAGGGTGAGACTTATAGGAAATGGGTGATTATTGTTATTATTAAGGTAAAACTGCTCTTCGAATGTCATTCTCTTTGCAACTTCAGAAGGAAGTCCTTTTTAAGTTTTACTTCATAGTTACTTCATTCTGAATTAAGATCATATTTTTGAAAATTAGATTCGAAGGGCAGGAGGAGGGGTTGGGTGTGATTACGTACCAGCTTCCTTAGGTAGGCAATCGGGGAAGTTGGATCTCAAGAATTCCTCGGTTTCCCAAGTAGCTTCCTCCTCTGAGTGATTACTCCACTGGACCTTGTACATCTTGATCGATTTAGCCCGAGTTGATCTTTCTTTGCAATCCAGAATATTGGAGGGGTACTCTTGGTACGATAGATCTGGCTCTATCACCAATTCTGGCTCTGCTATGATCTCGGTCGGCAATCGAACACACTTCTTCAGCTGAGATACATGGAAAACACTGTGAATGGCAGACATCTTTGAAGGTAACTTCAGCTTGTATGCCACGGGTCCACATGCTTCTATGATCTCATAAGGTCCAATGTAACGAGGGGCTAGCTTGCCTTTGATCCCAAACCTCTGCACTCCCTTGGTGGGTGATACCTTGAGGTATACAAAACTTCCCACCTCGAACTGGAGAGGTTTCCTTCTTCTATCATGGTAACTCTTCTGCCTGGCCTGAGCAGCTTCTAGATTCTTCCTGATTAGTTTGACCTTCCTTTCGGCTTCAGTCACTAAGTCAGGTCCAAAAACTTCTCTTTCCCCAGGTTGAGACCAATTGAGTGGTGTCCTACACCTTCTTCCATAGAGAGCTTCAAAAGGTGCCATCCTTAGGCTGGATTGATAACTATTGTTATAAGCAAACTCTGCCAAGGAGAGGTGCTTATCCCAGTTCTTGCCACAATCGATTGCACAAGCTCTCAGCATATCCTCCAGGATTTGGTTTACCCTTTCTGTCTGACCATCAGTCTGTGGGTGGTAAGCTGAACTTCTAATTAGCTTGGTTCCCAAAGACTCTTGCAATTGTTCCCAAAATCTGGCAACAAATTGGGCTCCTCGGTCAGAAACAATGGTCCGAGGTAATCCGTGCAAACACACGATCCGGTCAATATACAATTCTGCATACTTCTGAGCCTTATCAGTGGTGTGCACAGGAAGAAAATGTGCCACTTTCGTCAATCGGTCCACAATAACCCAAATCGAATCATGACGAGAGGTGTTGGGCAGACCCACAATGAAATCCATGCTGATGTCATCCCACTTCCACGAAGGTATGGACAGGGGTTGCAAAGCTCCAGCTGACTTCAAGTGGCTTGCCTTTATCCTCTGACAGGTGTCACATTCTGATACATACTGGGCTATCTCCCTCTTCATTCTGGTCCACCAGTACAAAGGCTTCAGATCATGGTACATCTTGGTGCTTCCCGGATGCATAGAGAATTTGGAGAGATGAGCCTCATCCTTGAGGTCCTGATCCTTAGGAATTACCAATCTGCTTTTGAACCATAACACACCTTTTTCATCCTGGCGGAAACAATTATACTTCTCAACCTTCTGATGGAGATTCTTCTTGATAATTTGCACTCCCTTGTCACTGAGCTGGGTCATGATAATCTGGTCTTGCAAAGCTGGCTCAACAGAAATGTGAGACAAAGAACCAGAAGGAATCACTTCAATTTGCATCTTGCTCAACTCATCACACAAGGTGTTAATGCGAGAATCCATCAGAATACAATTGCATTGCAACTTCCGACTCAAGGCATCTGCTACCACATTAGCTTTTCCTGGGTGATAATGTACCTCCAGGTCAGAATCCTTGATCAGCTCTAGCCATCTTCTCTGCCTCATGTTGAGATCAGCCTGAGTAAAGATGTACTTAAGGCTCTTATGATCAGTGAAGATGTTGCAGTGGGTTCCCATCAGATAATGCCTCCACATCTTTAATGCATGAACCACTGCTGCTAACTCGAGGTCATGAGTGGGATAGTTTTGCTCATGAGGCCTGAGTGCTCTTGAGGCATAAGCGATGACTCGGTTGTCTTGCATTAAGACACAACCTAGCCCGGTGCCAGAGGCATCGCAATACACATCAAAAGGCTTGCTGCTGTCGGGTTGCGCCAATACTGGTGTTGTGGTCAGATGCTGCCTTAATGCATGGAAGGCATCTTCGCACTTCTGACTCCAAACAAATTTGACTTCTTTCTTCAGCAACTCAGTTATAGGCTTCGCAATTCGAGAGAAGTCCGGAATAAATCTTCGGTAATAACCAGCTAATCCCAGAAAACTTCGAATCTGGCGAACAGTTGTTGGTGGCTTCCAGTTCATCACCTCTTGCACTTAATCAGGATCAACAGCTATTCCAGCCTGAGAGATAGTGTGACCCAAGAATTTGATTTCCTTTAGCCAAAAATAACATTTGGATAACTTGGCATAAAGGTGGTGCTCTCGCAGACGTTGAAGCACTACATGCAAATGCTCGGCATGTTCTTCTTCGTTCTTTGAGTACACTAGAATATCATCAATGAAAACCACCACGAACTTGTCCAATTCTGGCATGAAAACAGAATTCATCAGATACATGAAATATGCTGGTGCATTTGTCAGCCCGAATGACATCACCAAGAATTCATATAGCCCATATCTGGTTGAGAATGCCGTCTTCAGAATATCACTTGCTCGTATCTTGATCTGATGGTAGCCAGAGCAAAGGTCTATCTTGGAAAACACCTTGGCCCCGACCAACTGGTCAAAAAGAACATCAATACGAGGCAAAGGATACTTGTTCTTGATAGTTACCGCATTAAGAGGGCGGTAATCTATACACAGCCTCAAGCTTTCATCCTTCTTCTTCACAAACAGTGCTGGACATCCCCAAGGCGAAGTGCTTGGGCGAATAAATCCCTTATCCAGCAGCTCTTGCAATTGCTTCTTCAACTCTGCCAACTCAGCGGGTGGCATTCGGTAGGGCCTCTTGGAAATTGGGGTCGTTCTCGGTTGCAACTCGATGGCGAATTCAATATCCCGGTCTGGTGGCATTCCTGGCAATTCATCAGGGAAGACATCTGCATAATCGTAGACCACTGGGATCTTCTTCAGAGGTAACTCCATCATAGAGATAGCACATGACTGAGTAGAACCTTGACTGGGCAGAATTAAGGTGAAGTTCCCGCAGAACGGAGAATTAACTTCCACGGTACGGCTGGCTACATCAAGCACAACTTGGTGCAAGGTCATCCAATTTGCTCCTAGGATAATGTCCACATTTTCCAATCCCAACACAAGAAGAGTGGTTTTGATAATGTGGCTTCCTAGTTGAATAGGCACACTTTGGTTTAATTGATTAGTTGCAATTTTACCCCCAGGTGTGACTATCATGAATGACCCTTTAGAGTGAGAGAATGGCAGTTCACATTTAGCACTGAACTTTTGGCTAATGAAACTATGAGATGCACCAGAATCAAACAGAATTAAAGCAGGTTGATTATAAACTGAAAAGATACCGGTCATGATAGGAGCTCCTTCAGGTACTTCCTCCAGAGTAGTGAAGTTGAGCTTCCCTTGCCTAACTTGCACCTTCTGCTTTCTTCCCTTGTCTTGATTTGGTGCTGGCATCTGCCTCTGCTGGTTCCTAGGACAATTCTTGGCATAGTGGCCCACATTGCCACAAGTGAAGCACTTGTTCCCATTGCCCTGGCGGAACTGCTGCTGGTGCGGAGGCTGATTGTTCCTTGGGGCGGGAGCTGGAAAGCGGTTGGGTGCTGGCTGCTGCTGCTGCTGAGGTGGCCTGATCACCCATCTGCCTGCCTGCTGCTGAAAACCCCTGCTCTGATTGTGAGAAACAATCCAAAACCTCTGAGCCTGAGCGGATGGTGCTGCCATTGGTGCCTTTCTCTTCTTCTCTGCCCGGTGAGCAACAATACAATTCTCCTGGGAGATGGCCATATTGACCAACTCATTGAAGCTATCCGCCCGGACAGTGTTGAGTCGTTCCCGCAGCTTGGTATTGAGACCCCTGCGGAAGCGATCTCTTTTCTTTTCATCAGAATCAGCATGATCCCTTGCATACTGGCATAAGTCGTTGAAGGCTTGCACATACTACAGTACCGTGCGGGTTCCTTGATTAAGGGCCAGAAATTCATTCAACTTCCGATCAAGAATGCCAGCTGGGATGTGGTGTCCTCTGAAGGCAGTCTTGAATTCCTCCCAAGATACTTCACGGTCAGCGGGGAGCATAGCACGGAAGTGGTCCCACCAAGTCCGAGCAGGGCCGCGGAGCTGTTGTGCGGCGAAACGAGCCTTGGCCTCATCAGGGCAGTCTCCCGTGAGGAGGGGAAACTTGGACTCGACAACGCGAAGCCATACGTCGGCGTCCAACGGATCCTCTGCCTTGGTGAACAGGGGTGGCTGCGTGCTCAGAAACTCTTGGTAAGTTGCCATAGCCGGAGGTCGCTGATGCTGGCCTCCACCATGCTGCTGAGGGTGGGGCTGGCGCTGCAAGAGCTGTCGCAGAATCTCATTCTGCTGGGCCATCAGCTCCTGCACTGTGGGAGCTGGGGGAGGTGGCGGGGGAACCTGCTCATTATGCCCGCGACGCTGCCTAGCTGCCATCTGAAAACAGAGATTGTCGCCATTGTTATCCCAACTCATAGTTCGAACGACAAGATATCATCTCATATGGAAGGAAAAATGCCATAATCATAATATTAGGTTCGAAATGAAGATAACATGGTGACAAATATCCCATAGATTTCAAAAGTTCACAGGGTTACATCAATCAGGGGAAAGTACCCATAAGCCTAGTCCAAAATCTGATATTACTAAGCTCGCATAGGTTTCTATCCGCCTAAAAGTGTCGAAGTGACTGCTTAACCCTGAGCGGTGGAAGCGACACTGGATACGAGTGAAGGAGGCATCGCGGAGGTAGTCCCATTGGCACCAGGGGCTGGTCCTAGCTCCTTGGGAGCCTCTTCTCCCTCGCTTACTGCTTCATTGGCCTCCATCTCCAGGTGGTGCATGTCCAAGTGGTCATTTGCTTCTTCGAGTTCCCTCTGCACATCGTGAAGCTGGTTCTCCAAGACATCAATAGTGTTGTCTCGGATCTCCACCTGCTGCTCCAGGGTGGCAATGCGCTGGCTCAGCCTCTCCACCTGCAGATCCTTCTCTACCAACTCGGTGGATAGATCGACCACAAATTCTTTTCGGCTATCGAGAGTGAGCTTGGCAGTTTGAGCGGTGTTGGCAAGGAGTGCCATAGCATCGCTCTGAAGGGCCTGAAGGCGGTACAGCGCACTCATGCACTGAACGGTGACCCTCCTAACCAAGTCAGGATACATCGCCCACACATCCTTCACATGGCTCACGCGGTTACACCACATGGGATCATCTTTCTTCTCAGCAGGGAAGAGTCCCAAGGGGTGCATCACCATCTCTAGGGGATGGTAGCCACAGAAAGTCGTCAGAGTCTTCATGGCTACCGCTTCAACGGTGTCGTCCGTCCTGAGTCCAATCGTCTCAGAGTCAAGAGAACGCCAACCCGGCTGAAGGGGATGAGCCTCCAAAGTCAGCCAGACCCGACAACGAGGTACCTGATGCTCCACATACAACTGCACCGTGTACAAAGGGGCGTAGGGTAACCGGCGGAGTTAAGCACTTCCCACAAGATGGAAGGAAAACCATCGCGAGAAAGGAAGTCAGAACTGAAACGAGAGTCTCCTCCACTGGCGGGGGTGGGTGAATTCATCTGCGGAAGGGAATCAAAGGTAAAGATTATGGTGGAAGGAAAAAGAAAAAGAGAGCCCGGATGGTTTAAAAGAAAGTGGGTTAACTCAAATTTTAATTCCTCTTTGTGTTTTATAATGCATGCATGCTGGAAGAAACGTTGCCTCTCAAAAGAAAATAGGGTGCTTTTAGGGCATCCATAAAAATATAAGTACTGGCCCACGGGGCCTAGTTAATTAGCCACCTATTTCTCCCTCTATGCCTAAGGCCTTTCGTCCTAGGTCTAGCGATCTAGTCCTGACGATCTGTAGTAGTTTCTAGGCAAGTTTTAGATTTTGAAAATTGGTATTCATGGTTTATTGTCCTTCTCTGTGGTGGAATTTGCTCCGATACCAGCTGTGGCGGAACCACCTGAATTATTCCAGCTTAAGTGCCTAAGTCACGCCTCAGGGGCCGTAACACACTTAAATCGGAATAACCCGTTAGTCCCTCAGATCTAGTCTGATAGAGCCACTTAACCAGGATCAAATTCCACAATCTCACTCGAAGGTGAGTCACAGAAGAAATACAATAAAACAGGAAACCTCAAATTAAGTACTGAGTTATTACATAAATTGGAGTTTTGCGTAGCAAATAAGAGTTCACAAAATAAAGTGCAGCGGATAATCGATGTCGTCGGTATCGAGGAATTGGGCAAGGCCTAGCCTACTATTCCTCGTGCTCCTCTCCTGCCGGAGCAACATTCCACTCGACCGTCCAACCTGGTGGCAGGGTGGTAGGCCAAGTCACACCATCGACCATTTCCTGAATGGTACCTGCAAAAATTATGCCACAAGCAAGGCTGAGTATACTAATACTCAGCTAGACTTAACCGGTGTGAGGAGTCTACTCCTCTACCTCTAGACTATGCAGCTGTTTGGCTGAGGGGTTTGGTTTACCAAAAGCACTAGCCGTTTCTAAAATCAATTTTTAGCTTTTCAGATTCTATCATCATTAGCTTAGCTAGATTTGCTCCTTCTAAGCATACATGGTGACAAGCATTTAGTTCAATCAACAAATTATCTCATGTAACCTCATTTCTCTTCTTACTCGATGCAGTACAAGGGGTCAAGCAGTCTCATTAGCTACGAGAAGCAGACGATTCGAATCGAGTTTTAACCTTGCAAGGTAAACCTAAACACACGGCATGTCAGGGTACTCCGACCCCACACATGACAACCGTCCCCATCGATTCCCCGTTCGCGTCCAGGCCTCACCGCCTTGGCATACAATGCTCCACTGACCCCGGCTGCCACCGTGCAGTGACCGCACTTGTACCCACCATAGCTAGCATGGGAGACCCAGTCTCAGGTCGCATGAGGGATAAAGTCCGCGCCCGACTTCACTCAGGTACTAGGTTTACCGGTTACCATTTTTCCCGGCATGTGCTTAGTACGTTCAAAAGCTTGACTCAGGTATCCACACATTAATCCTTAATTCCTTTTTCCCGTCTCATGGACAAGGCATCCTCCCTGAATCCAAGTCTATAGACCAACATAGATCCGGTTATCAAGATGAATACAATCAATTCCTGACCTCGCGCGAGTGCTAGAAAAATCACTCGACTTCTATCGAGATCCTGATTAGCAAGCAGCTACTCGACCTAGCATACTAGTATTCATCTCAAAAAGAAATCCTAAGTTCATGCAACTAGAGGTTTCAAGCAACTCCTACATTTAAGTGCACATTACAATCCTACAAGCATTAAGTGTAGTAAAGTAGCATATAATAATATGGTTATGCATAAAACCGGGGCTTGCCTTAAATTGCTGGGGCTGCGGGGAGATCCTCAATAGCAGCCTCTGAAGCCTGCTCCTGGTCCTCCTCTTGGACAGGTCCTTGCTCGGGGATGAGCACTGTCGGCGTTTCGAGACCGGGGGGTCCCTGGACCGACGAGTGAAAATGGCGCCGCGTGCCCCAGCCCAGATGGGTCGGCGCGAGACGGAGCGCGAAGGGGGGAAAAAAAGGCAGCCGGAGCGAGAGAGAGAGGTGGAAATCCCGCGGCCTTCATGTTTGTCCCGCGCCCAGGTCGGGTGCGCTTACAGTAGGGGGTTACAAGCGTCCACGCGGGAGAGGGAGCGAGCGGCCTCACGCGAGCGCCTGTCCCGTCCTCTTCCCCGCGAGGCCAACCCTCTATAAGAGGGCCCTGGTCCTTCCTTTTATAGGCGCAAGGAGAGAATCCAGGTGTACAATGGGGGTGTAGCAGAGTGCTAACGTGTCTAGCGGAGGAGAGCTAGCGCCCTAAGTGCATGCCATCGTGGCAGCCGGAGAGGTTTTGGCACCCAGTTCGTGTGGTGTCGTGGCCGTCGGAGGAGCGCTGGAGCCTGGCGGAAGGACAGCTGTCGGGGCTGTTGAGTCCTTGCTGACGTCCTCTTGCTTCCGTAAGGGGGCTGAGAGCCGCCATCGTCATAGAGCGTGCGGGGTGCCATCATTACTTGTCTGGCGGAGCGAGCCAGATGGGACGCCGGTCTTATTCCCCGTAGCCTGAGTCAGCTCGGGGTAGGGTAATGATGGCACCTCTTGTTGACGAGGTCGGTCCGCGCCCTAGGTTGGGCGATGTGGAGGCTCCTCCGAGGTCGAGGTCGAGTCTGTCTTCCGTGGCTGAGGTCGAGTCCGAGCCCCTGGGTCAGGCGAGGCGGAGACCGTTGGCTAAAGCCAGGGCTGAGTATGAGCCCTGGGGTCGGGCGAAGCGGAGTTCGTCGTCTTCCGGGGCTGAGCCCAAGTCCGAGCCCTGGGGTCGGGCGGATCGGAGTTCACCGTCTTCCGGGGCTGAGCCCAAGTCCGAGCCCTGGGTCGGGCGGAGCGGAGTTCGCCGTCTTCCGGGGCTGAGCCCAAGTCCGAGCTCTAGGTCGGGCGGAGCGGAGTTCGCCGTCTTCCGGGGCTGAGCCCGAGTCCGAGCCCTGGGTCGGGCGGAGCGGAGTTCGCCGTCTTCCGGGGCTGAGCCCGAGTCCGAGCCCTGGGTCGGGCGGAGCGGAGTTCGCCGTCTTCCGGGGCTAAGCCCGAGTCCGAGCCCTGGGTCGGGCGGAGCGGAGTTTCCTATGGTGCCTGAGGCCGGGCCTGACTGCCTGTCAGCCTCACTCTGTCGAGTGGCACAGCAGTCGGAGCGGCGCAGGCGGCGCTATCCTTCTGTCAGGCCGGTTAGTGGAGCGGCGAAGTGACTGCGGTCACTTTGGCTCTGTCGACTGGAGGACGTGCGTCAGGATAAAGGTGTCAGGCCGCCTTTGCATTAAATGCCCCTGCAATTTGGTCGGTTGGCGTGGAGATTTGGCCAGGGTTGCTTCTTGGCGAAGACTGGGCCTCGGGCGAGTCGGAAGTATGTTCGTCGCCGGAGGGGGGCCTTGGGCGAGACGGAGATCCTCCGGGGTCGGCTGCCCTTGCCCGAGGCTGGGCTCAGGCGAGGTGTGATCGAGTCCCTCGAATGGACTGATCCCTGACTTAGTCGCACCCATCAGGCCTTTGCAGCTTTGTGCTGATGGAGGTTACCAGCTGAGAATTAGGAGCCTTGAGGGTACCCCTAATTATGGTCCCCGACAGTAGCCCCCGAGCCTCGAAGGGAGTGTTAACACTCGCTTGGAGGCTTTTGTCGCACTTTTTTGCAAGGGGACCATCCTTTCTCGGTTGCGTTTTGTTCCGGTGGGTGCGCGCGAGCGCACCCGCCGGGTGTAGCCCCCGAGGCCTTGGAGGAGTGGTTTGACTCCTCCGAGGTCTTAATGCCTCGCGTAATGCTTCGGCTAGTCTGGTTGTTCCCTCATGCGAGCTGGCCGTAGCCCGGGTGCACGGTCGGGTCCCAAGTTCTCGGGCTGGTATGTTGACGCTGTCAACGGTTTGGCCGGAGCCGGGTTTGCGAGAGCAGCCCCCAAGCCTCTGCACAGGGCGAGAGGACGGCCAGGGACAGACTCGACTTTTTTACATACGCCCCTGCGTCGCCTTTCCGCAAGGAGGAGGGGGGGAAAGCGCCATGTTGCCCTCGGAGGGCGCTGAACATGGTGTCTCCGGTGAGCTGCTAGCGGGTAATCTGAGCGGACGTCCGTGCCCCATTTGTTAGGGGTCGGCTAGAGGCCCAGAGGCGCGCCCAAAAGTACCTACGGGTGATCTACCGGACCCGATCCCCTGCCGACGGGGTCCGAGGGCTCGATGCCTCCCTCTAATGGGATTCCGTTACAAGATCGTTCCCGCTGGTCTCGGAAATGTCCTAGGGTACCCCGGGAGCGTAGCCCGAGCCTTAGTTATGTATCGAACGTACCCAGGGTCATCCCTCGCTCTATGTCTGAGGCGGCTGTGAACCCTTTGAGGGCCAGCCTTCGAACCCCTGATCAGTAGTGGGCGCAGAGCCCGAGCGGCCTGAGGCGGCCGTTGAACCCTTCTGAGGGGCCGGCCTTCGAACCTCTGACCAGTAGTGGGTGTGGAGCCCACGCGCTCTGAGGCGGCTATTAAACCCCTCCGAGGGGTCAGCCTTTGAACCTCTGATCAGTAGGGAGGCTCAGAGCCTGTTTCCTTCACAGAGAAGGATCCTTTTCGGGGTATCCCCCTTTCCCGGTCCCTGTTGTAAGAGAGAGAAAGAGGAAAAGAAAAAGGATACGAAATCGAATGACGTGGCGTACCTTTTTTGACGCGGTCATTATGGCGAAGGCGAAGAGTCGCTCGCTTCTCCTGCCAGAGGCGCCGCCTGTCGCGCCGCGGAGTTAATGCGACGGAGCGGGCGGTTCACGAGGTGGCTGTTGCGCGTGCGCGAGCCGTTCAAGGAACGGTCGTTTCGCTTTGGGTTTTTGAATCCCGCGGCGGGTCCGGGCGAAACGTTGAACGGGTCTCGCCTTGGTCTTTATATACTCGGGGGAGGGTCTAGCGACGGTTCTTTGCTCCGCTTCTCGCCTCCTCCTTAGGTTTTTGCAACCTGAGAGGTTTAGCCGGAGAAAAGGAAACCGCCCACCTAGTCCTTTCCGCTGCCACCCCTTTTGCTCGGTGATGGCCGACCGGGTGACCATCATCCTGCCGCGCGATCCATGGCCTTTCTCCACGGTCACAGCGGATGACCTGGAGGATCTTGTTGCCGAGGGTTTACTTCGCCCTCTCTCTGATCAGAGGCAGCCGGAGTGGATTCCTCCCGCGAGCGGAGCCGCCCCGTCCCCGCCGCCAGGGTACGTCGTGAGCTTCGTCTCCTTCCACGAGCGGGGGTTCGGTGTGCCGGCAAGCCGCTTCATGCGGGCGATCCTGTACAACTATGAGGTGGAGTTGCACAACCTCAGCCCTAACTCCATCTCGCAAGCCGCCATCTTCGTAGCGGTGTGCGAAGGATACTTGGGGATCGCCCCCCACTGGGACTTGTGGACTCATCTCTTTTCCGCGGAGCTTTTTGCTTCGCCGACGGGGGAGAGAAGGGTCCGCGCGGCAGTGCGGGCCGGCGGTTGCATCCTCTAGCTGAGGCAGTCGCGGGCGTCGCTGTACATCCCCGCCATCCTTGCGTCCTCGAATAAAGGGTGGCAGCGCCGGTGGTTCTACCTCCGGAATGACGGCGAGATGCTCCCACCGTTTTCTCAGCGAGTGGTCACCGCCGCCACCGATGCCTGGCGCTACGGGACCCCGCACGACAGACAGAAGAACCTCGAGCCCCTTCTCAAGGCCCTGGAGGTGTTGCGAAAAGAGGACTCACCGCCGCGGGAGTGATTGCCACCATTCACCGTCGTAGGGTGCTTCCCTTGGCGGAGCGGCGGTTGCCGCTTTGGGAGATGACACCAGAGGCTGACTTGGAGGGCTCGCGGATGTCCTCGGATCCTCTCCCCATCGACGTTCTCCATGGGCGGGTGGCCGTCGCGTTGGGAAAACCGGACGCCAGTGCCTTCTCTCAGCCCTTGATGCGCCCCGACCATGGGTGTGTGACCCTGGTGAGTGTCCGCTCCTTCCTTCTCCTTGCGTCAGGTTGCCCTTGGTCCTTACAGTCGGGATTTCCATCCGTCCCTAGGAGGTAGGGTGGCACAAGCCTTCCCGGCCACGGGTCCCGGAGGACGCGGTGGACCGAGCAGCGCGACGGGTTGCCGCGGAGGAGAAGAAAAAAAAGAAGGACGCGGAGAAGGCCCAGGCCCGCGAGCGGACGCGGGCCTGAGACGCCTTGGAGAAGCTCCGTCGTCGGCAGGAGAGGGAGGGTCTCCCAAGGGAGCCGTCACCGGAAACGCCTGACGACGACGACGATGATGAAGATGATGATGACATGGCTGCCCGCCTCGGCCTCAGCCCGGGTTTGGGGCTAGGCCAGGAGTCGTCAATCCAGCCCCCGAGTGGGCTGGCGCCGTCAGTTCCCGGAGTCGGGACGCCGAGGTCCCAGCCCGAAGAGCGGGGGCAGACCGAGGGGGTACTTGACCCCTCGGCCGGGGAAGTTGAGGTGACCTCGGCGAGTTAGGCCGAGGCGTCTATTCCTCGGGAGCCGTCGGCCACGCCGGCAGCGCAGGAGGGCGACCCTCAGGTCGTCGTGGCAGCGCCTGGGCAGCCCGTCTCCCGGGTGTCCAAGGTGCCCAAGGCGAGGGCGGTACCGAAGCTAGCGGCGAGGCGGACCTCGGCGGTGCCTTCGAGGGTCGAGATCCGAGAGGCCTCTCCTCAGACACGGTTGATCATGGCCCGGAGCGGGTAAGTATCTTGGAATGTCTTCGTCCTGGCTTCTCATTCGTATGTCCCGATCGCGACTTTTCTTTTCGCCTCAGCAAGCGAAGCCATGGCCTGACCGATCTGGCTCCCCGGAAAGCCCTTAAGACGGCGTCGGCTTCTGCAGCCGGTGCCGCGCTGGGCCTCGCTGTTCAGCTGACCTTCTCGCAAGGCGCTCCACAGCGGGGGGCTCAGGCGGCACCAGTCGCTGTGGAGGGAGTTCCCGAGGCTGGCTCTTCTGCCGAGGCGGCCATCATGCTGGGGGAGGCGGCTGGTGCGGACGTGGCCTCGGGCCCACCGGACATGCCACCGGTGCTGGCGCCAGCTGCCGCTGAAGCCGCTGTCGTCCTAGTCAGGAAGCGGCCTGTCGCCGCCGATGCTGAGATGGCCGAGACGTCGACGCTCGGTGCCTCGGAGGAGGGGGGCGTGGAAACGCGATCCGTCCCACCGAGCGGCAGCCTTGTCCCCACGCGGCGGAGCTCTGAGAGGCGGCGCCAGTTGCTCCGGTTCCGGACCAGTGAGGCTTCGGATCCCTTCTTTGTTCTCGACGATGAGCGGGAGGAGCAATCTTGGGACGAGCTCCGCGAGTGTGCCGAGGCAACGGTGGGGTCGCTCCGGTCATCACTGGAGGTCTTCTGCAGGGACGTCCCCAAGATCCTCCAGGTAATGGTTTCAGGCATACCTTTTTTGTGACCAAGGCGTCTTTTGTGACGCCTCGCTTCCTTCCCTCAGGATCTGACGGATCTGAGCGCCGCCAAGTCGTCGTTCATCCGCCACGAGGTCGATATCTGGGGCTCGCTGCGATCCCTGAGGACCTCGCTTGCCGGGGCTACTGCGCGCCTCTCCCAGCAGGGCACCAAGGTGGCGGACCTTCGGTTGCTCTGCGCCGATCTGAGGGCAGAGGCGGCAGCGGCACACACAGAGACGGCAGTGCCATGCGCAGAGGTGCAGCGAAGGCAATCGGAGTTCGACCAGGTCGCCGATGAGCGAGACCAATCCTGGGGCCGGGCTACCGAGGCCGAAAGCCGGGCTGGAGCCCTTGCAGCAGACCTAGCCGTAGCCCAGGCCGCAGCTTCGGAGCAGCGTGCCCGAGCCGGAGGTATGTCCTGGTCATTTCCGGTTTTTGTTTCAGCTTGTTTCCTCCGCTTGTATTTGAGGCCTTGCGCTCTGGCTGTTCGCAGAGCTTGAGTCCGCCCTTGATGAGTCCACCAGGGCGCTTGCCGGGGCGGCCGAGCAGAGGGAGGCCGACCACGCGGCCATGTCCGAGGCCATCTCGGACTTCTGCCGGGTCTTTGGCTTCGGCGACGTCCCCTCAGGAAGCTCCCCTCAAAGTCGCCTGCAGGCCTTGGGCGATCACGTGCGCGGCAGACTCCGTGAGGCGCTACACCATGGCGTCAGGCGGGCCTTCGCCGTGCTCGCTTCCCACTACGTCGTGGATCTGGAGCGGGTCAGCGAGGGGTATTGCCTTCCTGACGAAGATGAAGCCGCCCTGGCTGAAGTCCAGAGGCTCGACGCGGCCACCGCGGGTCCGAGCGTAGTGCTGGCGACCACCTTCGAGGCAGAGATCCTCCCGCCTGCACCGTCGTCCGAAGCCGGGGTGGACTTTGTCGAGGGCAGGGACGAAGCCGAAGGCGCGGCTCCTTCCCCGGGCGACGCCTAACTCTGTCGGAGCAGTTTCCTTTGAATGCACGTGTGTCTTTTTGCGGCCGCTGAGGCCTGAACACTTTATTATCGTAGCATAAAGTCGTGCCCCTTTTCCTTTCATTTTGCGTGTCCGGCCCCGCCCGTCAGTAGCAGGGTGGCTTGCCCAAGTAGGAGTCATTTTTCGTGGTGGGTGACGAGTGAGGTATCCATAACCTAGAGGCGTAGGAGTCCCTCGGCTCAGTCGGCCTTGCCACTTATATGCACCCGCGTTCGCTTCTTGGGGTCCTGCTTCCGACATAGGCGGGGGAACGCGGAAGCCTTTTTGATTGAAAATTTTGACGCAGAGGGGTTCCCCCCCCTTCTAGCCCCCGAGGGAGGGTCGGGCTTTACCGAGGCAAGGCTGACCCTTCCTTGATGACCAAATTTTGCGTGGGAACGAGGTATACGAAAATCTTGAACACATCTTTAGGGTAGAAGCGACGTAGTTGTTGGATGTTCGAAGTGTTGGTGTAGACCTCGCCTTGACTGTCGGTCGACTTGTTCATTCCGAGCTTCAGAACTTTAGCGATGACGAACAGCCCTTCCCAGGGGTGCGTGTAGCCCCCGGGTGCCTTCTGCAAGGGGTGGTTCTGCCTTGCGTAGAACTGACACCCTTCGCAGGTGTGGACAATTCGAGTGGCGTCGGCCACCGCCGTCGGCCAGTAGAAACCTTGTCGGAAGGCGTTTCCGGCTGCGGCGGTAGAGCTTCTTCCTATCTCCCAACAAGACAAACGACTTGGCGCGCCGCGCCAACCGTCGAGCTTCGGCTCGATCGAGGGGTAGCTCTCCTCGGTGGAGATATTGCAGGTGCGGGGTCTGCCAGTTTCGATTAGGCGTGACCCCGCTTTGCTCCTCCTCGATGCGCAGTGCCTCACCCTTGGGGGCCAAGGGTACCTCGGGCCGAGCCGAGGGTGCCCCGGGTTGGGCCAAGGGTGCCTCGGACTGACCCGAGGGTGCCTCAGCCTCGGCCGAGGCCTTCTCGGGCTCGGGCGTGTGGTCGGTCTTGGCGGAGGGTTGATGCAGGTCTCGCCAATGCATGCCCCTCTTCTCGTCTCTCAACCACAATCGCGACGCTAACCACCTGAGTGGTCGCGGCGACGTAAATCAAGAGGGCTTCTCCGGCAGCGGGGGGCACCAAGATGGGCGCATTCGTGAGGAGCGCCTTCAGGTTCCCGAGGGCTTCCTCGGCCTCAGGGGTCCAAGTGAAGCACTCGGCCTTCCTTAAGAGGCGGTACAGAGGCAGGCCTCTTTCGCCGAGGCGTGAGATGAAGCGGCTCAGAGCCGCAAGACATCCCATGACTCTCTGTACGCCCTTCAAGTCCTTGATGGGCCCCATGCTAGTGATGGCTGCGATCTTCTCCGAGTTGGCTTCGATGCCCCGCTCGGAGACGATGAACCCCAAGAGCATGCCTCGGGGTACCCCGAAGACACACTTTTCGGGATTGAGTTTCACGCCTTTCGCCTTGAGACATCGGAATGTCACTTCAAGGTCGGAAAGGCGGTCGGAGGCTTTCCTCGTCTTGACTATGTTGTCATCGACGTAGGCCTCGACCGTCCGCCCAATGTGTTCGCCGAACACATGGTTCATGCACCGCTGGTACGTCGCACCCGCATTCCTCAAGCCGAACGGCATGGTGACATAGCAGTACATGCCGAAGGGCGTGATGAAAGAAGTCGCGAGCTGGTCGGACTCCTTCATCCTGATTTGGTGATACCCTGAGTAGGCATCGAGGAAAGACAGGGTTTCGCACCCAGTAGTGGAATCCACGATTTGATCGATGCGAGGCAGAGGGTAGGGAACCTTCAGACATGCTTTGTTTAGACCAATGTAGTCTACACACATCCGCCATTTCCCTCCTTTCTTTCTCACAAGCACAGGGTTGGCAAGCCATTCGGGATGGAATACCTCTTTGATGAACCCTGCCGCCATTAGCTTGTGGATCTCCTCGCCTATGGCTCTGCGCTTTTCTTCGTCGAATCGGCGCAGAGGCTGCTTGACGGGTCGGGCTCCGTCTCGGATATCCAGCGAGTGCTCGGCGACATCCCTCGGTATGCCGGGCATGTCCGAGGGACTCCACGCGAAAACATCGGCATTTGCACGGAGAAAGTCGACGAGCACTGCTTCCTATTTGGGGTCGAGCTCGGAGCCGATCCGGATCTGCTTGGAGGCGTCGCTGCTGGGGTCGAGGTGGACGGACTTAACCGTCTCCGCTGGCTCGAAGTTGCCGACGTGGCGCTTCACATCTGGCACCTCCTTAGAGAGGCTCTCCAGGTCGGCGATGAGGGCCTCGGACTCGGCGAGGGCCTCGGCGTACTCCACGCACTCGACGTCGCATTCGAACGCGTGTCGGTACGTGGGGCCGACGGTGATGACCCCGTTGGGGCCTGGCATCTTGAGCTTGAGGTAGGTGTAGTTGGGGACGGCCATGAACTTCGCGTAGCATGGCCTCCCCAATACTGCGTGGTAGGTTCCTCGGAACCCGACCACCTCGAACGTGAGGGTCTCCCTTCAGAAGTTGGAGGGTGCTCCGAAGCAGACGGGAAGGTCGAGTTGTCCGAGGGGCTGGACGCGCTTCCTGGGGATGATCCCGTGGAAAGGCGCAGCGCCTGCCCGGACCGAGGACAGATCGACACGCAGGAGCCCGAGGGTCTCGGCGTAGATGATGTTGAGGTTGCTGCCTCCGTCCATGAGGACCTTGGTGAGCCTGACGTCGCCGATGATGGGGTCGACAACGAGCGGGTATTTCCCCGGGCTCGGCACGTGGTCGGGGTGGTTGGCTTGGTCGAAGGTGATGGGCTTGTCGGACCAGTCTAGGTAGACTGGCGCCGCCACCTTCACCGAAGAGACCTCCCGACGCTCTTGCTTGCGGTGCCGAGCCGAGGCATTTGCCGCTTGCCCACCGTAGATCATGAAGCAGTCGCGGACCTCGGGGAACTCTCCTGCCTGGTGATCTTCCTTCTTGTCGTCGTCGCGAGCCCTGCCACCCTCCGCGGGTGGCCCGGCCCTATGGAAGTGGCGCCGAAGCATAGCGCACTCCTCAAGGGTGTGCTTGACGGGCCATGATGATAGGGGCACGACTCCTTGAGCATCTTGTCGAAGAGGTTGGCACCTCCGAAGGGTTTCCGAGGGTTCTTGTACTCGGCGGCGGCGACAAGGTCCGCGTCGGCGGCATCGCGTTTCGCTTGCGACTTCTTCTTGCCCTTCTTCTTGGCGCCGCGCTGAGTTGATGCCTCGGGGGCAACTTCCGGTGGGCGGCCCTAGGGCTGCTTGTCCTTCCGAAAGATAGCCTCAACCGCCTCCTGGCCAGAGGCGAACTTGGTGGCGATGTCCATCAACTCGCTCACCCTGGTGGGGGTCTTTCGACCCAGCTTGCTGACCAGGTCGCGGCAAGTGGTGCCGGCGAGGAACGCGCCGGTGACATCTGAATCGGTGATGTTGGGCAGCTCGGTGCGCTGCTTCGAGAATCGCCGGATGTAGTCCCGAAGAGACTCTCCCGGCTGCTGTCGGCAGCTTCGGAGGTCCCAGGAGTTTTTAGGGCGCACGTACGTGCCCTGGAAATTGCCGGCGAAGGCTTGGACCAGGTCGTCCCAGTTGGAGATCTGCCCCGGAGGCAGGTGCTCCAACCAGGCGCGAGCGGTGTCGGAGAGGAACAGGGGGAGGTTGCGGATGATGAGGTTGTCATCGTCCGTTCCACCCAGTTGGCAGGCCAGCCGGTAGTCTGCGAGCCACAGTTCCGGTCTCGTCTCCCCTGAGTACTTTGTGATAGTAGTCGGGGTTCGGAACCGGGTCGGGAACGGCGCCCGTCGTATGGCATGGCTGAAAGCCTGCGGACCGGGTGGTTCGGGCGAGAGACTCCGATCCTCCCCGCTGTCGTAGCGTCCCCCACGCCTGGGGTGGTAGCCTCGGCGCACCCTCTCGTCGAGGTGGGCCCGACGGTCACGGTGATGGTGCTCGTTACCGAGGCAACCCGGGGCCGCAGGCGCTGTGTTGCGCGTGCGCCATTGTGGATCGAGGCTTCCCGCATGAATCGGGAAGTCGCGACGCGATGTTCCGAAGGGTACCCCTACCTTCGGGAAGCGGAGCTTTCGGCCCGTCGGACCGCGGCGTCCTCCAGGAGATTCTTGAGCTCTCCCTGGATTCGCCGCCCCTCGGTGGTTGATGGCTCCGGCATCGCGCAGAGAAGCATTGCCGCTGCAGCCAGGTTCTGGCCAACCCCACTAGAAGCGGGTGGCGGCCTTACCTTGACATCGTCGGCGAAGCGGTGCTGGATACCCTGGGGTAGATGACGCATTTCTCCGGCCGGAGGTTGGCCCGCCCATTCCTGCCCGACGTCCCGGCGGATCGGCTCAAGTGCTCCTGCTCCCTCGTCGAGCCTGGCCTGCACCCCGCGGATTTGCTCGAGCTGTGGGTCATGACCCCTCGCCTGAACGGGGACCACTGCTAGCTCCCGTAGGATGTCAACGCGAGGCACAGGCCTAGGGAGATCACCGTTCTCCGGCATACCAAGATGGTTGCCTTCGGAGGGACCCCCTAGATCGACGTGGAAACATTCACGACTTGGGCCGCAGTCCTCGTCGCCGAGGCTGCGGCTACCATCGGAACAGTCGGAAAGGCAGTAGTCGCATGCGGTCATGAAGTCCCGCATGGCACTGGGGTTACCAAGTCCGGAGAAATCCCAATAGAAGTCAGGCTCGTCATCTTCCTCGGACCCCGAGGGCCCGTAGGTCGAGACATCCGTCAGCCGGTCCCAGGGTGACCGCACACGAAACCCCAGAGGGTTTGGACTCGCCTCTACGAGTGCGTCCGCCAAAGCGAAGTCGCTTGGCAGGTCGAGGCTGAATCCAAGAGGCGTGAGATGGGAATCGGTCGGTACCTCTTGGTCGACGGGCGGTGACGAAGTTACGTCAGGGACTGACTGCACCGTCGTCTCAGGTATGAGGGTGATGCCCAGCAAGCCTTTCGCGAGCGTGCCGGCGTCATCCGTTTGCTTGGAATTGGCGTGTTGCGGGGAGACGGCGCTCGTCTTCGCCTCAAACGCGAGGTCGATGCCCGACATGCCCCCCGTTGGGGCGCCGGCGTTGTCGACTTGCTCGACAGCCGACGAGGTGCCGCCTCCTCCGTCGGCGGGGGAGAGGGCGGGGTGAGCTCGAACGTTGTTCTTCCACCACGCGGGGAAGACGTTGTCGATTCCGCCGCCGGCGGGCGGGCTGTCGGCGGCCATTGTCGCTGTCGCACGGCGGGGGAAGGAGTATCATGTCGTAGCTGCCGTCGAGGGACATGAACTCAAGACTCCTGAAACGGAGCACCGTCCCAGGCTGGAAAGGTTGGTGGAGACTGCCCATCTGGAGCTTGACGGGAAGCTGTTCGTCAACACGCAGCAGGCCCCTACCTGGCGCGCCAACTGTCGGTGTTTCGAGACCGGGGGGTCCCTGGACCGACGAGTGAAAATGTCGCCGCGTGCCCCAGCCCAGATGGGTCGGCGCGAGACAGAGCGCGAAGGGGGGGAAAAGGCAGCCGGAGCGAGAGAGAGAGGTGGAAATCCCGCGGCCTTCGTGTTTGTCCCGCGCCCAGGTCGGGTGCGCTTGCAGTAGGGGGTTACAAGCGTCCACGCGGGAGAGGGAGCGAGCGGCCTCACGCGAGCGCCTGTCCCGTCCTCTTCCCCGCGCGGCCAATCCTCTGTAAGAGGGCCCTGGTCCATCCTTTTATAGGCGCAAGGAGAGGATCCAGGTGTACAATGGGGGTGTAGCAGAGTGCTAACGTGTCTAGCGGAGGAGAGCTAGCGCCCTAAGTACATGCCATCGTAGCAGCCGGAGAGGTTTTGGCACCTAGTTCGTGTGGTGTCATGGCCGTCGGAGGAGCGCTGGAGCCTGGCGAAAGGACAGCTGTCGGGGCTGTTGAGTCCTTGCTGACGTCCTCTTGCTTCCGTAAGGGGCTGAGAGCCGCCGTCGTCATAGAGCGTGCGGGGTGCCATCATTACTTGTCTGGCGGAGCGAGCCAGATGGGACGCCGGTCTTGTTCCCCGTAGCCTGAGTCAGCTTGGGGTAGGGTAATGATGGCGCCTCTTGTTGACGAGGTCGGTCCGCGCCCTAGGTTGGGCGATGTGGAGGCTCCTCCGAGGTCGAGGTCGAGTCTGTCTTCCGTGGCCGAGGTCGAGTCCGAGCCCCTGGGTCGGGCGAGACGGAGACCGTCGGCTGAAGCCAGGGCTGAGTCCGAGCCCTGGGGTCGTGTAACACCCGGATTTTAGGGGTCCAAAACCCGGGGTTAACATAAACACCAGGTATGCTGGGACCAAGTCTCATACATATGATGTATAGTGGCACAGGATCGAATGTCACATCTTTATATATAACAGGAGTTCTATACAAAATAAATAATTACATTATAAGGAGACAACGGTCCAGCAACCCAAAGTTGACTGGGAGACGACGACCTAGACCTCTCGCGAACTCATCGCAGCATCCTCCATGAGCATCATCCTGCGGTACCTGTTCTTGACCTGTGGTGTATGTGAGACAGCAAGAGTGAGCTCACATACGTTCATCGCTCAACAAGTTGTGGGGAATAATGTGCATGAACTCGCCAAAGGTGGGAGCTCACGTGAAGTGTAAGGCTTACCAAAGAAGATGGTTAGAGCTGAGCATTGCTTTTAAAGTTGGTCAAAATTTTATTAGCAGTTACTAAGTATAAGTAAATACCAGCCCAATTAAATAGTAGAACAAAAGTAACAACTTCACCTGCGATGCAATGCATATGACAAATTGAGTTTAAGTTCCATAATTTAATCATGTGAGGGTCCGAGCTGCTCTTGACCGTGAGCACGGCTAGTATACCAGTTTTACACTCTGCAGAGGTTGCGCATCTTTACCCACAAGTCGTGTATCCCATGTCGCCAGGGTTTGCAAGGCCCTTAGACACTACCGAGGTGAATGGCTAGGGATCCACTACGAGGCCTTTACAAAGTTCCACTAGCTTCCGAAAACCCGCTACAGTTTATAGGAAGTTCCAATGCAGGAATCCCTTGCAGGACCGCCATCGCAGCAAAATCCTCCCGAGGGCCTCCCTACACTGACCACTCCCCTACTGCCCTTGCCCCTTTCGGGTAAGGTAGTCTTCCACTAGCTTTCCTAATTAATCAGCCAAGGGGTCCCATTCCTCCCTTGTGGTAGCACTGTTTTCCCGGGTGGTCGCTCCATGTTCCAATTAACATAATGATCTTATCATGAACAGTAATAATAAACATATAATAAAAGTGTGATCATGAATAATATACCTTCATACCCAAAACCACATAAAGCACTAGCAAGTACTACCCAAAAGGTTCAGTGGTAAACAAGGTATAAAGATAGACAAACTAGGGTAACCTATTGGGTCCCATCAAAATTAACCTATGCAGATCATTATGATTAATCAGAACATGGCTGGGTAAAAAGAAGTGATCAAGGGCACAACTTGCCTGGGACTTGAGATTCCAGGTACCAGGATGATCTTCAGATGACTCGTGACCTCACGCTAGTCGTAGCAATACAAACAAGCAGTGTATAGGCAAAATTAACATCACACCAAACAAGTAAACAAAATACATAATAATAATCTACACATTAAAATAAGATTCTAGGAACAGGAATCATTAATTTTGGAGTTATAGATTTTAAGTTATGAATTTTCAAAGGTTTTATGTGTTTAAAATGGATTAAGTGAGAGATTAAATTTCTAATTGTTTTCATGACAAAACAGAGGCTCTAGGTGGTAGAGAATAAAATTACAAAATTTTAGAAAGTGGAATGGATTAATTTGGACTAAAAATGGATTTTCTATGGATTATACAAGTTTTACAATTATTTTTATACTCAAAAACAATTTCTAAATCTCTTTTTTCTATTTTCATTAGTTCCTGGACTGGGCGCAATATTATCAGGAAACACAGGGGCTAACTCACAAAATGTCCCAAGACTCAGGATTCACCCCGCACAGGACGGCGGGTTGATTAGGTAAAACCCCAGGGTCTCTTTTGAAAGAAGTACACGACGAAGGGGTATTGGTGATCGCTGGCCGTCGGATCTGAGATGGAAAGCTCAGATTAAAAGAACGAACTGGCAAGCGATTTGATCCCTTGGATCACAAATATACGGCCATGATTTAATGTACGAAGGGGTATGCGCCCACTTAATCTTATCCGTGCACTGCAATATCAACGGTCTGTGTTGAACCTAGTCACGATCTAATCCACATCGCTCCTGCTAGATCCTACGGTCCTTATGCATCTTCTTCCTTAGTCCGAGCTGGGCGATGCCTCGTCCCAACCGCGGCGGCGGCCATGGCCGGTTCGCCCGTTCCTCGCACTAGCGCCCGAACTCCAATCCGAAGGGTAATTATGGTAACAGGGCACTCGATGAGCGTGACAGGAGCAACTTACCGGTGGTCATGGCGCGGAGGCTCCCAGCCACGGCGCGGTGTGGCACCACGGCGGCGGAGGAACATTGGCGAGAAATCGCCGTCTTCCAGAGAACATAGCACGCACGGCGAAGCCATGATAGGCATCCCCACACAATAGCGAGTCGATCCAGACCCACCGGGGACCCCGGACGACCCCAAATCATGAGGTGTCGGTGGCGGCCGTCTTCTCCCGCCATGCACAATGGGTGCCCCGCAACGGCGAGCAATTGCTGCCACCTGGGAGCAGATTCCTCCCGCCGAGACGACCCACACGCGCGGCGGAAACCTCCCAACGCAACCGAGTCGCGAGACAGCAGAAGAGTCGCCCGCGGGCCGAGTCGCGGCGGAGACCCGGGATTCAACCACCGACTCACCATGGTCCGCCGGCACGCTTCGTTTTTGTGGCTACGTCTATGGGTTAGTCGCCCAGATTTCACTGCGCCAGAGTAGATATAGGCAGGGGGTTTGTATGGCGCAGGTATTGCTCGGCTCCCACACGACCCACAGCGCCACCGCATGCACCGGCGAGAGCTCCGCGCGTTCTGTTGGGAACGACCTGACACATTGGTCCCACCAAACGGTGACGGATAAAGGGGTGCGGACGCACGGCGTATGCGGAACGCGGAAACGGCTGATAGATGGGCCCGATAACCAGTGGCGGAGTGACGCGAGCGTGAGGAAGTATGACTGACCAAAGGGCCCCGGGCGACAGTAGGTGGTGCGCGCGACGGGTTTATAGTTGGGCTGCGCGGGAAGGGAGTTGGTGGAGATGGGCCGAGTGAGGGGAGATTCAGCCCAGGAGAGGATTTTCTGTTTTTTTTTATTATTTTTTTTTTCCAATTTGAAATATCCAAATTAATTTCAAATCCTGGTTTCGAATTTCAAATTTTCAATATGTAATTCTAATGCAAAGGTGAATCATGCTTCCATTATTATTTATTCTTTTACCTATTTTTTTAATTATAAATGGCTTTATTAGGGTTCCCTTTCTTATTTTCTATTTTATGTTTTCCTTTATGAGATGAGGTCAATTTAAATTACGATTCCTTGATTCAAATAAAATGCATCACATAAATAACATCAGCATGAGATACATTTTTATTTATTTATGTGTTTGTGTTGTTATTTGCAAAATTTTAATGCCATTAATTGAGTATGCAGAGAGAAATAGAAAGAAATTCAAGAAATCCCCAAACTCCCTTCTATAAATTTATTTATCTATTCATTTTATTATAACTTTTTTTATACCAATTTTTGGGCTTTACAAATCCTACCCCCCTTAAAAAGAATCTCGTCCTCGAGATTAGTAAGAGGATGTAGAAGAAATTGTTTGTAGTCTATGGGTTAGTTTCTAATTGATTTTAATACCAAAACTCTTCTCTTTTTTTTATATCACAAATTATCAGGTGATTAGAAAAATATGGGTATATATGGGTATAGCCACTTTATTATGCAGGATAAATGATATCTTTAAAGCATTTATAGGTTTGGGTAAGAAAGAGTAGGATAAGAAAAGACTCCATCCAAGATTGTGGATCTTGACTCATCTTGGTGACCTCACTTGATCCTTGAAGACTTGAGTTGGTGCTCATCCTTACTTGATGAAGTTCATCATATTCTTCGGTCTTGTCTTATTGATTAGGAGTTAGTGTATATTACCGGGCTAGAGAATATGGTTAAGATAGGTATAGTTGAGATAGACTACATGATGTAGGTCAAAAGTTTGTGTGATGTTAGGTGGGGATAGGCAGATCATGCAATCCATCAAGACTCTATTGGTTGGGTTGGTCTCTCATTCTTTATTTAGTGTAGGGTGAACTAAGTTAAAACATGTGGAGAGGGTCTAATCTATTTCACAAGTATTAACTGGTCCATTAAGTAACTCACTTTAGATTAGATCATATTAGGTTAGATGGGATCTAGATTAGATTGGTATGACTAGCTTGACTAGATAAGATCTAATTGATTTGGTTTAGATCATGGTGGTCACCCTAGGATGGGATATGTATGCCTATTAGGACAAGATGGATCTATGAGTGTAGGGTAGAATCTTTTAAGATGAGATGTATATTGTTATAGGCTAGATACTTTAATCAGGGATAATCTAGTTTGTCTAGTTAGTTTTATAAGTATTATGTATATGCAGATGCAATTGTGGACATTACTCCACAACTCATCACACTCAATCAAAGATCCAAATCAAACAAGTATCATAAGAACAATCATTCAAGTGCATAGATAACCATAAAAATAGTTTTGTTTTTGTTCCTGAGAGTAGGTCTCCTATTCCTAAAGGTCACTTTAGGCACAGGATTTCAGAGTGTGAAATCCACATTTGTCTTTAGAAGGAAAAAGGTAAGAATAATCAGAGTAAAGCGGAAATAGATGAGAAAAGATTAAGAGAAGTTTAGAAAAGAATCAGAGTAGCAAAGGTAAGTAAGTGTTGGTTGTCCAGTTCTATCTAGGTTTCGTCCTACAGTCAACATTCCTCTGATACCACTTCTGTAACACCCGGATTTTAGGGGTCCAAAACCCGGGGTTAACATAAACACCAGGTATGCTGGGACCAAGTCTCATACATATGATGTATAGTGGCACAGGATCGAATGTCACATCTTTATATATAACAGGAGTTCTATACAAAATAAATAATTACATTATAAGGAGACAACGGTCCAGCAACCCAAAGTTGACTGGGAGACGACGACCTAGACCTCTCGCGAACTCATCGCAGCATCCTCCATGAGCATCATCCTGCGGTACCTGTTCTTGACCTGTGGTGTATGTGAGACAGCAAGAGTGAGCTCACATACGTTCATCGCTCAACAAGTTGTGGGGAATAATGTGCATGAACTCGCCAAAGGTGGGAGCTCACGTGAAGTGTAAGGCTTACCAAAGAAGATGGTTAGAGCTGAGCATTGCTTTTAAAGTTGGTCAAAATTTTATTAGCAGTTACTAAGTATAAGTAAATACCAGCCCAATTAAATAGTAGAACAAAAGTAACAACTTCACCTGCGATGCAATGCATATGACAAATTGAGTTTAAGTTCCATAATTTAATCATGTGAGGGTCCGAGCTGCTCTTGACCGTGAGCACGGCTAGTATACCAGTTTTACACTCTGCAGAGGTTGCGCATCTTTACCCACAAGTCGTGTATCCCATGTCGCCAGGGTTTGCAAGGCCCTTAGACACTACCGAGGTGAATGGCTAGGGATCCACTACGAGGCCTTTACAAAGTTCCACTAGCTTCCGAAAACCCGCTACAGTTTATAGGAAGTTCCAATGCAGGAATCCCTTGCAGGACCGCCATCGCAGCAAAATCCTCCCGAGGGCCTCCCTACACTGACCACTCCCCTACTGCCCTTGCCCCTTTCGGGTAAGGTAGTCTTCCACTAGCTTTCCTAATTAATCAGCCAAGGGGTCCCATTCCTCCCTTGTGGTAGCACTGTTTTCCCGGGTGGTCGCTCCATGTTCCAATTAACATAATGATCTTATCATGAACAGTAATAATAAACATATAATAAAAGTGTGATCATGAATAATATACCTTCATACCCAAAACCACATAAAGCACTAGCAAGTACTACCCAAAAGGTTCAGTGGTAAACAAGGTATAAAGATAGACAAACTAGGGTAACCTATTGGGTCCCATCAAAATTAACCTATGCAGATCATTATGATTAATCAGAACATGGCTGGGTAAAAAGAAGTGATCAAGGGCACAACTTGCCTGGGACTTGAGATTCCAGGTACCAGGATGATCTTCAGATGACTCGTGACCTCACGCTAGTCGTAGCAATACAAACAAGCAGTGTATAGGCAAAATTAACATCACACCAAACAAGTAAACAAAATACATAATAATAATCTACACATTAAAATAAGATTCTAGGAACAGGAATCATTAATTTTGGAGTTATAGATTTTAAGTTATGAATTTTCAAAGGTTTTATGTGTTTAAAATGGATTAAGTGAGAGATTAAATTTCTAATTGTTTTCATGACAAAACAGAGGCTCTAGGTGGTAGAGAATAAAATTACAAAATTTTAGAAAGTGGAATGGATTAATTTGGACTAAAAATGGATTTTCTATGGATTATACAAGTTTTACAATTATTTTTATACTCAAAAACAATTTCTAAATCTCTTTTTTCTATTTTCATTAGTTCCTGGACTGGGCGCAATATTATCAGGAAACACAGGGGCTAACTCACAAAATGTCCCAAGACTCAGGATTCACCCCGCACAGGACGGCGGGTTGATTAGGTAAAACCCCAGGGTCTCTTTTGAAAGAAGTACACGACGAAGGGGTATTGGTGATCGCTGGCCGTCGGATCTGAGATGGAAAGCTCAGATTAAAAGAACGAACTGGCAAGCGATTTGATCCCTTGGATCACAAATATACGGCCATGATTTAATGTACGAAGGGGTATGCGCCCACTTAATCTTATCCGTGCACTGCAATATCAACGGTCTGTGTTGAACCTAGTCACGATCTAATCCACATCGCTCCTGCTAGATCCTACGGTCCTTATGCATCTTCTTCCTTAGTCCGAGCTAGGCGATGCCTCGTCCCAACCGCGGCGGCGGCCATGGCCGGTTCGCCCGTTCCTCGCACTAGCGCCCGAACTCCAATCCGAAGGGTAATTATGGTAACAGGGCACTCGATGAGCGTGACAGGAGCAACTTACCGGTGGTCATGGCGCGGAGGCTCCCAGCCACGGCGCGGTGTGGCACCACGGCGGCGGAGGAACATTGGCGAGAAATCGCCGTCTTCCAGAGAACATAGCACGCACGGCGAAGCCATGATAGGCATCCCCACACAATAGCGAGTCGATCCAGACCCACCGGGGACCCCGGACGACCCCAAATCATGAGGTGTCGGTGGCGGCCGTCTTCTCCCGCCATGCACAATGGGTGCCCTGCAACGGCGAGCAATTGCCGCCACCTGGGAGCAGATTCCTCCCGCCGAGACGACCCACACGCGCGGCGGAAACCTCCCAACGCAACCGAGTCGCGAGACAGCAGAAGAGTCGCCCGCGGGCCGAGTCGCGGCGGAGACCCGGGATTCAACCACCGACTCACCATGGTCCGCCGGCACGCTTCGTTTTTGTGGCTACGTCTATGGGTTAGTCGCCCAGATTTCACTGCGCCAGAGTAGATATAGGCAGGGGGTTTGTATGGCGCAGGTATTGCTCGGCTCCCACACGACCCACAGCGCCACCGCATGCACCGGCGAGAGCTCCGCGCGTTCTGTTGGGAACGACCTGACACATTGGTCCCACCAAACGGTGACGGATAAAGGGGTGCGGACGCACGGCGTATGCGGAACGCGGAAACGGCTGATAGATGGGCCCGATAACCAGTGGCGGAGTGACGCGAGCGTGAGGAAGTATGACTGACCAAAGGGCCCCGGGCGACAGTAGGTGGTGCGCGCGACGGGTTTATAGTTGGGCTGCGCGGGAAGGGAGTTGGTGGAGATGGGCCGAGTGAGGGGAGATTCAGCCCAGGAGAGGATTTTCTGTTTTTTTTTATTATTTTTTTTTCCAATTTGAAATATCCAAATTAATTTCAAATCCTGGTTTCGAATTTCAAATTTTCAATATGTAATTCTAATGCAAAGGTGAATCATGCTTCCATTATTATTTATTCTTTTACCTATTTTTTTAATTATAAATGGCTTTATTAGGGTTCCCTTTCTTATTTTCTATTTTATGTTTTCCTTTATGAGATGAGGTCAATTTAAATTACGATTCCTTGATTCAAATAAAATGCATCACATAAATAACATCAGCATGAGATACATTTTTATTTATTTATGTGTTTGTGTTGTTATTTGCAAAATTTTAATGCCATTAATTGAGTATGCAGAGAGAAATAGAAAGAAATTCAAGAAATCCCCAAACTCCCTTCTATAAATTTATTTATCTATTCATTTTATTATAACTTTTTTATACCAATTTTTGGGCTTTACAGGTCGGGCGAAGCGGAGTTCGTCGTCTTCCGGGGCTGAGCCCGAGTCCGAGCCCTGGGGTCGGGCGGATCGGAGTTCGCCGTCTTCCGGGGCTGAGCCCAAGTTCGAGCCCTGGGTCGGGCGGAGCGGAGTTCGCCGTCTTCCGGGGCTGAGCCCAAGTCCGAGCCCTGGGTCGGGCGGAGCAGAGTTCGCCGTCTTCCAGGGCTGAGCCCGAGTCCGAGCCCTGGGTCGGGCGAAGCGGAGTTCGCCGTCTTCCGGGGCTGAGCCCGAGTCCGAGCCCTGGGTCGGGCGGAGCGGAGTTCGCCGTCTTCCAGGGCTGAGCCCGAGTCCGAGCCCTGGGTCGGGCGGAGCGGAGTTTCCTATGGTGCCTGAGGCCGGGCCTGACTGCCTGTCAGCCTCACTCTATCGAGTGGCACAGCAGTCGGAGCGGCGCAGGCGGCGCTGTCCTTCTGTCAGGCCGGTCAGTGGAGCGGCGAAGTGACTGCGGTCACTTCGGCTCTGTCGACTGGAGGACGTGCGTCAGGATAAAGGTGTCAGGCCGCCTTTGCATTAAATGCCCTTGCAATTTGGTCGGTTGGCGTGGCGATTTGGCTAGGGTTGCTTCTTGGCGAAGACTGGGCCTCGGGCGAGCCGGAAGTATGTTCGTCGCCGGAGGGGGGCCTTGGGCGAGACGGAGATCCTCCGGGGTCGGCTGTCCTTGCCCGAGGCTAGGCTCGGGCGAGGCGTGATCGAGTCCCTCGAATGGACTGATCCCTGACTTAGTCGCACCCATCAGGCCTTTGCAGCTTTGTGCTGATGGGGGTTACCAGCTGAGAATTAGGAGCCTTGAGGGTACCCCTAATTATGGTCCCCGACAAGCACGTACTCTCCGTCAGCAAGATTACAATCTAATAAATGCAATGCGTAAGATATATGCATGATATGATAGGTGCTTTAGAATTTACAACTTTTGACTATGTATGACCTACTTGAGTTAGATAAGTTAACTTCACTTATGTAAGACCCTTTGGTGGTATAGTTGGTAAATTGGGTCAAACTTAGCTAAGGTAAGTGGTAGGTTTATTTTTGGGGTTCCACTGAATTTCTTTTAAGTTTTAGTGAGAGTTGATAAGTACTCAAGTTAGACTTATTGGGGTGGGGTTTATTTCTTCTTTCCTTTTCTTTTATTCTCCTAAAGGTTTTGGAGTGGATTTGAACTACAAGTTGCTTTTATAAAATTCTAAAAATTCTGCAAAAATTACAGTGGATTGGTACTGGTGTATGTTTCTCTGTATCAAAATTTGGGGATCAGAAAGTGAATGGTTTTCTCTGGACAAAATTATTAAATTCTAGGGCAGAAGGGGTGCTTTGAACTACAACTATTATTTAACAGTGGGTAATTCTCTAAAACTTATTTTTGCTGGCTTTTAGGTGTTATAACATGACTTGATACAAATTTCTAGTCATTAATACCTTTTAATTATTTTTCTATGGTTTTCTCAAGTTTCTAGCCAAATAGGTGCTTTCTACTACCACTATATTTGGAAAATATCAAACAACAGAGTTCTTATTTTTCTTGGTTATTATTTTGTGCAAAAGCAATCATTCTGAAGTTTGGCATCTTTTTGCTTAAGGGAAAGGGTGGTATGCATTATTTGAATTAAGTGGCCTTTTTCTTAAATCATTAGCAATAGGTATGAGTTTGCTCCTTTTTCATGGGTTTGCATTTTTCTCTGGTGGCTTATCTCATTATGGACTTAGCTAATTTTTGGTTGCCCATTATCACATCATTAGGGGTTGTTCATGATTTATTTGGAAAATACCTCATTAGCATTGTATATTTATTTTCCTTACTTAAAATGTTGGGCTGAGGTGTCCTTTATTTTTGTAGTGGGGCTCTGGTGGTTGTAAGTCCACTGGATTTTTATTACTCATTTTGGTTATAGTTTTGTAACTCTAATAATTGATTCTCAGTCCAAATAAGGCTAAATAAAACATTTTAATTTAAAACTGATCTAAACTAATGGTCTTTGTATTTTTCCTAAGTTCTCTATTACATAAGCAAACTAGGAAAAATAATTTTAATTATTGTTCATTAATTTCTAATGTCTTTCTGATTTTTCCTAAGTTTTGGGCAAAATAGCTTTAATTGAATATCTACATCATATTTTCCAATGCTGGAGTTCCTACTATTTTTAAACAGTGTCTAAATGAGGTTTGAACATCTACAAATTTTCTTAAGTTCAGCACAGAAAAAAAAACTAATTTTCCTTAATTAAACAAGGTTTGTGGGTTTCTGTTTTTAATTTTAAACTCAAAAATTCAGAACATAAAGCATAGGGTTTATCATTTTTAAATGATAGTTCATAATATTCAGGAGCTAGCAAAATTAGTTTCACAACTTTTTATTAAAAATTCATCAAGTTATGGGTTTTCTAAGTTCTCTGGTCATTTTAAAAAGATTAACAGAATTGATTAAATGGAAAACCACTTTGCACTGGGGTCCCTGGCGGGTTTTTAAGTTTTCTTCGCGGATCAGTCCTTAGGCTACTATTCACATGGATCACTGACGTTACAGAAAACCCCTCGGGTTCTACAAATCCTAACCCGAGGTCCTTCTTCTAACTTAAACAGTAACCGCGGCGGAAGAAAGGGCGGAGGGGCTTACCGGCGGCGAGATTGCTCCGGTGAAGTGGTCGAGGACGTAGGGGAGGTCTCGGGGATCACAACGGTGTGCGGGTCGCCGTCGGGGATGGCCGGAGTCGGTCGGTCCACGCGCGCAGGCGGGGATGCTCGTTGGCGGCGAGGAGTCCGGCCTGCTCACGGCGAGATAGTTCAATTGGACGGGTCAGAGAGGTTCACGGGGTGTCAGAGAAGATATGGGTGCAAGGAATTGGATGGAGACTCACCGGTGAGCTCTGTCCACGCGCGGCGGCGAAAGACCGAAGTCCGGTGAGGTCGATCTCGGGCCTCCGGTGAAGTCCGGCCTGGTCCGAGGGCTTGGCAAGCTTCACGGGCTACTGGCGGAGCTAGCCGAAGCACTGGCTCGACTTGGGGGTGGCTGGAGTGGGCTGGCCACGGTGGCCGAAGCTCTGGCGGCAATGGCGGGCGGAATTGAGCTCGCCGGAGCTAAGGAGAGGGGGCTGGCCGGTGAAGGTGAGCGCGGGGTGAAGTGGGGCGCGCCTGGGGAGGCTTTATAGGCACGGCGTGGTGCACGGGCGGTCGTGGACCGGCGAGCGCGCGCGGGCGTGCACTGGGAGGCGCGGTGCGCGAACGGGCGTGAACCGGAGGTGTCAGCCACGGTCGAACACGTGTGCCCGTTGCCTCTGCCCATGTTCAAGCGCTGGTTGGGTGCAAATCTTCGCGAATTTGGGCAAGATCGCTGTGAAGGATTTGTTCACCTGACCATGCTTTGTCTTTTGTGTATGGACGTCGCGCGGTTTTAGGCTAGGGACAGGGAGTTGTAGCGTCACCAAGGTGCCAGTGTCAGAACGTCTGGTCCCGAGGTCAAACTGCGCCAAAACCATGTCAAATGAATTTGGTTTGAGTTCAAACTTTTCCAGGACGTGTTCAAGGGAATTTGGCACAACTTTGATATTTGGATCTTCTAGTTTTGAGTTTCGAAAAACAGAGAACGCAGTTGATCTTTGGAAAGAGGTCTGAATTTCAGAAATTCAGAAATCTGAATTTCTCCAAGGGTTCATGGTTCAAGGGCTGATTTGGGAATTTATTTGAGTTATTTTGGCTAAGCTTTCTCAACCTTTCTTGTTGCTTATTAAATATACTTTAATTTTTATAATTGGCTCAAGTCATAATTTTAAAATTTTCATACCCTTTTCCTTATTTTCTTGAATTTTGCTCATGGGGCTTACTTAGGGTTTTTATTAGGGTTACACATTCTTACCTTTTTGAAAGACCCATTTGCTTTGATCATGATACTTTTAAGTATATGCTTGGTGAATTCTTTATTCCTAAGTTAATTTGATGCTCATGCTTACTTTGGTTCACATACAATAATGGTTCTTGGTTTGGCATTTGTAAGAGAAACCCTAGGTGACACTAGGGTGTCACAAGGCACCCGGGGGCTACATGTACCTGCTGGTCGCCATCGACAAATTCTCCAAGTGGATCGAGGTCCGACCCCTAAACAACATCAGGTCCGAACAGGCGGTGGCGTTTTTCACCAACATCATCCATCGCTTCGGGGTCCCGAACTCCATCATCACCGACAACGGCACCCAGTTCACCGGCAGAAAGTTCCTGGACTTCTGCGAGGATCACCACATCCGGGTGGACTGGGCCGCCGTAGCTCAACCCATGACGAATGGGTAGGTAGAGCGTGCCAACGGCATGATTCAGCAAGGGCTCAAGCCACGGATCTACAACGACCTCAACAAGTTCGGCAGGCGATGGATGAAGGAACTCCCCTAGGTGGTTTGGAGTCTGAGGACAACGCCGAGCCGAGCCACGGGCTTCACGCCGTTCTTTCTAGTCTATGGGGCCGAGGCCATCTTGCCCACAGACTTAGAATACGGTTCCCCTAGGACGAGGGCGTACGACGACCAAAGCAATCGAACCAATCGAGAAGACTCACTGAACCAGCTGGAAGAGGCTCGAGACATGGCCTTACTACACTCGGTGCGGTATCAGCAGTCCCTGCGACGCTACCACGCCCGAGGGGTTCGGTCCCGAGACCTCCGGGTGGGCGACTTGGTGCTTCGGCTGCGACAAGACGCCCGAGGGCGACACAAGCTCACGCCTCCCTGGGAAGGGCCATTCATCATCGCCAAGATTTTGAAGCCCGGAACATACAAGCTGGCCAATAGTCAAGGCGAGGTCTACAGCAACGCTTGGAACATCCGACAGCTACGTCGCTTCTACCCTTAAGATGCTTTCAAGTCATTCTACACTTCGTTTACATACGCCAATAAAGTCTAACCATCAAGGAAGGGTCAGCCTTGCCTCGGCAAAGCCCGACCCTCCCACGGGGGCTAGAAGGGGCGAACCCCCCTCTGCGTCAAAATTTTCCTCGGAAAAAGTCTTTCTGCCGGAACGTCTTTCGTGCTTTTCGACTACTTCGAAAGTGGGATCCTGAAAATGACGGAGTACACGTAAGCAGCCAAGGCCGGCCGAGCCGAGGGACTCCTATGCCTCCGGGATGCGGTTACCTCATTCATCACCTTCTGCGATAAGTAACTCACGCTCGGATAAGCGATTCCGCTGACCGAACAAGTCTTAATGCTCGAAAACTTTTCTGCCGAAACGATTTTTCGTGCCTTCTCGACTATATCGATAACAGAATCCTACGGACGAGTAAGAGCACACGTGGGCAAGGCCGACCGAGCCGAGGGACTCCTACACCTCCGGGATACGGATACCTCACTCATCACCTTCCGTGAAAAGTAACTCTCGCTCGGACAAACAATTCTGTTACCGACAAATAAGTCCAGATACTCGAAACAAGGGGAAAAGAAACGCAGCTTTACAACACGACGACGATATGTTTGGGCCTCGGCGGCCGCAAAAAACATACACACACTACAAGATAAACTGTTCCTGCAGGATCAGACATCAGTTGGGGAGCAGCAGCACCCTCGGCGTCAACTCCACCTTCGGCGGAATCCGACCTGGCCTCGAATGGCAACACGGTCGGAGGATCTCCACCTCGAAGGAACCTGTTGGCACCACGCTTGGGCCATCGTCGCCGGGGTCTCCTCCGGGAACCCAGCCCGAGCATACGGCCCGACCGACCGCTCCGTAGCCTCAACCAGCTGTCCCCTTAGGACATCAGCCCGGCTCGTGGCCTCGGCAACCCAACTCCGGCGTCGGTCCCGCCAGTGGACGACCCGGCCAGGCTCCGGCCGATGAAGCTTCTTTTCGAGCCATCTCTGCCTTTGTACGTGCTGGCACCGCTGCCTCCAGCTCCAGCTCATCGCAGAGCGGCTGAAGGTTCCTTTAACTAAGCAAGAGAAGCCTCGGGCGGCAAGGCCGACCGAGCCGAGGGACTCCTACGCCTCCAGGATACGGATACCTCACTCGTCACCTTCGCACGAGGCAACTCACACTTGGTTAAGCGGTTCAGCTAGCCGACAGGCGAGTCCTAGTGCTCGAAATGAGGACGAAGCACGGCTTCACGCCAAAATACATACATGTTCAGGCCCCGACAGCCACAATGAACAGACACCGGTACTCAAGGTGCCATTACAAATGGAACTCCAGTTCCGCCCCCGCAGGTACGAACAACCCCACACATTGGAGGGCCTGCGGGGCGAGGAAACCCCAGGTGGCTCACCGCCGCCCGCTCCGGCAGCAGTGACAACGACCTCCGCTCCGGGCGGCCAAACAGCAGCAGCGATGACCTCAGGGTAGACGCTGCTGCGACAAGGCCCTCGCCCACGACCCCACTCGAGGGACGAGGACAAGCTACCAAGGTCGTGGAGTCGGAGGTCATTCCGCAGGTGGCTCCGACTATCTCATCGGCGGAGAAACCTCTTCCGGCTGCCTCGGTGGGAGGTGTAACCGGAAGCAGCGCCGAAGCCGCTCAGGCCAGAGAGCCAGACACACGGCAGCTGCCAGCGCCACGAACGGCGAACGCCCTTCCCCCCGATCACTGAGGGAAGGAGCGGGCCGCTGCCCGCGCGGAGACGGGCCCCAACTCGGCGCACTCCCCTCCCCAGCACTGATGATGAACATCCTTGAAGCTAAGGGAGGGGCGGAGGCTGCAGCCCGGCTCGCTTCTCCCCACCATCGAGCTGGTGGTCACCTTCTTGGGTGACCACCGGCGAGGGGATGCAGTCGGGCTGCCTGATGAAAATCCTTGAAGCCGAGCGATGGCTGAAAGGTACCAACTTCCGCGAAGTTGCGTTCCTCCAACGATGACAAGACAGAAGAACCGAGGGCGCTCCCCATCCGAGGGCTCGGAAGGTGGAAGGACGCGATGCATGAAGGGAGTACGAAGACATGGTTGCCATCCAAGGGGGGCACCCCCCTTTTAAAGGCGACTCTCCCCACTTGCGTCCTCAGCCGTCGTGGACTGAGTCTTCACCAACACGCTCCAAGATCCTCCCCCTACGACATGGGGGCTGGGTCCCACGCGTCATGCAAGCTGGCCCAGGACAGAAGGAGCCAAAACCGCCGCACGCGGAGCGCAAAACTGCCCAGTGGTTACAAGCACTCCTCCACTTTCGCCCAGACCAGCGGGTGAAAGGGCGGACCACCATGTAGGCGGCATGCAACCACACCAGGGGGCGCACCCTTTCGACTCCAACGCATCCAGCATGGAGGCCCAGGCCCACACATCATGTAAGCGGCGCGCCAGTTACTACGTGCGAGAAGCTACACCGCCACTTGCACCAGTATCGCGCCTTCTCGACTGCGGAACCAGTGCCGCGACTCGAGGCAACCCTGCGCATGGCCCAGTGCCAACCGAGCACATCGGTCACGGGTTAGTCAGCCGCGGAGAAGGCGGACGGTCGATATGGCCGAAAGTGGGCCGGCAGTAATGGCGGCGGCAGGCGGGCGGAAGCAGCAGTCAAGTCGTCTGCAGGCTCACGTCCCCTCCTGGGACAGCGCGAGAGCCCTCTCCCACGGCGTGAAGACGACGCGCCCGTGTTCCGTTCCTCGAACGGCTCGCGCACGCACAACGGCTGCCTCGCGAACCACACGTCCCGCCGCATTAACTCTGCGGCAGGGCACGCGACACCTTTGGCAGGCAAAGCAGGCGACGCTTCACCTCCGCCATAATGACCGCGTCAAAAAAGGTGCGCCACGTCGTTTGATTTCATATCATTTTCCTCTTTCTCTTTCTCTCTCTTGCTACAGGGACCGGGAAAGGGGATACTCCGAAAGGGATCCTTCTCTGTGAAGGAAGCGGGCCCCGAGCCCTCCTACTGATCAGAGGTTCGAAGAATGGCCCCTCGGAAGGGTTTGGCAGCCGCCTCAGAGCACTCAGGCTCTGCGCCTACTACTGATCAGAGGTTCGAAGGCTGGCCCCTCGGAAGGGTTCGACAGCCGCCTCAGAGCACTCAGGCTCCACGCCCACTACTGGTCAGAGGTTCGAAGGCTGGCCCCTCGGAGGGGTTCGACGGCCGCCTCAAGCCACTCGGGCTCCGCGCCCACTACTGATCAGGGGTTCATAGGCTAGCCCCCGAAGGGTTCGACAGCCGCCTCAGAGCACGCAGAGCGAGGGATGACTCTGGGTACGTTCGATACACAACCAAGGCTCGGGCTACACTCCCGAGGTACCCTAGGACATTTCTAAGACCAGCGGGAGCGATTTTGTAACGGAATCCCATCAGAGGGAGGCATCGAGCCCTCGAACCCTAGCAAACGGGACCGGGTCCGGCAAATCACCTGCAGGTACTTTTGGAGCGCGCCTCTGGGCCACTAGCCGACCCTTATCGAACGGGGCACGGGCGTCCACTCGGATCACCCGTTAGCAACTCACTAGAGACACCATGTTCGGCGCCCTCCAAGGGCAACATGGCGCTTTCCCCCCTCCTCCTTGCGGAAAGGCAACGCAGGGGCGTATGAAAAAAGCCGAGTCTGTCCTTGACCGTCCTCTCGCTCTGTGCGGAGGCTCGGGGGCTGCTCTCGCAAACCCGGCTCCGGCCAAACCGTTGACAGCGTCAACATACCAGCCCGAGAACTTGGAACCTGACTATGCACCCGGGCTACGACCAGTTCGCATGCGGGAACAACCAGACCGGTCGAAGCATCACGAAACGCGCTAAGACCTCGAAGGAGTCAAACCACTCCTCCGAGGTCTCAGGGGCTACATCCGGCGGGTGCGCTCGCGCGCACCCACCGGAATGAAACGCAACCGAGAAAGGCCGGCCCCCTTGCAAAAAAGTGCGACAAAAGCCTCCAAGCGAGTATCAACACTCCCTTCGAGGCTCGGGGGCTACTGTCGGGGACCATAATTAGGGGTACCCCCAAGACTCCTAATCTCAGCTGGTAACCCCCATCAGCACAAAGCTGCAAAGGCCTGATGGGTGCAATTAAGGTCAAGGCTCGGTCCACTCAAGGGACACGATCTCGCCTCGCCCGAGCCCAGCCTCGGGCAAAGGCAGCCGACCCCGGAGGATTCAAGTCTCGCCCGAGGGCCCCCTCAAGCGACGGACACACCTTCGGCTCGCCCGAGGCCCAGTCTTCGCGGAGAAGCAACCTTGGCCAGATCGCCACACCAACCGACCGTATCGCAGGAGCATTTAATGCAAGGATTGCCTGACGCCTTATCCTGACGCGCGCTCTTCAGTCGACAGAGCCGAAGTGACCGCAGTCACTTCGCCGCTCCACTGACCGACCTGACAGGAAAACAGCGTCGCCTGCGCCACTCCGACTGTTGTGCCACTCGACAGAGTGAGGCTGACAGCAGCTAAGTACAGCCTCGGGCGCCATGGGAAGCTCCGCCTCGCCCGACCCCAGGGCTCAGATTCAACCTCGACCCCCGAAGACGGACTCCGCCTCGCCCGACCCCAGGGCTCGGACTCAACCTCGACATCGGAAGACGGACTCCGCCTCGCCCAACCCCAGGGATCGGACCCAGCCTCGACCTCGGAAGACGGACTCCGCCTCGCCCGACCCCGGGGCTCGGACTCCGCCTCGCCCGACCCCAGGGCTCGGACTCAGCCTCGACCTCGGAAGACGGACTCCGCCTCGCCCGACCCCAGGGCTCGGACTCAGCCTCGACCTAGGAGGAGCCTCCGCCTCGCCTGACCTAGGGCTCGGACCGACCACGTCATAGGGGGGCCATCATTACCCTACCCCTAGCTAGCTCAGGCTACGGGGAACAAGACCGACGTCCCATCTGGCTTGCCCCGGTAAACAAGTAATGATGGCGCCCCACGTGCTCCATGACGACGGCGGCTCTCAGCCCCTTACGGAAGCAAGGAGACGTTAGCAAGGATCCGACAGCCCCGACAGCTGTCCTTTCACAGGGCCCAAGCGCTCCTCCGACGGCCACGACATCACATGAATAGGGTGCCAAAACCTCTCCGACTGCCACGACGACATGTACTTAGGGCTCTAGCTCCTCTCTGCTAGACACGTTAGCACACTGCTACACCTCCCATTGTACACCTGGACCCTCTCCTTACGCCTATAAAAGGAAGGTCCAGGGCTCTCGTACGAGAAGGTTGGCCGCGCGGGAGAACGGGTTGGCGGACAGTCTCTCTCTCTCACGCGGACGCTTGTAACCCCCTACTGCAACCGCACCCGACCTGGGCGCAGGACAACACAGGAGGCCGCAGGATTCCCCTTTTGCCTGTCTCTTCCCCCCTTCGTGCTCCGTCTCGCGCCGACCCATCTAGGCTGGGACACGCGGCGACAATTTACTCGTAGGTCCAGGGACCCCCCGGGGTCGAAACGCCGACACAGGCGGATTCACGCCTCGCCCGAGGGCCTCCTCAAGAAACGGGCGCACCCTCGACTCGCCCGAGGCCCAGCTCGGGCAGGCTTCGCAGTGAAGCAACCTTGGCCAGATCGCCTCGCCAACCGACCGTATCGCAGGAGCATTCAATGCAAGGATCGCCTGACACCTTATCCTGACGCGCGCTCCTCAGTCGACAGGACCGAAGTGACCGCAGTCACTTCGCCCCTCCACTGACTGCCCTGACAGGAAAACAGCGCCGCTTGCCCCGCTCCGACTGCTGTGCCACCCGCCAGGGTGAGGCTGACAACAGCTAAGTCCGGCCTCAGGCGCAACAGGAAGCTTCGCCTCGCCCGACCCTAGGGCTCGGCCCCCGTCTCGGCCTCAGAAGGTGGTCTCCGCCTCGCCCGACCCCAGGGCTCGGCCCTCGCCTCGGCCTCGAAAGGTGGTCTCTGCCTCGCCCGACCCTAGGGCTCGGCCTCAACCTCGACCTCGGAAGACGGTCTTCGCCTCGCCTGTAAGGCCCAAAATCTGAAAAAAATTAATAATAAAATAAATACATGAAGAAATAAAATATTAAATTCAAATATCTCTAATTATCCTTGAGTGTTAACAATTGAGAACTGAATTTTGAAAACCAAGAAATATGTTAGAAAAGGAGTAATATAAAAGTTTTCTATTCCACTAAAAGATTATGCATATTATCAAATGATGCATCCTAAGTCATCATTTACATGAATATCTAATTTTGAAGTGATTTTTAGTTCTCATTTCACATTCAAAATACTAATCCTCTAAATAAAAAGAAAAACAATATGAGAGAGCTTCATATTTCAAACATTTATAGAACAGGTTAATTAGAATAAATATATACTTAATGCACCATGTTGGAGTTTATTGGAATGTGCATTAAATAATAACATTAGTACCAATAAAAATATATATATATAATAATGATTGAGATTTGAATTAGACCCCAAATTGAAATTTGGAATTTAAAATAGAGGGAGAAAATATTACACAATGGCAAATAAATTTATAAATAAATAAATTTATTCTGTGAATTTTATGTCCAAGTTATACACTTAAAAGTTGAGCACAAAATTCTACACAAAGTTTGAAGTTAAATTTGAATTCAAATTTGGATTTGAAAATAGAAAAAAAAGGGGAAAGAAAAAGAAATGAAAATAAAAGAATAAAACAAACCCAACTAACTGGACCAAAAACACCCTATTCGGCCCAACTCCACTGCGGCCCAACTTCACCCCCCTTGCGCGCACTCACTGGAGCATGGGGCCCACCGCCCAGTCTTCGGAGCACGCGCGCGGCCGACTTCGTGCCTGCGCAGGTGGAGCACTGGCGATTGGGCCCTACCTGGCAGTCTCTTTCACACGCGCTCCCGATTTCTCTCTCGCTTACGGGTGGGGCCGCCCTGTCATCACCTATTCCTTGCTCCGTGCGCATCTCAACAGAACCCGCCATGCTCGCAAGGTCAGCACTCCCTCGCCGCGATGTTCGCCGTTAGGTTCCCTCCGCTCGGACTTCACCGTGGTGCATAAAAGCCGAAGCCCCGCGACCCCCCCCCCCTCATCATCCTAGCTGGGCGGTCGTCATAACTGTGAGGAGCGACGAGAGCAGAGAGAGGGAGGAAAAGGGAAGAGCGCCGCCGCGGGCCAACTTCGATTCGCCGCCGACTTAGCCTCAGTGGGTGCCCGTGTGTCGTCACCAAGGGACCTTGGGAGCTTACACGGGGATCGCCAGCGATCGGGGTCGTCTCGGGTGCACTGAATTCCTCGCCGGAGCTCCTTCATCGCCGCGTACCGCACTGTGCCGTGGACGGGTGTACTCCCCGACCTAATTCCTGGTATGAAGTCCTCCTCCGAGTTCGCCTTGATCTCCTTTACGCGTTGCACCCGTCAATTTTTGGCTTGGGGCACTGGATCGTCGAATCGCGGGCGCGCCGGCGTGCCTCCGCCGCATGCCGTGGGCGGCGCCGCCGCGTAGGGGCGCGGTTGGGAGACGATGGGCTGTGCACCGTTGATCTCCTAGGCAACGGCTCTGATTAGAAGCAGGCGATACCCCTTCGCGACATTAAATCGGGGCCGTTGATCTTTGATCGGACGACGTAGGATTGATCTGTGGGCTCGGTTGACGCGGGCCGTGGATCACTGATCCAACCGCCCTGAATGCGTATCGCGGGTTTTAATCTGGGCCGCTTGGCAGAGATCGGACGGCTAGGATCTGAGCATACCCCTTCGCGTGGCACATTATCTAAAGAGACCCTGTAGTTATAAGTAATCAACCCGCCGTCCTGACCTGGGGCGCTTAGAGTCTTAGGGATACTTACATGTTGGCCCCTGTGTTCTCCAGAAATTGGCGCCCAGTCCAGAGCTCATGAAAATCAAATAAATAAATTCAGAAATGGATTTTTAATATAAAAACAATTCCCATAACTTATTTAATCCATAGAAAATCCATTTTTAGTCCAAATCACTCCATTTCAGTTGCTAAAATTTTGTAATAATATTATCTGCCATTTAGTATCTCTGTTTTGTCATGAACACAGTAAGAAAATTAATTTATTATTTAATCCTATTTCAAGCACATTAAATCTTAGGAAATTCATAACTTGAATTCTATAACTCCAAATTTAGTGATTCCAGTTCCTATGATCTCATTTTAATGTGTAGATTTTTACTGTATATTTTATTTACATGTTTGGTGTGATGATTTTGCCTATACATGTTTGTTTGTATTGCTACGACTAGCAGTGAGGTCACGTGTCATCTGAAGAGCAAGTTGGTACCTGGAATCTCAAGTCTCAGGCAAGTTGTACCCTTGATCACTTCTTTTTACCCACTCATGTTCTAATTAATCATAATGATCTGCATAGGTTAATTTTGATGGGACCTAATAGGTTACCCTAGTTTGATTATCTTTATACCTTGTTTACCACTGAACCTTTTTGGGTAGTACTTGCTAGTGCTTTATGTGGTTTTGGGTATAGAGATACACATTACTATTCATGATTATACTTTTATTGTGAGTTGTTATTTACTGTTCATGTTAAGATCATTATGTTAATTGGAACATGGAGAACCACCCGGGAAAACAGTGCTACCACAAGGGAGGAATGGGACCCCTTGGCTGATTAATTAGGAAAGCTAGTGGAAGACTACCTTACCCGAAAGGGGCAAGGGCAGTAGGGGAGTGGTCAGTGTAGGGAGGCCCTCGGGAGGATTTTGCTGCGATGGCGGTCCTGCAAGGGATTCCTGCATTGGAACTTCCTATAAACTGTAGCGGGTTTTCGGAAGCTAGTGGAACTTTGTAAAGGCCTCGTAGTGGATCCCTAGCCATTCACCTCGGTAGTGTCTAAGGGCCTTGCAAACCCTGGCGACATGGGATACACGACTTGTGGGTAAAGATGCGCAACCTCTGCAGAGTGTAAAACTAGTATACTAGCCGTGCTCACGGTCAAGAGCAGCTCGGACACTCACATGATTAACTTATGGAACTAAATTCAATATGTCATATGCATTGCATCGCAGGTGATGATGTTACTTTTGTTCTACTATTTAATTGGGTTGGTATTTACTTATACTTAGTAACTGCTAATAAAATTTTGACCAACTTTAAAAGCAATGCTCAGCTCTAACCATCTTCTTTGGTAAGCCTTACACTTCACGTGAGCTCCCACCTTTGGCGAGTTCATGCACATTATTCCCCACAACTTGTTGAGCGATGAACGTATGTGAGCTCACTCTTGCTGTCTCACACACCCCACAGGTCAAGAACAGGTACCGCTGGATGGAGTGCTTGGAGGATGCTGTGACGAGTTCGCGAGAGGTCTAGGTCGTCGTCTCCCAGTCAACTTTGGGTTGCTGGACCGTTGTCTCCTTATAATGTACTTATTTATGTATTTATTTTGTACAGAACTCCTGTTATGTAGTAAAGATATGACATTCGATCCTGTGCCATGATTCATCATATGTGTGAGACTTGGTCCCAGCACACCTGGTGATTATGTTCGCGCCCGGGTTTTGGACCCCTAAAATCCGGGTGTGACAGAAGTGGTATCAGAGGAATGTTGACTGTAGGACGAAACCTAGATAGAACTGGACAACCATTCTTTACTTACCTTACTCTGATTCTTTTCTAACCTTATCTTAATCTTTTCTCATCTATTTCCGCTTTACTCTGATTATTCTTATCTTTTCTTTCTAAAAGACAAATGTGGATTTTACACTTTGAAATCTTGTGACTGAAGTGACCTTTAGGAATAGGAGACCTAATCCTAGGAACAAAAACAAAACTATTTTTATAAGTGTCTATGTATTTGAATGTTTGTTCTTATGATACTTGTCTGATTTGGAACTTTGTTTGAGTGTGAAGGGTTGTGGAGTAATGTCCACAATTACATCTGCATAGGCTTAAATAGAATTCATAAGAAAACTAAGCAATTTAGATTATCCTCCATTAAAATGTATCTATCTCATAGAGATCCCTCTAATCTTAAAAGACTCTCCCATATCTTAATAGATTCATCGTATTTTATAAGATTCCCTCATATCTTACTAGATCCACCTCATCTTAAAAGGTTCTTCTTACCGTAATAAATTCATCTTATCTTGAAGAGATTCTATCTTATCATAACATATCTAACTAATCTCAAAACATCCTAACATATCCTAATAATACATATTCTACCCTGTTGGACCTATCTAACCTAAACTAGTCTAATCTAGTCATATCCAATCTAATCTAGATCTTATCTTACCTAATGTGACCTGATCTAGTGTGGTCTAATGTTATCTAACTTAATGTGGTCCACTTAAACAGATTAATGACACTAGTAGAAGAGATTAGACCCCACTAGCCATGTATTAACTTAACTTAGCACATTGGATCAACTCAACCATGAGCTAACCCAACCCATAGAGCCATGATGAATGGTATAACCTTTCTATTCCCACCTAACAACAAACAAACTTTTAACCTACATCTTGTAGTCTATCTCACCCATATATATCTCTCATCTTGACAGATTCTATCTTACCCTTGGATATTCACCTTATACGATTGGTTACCCCAATCTGGACATAAAACAAAGATTAAGCCCTACCAAAGAATCTTTAGATTATAACCAGCTGCTAGCTTATTCATTCCGCTTATTGAATAATTTCCTTTGCAAAACTATTACCATATGCTTCTAACTTTCATGGTCAATACCAGGAAAGGAAAGATTATCACGTAACAACAAACAGAAAATGAATCCTCCAAATCCTCCACCTGTTGAAATCGATCAAGTGGTTGCTGCCCAAAGACTGGTAATACAACAATTAACAGACCTGGTGACCGAGATGCAAAATCAGATAAGACAAGAACGCGAGGAAATACGTCAGGTCCGCCAAGAAATAAGGCAAGCACGGTTGGAGAGACAACAACAACAACAACCTCCACCACCACCACCAGCTCCACCAAGCTACATAGATATAAATTATGATGATTTGTAAGATCTAGATGTTACTTTAGTTAGTAGATGATATGATATTATTTTAGAAGGAACAATAAGGTCTATTTGACCCCATGTGTTGCTAATAAAGTATGCATCATGCTGAGATTTTGTTTGTGCATATGTGTTGAGACAATATGAGTATACACCCTTTCCTTACAAATCTCGGGGACGAGATTTCTGTTAAGGGGGTAGGATTTGTAAGGCCCAAAATCTGAAAAAAAAATAATAATAAAATAAATACATGAAGAAATAAAATATTAAATTCAAATATCTCTAATTATCCTTGAGTGTTAACAATTGAGAACTGAATTTTGAAAACCAAGAAATATGTTAGAAAAGGAGTAATATAAAAGTTTTCTATTCCACTAAAAGATTATGCATATTATCAAATGATGCATCCTAAGTCATCATTTACATGAATATCTAATTTTGAAGTGATTTTTACTTCTCATTTCACATTCAAAATACTAATCCTCTAAATAAAAAGAAAAACAATATGAGAGAGCTTCATATTTCAAACATTTATAGAACAGGTTAATTAGAATAAATATATACTTAATGCACCATGTTGGAGTTTATTGGAATGTGCATTAAATAATAACATTAGTACCAATAAAAATATATATATATATAATAATGATTGAGATTTGAATTAGACCCCAAATTGAAATTTGGAATTTAAAATAGAGGGAGAAAATATTACACAATGGCAAATAAATTTATAAATAAATAAATTTATTCTGTGAATTTTATGTCCAAGTTATACACTTAAAAGTTGAGCACAAAATTCTACACAAAGTTTGAAGTTAAATTTGAATTCAAATTTGGATTTGAAAATAGAAAAAAAGGGGAAAGAAAAAGAAATGAAAATAAAAGAATAAAACAAACCCAACTAACTGGACCAAAAACACCCTATTCGGCCCAACTCCACTGCGGCCCAACTTCACCCCCCTTGCGCGCACTCACTGGAGCATGGGGCCCACCGCCCAGTCTTCGGAGCACGCGCGCGGCCGACTTCGTGCCTGCGCAGGTGGAGCACTGGCGATTGGGCCCTACCTGGCAGTCTCTTTCACACGCGCTCCCGATTTCTCTCTCGCTTACGGGTGGGGCCGCCCTGTCATCACCTATTCCTTGCTCCGTGCGCATCTCAACAGAACCCGCCATGCTCGCAAGGTCAGCACTCCCTCGCCGCGATGTTCGCCGTTAGGTTCCCTCCGCTCGGACTTCACCGTGGTGCATAAAAGCCGAAGCCCCGCGACCCCCCCCCCCCCTCATCATCCTAGCTGGGCGGTCGTCATAACTATGAGGAGCGACGAGAGCAGGGAGAGGGAGGAAAAGGGAAGAGCGCCGCCGCGGGCCAACTTCGATTCGCCGCCGACTTAGCCTCAGTGGGTGCCCGTGTGTCGTCACCAAGGGACCTTGGGAGCTTACACGGGGATCGCCAGCGATCGGGGTCGTCTCGGGTGCACTGAATTCCTCGCCGGAGCTCCTTCATCGCCGCGTACCGCACTGTGCCGTGGACGGGTGTACTCCCCGACCTAATTCCTGGTATGAAGTCCTCCTCCGAGTTCGCCTTGATCTCCTTTACGCGTTGCACCCGTCAATTTTTGGCTTGGGGCACTGGTCGTCGAATCGCGGGCGCGCCGGCGTGCCTCCGCCGCATGCCGTGGGCGGCGCCGCCGCGTAGGGGCGCGGTTGGGAGACGATGGGCTGTGCACCGTTGATCTCCTAGGCAACGGCTCTGATTAGAAGCAGGCGATACCCCTTCGCGACATTAAATCGGGGCCGTTGATCTTTGATCGGACGACGTAGGATTGATCTGTGGGCTCGGTTGACGCGGGCCGTGGATCACTGATCCAACCGCCCTGAATGCGTATCGCGGGTTTTAATCTGGGCCGCTTGGCAGAGATCGGACGGCTAGGATCTGAGCATACCCCTTCGCGTGGCACATTATCTAAAGAGACCCTGTAGTTATAAGTAATCAACCCGCCGTCCTGACCTGGGGCGCTTAGAGTCTTAGGGATACTTACATGTTGGCCCCTGTGTTCTCCAGAAATTGGCACCCAGTCCAGAGCTCATGAAAATCAAATAAATAAATTCAGAAATGGATTTTTAATATAAAAACAATTCCCATAACTTATTTAATCCATAGAAAATCCATTTTTAGTCCAAATCACTCCATTTCAGTTGCTAAAATTTTGTAATAATATTATCTATCATTTAGTATCTCTGTTTTGTCATGAACACAGTAAGAAAATTAATTTATTATTTAATCCTATTTCAAGCACATTAAATCTTAGGAAATTCATAACTTGAATTCTATAACTCCAAATTTAGTGATTCCAGTTCCTATGATCTCATTTTAATGTGTAGATTTTTACTGTATATTTTATTTACATGTTTGGTGTGATGATTTTGCCTATACATGTTTGTTTGTATTGCTACGACTAGCAGTGAGGTCACGTGTCATCTGAAGAGCAAGTTGGTACCTGGATCTCAAGTCCCAGGCAAGTTGTGCCCTTGATCACTTCTTTTTACCCACTCATGTTCTAATTAATCATAATGATCTGCATAGGTTAATTTTGATGGGACCTAATAGGTTACCCTAGTTTGATTATCTTTATACCTTGTTTACCACTGAACCTTTTTGGGTAGTACTTGCTAGTGCTTTATGTGGTTTTGGGTATAGAGATACACATTACTATTCATGATTATACTTTTATTGTGAGTTGTTATTTACTGTTCATGTTAAGATCATTATGTTAATTGGAACATGGAGAACCACCCGGGAAAATAGTGCTACCACAAGGGAGGAATGGGACCCCTTGGCTGATTAATTAGGAAAGCTAGTGGAAGACTACCTTACCCGAAAGGGGCAAGGGCAGTAGGGGAGTGGTCAGTGTAGGGAGGCCCTCGGGAGGATTTTGCTGCGATGGCGGTCCTGCAAGGGATTCCTGCATTGGAACTTCCTATAAACTGTAGCGGGTTTTCGGAAGCTAGTGGAACTTTGTAAAGGCCTCGTAGTGGATCCCTAGCCATTCACCTCGGTAGTGTCTAAGGGCCTTGCAAACCCTGGCGACATGGGATACACGACTTGTGGGTAAAGATGCGCAACCTCTGCAGAGTGTAAAACTAGTATACTAGCCGTGCTCACGGTCAAGAGCAGCTCGGACACTCACATGATTAACTTATGGAACTAAATTCAATATGTCATATGCATTGCATCGCAGGTGATGATGTTACTTTTGTTCTACTATTTAATTGGGTTGGTATTTACTTATACTTAGTAACTGCTAATAAAATTTTGACCAACTTTAAAAGCAATGCTCAGCTCTAACCATCTTCTTTGGTAAGCCTTACACTTCACGTGAGCTCCCACCTTTGGCGAGTTCATGCACATTATTCCCCACAACTTGTTGAGCGATGAACGTATGTGAGCTCACTCTTGCTGTCTCACACACCCCATAGGTCAAGAACAGGTACCGCTGGATGGAGTGCTTGGAGGATGCTGTGACGAGTTCGCGAGAGGTCTAGGTCGTCGTCTCCCAGTCAACTTTGGGTTGCTGGACCGTTGTCTCCTTATAATGTACTTATTTATGTATTTATTTTGTACAGAACTCCTGTTATGTAGTAAAGATATGACATTCGATCCTGTGCCATGATTCATCATATGTGTGAGACTTGGTCCCAGCACACCTGGTGATTATGTTCGCGCCCGGGTTTTGGACCCCTAAAATCCGGGTGTGACATCGCCCGACCCCAGGGCTCAGCCTCAACCTCGACCTCGGAGGAGTCACCGCCTCGCCCGACCTTGGGCTCGGGCTGACCACGCCACAGGGGGGTACATCATTACCCTACCCCTAGCTAGCTCAGGCTACGGGGAATAAGACCGGCGTCCCATCTGGCTCACCCCGGTAAACAAGTAATGATGACACCCCGTGTGCTCCTGTGACGACGACGGTTCTCAGCCCCCTACGGAAGCAAGGAGACGTCAGCAAGGTCCCGTCAGCCCCGACAGCTGTGCTTCTACAGGGTTCAAGCGCTCCTCCGACGGCCACGACGTCACATGCACAGGGCACTAGCACCTCTCTGACAGCCACGTCGGCATGTACATAGGGCTCTGGCTCCTCTCTGCTGGACACGTTAGCATATTGCTACACCCCCATTGTACACCTGGACCCTCTCCTTACATCTATAAAAGGAAGGTCCAGGGCCCTCGTACAAGAAGGTGGCCGCGCGGGAGGACGGGCTGACGAGTAGGCTCTCTCCCTCTCTCGAGAACGCTTGTAACCCTCTAATGCAAGCGCATCCACCCTGAGCGCAGGATAACACGAGCCGCGATTCCCTTTTTCCCCTTGTGTTCCATCTCGCGCCGACCCATCTAGGCTGGGACACGCAGCGACAATTTACTCGTCGGTCCAGGGACCCCCGTGGTCGAAACGCCGACAATTATAAAACTAATTATATAGATAAAGACTAAACGACGATATAAATTTATTAATCCTAATTGATCCATAACTATCAAATATTCACTGCAGCATCACATGGATGAGCCATGGAGTGACGAAACTAGAGCAAATTTGAGGAGAGTACATTTTGCTTCGTGGATCCATAAGAATTTTTATAGAGTTGCAACCAAATCTATAGAATTCATAATTTTGGGATGCATTTGCACTCTCTAAACAAAACCTAGCTTCACCCCTAGAGTCATGGTCTAATTAGACTTAATAATCTCGCCTTACCATTTAGTCCGTCCTTGTCTGTGTAATTAGTTTTATAATCAGACTATATTTGGACCATATTTAGAACTCTAAACTAATAGTTAGCTGCTTCAACTAGGGATGGCATTGGATCACGATCCAAATATTTCTTCATAATTTGGTCATCCCTTTAATAAATTTTAGTTAAAAAATGATAGAAATAGATCATAATCTTAATCTGATCCTTACATTTTATAATGTAAAATTTATGGCTCATTATCATCCTACCTTCGGCTAATACCCTAACTAATTGTTATCTACTTCCTCTGTTTCTTACTAAAAAGAAACAAAGGGAGTAACTCGCAACTAATAATAGTTCATTAATAGATTTAACCTGGCTTACAATTTATTAGCTGACTAACTATCGTCTCTAAGGTTCTAAACAGGCTTTAATATATATTCTAACTAGTATTTAAACTTCTCTAATGTGATTGAAACTAAAATTTAATCTCCTAATCCAAACGTCCTTTAGATTCCTGAAATAGTGCAATCCAAAGTCCCCTAGATACAAGCACTTCCGTGGTTATTCTTTTTTCATCGGGCAGTAAAAATCCTATCTGGATGCAGATGGCCCCCAGGTATCGAGGCAGCTGGACGTGTGCCCCTCTCGCTGTCAGAAAGATCCAGCTGGGAGAGTGAGAGTCACGCCCGGGGCACAACGGTAAAACCACCAGGATCCAGGAGTGATAAGATCAAGACAACGGAAGGGAGTAGTAGTGGCTTCCACATCTGCCATAAATATAGACCGCTTCTGCGCGCGCTTTCTCATTCTCCTACCCCTCTTTCCCGCCCTTAAGCACCTGCCAAACCCTCTTTAAACCCTCGAGTCATACTCAAAATTTCTCGCGTTGTTGGCTTTCTCGCCGCAATCCGTCTAGGGTAGCCGAGACAGAGGACCCTCGAGCTCGATTTCATAGGTTTCATCTCGGATTTTGAGGTTTTGGGTGGTGGGGATTCTTGGGTTGCCTTTGCTTTTGTTTGACCGGATCTTGGAGTGTGTGCTGCTGTCGTTAGCTCACTGGGAGCGGCAGCAGATCTGTGAATCAACCCCCTACAAAACCTCAGAATCTTGCGAGTCTGCCGGAAAGTTTTGCTTTTGGGGGTGCGAATTTGGTTCTAGTTTGCTCGATTCGAGCCCAGGCTTTTGGTGATTTCTTGTAACGAGATTTGAGGCGGAGGCTTGGCAGTAGCTGCGGTGGATCTGCGGCCTACGGCGATGCCTGCTGCCGACTCCCTCACCTCCGGCCGGGGCCGCCGCGCGGAGCCTCCCCTGCCCCGCCTGAAGCGTGTCCGCGTTTACTTCGTGGACGCCGACGCTACGGACACCGACTCCTCTGGCAACGAGGACGAGCGCGGCAAGCGGCGCGTGCGGGAGGTCATCCACATCGACGTGGAGTCCGCCTCGGCTCTGACGCGGTCGGCGCAGCCGCTGGTGCTCCCGAAGAAGCGGCCGCTGCCGTCCCAGGCGGCGGCGGCGGCGCTCGTGCGGCGACGCTCCTCCGGGGCCGGGTTCCGGCGGCGCTTCCCCGGCGTCCGGCTCCGACCGTGGGGCAAGTACGCCGCGGAGATCCGCGACCCGCACCAGCGGAAGCGCCTGTGGCTCGGCACCTTCGACACAGCGGAGGAGGCCGCCGCGGCCTACGACGACGCCGCGCTCCGCCTCAAGGGCTCGCGCCACGTCGTCACCGGCTTCCCCGCTGAGGCGCCTCCCCCCTGGCCGCGCCTGGGGCTCCGTCCTCGCCGGGAGGTCCCCAAGGAAGCGGCGGAGGGCGCCGCGGAAGAGGACGGAGAGGCCCTCGCATCGGCCCCGGCCCCGGTCCCGGCGGCAGCGCCCGGGTCACTGGATTCGCAGGCGGTGGACGGCACCGCACTGGTCTGCCCGTTCTCGTCTCCGATCTCTGTTCTCCGTCACGCCGCTGACGAGACGCCGGCCGCGCACGCCCTGCCGGCGTTCGAGTTCCTCTATTCGGGGCTTGGGGAGCTCGGCGACCTCGGCACAGCGACGGCGCCATCGAAGGCGGTGGCGGCGGAGTTCGACTGCCTGCCGTGGTGGGAGGGCGAGGACTTCGTGACAGTGACAGGCCTCACGGCGTCAGCCGGTGCAGCCGTCAGCGTCATATAACGGCGTTACCTTTTACACCCCTCGGTGCTCGGGCCTCGTCGTCGTGCCGTGGCGCCATTTCGGATGCTCAGGGCGGGAAACGCGTGGGCTGCCGTGTGGCGGCATCGAATCGGAGTAAAGCTAGTAGTACTAGTATTGTTTTTTTATTAATTATTAACTGACTACTCTGCTAGAGGCTAGAGCAGAGTGGTTGCTTGTGGCGGCGAGTCGTATGTCTAGGCGTGGCGGGCCCCACTGGGCCAGGCAGGTTCTGCTTTCTGTGTGCGGGTGCCTTGAACCGCACGGCTCTCGCGTGGAAACGCAGCAGTGAACTGTGATGTGGTGCTAAGCTAGCGATTAGTGGCATGTGTTAATTGGCCGTCATTAGAACTAAGTAAATTAGGAGTACTAGGAGTCAGTGTACGTGTACCGTGTGGCAATGATCATGCGAATCTCACATCGAATCAGTTTCCAAGCACAGAATATATCATCGAAAGTCCGTCACTTGCGCAACTAGTGAACCATAAAAGTCATCGACTATTTCTTACAAATCTCCTGTAAGAAATGAAACCATTTGTCCGTGCCGACCTGTTTAGAAAAAATGTGTGATACATAGAAACAAGGAGAGAGATAGAGTTGCAGTACGAAAATAAATATGTATTAGAAGAGAAAGATATATTAGAAACTGAGAACAGTAACTATTTCAGGATAAGTTTAATTTTATAGCATTAAATATTTTATATGGTTAGATGGTTTAAGTTTAGCATGTATAGACTTTCCTCTATCCAATTAAGGATCCGTTAGGTGTGTCACCTACGGTGGCTTTCACGGTGGTTCGAGTGGAGCCGACCTGTTTTCTCGTGCCGACCCAGTTTTTTCAAACACAGTCGTCCCTAAGTGTCTGTTTTAGTTCCATGAATTACCCTATGTTCCTAAACACCCGACTTATATAATAAATCTAATATTTTAACATCCATGAGTTTTTACTCAATGTCTATTTTTAAATAATAATTCAGCTAAAAGTAATTAAGCAACAACAATAATTGAGTTATATCTATAAATTTTAAGCCTTCTCATGTTGAGCACCAACAAAATATTTCATGAACCATTAGTCAAGTTACTTATTCAAAATAATTACTAATGTATTTTAACCAATTTTGCACAAAATAAAGAATGAACCAAATTTTCTGTCGGTAGGGTCACCCACGGTTGAAAAACGCACGCACACCCATGAAACATCGAGTCAGGTGTGAGTGCACCTGCAAGTCAAAATCTTCACCCATACTCGCATCCGTCGAGTTTCGGGGCTACTGGTCAAATTACATGATGTAAATGATACAAATATTGTCCATCCGTGTTCGAATTCGATCAGTCTAAAAAGGCTTAGATTTGATTCCTATCCGAGTCCGGGTATTCAATATCCGATCTGTATTCAATCTATATCTGTATCAGTATACCTAAAGTTGTATATTTAAGATGTCGATATCCAAATCTTATCTGGTACGACTAGATAATACTTGTATCTGATCCGAATCCGAAGAGAAAATATGAAAACAAATGTAGAATGAGTAATATATGTCGTATATTGTAACACTCCATCCACTCTCGGATCGGTGGTACTTACTCTTGGCAGCCCTCTAAGATCATAAACCATCACCACAGACCAACTCAAGTCTTTTGTACGCATTTTGTCCTCACTCATGCACACCTGGGAAAACTTTCCAGTCAATCACTCATCCCAAGATTTATCTAGGCCAAGCACACTTAACCTGGAGGTTCTTTCTAAAAAAAGATATACCTTGTTGGTATGGGTATTCTATCAATCCTGTTAAGCCTTGCTCCATGATAGCATAATCCACTGGGCTAGGATATCACAATCCTCCCCAATTAGAACACCGACGTCCTCGTCGGTCAACCCTAAGCTAGGAATTTCCCCTATTGGACATGTCTATGTGTCTAGTGTCGTCATATGCCATGTCATTTGATCACTCTGGTCCCACATGCTCCATGAGCTATATGCCCAAAAACCCTAGCCAACACACGCCGTGAAACCGCGAGGGTCGGCTCTGATATCATTTATAAAACCCGTCCACTCTTGGACCAAGGTATTTACTCCTGATAGCACTCTAGGATAATAGATAATCCCCATAGACTAGCACAAGTATTTTGTGCGCACTTTGTCACCACTCATGCACACTCGAGAAAACTTTCCAGTCGGTCACCCATCCCAAGATTTCTATAGGCTAAGCATGCTTAACCTGAAGGTTCTTCCAAGACATGCTTCCAAAAAGAAGATGCACCTTGTTGTTATAGGTATTATATCAATCATATTAAGCCTTGGTCCAGGATATCACAATCCATCGGGCTAGGGTATCACGTATTTGATCTGATTACATCTCTTTTGCCATCCCTACTCATCGTATTACTGTGATGCCTAAATAAAGGAAGGGGAGGCCAAACCACTAACCAAAGTGACACCCTTTAAAGAGAATGGCCAGTCCACCCTAGAGTTGTACATTTGGGCTAGTTTGAAACATGAAAAAATATGACTTAAACATGGCACGACCTAAAATATTTTAGTGTCTGGCCTCGCCGGATGTCTTGGGTCGTGTTTGGGTCGAGGTCGCAGCTCAAAGGCGAACACGAGCATGTTCCGTTTAAGGCAACCACAAAACGGCCCATAAGTTGGCACCAGAAGACCCATATTTATTGTTTTTAATGAGACATTCATTGCGTGGTTCTAGTAACATAATAGAAATGTTAAGTTTTCTTTGGTCAAATCCATTTGTCTTCTATTTTTTACCATTTGATCAAATATGTGATTGAAATCTGGATTGTGTGATATGTCATATGAGTAACTTACTAAAATTATGGATTGTGTGTTTGATGTGATATAACTAGTAAATTGGATTGCAACATTGAAAGGGAAATGTGCCCTTGGGCAATTTCTATTATGTTTTGGTGATTAAGTGCCCAACACATTTAATTAAGTTCTTATGTGCTAAATGAAGAGAAAAGTGCAAGTCACGACATGAGGTATGTTTCTAGACTTAGTACATTGTTTTGAGTACTAACATATTATGTCTAAGTGCTAGAAACAGCAAAAGAAAGAATTGCAAAAGACTTGGCTGTGTGCAGCCAAAGTACAGCTCAGTCTAGCACACCGGACTTTCCGGTGGTGCACCAGACAGTGTCCGGTGCACCAGGCTGGTCTCCGGTGAAAAGTCCGCTCTCGGGAAAAGTTTGGCGGCGTACTACTATAATTCACCGGACTGTCCGGTGAGCCAACGGTCGGCCGCGCAATCCGCGGGCGACGTGTGGCCCGCGCCAACGGTCGGCAGTGGGCACCGGACAGTGTCCGGTGCGCCAACTGGCCCGAAGCTGCAATGGTCGTCTGCGCTAAAAAAGGAAGGAGATCGGCACCGGACCATCTACAGTGACTGTCCGGTGGCGCACCGGACTGTCCGGTGCGCCACTCGACAGAAGGCAAGGATGGCCTTCCTTGTTGGCCTTCAACGGCTCCTAGCTGCCTTGGGGCTATAAAAGGGACCCCTAGGCGCATGGAGGAGCTACACAAGCTTACAAGAAACATTCTAAGACTCCAAGACTCCAACTTCACGCATTCGATTCTTTGAGATAGTGACTTGAGCTCCATTTGAGTTGTGAACTCCGTGCGTTGTGTTTTGAGCTTAAGTTGTGACTTGTGTGCGTAGTTGTGCTGCGATTTGTGTCTTGTGTGTGTTGCTCATCCCAACCTTACTCCGTGCTTTCATTGTGATCTTTGTTGTAAGGGCGAGAGACTCCAATCTTGTGGAGATTCCTCGCAAACGGGAATAATCATCTAAAGGAAATACCGTGGTATTCAAGTTGATCATCGGATCACTTGAAGGGGGTTGAGTGCAACCCTCGTCCATTGGGACGCCACAACGTAGAAGTAGGCAAGTGTTACTTGGCCGAACCACGGGATAAAAATCGCGTGTATTGTGTTGATCTTTCTGTGATTGTTTGTCCACAAGAATTCGCTTCTCAACTACTTAGTCGCACTAACATTTCTATAACCAAGTTTTGTGGCTATTTAGTGTTGAATTTTACATGATCACCTATTCACCCCCCCTCTAGGTGCTCTCAATTGGTATCAGAGCCGTTCTCTTCACGTAAGGGACTAATCGCCCGAAGAGATGGATCCTAAGGGAAAGGGGATGGTGGTCAACGACAAGGAGAAGGAGTCCATCTTCAACGAGCCAATAGATGACAAGCCCACTGACTCTAGCTCAAGTCACAAGAAGAAGGACGAGAAGAAGAAGAGGTGCATCAAGAAGATCGTCTACTACGACAGCGATGAATCTTCTTCTTCACCAAGAGACGACAATGATGATGATTCGTCGTCAAAGAAAAAGACGGTTAATCAAAATTACTCTTTTGACTATTCTCGCATGCCGTACAATTCGAATGCAAATTTACTTTCTATTCCACTAGGAAAACCTCCACACTTTGATGGAGAGGACTACTCATTTTGGAGTCATAAAATGCGTAGTCATCTGTTTTCTCTCTATCCTAGCATTTGGGAAATAGTAGAAAATGGAATGCATTTCGATAGTATGGATAACCCTGTAATGATAAATGAACAAATTCATAAGAACGCACAAGCTACCACTATTTTGCTAGCATCTTTGTGCAGGGATGAATACAACAAGGTGAGCGGTTTGGACAACGCCAAGCAAATCTGGGACACCCTCAAGATATCTCATGAGGGAAACGACGCCACCATGATCACCAAAATGGAGTTGGTGGAAGGCGAGCTGGGGAGTTTTGCGATGATCAGGGGAGAGGAGCCAACGCAAACCTACAACAGGCTCAAGACCATGGTCAACAAAATACGAAGCTACGAAAGCACAAGATGGACGGACCACGACGTCGTTCGACTTATGCTAAGGTCATTCACGGTAATTGACCCCCATCTTGTCAACCTCATTCGTGAAAACTCCAGGTACACCAAGATGACGCCCGAGGAGATCCTCGGAAAATTCGTGAGCGGGTGCATGATGGTAAAGGAGGCACGATACGCGGATGACACCCTGAACGGTCCACTACCCATCTACGAGCCCTAGCCCGTTGCTCTCAAAGCAACAAGCATCAAGGAGGCACTACCAAGCAAGGTAGCTCAAGTGGAGGCTGCCGGACTCAATGAAGATGAGATGGCGCTTATCATCAAGCGCTTCAAGACCGCTCTTAAAGGACGCAAGGAATACCCCAACAAGAACAAAACAAGGGGAAAGCGCTCCTGCTTCAAATGCGGTAAGACTGGTCACTTTATTGCAAACTGTCCCGATAATGATAGTGACCAGGGACAAGAAAAGAGCGGGAAGAAGGAGAAAAGAAGAGCTACAGGAAGGCAAAGGGCGAGGCGCACCTTGGAAAGGAATGGGACTTAGACTGCTCTTCTTCCAACTCCGACGACGAAGGACTCGCTACCTCGGCCTTCAACAAGTCTTCTCTCTTCCCCAACGAACGCCACACTTGCCTCATGGCCAAGGAGAAGAAGGTAAGCGTTCGAGATACCTCTAAGTATACTACTTCTAGCGATGATGATTCTAGTGATGATGAAGTAGATTACTCTAGCTTATTCAAAGGTTTAGATAGAGCTAAGGTAGAAAAGAACAATGAATTAATTGTTGCTCTAAATGAAAAGGATAGATTGTTAGAAAAACAAGAGGATATTTTATATGAGGAGCATGATAAATTTGTTAGTGTGCAAAAATCTCTTGCTTTAGAGATTAAAAGGAATGAAATGCTATCCTCTGAATTGTCTGTTTGTCATGAATTCGTCTCTAGTTCAAAGATTTTGAATGATGGTTTAAATGCTAAGCTAGAAGAAGCCAATAAATCTAGTTCATGTGTAGAGCATGTTAATATTTGTAATAGATGTAAGGACTTTGATGTTGATGCATGTAATGAACACTTTATCTCTATTACTAAACTAAATGATGAGGTGACAAGTCTTAATGCTCAACTTAAGACTTGCAAAATTGATTTTGATAAATTAAAATTTGCTAAGGATGCCTACACAATTGGTAGACACCCCTCTATTAAGGATGGACTTGGTTTTCGAAAGGAAACCAAGAACTTAACAAGCCAAAAGGCTCCCATTCTCAACAAGGAGAAAGGGAAGGCGCCTATGGCTAGAAGTTCTCAAAAGTGTCATGCCTACATTTATGATAGAAAATATTCTAGGAATGCTCATAGGAGTTATGATCATAATGCTTTTGATTTACATGCTATGTTTGCCTCTAGCTCTACTTTTGTGCATGGTAGAAATAAGCCTAGGAGAAATCATGTTGTGCATCATGTGCCTAAGAGAGTATGTAATGAACCTTCTACCATTTATCATGCTTGCAATACTTCATTTGTGCTCTTATGTAAGAATGAAAAAGTAGTTGCTAGAAAGTTGGGATCCAAATGCAAGGGAGACAATACTTGTATTTGGGTTCCAAAGGCTATTGTGACTAACCTTGTAGGACCCAACAAGAGTTGGGTACCTAAAATCCAAGTGTAAATTGCCTTGCAGGTTTATGCATCCGAGGGCTCAAGCTGGATTATCGACAACGGATGCACAAACCACATGACGGGGGAGAAGAAGATGTTCACCTCCTACGTCAAGAACAAGGATTCCCAGGATTCGATCATCTTTGGAGATGGGAACCAAGGCAAGGTTAAAGGAATGGGAAAGATAGCCATTTCATCTGAGCATTCTATCTCAAATGTATTCTTAGTTGAATCACTCGGGTACAACTTATTGTCTGTAAGTCAATTATGTAACATGGGTTATAATTGTCTATTTACCAATATAGATGTATCTGTCTTTAGAAGGAGTGATGGTTCATTAGCTTTTAAGGGTGTATTAGATGGCAAACTCTACTTAGTTGATTTTTCAAAAGAGGAGACCGATCTAGATGCATGCTTAATAGCTAAGACTAGTATGGGCTGGCTGTGGCATCGCCATCTAGCACATGTTGGGATGAAGAACCTTCATAAAATTCTAAAGGGAGAACATGTGTTAGGACTAACCAATGTATGTTTCAAAAAAGATAGACCTTGTGCAGCTTGTCAGGCAGGGAAACAAGTGGGAAGCAGTCATCACAGCAAGAATGTGATGACAACACCAAGACCACTAGAGCTTCTTCACATGGACCTCTTCGGACCTGTTGCCTACCTTAGCATCGGGGGAAGTAAGTATGGTCTTGTAATTGTTGATGATTTTTCCCGCTTCACTTGGGTGTTCTTTTTGCAGGATAAATCAGAAACCCAAGGGACCCTAAAGCGCTTTCTAAAGAGGGTTCAAAACGAATTTGAGCTCAAGGTGAAAAAGATAAGAAGCGACAACGGGTCTGAGTTCAAGAACCTACAAGTTGAGGAGTATCTTGAGGAGAAAGGTGTCAAACACGAGTTCTCTGCTCCCTACACACCATAGCAAAACAGTGTGGTAGAGAGGAAGAACAGGACACTTATCGACATGGCAAGGACGATTCTTGGAGAGTTCAAGACACCCGAGCGGTTTTGGTCGGAAGCTGTGAACACAGCTTGCCACGCCATAAACCGGCTATATCTGCATCGCCTCCTCAAGAAGACCTCCTACGAACTCCTTCGTGTATTTGGGAGCAAATGCTACATCTTGGTGAAGAAAGGTAGACATTCTAAATTTGCTCCCAAAGCTGTAGAAGGATTTTTACTAGGATATGACTCAAATACAAAGGCGTATAGGGTCTTCAACAAATCATCGGGTTTGGTTGAAGTCTCTAGCGATGTTATATTTGATGAGACTAATGGCTCTCCAAGAGAGCAAGTTGATCCTGATGACATAGATGAAGATGATGCTCCAACGGCCACAATACGCACCATGGCGATTGGAGATGTGCGACCACAGGAACAACAAGAGCAAGATCAACCTTCTTCCTCAACAATGGTGCATCCCCAACTCAAGATGATGGAAAGGTTCCTCAAGAAGAGGCGCGTGATCAAGGGGGAGCACAAGAAGAACAAGTTATGGAGGAAGAAGCACCACTGGCCCCTCCAACTCAAGTCCGAGCGACGATCCAAAGAAATCACCCCGTCGATCAGATTCTGGGTGACATAAGCAAGGGAGTAACAACTCGCTCACGTTTAGCTAATTTTTATGAGCATTACTCATTTGTCTCTTCTATTGAGCCTTTCAGGGTAGAAGAGACCTTGCAAGATCCGGACTGGGTGTTGGCCATGCAGGAAGAGCTCAACAACTTCAAGAGGAACGAAGTTTGGAGCCTGGTGCCATGTCCCAAGCAAAATGTTGTGGGAACCAAGTGGGTGTTCCGCAACAAGCAAGACGAGCACGGGGTGGTGACAAGAAACAAGGATCGACTTGTGGCAAAAGGTTATGCCCAAGTCGTAGGTTTAGATTTTGAGGAGACTTTTGCTCCTGTGGCTAGACTAGAGTCTATTCGAATATTATTAGCCTATGCTGCTCACCACTCTTTTAGGTTGTTTCAAATGGATGTGAAGAGCGCTTTCCTCAACGGGCCAATCAAGGAGGAGGTGTATGTGGAACAACCCCCTGGCTTTGAGGATGACAGGTACCCCGACCATATGTGTAAGCTCTCTAAGGCGCTCTATGGACTTAAGAAAGCCCCAAGAGCATGGTATGAATGCCTTAGAGATTTCTTAATTGCTAATTCTTTCAAGGTTGGGAAAGCCGATCCCACTCTTTTCACTAAGACTTTTGACGGTGATCTTTTTGTGTGCCAAATTTATGTCGATGACATAATATTTGGTTCTACTAATCAAAAGTCTTGTGAGGAGTTTAGCAAGGTGATGACCAAAAGTTTGAGATGTCGATGATGGGCGAGTTGACCTACTTCCTTGGGTTCCAAGTGAAGCAACTCAAGGTTGGCACTTTCCTCTCCCAAACGAAGTACACACAAGATCTTCTCAAGCGGTTTGGGATGAAGGACACCAAGCCCGCAAAGACACCGATGGGAACCGACGGACATGTCGACCTCAACAAAAGAGGTAAGTCCGTTTATCAAAAGGCATACCAGTCTATGATAGGGTCATTACTTTATTTATGTGCTAGTAGACCGGATATTATGCTTAGTGTATGCATGTGTGCTAGATTTCAATCCGACCCCAAGGAATGTCACCTTGTGGCCGTTAAGCGAATTCTTAGGTATTTAGTTGCTACGCCTTGCTTTGGGATCTGGTATCCAAAGGGGTCTACCTTTGACTTGATTGGATACTCAGACTCCGATTATGCTGGATGCATGGTTGATAGGAAGAGTACATCAGGGACGTGCCAATTCCTAGGAAGGTCCCTGATGTCTTGGAGCTCAAAGAAACAAACCTCCGTTGCCCTATCCACCGCTGAGGCCGAGTATGTTGCCGCAGGACAGTATTGCACGCAACTACTTTGGATGAGGCAAACCCTTCGGGACTTTGGCTACAATCTGAGCAAAGTCCCACTCCTATGTGACAATGAGAGTGTAATCCGTATGACGGATAATCCTGTTGAACACAGCCGCACTAAGCACATAGACATCCAGCATCACTTTCTGAGGGACCACCAGCAAAAGGGAGATATCGAGGTGTACCATATTGACACCAAAAACCAGCTAGCCGATATCTTCACCAAGCCATTAGATGAGAAAACCTTTTGCAGGCTGCGTAGTGAGCTAAATGTCTTAGATTCACGTAACTTGGATTGATCTATAACATACATGTGTTTTATGCCTTTGATCATGTTACTTTATGCATTTATGTAATTTGTTGCTTATTTATGGTGCTCAAGTTGTGCAAGGGATCCTCGGACCTCACAAGTCCATGTGTGAGTGATGCACATATTTAGGGGGAGATGTGCTACAACTTGACCCTTTGAGACTAATCCGTTTGTTTGAGTATACTTGATGTAGTCTCAAAGGTGGATTGAAAGGGAAAGGTGAACTTCCACTGCACTCCAGTATTAGTGTCCTTAATTCCAAGTTCTTTCTTATGCTCTTATTGCCTTTTTGCTCTTAATTGACATTTTTGGTGAGGCAATGGGGTTAAAGGGCCAATAATGATCCCGTTTTGGTGCTTAATGTCAAAGGGGGAGAAATTAAGGCCAAAGCAAATGGATCAGCTACCACTTGAGGATTTTGAAAATAGTAGAGTTAGAATTTTTTGATTTGTCGAAAATACTCTTATTGCAAAATTTGGCCTCTTGTGGGGGGAGAATTTTTATTATGGCAAAAAGGGGGAGTTTTTGGCTCTTGATCAATTTCACTCTTGGATTATCTCTCTTTATGCCCAAACAAGTGAGTTTGACTTAGAGATAGGAAAATGAATTTGATTTGCAAAAACAAACCAAGTGGTGGCAAAGAATGATCCAAATATGCCAAATTATAGACAAAAACAATTTGGTCCTCATTTGCATCAATGTTGCACTTATTTTTGTTGCTTTTTGATGTGTTGGCATAAATCACCAAAAAGGGGGAGATTGAAAGGGAAATGTGCCCTTGGGCAATTTCTATTATGTTTTGGTGATTAAGTGTCCAACACATTTAATTAAGTTCTTATGTGCTAAATGAAGAGAAAAGTGCAAGTCAAGACATGAGGTATGTTTCTAGACTTAGTACATTGTTTTGAGTACTAACATATTCTGTCTAAGTGCTAGAAACAGCAAAAGAAAGAATTGCAAAAGACTTGGCTATGTGCAGCCAAAGTATAGCTCAGTCTGGCACACCGGATTGTCCGGTGGTGCACCGGACAGTGTCCGGTGCGCCAGGCTGGTCTCTGGTGAAAAGACCGCTCTCGAGAAAAGTTTGGCGACGTACGACTATAATTCACCGGATTGTCCGGTGGTGCACCAGACGGTCCGGTGAGCCAACGGTCACCAGCGCAACGGTCGGTCGCGCAATCCGCAGGCGACGCGTGGCCCACGCCAACGGTCGGAAGGGGGCACCAGACTGTCTGGTGTGCACCGGACACTGTCCGGTGCGCCAACTGGCCCGGAGCTGCAACGGTCGTCTGCGCCAGAAAAGGAAGGAGATCGGCACCGGACCGTCTACAGTGACTGTCCGGTGGCGCACCGGACTGTCCGGTGTGCCACTCGACAGAAGGCAAGGATGGTCTTCCTTGTTGGCCTCCAACGGCTCCTAGCTGCCTTGGGGCTATAAAAGGGACCCCTAAGCGCATGGAGGAGCTACACAAGCTTACAAGAAGCATTCTAAGACTCCAAGACTCCAACTTCACGCATTCGATTCTTGGAGATAGCGACTTGAGCTCCATTTGAGTTGTGAACTCCGTGCGTTGTGTTTTGAGCTCAAGTTGTGACTTGTGTGCGTAGTTGTGCTGCGATTTGTGTCTTGTGTGTGTTGCTCATCCCAACCTTACTCCGTGCTTTCATTGTGATCTTTGTTGTAAGGGCGAGAGACTCCAATCTTGTGGAGATTCCTCGCAAACGGGAATAATCATCTAAAGGAAAAACTGTGGTATTCGAGTTGATCATCGGATCACTTGAAAGGGGTTGAGTGCAACCCTCGTCCATTGAGACACCACAACGTGGAAGTAGGCAAGTGTTACTTGGCCGAACCACGGGATAAAAATCGCGTGTCTTGTGTTGATCTTTCTGTGATTGTTTGTCCACAAGAATTCGCTTCTCAACTACTTAGTCGCACTAACATTTCTATAACCAAGTTTTGTGGCTATTTAGTGTTGAATTTTACAGGATCACCTATTCACCCCCTCTAGGTGCTCTCAAACATGTATGATAGTTTAAAAGAGTAACGAGAACTCTGAAAGTGTGTTATGTACTTATGTTCTCTGTTCTAAATTCTAATCATATTTGTGGATTGTTTGTAGATTTTGGGCCATAATTTGAATTTTGCGCTTTTTTATTTGGACAGCTCAGGCTCATGGGTCGGTCTGACATGACCCATATTTATTACGAGCCATGACAACCTAAAATCTAAAGATCTAAATGCATGAGTGCCCCCTTAACTTATCATGGGATGCCATTTAGGTCCACAAACTTTGAAAATGCATTTTATTAGACCCTTTAACTTGTTAAGCGGCACACTACAGTGGTCGGTATGGTCCAAAAATGGACTTGTGATGCAACAATTTTTACAAGTTTAGGGATGTGTGGTACATCACTTAACAAGTTCAAGGACCTAGAAATGCATTATCAAAGTTCATGGAACTAAGTGGCATCCTTGACAAGTTTAGGGATCACCGATGCATTAACTTAGAGTTAAATGTCCTAGGCCTTTTTGTGCTTGGGTCGTGCCGGACCAGACGACCCAAAAGTACAACTATAGTCCACCCATGATACGACACGTGGTACGATGAACCATTAGAAAAAAATCATAGAGTTGAGATGTTTTTAAAAAAACCTAGAGAAAAATATTGTGTGGGGGAAGGGAGCCAACACTATTCAATTAGTATTATCATAGAACTGTCTATCAAGTATGACGACTCTTGCTAAAAACATTGGTATACATGTTGAAAGGGAATTAGGCTTACACCTAGTTCCTAAATAATTTTGGTGGTTGAATTGCTCAACACAAATGTTGGACTAACTAGTTTGCTCTAGTGCACAAGTTATACAGGTGCAAAAGGTTCACACTTAGCCAATAAAAAGACAAGTGTTGGATTCAACAAAGGAGCAACGAGGCAACCGAGGGCACCTCTGGCTGGAGGCACCGGACTGTCCGGTGTGCACCGGACAGTGTCCGGTGCGACCAGAGGACTCCAACTCAAACTCTTCGCCCTCGGGATTTCTCGGAAGCCGGCGCGCTATAATTCACCGAACTGTCCGGTGTGCACCGGACATGTCCGGTGCTCCAAGGAAGCGCGGTCTCCGGAACTCGCCAGCCTCGGGTTCGCGCGGCAGCCGCTCCGCTAAAATTCACCGGACTGTCCGGTGTGCACCGGACTGTCCGGTGTACCAGCGGGGCAACGGCTACTTCGGCGCCAACGGTCGACTCTGACAATAAAAGTACACGCGGCAGAGGCAGAGCAGAGGATCAGAGAGGCACCGGACTGTCCGGTGTGCACCGGACTGTCCGGTGCCGCATGAGGACAAAGCCTCCAACGGTCGACCAGCTCCAACCCCAACGGCTATTTGGTGACGTGGCTGTCGCACCGGACATGTCCGGTGTGCACCGGACTGTCCGGTGCACCATACGACAGACAGCCTTCACCAACGGCTAGTTTTTGTTTGGTGGCTATAAATACCACCCCAACCGGCCACTTCAAGGTGTGGGAGCCCAAGCAACATTCCAAGTCATTTAGTTGACATACTCAAGCCCTCCCAACCACATATATTCATTGATCCATCCTATACACAAGATTTAGACCACTACAACCAACACAAGTGCCACAAAATAGAGAGCAAGCAAAAGAGAGCTACTCATTTGAGTTTAGCACTAGTGCCTTGTGAGATTCATTGAGAGATAGTGTGTGCTTCATCTTGGTGTTCATTTGCGCGTGGAGTTGTGACTCCCATTCAAACTTCCTCCAAAGTTTTGGAGGCTTGTAAAAGCTAGCAAGAGACACCAAAGATTGTGATGATCCTTGTGGGATCAAGAGTGATCCTTGAGAAGAAGAAGAGCTCGCCGATCCTTGTGTGATCGGGGGAGAGAGGGAAAGGGTTGAAAAAGACCCGTCCTTAAGTGGACTCCTCAACGGGGACTAGGCCTTCGAGGGCCGAACCTCGGTAAAACAAATCACCCGTGTCCATTGTGTTTATTGCTTGTGATTTGTTTATTTTCCCTTGCTCTAAGTTTTCTTGCACCTTTATTTGCTAATATCATTTGGTGTTGCTTCAAGTCGAATTCCATTTAGTGAAGCAACACGTTGCAAGAAAGAACTTGACCTAGTGCTCCTCTCATCTAAGGCTTCTTGCTTTGCTATTCTATAATTGTATTGATTTATCACTTCCGCATTATTTAGCAATACTCTCTTCAAGCAAGAACTTAGTTTAGACTCTCCGATATTTATATATCTTGTTCTAATCACTAATCAAGGGATCTAGTTGGGGGATAAAGTTTTAATTTTCAGGTTTCGCCTATTCACCCCCCCCCCCCTCTAGGCGACTTTCAATTGGTATCAGAGCTAGGCACTTCATCTTGAGTCTAACAACTCGAAGTGATGGCTCGTAGAAGATCCCAAAAGAACAAGAAGACCCAGGAGAACAAGGAGGTAACTCTTGAGATATTACTTTCCGATTGTTCTAATTATGATTCTTGGTCTACTAGAGTGATAAATGCTTTTAGAGCGGTAGACCCACAATTAGAACAAATTTTAGTCAAGAGTATTATTCCTCCTAACTATGCTAGGGAAAATGCCTCCGAAGATGATTTAAGATGTATACGCTTAAACTATCTAGCTTATGACATCTTAAGTAAATCCCTTAGCAAAGAAGATTATCATGCCTTCATAATAAAATATGACAAACCCATTTGTGATATGCATGATATTTGGACTAGAATTAAAAGCAAATTTGATGAGTCCAAACATGATAGTTCATTTGATGCTTCTACTTCCTTTAGTCTTTGTGATACTAACCCTTGCAAGGAAGAAGAAGAGAATGAACGATGGAGACCAAACGATGAATCCACCTCTCCAAAAGGTTTGTCTTCCCGTTCCGATTCCCACATGTGTTGTGTGGCTAATGTAAATGATAGCGGAAGCACAAATGAGGATGAGGAGGAAGAAAGAGGCTTTGTACATCTCTACGCTCGCCTAAGCCAAGAAGATAAGGCGGTCATGCTCAAACTTCTAGAAAAAGCGAGAGAGCAAAGCGAAGCTCGTCAAAGGCTAGAAGATATTCTCTCCATGAAAATGTTACACTTTGACGAGTTGACTAAAGAACATGAGGAACTAAAATGCTCTCATGTTGATTTGGTCCAAAGGTATGAAAATGTTTCAATTGAGCATGATAACGCTTTACATTGTATCGCTCAATTAGTAAATAGGAATACCTTGCTTAAGGACCAAGTTGAAAAGCTAAAAGTTGAAAATCTAGCTTTTCAAGATAAATATGATATGCTTCTATGTTCTCATGAAAACCTTATGGATGATCATATCATATTAAACATTGCTCATGAGGTTGTAATAGAAAACTTAAAATCCCAACAACCTCACTCATGCACATGTATTCAAATTGATACTATATTACCATGTGCTAATGCTTGTTGTCCGTCGACAAGCAAATCTTCCTTTGAGTTAGAATTTGCAGGAACAAATGATGATACATATCAAAAGCTCAAGGAAGAAAATGAGAGGCTAAAGATGAGCTTGACACAACTAAAAGGGAAATGCATTGCCCAACCTTCTCAAGATAACCATGATCACATGGTGAAGAAGCTTGAGACGGGAACAACCGTGGCATGTACTACATCCCTTAAAGAAAATGTCAAGGATTTGAGGATTACCAAGAGGAAGAAACAAAAGATGAAATTCAACACCTCCTCCAAAAGCCTCAACCACGCCTCCACAAAAGGTAACATCCAAGGTAATGATCAAGCCACACTTCACATTAAAAGGTGTAGTGAATGCTTTGAAGAGGGGCACTTGATTAGGTCATGTCCCTACATTAAAAATGGCTTGATTATTAACAAGGATGATAGACTTTGTTTTAAATGCTCCAAGAAGGGACACTTGCTTAGATCTTGTCCCCATTTAAAACAAAAAGGCATAGGGTTAGAAAAGAAAATATTCACTAACCATGTAGCAAGCAAGAAACAAGGAAGGAAGAGATCTTCAAGAGTTGAAGATCGCCTATGCTACATATGCCGAAAGAAGGGACATCAATGCAAGGATTGTCCCAAAGGTAAATCTCCCACTCCTAGCTTGTCAATTACTTCTCATGTAACTAGACAACCCAAAATTGCAACTTGTGCTAGAAAGGTAATGAGTTTACCTAATGCTAACACAAAGGACTTTTGGGTTCCTAGATCCTTGTTGACTAACCGTGATGGACCCATCAAGCGATGGGTACCAAAATATACTTGACAAGCTTTGTAGGGAAAGGAGATGATATGGAGTCTTTGGGGGTGCTTGAGAGAGTTCATTCAATTCTTATCAACTCAAGCTATCAATCTTCAATAATCTATATCCATGATTGACCCAAAGTTATTCTTCAAATTACTATGTCTTAAATTCATATCATCTCGAGGAAGACATTTATGTTGTAGGAAATAAAAGAAGTATCATGTGTGAAAAATCAAGGCCTACAACATGAAGGAAAGCCAAAGGATGGTAACACTTACCTTTTAAAGTGCAAGTATTTAAAATATCATTTCTTATGTGTCTTGTGTAGTCACATAGAAAAAATTGAAGCACTTCAAATGTCTTTAAATTGATATTACCATTCTTTGAAGAATTTCCTCTCATATGGTAGATTGCACATTCATCATTTCCATTCTATGGCAATCTACATGCTTTAATTTGTTGCAAGTATGTCATGGCATGTTCTTCCCCTAATTATCTTGTTATTGCCATGATTCTAGATATAGAGAGATGTTTCATGTTCTTAAAAGAATAAGGTGTCATGTAAGGAATTCAAATCCTTAGGACACTTGTAAAAGGAAAACTCTCTCTATCACTAGAATAGTGAGACTAATGATTTTTATCTAAGTAACCCAAGTAGTCTCACTTGTAGAGAATAAGTTTCTCTTTGGAAGCATGTAATCTAACATAAAAAGAAAAATCAATCCAATGATTTATGTTGATTTGCTCCTTGCCTATATTGGATTTGATTCTTTCACATTTATTGCTTTCCAAATCATGAATTAGATTTATTCCTATCTTAAGGATTATTCATGCTTGTTTTATGAGTTAAAATTGAGCATAACATCATCTGGATAATCTAGTTCATGCTATGAAGTTTCCATGCTTTTAGTAATATAGCTTTTCATTCCCTATCAAAATGATTACTCAATGGAAACTAGTGCTTGTGTTGGTACTAACATTTCTCTTGAGTTCAATTATAAAAATCTACAAGAAAGAAAGTGCACAAGCCTCATGGGTTGATCTTCACCCAAAGGAAGAAAGGTAAAAAGCAAAGGTATGGGAACTCATCTTATTAAGTTTGGTTCCCATCTCAATGGGTATTTAATCTAAATTATCATATTCTACCCGTGTGAGGAATAGATTCTTTATTGGACCAAAATTAACCAAGTATGCATTCAATATCATTTTCATAAATGCGCTTGTCCATTAGAATCTAATTCATGCCTTTGCTATATCCATTTTCATATTGATGCGCTTCTAAGTCATGATAATAAATTCAATATGAAGAAGTAAAATTTCTTTGTTTGATCAAAAATGATTAAAAAGGTGCTCATTCCTCTTTTTCTAATAATATGCACTAACGTTAAGGAATTTACTTCATGTCTATGTGACTCATGGATGATGAATTATGCTTATTTTCTATCTCAAAGAAATCATCCATCACTATATACTCCCTTGTATTACTAACATTCTTCTTGAGTATTTTCAATAAGTTTGAAAGGAAAAAGAAGCCACTGCAAAGGGAGGACTCTCAAATGAAAGAGGAAAACATCAAGAACAACACCACCTACTTCTACGAAACAATCAATGGTGTGGTTGTGAGTATTCTAAACCCTTTCATATTGAGAATACTAGGCTCAAGTTGTTTATTACAAATTTAATGAGCTTTGATCAAGATGTATAATGCTTCTCTCTATTTGTCTTTAAAGTAAATGCGTCCATTCAATTCATTCAAATACTTGATGCATATCTTTAGGGGGAGCCTTTTATCTTGATTATGTTGAGACTATTGCTTTATCTCAGTATTTTCATATAGTCTCTTGCATGAGAATAAGTTTCTCATGAAGTATGCTACTATCTTTAAAATTCTTGTCTTTCACTCTAAAGTAGCATATTTGCTGGATTCTCCTACTCTAAGCTTAATTGATAATTTATTGTGTATGTTGTTCTCTTGATCACATCTGTTATTTGTTTGATCATTGAATGACTTCCTTTAACAATCATGCCTCTTAGTGCCGCATATTCTATCTATCAATATCTCTTGATATGCACTAAGTTAAAAGGAGAATTCTTGATACATTTATGCAACTTGTGATCCATTTGATATATGCTAACAATAAACTTGAAAAGATCACTAGTTGTAGAACTCTCTCTTGTGCAAAATATTTCCATATATTGTCATTAAGAATTGGTCTTAAGACTAAGGATATGCAAAATGAAGAGAGTGTCCCTATGTAAAGGTACATAAAGGTAAAACTATTTAAACTTGTACCTAAATCTTCCTTTTCTATACATTCTTTGCATATCTTGTATAACAAGGAAGAGAAAGCATGTCCATGTATTATCCCTGCTTCATACCTAGTTTAATTTCCCAAAATTCATTCCTGCTTTAGTGCATCTTTGGTAAAACTAGATGAAGTGCTTTTATTGTCAAAGAGCTTAAAGCTTAACCTTGTAACGAGGATAAGCTGCCTTTGTTTCAAAGGTGGATGGTCCTTAAGTCTCTTTGAAATCCTTAAGGGAAAATGCTTAAATTGTTTACAACATGCTTTCATAAGTGCATAAATTGTCATGAGCATCACACTTATACTATGACACAATGCACTTCACATTCTGTATGATATAGATATGTTCTCATTTACCTAATTATGTGCAATTGGCATTAAAGGCCAAAATATGTGTTCCTCTCCATGCACATACTTAGGGGGAGCAATCTATGTTATATAGAATTATGATCATGCTTAATTTGATATATCTTCTTGATCATATCTCTTTTATATGCTATGACTAATGAGTTTTCAAGTGAATTTCAAACCAAGTCATAGGTACATTGAAAGGGAATTGGAGTCTTCGGCGAAGACAAAGCTTCCACTCTACTCTATCGATATTATCTACCCTTCGCCATCACTCCACAATCACTCTCCAACGTTGGTATAATCTTCACTCATATGTTTTATTTGCCAAAGGGGAGAAAATAGTTAGGAAAAGGGCCTATATCTCATTCCAAGTATCCGTTTTTGGCGATTCATGCCAAAGGGGGAGAAAGTATTGGCCCAAAGCAAAAGGACCGCACCATCAAACTGTGTTCTAAAGGGGGAGCAAGTAGGAATTTTAATAAAAAAAAAAACTTAATATCTTAAAACCCTCTTGAACACTAAGAGGAGACTTTATTTGAGGGGGAGTTTTGTTTAGTCAAAGGAAAAGCATTTGGAACAAAGGAAGAAAATTTCAAAACTTGAAAATGCTTTGCAAAATCTTATTCCTTTACCTTTGACTATCTTGCAAAAGGACTTTGAAAAGGATTTACAAAAGAGTTTGCAAAAACAAAACTTGTGGTGCAAGCGTGGTCCAAAATGTTAAAAATAAATAAAGAAAACAATCCATGCACATCATACAAGTATTTATTGGCTCAATTCCAAGCAACCTTTGCACTTACATTATGCAAACTAGTTCAATTATGCACTTCTATATTTGCTTTGGTTTGTGTTGGCATCAATCACCAAAAAGGGGGAGATTGAAAGGGAATTAGGCTTACACCTAGTTCCTAAATAATTTTGGTGGTTGAATTGCTCAACACAAATGTTGGACTAACTAGTTTGCTCTAGTGCACAAGTTATACAGGTGCAAAAGGTTCACACTTAGCCAATAAAAAGACAAGTGTTGGATTCAACAAAGGAGCAACGAGGCAACCGAGGGCACCTCTGGCTGGAGGCACCGGACTGTCCGGTGTGCACCGGACAGTGTCCGGTGCGACCAGAGGACTCCAACTCAAACTCTTCGCCCTCGGGATTTCTCGGAAGCCGGCGCGCTATAATTCACCGAACTGTCCGGTGTGCACCGGACATGTCCGGTGCTCCAAGGAAGCGCGGTCTCCGGAACTCGCCAGCCTCGGGTTCGCGCGGCAGCCGCTCCGCTAAAATTCACCGGACTGTCCGGTGTGCACCGGACTGTCCGGTGTACCAGCGGGGCAACGGCTACTTCGGCGCCAACGGTCGACTCTGACAATAAAAGTACACGCGGCAGAGGCAGAGCAGAGGATCAGAGAGGCACCGGACTGTCCGGTGTGCACCGGACTGTCCGGTGCCGCATGAGGACAAAGCCTCCAACGGTCGACCAGCTCCAACCCCAACGGCTATTTGGTGACGTGGCTGTCGCACCGGACATGTCCGGTGTGCACCGGACTGTCCGGTGCACCATACGACAGACAGCCTTCACCAACGGCTAGTTTTTGTTTGGTGGCTATAAATACCACCCCAACCGGCCACTTCAAGGTGTGGGAGCCCAAGCAACATTCCAAGTCATTTAGTTGACATACTCAAGCCCTCCCAACCACATATATTCATTGATCCATCCTATACACAAGATTTAGACCACTACAACCAACACAAGTGCCACAAAATAGAGAGCAAGCAAAAGAGAGCTACTCATTTGAGTTTAGCACTAGTGCCTTGTGAGATTCATTGAGAGATAGTGTGTGCTTCATCTTGGTGTTCATTTGCGCGTGGAGTTGTGACTCCCATTCAAACTTCCTCCAAAGTTTTGGAGGCTTGTAAAAGCTAGCAAGAGACACCAAAGATTGTGGTGATCCTTGTGGGATCAAGAGTGATCCTTGAGAAGAAGAAGAGCTCGCCGATCCTTGTGTGATCGGGGGAGAGAGGGAAAGGGTTGAAAAAGACCCGTCCTTAAGTGGACTCCTCAACGGGGACTAGGCCTTCGAGGGCCGAACCTCGGTAAAACAAATCACCCGTGTCCATTGTGTTTATTGCTTGTGATTTGTTTATTTTCCCTTGCTCTAAGTTTTCTTGCACCTTTATTTGCTAATATCATTTGGTGTTGCTTCAAGTCGAATTCCATTTAGTGAAGCAACACGTTGCAAGAAAGAACTTGACCTAGTGCTCCTCTCATCTAAGGCTTCTTGCTTTGCTATTCTATAATTGTATTGATTTATCACTTCCGCATTATTTAGCAATACTCTCTTCAAGCAAGAACTTAGTTTAGACTCTCCGATATTTATATATCTTGTTCTAATCACTAATCAAGGGATCTAGTTGGGGGATAAAGTTTTAATTTTCAGGTTTCGCCTATTCACCCCCCCCCCCTCTAGGCGACTTTCACATGTACTATAACTTATATAAACTTGGTAGTCTATCAAGTATCATGAATAACCTCAAATAAACATACCACAACCAAGATCCCCACTCGATTAAGAAAATACACATCATAATCATATACACCATCACACCAAGTTTGTAGTGGAAATAAAATTACAATTGAGTTTATAAATAATTATTACAATACCAGACAAAATCACCTAACTTGAAAAAATTACATGAGTTCAAGATACATTACTACCTCTAATGATATCCACCAATAAAAACATACATGGGAATACATATAGAGACTAGCTGAGCTTACCGATATTTAACTTGGCATCCATAACAAAGTTGAGACAAGAAGCACAACACCAAAAATATAGTGCTTCACCTGCAATAAGATATAATAAAACCCTAAGTACCCAATTGTACTTAGTTAGATTTACCTCACATGAGAAAAAATAAAATGGCTTTAAGAAATACAAGGCTTATTTGGTGGAGCAAGATGGATAACATAACTTTGCAAAAGAGCTTAATAATATATGTCCTTACTTCCAATATTTTAATATCAAGTCACCCGTAGCAAGCACTTAATTAACATTAATTACCATCACAATAGTAACCACATCAAAATTAACATAATCAAAATAACCATATTATTCCATTAGTTACTACAATGCTAGACAACGACCATGCTTCTCACAATCTATGAGAAACTATGAATCAAATTGATTGCAACCAACTGAGTAGACATTCATATCCCACACTCGTACTTCCTTCATCTTTGATTGTCAAGGTTGTATCCCAATCAAATTTGGGTGCCTATACATCAATATCAATATTACTTTAATGTAAGTGAACTACATGACCTATGGGATTCATGGGGTAACTGAAACTGGATGTATCCAACACACGATTGGCCCTTCGTTTTTCACCTCACTAAATGAAGTGGACGACCAAAAGAAGATAATCTTTGGAGACAACTCAAAAGCAAAGTCAGAGGTTTGGGCAAAGTGGCAATTTCAAAAGATCACTTAATCTTTATTATGCTTTTGGTTGCATCATTGAGTTTCATATTGTTGTTCATTGGACAGTTGTGTGATCTTGGCTTTCAATACCTATTCATTGAGAAAGAGGTTGTTGTATTAAAGAAGGACGATAATCATGTAATATTCAAATGATTTGGATACAATAATCTATACCTAGTGGATTTCACTTTCGAAGATGCCAACTTGAAGACATGTATATTCACCAAAATATCACTTAGGTGGCTATGGCATAGAAAACTTGGTCTTGTTGGAATAGGGGCACTCAAGAAATTGTTGAAGAAAGAGATGGTTAGATGTTTTAAGGATGTTGTGTTAAAAAGTTAAGTTTTGTAGTGCATGTCAAGATGGAATGAAAGTTGAAAATACACACCCTATAGAAGCTTTTCATGTCAACATGATGGCCACTAGAGCTCCTAGACATGTATCTATTTGGAGCAACATCATATGCTAGTGTGGGAGGCACTCCACAAAGTCAAAGCCTCTTGCTAGACTTTACCACCAAGATCACAAACATAAGAGCACAAGAACACATCAACACAAGGCAGTATCGAGAATCTCTCTAGAATGACTATCTCTTGCACAATTCTCACTAATGACACTTGGGAGGCTATATGATCACTATAAGGTGTTGCTCTAGCTTATAATACTTGAATCACAACTCCTTTATCTTGCAATAGCCGACAAGGGGGTAGTTATAGCACAAAACCCCTCAAACATCCATTGAAAGAAATCAGGAAAATCTGTTTTCCTCAGGTGCACCAGACCTCCAACGGTCATATGAATCAACGGGACCTACCTTGAGTCTGCCTTGTTAGGTGGCACTGGACTGGTCTGATGCACCACCAGACTCCGCCACGTCCATCGCCATGTTAGCTAGTCGTTGGAGTAGACCGTTGAGCTCTAAAGTTTCTGTTGGACCTAGCTGGTCTTGTGCACACCGAACCTGGTCCGATGCACCAAAGTCTTCTCCTTCTCTTCTGCACCCTATATACGCAATTGGTTCGACACTCCACCGGACTAGTCCGATTCGCGAGCCAACCAAAGCCTTTACACAATGTTCTCTATGCACTCAGTCTGGTGCGTCACCAGACTGGTCTAGTGCGCCAACCGAGCCAAGTCCAGACCAAGTGCCCTCTGCGCACTTAGTCCGGTGTGCCGTCGGACTGGTCCGGTGCACCACAGACCTGCTGAAATTTTACACTTTTTCCCCTTGCTTCTTCATCTCGAATTGGTTGTCCTTGAGAGCACTCCTACGCGAGGACAAGCGCGATAAGGGCCATGTCTGTAATAGGGTTTACCTTAATGACTATCTGTAACCTCCCCTCGTGGGAATATTCTGGGGATAAACCGGGTACTCGAGGGTGTAAACATCTTTGACAGGGACAGGCGACCGCTCGAGTACCTATAAATACCCTCGTACAGTGCCCATACACGGGAGATTAAAAAAAGCTTTTGGCATTCCGTGCTAAACCTTACAAACACACTTTCCACTCCCCCGTTGGATTAACTTGCCCGGACAGGCAGGTTCCCAACATTCGATAAAGTTATTTAGAGTCTGCCCAACTAGATTAAGTCATAGTTCTTCATCTTTTGCTAATCTCCAACTTAGATTCCTATTTTGGCTCAAATTAGGCTCTCTAAATGCACCTTTTCCAAAATTTGACTTCTCAAACCCTCTAAGGTGCTCAAAAACATTCCTAATAGCATTTAAAACGTATCCAAACTTGTAAAATACTTAGTTTAACTTATCCAAAATTTGCCCTTTCTGGCCTTTGTTTGAGCTATATATTGAATTGATCTCTTAATTTGACACTTATGAAGCTACATGCATATACTTAGCAAACTAGTTAGATCTCAAAGTTGTGTTGGTCATTAATCACAAAAAACAATCTAGAAATGGCATATAGCACATTTCCCTTTCAAATAGTTTATTTTATTTAACCACATGTAGGCCCGACATCATGTTTAATGTGTGTATGTTTGTTAGATTTCAAGCTAATCCTAAGGAAGGTCACTTAAGTGTCATAGAAAGAATCCTTAGGTACCTAAAGCAGACACCAAACATTGATTTACGATATTCTAGAGGAGCTAGTTTTCAACTTTTTGTCTATTCTGACTTGGACTATGCCAGACTACAATTTGCAAAAAAAATCTATAGGAAAAGCACATTCGAAGGATGCCAAATGCTTGCTATATCACTTGTATCATAGAGTTCAAAGAAAGAAATGGTTGCCTTGTTTACCATTGAAGCGAAATTCATAGCTGTGAGTGTTTGTTATAGATAAATTTTGTACATGAAACAAACCCTTATAGACTATGATGTAGTTCTAGAAAGGATACATCTTTTGTATGGCAACAAGAGTGTTGTAAAATTTGCAAATAATATTGTTCGACACTCTTGCACTAAACACATTGTGTCTATCACCATTTCTTTAGAGACCATGTAGCTAAATAAGTTATATCACTAGAAGGAATGAGGCTATATGACCAATTAGTAGATATCTTCATAAAATGCTTAGATGAAACCCACTTTTGTATGTTGAGAAATGAGCTTAATATCCTTGATCTTAGTTCACTTAAACAAAAGCATGTGTTGTCAAGTTACAAGACAAAATGTACAATATTGAGTTGTAGAGGGAGTTATATGTGCTTAAACAACATAGGCATATGTGGTACAATCGAATCCGTGAATTCTTCCTAAATAAGGGGTATACAAATAAACCAGATTCTCCTTCTGCGTTCATTAGAAAATCCTAGAACAATTTCTATATCATTTCTGTCGGGGATAAGATCCTCAGTCCCTAGGACCCGCCGGTCATCGAGGGTGCTGGGAAGAGGCCTCTGGCAATTGGGGCCCGTCGGTCAGCTGGAAGAAACATGCAATGGCGTAGGTCGAAAGATGCAATAGTGTTACAAGAACTCAGGGCCAGACACGCCCGGGCGATCTTGTGGCCAAAGCATCCTACGACTACACCTTAGCTAAGGGGAACCTTTAATTACATCCTTTAGCGGAAGGCGGTCAACCACAGCATCGACGACCATGCCGAAATCATCTTCAAAATCCTCCAAAGCGCCAACGGTTGCATCCCTAATAGGATGCCGATGCCAAGCTCGTAGCCCAACCGAAACTGAACGAAGGCCAAAGCCCCGGCAGCACCACGCCGAGCATCGAAACGGGTGGCTTGGCGAACCTAGTTTGCGATGTCGAGAAGGTGCTCTTCTCGATCGGTACCTTAGGCACGGATGAAGGCGACCACCCTGTCCTCACCCTATGGAGGCTTGAGAGCTCCAGCTCTAACTCTGGAAAAGGTGTGGAAAAAGAGGGGAGTTGGGACAATAAAAAAGAAGTCTCCACAGAAGGAAAAGGCACCACTAATCTGTGACGCGGCGGTCCGCCTCCGCCAGGCGGGCGCAAAGGCAGGCCACCTCTCCATCAGCAGCTTCGAGCGTGAAACTACATTCATCCCTTTTGTGGGTTTTGGTGATTTGATAACAACACATTTAAAGTTCTAACAAGTTTGCTAAGTGTTGAACAGGAAATTCAGTATGATGAACATACTTGAATACTGTATAATGATCAGTGAACAAAGGTTCAACACGAGGTTAAATAACTAATGAGACAATGCAAATGGATATAATATGGTCTCTATATTGGTTTGAATATATGGACAAGACCTTAGAAATCACTATGCATAAATATGAACAGAATAGAGGTTGAAGTTATTAAGAGGATTGGTCAAGCCAAAGTGAATAAGATGTGAGGAATCGTGAATTGACTTGACCATATTACTATTAGTCCATATATACTTCTATGAGAATCAAACTAGAGCTTGATTGATCTTAGCATTTATATCTAGATGACATTTAAGCAAGGTTCACAATATTGAAGAAATGATTCTCTCAATGGATGCTCAATATGATGTGACTCAAGAATGTCTTGATAGGGTGAAGATAGCAATGAAAGGTCTTCGAGGGACTAGGCGAAGGTGAAGGCCAAACGACGACTTATGGACCGAGGTACCATGGCTAAGGTGAAGAAGAGAGTACTCGTAGTAAGTCGATGAACTAATCAGCTATGAAGAGTTATATTGTGTTGATGCATCAGTAAGGTGACTTGAAGCCATGAGTTGAGATCATATATGGTGAAATGGTTCAAGTCACAGGCTCGATTTGTGTTTGCTTCAAAAGGTGAGACAAAGATGTTTGTGATCCTTATGAAGCAACACCATGGATAAATCACACAGGAGACATCAATGACTTAAGGAGTTTACTTAATTATATTTTATTTAACCTGAGTATAGGAATCGTCATACTATCAAAGGGGATCCAAAAAGAAGGTTAGTGTTTGACAAAGCTCAAGCTTCTAAGATTCAAAAGCTATTTCAAAAACAAAACCTTTTAGACACTCTGTGAGTTCAACTGGAGTGAGGTTTAGGAGACGGAGATCCTTCCTGTTGAAAAACATTTGAGCTTTTTCATCTAAGTTGAACTTCTTCAGCTGAGTTGAGCTTTTTCAGCTGAGTTGAATTTCTTCAGCTGAGTTGAGCTTTTTCAGCTGAGTTGAGCTTCTTCAGTTGACTTGAGCTTTTTCAGCTGAGTTGAACTTCTTTAGCTGAGTTGAGTTTTTTTAGCTGAGTTGAACTTTCTCACCTAAGTTGAGCTTCTTCAGCCGAGTTGAGATTCTTTAGCTGAGTTGAGCTTCTTCAGCTGAGTTAAGCTTCTTCAGCTGAGTTGAGCTTTTTCAGCTAAGTTGAAATTAACTTCAACCGGGGTCTAGGCAGGTTCAACCGGGGTCCAGGCAGGTTCAACTGGGGTCTAGGGCAGGTTCAACTGGGATTTTCCCCCTTAGACCTCTCTGACCAAAACTGGTTGAACCGGCCCTGGGGGAGGTTCAACTGGTGTTAGGGTCAGCAGACCAGTTTGACCTGTAGTTTGCCAGTCTGACCGACTGACAGTCTGACCATCAGGCAGTTGAACCAGCCCTATGGGCGGTTAAACCAGTGTTAGGACCTATTGACTAGTATGACCTACAGTCTGTCAGTCTGACTGTTAGCCTACCCCCAGGCGGTTGAACTAGCCCTAGAGGCGGTTCAAACGGCCCTACGCAGAAAAGTTCAGCCCAACGACTAGTTTTGGAGCCCACCTATATATACTCACTCCTACCTCTCTCCCCACACAAGAGCACGCACCAAACTCCATTTCTAACCTTAGAAACACCTCCCACTCTCTCTCACACATCTCTTGCCTCTCCCATTTCAAATCTTTGGAGAGAAATCTTTGAGTGAGATTGAGAGCTACGAGTTTTTGTGCTTCATCTCCGAATCCTTCTTATTCTTCTTGATTCGAGCTTTGGTTCTACATTGAGTTCTTTGTGGATTCATTACTCTTGGAGCTTCTAGCTTCTAGACGACTAGGTGTCTCTTGTGAGTCTCCAAATCTTGTGGAAAACCACAAGAAAGTTTGTATTACCCGCTCATTTGAGCAAAAGATTAGTTTGTGGTCGGCAAAGGGAGGATTAGGGTTGAAATAGACCTGACTCTTTATGGGCACCTCAACGAGGAAGTAGGGCACCTTTGGTGGTGTGACCGAACCTCAAGATAAATCTTGTGTCTCTTGTGTTCTTGCTCATTTTGTTTATTTGTGTTCTTCGTTCTCTCACCATTCCATGGAAGAATTGTTCATATCTTTTTGGTGTGTGGATTTTGAGAAGTGCCCTTCTCAGATCTATTACTTTGAACCTTGTGGATCATCTATGACATCCCATTTATAAAGTTAACTGGGTGATTTTTGAGATCAATTCAGTTTTATATCTAATTCTTTAGTTGAGCTGGGCAAACCGGTTGAACCGATTTTGACACTGGTTGAACCGGTTTTACCCAGTTCGTTTCTAGTTTTTGCTGGAAAAATTATGCTTGCCTATTCACCCCTCTAGGCAACTTTCAGAGCGACGTATGAGTAGCAATCAGGCTCTCCCGGAGATCCGAGGGGTCTACGACGAGAGGATTGGAATCTCGCCCTAGCAGAAGGGCGTCCTAAAATCCTTCCTTTGGCCCATCAAAATCACTTGGTTGCACGAAATGAAAAGGATGAAAAAACAAGCACGATCTTGAGAACCCGGTAGCGGAAGGGAAAAGAGCCTGTACCCCGATTCAACCATCCTCTACCTAAGAGGATGCAACACTGGGGGCGGTCCTCCACTAGATGCTTTCCTGGGTCCATAAGGGATCACGAAGAAACCACCTTTAAACGAAGAAGATAAGACAAAATATGATGAACCGCTCGAGGGAGGGATCATTTATAGAAAGGCATAAGGCGTAGTGGACGGAACAGGTGCCAAACGTTGTGTATGGAACAAGGCGACAGTTCAACACCAAATACGCAAAACTATGGAAGTGTGCGCTAGGATAAGGGGAAAAGGGCCCGACGCAACCAGAAGCGCAATGACCAAAGGGGCAAGGAAACACCCGATCAGAGAGAAGCCCCCGAGGAGAGATACTCCCCCCTCAGGGGCTCGAGGGCTACTGTCGGGGATAAGATCCCCGACCCCTTGGGCTTGGGACCGCCGATCAGCGAGGGTGCTGGGAAGAGGCCTCTAGCAACTAGGGCCCATGGGTCAGCTGGATGAGAAAGGAAACGTCTGCCCTAGAAGCACCCACCCTCGGTTGAACCCTGCGGCACCTAGCCTGAGGTTGGGCATGGCGGAACCAGACAGGGGGCCGAGCGAACCAAAGGGAAACCACTCGAGTGGATCCCTCGCTAAGACTGGCCCATCATAAGTGACCAGTTGCATTAACTATGCCTAGAGCCGAGCCATGACAGATGCGCCGGTCCACCTCCCACTCATGGCCAACAAGCCCCTCGGGCTACAACACACTCATGACCTACGAACCCCTTGGACCGTGGCGCCTTTATGGCCCACGCGCCCCCTGGCCTGCGACACACTCATGACCTATCAGAAATATGACTGAGTGCGCAGACCGCTTGACGGGCACAACAAGACAAGTCGCGCCAAGCCCTAGGATATGGAGGCTAAGGGTCGGCGTAGCTCGAATGATGGCACTTGGGCCCCACGCTGCCCGCGCCATCCGCTATAAAGAATACGAGACAACCAGGAAATCTTGGGGCCCACGGGCACGTGTGGCTTCACCTCGTGGTAGAACGCTCGATTTTACCATCATCCGACGACTCCTTCTTGAGGAAGCCACTGTAGGCCGACCCCCACCTTAGCCTATAAAAGGAGGAGGTCAGTCCCTAGACAGACCCCTAGATGCGAAGACGACGTACCGACGAAGGAAGAAGGACGCACCAACGAGGACCTAGAGGTTAGAGCCCCCCTGCCAAGCCAAGACTTAGTTCGGACTCCACTCTGTAGCCCTTAGTGTAACCACCTCCACAACAAGAGACTTGGGAGCCTCTCCTCCCTCTCTCACCCGCTTGTAACCCCTACTACGAGCATTGATCAGTAGTGTTGTCGGTAGCACAAGCCGCTGAAGACTGGATGTAGGGACGTTCTGCCCAAACCGGTATAAATCTTATGCCCACCGCGCACACCGTTCGGAGCCTAGAACACACACACAAATTTACTTGTCGGAGCGAGGTTCAAAACACTGACAATTTTAGTCTATATTGATGACTTGAATATCATAGGATACACAAAGTATATTAGGGAGGCTAGCATATACCTCAAGGTAGAGTTTGGAATGAAAGGCTTAGGGAAAACCAAGTTTTGCTTGTACTTATAAATCGAGCATTTTTTCAAAGGAATATTTCTATAGTAGTTGACCTATAGTATGAATTCCATTGAAAGCTATACTACTACAAAAGCTCACCCTTTAATGATTGATGGTTAGATACCTTGAAAGGGATCTTGACTTGTTTAGACCAAAGTGCGATGATGAGAAATCATTGGGACCTAAAGTTCCTTACCTTAGGGCCATTTGAGTACTGATGTATCTTGTGAATTGCACTAGGTATAATATTACATTTGAGTGAGTTTGCTAGCTAGACAAAGTGCAAACCCAATCATAAGACATTGGACATATATTAAGACTATATTATAATACCTCAAAGACACTCAAGATCTTGGACTATTTTTTTGTAGAATTTGGGTTAAACTTTGGTGGGCTATAGAGATGTTGAATATCTATGAGATCCCCATAATGCTAGATCTCAGTCTGGCTTTGTTTTTTTCTCTATGGTGGTACTGTCGTATCCTGGAGACCGAGCAAATAGACACTAATAGCGACGTCTACTAACCTCTTAGAGATAATCATATTGTATGAAATCGCACATGAATGTGCTTGGCTACAACAAATCAAGATATGTGGTTTTCACACCACAAATACCCCACTACTATCTATGAAATAATATAACATGCGTTGCAAAAATAGAAACATGCTATATTAAGAGTAGTATGACTAATTGTATTCCTCCTAATCTTTTTCTATGCTCACGAACTCCAGAATAAGGGTGAGTAAAAATCATGTAAGCCAAGTCTTATAATAACATGACTAATTTATTCACTAAATTCTAGCCTACAGTCACCTTCGGAAGATATATTCAAGGTGTAGGGATGGGACATTTGAGAGACTTGCGGGTTCAGGGGAGGACACCTCTAAAATTTTTAGCGCTTACTATTCGATTCTGAAGATAGTAAGATATACAACCCTAAATGTTTTAGTTCTTATAAAGATAACCATTGTACTATTTTCCTATTGTAAGTTTACTTAAGTTTTTCACATATAGTTTTTAATGAGACAACAAGTATAATATATAGAGTGGCACTATATGCTCTTTCTCTATTTTTTCATTAGACTTCTTAGAGTTTTAACCAGACATAAGTTAGTCGCGGCATTTACTCAAGGGAGAGTGTTAAGAAATCCCATAAAAATTTACATAGACTAATACGAGACGTATCTCTAAAAGAATCTGCTTTCATATAAATAAACGTGTACTCCTTATATTACAAATTAAAGTTCGCTTTAGAAAATTAATAAAACTATACAATAATTGATGTATGTGTTTTATCATCATCTATTTAAATGTAGATATAAAAATTAAGAACTAAAATAAATACTATTTTAGTACGGAGAGTGTCGGGTACCGTAATTAGGGGTACCCCCAACACTCCTAAACACGGCTGGTAACCACCATCAGCACAAGATGCAGAGACTGATGGGCGCAATTCAGGTCAAGGCTTCATCTACTCAAGGGACGCGATCTCGCCTCGCCCGAGCCCAGCCTCGCCCGAGCCCAGCCTCGGGCGGGAACAGTAGTCCCAGGCGAATTCACGCCTCGCCCGAGGGCCTCCTCAAGCAATGGGTGCACCCTCGACTCGCCCGAAGCCCAGCTCGGGCAGGCTTCGTTGTGAAGCAACCTTGGCCAAATCGCCTCACCAACCGACCGTATCGCAGGAGAATTCAATGCGAGGATCGCATGACGCCTTATCCTGACACACGTGCCTCAGTCGGCAAGGTCGAAGTGACCGTAGTCACTTCGCCCTTCCACTGACCGACCTGACAGGAAAACAGCGCCGCTCGCCCCGCTCCGACTGTTGTGCCACCCGTCCTCGGAAGGAGGACTCCGCCTCACCCGACCCTAGGGCTCGGCCTCAACCTCGGCCTCGGAAGGAGGACTCCGCCTCACCCGATCCTAGGGCTCGGCCTCAACCTCGACCTCGGGAGGAATCGCGTCCTCGCCCGACCCCGGCCTCGGCCTTAGGAGGAGTCTCCGCCTCGCCCAACCTTGGGCTCGGACCGACCATGCCACGGGGGATACATCATTACCCTACCCCTAGCTAGCTCAGGCTACGGGGGAACAAGACCGGCGTCCCATCCAGGCTCGCCCCGGTAACAAGTAATGATGGCTCCCCGCGTGCGTCCATGACGACGGTGGTTCTCAGCCCCCTACGGAAGCAAGGAGACGTGAGCAGGATCCCAGCAGCCCCGACAGCTGTGCATCTACAGGGCTCAAGCGCTCCTCCGACGGCCACGATACCGCGTACACAGGGCTCTAGCACCTCTCCGACAGGGCCCTCATGCGGGAGGGTCGCGCGGGAGGACGGGCTGATGAACAGGCTCACTCTCTCTCCCTCGCGAACTCTTGTAACCCCTACTGCAAGCGCATCCCCTTGGCGCAGGATAACACGAGCCGCGTTTTCCCCCTCCTTGTGTTTCATCTCGCGCCAACCCATCTGGGTTGGGACACGCAGCGACAATTTTACTCGTCGGTCCAGGGACCCCCCGGGGTCGAAACTCCGACAGTTGGCGCGCCAGGTAGAGGCCTGCTGCGTGTTGACGAACAACTTCCCATTGAGTTCCATATGGGTAGTCTCCAGCAACCTCTTCAGCCCGGAACGGTGCTCCGCTTCGGGAGTCTCGAGTTCCTGTCCCTCGACGGCAGCTACGACATGGTACTCCTCCCCGCGCAGCACGACAGCAACCACAACGGCCGTTAGCTCGCCCGGTGGTGGCGAACTCGACGGTGTCTTCCCCCCGTGGCGGAAGAGCAACATCCGAGTTTGTCCTGCCACCTTCCTCGCTGCAGGAGGAGGAGGCGGGGCAGCCGTGGCCAGGCAGGAGGCGGCACCTTGTCGGCTGTCAAGCGAGTCGACGACGCCGGCACCCCAGCGGGGGACATGTCGGGCGTTGTCCTCACGTCTGAGACCACGACGAGTGTCGTTTCCCCGCAACATGCCAACCCCAAGCGGACAGATGACGCCAGCACACTCGCGAAGGGCTTGTTGGCCGTTAGCCTTGTACCTGAGATAACGGTGCAGACGCGACCTCGTCACCGTCCATCGATCAAGAGGTACCGTCCGTTTTCCACCCTGTGCCTTTTAGATTCCGCTTCAATCCACCAAGCGACCCCGCTTCGGTGAGCGCTTTCATAAAGGCATACCCTAACCTTCCGGGGTACCATATGTGGTCAACCTGGGATCGACTGACGGCCGTCTCGACCTACGGACCCCCGGGTTCCGAGGAAGAAGACGAGCCCGACTCTGGTTGGGATTTCTCTGGGCTCGGTAATCCTAGTGTCATGCGAGACTTCATGACTGCATGTGACTACTGCCTCTCCGATTGCTCCGATGATGGCCACAGCCTTGACGACGAGGGTTGTGGCCCAAGTCACGAATTTTTCCACGTCGATCTAGGGGGTCACGACGAAGGCAACCACCTCGGTATGCTGGAGGATGACGATCCCCCTGGGCCTGCTTCTCGCGTTGACATCCTGCGGGAGGTAGCTGTGGTCCCAGTCCCTGCGGGGGGGTCAGGACACACAACTCGAGCAAATCCGCGAGATGCAGGCCAAGCTCGACGAGGAAGCAGGGCAACTTGTGTAGCTTCGGCAAAACATCGAGTAGGAGTGGGCAGACCGAGCACTCTCCAGAGAAGCGCGTCATCAGGCCCGGGACGTCCAGTGCCGTATCGCTGATGATGCCAGGGCAAGGCTGCCCTCGGCCTCTAGTGGGGTCGGACAAAATCTGGCTGCAGCGGCAATGCTGCTCCGAGCGATGCCGGAGCCATCCACCACCGAGGGGCGGCGTATCCAGGGAGAACTCAAGAATCTCCTGGAGGATGCCGCGGTCCGACGGGCCGAGAGCTCTACCTCCCGAAGGCAAGGGTGCCCCCTGGAGCATCGCGCAGCAACTTCCCGATTCATGCGGGAAGCCTCGGTCCACACCGGGCGCACGCGGGACGCAACGCCTGCAGCCCCGGGTCGCCTCGGCAACGAGCACCACCGCCGCGACCGTCGAGCCCGACTTGACGAGAAGGTGCACCGAGGCTACCACCCTAGGCATGGGGGACGCTACGACAGCGAGGACGATCAGAGCCCTCGCCCGAACCACCAGGTCTGCAAGCCTTCAGCCGGGCCATACGACGGGCGCCGTTCCCGACCCGGTTCTGAGCCCCGACTACCATCACTAAATACTCGGGGGAAACAAGGCCGAAGTTGTGGCTTGCGGACTACCAGCTGGTCTGCCAGCTGGGTGGAACGGACGATGACAACCACATCATCTGCAACCTCCCCCTGTTCCTCTCTGACATCGCCCGAGCCTGGCCAGAGCATCTGCCTCCTGCGCAGAGCTCCAATTGGGACGACCTGGTCAAGGCTTTCGCTGGAAACTTATAGGGCACGTACGTGCGCCCTGGGAACTCCTGGGATCTCCGAAGTTGTCGCCAGCAGCCAGGGGAATCCCTGCGAGAATACATCCGACGATTTTCGAAGCAGCGCACCGAGCTGCCCAACATCACCGACTCAGATGTCATCGGGGCGTTCCTCGCCGGCACCACCTGCCGAGACCTGGTGAGCAAACTAGGCCGCAAGACTCCCACCAAGGTGAGCGAGTTGATGGACATCGCCACCAAGTTCGCCTCTGGTCAAGAGGCGGTCGAAGCCATCTTCCGGAAGGACAAGCAGCCTCAGGGCGCCAGCTGGAAGACGTTCCCGAGGCGTCCGCCCAGCGTGGCACGAAGAAGAAGGCCAAGAAGAAGTCGCAAGCGAAACGCGACGCCGTCGACGCAGATCTTGTCGCTGCTGCCGAGCACGGGAACCCTCGGATGCGTCCCGGAGGGGCCAACCTGTTCGACAAGATGCTCAAGGAGTCGTGCCCCTACCACCAGGGTCCCATCAAGCACACCCTTGAGGAATGCGTCATGCTTCAGCGCTACTTCCATAAGGCCGGGCCCCCAGCGGAAGGTGGCAAAGGCCAAGACAACGACAAGAAGGAGGGAGACAAGGCAGAGGAGTTCCCCGAGGTCCACGGCTGTTTCATGATCTATGGTGGGCAGGTGGCGAACGCCTCGGCTCGGCACCGCAAGCAGGAGCGCCGGGAGGTCTGCTTGGTAAAGGTGGCGGCGCCAGTCTACCTAGACTGGTCCGACAAGCCCATCACCTTCGACCCAGGCGACCGCCCCGACTACGTGCCAAGCCTAAGAAAGTACCCGCTCGTCGTCAACCCCGTCATCGGCAACACCATGCTCACCAAGGTCCTCATGGACGGAGGCAGCAGCCTCAACATCATCTACGCCGAGGCCCTTGGGCTCTTGGAAATCGATCTGTCCACGATCCGGGCCGGTGCGGCGCCCTTTCACGGGATCATCCCCGGGAAGCGCGTCCAGCCCCTTGGACAACTCGATATGCCCGTCTGCTTCGGAACTCCCTCCAACTTCTGCAGGGAAACCCTCACGTTCGAGGTGGTCGGGTTCCGAGGAACCTACCACGCGGTGCTGGGGAGACCGTGTTACGCCAAGTTCATGGCCGTCCCAAACTACACCTACCTCAAGCTCAAGATGCCAGGCCCCAATGGGGTCATCACCGTCGGATCCACGTACCGACACGCGAACGAATGCGACGTGGAGTGCGTGGAGTACGCTGAGGCCCTCGCCAAGTCCGAGGCCCTCATCGCTGACCTTGAGTGCCTCTCCAAGGAGGTGCCCGATGCGAAGTGCTACGCCGGAAACTTTGAACCAGCTGAGGCGGTTAAGTCCGTTCCTCTCGACCCCAACAACGACGCTGGCAAGCAAGTCCGGATCAGCTCCGAACTCGACCCCAAATAGGAAGCAGTGTGTCGGCGTTTCGAGACCGGGGGGTCCCTAGGCCGACGAGTGAATGTTGCCGCGTGCCCCAGCCCAGATGGGTTGAGCGCGAGGCCGAGCGCGAAGGGGGGAAGCGAGGTGGTCGGAAACCGGCGTGAGAGAGGTGGGAATCCCGTGGCCTTCGTGTTCGTCCCGCGCCCAGGTCAGGTGCGCTTGCAGTAGGGGGTTACAAGCGTCCACGCGGGAGAGGGAGCGAGCGGCTTCAAGCGAGCGCCTGTCTCGTCCTCGTCCAAGCGCGGCCAACCTTCTCTAAGAGGGCCCTGGTCCTTCCTTTTATAGGCGTAAGGAGAGGATCCAGGTGTACAATGGGGGGTGTAGCAGAGTGCTACATGTCTAGCGGAGGAGAGCTAGCGCCCTAAGTACATGCCGTTGTGGCAGCCGGAGAGATTTTGGCACCCAGCTGGTGTGATGTCGTGGCCGTCGGAGGAGCGATGGAGCCTGGCGGAGTGACAGCTGTCGGAGCGGTTGAGTTCTTGCTGATGTCCTCTTGCTTCCATAAGGGGGCTGAGAGCCGCCGTCGTCACAGAGCATGCGGGGCGCCATCATTGCCTATCTGGCGGAGCGAGCCAGATGGGACGCCGGTCTTGTTCCCTGCGGCCCGAGTCAGCTCAGGGTAGGGTGATGATGGTGCCTCCTGTTGACGTGGCTGGTCTGCACCCTAGGTTGGGCGATGTGGAAGCTCCTCCGAAGCCGAGGTCGAGTCTGTCTTCCGTGGCCGAGGTCGAGTCCGAGCCCCTGGGTCGGGCGAGGCGAAGGCCGTCGGCTGAGGCCAGGGCGGAGTCCGAGCCCTGGGGTCGGGCGGAGCGGAGTTCGTCGTCTTCTGGGGCTGAGCCCAAGTCCGAGCCCTGGGTCGGGCAGAGCGGAGTTTGTTGTCTTCCGGGACTTAGCCCGAGTCCGAGCCCTGGGACGGGCGGAGCGGAGTTCGCCGTCTTCCGGGACTTAGCCCGAGTCCGAGCCCTAGGTCGGGCGGAGCGGAGTTCACCGTCTTCCGGGACTTAGCCCGAGTCCGAGCCCTGGGTCGGGCGGAGCGGAGTTCGTCGTCTTCTGGGACTTAGCCCGAGTCCGAGCCCTGGGTCGGGCGGAGCGGAGTTCGTCGTCTTCTGGGACTTAGCCCGAGTCTGAGCCCTGGGTCGAGCGGAGCGGAGTTCGCCGTCTTCCGGAACTTTGCCCGAGTCCGAGTCCTGGGTCGGGCGAAGCGGAGCTTCCTATGGTGCCTTCGACTGGGCCTGACTGCCTGTCAGTCTCACTCTGTCAAGTGGCACCGCAGTTGGAGTGGCGTAGGCGGCGCTGTCCTTCTGTTAGGCCGGTCAGTGGAGCGGCGAAGTGACGGCGGTCACTTCGGCTCTGCCGGCTGGGGGGCATGCGTCAGGATAAAGGTGTCAGGCCACCTTTGCATTAAATGCTCCTGCGATTTGGTCGGTCGGTGCGGCGATTTGGTCAGGGTTGCTTCTTGGCGAAGACAGGGCCTCGGGCGAGCCGGAAATATATTCGCCGCTTGGAGGGGGGCCTCGGGCGAGACGGAAATCCTCCGGGGTCGGCTGCCCTTGTCCGAGGCTAGGCTCGGGCGAGGCGTGATCGAGTCCCTCGAATGGACTGATCCCTGACTTAATCGCACCCATCAGGCCTTTGCAGCTTTATGCTGATGGGGGTTACCAGCTGAGAATTAGGAGCCTTGAGGGTACCCCTAATTATGGTCCCTGACAGTAGCCCCCGAGCCTCGAAGGGAGTGCTAGCACTCGCTTGGAGGCTTTCGTCGCACTTTTTTGCAAGGGGACCAGCCTTTCTCGGTTGCGTTTTGTTCCGGTGGGTGCGCGCGAGCGCACCCGCCGGGTGTAGCCCCCGAGGCCTCGGAGGAGTGGTTTCACTCCTTCGAGGTCTTAATGCCTCGCGTAATGCTTCGGCTGGTCTGATCGTTCCCTCATGCGAGCTGGCCGTAGCCTGGGTGTACGGTCGGGTCCCAAGTTCTCGGGCTGGTATGTTGACGCTGTCAACGGTTTGGCCGGAGCCGGGTTTGCGAGAGCAGCCCCCGAGCCTCTGCACAGGGCGAGAGGGCGATCAGGGACAGACTCGACTTTTTTATATACGCCCCTGCGTCGCCTTTCCGCAAGGAGGAGGGGGGAGAGCGCCATGCTGCCCTCGATGGGCGCCGAACATGGTGTCTCCGGTGAGCTGCAGGCGGGTAATCCGAGTGGACGTCCATGCCCCGTTCGTTAGGGGTCGGCTAGGGGCCCAGAGGCACGCCCAAAAGTACCTGCGGGTGATCTACCGGACCCGGTCCCCTGGCGACGGGGTCCAAGGGCTCGATGCCTCCCTCTAATGGGATTCCGTTACAAGATCGTTCCCGCTGGTCTCGGAAATGTCCTAGGGTACCTCGGGAGCGCAGCCCGAGCCTTGGTTATGTATCGAACGTACCCATGGTCATCCCTTGCTCTGTGTCTGAGGCGGCTGTGAACCCTTCGGGGGCCAGCCTTCGAACCCCTGATCAGTAGTGGGCGCGGAGCCCGAGTAGCCTGAGGTGGCCGTTGAACCCTTCCGAGGGGCCGGCCTTCGAACCTCTGACCAGTAGTGGGTGTAGGGCCCACGCGACCTGAGGCGGCTGTCAAACCCTTCCGAGGGGCCAGCCTTCGAACCTCTGATCAGTAGGGAGGCTCGGAGCCTGGTTCCTTCGCGGGGAAGGATCCTTTTTGGGGTATCCCCCTTTCCCGGTCCCTGCTGCAAGAGAGAGAAAGAGGGAAAAAGGAAAGGGATACGAAATCGAACGACGCGGCATACCTTTTTTTGACGCGGTCATTATGGCGAAGGCGAAGCGTCGTCCGCTTCTCCTGCCAGAGGCGCCGCCTGTCCCGCCGCGGAGTTAATGCGAGGGGGCGAGTGGTTGGCGGGGCGGCCGTTGCGCGTGCGCGAGCCGTTCGAGGAACGGAACACGGGCGCGTTGTCTTCACGCCGTGAGAGAGGGTTCTCTCGCTGCCCCCGGATGGGACGTGAGCTTGGCTGACGACGTGACCGCTGCTCCTGCCCGCCTGTCACCGTCATTACTGCCGGCCGCATTGACCGTCGCGCCAGGCTGGCGCTGCTGGGTCGTGCGCTGGGTCGCCTCTAGTCACGGCATTGGTTCCGCAGTCGAGGAGGCGCGGTGGTGGCGCAAGTGGCGGTGCAGTTGCATGCACGAAGCATTCGGCGCGCCGGTTGCATGACGCGTGGGCCTGGGCCCCCATGCCGGGCGTGTTGGGAGTCGGAGAAGTGCGCCCACTTGGCGCGGTTGCATGCCGCCTGCATGGCTGCCCGCCCTTTCGCCTGCTGGTCTGGGCAAAAGTGGAGGGTCGCTTGTAACCGCTGGGCAGTTGTACGCACCGCGCACGGCGGTTTGGCTTCTTCTGCTCTGAGCCGGCTTGCATGACGTGTGGGACCCAGCCCCCGCGCCGTAGGAGGAGGACCTTGGAGTGTGTTGGAGAAGACTCAGCCCACGACGGCTGGGGACGCAAGTAGGGCGAGCCGCCTTTAAAAGGAGGGTGACCCCCTTGGAAGACGACCATGTCTTCGTGCTTCCTTATGCATCGTGTCTTTCCACCTTCCAAGCCCCCGGATGGGGGATACCCGCCGTCTTTCTGCCTTGTCGTCGGGGGAACGCAACTCCGCGGGAGTTGGTACCTTTCGGCCATCATTCGGCTTCAAGGATTTTCATCAGCCGGCCCGGCTGTACCCCTCCGCCGGCGGTCACCCGAGACGGTGACCACCAGCCCCTGGGTGGGGAGAAGCAAGCCGGGCTGCGATCTTGGTCCCACCCTCAGCTTCAAGGATGTTCATCATCCTCGCTGGGGTGGAGGTCGGGCTGAGCCGGAGCTCTACCTCCCGCGCGGGTTCGTGGGTCACCCTCTCCTGCGGCGTTTGAGGGAGAGGGCACTCACTGGCCCTGCGGGCGGGTCGGACTTCGACAACGCGGGGTGGTCGACGGCGGGCGTCGGCAGCCTCAGCGTGTCGAGCTCGTCGGCTTGGCTCCCGGTGCCCCCTCCTGCCGGAAGGCGGCTGCCGCGCCGTGTGCACGGGAGGACCACCCAAGATGTCGCGCGCTGCTAGGGCGGCGTTCGTGTTCTGGGGCGGTCCTGCCTTTGCACCGGTACGGCGCCTCCGCGCGGAGGTCGGTGCCCCACTCGTCCGGGAGGATCTGAGTGGGGATCTGCCGGAGGGCTGACGGCCCCTGTCGTCGGTGCCGAGGTGGAGGCGGCTCGAGAAGTCCCCGTTGCCGACGGGATCACCGCCACCATCCGCGCTTCGGGCCTCCGGCTCTTTGTACTTGTCCTTGCCCCTCGAGCGTCGGCGTGGGCGAGGGCAAGATTGCAGCAGCACCCGCCCTGAGGCCTACGCTGCTGCGGTCCGGCCACCCGGAGCGGGGGTCGTTGTTGTTGCTGTCAGAGCGGGCGGCGGCGAGCCGCCCGTCAGTCTTCTGTTGCCCCGCAGGCCCCCCCCCCCCATCGAGTGGGGTTGTTCGTACCTGCGGAGGTGGAACCGGAGTTCCGTTTGTAATGGCACTTTGAATGCTAGTGTTTTTGTTCATTGTGGCTGTCGAGGCCTGAACATGTATGTAATTTTGGCACGGAGCCATGTTTTTTCCTCATTTTCGAGCACTAAGACTCGCCTGTTGGCTGTCTGAACCGCTTCACCAAGCGTGAGTCACCCCGTGCAAAGGTAACGAGTGAGGTATCCGTATCCCAGAGGCGTAGGAGTCCCTCGGCTCGGTCGGCCTTGTTGTCCAAGGCTTCTCTAGCTTAGTTAAAGGAACCCCTCGGCCGCTCTCCGATGAGCCGAGGCCAGGGGTAGCGGTGTCAGCATGAACAGAGGCAGAGTTGGCTCGAAAAGAAAACCTGGTTGGCCGGAGCCTGGCTGGGTCGTCCGTTAGCAGGACCGACGCCGGAATTGACCAGCCGAGGCCTCGGGTCGGGCTGACGTCCTTGGAGGACAGCTGGCCGAGGCCCCGGGGTGACCGGCCGAGCCGCCTGCTCGGGCCGGATTCCCGGAGAAGACCCTGGCAGCGATGGCCCGGGCGTGGCGATGACGTCGTCCTTCGGAGTGGAGATCTTCGGATCGCGTCGCCGTCCGAGGCTAGGTCGGACCTCGCCGAAAGTGTTGTCGATGCCGAGGGTGCTGCTGCTCCCTTCCAGCGTCAAGACCCGAGCCTGCAGGATCGGATTGTCTTGTAGCGCGTGTTTCCTGCGGCCGCCGAGGCCTAAACACACCCTCACCGTGTTGTAAAGCTGCGTCTCTTTTCCTCTTGTTTCGAGTATCTGGACTTTTTTGTCGGTAACAAAATTGTTTTGTGCGAGCAAGAGTTGCTTCTCACGGAAGGTGATGAGTGAGGTATCCGTATCCCGGAGGCGTAGGAGTTCCTCGGCTCGGTCGGCCTTGCCGCTTACGCGCACTCTTACCCGTCCATGGGGTTCTGTCATCGACACAGTTGAGAAGGCTCGAAGAATCGCTCCGGCAGAAGAGCTTCCGAACGAGAAGACTTGTTCGGTCCGCGGAATCACTTATCCGAACGCGAGTTACTTATCGCAGAAGGTGATGAGTGAGGTATCCGTATCCCGGAGGCGTAGGAGTCCCTCGGCTCGGTCAGCCTTGGCTGCTTACGTGTACTCCGTCGTTTCCAGGATCCGCTTTCGAAGTAGTCAAAAAGCACGAAAGATATTCTGGCAGAAAGGATCTTTTTTCGAGGAAAAAATTCGACGCAGAGGGGGTTCCCCCCTTTTAGCCCCCGAGGGAGGGTCGGGCCTTGCCGAGGCGAGGCCGACCCTTCCTTGATGACTAAACTTTGCGTGGGAGCGAGGTATATGAACAACTTGAAAACATCTTAAGGGTAGAAGCGACGTAGCTGTTGGATGTTCCAAGCGTTGCTGTAGACCTCGCCTTGACTGTTGGCCAGCTTGTACGTTCCGGGCTTCAGAACTTTGGCGATGACGAACGGCCCCTCCCAGGGGGGCGTGAGCTTGTGCCGCCCTTGGGTGTCTTGTCGCAGCCGAAGCACCAGGTCGCCCACCTGGAGGTCTCGGGACCGGACCCCTCGGGCGTGGTAGCGTCGCATGGACTGCTGGTACCGCGCCGAGTGCAGTAAGGCCCTGTCCCGAGCCTCTTCCAGCTGGTCCAGTGAGTCTTCTCGACTAGCTTGGTTGCTTTGGTCGGTGTAGGCCCTCGTCCTCGGGGAACCGTATTCTAAGTCTGTGGGCAAGATGGCCTTGGCCCCATAGACCAGAAAGAACGGCGTGAAGCCCGTGGCTCGGCTCGGCGTTGTCCTTAGGCTCCAGACCACCAAGGGGAGTTCCTTCATCCATCGCTGCCGAACTTGTTGAGGTCGTTGTAGATCCGAGGCTTGAGCCCTTGTAGAATCATGTCGTTGGCACGCTCTACTTGCCCATTCGTCATGGGATGAGCCACGACGGCCCAGTCCACCCGGATGTGGTGATCCTCGCAGAAGTCCAGGAACTTTCTGCCGATGAACTGGGTGCCGTTGTCGGTGATGATGGAGTTCGGGACCCCGAAGCGATGGATGATGTTGGTGAAGAACGCCACCGCCTGCTCGGACCTGATGCTGTTTAGGGGTCGGACCTCGATCCACTTGGAGAATTTGTCGATGGCGACCAACAGGTGCGTGTAGCCCTCGGGTGCCTTCTGCATGGGGCCGACGAGGTCCAGACCCCACACAGCAAAAGGCCAGGTGATGGGTATCGTCTGCAGAGCCTGAGCGGGCAGGTGGGTCTGCCTTGCATAGAATTGACACCCTTCGCAGGTGCGGACAATTCTAGTGGCGTCGGCCACCGCCGTCGGCCAATAGAAGCCTTGTCGGAAGGCATTCCCGACCAGGGCTCGAGGCGCCGCGTGATGGCCGCAAGCCCCCGAGTGTATTTCTCGCAGGAGTTCCTGACCTTCGGCGATGGAGATGCATTGCTGGAGGATGCCTGAGGGGCTGCGGTGGTAGAGCTCCTTCTCATCTCCCAGCAAGACGAACGACTTGGCGCGCCGCGCCACCCGCCGAGCATCGGCTCGGTCGAGGGGTAGCTCTCCTCGGTGGAGATATTGCAGGTACGGGGTCTGCCAGTTTTGACCAGGCGTGACCCCGCTTTGCTCCCCCTCGACGTGCAGCGTCTCGCCCTCGGGGGCCGAGGGTACCTCGGGCTGAACCGAGGGCGCCTTGGGCCGAGCCGAGGGTGCCTCGGGCTGCGCCGAGGGTACCTCGGGCTGGGCCGAGGGTGCCTCAGGCTCGGGCGTGTCGTCGATCTTGACGGAGGGTTGATGCAGATCCCGGGAGAAGACGTCCGGGGGAACCGTTGTTCGCCCCGAGGCTATTTTAGCTAGCTCATCCGCGGTCTCGTTGTAGCGCCGGGCGATGTGGTTGAGCTCGAGCCCGTAGAACTTGTCTTCCAGGCGCCGAACCTCATCGCAGTAGGCCTCCATCTTCGGGTCGCGGTAGTGGGAGTTCTTCATGACTTGGTCGATGACGAGCTGCGAGTCACCGCGAGCGTCGAGGCGTCGGACCCCTAGCTCGATGGCGATCCGCAATTCGTTGACCAGAGCCTAGTACTCGGCCACATTGTTGGACGCCGGGAAATGGAGGCGTAACACATAGCGTAGGTGCTTCCCGAGGGGCGAGATGAAGAGTAGGCCTGCGCCGGCTCCTGTCTTCATCAGCGACCCGTCGAAGAACATGGTCCAGAGCTCCGGCTAGATCGGAGCTGTTGGGAGCTGAGTGTCGACCCATTCAGCTACGAAGTCCGCCAAGACCTGGGACTTGATGGCCTTCCAAGGAGCGAACGAGATTGTCTCGCCCATGATTTCCACCGCCCACTTTGCAATCCTACCCGAGGCCTCCCGGCACTGGATGATCTCCCCCAGGGGGAAGGATGACACCACAGTTACCGGATGAGACTCGAAGTAGTGTCGCAACTTCCGCCGTGTCAGGATCACCGCGTACAGCAGCTTCTGAACTTGTGGGTAGCGGATCTTGGTTTCGGACAGTACCTCGCTGACGAAGTAGACTGGCCTCTGAACGGGCAATGTATGCCCCTCTTCTTGCCTCTCGACCACAATCGCGGCGCTAACCACCTGAGTGGTCGCGGCGACGTAGACCAAGAGGGCTTCTCCGGCAGCTGGGGCACCAAGATAGGCGCCTTTGTGAGGAGCGCCTTCAGGTTCCCAAGGGCTTCCTCGGCCTCAGGGGTCCAAGTGAAGCACTCGGCCTTCCTCAAGAGGTGGTACAGAGGTAGACCTCTTTCGCCGAGGCGTGAGATGAAGCGGCTCAGAGCCGCGAGACATCCCATGACCCTCTGTACGCCTTTCAAGTCCTTGATGGGCCCCATGCTGGTGATGGCTGTGATCTTCTCCAGGTTGGCTTCGATGCCCCGCTCGGAGACGATGAACCCCAAGAGCAAGCCTCGGGGCACCCCGAAGACACACTTCTCGGGATTGAGCTTGATGCCTTTCGCCTTGAGACATCGGAATGTCACTTCAAGGTCGAAAAGGAGGTCGGAGGCTTTCCTCGTCTTGACTACGATGTCATCGATGTAGGCCTCGACCGTGCGGCCAATGTGTTCGCCGAACACATGGTTCATGCACCGCTGGTACGTCGCGCCCGCATTCCTCAAGCCGAACGACATGGTGACATAGCAGTACATGCCGAAGGGTGTGATGAAAGAAGTCGCGAGCTGGTCGGACTCTTTCATCCTGATTTGATGATACCCTGAGTAGGCATCGAGGAAAGACAGGGTTTCGCACCCAGCAGTAGAATCCACGATTTGATCGATGCGAGGCAGAGGGTAGGGAACCTTCGAACATGCTTTGTTTAGACCAGTGTAGTCTACACACATCCGCCATTTCCCCCCTTTCTTTCTCACAAGCACAGGGTTCGCAAGCCATTCGGGATGGAATACCTCCTTGATGAACCCTGCCGCCATTAGCTTGTGGATCTCCTCGCCTATGGCTCTGCGCTTCTCCTCGTCGAATCGGCGCAGAGGCTGCTTGACGGGTTGGGCTCCAGCTCGGATGTCCAGCGAGTGCTCGGCGACATCCCTTGGTATGCCGGGCATGTCCGAGGGACTCCACGCGAAGACGTCGGCGTTCGCGCGGAGAAAGTCGACGAGCACTGCTTCCTATTTGGGACCGAGCTCGGAGCCGATCCGGACTTGCTTGGAGGCGTCACTGCTGGGGTCGAGGGGGACGGCCTTAACCGTCTCCGCTGGCTCAAAGTTGCCGGCATGACGCTTCACGTCTGGCACCTCCTTAGAGAGGCTCTCCAGGTCGGCGATGAGGGCCTCGGACTCGGCGAGGGCCTCAGCGTACTCCACGCACTCCACGTCGCATTCGAACGCGTGTTTGTACGTGGGGTCGATGGTGATGACTCTGTTGGGGCCCGGCATCTTGAGCTTCAGGTAGGTGTAGTTGGGGACGGCCATGAACTTCGCATAGCATGGCCTCCCCAGTACCGCGTGGTAGGTTCCTCGGAACCCAACCACCTCGAACGCCAGGGTCTCCCTTCGGAAGTTGGAGGGTGTTCCGAAGCAGACGGGAAGGTCGAGCTGTCCGAGGGGCTGGACGCGCTTCCCGGGAATGATCCCATGGAAGGGCGCAGTGCCTGCCCGGACGGAGGACAGATCGACACGCAGGAGCCCGAGGGTCTCGGCGTAGATGATGTTGAGGCTGCTGCCTCCGTCCATGAGGACCTTGGTGAGCCTGACGTCACCGATGACGGGGTCGACGACGAGCGGGTATTTCCCCGGGCTTGGCACATGGTCGGGGTGGTCGGCTCGGTCGAAAGTGATGGGCTTGTCGGACCAGTCTAGATAGACTGGCGCCGCCACCTTCACTGAGCAGACCTCCCGGCGCTCTTGCTTGCGGTGCCGAGCCGAGGCATTCGCCGCTTGCCCACCGTAGATCATGAAGCAGTCGCGAACCTCGGGGAACTCTCCTGCCTGGTGATCTTCCTTCTTGTCGTTGTCGCGGGCCCTGCCACCCTCCGCGGGTGGCCCGGCCCTGTGGAAGTGGCGCCGAAGCATGACGCACTCCTCAAGGGTGTGCTTGACGGGTCCCTGGTGGTAGGGGCATGGCTCCTTGAGCATCTTGTCGAAGAGGTTGGCACCTCCGGGGGGTTTCCGAGGGTTCTTGTACTCGGCGGCGGCGACAAGGTCCGCGTCGGCGGCGTCGCGTTTTGCTTGCGACTTCTTCTTGCCCTTCTTAGCGCCACGCTGAGTTGACGCCTCGGGGGCATCTTCCGATGGGCGGCCCTGGGGCTACTTGTCCTTTCGGAAGATGGCCTCGACCGCCTCCTGGCCGGAGGCGAACTTGGTGGCGATGTCCATCAGCTCGCTCGCCCTGGTGGGGGTCTTGCGACCCAGCTTGCTCACCAGGTCGCGGCAGGTGGTGCCAGCGAGGAACGCGCCGATGACATCTGAGTCGGTGATGTTGGGCAGCTCGGTGCGCTGCTGCGAGAATCACCGGATGTAGTCCCGGAGGGACTCTCCCGGCTGCTGTCGGCAGCTTCGGAGGTCCCAGGAATTCCCGGGGCGCACGTACGTGCCCTGGAAATTGCCGGCGAAAGCTTGGACTAGGTCGTCCCAGTTGGAGATCTGCCCCGGAGGCAGGTGCTCCAACCAGGCGCGAGCGGTGTCGGAGAGGAACAGGGGGAGGTTGCGGATGATGAGGTTGTCATCGTCCGTTCCACCCAGTTGGCAGGCCAGACGGTAGTCCGCGAGCCATAGTTCCGGTCTCGTCTCCCCCGAGTACTTTGTGATAGTAGTCGGGGGTCGGAACCGGGTCGGGAACGGCGCCCGTCGGATGGCCCCGCTGAAGGCCTGCGGACCGGGTGGTTCAGGCGAGGGACTCCGATCCTCCCCGCTGTCGTAGCGTCCCCCACGCCTGGGGTGGTAGCCTCGGTGCACCCTCTCGTCGAGGTGGGCCCGACGGTCGCGGTGATGGTGCTCGTTGCCGAGGTGACCCGGGGTCGCAGGCGTGGTGTTGCGCTTGCGCCCGATGTAGACCGAGGCTTCCCGCATGAATCAGGAAGTCGCGGCATGAGGTTCCGAGGGGTACCCCTGCCTTCGGGAGGCAGAGCTCTCGGCCCGTCGGACCGCGGCGCCTTCCAGGAGATTCTTGAGCTCTCCCTGGATTCACCGCCCCTCGGTGGTTGATGGCTCCGGCATCACGCGGAGGAGCATTGCTGCTGTAGCCAAGTTCTGGCCGACCCCACTAGATGCGGGTGGTGGCCTGACCCTGACGTCGTCGGCGATGCGGTGCTGGAAGCCCTGGGGTAGATGACGTATTTCTCCGGCCGGAGGCTGGCCCGCCCATGCCTGCTCGACGTCCCGGCGGATCGGCTCAAGCGCTCCTGCTCCCTCGTCGAGCCTGGCCTGCACCCCGCGGATTTGCTCGAGCTGTGGGTCATGGCCCCCCGCCTGAACGGGGACCACAGCTAGCTCCCGTGGGATGTCAACGCGAGGCATCGACCTAGGGAGATCACCGTCCTCCGGCATGCCGAGATGGTTGCCTTCGGAGGGACCCCCTAGATCGACGTGGAAGCATTCGCGACTTGGGCCGCAGTCCTCGTCGCCGAGGCTACGGCTACCGTCAGAACGGTCGGAGAGGCAGTAGTCACATGCGGTCATGAAGTCCCGCATGGCACTGGGGTTGCCAAGCCCAGAGAAATCCCAACAGAAGCTGGGCTCGTCGTCTTCCTCGGACCCGGAGGGCCCGTAGGTCGAGACGTCCGTCAGCCGGTCCCAAGGTGACCGCATACGGAACCCCAGAGGGTTTGGACTTGCCTCTACGAGAGCACCTGCCAAAGCGAAGCCGCTAGGTGGGTCGAGGCTGAATCCGAAAGACGCGGGATGGGAATCGGTCGGTACCTCTTGGTCGACGGGCGGCGATGAGGTCACGTCGGGGACTGACTGCACCGTCGTCTCAGGTACAAGGGTGACGTCCAGCAAGCCTTTCGCGAGCGCGCTGGCGTCGTCCACTTGCTCGGGATTGGCATGTCGCGGGGAGACGGCGCTCGTCTTCGTCTCAAGCGCGAAGTCGATACCCGGTGCACCCCCCGTTGGGGTGCCGGCGCTGTCGACTCGCTCGACAGCCGACGAGGCGCTGCCTCCTGCTTGGCCTTGGTTGCCCCGCCTTCCCCTCCGTCGGCGGGGAAGAGGGCGGGATGAGCTCGAAGGTTGTTCTTCCACCACGCGGGGAAGACGTCGTCGATTCCGCCGCCGGCGGGCGGACTGTCAGCCGACATTGCCGTTGTCGCCCGGCGGTGGAATAAGTATCATGTCGTAGCTGCCGTCGAGGGACATGAACTCAAGACTCCCGAAACGGAGCACCGTCCCGGGTTGGAGAGGTTGCTGGAGGCTGTCCATCTGGAGCTTGACGGGAAGCTGTTCGTCAACACGCAGCAGGCCCCTACCTGGCGTGCCAACTGTCGGCGTTTCGAGACCGGGGGGTCCCTAGGCCGACGAGTGAATGTCGCCGCGTGCCCCAGCCCAGATGGGTCGAGCGCGAGGCCGAGTGCGAAGGGGGGAAGCGAGGTGGCCGGAGACCGGCGTGAGAGAGGTGGGAATCCCGCGGCCATCGTGTTCGTCCCGCGCCCAGGTCGGGTGCGCTTGCAGTAGGGGGTTACAAGCGTCCACGCGGGAGAGGGAGCGAGCGGCTTCAAGCGAGCGCCTGTCTCGTCCTCGTCCCCTCGCGGCCAACCTTCTCTAAGAGGGCCCTGGTCCTTCCTTTTATAGGCGTAAGGAGAGGATCCAGGTGTACAATGGGGGGTGTAGCAGAGTGCTACGTGTCTAGCGGAGGAGAGCTAGCGCCCTAAGTACATGCCGTTGTGGCAGCCGGAGAGATTTTGGCACCCAGCTGGTGTGATGTCGTGGCCGTCGGAGGAGCGATGGAGCCTGGCGGAGTGACAGCTGTCGGAGTGGTTGAGTTCTTGCTGACGTCCTCTTGCTTCCGTAAGGGGGCTGAGAGCTACCGTCGTCACAGAGCATGTGGGGCGCCATCATTGCCTATCTGGCGGAGCGAGCCAGATGGGACGCCGGTCTTGTTCCCTGCGGCCCGAGTCAACTCGGGGTAGGGTGATGATGGCGCCTCCTGTTGACGTGGCTGGTCTGCGCCCTAGGTTGGGCGATGTGGAAGCTCCTCCGAAGCCGAGGTCGAGTCTGTCTTCCGTGGCCGAGGTCGAGTCCGAGCCCCTGGGTTGGGCGAAGCGGAGGCTGTCGGCTGAGGCCAGGGCGGAGTCCGAGCCCTGGGGTCGGGCGGAGCGGAGTTCGTCGTCTTCTAGGGCTGAGCCCAAGTCCGAGCCCTGGGTCGGGCAGAGCGGAGTTCGTCGTCTTCCGGGACTTAGCCCGAGTCCGAGCCCTGGGTCGGGCAGAGCGGAGTTCGCCGTCTTTCGGGACTTAGCCCGAGTCCGAGCCCTGGGTCGGGCGGAGCGGAGTTCGCCGTCTTCCGGGACTTAGCCCGAGTCCGAGCCCTGGGTCGGGCAGAGCGGAGTTCGCCGTCTTCTGGGACTTAGCCCGAGTCCGAGCCCTGGGTCGGGCGGAGCGGAGTTCGTCGTCTTCTGGGACTTAGCCCGAGTCCGAGCCCTGGGTCGGGCGGAGCGGAGTTCGCCGTCTTCCGGGACTTTGCCCGAGTCCGAGTCCTAGGTCGGGCGAAGCGGAGCTTCCTATGGTGCCTTCGACCGGGCCTGACTGCCTGTCAGTCTCACTCTGTCAAGTGGCACCGCAGTCGGAGTGGCGCAGGCGACGCTGTCCTTCTGTCAGGCCGGTCAGTGGAGCGGCGAAGTGACGGCGGTCACTTCGGCTCTGCCGACTAGGGGGCGTGCGTCAGGATAAAGGTGTCAGGCCACCTTTGCATTAAATGCTCTTGCGATTTGGTCGGTCGGTGCGACGATTTGGTCAGGGTTGCTTCTTGGCGAAGACAGGGCCTCGGGCGAGCCGGAAATATATTCGCCGCTTGGAGGGGGGCCTCGGGCGAGACGGAAATCCTCCGGGGTCGGCTGCCCTTGTCCGAGGCTAGGCTCGGGCGAGGCGTGATCGAGTCTCTCGAATGGACTGATCCCTGACTTAATCGCACCCATCAGGCCTTTGCAGCTTTATGCTGATGGGGGTTACCAGCTGAGAATTAGGAGCCTTGAGGGTACCCCTAATTATGGTCCCCGACACAGTGCTCGTCGACTTTCTCCGCGCAAACGCCAAAGTTTTTGCGTGGAGTCCCTTGAACATGCCTGGCATACCGAGGGATGTCGCCGAGCACTCACTGGATATCCGAGTCGGTGCCCGACCCGTGAAGCAACCTCTGCGCCGTTTCGACGAAGAAAAGCGCAGAGCCATAGGCGAGGAGATCCACAAGCTGATGGCTGCAGGGGTCATCAAAGAGGTATTCCATCCTGAATGGTTAGCCAACCCTGTGCTTGTGAAAAAGAAAGGTGGGAAATGGAGGATGTGTGTAGACTACACTGGTCTAAACAAAGCATGTCCGAAGGTTCCCTACCCTTTGTCTCGCATCGATCAAATTGTGGACTCCACTGCTGGGTGCGAAACCCTGTCATTCCTCGACACCTACTCAGGGTATCACCAAATCAAGATGAAAGAGTCCGACCAGCTCGCGACTTCTTTCATCACACCTTTTGGCATGTACTGCTATACTACTATGCCATTTGGCTTGAGGAATGCAGGTGCGACATACCAAAGGTGCATGAACCACGTGTTCGAAGAGCACATCGGCCGAACGGTCGAGGCTTACGTCGATGACATCGTAGTCAAGACGAGGAAAGCCTCCGACCTCCTCTCCGACCTTGAAACGACATTCAAGTGTCTGAGAGCGAAAGGCGTGAAACTCAATCCCAAGAAGTGTGTCTTCGGAGTCCCCCGAGGCATGCTCCTGGGGTTCATCGTCTCCAAGCGGGGCATCGAGGCCAACCCAGAGAAAATCGCAGCCATCACCAACATGGGGCCTATCAAAGATTTGAAAGGAGTACAAAGGGTCATGGGATGCCTTGCGGCTCTGAGCCGCTTCATCTCGCGCCTCGACGAAAAAGGCCTACCTTTGTACCGCCTCTTAAGGAAGACCGAGCCCTTCACTTGGACCCCCGAGGCTGAGGAAGCCCTCAGAAACTTAAAGCCGCTCCTCACAAACGCGCCCATCTTGGTGCCCCCGCTGCAGGAGAAGCCCTCTTGATCTACGTAGCCGCAACCACTCAGGTGGTCAGCGCCGCGATCGTAGTCGAGAGACGAAAAGAAGGGCATGCACTGCTCGTCCAGAGGCCGGTCTACTTCATCAGTGAAGTGCTATCCGAGACCAAGATCCGCTACCCGCAAATTCAGAAGCTACTGTACGCAGTAATTCTGACGCGACGAAAGTTGCGACACTACTTCGAGTCTCATCCGGTGACTGTGGTGTCATCCTTCCCCCTGGGGGAGATCATCCAGTGCCGAGAGGCCTCGGGTAGGATAGCAAAGTGGGCGGTGGAGATCATGGGCGAGACAATCTCGTTCGCTCCCTGGAAGGCCATCAAGTCCCAAGTCTTGACAGACTTCGTGGCTGAATGGGTCGACACCCAATTGCCAACAGCTCCGATCCAACCGGAACTCTGGCCATGTACTTCGATGGGTTGCTAATGAAAACAGGAGCAGGTGCTGGCCTACTCTTCATCTCACCCCTCGGGAAACATCTCCGCTACGTGTTGCGCCTCCATTTCCCGACGTCAAACAACGTGGCCGAGTACGAGGCTCTAGTTAATGGGTTGCGCATCGCCATCGAGCTAGGGGTTCGGCGCCTCGATGCTCATGGCGACTCGCAGCTTGTCATCGACCAAGTCATGAAGAACTCCCACTGCCGCGACCCGAAGATGGAGGCATATTGCGACGAAGTTCGGCGCCTGGAAGACTAGTTCTACGGGCTCGAGCTCAACCACATCGCTCGACGGTACAACGAGACTACGGATGAGCTGGCTAAAATAGCCTCGGGCGGACAACGGTTGCCCCGGACGTCTTCTCCAGAGACATACATCAACCCTCCGTCAAGATCGACGACGCGCCCGAGCCCGAGGAGGCCTTGGCCCAGCCCGAGGTATCCTCGGCCGCCGAAGGTGAGGCCCTGCGTGTCGAGGGAGAGCGGAATGGGGTTGCGCCAAATCGAAACTGGCAGACCCCGTACCTGCAATATCTCCACCGAGGAGAGCTACCCCTCGACAAGGCCGAAGCTCGGCGACTGGCGCGGCGCGCCAAGTCGTTCGTCTTACTGGGTGATGAAAGAGAGCTCTACCACCGCAGCCCCTCATGCATTCTCCAACGATGCATACCCGTCGCCGAAGGACAGGAGCTATTGCAAGAGATACACTCGGGGGCTTGCGGTCACCATGCAGCACCTCGAGCCCTCGTTGGGAACGCCTTCCGATAAGGCTTCTACTGGCCGACAGCGGTGGCCGACGCCACTAGGATTGTACGCTCCTGCCAACGGTGTCAATTCTATGCGAGACAGACGCACCTGCCCGCTCAGGCCATGCAGACAATACCCATCACCTGGTCGTTTGCTGTGTGGGGTCTGGACCTCGTTGGTCCCTTGCAGAAGGCACTCGGGGGCTTCTCGCACCTGCTGGTCGCCATCGACAAATTCTCCAAGTGGATCGAGGTCCGACCCCTAACAAGCATCAGGTCCGAGCAGGCGGTGGCGTTCTTCACCAACATCATCCATCGCTTTGGGGTCCCGAACTCCATCATCACCGACAATGGCACCCAGTTCACTGGGAAGAAGTTCCTGGACTTCTGCGAGGACCACCACATCCGTGTGGACTGGGCCGCCGTAGCTCACCCCATGACGAATGGGCAGGTGGAGCACGCCAACGGTATGATTCTGCAGGGACTTAAACCGAGGATCTACAACAACCTCAACAAGTTCGGCAAGCGATGGATGAAAGAGCTACCCTCGATGGTCTGAGGACGACGCCAAGCCGAGCCACGGGTTTCTCGCCGTTCTTTCTAGTCTATGGGGCCGAGGCTATCTTGCCCACAGACTTAGAATACGATTCCCCGAGGACAAAGGCGTACGACGACCGAAGCAACCAGACCAGCCGAGAAGACTCACTGGACCAAATCGAGGAGGCTCGGGATGTGGCCTTACTACACTCGGCGCGGTATCAGCAGTCCCTACGATGCTACCACGCCCGAGGGGTCCGGTCCCGAGGCTTCCAGGTGGGAGACTTGGTACTTCGGCTGCGATAAGACGCCTGAGGGCGCCACAAGCTTACTCCTCCCTGGGAAGGGCCGTTCATCATCGCCAAGATTTTGAAGCCTGGAACATACAAGCTGGCCAACGATCAAGGCGAGGTCTACAGCAACGCTTGGAACATCCGACAGCTACGTCGCGTTTACCCTTAAGATGTTTTGAAGTCGTTCATATACCTCGATTTCTATACATACATAAATAAAGTCTAACCGTCAAGGAAGGGTCAGCCTTGCCTCGGCAAAGCCCGACCCTCCCTCGGGGGCTAGAAGGGGGAACCCCCTCTGCGTCAAAATTTTCCTCGGAAAAAGTCTTTCTGCTAGAACATCTTTCGCACTTTTCGACAGCTTCGATAGCGGGATCCTGAAAACGATGAGATTACACGTAAGTGGCAAGGCCCACCGAGCCGAGGGACTCCTACGCCTCCGGGACACGGATACCTCACTCATCACCTTCCGCGATAAGTAACTCACGCTCGGATAAGCGATTCTGCTGCCGAACAAGTCCTAACGCTCGAAAACTTTTCTGCCAGAACGATTTTCATGCCTTCTCGACTATATCGATAACAGAATCCTACGAACGAGTAAGAGTGCACATAAGCGGCAAGGCCGACCGAGCCGAGGGACTCCTACGCCTCCAGGATACGGATACCTCACTCATCACCTTCCGCGAAAAGTAAATCTCGCTCGGATAAGCGATTCTGCTGCCGACGAACAAGTCCTGATACTCGAAACAAGAGGAAAGGAAACACATCTTTATAACACGACAATAAGATGTTTGGGCCTCGGCGGCCGCAACAAGCATACGCATACTACAGACAAACTGTTCCTGCAGGTTTAGACATCAACAGAGGGAGTAGCAGCACCCTCGACGTTGATTCCAGCTTCGGCGGAATCAGGCCCGGCCTCGGACGACAACTCTGGCGAAAGGATCTCCACCTCGAAGGAGGACGCCAGCACCGCGCTTGGGCCATCGCAGCCAAGGTCTCTGCAAGGGTTCCGGCCCGAGCGGACGCCTCGGCTAGCCGCTCCGTAGCCTCAGCCAGCTGTCCCCCGAGGGCATCAGCTCGGCTCACGGCCTCGGCAGCGTGACTCCGGGGTTGGTCCCGCTCGCGGATGACCTGGCCAAGCTCCTGCCGCCACCGCTACACCTCCTCGGCCAGGGAAGCCACATGCTCCTGGGCCGACGAAACCTCTTTTCGAGTTGACTCTACCTCTGTCCACGCCGACGCCGCCGCCTCCGGCTCCAGCTCATCGCAGAGCGGCCGAAGGTTCTATAACTGAGCAAGGGAAGCCTTGAGCGGCAAGGCCGACCGAGCCGAGGGACTCCTACGCCTCCGGGATACGGATACCTCACTCGTCACCCTCCGCGCAGGGCTACTGACACTCGGTTAAGCGGTTCAGCTAGCCAACAAGCGATTCCTAGTGCTCGAAATAAGGAAGAAACACGATATTACGCCAAAATACCCAGATGTTCAGGCCCCGACAGCCACAATGAACATACACCGGCACTCAGGGTGCCATTACAAACGGAACTCCGGTTCCACTCCCGCGGGTAGGAACAACCTCCACACCGGAGGGCCTGCGGGACGACAAACTCCGGGTGGCTCGTCGACGACCGCTGCACCAACAGCGCGGCAACGACCTCCGTCTCGAACGGCAAGACAGCAGCAGCGATGGCCCCAGGGCGAACGCTACCGCTGAAAGGCCCTCGTTCACGTCCCCTCGTGGGGGACGAGAACCAGCCATTAAAACCAAAGAGCCGGAGGCCCGGAGCGCAGGTGGCACTGACGGTGCCGTTGGTGGAGAAACCTTCTCCGGCTGCCACCACCTCAGCACCGACGACAGCGGCCACCTGCCCACCAACACCGCACCAGCGAGTGGCGGCCGCCCCAAAGCGCACCGGCAGGTCCTCACTCCCGTTCTCGCCACGAGAACCAGAACAGGACCGTCCCAGAACACGAGTACCGCCCTCGCGGCGTACGACGTGTTGTGCGACCCCCCGGTGCAGCCGGCCACAGTCGCCCAGACGGAGGACGGAATGCTGCACCCTGGCCAGGCAGCAGCAGTTCGCCTTCCCCTGCATGGCTGGAGGACGTCTCCTCCGTAGAGCTGGAGGATGTCTTCCTCCCCCGGATGCCGGAGGAAGAAGCGGGTCGCCGGCCCATGCGGAGGTAGGCCCCGACTTGCCCCGCCCTCCTCCCCAGCAAGGATGATGAAGATCCTTGAAGCTGAGGGCGGGGCAGAGGCCGCAGCCCGCTTGCTTCTCCCCACCACCAAACTGGTGGTCATCATCCTGGATGACCATTGGTGAGGGAATGCAGCCGGGCTGCATGATGAAAATCCTTGAAGCCGAGCGATGGCTGAAGGGTGCCAACCCCCACGAGGTCGTGTTCCTCCAACAGCAGCAAGACGAAGGCAACGCGGGTGCTCCCCATCCGGGGGCTCGGAAGGTGGAAGGGCGCGATGCATGAGGAGAGTGCGAAGGCATGGCTACCGCCCGGGGGATCGATCCCTTTTTAAAGGTGGCTCTCCCCACTCGCGTTCTCAAGCGTCGCGGGCAAAGTCTTCACCGACGTGCTCCAGGGTCCTCCCCCTACGACACGGGGGCAGGGTCCCACACGTCATGCAAGCTAACCCGAAACGGAAGAAGCCAATCCGCCGCACGCGGAGCGTGTAACCGCCCCACGGTTACAAGCACTCCTCCATCCTCGCCGAAACCAGCGGTCGAAAGGGCGGACCGCCATGCAGGTGGTGTGCAACCGCACCACGAGGGCGCACCCCCTCGGCTTTGTCGCATCCAGCATGGAGGCCCAGGCCTACACGTCATGTAACCGGCGCGCCGGTTACCATGTGCAAGCAACCGCTCCGCCACTTGTGCCAATGCCGCTCCTCCTCGACTGCAGAACTGGTGTTGTGACTCAAGGCAACCCTGCGCATGGCCCAACAGTGCCAATCGAGCACATCGATCACGAGTCAGTCAGCCGCGGGAGGAGGCACGATGGGTTGATATGGCCAAAAGTGGACCGGCAGTAATGGCGGCAGCAGACGAGCGGAAGCGGCGGTCAAATCGTCTGCAGGCTCACGTCCCCTCCTAGAGCAGCAAGGGAGCCCTCTCCCACGGCGTGAAGACGACGAGCCCGTGTTCCGTTCCTCGAACGGCTCGCGCACGCGGCCGCTCCGCGAACCACCCGTCCCGTCGCATTAACTCCGCGGCAGGGCAAGCGACGCCTTTGGCAGGCGAAGTAGGCCTGGGCATCCGGTTTTAACCGAGAAATCGGTTCGGTCTTTTCGGTTTTTAAAAAGTTCGGTTTTTGCAAATTCAAAACCGAATTAGTGTACTAGCGTACAAGAACCGAGAGTTCGGTTTCCTGAAATTTCGGTTCGGTTTTTTAGATGACCGAACAGAACCGAAAATCACAATCAGGAACTGCTGCATACGGTACAATCAGGCACAGAAACATCACAATCAGGCACTAGAAGCAACCATAATAGTTCACAAGCAGCAGCCGAGCAGCTGTCGTCGGGCGAGCGGTGGAAGACGGTGAGGGGGAGCGTTGGAGCAGGCGAGTAGCCGAACAGGAGCAGCTATCGTCGTCGTCGGGGTCTCGGGGCTCGGAGGAGCAGATGTCGTCGTCGTCGGGGTCTCGGGGCTCGGGCTCGGGGGACAGAACCGCAGAAGCTACGGTCTCCAGCAGCCGAGCAAGGGAGTTCGTCACCGGCTCACCGCCTCACCGGTGCGAGTGCGCCGCGCTGCCGCCTGCCGCCGTGCCGTGAGCCCACGCCGCCATCTGTTGCTGCCTGGCTCTGGCTGGAATGCTGGATAGGGTTTGTTCGGTGGTGAACTGGAGCCGTGACCCGTGGGTGACTGGATGCATGCTGATGGGCCGCAGAGTGAATATGGCCTATGGGCTGAAATGCTGAATGGTTAAATCAGTTAATCAGATGCAGATGTTCGGTCCGATCGGGTAACCGAGGTAAGAAACCGAAGAACCGGACCAAATATCGGTTTATAGCAACTAGGAACCGAATATACAACCGAGAACCGATATTTCGGTCTGATCGGTTTCGGTTTCGGTTTAATCGGGTTCGGTTTTCGGTCTCGGTTTTTTTTGCCCAGTCCTAAGGCGAAGAAGGCGTCGTTTCACCTCCGCCATGATGACCGCGTCAAAAAAGGTACGCCACACCGTTTAAATTCATATCCTTTTCCTCCTCCCCTTTCTCTCTCTTGCTACAGGGACCGGGAAAGGGGATATTTCGAAAGGGATCCTTCTCCGCGAAGGAAGCGGGCCCCGAGCCCTCCTACTGATCAGGGGTTCGAAGGCTGGCCCTTCGGAAGGGTTCGATAGCCGCCCAAGAGCACTCGGGCTTCAAGCTCATTACTGATCAGTGGTTTGAAGGCTGGCCCCTCGGAAGGGTTCGACAGTTGCCCCAGAGCACTCGGGCTCCGCGCCCACTACTGATCAGGGGTTCGAAGGCTGGCCCCTCGGAAGGGTTCGACAGCCGCCCCAGACCACGCAGAGCGAGGGATGACTCTGGGTACGTCCGTTACATGGCCGAGGCTCGAGCTACGCTCCCGAGGTACCCTAGGACATTTCCGAGACCAGCAGGAGCGATTTTGTAACGGAATCCCATCAGAGGGAGGCATCGAGCCCTCGGACCCTATCGAACGGGTCTGGGTCCGGCAAATCACCTGCAGGTACTTTTGGAGCGCGCCTCTGGGCCACTAGCCGACCCTTATCGAACGGGGCACGGGCGTCCACTCGGATCACCCGTTAGCAACTCACTGGAGACACCATGTTCAGCGCCCTCCGAGGGCAACATGGCGCTTTCCCCCCCTTCCTCCTTGCAGAAAGGCGACTAAGGGGCGTATAATAAAAGTCGAGACAATCCTTGATCGTCCTCTCGCTCTGTGCATAGGCTCGGGGGCTGCTCTCGCAAACCCGACTACGGCCAAACCGTCGACAGCGTCAACAAACCAGCCTAAAAACTCGGAACCTGACCATGCACCCGGGCTACAATTAGGTCGCATGAGGGAACAACCAGAACGGCCGAGGCATCACGAAAGGCATTAAGACCTCAGAGGAGTCAAACCACTCCTCTGAGGCCTCGGGGGCTACACCCGGCGAGTGCGCTCGCGCGCACCCACCGGAACAAAGTGTAACCGAGAAAGGTCGGTCCCCTCGCAAAAAAGTGCGGCAAAGCCTCCAAGCGAGTACCAACACTCCCTTTGAGGCTCGGGGGCTACTGTCGGGTACCGTAATTAGGGGTACCCCCAACACTCCTAAACACGGCTGGTAACCACCATCAGCACAAGCTGCAGAGACTGATGGGCGCAATTCAGGTCAAAGCATCGTATACTCAAGGGACGCGATCTCGCCTCGCCCGAGCCCAGCCTCGGGCGGGAACAGTAGTCCCAGGCGAATTCACGCCTCGCCCGAGGGCCTCCTCAAGCAACGGGCGCACCCTCGAATCGCCCGAAGCCCAGCTCGGGCAGGCTTCGTTGTGAAGCAACCTTGGCCAAATCGCCTCACCAACCGACCGTATCGCAGGCGCATTCAATGCGAGGATCGCCTGACGCCTTATCCTGACACACGTGCCTCAGTCGGCAAGGTCGAAGTGACCGCAGTCACTTCGCCCTTCCACTGACCGACCTGACAGGAAAACAGCGCCGCTCGCCCCGCTCCGACTGTTGTGCCACCCGCCAGAGTGAGGCTGGCAACAACCAAGTTCAGCCTCAGGCGCAACAGGAAGCTCCGCCTCGCCCGACCCTAGGGCTCGGCCTCAACCTCGGCCTCAGAAGGAGGACTCCGCCTCGCCCGACCCCAGGGCACGGCCTCAACCTCGGCCTCGGAAGGAGGACTCCGCCTCGCCCGACCCCAGGGCTCGGCCTCAACCTCGACCTCGGGAGGAATCGCGTCCTCACCCGACCCCGGCCTCGGCCTCAGGAGGAGTCTTCGCCTCACCCGACCTTGGGCTCGGACCGACCACGCCACGAGGGATACATCATTACCCTACCTCTAGCTAGCTCAGGCTACGGGGGAACAAGACCGGCGTCCCATCCAGGCTCGCCCCGGTAACAAGTAATGATGGATGATGACGGTGGTTCTCAGCCCCCTACGGAAGCAAGGAGACGTCAGCAGGATCCCAGCAGCTCCGACAGCTGTGCATCTACAGGGCTCAAGCACTCCTCCGACGGCCACGATACCGCGTACACAGGGCTCTAGCACCTCTCCGACAGCCACGTTGGCATGTACACAGGGCTCAGGCACCTCTCTGTCGGACACGTTAGCGCATAGCTACACCCCCATTGTACACCTGGACCCTCTCCTTGCATCTATAAAAGGAAGGTCCAGGGCCCTCATGCGGGAGGGTCGCGCGGGAGGACGGGTTGACGAACAGGCTCACTCTCTCTCCCTCGCGAACGCTTGTAACCCCTACTGCAAGCGCACCCCCCTGGCGCAGGATAACACGAGCCGCGTTTTCCCCTCCTTGTGTTCCATCTCGTGCCAACCCATCTGGACTGGGACACACATCGATAATTTTACTCGTCGGTACAGAGACTCACCGGGGTCGAAACGCGGATAGAGAGAGTATTAATACTCCAAATCTGAAATATGTACTCAAAACGGCTGTTACAATCAAACTAGACTGAGTGGCATAGAAGACACGTTAGCTTTTTCTAGTGGCGAGGACAGAATTTCGATCTTTTTTTACTAGCTTACGATGAAGTGGCTCTTGATGAAAAGAGGCCCGATGGGGCGGGTCATATCCTTTCATCTTGTTTTGTTAGCAGAAGTGGCCAATTGGCGAGTGGGCCTTAGCCCACGATGCGTCGCCTTGCTGTCCCTTCGCGCGCACGGGTTGCGGGTCCACCGGCGCGCAGCCAATTGGGCACCTTCGGCCTCTCGTCTCCCGACCCGTTCCATGGAACGGGCCCCGGAAGCCCGAGACGCGGCCTGAGACTGGGAGTCCCGTCCCGAATGGTGTCGGCCGGGTGTGGAACTTATCCTCTCATTCCCTTGCTTTGAAGGTTGGGGGGCTAGGGCGGGCCGCACTGCGCACCGAGCGGGCGCCGGGCGGACGACGAAGCGGCGAGGCAGTGACTGGGGAGAGATGTCGGGCGGCAGGAGGAGGGGGCTTGTGTGGAGCCTCCCCGTGGCGAGGTCGGATGCGCTCGGCAAACTGGGCCCTGCCTTCGGCATCGGCGCCGGCTGCGGCGTGGGTCTTGGCTTCGGCCTCATCGGAGGTGTGTACCCTTCGCCGACGTTTACTCTTCTTGCTCCGAGTGTCGCGGCCATAGACGAGTTCACGGAGCACGATTACCAGACCGGCGAACTGGAGTGCTCTCGATGGTTTTGACGGTTGAGATAGGGATACTTGTTTCCGGGGTTGGATTGTTTAATCCGAGGGCCGTGTAGTTTTTTTTTCTGGTTCGCTGTTAGAGTTGCAAGCACCGGAAATTTGGAATTGTTGTGATATACTATCACTTTTCCCCGTGTTGTTGGTGAATATGGAACGGGATTCCAGAAGTAGTTGATTCTTCTTTAGGGTCAGTCTAGCCAATCCAAACGAATGACGAACGCGTAGGGGCTCCGGCTCACTGCCAACAAAGGTTCGAAATCCATGCTCATTCTTCTCTTTTGATCGAAGGAGAAATCTACGCTTGTTGTGCGCAGATGCGCCTGTTTTAGATAGGATCGTATCTGTCAGTATACTGCCATGTGGGGCCTTTGACAGATGGCAAGTAGGTATATTCAGCTATAAAAGGAGACAAGTTCAAGCTATGGAGCATCAAAGAATCAATTTACAAACTAAAGTCTTCATTTCCCATTACTCTCATATGCTTCCTCTCCTTCTCTCTCATGTTACTGGTTCTTCTATCTCTATAGTATCTTCTGCTGTACTCGGATTTGCGAGAATAATATACCCAGTGTTCCTCTAACTGTGCATCACCATCTCTCGTCTCCCTCCCCTCTGCATGCTCTTCCTGCTACTAATTCTAGAAGCCTCTAGTGAGTGCTAACATCTGGTATCAAACTCGGCAATCCTGGATCCCCTGAGTGCAGTGCCTCACCGGCCTCGATCGTCGGCTATGGAGCTCTCCGACGCCACCGCCCGCCGGCTGTTCGACGAATTGCAGCAGATGGAAACACGCCTCTCCGAGCGGATTGCCGGCCGCTGCGACGGCTTGGAACTCCGCATCGGCGAGCGCTGCGATGAGAAGCATACCCACTTCACCTCTCGCTGCGACGGGATTCAACAGCAAGTCGCCTCGCTGTTTGACTCGTTCAATGGCACCGCAACTTCCTCCGCCACAGCGCCACGGTACGACGACGTGTTCGGCTCTTCGACGTGCACGGCGTACGACGACGCGTTCGCCACAAGCGCCAGCGCTGCGGCGCCTTTTCCATCCTACGACGATGACGAACCGGTCTTCGATGCATGGCCTATCTTCGACGAGGAATCTATCGACAGCACAGCCGCTCAGGCTCTCTTCTCCGACGGTACCGACCACTGCTTCGGCGACGAGCTCGACACCGACCGGACCATGGAGTTCTGCTACAACGACGACAACCACATCGCGGTCGACGTCGACATCGACATCCTTCCCACCTTCGAGTTCGACATCAAGCAGACCGTGGTTGTGGCCAGCACCACCAAGGACTCGCTGGAGCTCACCGGCGCTGATCAGAGGAGTTCCAATCCTGGACATTCTACCTCCACCATGGATGCGATGATGCAGCTCCTGCTCGATGAAATGGCGCTGATGGAGGCTCGAATCACCGATGTGATTGAGGGCCGCTCCTCGCTCTCTGATACGGAGGCCACGGTCGGCAGCCGCGCCCGCAACATCCCCGACAGCGTCGTCACAGACCTCGCCGCCGACCACCTCTTCGGCGGGGCGTTCGGCCTGGACAACCTGACCCCCGTGGCTACCCAAGCTCCATCTGCCGAGGAGGTCCCGCAGCCGCGAGCGGAGGTGGTGGCATCGTCCGAGTCAGAGCCCGCGACCTACGCCGAACTCGCGGCCGCGCTCACCAAGTGTTCGATGGTGGCCCTCAATGGGGGCACCTACTCCGTCCCCAACCCGACCGCTTCACTGACGACCTGTGTGTTCCTCTCTGCGCACCGTGTCGCCTGCATGTTCCCCGTCACCTGCGCTGAGGTGCGTAACATGATCAATACCTTCCGCTCCGAGGCGTGCGCCGCAGACACTGACGTGTCGCAGGAGGCGAGCGAGTTGACACGGATCTCCGAAAAGGTCATGCTCTACCTCGGCACGACCAACCTGTGGGACTACCTGCCGTTCCTGCGGTGGTTCGACGTGTTCGGCGTGAGGCACAAGCTCATGGCCGCCGTGAGGTGGAGGGACGTGTTCCTGTGGCTGCTCATCGACGGAGAGCGCCGGAGGATGGACGATGACGGCAACAGCGAGAAGAAGAGCATGACCGTCGTGCTGCTCTCCTTGCAGAGGTTGAAGTTGGAGCAGTACACAGATATCATGGTCATGGCGCTCTGCGGGGACTTGTTTGGCGCCGGAACAGAGATCATATCGATCACGACGGAATGGGACACGTCGCTTCTGCTGAACCACCCGGAGGCCCTGAAGAAGGCACAGGCAGAGATCAACGCGGTGGTGGGCAGGTCCCACCTGATCACCTTCGATGACACGCGCTGCCTCTGCTACCTGCACGGCATTATCAACGAGACACTGCGCATGTACTCGACCGCTATGCTGTTCCTGCCGCACGAGTCGGTGGTGGACTGCAAGGTCGACGGCTACGACGGTACCCTCTCCATGGACGATGGCCTGGTCGATGGACTCAGAAAATATGAGAAATGGAAGTGGCAGGACATATTTGCATCGAAAGAAACAAAAACAAGTTCATGGTTCCACGGATTCATTGGGCAAGCAACGAAACCAGCAATGAGATGCCCTCCATTTGGATGTGGTTGTGGTTGGGATGTCGTGCCGTACAAGCAACCATGGCCACCACCCATGCAATTTGTGCTACTTGGTGATGGCGTTCAAGTTAGACCTATGTCGTGTCCATCTTTTTACTGTTATGCAGCCTTGGTGCGATGGATTAAATCACTGGCCATGGCCAATCACATTCTGATAAAGCATCCTTGGTTGGCAATTGATCCAGGCAGCCTGTTCAAAATGGATTGCAGCTGCAGTACCACAGGTGCTTCGTTACAGTACGCATTGCAACTTCTCTTGTTGCTGGGAATATTCAGAGCCAATGCTTGGAATTGCACATGTCCACTTGTTACCACATTGAAGGGCCATAATGCCTCTGCAATGGCTTTCACACTGCTGATATGACGCTGTCGAGAAGTCCAAGTTACTGCTACTCGGGGGTTCGGATCAAGGGTTCCCAGCCTATCTCCAAGCTCGTGGAACGTTTGACAGTCTTGCTACAATTCTCTACACACTTGAAGAAGTTGATCCTCCAATCTTGTCTACACTATCAGCGGCTTGGGGGCAAGCCGCATTTCAAGCGGTGGGGAATGTCAGTATACTGCCATGTGGGGCCTTTGACAGATGGCAAGTAGGTATATTCAGCTATAAAAGGAGACAAGTTCAAGCTATGGAGCATCAAAGAATCAATTTACAAACTAAAGTCTTCATTTCCCATTACTCTCATATGCTTCCTCTCCTTCTCTCTCATGTTACTGGTTCTTCTATCTCTATAGTATCTTCTGCTGTACTCGGATTTGCGAGAATAATATACCCAGTGTTCCTCTAACTGTGCATCACCATCTCTCGTCTCCCTCCCCTCTGCATGCTCTTCCTGCTACTAATTCTAGAAGCCTCTAGTGAGTGCTAACAGTATCATTGGATTAGGTGACATGGTGGCAGTGGTGGAAATCACTACTATTTCACGGCATATTGCTCTATACATCGTTGGAGGGTGAAATCATTGAGTCCAGGATAGATTTTGTAATTGATCAATGTATCAGGGAGTACTGTTCATCAATATTCTAGCAAGATGCAGGTTGCATAATCTGTGTGTAGCCACGACTGCAGGCTGCAGCTGCAGCTGTGGCCTCTTTCAAACATCCTCTCCCATAGCAGAGTGCAGAGCCAGGTGCCCCGCATCATCTTGCCTCTTCCACCATGGTTCTAGTCAGCGTTGGAGCTAGAAATGGTCACAACTCACAAAGGGATCAGGGGTGGTGACTGGTGGCTTACGTCAAACCAAATACCTCACTAGGTTGCACAACACAGTTGTGTTATTAATATCAAGAAGCCACTAGTGATGAAACATGCATCTAGAAACAAGCCTCAGGTTCCTAGTACATCCCATAGTTGATAATTCACTTCTGGATATCCTTAAGTCTGCAATAACTAGATGATAGCAGCAGCAGCAACAACAACAACAAAGACTTACAGATCCAAGCAAGTTGGAGTAGGCTACTAGATGACATATAAGCATCTGAATCAAGATTATGCGAGTAATAAAGTGCTTTTAACTTAGAATACTCCTATTTGCTTTTGTGCTCTAAACGAGCTGATGCTTGTATGCAAGCATCACCCCACAATCTCAACAGAGCCTATTCTATACGGTCGAAAGCGTCAAAGCAGGGCATTGGAGTAGTGTGTGCCCCAGGTTCTGGCCCTGATTCTGCTGGTTATCCTCAATCACCAAACAAGAATCATCTGCCTCCTTACGTGGATCCAGGGGCTTGTGGAAACTAGCTAGTGCCAATGACTTCCTAGAGTGTCATGGCGAACAGAGTAGAGAGTTGTGTGAGTATTCTCGTTGTAGGCATCTCTCTGTGGACCTTAGGAAGTAGATTGAGGATAAAAAGAAAGGAACTTCTTCCACTGGTGCAGATAGGTTCTCAAGCTAAATTGAGACTGAGTATCTCAGAGATCAACAGTTGTTTCCTCCAAGAATACAAAGCTTCCCACCAAACCCAGCTCTCGGCTAATTAAGGGATGTCATGATTGAATTGGGTTTCATAATGTGTTTAGTCATGTGTCCCACTGTTATTCTCAAATCGATCCTATATTAGGAGCAGGGCAGCAAGTGTAGCAGGAACAGCAGAATGCATGTTAGCTTGGATATTCTGATGGATGGTGGAACAAAAATCTCCAACTATCTTGCTTCGCCTCTTCTCACTTTCAGAATGGCAGAACCCATCTTAGTCTGGATGATCTGGTGGCTGACATAATACTGGATATCCAGTTTTCTTGCTCCGTTCATTTCTCACTTCTGCATATCATTAACAGGTGCAGGCATCGGAGCTGGATTCCCTGGTTTACAACTGGGGTTTGGAGCTGGAGCTGGATGTGGAATAGGAATAGGTTTTGGTTACGGCTTTGGAAAAGGTGTTGCATATGATGAAAGTGGAAGGTATTCGAACATCAGGAGACCGTTCCAGAGCTCCAGAAGCATTGCTTTCGAGTAAGCGACAGATCCGTTTCATGCACTTCGTCTCCCGTTATTTTGATTGCATTCTTTAGCGTTGGGGTGTTTTTTTTTCCCTTGCGAGTGGTTTCAATGAATTAGAGATATGAAAATGTGACGTGCTGCCTAAGTTTGCTTTTGGTGAATCTGTAGAGCACTATCTATGCTGAACACGTTGTGTGTCTTGCTTCATGTACGCACCAGTTTACAGCAGTCTGGCACATGCTACATCCTAGTTTAATGAGATTATGTCGCTCATTTTTTGCAGTGAGCAGTTTGATATCATGTTTGACGAACTGATGGAGAGCACCAGGAAGCTGATCAAAGCAACATCAAAGGAGATCGACAAATGGAGGCGAATGTAGAAGCGAGCAGGGGGCAGCACGTATAGGATGAACTGCGTAGCGAGAGAAAGCGATGCCATCAGAATCTAAGGTATTAATGTGTGATTGGATAAAGTGGCCTAGAAGCTTCTACTTGTGTGTAAGAAAGAAAGAAAGACTAATAAAAGCGAGTTCTCCAGAGTACGAAGCCAAAAGTTGTCGAGGCACTCTACACGTGCTTCTTCTGTGTGTCCGTGGGAACCAAACTGACTAAAAAGCAAGTTGCTCGCTTGCTGTTCCATGGAATATTTTTCAGCGATTCATGAGATACTCTGGCCTGCCGATGCTGATGCTCAAAAGCATTAGTTTTTCCAGCCACGTGCTCGGTGCTGTCCATGTGATCGCGACGGCGCCTGGAATTGAAATATCACCCACGACGTCGCCGTCGAAACCCTTGTTTTCGTATCCAAATATTTGGCACTTGGCAGGACATATTTTCTATAGTATTGTCGTGCCCATATGTTGACCCGAAGCTAGTCTTCTTGCCGCCTTGTCAACTTAATCATGCAGTTTTTGTTTCCGTGTCTAACATAACAATAATGCCGTTGAAGGAAATCGTGATCTCTCGTAATCGATGCCGAACACGATCGCGGCCCCCCCTCTATAATGGTGCCAAGTCCAGACGATTCCGACGTTAGGGGAAAGCGAAATGCAGCTGGCGTTTCAGAAAATTCTATTGAAAATCGGTGCTTCCTACTCCCATGGAAGAGGCCGCAATTGATTAGTGCTCATTTTAACGCGCACGTCCTTTTCAGCTTGTCGAGTAAGATGAGACGACGGGCGAAACCGCCTTCTTCCATGCTAGCTGAGGATAATAGAGCTGATAGTTATCCTCCATTGGAGTCGCCGGCCATCTCTTATTCCTACCATGGTTGCCCGTTTGTCCTTATCCTGCTCAGGCGCTAAAACCAACCTCTCCATAAATCTCAAAAGGCATGTCGATTTCAAACCATCAGAGTAATTTGCAGCAGCGAGGAGAAATTGCAAGGCTCGAAGCAATTGCTGATTCATGGGTGGACCACAGGTAGCGAAAAAGGTGGCGGGGCAAGTAATCCAGCGAGAGATCCATGACGTTTTACTTGGGCGGAGTGGCTGCCCTGGCAAGGTCGCGAAAGCGGCCGTGCGAATGATTGATTGAGCCTCTACCTTTCTGCTGCTGCGCTGGCGTTTCATGCCACTTGCAGGTCTCGTAAGCTCTAGCCCTGGCCTGCCGGCACTTTAATGGCCTGAACTGCCGTCCTTACCGATAGCAATGGGACCTGATACTCGATTTTCCGTGTAGAATTCAGTTTAAGAGCCACAAAACTGAAGGGGATTAAAGGAGTTAGAATCAACTTCTTATTCAAAAATCAAGAGCTAAAACATTTTTGGGACGGAGGAAAGTATTTTACACTGATTCCCGGTACATGAACCACGAAGAAAGCACACCGACATGCATTTTAAGAACGCAAAATAATCATTGCCTCAACTATAGCTGTCTGGCTGTCTTGTACTAGCACCACACAAAAGCATCAGCACATGACATATTACAACTATCTCAGGTACACCAACGAAACCTTATTATTGTCCGTCACATTGACACCCTCCCCCCCCCCCCCCCCCCCCCCTCCTCTCCCCAAGCTTCTACAGCGACTGGCCAACCGGGCCTTGTTAACTTTCCCAAACCAATAATGTTAATAATACTTAGGCAGTCAGAAGCACAAAGAATAAATAATAGTAGAGTCAAACAACAAGCCCGGAGACCATTCGTCCAAGCACAGCACAGGCATGTTTGTGTTTGTGTGCTTGTCGATAAAGCGCACAGATCATGACAGGCATAGGCCATCACTGATGATCCCAGCATATGCATCACCAATCATCTCCAGCAGTAGCTTGTGTAATAATTGGGCATTGAACCATGATTGATTTGGAGGGGGATGAAGGCTTTCGGAACAGAGATTACCGCCCTGTTTTTGCGCGCTTCATCCCGGTGGAGTTGAAGGGGGACACACTAGGGCTGAGGTGAGGGCTTGGACTTTCCTCTCTCAGTGTGCCATTCAGAATCGCCAGCTCCCTCAGCTGCTGCTTCTTGTAGTAGTCCATGGACTCGTCCTGACAAAGTCTACAGTTAGCTAACAGAATTACTTCTTAGATGATGGCATCAATGAGGAACGGGGTTACATACAATTGGTTTAAGAAGATCCTCTAGGATGGACACAGCTTGATTTAGACGCACATCAACCATATCTGCTGGAAACTCTGCTTCCACAAGCACATGCAGTTGTTCATTAAGGTGTTCATACCCAGGTTTATCCCTCAGCTTGTCTTCCTACGAATGAAATCATACATGTTCTTCAGGGCATTTGCATCAGGCTGGTCATGAACTCATGATAACTTGGAAGGATAAAAAAGTAATGTACTAATAATCCTGAGTCATGCATAAGATGTAACAAGAAAACCATGATCATAAATAATATCTTACTCCTTTCTTAGCTGTGAAAGTTTTTTTTCTCTAAAAAAGGAGTCCATATGCAACTATAGATTTTTTCGAGGTAAATTATAGGAAAATATAGGAAACCCCGTTGACGAAATCATACTATTGTGTGCCGATAGAGAATAAATGAAGTCATTATATAAATGTATCTAAACTGCATCACATAAATGATCACTCACTACGTATAAAGTATAATAACATTTCAACTCAACTTACTAGTAAACTTTAAACTTTAGATGCTGCTATTACATCAGAACTGGAAATGGAACTCAATAAAACTTAAATGCTGACATACGTAGTTTTGTGGGTCACACAGTAACTAGTCCTAAATAGTAAATGCATCCTTACTGAGCCCAGGGTTGCAGCTTGGTACTAGAAATAACTCAATTTGTTGACACTAAAAATGAAATGGACAATGATAACCTTGATTAGATTTTTTCCAAAACTCTGTGCCACTATCATAGCGTGGAGCCATGGAGTCACAATATAAACTTTATGTAATGTGACAGAGTGAAATTAACTAAGTATATAACCACAAATCAGTAAGGGCCAGCGGCCAGCCACAAGTTTGTCTTTGTCCATGATATGAACTATGCAATATACAAGTTTGTCCAGCCACAAGTGAAATTAACTGAGTAATTGCTAGTTAACAATGTGCAAATATAATGAATTTAAAAAAAAATCACATAAGCAGTACTGCAACAATAAATGGTACATGAAAAAGTGCCAAATGATTTCATTTTATGGCCAGTGATATTATTAGTATCAGAAATATAAAAGGGAACATCAAATAGTCATTTAGTTACCTTAACAGAGTCTTTCACAGAACCCCGTCCTCGAATGTAAACTCTACATTGGGTTGAAGCTTCAACCCTTTTCAGGGAGTTACCTCGCGGCCCCAATAAACGACCAACAAAGTTGTACTGATCAAAACCAAAGAGTAAAGCAGTCAAGATATGACATATCATATTAAACAAAGCTAAAATGAAAGTATTTACAAAAGCTACCCACGTTAGGATACTTGTCTACTGGAACATCCAGCCTCATGACTTTCTTGACAACAGGAGTGGCAGCAAGTACAGGAGCACCATTCCAGCCCATTGATGATGCTTGTAGAACCCCCATATGCTGAGAAGCCTTGAGAAAAAGAAAATGATTAACCATATCAAGAGAAGGTGACAATATAAGCTAAGGCAGAATGTAAAAAGCTTGGTCCTCAATGAAAATATTTCAAACAACATCTACTCTCATCCATTAACAGTACCAGGATGCTTCATGATTGCCAGGAATAAATTCTGACATGGAAAACAAATATTCATTTTATCTCATGTTATTACAATTTACAAGTCACTATATATTCTATCGGTAGACAAGACTAGTCACGATTAGTGGCAGATTCAAGGTAAATGAACAGCATGATCAAAATCTAAATACACAAGATCCCACCACCGATTTGCAAATTGTGCTTTCGTCCCGTGATCAGGAAAGCATGTAATAGCAAAAGAAAGACAACAACAATGTTGCCAGAATATGCACCTCTGTTTGAATCCCTGACCAGCCCTCCAGATCCATTGGCTGACCATTCACTGGGTGGCCAGGTAACCTTAATGGGCTACCATGCTCAATTCTCTCAGGATCAACAAAGTTATGGTTAGACGCCATAGAAGATGCGCGCAAAATCTCTGCATTAAATAAAACAAGAACTCAATTAGAGTATTAGACAACTATACATATTTAAGCCAGAAACAATAATGACATTTATACTTTGCATGCCGCTTTAAACCGGGGCAAAGGCAACCTGCCTGGGATCTCTAAATTTGTACAATGACATGAACTGCATTGTACCAATGAGATAGTAAACACTTCACTTCGCTAAAAATAGGCATAAGATGCAGTGAGCCAGTGATCATCCACAAGATAAAAAAAATGGTTGCCATAAACAGCAGCCGCACTAGAGTGTTAGCAGCCCCTTGGAGTTGACATAAATGGAAGCCATTGTCAACTATGAGAACACGAGTTATTCTTTAGAGCCATAATTCAATGGAGTATTATCTTTTTATCACCATAAAAAAGGAAAAAGCAATATGATGATGGGATATATGACAAATGAATGAACAACAAAAGTGCAGAGGCAACCAGCAAAACTTCACACAGATATACAATTAAGTGCCCCAACAAAGAAGACTTGGGGAAAATCTAAGCATAGCAACTAATGATAGTGAGTGTATTGCGCCATTAACAATTGAAATGGTTGAACTAATGAAAAAAAAACTTATATAGATTAACAACATTAGTAATGCATGGAGGCACAGGAAACAAACCTTGGTTCAAGAGCCTGGTACAGAAAGGAAGAACTTGCACAAATGGGGCCAATTTCTGCCTCTCTGCAAGCAACTCAGCCAGATATCTGCCAAACAAGAATCAACGTTAGGATAACAGTAGCCAATGCTGAATTTATTATTCATGTGATACAAAAGAAGAAGAAACATAATTTGAAGGATCTAAAACTAAAACAGCTATAATCCCGCAGAAATGAAATGTAAAAGGAAACTTTGATATGATATATACAGAACGATCCATCAAATTGAAATTTACATGTGACTATCGCCAATGAGCGATTTGTTACACACAAAGTTTACACCCATTAGCAGCGAGTCAAACATACAGCTCCGTTTAGGACAGCAGTAACAAATCTATCAGCGAGCCATCACAAAAGAAGTCCCTACGATTACAGATCACTCCTCCATAACAATCGGCAGCATTGATCAAGGGGAAACATGGCATCCGGAAGTTTAGAATTAAGCGGAAATCTCCACCGCAGCATCAAATCTCGTGCTCCTCAGAAGGATTCCGAAAGGGCAGGATCAAAAACAAAACAAAACTCACCAAGAACAACAGGGAGAACAATAGTGACAAAAGAAATAAAAAAAATCAAGAACAATACTCACCTTTCTCTTTCAGAGGAAGAATACCTCATAGAATTGAGGGGATGGGGGGAAGAATGAGCAGGGGACTGCGAGTATTGCAAGAGGGACGGCGGCGGAATCCTTTCGTCCATGGTCCCGAAACAGCGAACGCAAGAAACTTCACCACAAGATTTTGCAAGGTTGGGGGAAGATACAAGAAACCTAAGAACCCAAAAATCCAGGAACCACGAAATGAAGAATTAAAAAAGAGGCAAGAACAGCAGCTGCTTTCAAGCTTTGGTCCAGAGGCCTATCTTGAGGCCTGGGAAACCTAGAAGACGAGAGAGTTCACAGAGGACCGAGAGCAGGTAGATATATGGGTGATTCTAAATCGCAAAAGAGGAAGGTAATAGGTGGGCAATCAGTGATGAGAGCCCAGGCTGTGCAGGAGTTGGCAGCAGCTCTTGTTGGTGTTATTAGTTCTTGTTCTTGCTCTACTTCCTTTCTCCTCTCCACAGCACACCCACAGCAAGAGAGAGGGGTGGGTGGGAGAAGGGAGGAGAGAGAGAGAGGCAGAGACAAGCCCAAATGAGGGAGGGCTTTGGATTCTCTCCCTGCAGTAGTATATGTCGCCGAAATCCAGATGATTGAGGTCTCCCTGCGCCTGCGCCTGGAGTTTGCTCTGTAATTTTCTCCTCTCATTCATTTCGTTCAAGTATTATTATTTACGTTTGTTTTGTATTTTCTTTGTGGTCCCCATTTACCCATTTTGATACGTGCACCCGTCACGGTTCCAGCAAACAAAAACTGTGGCGAACCATTCCGTGAATGAGGCCGTCAGTCAAAGTCTACGGTAGCATGCGATTTTCAATTTATGGTAAGTGTATTGTCAAGAAATGACGAAATACATTGCTAATTTTTATTGTAACTATATTATTCTATGTAATGATATCAGTTTATTGACGTATTTGGCAAAAAGCTAAAGTCAACATCTAAAGTGCTGCAAAAATTATACTACATGGAAACATATAGATAATAGTTGAGATATTAGCTATTTTTAGCAAATCATGTATTAGTTAGCTAGCTGATTCTTTCTTACTGGTGGAATTAGATGGCTAAGAGCATCTCCAATAGTCTTTCTAAATTTCACTCTCTAAATTATCATTTAGAGAGTCATTTATATTAAAACCACTTTATATATCTATTCAATCTTCAAGAGTCTTTCCGTATCTTGTTTGCGCTCTAGAGAGTCATTCACGTTTTCTATATTTGGCTAGCGATAAACCAGGAATAGAAGATGACTATATTTGGATAGTCATTTAGATAAATCGTTGGAAAGTATTTTTGTATAAAAATCTCTATTCATATAGATTAGAAAGGATATAGAGAGTCTCTTAGAGTTACTTAAACAAATAGCTAGCTAGTTTATTTGGATGTCTCCAGCTAATTTTAGCAGCTAACTTATTAACTTTGATGCATTCAAACAGAGCTAAAGCACTTTAGAGACGTTAAACCAAACACACGATTAGATTCATCTCTATCCACTTGGTAATTGGTATGTTATAACCAATTGACAGAACATGAACTAAAACATGTCGGGGCCTTCCCATGTGTACCCCTAGCCAAGCCGTAATAAGGAAAATTATTGTACTCGTCAGTTAACGGAATCTAGGTGTCCGTTTGAGGAGCGTTGACTCCTCCATCTAGCTAAGCGCAAGTGCGCAACTACCCCCGTCCCAGCTCCCAGGCTCCCAGGCCCGCTCCATCCGAGCCGTTCATCACGCGTCTAGATCACCTCGCTACCGAGAAGCACGCAGGGCCGTCAAACATTTCAGCACACGGATTTGTCAATCATTATGGAACGGAACACACCGTCTTGCGCGGCCGCCTCTTCCTCCGTAATTAAGCCTAAAAAAACGCTGAGCTCTGTACAATTTGAGTGATGGTTTTTGTTTTTGTTTCCGCCGCTCGATGAGTTTGTTTGTAATAACTGGTGATAGATCAAGATTTGGCCAGGTCATCAATTGACAGCCGAGATACAATATATACTTACAGAACAAATGACGCGGCGGCTGCGTTAGTTTATTGGCACACTCATGGCGTGTTAGGGGCAGCGGCCACAAGGAAACACGAATTCCAGTTAGGCACCTGGAGACGATTGAGCTCGTTTCTGTTGAACAGCTAGCTATGGCCTATGGGTTTGCATGGATCATCATGACGAATCATGGCTGTGGAGCAAGCTCGATCACATACTCTAATATATGTTCTAATTTATTATAGGATAATTTAATTATTTAGAACAGCCCAAACATGCATTTCCATCAGAAGCAGCTTGATCGCTGGCTGGAGGATGGAGACGTCCGTGCTACTGCAGAAATGGGGTAAAGAACAAGCAGAAGATCGAGGATATCAAGGCTCCGTTTGAAACGGAGAAAAGGTTTTCTATTTCCTGCATTTTCCACGTGAAAATAAGCCGATTTCTACGGTATTTCTGTATGACTCCTGCATTCTAAAGAGGGAGAGCTTTTGTAATCTGACCGGCTAGCTATAAATTATGCGGATTATTATTATTACTGAAAACATTTTTTTAAGCCAGGGAACCAAATGCTGCTTCGGAAAACACCAAAAATTACCACCTCATGTACGTCTCCTATCGTCCCACTACGAAATCAAACGCACCGCAGACTAACTGGGGCACGCACCTCCAAATCGTGTTCAAACTGACGGATGTAAGATAAACTAAAGACATGTCATCAGATTGATGGAGTGACCTGTACATTTCCATTCTTCTACCACTACCAGGCACACATCCGTTACTTTCTGAGTTGTGTGTAGAGATAGCAATGGTTAACCACGATCCGATAGCTAATGTGTATTTACTCTATATATTAAGATATGTATATAAGCTAAATATTTTACTCATGAGTCTTTTATTGGATAAAAACATTCACCTAATATGTAAACGGGTATTAGAAACCAATTAACTCATGGGTATAAAATACCCGGTATAAACTTAGACAAAAAAACATGAACTTAAGTTTCAGTCATCCATCTTTTTTGACTATTTAACAACTTTTTGGGTGATAATGTCATAGAAGGCTTAACAACTATTTGATGACCATGCAATGGAATATGTAATGTGTTATATGTGGTAATATCCTAGTGTTGCTACTTTATCCAATTATCTATGGCAGTGGCGAACGTAAGATAGAAATTCACGTGGAGCCAAAAAAAATCGCAAAACAACTAGATAAAACTATAAAACAGATGTAATATTGCATATAGAAACTAGAAACTAGTGATTGCATAATAAAAGTTAGAATTTGAATGTACCTCCTTGTCTCTTCATCTTGAACATTTTTATCATACTCATCAATTTGACTTTTTAATGTTGGATCTACAACAATTTCATCCAAATTAAATGCTCTTCCAATATTTAATTGTTCTTAATTCTTGTTTGTGCAATGGTCGGTCGAGCAGAATAACATGCTAAGCAGATCAAGAGTCGGCTATTTTAGACTCTCTCTCTCTCTCTCCAATAAATGTGCTATAACGTTTTCTATGTTAAATTTTAGGGAAGACCCTCGTACTCTACGCGTCTAATAACGTCCTCTAAATGCTCTTCTTAAATTTAGGAGACACTATTGGATCCTTCATATATGGTTTCTCTCTCTTCTATACATTTGAGAGTATGATACATATGTACAATAATAAAAGTAAAATATGTATATAATATAGATATTTACACATAGAGAACGAGATTTAGATGACGGTGTAGGATAGGGATGAGAGACCGATTTTTTTTTGCATTTTGACCCTTTCTCGGAAAAAAATTCACGTTTGGACCCTAGAAAATTTTAATGTCATTTTTGGACCCTTTGCTCGGCGCCGTAGCCTATGGCGCCGAGTTAACACAGCTCGGCGCTGTAGGCTATGGCGCCGAGGTACGTGCTGTGCTGGCACAAACGGATGTCGTGGCGCCGACGTGGCACCGAGCTCGGCGCCATAGATCTTGGCGCCGAGCTCAAATCTGTATAGAAAGTCTGTCTAGCTCAGTTGGTAAAATACATGGCTCTTAACCTTGGGGTCGTGGGTTCGAGCCCCACGGTGGGAGTTTTTATTAATACTTTTTGTCTTTGTCACTTATTTGTTTTTTTTGTTGTCCAGGTTTTTCGTTTATGTCGCTGATTTGTCCGTCCAGATTTATTTCTCATCCATATTTTTTTGTTTTTGTGACTGATTTGTTTATTCGTCTAGATATTTTTTTGTTTATCCGGCTGCATGCTGTGTGGCTTGGATGCATGCGTGTGGTATACAGTATTACTAGAAGTCTGCATGCATATATCTGCTAGTGGTGCTTTCATTTGCACTCGAGTGGTGCTCCACGTAAGAGGTGAAATAATAGTGGTTAAGGCACATCTGGTCGAGTGCTTGGCAAAACATGACGATAAGTTGACAACTTGTAATACTATTACTTAAATATGTTGAGAATTATTCTTTTAAATAAAAAAGAAGAGGCACTAATGTGAAGAGTGCTGGTGATAGCACCAAATTTGGCACATGAAAACGGTCGGACGGTCCGCGCCCTAGATGGTCCACGAGTGTAGTCTAGATGCTCCATGATTAGGTATCACCTAGTGGAGTAATTTATGCAGTAAATTCTAAATATATCATCTATGAGACAAGTATATAATGGAGTATACTTTTATTTAGTGTAGAGGAAAAAGATGAATATGTGTGCTTCTTTTTACTGGGAATATGTTATTATGTATCTAGAATTTATGTTCAAAAGAACTCAATAAAAATATAATATTTTTATTTGGTCATGATTGAAGTAAGAGTGTTCTCATTTAATTTTTATTGTGGTTAGCTGAGCAAACAAGGGAGGAAGTTGACGGCTTGCGGCCACTGTGGCACACAGCCGCTGTGCTCGCGGGATAAAAAATCTGGACGAATAAACAAATCAGTCACAAAAAACAAAAAAATCTGAATGAGAAATAAATCTGGACGAACAAATCAGCGACATAAACGAAAAACCTGGACAACAAAAAAAAAACAAATAAGTGACAAAGACAAAAAGTATTAATAAAAACACCCATCATGAGGCTTGAACCCACGACCACAAAGTTAAGAGCCTTGTATTTTACCAACTAAGCTAGATAGGATTTCTATACAAATTTGAGCTCGGCGCCAAGATCTATGGCGCCGAGCTCGGCGCCACGACGTCCGTTTGTGCCAGCACAGCACATAATTCGGCGCCATAGCCTATGGCGTCGAGCTGTGTTACCTCGGCGCCGAGCAAAGGGTCCAAAAATATCATTAAAATTTTATAGGGTCCAAACGTGAATTTTTTTCCGAGAAAAGGTCAAAATGCAAAAAATTCAGGATGAGAGATAGAGGATGAAACCTTTTATAGAATACAACAAATGATGGATATAGAGAATGAATATAAAGGACATTGCTAAAGATAGTATTTTTTTCTCAAAAAATTGTTGGAGATAGTATTAGCATACTGTGGATATGGATTGTGGGCCAGGATAGCAGAAGTGGCATGTTCAGTGTAGTTTTGGCTCTATACTCGTCACTTTTTTTTACAATTTTAGAGCATCTCTAACAACATGACCTATAAAAATGCCCTATAATTTAAAAATAAGTATATTTTATAAAATTTAGGGCACCAACACAACACCCCGCTTCAACGTAAAGCCCCAAATCTAAATTATAGGGCAGCCCATAAATTGGCACTTGAGAGGGTGCCCTATAGTTTTTTGACCAAATTTTATGAAATAAGGCATTGTTGGAGTAGTTTTTCCTACGTAGAGCACCATATTTCAATTTGAGGCACTAGTTTGAGGCATTGTTGGAGATGCTCTTAAAGTACATTTGTCGGCGTTTCGGACCCGGGGGGTCCCTGGACCGACGAGTGAAATTGTCGCTGCATGCCCCTGCCCAGATGGGTTGGCGCGGGATGGAACACAATAGGTGGGACAAGCCTTGTATTATCCTGCACGTGGGGAGCCGCTCGTAGTAGGGGTTACAAGCACATCGCGAGAGGGAGAGAGAGAGAGAGAGCCTGTTCGTTCGCTCCTTCCCCTGCGCGAACCCCCTCCAGGATGGCCCTGGACCTCCCTTTTATAGACGCAAAGAGAGGATTCAGACGTACAATGGGGGGTGTAGCTATGCGCTAACGTGTCCGGCAGAGAAATGCCTAAGCCTTGTGTACATGCCAACGTGGCTATCGGGGGAGAGCCTGAGCCCTGTACACGTGATAGCGTGGCCGTCGGAGAAGCGCCTAAGCCCTGTAGAAGCACAGCTGGCAGCGCGGCAAGGATCCTGCTGACGTCTCCTTGCTGTCGTAAGGGGCTGAGAGCCACCGGCGTCATGGTTGCACGCGGGGCACCATCATTACCCGTCGCCGGGGTAAGCCAGATGGAACGCCGGTCTTGTTCCTTGTAGCCTGAGCTGGCTAGGGATAGGGTAATGATGTATCCCCTATTGGCGTGGTCGGTCCGAGCCCAAGGTCGGGCGAGGCGGAGACTTCTCTTGGGGCCGAGGCCAGGGTCGGGCGAGGATGCGATTCCTCCCGAGGCCGAGGTTGAGGCCGAGTCCGGGGGTCGGGCGAGGCGGAGACCTCCTCCCGAGGCCGGATCTTGAGGTCGAGCGAGGTAGAGCTTCCTGTTGCGCCCGAGACCGAACTCGGTGGTTGATTGTGACTTGTTGTCAGCTTCGCCTGGGTGGTTGGCACGGCAGTCGGAGCGAGGCGGGCGGCGCTGTTTTCCCGTCATACCGGACAGTAAAAGAGAGGGGCGAAGTGACTGCAGTCACTTCGGCCTGGCCGACTGAGGCGCGTGTGTCAGGATACGGCGTCAGGCGTCCCCTGCATTGAATGCGCCTGCGAAGCGGTCGGTTGGTGAGGCGGTCCGGCCAAGGTTGCTTCACAACGAGGCCTACCCGAGCCGGGCTTCGGGAGAGCCGAGGAGGTGCCCGCTGCCTAAGGAGGCCCTCGGGCGGGGCGTGAACTCGTCTGGGACTACTGCTCCAGCCCGAGGCTGGGCTCGAGCGAGGTCGCGTCCCTTGGGTAGACGAAGCCTTGACTTGAACCGCGCCCGTCAGTTGGTCTGAGGGTGTTTACCAGCCGTGATTAGGAGTGTTGGGGGTACCCCTAATTATGGTACCCGACAGTAGCCCCCGAGCCTCGAAGGGAGTGTTGGTACTCGCTTGGAGGCTTTTGCCGCATTTTCGGTGAGGGGACCGGCCTTTCTCGGTTTTGCTTTGTTCTGCTGGGTGCGCGCGAGCGCACCCGCCGGGTGTAGCCCCCGAGGCCTCGGAGGAGTGGTTTGACTCCTCCGAGGTCTGAATGCTTTTCGTGGTGCCTCGGCCGGTCTGATCGTTCCCTCATGCGGCCTGGCCGTAGCCCGGGTGCATGGTCAGGTTCCAAGTTATCAAGCTGGTTTGTTGATGCTGTCAACAGTTTGGCCGTAGCCGGGTGCGAGAGCAGCCCCCGAGCCTCTGCACGGAGCGAGAGGACGATCAAGGACTTTCCCGACTTTTATCATACGCCCCTGCGTCGCCTTTTCGCAAGGAGGAGGGGGGAAAGCGCCATGTTGCCCTCGGAGGGCGCGGAACATGGTGTTTCCAGTGAGCTGCTAACGGGTGATCCGAGTGGACGCCCGTGCCCCGTTCATTAGGGGTCGGCTGGTGGCCCAGAGGCGCGCTCCAAATGTACCTGCGGGTGATTCGCCGGACCCAGACCCCTTCGACAGGGTCCGAGGGCTCGATGCCTCCCTCCGGTGGGATTCCGTTACAAATCGTTCCCGCCGGTCTCAGAAATGTCCTAGGGTACCTCGGGAGCATAGCCCGAGCCTCGGCCATGTATCAGACGTACCCAAAGTCATCCCTCACTCTGCATGCTCTGGGGCGACTATCGAACCCTTCCGAGGGGCCAGCCTTCGAACTCCTGATCAATAGTGGGCGCGGAGCCTGAGTGCTCTGGGGCGGCTGTCGAACCCTTCCGAGGGGCCAGCCTTCGAACCCCTGATCAGTAGGAGGGCTCGGGGCCTGCTTCCTTCGCCGAGAAGGATCCTTTTCGAAACATCCCCTTTCCCGGTCCCTGTAGCGATAGAGAGAGAGAGGAGGAGGGGAAAGATATGTATTTAAATAAGGTGGCGCACCTTTTCTGACGCGGTCATCATGGCGGAGGCGAAGCGACGCCCGCCTCGCCTGCCAGAGGTGTCGCTTGTTCTGCCGGGGAGTTAATGCGACGGGACGGGCGATCAGCGTGGCGCCCGTTGCGCGTGCGAGCCGTTCGAGGAACGGGACACGGGTGCGTCGTCTTCACGTCGTAGGAGAGGGCTCTCCCGTCGCTTTAGGAGGGGACGCGAGTCTGCGGGCGATTGGACCGCTGCTTCCGTTCGTCTGCTGCTTCCATTACTGCCGGCCCACTTTTGGGGCCATGCCAACCGCCGCGCCTATCTCTGCAGCTGACTGACCCGTGATCGTTGCCCTAAATTGGCACTGTTGGGTCATGCGCGGAGCTGCCTCGAGTCGCGGCACCGGTTCCGCGGTCGAGGAGGCGTAGCATTCGGCGCGAGTGGTGGTGCAGTTTCTTGCACGTCGTAACTGGCGCGCCGGTTGCATGACATGCGGGCCCGCTTCCTTTGCGCTGGTCCGCCGGATGTGGTCGAAGCCGAAAGGACATACAGTTGCGGTGCGGTTGGATGCCTGTCGCGTGGCAGTCCACCCTTTCGGCCACTGGTTTCTGCGAAGATGGGAGAGCGCTTGTAACCTTGGGACGGTTACATGCCTCGTGTGCGGCGGTTCGCCTTCTTCGCGCTTCGGATCAGCTCGTATGACGTGGGGGTCCCAGCCCCCGGGTCGTAGGGGGAGAACCCTGGAGCACTTCGACGAAGACTTTGCCCGTGATGCTAGGGGGTGCAAGTGAGGAGGTCTGCCTATAAAAGAGGATCGATCCCCCGGGCAGTGGCCATGTCTTAGTTCTCCCCTCATGCATTGCGCCCTTCCACCTTTCGAGCCCTTGGGTGGGGTGCACCGACATCGCCTTGATCTTGCTGCCGTTGGTGGAGCGCGGCCTCGTGGAGATCGGCGCCCTTCAGCCATCGCTCGGCTTCAAGGATTTTTGTCGTGCAGCCCGGCTGCATTCCCTCACCAATGGTCAGTTTGGTGGGGAGAAGCAAGCCAGGTTGCGGCCTCCGCCCCGCACTCAGCTTCAAGGATCTTCATCATCCTTGCTGAGGCGGAGGGCATGCTGAGCCGGGGTTCTACCTCCCGCATGGGCCGGCAGGTCGTCTCCTCCTTCACATTCAGGGGAGAGGGCGCTCACCGGCCTTGCGGAGGGGGCGAACTTCGACAACGCGGGACCGGTCGGCCGCAAGCGTCGTCAGCTCCAGCATGCCTGGCTCGCTGGCTCAGCTGGCTCTGCCGCGGCCTCCGACGCTGCCTCCTACCGCTTGATCCGGGCGCGACCGTCCCTCCATCGCGCGGGCGACTGTTGCGCCGTGCGCACCGGGGGATCGTCCAAGACGCCGTACGCTGCATGGGCGGCGTTCGTGTTCTTGGATTGTCTTGTCCTCACTCCGGCACGACGCCTCCGCGCGGAGGTCGGGGCCCGCCCGTCCGCGAGGACTTGAGTGGGGATCTGCCGGTGCAGGCTAGGGCGTCCGTCGTTCGTCGGCGTGGCGCTGGCGCGCAGGTGGCCGCTGTCGTCGGTGCTAAGGTGGTGGTAGCCAGAGAAGGTTTCTCCGCCAACGAGACCGTCGGCGACATCTGCGGCCGGACCCCCGGCTCTTTGGCTTTGATGGCTTGTCCTCACCCCTCGAGTGGAGACGTGGGCGAGGGCCTCGTCACAGCAGCGTCTGCCCTGAGGTGATCGTTGTTGCTGTTTAGCCTCTCGAGGCGGGGGTCATCGTCGCTGCTGGTGTAGTGGTCGCCGGCGAGCCACCTGGAGTTTGTTGTCTCGCAGGCCCTCTGGTGTGGAGGTTGTTCATACCCGCGGGAGCGGAACCGGAGTCTCGTTTGTAAGGGGATATACTGGGTTTTTGCCGGAACAAAATGTAACCGCTTCAAGTACTTAGACAATTGTCGTAGGTCGGGAGAACCGCGGAGGGTTCTGCCGATGTCTAAGTCTGTGTAGCATAGTTACCCCAAGTATATGTGTTTGTTCTTCGTGGCTGTCGAGGCCTAAATATTTGGGTATTCGAGTATGAAGTTGCGTTTGTTCCTCATTTCGAGCACTGGGACTTGCCTGTTGGCTAGCCGAACCACTTAACCGAGCGTGAGTTGCCTTTCGCAGAAGGTGACGAGTGAGGTATCCGTATCCTGGAGGTGTAGGAGTCCCTCGGCTTGGTCGGCCTTGCCACCCTAGGCCTCTCTTGCTCAGCTTTTAGGACCCTCGGCTGCTCTACGATGAGCCAGAGCTGGAGGCAGCGGTGTTGGAGCGGACAGAGGCGGAGTCGGCCCGAAAAGAGACTTCGTTGGCCCGGGAGCTGGTGGCTTCCCAGGCCGAGGAAGATGTGGCAGCAGCAGCTGAAGCTTGGCCAAGACATCCGCTGGCGCGGTGCTGGCGTCCTCCCTTAGGTGGAGGTCCCTTCGCCTGGGTCGCCGTCCGAGGCCGGGCCAGGTTCCGCCGAGGGTGGAAACAACGCCGAGGGTGCTGCTGCTCCCCCTGCCGATGCCTGAACCTGCAGGAACAGTTTGTCTGTAGCATGCGTGTGTTCTTCGCGGTCGCCGAGGCCTAAACACTTTATCGTCGTGTAAAAAAGTTGTGTTTTCTTTCCTCTCGTTTCGAGCATCTCAACTTGTCTATCAGTAGCAGAATCGTTTATCCAAGCAAGAGTTACTTCTCGCGGAAGGTGATGAGTGAGGTATCTGTATCCCGGAGGCGTAGGAGTTCCTCGGCTCGGTCGGCCTTGCCGCTTACGTGCACTCTCATTTGGTCGTAGGATTCCGTTATTGATACAGTCGAGAAGGCACGAAAGTCATTTTCTACCCGAGTGTTTGGACTTGTTCGGTAGCAGGATCGCTTATCCAAGCATGAGTTACTTCTCGCGGAAGGTGATGAGTGAGGTATCCGTATCCCGGAGGCATAGGAGTTCCTCGGCTCGGTCGGCCTTGCCGCTTACGTGTACTCTCGTCGTTTTCAGGATCCCGCTATCGATACGGAAGTCGAAAGCATGAAGGTTGTTTTGGTAGAAAATTTTTTCCGAGGACAATTTTGACGTAGAGGGGGTTCCCCCCTTCTAGCCCCCGAGGGAGGGTCGGGCTTTGCTGAGGCAAGGCCGACCCTTCCTTGACGGTTAGACTTTGTGTATGTAAAGAAAACAAGGTACATGAACGACTTAAAACATCTTAAGGATAGAAGCGACGTAGCTGTTGGATGTTCCAAGCATTGCTGTAGACCTTGCCTTGGTCGTTGGCCAGCTTGTATGTTCCGGGCTTCAAAATCTTAGCGATGATGAAGGGCCCTTCCCAGGGAGGAGTGAGCTTGTGGCGCCCTCGGGCGTCTTGTCACAGACGAAGCACCAAGTCTCCCACTTGGAAGCCTCGGGGCCGAACGCTTCGGGCGTGGTAGCGTCGCAGCGACTGCTGGTACCGTGCCGAATGTAGTAAGGCAACGTCTCGAGCCTCTTCGAGCTGGTCCAGCGAGTCCTCTCGGCTGGTCTGGTTGCTTCGGTCGTCGTACGCCCTGGTCCTCGGGGAGCCGTATTCTAAGTCCGTGGGGAGGACGGCCTCGACCCCATAGACTAGAAAAAACGGCGAGAAACCCGTGGCACGGCTCGACGTCGTCCTTAGACTCTAGACCACCGAGGGTAGCTCTTTCATCCACCGCTTGCCGAACTTGTTGAGGTCGTTGTAGATCCTCGGTTTGAGTCCCTGCAAAATCATACCGTTGGCACGCTCCACCTGCCCATTCGTCATGGGGTGAGCTACGGTGGCCCAGTCCACACAGATGTGGTGGTCGTCGCAGAAGTCCAGGAACTTTTTTCCGGTGAACTGCGTGCCATTGTCGGTGATGATGGAGTTTGGGACCCCGAATCGATGGATGATGTTGGTGAAGAACGCCACCGCCTGCTCGGACCTAATGCTGGTCAAGGGTCAGACCTTGATCCACTTGGAGAATTTGTCGATGGCGACCAGCAGGTGCGAGAAGCCCCCGGGTGCCTTCTGCAAGGGACCGACAAGGTCTGGACCCCACACAGCAAATGACCAGGTGATGGGTATCGTCGTAGGGCCTGAGTGGGCAGGCGTGTTTGCCTCGCGTAGAATTGACACCCCCGGCAGGAGCATACAATCCTAGTGGCATCGGCCACCGCGGTTGGCCAGTAGAAACCTTGTCGGAAGGCATTCCCCACGAGGGCTCGAGGTGCTGCATGGTGGCCGCAAGCCCCCGAGTGTATTTCTTGCAACAGCTCTTGTCCCTGGGCGATGGATATGCATCGTTGGAGGATGCCCGAGGGGCTGTGGTGGTAGAGCTCCTTTTCATCACCTAGCAAGACGAATGACTTGGCGCGCCGAGCCAGTCGCTGAGCTTTGGCCTTGTCAAGGGGAAGCTCTCCTCGGAGGAGATATTCCAGGTACGGGGTCTGCCAGTTTGGATCTGGTGCGACCCTATTCTGTTCCCCCTCGATGGGCAAGGCCTCCTCCTCGATGGCCGAGGGTACCTCGAGCTCGGCCGAGGCCTCCTCGGGCTCGGGCGAGGGTACCTCGGGCTGGGCCGAGGCTTCCTCGGGTTCGGGCGTATCGTCGATCTTGATGGATAGTTGATGTAGGTCTCTGGAGAAGACGTCCGGGGGAACCGTTGTCCGCCCCGAGGCTATCTTCGCCAGCTCATCCGCAGTCTCGTTGTACCGTCAGGCGATGTGGTTGAGCTCCAGCCCGTAGAACTTGTCTTCCAGGTGCCGGACTTCGTCGCAGTAGGCTTCCATCCTCCGGTCGCGGCAGTGGGAGTTCTTCATGACTTGGTCGATGACAAGCTACGAGTCGCCACGAGCGTCGAGGCGCCGGACCCCTAGCTCGGTGGTGATGCGCAGCCCGTTAACCAGAGCCTCGTACTCGGCCACATGGTTTGATGCCGGAAAATGGAGGCGTATGACGTAGCGAAGATGCTTTCCGAGGGGTGAAACGAAGAGCAAGCCAGCGCCTGCTCCTGTTTTCATGAGTGACCCATCGAAGTACATGGTCCAGAGCTCGGGTTGGATTGGAGTTGTTGGTAACTGGGTGTCAGTCCACTCAGCGAGGAAGTCTGCCAAGACCTAGGATTTTATGGCCTTCCGAGGGGTGAATGATAGTGTTTCGCCCATGAGTTCCACCGCCCACTTTGCTATCCTACCTGAGGCCTCACGGCACTAGATTATCTCCCCCAGGGGGAAGGATGACACCACAGTCACTGGATGGGACTCGAAGTAGTGTCGCAACTTTCATCATGTCAGAACCACTGCGTAGAGCAGCTTCTGGATCTGTGGGTAGCGGACTTTGGTCTCGAAAAGCACTTCGCTGATGAAGTAGACGGGCCTCTGGACGAGCAGTGCATGCCCTTCTTCTCGTCTCTCGACTACGATCGCGGCGCTGAACACCTGACTGGTTGCGGCTACGTAGATCAAGAGGGCTTCTCCTGCAACAGGGGGCACCAGGATGGGTGTGTTTGTAAGGAGCGCCTTAAGGTTTCCGAGGGCTTCCTCGGCCTCGGGGGTCCAAGTGAAGCGCTCGGCCTTCCTTAAGAGGCGGTACAGAGGCAAGCCTTTCTCGCCAAGGCATGAGATGAAGCGGCTCAGAGCCGCAAGGCATCCCATGACACTCTGTACTCCTTTCAAATCTTTGATCGGTCCCATGTTGGTGATGGCCACGATTTTCTCCAGATTGGCCTCGATGCCCCGCTCGGAGACGATGAATCCCAGGAGCATGCCTCGGGGGACTCCGAAGACACACTTCTCGGGATTGAGTTTCACGCCTTTCGCTCTCAGACACTTGAATGTCGTTTCAAGGTCAGAGAGGAGGTCGGAGGCTTTCTTTGTCTTAAAAACGATGTCATCGACGTAAGCCTCGACCGTTCTGCCGATGTATTCTCCGAACACGTGGTTCATGCACCTCTAGTAGGTGGCGCCTGCATTCCTGAAAGGGAAATGTGCCCTTGGGCCATTTCTAAGTATTTTGGTGATTTAGTGACCAACACAAGTGCCTAAGTGTAAAAAGGTGGACAAAGTACAAATCAAGGATAAAGGTATGTTTCTTAGACTTAGTACATTGTTTTAGAGACTAATGTATTGTGTCTAAGTGCTGGAAACAGAAAAAAACGAGTTGGAGAAGAGATGGCTCGAGCAGCCAAAGTCTGCTCAGTCTGGATGCACCGGACTGTCCGGTGGTGCACCGGACAGTGTCCGGTGCGCCAGGCTGGCTCGAGGGAAAAGGCTGCTCTCGGGACTTCGACGGCGGTGTACGGCTAAAATTCACCGGACTGTCCGGTGTGCACCGGACTGTCCGGTGGGCCGCTCACAGGCGAACTCGTCGTTCTCGGGAAACCATCAACGGCGTACGGCTAAAATTCACCGGACTGTTCGATGTGCACCGGACTGTCCAGTGAGCCAACGGTCGGCCGGGCCAACGGTCGGCCGCGCAATCTGCGCGGGACACGTGGCCGAGCCAACGGCTAGAAGGGGGCACCGGACTGTCCGGTGTGCACCGGACATGTCCGGTGCGCCAACGGCTCTCAGGCTACCAACGGTCGATTGCACCATTTTTGGAAGGAAATCGGTCACCGGACAGTGTCCGGTGTGCACCGGACTGTCCGGTGCGCCAATCGACAGAAGGCAAGATCAGCCTTCCAAGATTGCTCTCAACGACTCCTAGCTGCCTTGGGGCTATAAAAGGGACCCCTAGGCGCATGGAGGAGAACACCAAGCATCTCCTAAGCATTCCTAAGCACCAAGACATCGATTCCGCGCCTTTGATTCTTTGCAATAGCAATTAGAGCTCTAGTTGAGTGGTGAACTCATTGAGTTGTGTTGTGAGCTCTTGTTGCGACTTGTGTGCGTGGTGTCGCTGTGATTTCTTGTCTTGAGTGCGTTGCTAATCCCTCCCTTGCTCCGTGTTCTTTGTGAATTTCAAGTGTAAGGGCGAGAGGCTCAAAATTTGTGGAGATTCCTCGCAAACGGGATTGAGTAAAGCAAACAAAACACTGTGGTATTCAAGTGGGTCTTTGGACCGCTTGAGAGGGGTTGATTGCAACCCTCGTCCGTTGGGACGCCACAACGTGGAGTAGGCAAGCGTTGGTCTTGGCCGAACCACGGGATAACCACCGTGCCATCTCTGTGATTGATCTTTGTTGGTTATTGTGTTTTGTTGAGGATTCCTCTTTAGCCACTTGGCAATTATTGTGCTAACAATTAACCAAGTTTTGTGGCTTAAGTTTTTGAAGTGTTACAGGATCACCTATTCACCCCCCTCTAGGTGCTCTCAATTGGTATCAGAGCCGTTCTCTTCACAAAGGGACTAACCGCCCGAAGAGATGGATCCTAAGGGGAAGGGTATCGTGATCAACGATAAAGAGAAGGAATCCTTCGTCAACGAGCCAAGGGACGACAAGCCTACCGACTCCGGCTCAGGCCATAGACGGAAGGAAGGGAAGAAGAAGAAGACAAGGCGCATCAAGGAGATCGTCTACTACGACGACAGCGATGAGTCTACTTCTTCCCAAAAGGACGACGACCACAACGACTACGAGAGAAGGAAACCGGTTAATTCGAACTTTTCTTTTGACTACTCTCGTATTCCGCAAAGTTCAAAATCACATTTGCTCTCCATTCCACTCGGCAAGCCTCCACACTTTGATGGGGAGGACTACGGATTTTGGAGCCACAAAATGCGTAGTCACCTATTCTCTCTCCATCCTAGTATATGGGAGATTGTAGAGAGTGGATTGCACTTTGATAGTTCGGATAGTCCCATGTTCATTAATGAGCAAATTCATAAGAATGCACAAGCTACTACTGTTCTTCTAGCTTCATTGTGCAGGGATGAATATCACAAAGTGAGCGGCTTGGATAACGCCAAACAGATCTGGGACACCCTCAAGATTTCTCATGAGGGGAACGACGTCACCTTGCTCACTAAAATGGAGTTGGTGGAGGGCGAGCTTGGACGGTTCGCGATGATAAGGGGCGAGGAGCCAACTCAAACATACAACCGGCTCAAGACCCTTATCAACAAAATAAGGAGCTACGGAAGCACGCGATGGACGGACCACGACGTCGTCCGACTGATGCTAAGGTCCTTTACCGTTCTTGATCCTCATTTGGTGAATAATATTCGTGAGAATCCCAGGTACACCAAAATGTCGCCCGAAGAAGTCCTTGGAAAATTCGTTAGCGGGCGAATGATGATCAAGGAGGCGAGGTACGTGGACAACGCTTTGAATGGTCCGATCAACGAGCCGCAACCCCTTGCTCTCAAGGCAACAAGAAGCAAGGAGGCGCTACCTAGCAAGGTGGCACAAATTGAGGCGGCCGGACTTAATGATGAAGAGATGGCCCTCATCATCAAAAGATTCAGGACGGCGCTTAAGGGTCACAAGGGACAGCCAAGCAAGACCAAAGCCAAGGGGAAGCGCTCATGCTTCAAATGCGGTAAGCTTGGTCATTTTATTGCTAACTATCCCGACAATGATAGTGATCAGGATCAAGGGAACAAGAGGGAGAAAAAGAAGAACTATAAGAAGGCAAAGGGCGAGGCACATCTAGGAAAGGAGTGGGATTCAGATTGCTCCTCCTCCGACTCCGACAATGAAGGACTCGCCGCCACTGCCTTCAACAAGTCATTCCTCTTTCCCAACGAGCATCACACATGCCTCATGGCGAAGGAAAAGAAGGTATGTACTCGAGATACCACTTACTCTTCTTCAAGTGATGATGATTCTAGCGATGAGGAAATAGATTACTCTAGCTTGTTCAAGGGATTGGATAGAAATAAAATTGATAATATCAATGAATTGATTGATGCCTTGAATGAAAAGGATAGGCTTTTAGAAAAGCAAGAGGATTTGTTGTATGATGAACATGATAAATTTGTAGAGGCACAAAAATCCTATGCTTTAGAAGTTAAAAGAAATGAAATGCTTTCTTATGAACTATCTACTTGTCATGAAACCATTTCTACTTTACAAGGTGTTAACAATGATTTAAATGCTAAATTAGAAGTAGCAAATAAATCTAATTCTTGTGTAGAACACGTTATGATTTGCACTAGGTGTAAGGATTTTGATATTGATGCCTGTAGTGGACACCTAGTTTCAATTTCGAGATTGAATGATGAAGTAGCTAGTCTTAATGCCCAACTTAAGACTAGCAAAAGTGATTTTGATAAGCTAAAATTTGCAAGGGATGCCTACACGATTGGTAGACACCCCTCAATTAAGGATGGACTTGGCTTCAAGAGGGAAGCCAAGGACTTAACAAGACATAAGGCTCCCATCTCCACCAAGGAGAAAGGGAAGGCCCCTATGGCAAGTAGCACTAAAAAGAACCATGCTTTTATGTACAACGATAGAAGACAGTCTCATAGGAGTTGCAATGCTTTTGGTTCACATGACTCGTATGCTATGTTTGCTCCTAGTTCTTCCTATATGCATGGTAGAGATATGCCTAGGAAAAATGTTCATCATGTGCCTAGAAAAAATTTTGTTCATGCTTCTAGGAAAGTTATGAATGGTCCCTCTACAATTTATCATGCTTTGAATGCTTCCTTTGCTATTTGTAGAAAGGATAGGAAGATAGTTGCTAGGAAGTTAGGGGCAAAATGCAAGGGTGATAAAACTTGCATTTGAGTCCCTAAGGAAAATGTGACTAACCTTGTAGGACCCAACAAGAGTTGGGTACCTAAGACCCAAGTCTAAATTTGCCTTGCAGGTTTATGCATCCAGGGGTTCAAGCTGGATTATCGACAGCGGATGCACAAACCATATGACGGGGGAGAAGAAGATGTTCACCTCCTACGTCAAGAATAAGGATTCCCAAGATTCAATCATATTCGGTGATGGGAACCAAGGCAAGGTGAAAGGTCTAGGCAAGATTGCAATATCCAATGAGCACTCTATCTCTAATGTGTTTTTAGTTGATTCTCTTGGATATAATTTACTATCTGTCAGTCAATTATGTAATATGGGATATAATTGTCTATTTACAAATATAGATGTGTCTGTCTTTAGAAGATGTGATGGTTCACTAGCTTTTAAGGGTGTACTAGACGGCAAACTTTATTTGGTTGATTTTGCAAAAGAAGAGGCCGGTCTAGATGCATGCTTAATGGCTAAGACTTGCATGGGCTGGTTGTGGCATCGCCGCTTAGCACATGTGGGGATGAAGAACCTCCACAAGCTTCTAAAGGGAGAACACGTGATAGGTCTAACCAATGTACATTTTGAAAAAGATAGACCTTGTGCAGCTTGTCAAGCAGGGAAACAGGTGGGAGGCTCTCATCACACCAAAAATGTGATGACAACATCAAGACCCCTGGAGCTGCTACATATGGACCTCTTCGGACCCGTCGCCTATCTGAGCATAGGAGGAAGTAAGTATGGTCTAGTTATTGTTGATGACTTTTCCCGCTTCACTTGGGTGTTCTTTTTGCAGGATAAGTCTGAAACCCAAGGGACCCTCAAGCGCTTCCTCAGGAGAGCTCAAAATGAGTTTGAGCTCAAGGTGAAGAAGATAAGGAGAGACAACGGGTCCGAATTTAAGAATCTTCAAGTGGAGGAGTTCCTTGAGGAGGAGGGGATCAAGCACGAGTTCTCCGCTCCCTACACACCTCAGCAAAATGGTGTGGTGGAGAGGAAGAACAGGACGCTCATAGATATGGCGAGGACTATGCTTGGAGAGTTCAAGACCCCCGAGTGCTTTTGGTCGGAAGCCGTGAACACGGCTTGCCACGCCATCAACAGGGTCTACCTTCACCGCCTCCTCAGGAAGACTTCACATGAGCTGCTAACTGGTAACAAACCCAATGTGTCGTACTTTCGTGTATTTGGGAGTAAATGCTACATTCTAGTGAAGAAGGGTAGGAATTCCAAATTTGCTCCCAAAGCCGTAGAAGGGTTTTTATTAGGTTATGATTCAAATACAAAGGCGTATAGGGTCTTCAACAAATCATCGGGTTTGGTTGAAGTCTCTAGCGACGTTGTATTTGATGAGACTAATGGCTCTCCAAGAGAGCAAGTTGTTGATCTTGATGATGTAGATGAAGAAGACGTTCCAACGGCCGCGATACGCACCATGGTGATTGGAGATGTACGGCCTCAGGAACATTTGGAGCAAGATCAACCGTCTTCCTCAACTATGGTGCATCCCCCAACCCAAGATGACGAGCAGGTACCTCAAGTGGAGGCGCATGATCAAGGGGGAGCACATGATGTTCAAGTTGAAGAGGAAGAAGCACCTCAGGCACCTCCAACCCAAGTTCGAGTGACGATTCAAAGGGATCATCCCGTCGACCAGATATTGGGTGATATTAGCAAGGGAGTAACTACTCGTTCAAGATTAGTAAATTTTTGTGAACATTACTCTTTTGTCTCTTCTATTGAGCCTTTCAGGGTAGAAGAGGCCTTGCTAGATCCGGACTGGGTGTTGGCCATGCAGGAGGAACTCAACAATTTCAAGCGCAATAATGTTTGGACACTAGTGCCTCGCCCCAAGCAAAATGTTGTGGGAACCAAGTGGGTGTTCCGCAACAAACAGGACGAGCACGGGGTGGTGACAAGGAACAAGGCTCGGCTTGTGGCAAAAGGTTATGCCCAAGTCGCAGGTTTGGACTTTGAGGAGACATTCGCTCCTGTGGCTAGGCTAGAATCAATTCGTATCTTGCTAGCATATGCCGCTCACCATTCTTTCAGGTTGTACCAAATGGATGTGAAGAGCGCTTTCCTCAACGGGCCGATCAAAGAGGAGGTGTACGTGGAGCAACCCCCTGGCTTCGAGGATGAACGGTACCCCGACCACGTGTGTAAGCTCTCTAAGGCGCTCTATGGACTTAAGCAAGCCCCAAGAGCATGGTATGAATGCCTTAGAGACTTTTTAATTGCTAATGCTTTCAAGGTCGGGAAAGCCGATCCAACTCTTTTTACTAAGACTTGTGATGGTGATCTTTTTGTATGCCAAATTTATGTCGATGACATAATATTTGGTTCTACTAATCAAAAGTCTTGTGAAGAGTTTAGCAGGGTGATGACGCAGAAATTCGAGATGTCGATGATGGGCGAGCTGAACTACTTCCTTGGGTTCCAAGTGAAGCAACTCAAGGACAGCACCTTTATCTCCCAAACAAAGTACACGCAAGATTTGCTAAAGAGGTTTGGGATGAAGGACACCAAGCCCGCAAAGACGCCGATGGGAACCGACGGACACACCGACCTCAACAAAGGTGGTAAGTCCGTTGATCAAAAAGCATACCGGTCCATGATAGGTTCTTTGCTTTATTTATGTGCTAGTAGACCGGATATTATGCTTAGCGTATGCATGTGTGCTAGATTTCAATCCGATCCTAAGGAGTGTCACTTAGTGGCTGTGAAGCGAATTCTTCGATATTTAGTTGCTACGCCTTGCTTCGGGATCTGGTATCCAAAGGGGTCTAACTTTGACTTGATTGGGTACTCAGATTCTGACTATGCTGGATGTAAGGTCGATAGGAAGAGTACATCAGGGACGTGCCAATTCTTAGGAAGGTCCCTGGTGTCATGGAACTCTAAGAAACAAACCTCTGTTGCCCTATCCACCGCTGAGGCCGAGTACGTTGCCGCAGGACAGTGCTGCGCGCAACTGCTTTGGATGAGGCAAACCCTCCGGGACCTTGGCTACAATCTGAGCAAAGTCCCTCTCCTATGTGACAATGAGAGTGCTATCCGAATAGCGGAAAATCCTGTTGAGCACAGCCGCACAAAGCACATTGACATCCGGCATCACTTTTTGAGAGACCACCAGCAAAAGGGAGATATCGAAGTGTTTCATGTTAGCACCGAGAACCAGCTAGCCGATATCTTTACCAAGCCTCTAGATGAGAAGACCTTTTGCAGGCTGCGTAGTGAGCTCAATATCTTAGATTCGCGGAACTTGGATTGAAATGTAGCATACATGTGTTTATGCCTTTGATCATGTTCATTCTGCATTTTGTTGCTTATTGTGGTGCTCAAGTTGTACAAACACTCCCTGGACCTCACAAGTCCTGTTTGCAAGTAATGCACATATTTAGGGGGAGCTGTGCTACAACTTGACCCTTTGAGACTAACCATGTACTTGAGTTTGGTTGTTTTAGTCTCCAAGGAAAATTTAAAGGGAAAAGGTGGACTTGGACCATGCAAGACTTCCACTGCACTCCGATGAAAAGAGTAACTTTTCCAAGTTCATCTTTATACTCTTATTGCCTTTGTGTTCTTATTTGAAGATTTTGGTGAGGCAATGGGGTTAAAGGGCCAAGATTGATCCCGTTTTGGTGCTTGATGCCAAAGGGGGAGAAAATAAAGGCCAAAGCAATAGATGGATCAGCTACCACTTGAGAAATTTTGAAAATAGTAGATTAGAGCTTTTGGTTTGTCAAAACTCTTTTATTGTCTCTTATGTCAAAAGTTGGCCTCTTGTGGGGAGAAGTGTTGATTATGGGAAAAAGGGGGAGTTTTTGAAATCCTTGATCAAATTTCTTTGGAAAACCTCTCTTTATGTCTCTACAAGTGGTTTTGACTTAGAGATAGGAATTTGAGTTTGATTTGCAAAAACAAACCAAGTGGTGGCATAGAGTGATTCATATATGTCAAATTTGAATCAAAACAACTTTGAGTTCTTAGTTGAATTGATTTTGTACTTGTTCTACTTGCTTTATGTTGCATTGGCATAAATCACCAAAAAGGGGGAGATTGAAAGGGAAATGTGCCCTTGGGCCATTTCTAAGTATTTTGGTGATTTAGTGACCAACACAAGTGCCTAAGTGTAAAAAGGTGGACAAAGTACAAATCAAGGATAAAGGTATGTTTCTCAGACTTAGTACATTGTTTTAGAGACTAATGTATTGTGTCTAAGTGCTGGAAACAGAAAAAATCGAGTTGGAGAAGAGATGGCTCGAGCAGCCAAAGTCTGCTCAGTCTGGGTGCACCGGACTGTCCGGTGGTGCACTGGACAGTGTCCGGTGCGCCAGGCTGGCTCGAGGGAAAAGGCTGCTCTCGGGACTTCGACGGCGGTGTACGGCTAAAATTCACCGGACTGTCCGGTGTGCACCGGACTGTCCGGTGGGCCGCTCACAGGCGAACTCGTCGCTCTCGGGAAACCATCAACGGCGTACGGCTAAAATTCACCGGACTGTCCGGTGTGCACCGGACTGTCCGGTGAGCCAACGGTCGGCCGGGCCAACGGTCGGCCGCGCAATCTGCGCGGGACACGTGGCCGAGCCAACAGCTAGAAGGGGGCACCGGACTGTCCGGTGTGCACCGGACATGTCCGGTGCGCCAACGGCTCTCAGGCTACCAACGGTCGACTGCGCCATTTTTGGAAGGAAATCGGTCACCGGACAGTGTCCGGTGTGCACCGGACTGTCCGGTGCGCCAGTCGACAGAAGGCAAGATCAGCCTTCCAAGATTGCTCTCAACGGCTCCTAGCTGCCTTGGGGCTATAAAAGGGACCCCTAGGCGCATGGAGGAGAACACCAAGCATCTCCTAAGCATTCCTAAGCACCAAGACATCGATTCCGCGCCTTTGATTCTTTGCAATAGCAATTAGAGCTCTAGTTGAGTGGTGAACTCATTGAGTTGTGTTGTGAGCTCTCGTTGCGACTTGTGTGCGTGGTGTCGCTGTGATTTCTTGTCTTGAGTGCGTTGCTAATCCCTCCCTTGCTCCGTGTTCTTTGTGAATTTCAAGTGTAAGGGCGAGAGGCTCCAAATTTGTGGAGATTCCTCGCAAACGGGATTGAGTAAAGCAAACAAAACACCGTGGTATTCAAGTGGGTCTTTGGACCACTTGAGAGGGGTTGATTGCAACCCTCGTCCGTTGGGACGCCACAACGTGGAGTAGGCAAGCGTTGGTCTTGGTCGAACCACGGGATAACCACCGTGCCATCTCTGTGATTGATCTTTGTTGGTTATTGTGTTTTGTTGAGGATTCCTCTTTAGCCACTTGGCAATTATTGTGCTAACAATTAACCAAGTTTTGTGGCTTAAGTTTTTGAAGTGTTACAGGATCACCTATTCACCCCCCCTCTAGGTGCTCTCAATTCCCCAAACCAAATGGCATTTTAGTGTAACAGTACATGCCAAAAGGTGTGATGAAAGAAGTCGCGAGCTGGTCGGACCCTTTCATCTTGATTTGGTGATAGCCTGAGTAGGCATCGAGGAATGACAGGGTTTCGCACCCAGTAGTGGAGTCCACAATTTGATCGATGCGAGTTAGAGGGTAGGGAACTTTCGGACATGCTTTGTTTAGACCAGTGTAGTCTACACACATCCTCCATATCCCATCCTTCTTCCTTACAAGAACAAGGTTAGCTAACCATTCGAGATGGAATACCTCTTTGATGAACCCTACCGTGAGTAGCTTGTGGATCTCCTCGCCTATGGCCCTGCGCCTTTCTTCGTCAAAACGGCGCAGGGTTTGCTTCACGGGTCGGGCTCCAGCTCTGATGTCCAGTGAGTGCTCGGCGACATCCCTCGGTATGCCTGGCATGTCCGAGGGACTCCACGCAAAGACTTCAGTGTTTGCACGGAGAAAGTCGACGAGCACTGCTTCCTATTTGGGGTCGAGCTCGGAGCCGATCCGGACTTTCCTGCTGGCGTCGTTGCTGGGGTCGAGAGAGATGGACTTGACTGCCTCGACTGGTTCGAAGTTGCCGGCATGCCGCTTCGCATCGGGCGCCTCCTTGGAGAGGCGTTCCAGGTCGGCAATGAGGGCCTCGGACTCAGCGAGGGCCTCAGCGTACTCCACACACTCCATGTCGCATTCGTACGTGTGGCGGTACGTGGATCCGACGGTGATGATCCCGTTCGGGCCCGACATCTTGAGCTTGAGGTAGGTGTAGTTGGGGACAGCCATGAACTTGGCATAGCACGGCCTTCCCAACACCGCATGGTTGGTTCCTCAGAACCCGACGACCTCGAAGGTAAGAGCTTCCTTTCGGAAGTTGGAGGGAGTCCCGAAGCAGACGGGTAAGTCGATCCATCCGAGGGGGAGGATACACTTTCTAGGTGCGATCCCGTGAAAGGGTGCCGCACCGGCCTGGACCTCGGACCGATCAACCCCCAAGAGTTCCAGGGTCTCGGCGTAGATGATGTTAAGGCTGCTGCCTCCGTCCATGAGGACTTTGGAGAGCCTAACGTTGCCGATGATCGGATCGACGACGAGCGGGTACCTTCCTGGGCTTGGCACGAAGTCAGGGTGGTCACCTTGGTCGAAGGTGATAGGCTTGTTGGACCAGTCTAGGTAGACTGGCGCTGCCACCTTCACCAAGCAGACCTCCCGGCGCTCCTGCTTGCGGTGCCGAGCCAAGGCGTTCGCCGCCTGCCCGCCGTAGATCATGAAGCAGTTGTGGACCTCCGGGAACTCCTCTTCCTTGCCGCCCTCCTTGTTGTTGTCATGGCCCTTGCCATCTTCCGCCGGGGGCCCGGTCTTATGGAAGTAGCACCGGAGCATGACACATTCTTCGAGAGTGTGCTTGACAGGACCCTGGTGATAGGGGTACGGCTCTTTGAGCATCTTGTCGAACGCGCTAGCCCCTACAGGAGGTTTCCGAGGGTTCCTGTGCTTGGCCGCAACGACGAGATTCACATCGGCGGCGTCGCGTTTTGCTTGCGACTTGTTTTTGGCCTTCTTCTTCGTGCCCCACTGGGCGGACGCCTCAGGGGCACCTTTCTTCGGCTCTCCCTGAGGTTGCTTGTCTTTTCGGAAGATGGCTTCGACCGCCTCTTGACCCGAGGCGAACTTGGTGGCGACGTCCATCAGTTCGCTCGCACGGGTGGGAGTCTTGCACCCCAGTTTGCTCACCAGGTCTCGGCAAGTGGTGCCGGCAAGGAAAGCCCCAATGACATCCGAGTCGGTAACGTTGGGCAGCTCGGTGCGCTGCTTTGAAAACCGCTGGATGTACTCTCGGAGGGACTCCCCTGGCTGCTGGCGGCAGCTTCGGAGATCCCACGAGTTCCCAGGGCGCACGTATGTGCCTTGGAAGTTTTTCGCGAAAGCCTTGACCAGATCGTCCCAGTCGGAGATCTGCGCAGGAGGCAGATGCTCCAGCCAAGCTCAGGCGGCGTCGGAGAGGAAAATGGGTATATTACGGATGATGAGGTTGTCATCATCCGCCCCTCCCAACTGGCATGCCAGTCGGTAGTCCGCGAGCCACAGCTCCGGCCTCGTCACGCCCGAGTACTTGGTGATGGTAGTCGGGGCTCAGAAACGGGCGGGGAACAGCGCTCGTCGTATGGCCTGGCCGAAGACTCGCGGACCGGGTGGTTCGGGCGAGGGGCTGCGATCCTCCTCGCTGTCGTAGCGTCCCCCATGCCTAGGATGGTAGCCTCAGCGCACCTTCTCGTCGAGGCAGGTTCGACGGTCGAGATGGTGGTGCTCGTTGCCGAGGCGATCTCGGGCAGCAGGCGCCTCATCCCGCTTGCGCTCGGGATGGACCGAGGCTTCCCGCATGGGTCGGGAGGACACCGCGTGATGCTCCGAGGGGTCAGCTCGCCTCCGGGAGGCGGAGCTCTCGACTCGTTGAACCGCGGCGCCTTCCAGGAGATCCTTGAGTTTGCCCTGGATACGCCGTCCCTCGGTGGTGGATGGCTCCGGCATGGCTCGAAGTAGCATCGCCGCTGTAGCTAGGTCCTGGCCGGACCCGCTGACGGCTGGGTGTAGCGCTGCCCTGGCATTATCGACGATGCAGTGCTGGACGTCTTGGGCCCGATGACAGGCTCCTCCGGCGAGTGTCTGGCCTGCCCATTCCTGTTCGATGTTCTGTCAGAGCTACACAAGCCGGCCTGCTTCCCTGTCGACCCGGGCCTGCATCTCACGAATTTGCTCGAGCTGTATGTCCCGACCCCCCACAGGGACTGGGACCACAGCTAGCTCCCGCGGGATGTCAACGCGAGATGCGGGCCCAGGGGGATCGTCAACCTCCGGCATACCGAGGTGGTTGCCTTCGTTGTGATCTCCCTGATCATCGTGGAAACATTCGCGACTTGGGCCTGAAAGGGAAATGTGCCCTTGGGCCATTTCTAAGTATTTTGGTGATTGAATGCCAACACTAGTGCTTTTGTGTTAATCTATGCAAAGTGGTGGACAAAGTGCAAATCATGTCAAAAGGTATGTTTCTAGACTTAGTACATTGTTTTATGGACTAATGTATTGTGTCTAAGTGCTGGAAACAGGAAAAATCAAGTTAGAGAAGAGATGGCTTTGTTCTGCCAAAGTCTGCTCAGCCTGGGTGCACCGGACTGTCCGGTGGTGCACCGGACAGTGTCCGGTGGTGCACTGGACAGTGTCCGGTGCGCTAGGCTGACTCTGGCGAACTTGCTGCTCTCGGGACTTCGACGGCGGTGTACGGCTATAATTCACCGGACTGTCCGGTGGTGCACCGGACTGTCCGGTGAGCCGTTCACAGGCGAACTCGTCGCTCTCGGGAGATGATTAACGGCGTACGGCTATAATTCATCGGACTGTCCGGTGTGCACTGGACTGTCCGGTGAGCCAACAGTCAGCCGGGGCAACAGTCGGCCGAGGATTCCACGTGTGACGTGTGGCCGAGCCAACGGTCACATTGGGGCACCGGACAGTGTCCGGTGCGCCAACGGCTCTAGATCTTCAACGGTCGACTGCGCCATAGAAGGAAAGAAATCCGCACCGGACAGTGTCCGGTGGTGCACCGGACTGTCCGGTGCGCCAGGCGACAGAAGGCAAGATCTGCCTTCCTGGAATGCTCTCAATGGCTCCTAGCTGCCTTGGGGCTATAAAAGGGACCCCTAGGCGCATGGAGGAGAACATCAAGCATACTCAAAGCATTCCTAAGCACCGAGACTTCGATTCCACGCATTTGTTTCTTCGTGATAGCATCTAGAGCTCTATTAGAGTTGTGAACTCATCGGGTTGTGTTGCGAGCTCTTGTTGCGTCTTGTGTGCGTGTTGACATTCTGATTTTGTGTCTTGTGTGTGTTGCTCATCTCTCCCTTACTCTGTGCTTCTTTGTGAACTTCAAGTGTAAGGGCGAGAGACTCCAAGTTGTGGAGATTCCTCGCGAACGGGATAAAGAAAAGCAAAGCAAAACACCGTGGTATTCAAGTGGGTCTTTGGACCGCTTGAGAGGGGTTGATTGCAACCCTCGTCCGTTGGGACGCCACAACGTGGAGTAGGCAAGCGTTGGTCTTGGCTGAACCACGGGATAAACCACTGTGCCATCTCTGTGATTGATCTCTTGTGGTTATTGTGTTTTGTTGAGACTCCTCTCTAGCCACTTGGCATTATTGTGCTAACGCCTAACCAAGTTTTGTGGCATTAAGTTCTCAAGTTTTACAGGATCACCTATTCACCCCCTCTAGGTGCTCTCAATTGGTATCGAAGCCGTAATCTTCACGAAGGGACTAATCGCCCGAAGAGATGGATCCTAAGGGGAAGGGAATCGTGATCAACGATAAGGAGAAGGAGTCCTTCGTCAATGAGCCGAAGGATGACAAGCCTACCGACTCTGGCTCGGGCTACAAACGCAAAGATGGGAAGAAGAAGAAGACGAGACGCATCAAGGAGATCGTCTACTACGACGACAGCGACGATTCCACTTCTTCCCACAAGGACGACGACAACGACTACGAGAAAAGAAAGACGGTTAATTCGAATTTTTCTTTCGATTACTCTCGTATTCCTTAGAGTTCAAATGCTCATTTGCTTTCCATCCCCCTTGGCAAACCTCCACACTTTGATGGGGAGGACTACGGATTTTGGAGTCACAAAATGCGTAGTCACTTGTTCTCTCTCCATCCAAGCATATGGGAGATTGTTGAGAATGGAATGAAATTTGATAGCTCAGATAGTCCTATATTTATTAATGAACAGATTCATAAAAATGCACAAGCTACTACTGTGTTGTTAGCCTCTTTGTGCAGGGACGAGTACCATAAGGTGAGCGGCTTGGACAATGCCAAGCAGATCTGGGACACCCTCAAGATCTCTCATGAGGGGAACGACGTCACCTTGCTCACCAAAATGGAGTTGGTGGAGGGCGAGCTTGGAAGATTCGCAATGATAAGGGGAGAGGAGCCAACCCAAACATACAACCGACTCAAGACCCTTATCAACAAAATAAGGAGCTACGGAAGCACGCGATGGACGGACCACGACGTCGTCCGCCTAATGCTAAGGTCCTTTACTGTACTTGATCCACATCTGGTGAACAATATTCGTGAAAATCCTAGGTACACCAAGATGTCGCCCAAAGAAGTTCTTCGGAAGTTCGTAAGCGGGTGAATGATGATCAAGGAGGCGAGATACGTGGACGACGCGTTGAATGGTCCAATCAATGAGCCTCAACCTGTTGCTCTCAAGGCAACGAGAAGCAAGGAGGCGCTACCTAGCAAGGTGGCGCAAGTAGAGGCGGCCGGGCTTAATGATGAAGAGATGGCCCTCATCATCAAGCGCCTCAAGACGGCGCTAAAGGGTCGCAAGGGACAGCCAAGCAAGACCAAGACAAAGGGGAAGCGCTCATGCTTCAAATGTGGTAAGATTGGTCATTTTATTGCTAACTGTCCCGATAATGATAGTGACCAGGAAAAGGGGAACAAAAGAGAAAAGAAGAAGAGTTACAAGAAGGCCAAGGGCGAGGCACACCTTGGAAAGGAGTGGGACTCGAATTGTTCGTCATCCGACTCCGACAACGAAGGACTCGCCGCCACCGCCTTCAACAAGTCATCCCTCTTCCCCAACGAGCGTCACACATGCCTCATGGCGAAGGAGAAGAAGGTATGTACTCGAGACAGTACCACTTATGATTCTTCTAGTGATGATGAGTCTAGTGATGAAGAAATAGATTACTCTAGTTTGTTCAAGGGATTGGATAGAACTAAAATAGATAAGATTAATGAATTGATTGATGCCTTGAATGAAAAGGATAGACTTTTAGAGAAACAAGAGGACCTTTTATATGAAGAGCATGATAAATTTGTTAGTGCACAAAATTCACTTGCTCTAGAAGTTAAAAGGAATGAAATGCTTTCTTGTGAACTATCTACCTGTCATGAAACCATTTCTACTTTAAAAGGTGTTAATGATAATTTAAATGCTAAATTAGAAGTAGCAAGTAAATCTAACTCTTGTGTAGAACATGTTATGATTTGCAATAGGTGCAAAGATTTTAATGTTGATGCTTGTAGTGAACACCTAGTTTGCATTTCTAAATTAAATGATGAAGTGGCTAGTCTTAATGCCCAACTTAAGACTAGCAAGAATGAATTTGACAAGCTAAAATTTGCAAGGGATGCCTACACGATTGGTAGACACCCCTCAATTAAGGATAGACTTGGCTTCAAGAGGGAAGCCAAGAACTTAACAAGCCATAAGGCTCCCATCTCCGCCAAGGAGAAAGGGAAGGCCTCTATGACTAGTAGTGTTAAAAAGAACCATGCTTTTATGTACCATGATAAGAAACAATCTAGAAATGCTTATAGGAGTTGTAATGCTTATGATGCTTTTGATTCTCATGCCATGTTTGCTTCTAGTTCTTCCTATATGCATGGTAGAGATATGTCTAGGAGAAATGTTGTTCATCATATGCCTAGGAGAAATGTTGTCAATGTTCCTAGGAAAGTTAATGAACCTTCTACAATATATCATGCTTGCAATGCTTCATTTGCCATTTGTAGAAAGAATAAGAAGGTGATTGCTAGGAAGTTAGGGGCAAGATGCAAGGGAGATAAAACTTGCATTTGGGTCCATAAGACAATTGTGACTAACCTTGTAGGACCCAACAAGAGTTGGGTACCTAAGACCCAAACCTAAATTTGCCTTGCAGGTTTATGCATCCGGGGGTTCAAGCTGGATTATCGACAGCGGATGCACAAACCATATGACGGGGGAGAAGAAGATGTTCACCTCCTACGTCAAAAACAAGGATTCCCAAGATTCAATAATATTCGGTGATGGGAACCAAGGCAAGGTAAAAGGGTTAGGTAAAATTGCTATTTCATCCGAGCACTCTATATCTAATGTGTTTTTAGTTGAGTCTCTTGGATATATTTTGTCATCTGTTAGTCAGTTATGCAATATGGGATATAATTGTCTATTCACAAATGTAGATGTGTCTGTCTTTAGAAGGTGTGATGGTTCACTAGCTTTTAAGGGTGTACTAGACGGCAAACTTTATTTGGTTGCTTTTGCAAAAGAAGAGGCCGGTCTAGATGCATGCTTAATTGCTAAGACTTGCATGGGCTGGCTGTGGCATCGCCGCTTAGCACATGTGGGGATGAAGAACCTCCACAAGCTTCTAAAGGAAGAACACGTGATAGGTCTAACTAATGTGCATTTTGAAAAAGATAGACCTTGTGCAGCTTGTCAAGCAGGGAAACAGGTGGGAAGCTCTCATCACACCAAAAATGTGATGACTACATCAAGACCCTTGGAGATGCTTCATATGGACCTCTTCGGACCCGTCGCCTATCTAAGTATAGGAGGAAGTAAGTATGGTCTTGTTATAGTTGATGATTTTTCCCGCTTCACTTGGGTATTCTTTTTGCAGGATAAATCTGAAACCCAAGGGACCCTCAAGCGCTTCCTAAGGAGAGCTCAAAATGAGTTTGAGCTCAAGGTGAAGAAGATAAGGAGCGACAACGGGTCCGAATTCAAGAACCTTCAAGTGGAGGAGTATCTTGAGGAGGAAGGAATCAAGCACAAGTTCTCCGCTCCCTACACACCACAACAAAATGGTGTGGTAGAGAGGAAGAACAGGACGCTCATCGATATGGCGAGGACTATGCTTGGAGAGTTCAAGACCCCCGAGCGCTTTTGGTCAGAAGCCGTGAACACGGCTTGCCACGCCATCAATCGGGTCTACCTTCACCGCCTCCTCGAGAAGACTTCGTATGAGCTTCTAACCGGTAACAAACCCAATGTGTCTTACTTTCGTGTATTTGGGAGCAAGTGTTATATTCTTGTGAAGAAAGGTAGAACTTCAAAATTTGCTCCCAAAGCTGTAGAAGGGTTTTTATTAGGTTATGATTCAAATACAAAGGCGTATAGGGTCTTCAACAAATCATCGGGTTTGGTTGAAGTCTCTAGCGACGTTGTATTTGATGAGACTAATGGCTCTCCAAGAGAGCAAGTTGTTGATCTTGATGATGTAGATGAAGAAGACGTTCCAACGGCCGCAATGCGCACCATGGCGATTGGCGATGTGCGACCACAGGAACAATTGGAGCAAGATCAACCTTCTTCCTCAACATTGGTGCATCCCCCAACCCAAGATGACGAACAGGTACCTCAAGTGGAGGCGCGTGATCAAGGGGGAGCACAGGATGTTCAAGTTGGAGAGAAAGAAGCATCTCAGGCACCTCCTACCCAAGTTCGAGCGACGATTCAAAGGAATCATCCCGTCGACCAAATTTTGGGTGATATTAGCAAGGGAGTAACTACTCGTTCTAGATTAGTTAATTTTTGTGAGCATTACTCTTTTGTCTCTTCTATTGAGCCTTTCAGGGTAGAAGAGGCCTTGCTAGATCTGGACTGGGTGTTGGCCATGCAGGAAGAGCTCAACAATTTCAAGAGGAATGAAGTTTGGACACTGGTGCCTCGTCCCAAGCAAAATGTTGTGGGAACCAAGTGGGTGTTCCGCAACAAACAGGACGAGCACGGGGTGGTGACAAGGAACACGGCTCGACTTGTGGCAAAAGGTTATGCCCAAGTCGCAGGTTTGGACTTTGAGGAGACTTTTGCTCCTGTGGCTAGGCTAGAATCTATTCGTATATTGCTAGCATATGCCGCTCACCATTCTTTCAGGTTGTTCCAAATGGATGTGAAGAGCGCTTTCCTCAACGGGCCGATCAAGGAGGAGGTGGAGCAACCCCCTGGCTTCGAGGATGAATGGTACCCCGACCACGTGTGTAAGCTCTCTAAGGCGCTCTATGGACTTAAGCAAGCCCCAAGAGCATGGTATGAATGCCTTAGAGAATTTTAATTGCTAATGCTTTCAAGGTTGGGAAAGCCGATCCAACTCTTTTCACTAAGACTTGCGATGGTGATCTTTTTGTGTGCCAAATTTATGTCGATGACATAATATTTGGTTCTACTAACCAAAAGTCTTGTGAAGAGTTTAGCAGGGTGATGACGCAGAAATTCGAGATGTCGATGATGGGCGAGTTGAACTACTTCCTTGGGTTTCAAGTAAAGCAACTCAAGGACGGCACCTTCATCTCCCAAACGAAGTACATGCAAGACTTGCTAAAGCGGTTTGGGATGAAGGACGCCAAGCCCGCAAAGACACTGATGGGAACCGACGGACACACCGACCTCAACAAAGGAGTCCTTTTGCAAGTGATGCACATATTTAGGGGGAGCTGTGTTACAACTTGACCCTTTGAGACTAGCCGTGTGCTTGAGTTTGCTTGATTTAGTCTCAAAGGAGGTTTGAAAGGGAAAAGGTGGACTTGGACCATGAAAGACTTCCACTGCACTCCGATGAGAGGGTAACTTATTCCAAGTTCATCTCATGTACTCCTATTGCCTTTGTATTCTTATTTGAAGATTTTGGTGAGGCAATGGGGTTAAAAGGCCAAGATTAATCCTGTTTTGGTGCTTGATGCCAAAGGGGGAGAAAATAAGGCCAAAGAAATAAATGGATCAGCTACCACTTGAGAAATTTTGAAAATAGTAGAATAGAGCTTTTGGTTTGTCAAAACTTTTTTATTGTCTCTTTTGTCAAAAGTTGGCCTCTTGTGGGGAGAAGTGTTGATTATGGGAAAAAGGGGGAGTTTTTGAAATCCTTGATAAATTTCTTTTGGAATACCTCTCCTTATGTCTCTACAAGTGGATTTGACTTAGAGATAGGAAATTGAGTTTGATTTGCAAAAACAGACCAAGTGGTGGCAAAGAGTGATCCATATATGCCAAATATGAATCAAAACTATATTGAGTTTTCATTTGCATTGATATTGCACTTGTTCTAGTTGCTTTATGTTGTGTTGGCATAAATCACCAAAAAGGGGGAGATTGAAAGGGAAATGTGCCCTTGGGCCATTTCTAAGTATTTTGGTGATTGAGTGCCAACACTAGTGCTTTTGTGTTAATCTATGCAAAGTGGTGGACAAAGTGCAAATCATGTCAAAAGGTATGTTTCTAGATTTAGTACATTGTTTTATGGACTAATGTATTGTGTCTAAGTGCTGGAAACAGGAAAAATCAAGTTAGAGAATAGATGGCTTTGTTCTACCAAAGTCTGCTCAGTCTGGGTGCACCGGACTGTCCGGTGGTGCACCGGACAGTGTCCGGAGCGCCAGGCTGACTCTGGCGAACTTGCTGCTCTCGGGACTTCGACGGCGGTGTACGACTATAATTCACCGGACTGTCCGGTGGTGCACCGGACTGTCCGGTGAGCCGTTCACAGGCAAACTCGTCACCCTCGGGAGATGATTAACGGCGTATGGCTATAATTCACCGGACTGTCCGGTGTGCACCGGACTGTCCGGTGTGCACCGGACTGTCCGGTGAGCCAACGGTCAGCCGGGGCAACGGTCGGCCGAGGATTCCACGCGTGATGCGTGGCCGAGCCAACAGTCACATTGGGGCACCGGACTGTCCGGTGTGCATCGGACAGTGTCCGGTGCACCAACGGCTCTAGATCTTCAACGGTCGACTGCGCCATAGAAGGAAAGAAATCCGCACCGGACTGTCCGGTGGTGCACCGGACTGTCCGGTGGTGCACCGGACTGTCCGGTGCGCTAGGCGACAGAAGGCAAGATCTGCCTTCCTGGAATGCTCTCAACGGCTCCTAGCTGCCTTGGGGCTATAAAAGGGACCCCTAGGCGCATGGAGGAGAACATCAAGCATACTCAAAGCATTCCTAAGCACCGAGACTTCGATTCCACGCATTTGTTTCTTCGTGATAGCATCTAGAGCTCTATTAGAGTTGTGAACTCATCGGGTTGTGTTGCGAGCTCTTGTTGCGTCTTGTGTGCGTGTTGACATTCTGATTTTGTGTCTTGTGTGTGTTGCTCATCTCTCCCTTACTCTGTGCTTCTTTGTGAACTTCAAGTGTAAGGGCGAGAGACTCCAAGTTGTGGAGATTCCTCGCGAATGGGATAAAGAAAAGCAAAGCAAAACACCATGGTATTCAAGTGGGTCTTTGGACCGCTTGAGAGGGGTTGATTGCAACCCTCGTCCGTTGGGACGCCACAACGTGGAGTAGGCAAGCGTTGGTCTTGGCCGAACCACGGGATAAACCACTGTGCCATCTCTGTGATTGATCTCTTGTGGTTATTGTGTTTTGTTGAGACTCCTCTCTAGCCACTTGGCATTATTGTGCTAACGCCTAACCAAGTTTTGTGGCATTAAGTTCTCAAGTTTTACAGGATCACCTATTCACCCCCCTCTAGGTGCTCTCAGGGCCGCAACCCTCGTTGTCAAAGTCGTGGCCATCGTCGGAACAATCGGAGAGACAGTGGTCACATGCGGACATGAAGTCCCGCATGGCACCAGGGTCATTGAGGCCAGAGAATTCCCAACCGAAGTCGGGGTCATCCTCTTCCTCGGAACCCACCAGCCCGAAGGTTGAGACGGCTGTCAGTCAGTCCTAGGTCGACCACATATGGTACCCCAGAAGGTTTGGATACGCCTTTACGAAGGCGCTCACTGTAGCGGGGTCGCTAGGTGGATCGAAGGTGAATGGAAAGGGTATGGGATGGAAAACGGACGGTACCTCTTGGTCGATGGACGGTGGTGAAGTCACGTCGGGGGTGGAGCACACCGTCATCTCAGGTACGAGGGTAACGCCCAATAGATCCTTTGCGAGGGTGCTGGCGTCATCAGTCCACTTGGGGTTGACACGTTGCGGGGAAGTGACACCCACCGCCGTCTCAGGTGCGAGGACAATGCCCGACATGTCCCCTGGGGGAGTGCCGGCGTCGTCGACTCGCTCTGGTGCGACAACTGACAAGGTGCCGCCTCCTGCGTGGCCATGGTTGCCCCGTCTCCGCCTCCTCCGGCGAGGAGGGTGGCGGGGACGACCGGAGTGCTCCTCTTCCGCCGCGGGGAGATGTTGTCGCCGAGTTCGCCGCCGCCGGGCGAGTCGGAGACAGTCGTTGTCGTCGCGCCGCGAGGGGAGGAGTACCATGTCGTAGCTACCGTCGAGGGACATGAACTCGAGACTCCCGAAGCGGAGCACCGTCCCGGGCTGAAGAGGTTGATGAAGACTCCCCATTTGGAACTCAACGGGAAGGTGTTCGTTAACACGCAGCAGGCCCCTACCTGGCGCGCCAACTATCGACGTTTCGGACCCGGGGGGTCCCTGGACCGACGAGTGAAATTGTCGCTGCGTGCCCCTGCCCAGATGGCGGAAGTGGCATGTTCAGTGTAGTTTTGGCTCTATACTTGTCACTTTTTTACAATTTTAGAGCATCTCCAACAACGTGACCTATAAAAATGCCCTATAATTTAAAAATAAGTATATTTTATAAAATTTAGGGCACCAACACAACACCCCGCTTCAACGTAAAGCCCCAAATCTAAATTATAGGGCGGCCCATAAATTGGCACTTGAGAGGGTGCCCTATAGTTTTTTGACCAAATTCTATGAAATAAGGTATTGTTGGAGTAGCTTTTCCTACGTAGAGCACCATATTTCAATTTGAGGCACTAGTTTGAGGCATTGTTGGAGATGCTCTTAAAGTACATTTGTCGGCGTTTTGGACCTGGGGGGGGGGGTCCCTGGACCGACGAGTGAAATTGTCGCTGCATGCCCCTGCCCAGATGGGTTGGCACGGGATGGAACACAATAGGTGGGACAAGCCTTGTATTATCCTGCACCAGGGGTGCCGCTCGTAGTAGGGGTTACAAGCACGTCGCGAGAGGGAGAGAGAGAGAGAGAGCATGTTCGTTTGCTCCTTCCCCCGCGCGAACCCCCCTCCAGGATGGCCCTGGACCTCCCTTTTATAGACGCAAGGAGAGGATCCAGACGTACAATGGGGGTGTAGCTATGCGCTAACGTGTTCGGCAGAGAAATGCCTAAGCCTTGTGTACATGCCAACGTGGCTGTCGGGGGAGAGCCTGAGCCCTGTACACGTGATAGCGTGGCCGTCGGAGAAGCGCCTGAGCCCTGTAGAAGCACAGCTGGCAGCGCGGCAAGGATCCTGCTGATGTCTCCTTGCTGCCGTAAGGGGCTGAGAGCCACCGGCGTCATGGTTGCACGCGGGGCACCATCATTACCCGTCGCCGGGGTAAGCCAGATGGGACGCCGGTCTTGTTCCTTGTAGCCTGAGCTGGCTAGGGATAGGGTAATGATGTATCCCCTGTTGGCCTGGTCGGTCCGAGCCCAAGGTCGGGCAAGGCGGAGACTTCTCTTGAGGCCGAGGCCGGGGTCGGGCGAGGACGTGATTCCTCCCGAGGCCGAGGTTGAGGCCGAGTCCGGTGGTCGGGCGAGGCGGAGACCTCCTCCCGAGGCCGGAGCTTGAGGTCGGGCGAGGCAGAGCTTCCTGTTGCGCCCAAGACCGAACTCGGTAGTTGATTGTGACTTGTTGTCAGCTTCGCCTGGGTGGTTGGCATGGCAGTCGGAGCGGGGCGGGCGGCGCTGTTTTCCCGTCATATCGGACAGTAAAAGAGAGGGGCGAAGTGACTGCGGTCACTTCGGCCTAGCCGACTGAGGCGCGTGTGTCAGGATACGGCGTCAGGCGTCCCCTGCATTGAATGCGCCTGCGAAGCGGTCGGTTGGTGAGGCGGTCCGGCCAAGGTTGCTTCACAACGAGGCCTGCCCGAGCCGGGCTTTGGGAGAGCTGAGGAGGTGCCCGTTGCCTAAGGAGGCCCTCGGGCGGGGCGTGAACTCGTCTGGGACTACTGCTCCAGCCCGAGGCTGGGCTCGGGCAAGGTCGCGTCCCTTGGGTAGACGAAGCCTTGACTTGAACCGCGCCCGTCAGTTGGTCTAAGGGTGTTTACCAGCCGTGATTAGGAGTGTTGGGGGTGCCCCTAATTATGGTACCCGACAACATTCAATATATATATATATATATATGGAGACAAGAAATTGAGGTGGAGCCACGACCTCCTGTGCCCCACTATTGGAGCTGCCCCTCATCTGTGGTGTTCTTCAATACATGATTAAATGATGCTAGAAATTTTATAATGGTATTTAGATGGATATAATTGGTATTTGTATAATATAGATGTTTAATCTTTATGGGTACGGGTGACTCGACGAGTGATCCTTATCCACATGAGTATAGGTATAGGGTAAATTTATACCCACGACAGGATATGAGTGACGGTTATTATTTCGTCGTGTGTGTATATATATGATAGTAGGCAACGACTGCTATGCAAGCAGTCTTTCTTTGCAAGCGTGCAAACAAACCATCTGGTCCATTAGATTAGGATCCAACCACAGATGCAACTATGGTTTGTTAGGGTTTTTTTATAAAGATTATTGAGCTGGTGGTGAAAGGGTTTAAGTGTTAAATGTAACCTACGATTGGATCATGATCTAATGGATCAGATGATTTGCTTGCACGCTTGCAAAGAAAGACTGCTTGCATAGCATGGTTGCCATGATAGTAATAATTAACCATTGGCATCTCTAATTATCCGTCCGGCTGTGCACCGTGAACACAGCAGGAAACCCGTCACTTTAATTTGGTTTTTTCTTTGTGAAATTAAACTGTCACCATTAACTACTGTAGCACATATAATTTAGGTGCGGATCCGGCTTATTGCCGCTCGGGGATTTTTTTGGACTTGCACTATTTCGTGCATGCATGTGCACAGTACTTATCCAGTGCAAATTGACCGTGTGTGCATATAAATGTTACTCATCATCTAGGCCACATCATCTGAACCAAAAGGTTCAACCGAACCAGCTCACTAGGGACCAACTGTGTTAGGAAATTAAGCGTGACTAGAACCAACCCCATCAGTCGATCTAGTCTGACCTGTCCACCGCCGTGGCATACACCAACAAATATTCATCTATTTAAGGTTTGTTTCATCCATTCAATGTTTACTTCAGTAATCCAAGGTTTACTTTAATATACAATAGGAATGAATATTCAGCCATCTAAAGTTTAATTCAGTCATTCAAGATTTACTTCAGCCATTCAAGTTTTGCTTCAACCATTTAACCATTAACGTACAACAGAAACAAACATTCAGTCATTCAAGATGTTGAACACTAAATTTGTTACCTGGACGGTCAGACGATCCGACCTTGTGACCCAGATGGTCCGTGCCTCAAACGGTTCGTGGGATAGCCCAGACGGTACACAATTAGATTAATTCAAGTTGGAGTCTTTATCCCATGCATGGTTATTGCAGTGACTTGACCAGATTTATAAGAGATCAAGTATGAAAACCATCTGCCCCACAGTGATTTCCTCACACTTGAGCCCATATAAACCTAGGGGTCTAATGAAATCGCGAAGGATCTCAAACTTTTCCTTCGCAACCAAGATCATAATGAACTGGCATTCGCTGCATCAAGTGTTACAACATTACACAGAGTTTAAAATAAGTCGGAGTGCATAGAGTTATTACAACTTAGATGGCACATAGGCCCAATCAACTCAAAGTAGCAATCACCGAGGTGATAAGTTCAGCAGAAGCATTTATTCAACTAGCACCCACAACACTTGCAGGGTTTTCAAAATACTATGCCAACATTGGGTTATGTCAACCCAACAAAAGCATGAGAGGAGAATGGAGAAGCCTTGCCCTTGACCTAGTCATCTCCCTTAGCCGGGTATAAACAGTGCTCGCAATACCCGTAGAACATCTGACCATCTACAACAATCATTGGGAATAGCACCCTGAGTACTGGAATGTACTCAGCTAGACCGACCATCCAAAATCAGGAAATAAGAAAGTAAAAGACACCAAGGATTATGCAAAGCTATATCTGGGGTTGGCTCTTTACTTTATAAGAGTAGGGGAGTTAATGAAGTTATTAACAACTTAAGGAGTTATCAAGATCATTATTCCACTTTTACCAGTTCAGTATTAGTTCCTATTCCGCTGCAGAACTAGATTTGCACCTGATTCTCTAATTGCTCATTGCGAGGTTCACTATAAGTCTAATTATAGTTTTAGTAAAGAATCAAGTTAAGGAAGACTGTTCATGAATATCAAATCAAGATTATCCCATCCTTGATCATAGTCGGGAATATCATCGTTTTGTATCCCTATCATCACCCTCATAGAAATTGTAGTTCTTACTACGATGAGATAACTCAAGTTAAGTGCTCACTATCCAGGAGCGATGTCTATTCGAATCGATTAATAACCAGCTGGTGGGTACTCCTAACACAAATCGTACACATAGTAATTCGTGAGATACAATCACCACTACACTCATTCCGGTAGCAGCCTTGCTGCACTTCTCGGATTCCACAGGGGCCACCATACCTAGGGATCGTTCGACTACCAGAGGGTTAGGGCGTACCATCCACCATGGGTCATCTCGTCGTGTCCCCGTCACTGCTCAACCACACCAGTAAGTGCACCGCGAGGTCGAATCCGGCTGGAATGGTGTTTTGGCTTCACGGTCGGAACGAATTATCCAGCAAGCTAAGTGTATAGGCATAAATTCAACATGACTCGAGGGACCACAATAGTACGGTCCTTAATCGACATAGGCGGGATCACTATGGCCTACATGATGCCCATAAGGGTCCACCTAGTCTCAAATTTAGTCTTTATTCTACCATGGATATTACCCGATGACTTTATCCGAAATCAAGCATAAGTAACCACCTATATCTCACAGGTGACAGAAAATCACCCGACTTCTACCATCTAAGCAGGCCTAAGCATTTTTAAGCGTACTTACTTTAAGTAGGTGGCAAGGATAGGGTAAACAAAGTAGTCAAGGGTATATGCAGCAATTGGTTTCAATCAACTCCTATACCTAATGCAACAATATAGGTAGGAAGTGAATAAATTAAAGTACTACAAATATAGGAAGTTAGATGCTGGGGCTCGCCTTTCTCGAAGAAACTGGGGCGGTGATCAGGACACTCCTGAGCTTCAGCTTCTGGCTCACCCTCTTCCACGAGAATTCCTGGCAGCTCCTTGACAATTTCCACTAGTACTTCCTTTTGCGATCATGTATAATGTATGGGTGCAGTATGAGGATAAATGATGCTTCATGTAGGAGATGAAGGATGCTTATGGGTGCATGTAGTGTGCACATTCTCTTAGACTTACTATGCAGGGGTTTCTACAAATTGTTTATACAAAATAGTGTACATCGTCCAAGAACATGTAGTCTGTCTTTTCTTGGTTGGCCCTGACTAACATCTTAAGAATTCACACAGCTTAACACTGATTATACCACAAGGTATTCCTACTTACCTTACACATACCTATGTACATGCACTTAAGCAATATTCTATACTAAATTTTTAGAAGTTGGTTATCATTAGTGAGAAGGATTTTTGCTAATACACTAGCTATTATAACAGCAAGTATTTATTTAATCAATCCATACTAAATCATAATTGAAGCTAGAATTACTTATGACTACTTGAACCTTTATATTCAATTTAATTGGACTTATATTGGGAATACTAATTTTACTTCTCCAAAAATAACTACAAAAATTATAGCATGTAGTGTTCCTCTACCACAGAAATTTCAATTGATTTGGACTATTATTTTTTACTACACAAAAATAACAAGGAATGGTATAGAAAGTAATTTAAACTACTTTGCATTACCAAACTAGACAAACAGCCTGCGGTCCGGATTCTTCCTTCTTCAGCCGAGAGAACGAGAGAGAGAGAGAACGACGACATACCAGCGACGAGGCGAATGAGGCGAGGGTCGGGGAGAACAGGTGGTCGACGACAAACTCGACGACATCCTCGACTTCGTGAATGGTGGACGGTGGCGCTCGGTGCATGCTCACCGGCACAAACCGAAGCTCAACGACGTCGACGGTGGTGTCCAGGGTTCCTCCGAGCTCAAGCGCGAGCTCCAGGTTCTCAGACACGACGACAAAGCAAAGGCTGGGCTTGGTTTGGACAATGGTGGACAAAGGGAGCGTGGCCACGAGCTCAGCTCGCGTCGGCCATGGCGGTTCTGCGCGGCGAGGAGGAGAGAAGGGAAACGAGTGGAGTGGAGGAAATGAAGCACTGGTGTGTAGGAGTGGCGAGGCGTGATCCACTTCGGCTTAAGCAGCTAGGCGCAGCGCGGACAAGGCGTGCACACGAGGAGGAGCACTGCGCGTGCTAGGGCACGAGCTCCACGTGTCCCTGCGGCTGCCACATGACGAACACGATCTTTGTCCATTGCAGGTGCGCTAGGGACAAAACGAGAGCATGAAGCATCGCCCACTTCAATCAATTTGCTCTCATCTCTACTGGCTACAACTTCACTATAGGGTATAGGGTGATTAGGCTACTAAATTTTGAATTACAGACCTCCAAACTTTGGTTTGTCACGGCTGCGCAAAACAGTGGAAACTGACTGTGTAACCGTGTCAAAGTATGTCAAACGACTTCAAAACTTTGCCAACTTTTTACAAGGTGTGCCTTAAGTAATTATCTACAACTTTTGTAATTGGAGAAATTTGATTTGAAGATTATTTTTATATGAGTATGTCAGCGTTTGAAGAGAGGTACAAAATTGGACTTAGAAAAATCAGGGTTTTTCCTATTTCTTTTAACCCATTTCCCAAACCTTCATTTTGGTTGAGCATCATTTCTTTTGAAATTTGAGTTCTTTTGATTAGTAGTTTTAGGAGTCCAGTACTTACTCCTTAGGTTTTGGTTCTTAGCAACATTCCACTCATTAAGCACAACATTCACTAAGCCACACAATTACATATAGTTTAATAAACTATCACCACATGAAATCAAAAGTTGAAAGATTAACCATAACCAACCTAAATTCTCTAAGTGGGTTTACTAATACACACAAGCACTCAATAATAACCTACTGTTATAGAACATAGGCCTCCTATTAGTTCAAACATGAATTCACTTCACAATAAATAGTAACAATTTAAGATTCTGATGTAAGTAGTGAATGACTGATGATGCTCATGATAATGCTTTCATGATGCATATGAAATGTATGAATATGCTTAACACTAGGGTTGTTACAATCTTCCACCTTTAAAGGAATATCACCCCGAGATTTTAAGGTTACTAACCATTTTTGGTAAAAATTGGGGTAAACTTCATGTAAATAGGCATCTGTCTCCCACGTTGCATCACACTCATCGTGGTGACTCCTTAGTACTTTATATGTCTTGACCGTGCTATTCCTTGTGATCCAATCCTTAATGTCCAAAATTTTGACGGGTTGCTCTTGATACACTAAGTCTGACCCAATTTTCAGATCTTTGGCTTCTACTCTTTCTTTGAGTACTCTAAGACATTTCTTCAGTTGAGAGACGTGAAATACTGGAAATATTGTGCTCATGTCTTCTGGCAACTGAAACATGTAGGCCACTTTCCCTTTTCTCTCAATAATATGGTAAGAACCTACATATCTTGTTGCAAGCTTCTTCTTTACTCCAAATCTTTGTACGTCCTTCATTGGTAATACCTTAAGATTCAGAAAGTCTCCGACTTGAAACGTAAGTGGTCTTCATCTTTGATGATCATAACTTTTATGGCGATATTGTGTTGTTTCCATATTCTGGCGAATAACTCGAACCTTCTCTTCAGCTTCAGCAATTAAGTCATTCCCATAGAATTTTCGTCTCCAGCTTCTACCCAATTTAGCGGTGTCCTGCATCGTAGGACATCGACACACGATAAGGTTTTACTAGAGGTGAAACTTTCCTTTTACCCTAATGTTACGCTCCTTTCTAGGAGAAGCTATCTGTAACCACCTCCCCTTGATCTATAAAATGGGAGGGTTAGCCTCAAGAGGGGGGCCCGAGAGAGAAAAACATGAGACAGAGAACCGCTAGCAAGATCAGGGCGACCTTTAGACAAACAACATACGAAGACTTGGGATCCTTCCCTCTCTCGCTCGCTTCTAACCCCTACCAATAGGTGCCAGTAGCGCGACTGACCAAAGGCTGGAAGTAGGGACTTTCTGCCCGAACCAATATAACTCTTGCACTCATTGAGCACACCATCCTGGCCTAAAACACGTATGCACAAATTTACTCATCGATGCTAGTTCGAAACAACGACATGGTGACCAAATATCATCGTGACATCGTTTATCTTTCTTTGTCTTCTTTCCGTGGCGATCGACAACATTTTCTCTAGCTTATTTATCATGTTTGTTTGTTTCCTTTTTGGTGATAGAAGATTGCTTTGACCACATCATTTTGGATGTGTGGTTGGTTACAATGTTTAGGTGCTCCTTCGTGGTGTGAGGGATTTTGCACCCTAGTTTGTGCACTAGAGTCTCACTTGTGGTCCCAGAGATGAAGGTGCTAATGACGTCCGTGTCGACAAGATTAGACAATTCATTACATTGCCACGAGAAACACTGGATGTAATCCCGAAGGGTCTCTTATGGTTTCGAATCGGCAATTCTTGAGGTCCCATGGGTTGTTAGGGCACACATACGAGGTCGGTCTAGCTCTAGATGTGGCCAGGCCTCTAGTTCTCCAACCATGTCCAGGCCAAGTTGGCTAGGTACAAGGGGACATTTTAGATAATGAAGTAGTCATGATCCACCCCTCTGGCTTGACATGTCAACTGGAAGTTCTCAAGCCATAGGCTGGGGTTTGATTCTCCCGAGTATTTCACAATGTTTGTGGGCGCTCGATACAGTTGAGAAATCAGTGCTTGGAGAATATGGTGACCGAAGGCCTAAGGGCCTGATTGGGGTGGGCTCAAGCTTTGGTCCTTGTCTTGATGAAAATGACCACAACTGCTTTGGTTGTACCAACGACCATCACCGGGTCTTTTGGGGACTCGCTACGCTTGGTGTCTAGGATGTTTCGAGCATCCCTAACTGGCCCTAGGATTTGGTGGAGCGAGGGCCGAACCACATCTCCGACACTGTGCTTGGGCTACTGGACTGATAGAGCGTCTTCTCCTAGTTGTGTTGTTATAGTGTGTTGGCTAACCTCGGGTCCACTCCATCATGACACGGAGCTCTCAGCTTGCTACTAGACAACGAGGCTGAGCAAACCCCATACCTTGCGCTGGGTTTTGCACCCATTTGGCATGTTGGCTTCAAGAAGCTTATCAAGGAAGGCCATCGTGACCACAATGTTCTGGCTCGCTTAAGGGAATTTTATTGGTCCGCTATCATCTTCCATAACCTGTCGATGAGCGTCTCATGCCATGGCACGCACGCGCCCAACACTTTGTCCTGGTTTTGTCATCCACTGTTGTGGCATATCTTACCCACCCCTTGGATAGCACTGGTCGCCTTGAGCATGGTTCTATTGAGCTTGTGGTAGCCTTTCTTGTGCTCGGGCGAGATGCGGTGGGGTGGACACCGCCGCAAGTACTGACATGCTTATCGGAGCCCGTTCTAGGCTACTTGTGCTTGGGGTGGGGCTTTAGGGGTGTTGGTCATGAAGCATTCCTACACGGGGTCATAGTTTGCCCTACTAGATGGGGTGTTGAGGCTACAACCAGATTCCGACAAGAGCAGGTCATGAAACGAATCCCTGATAGGGTCGACCATTCCTAGGAACTTGATGCAGTCGGGTCTCCATGGACCCTGCCCCAGGTTGTGCTTCTAAGGGAGTGAGAGCACCTAGAGGGGGGGTGAATAGGTGATCCTGTAAAACTTGAAAACTTAAAGCCATAAAAACTTGATTAAGCGTTAGCACAATAAGGCCAAGTGGCTAGAGAGGAGTTCTTGCAAAACACAACAACCACAAGAGGATCAGCACAGATAGACACAATGGTTTATCCCGTGGTTCGGCCAAGTACAAAACTTGCCTACTCCACGTTGTGGCGTCCCAACGGACGAGGGTTGCAATCAACCCCTCTCAAGCGGTCCAAAGACCCACTTGAATACCATGGTGTTTTGCTTTGTTTACTATATCCCGCTCGCGAGGAATCTCCACAACTTGGAGTCTCTCGCCCTTACACTTTGATGTTCACAAAGAAGCACAGAGTAAGGGAGGGATGAGCAACGCACACAAGACACAAAATCAGAGCGACAACACGCACACAAGTCGCAACAAGAGCTCACAACACAACCCGACGAGTTCACAACTCAAATAGAGCTCTAGTTGCTCTCACAAAGAATCAAGTGCGCGGAATCGAAGTCTTGGTGCTTAGGAATGCTTAGAGAATGCTTGGTATACTCCTCCATGCGCCTAGGGGTCCCTTTTATAGCCCCAAGGCAGCTAGGAGCCGTTGAGAGCATTCCAGGAAGGCAATTCGGTGCCCCTTTGTGACCGTTGGCTCGGCCACGTGTCACGCGCGGAATCCTTGGCCGACCGTTGGCCCGGCTGACCGTTGGCTCACCGGACTGTCCGGTGCACCACCGGACAGTCCGGTGAATTATAGTCGTACGCCGTTAATCATCTCCCGAGAGCGAAGAGTTCGCCTGTGAATGGCTCACCGGACAGTCCGGTGCACCACCAGACAGTCCGGTGATTTATAGCCGTACACCGCCGGCGAAGTCCCGAGAGCAGCAAGTTCGCCAGAGCCAGCCTGGCGCACTGGACACTGTCCAGTGCACCACCGGACACTGTCCGGTGCACCCAGACTGAGAAGACTTTGGCTGAACAAAGCCATCTCTTTTCCAGTTTGATTTCTCCTGTTTCCAGCACTTAGACACAATACATTAGTTCTCAAAACAATGTACTAAGTCTAGAAACATACCTTTAGACTTGATTTGCACTTTGTCCATCAATTGGCATAGATTTACACTTAAGCACTTGTGTTGGCACTCAATCACCAAAATACTTAGAAATGGCCCAAGGGCACATTTCCCTTTCAATCCCCCCCTTTTTGGTGATTTATGCCAACACAACAAAAAGCAACTAAAAGAAGTGCAACATCAATACAAATGAGAACTCAAAATTGTTTTGATTCAAATTTGGCATATATGGATCACTCTTTGCCACCACTTGGTTTTGTTTTTGCAAATCAACCTCAATTTCCTATCTCTAAGTCAAACACACTTGTTGAGACATAAAAAGAGTCGTTCCAAGAGAAATTGATCAAAGATTTGAAAAACTCCCCCTTTTTCCCATAATTGACTATTCTCCCCACAAGAGGCCAACTTTTGACAAAAGAGACAACAAGAGAGATTTGACAAACCACAAGCTCTATTCTACTATTTTCAAAATTTCTCAAGTGGTAGCTGATCCATTTATTGCTTTGGCCTTATTTTCTCCCCCTTTGGCATCAAGCACCAAAACTGGATCAATTTTGGCCCTCGAACCCCATTGCCTCACCAAAATCTTCAAATAAGAATATAAAGGCAATAAGAGTACATGAGATGAACTTGGAATAAGTTACCCTCTCATCGGAGTGCAGTGGAAGTCTTTCATGGTCCAAGTCCACCTTTTCCCTTTCAAACCTCCTTTGAGACTAAATTAAGAAAACTCAAGCACATGGTTAGTCTTAAAGGGTCAAGTTGTAGCACATCTCCCCCTTAATGTGTGCATCACTTGCAAATGGACTTGTGAGGTCCGAGGAGTGCTTGTACAACTTGAGCACCATAAGTAAACAACAAAATGCATAAGGAACATGATCAAAGGCATAAACACATGTATGCTATAAATCAATCCAAGTTCCGCGAATCTAAGACATTTAGCTCACTACGTAGCCTGCAAAAGGTCTTCTCATCTAAAGGCTTGGTAAAGATATCGACTAGCTGGTTCTCGGTGCTAATATAAAACACTTCGATATCTCCCTTTTGCTGGTGGTCTCTCAAGAAGTGATGCCGGATGTCAATGTGCTTTGTGCGGCTGTGCTCAACAGGATTGTCCGCTATGCGGATAGCACTCTCATTATCACATAGGAGTGTGACTTTGCTCAGATTGTAGCCAAAGTCCCGGAGGGTTTGCCTCATCCAAAGTAGTTGCGCGCAACACTGTCCTGCGGCAACGTACTCGGCCTCAGCGGTGGATAGGGCAACGGAGGTTTGTTTCTTAGAACTCCATGACACCAGGGACCTTCCTAAGAATTGGCATGTCCCTGATGTACTCTTCCTATCGACCTTACATCCAGCATAATTGGAGTCTGAATATCCAATTAAGTCAAAGGTAGACCCCTTTGGATACCAGATCCCGAAGCAAGGCGTAGCGACTAAATATCTAAGAATTCGCTTCACAGCCACAAGGTGACACTCCCTTGGATCAGATTGAAATCTAGCACACATGCGTACACTAAGCATGATATCCGGTCTACTAGCACATAAATAAAGTAAAGACCCTATCATGGACCGGTATGCCTTTTGATCAACGGACTTACCTCCTTTGTTGAGGTCGGTGTGTCTGTCGGTTCCCATCGGAGTCTTTGCGGGCTTGGCGTCCTTCATCCCAAACTGCTTTAGCAAGTCTTGCGTGTACTTCGTTTGGGAGATGAAGGTGCCGTCCTTGAGTTGCTTCACTTGGAACCCAAGGAAGTAGTTCAACTCGCCCATCATCGACATCTCGAATTTCTGCGTCATCACCCTGCTAAACTCTTCACAAGACTTTTGGTTAGTAGAACCAAATATTATGTCATCGACATAAATTTGGCACACAAAAAGATCACCATCACAAGTCTTAGTGAAAAGAGTTGGATCGGCTTTCCCAACCTTGAAAGCATTAACAATTAAAAAGTCTCTAAGGCATTCATACCATGCTCTTGGGGCTTGCTTAAGTCCATAGAGCGCCTTAGAGAGCTTACACACGTGGTCGGGGTACCGTTCATCCTCGAAGCCAGGGGGTTGCTCTACGTACACCTCCTCCTTGATTGGCCCGTTGAGGAAAGCGCTCTTAACATCCATTTGGAACAACCTGAAAGAATGGTGGGCGGCATATGCTAGCAAGATACGAATGGACTCTAGCCTAGCCACAGGAGCAAAAGTCTCCTCAAAGTCCAAACCTGCGACTTGGGCATAACCTTTTGCCACAAGTCGAGCCTTGTTCCTCGTCACCACCCCGTGCTCGTCTTGTTTGTTGCGGAACACCCACTTGGTTCCCACAACATTTTGCTTAGGACGAGGCACCAGTGTCCAAACTTCATTTCTCTTGAAGTTGTTGAGCTCCTCCTGCATGGCCAACACCCAGTCCGGATCTAGCAAGGCCTCTTCTACCCTAAAAGGCTCAATAGAAGAGACAAAAGAGTAATGCTCACAGAAGTTAGCTAATCTAGAGCTAGTAGTTACTCCCTTGCTAATGTCACCCAAAATTTGGTTCGACGAGATGATTCCTTTGAATCGTCGCTCGAACTTGGGTTAGAGGTGCCGGTTGTGCTTCTTCCTCCATCACATTATCATCTTGTGCTCCCCCTTGATCACATGCCTCCTCTTGATGAATCTGTTCATCGTCTTGAGTTGGGGGATGCACCATTGTTGAGGAAGAAGGTTGATCTTGCTGCAATTGTTCCTGTGGTCGCACATCGCCAATCGCCATGGTGCGTATTGCGGCCGTTGGAACGTCTTCTTCATCTACATCATCAAGATCAACAACTTGCTCTCTTGGAGAGCCATTAGTCTCATCAAATACAACGTCGCTAGAGACTTCAACCAAACCCGATGATTTGTTGAAGACTCTATACGCCTTTGTATTTGAGTGATAACCTAACAAAAACCCTTCTACAGCTTTGGGAGCAAACTTAGAATTTCTACCTTTCTTCACTAGAATATAACATTTGCTCCCAAATACACGAAAGTAAGACACATTGGGTTTGTTACCGGTTAGAAGTTCATGCGAAGTCTTCTTGAGGAGGCGATGAAGATACACCCGGTTGATGGCGTGACAAGCCGTGTTCACGGCTTCCGACCAAAAACACTCGGGAGTCTTGAACTCTCCAAGCATCGTCCTTGCCATATCGATGAGCATCCTGTTCTTCCTCTCTACCACACCATTTTGCTGTGGTGTGTAGGGAGCGGAGAACTCGTGCTTGATCCCTTCCTCCTCAAGATACTCCTCCACTTGAAGGTTCTTGAACTCGGACCCGTTGTCGCTCCTTATCTTCTTCACCTTGAGCTCAAACTCATTTTGAGCTCTCCTTAGGAAGCGCTTGAGGGTCCCTTGGGTTTCAGATTTATCCTACAAAAAGAATACCCAAGTGAAGCGGGAAAAATCATCAACAATTACTAAACCATACTTACTTCCCCGTATGCTTAGGTAGGCGACGGGTCCGAAGAGGTCCATATGCAGCAGCTCCAGGGGTCTCGACGTAGTCATCACGTTCTTGATGTGATGAGCACTTCCCACTTGTTTACCTGCTTGACAAGCTGCACAAGGTCTATCTTTTTTGAAATGCGTGTTAGTTAGACCTATCACGTGTTCTCCCTTTAGAAGCTTGTGAAGGTTCTTCATCTCCACATGTGCTAAACGGCGATGCCACAACCAGCCCATGCAAGTCTTAGCAATTAAGCACGCATCTAGACCGGCCTCCTCTTTTGCAAAATCAACTAAATAAAGTTTGCCGTCTAGTACACCCTTAAAAGCTAGTGAACCATCACATCTTCTAAAGACAGACACATCTACATTTGTGAATAAACAATTATATCCCATATTGCATAATTGACTAACGGATAACAAATTATATCCAAGTGACTCAACTAAAAACACATTAGAAATAGAGTGCTCGGATGAAATAGCAATCTTCCCTAACCCTTTCACCTTGCATTGGTTCCCATCACCGAATATGATTGAATCTTGGGAATCCTTGTTCTTGACGTAGGAGGTGAACATCTTCTTCTCCCCCGTCATGTGGTTTGTGCATCCGCTGTCGATAATCCAGCTTGAACCCCTCGGATGCATAAACCTGCAAGGCAAATTTAGGCTTGGGTTTTAGGTACCCAACTCTTGTTGGGTCCTACAAGGTTAGTCACAATGGTCTTAGGGACCCAAATGCAAGTTTTATCTCCCTTGCATCTTGCCCCTAATTTCCTAGCAATTACCTTCTTATCCTTTCTACAAATAGCAAAGGAAGCATTGCAAGTATGAAAAATTGTAGAAGGTTCATTAATTACTTTCCTAGGAACATGAACAATATTCTTTCTAGGCACATGATGAATATTTTTCCTAGGCATATCTCTACCATGCACAACATGGGAACTAGAAGCAGTCATAGCATATGAATCATAAGCACAGGTCCTATACGCATTTCTAGAAAATTTTCTATCACCATAAATGAAAGCATGGTTCTTTTGAACACTATTAGTCGTAGAGGCCTTCCCTTTCTCCTTGGCGGTAATGGAAGCTTTATGACTAGTTAAGTTCTTGGCTTCCCTCTTGAAGCCAAGCCCATCCTTAATTGAGGGGTGTCTACCAATCGTGTAGGCATCCCTCGCAAATTTTAGTTTATCAAATTCATTTTTGCTAGTCTTAAGTTGGGCATTAAGACTAGCCACTTCATCATTTAACTTTGCAATAGACACTAGGTGTTCACTACAAGCATCAACATTAAAATCTTTACACCTAGTGCAAATCACAACATGTTCTACACAAGAGTTAGATCTATTTGCTACTTCTAGTTTAGCATTTAAATCATTGTTAACATCTTTTAAACTAGAAATTGTCTCATTGCAAGTAGATAGTTCACAAGAAAGCATTTCATTCCTTTTAACTTCTAGAGCATGAGATTTTGTGCCTCTACAAATTTATCATGTTCTTCATACAAAAGATCCTCTTGTTTTTCTAAAAGACTATCCTTTTCATTCAAGGCATCAATCAATTCATTAATCTTATCTATTTTAGTTCTATCCAATCCCTTGAACAAACTAGAGTAATCTATTTCATCATCATCACTAGACTCATCATCACTTGAAGAAGCATAAGTGGTATTGTTTCGAGTACATACCTTCTTTTCCTTCGCCATGAGGCATGTGTGACGCTCGTTGGGGAAGAGGGATGATTTGTCGAAGGCTGAGGCGGCAAGTCCTTCGTCGTCGGATGAAGAGCAATCCGAGTCCCACTCCTTGCCAAGATGTGCCTTGCCCTTAGCCTTCTTGTACTTCTTCTTCTTTTCCCCTTTCTTCTCTTGTTCTTGGTCACTATTATTATCGGGACAATTAGCGATAAAATGACCAATCTTACCGCACTTGAAGCAGGAGCGCTTTCCCTTCGTCTTGTTCTTCTTGGGATGCTCCTTGCGGCCCTTTAGCGCCGTCTTGAAGCGCTTGATGATGAGGGCCATCTCTTCCTCATTTAGTCTCGCCGCCTCAACTTGCGCCACCTTGCTAGGTAGCGTCTCCTTGCTTCTCGTTGCTTTGAGGGCGATGGTTTGAGGCTCATGGATTGGGCCATTTAGCGCATCATCCACGTATCTTGCCTCCTTGATCATCATTCGCCCGCTTACGAACTTCCCAAGAACTTCTTCGGGCGACATCTTGGTGTACCTAGGATTTTCACGAATATTGTTCACAAGATGTGGATCAAGGACAGTAAAAGACCTTAGCATTAGGCGAACTGACGTCGTGGTCTGTCCATCGCGTGCTTCCGTAGCTCCTTATTTTGTTGATGAGGGTCTTGAGCCGGTTGTATGTTTGGGTTGGCTCCTCTCCCCTTATCATTGCGAATCTTCCAAGCTCGCCCTCCACCAACTCCATCTTGGTGAGCATGGTGACGTCGTTCCCCTCATGTGAGATCCTGAGGGTGTCCCAGATCTGCTTGGCATTGTCCAGGCCGCTCACCTTATTGTACTCTTCCCTGCACAAAGATGCTAAAAGGACAGTAGTAGCTTGTGCATTTTTATGGATTTGTTCATTTATAAACATGGGACTATCCGAGCTATCAAATTTCATTCCACTCTCTACAATCTCCCATATGCTTGGATGGAGAGAGAACAAGTGACTACGCATTTTGTGACTCCAAAATCCGTAGTCCTCCCCATCAAAGTGTGGAGGTTTGCCAAGAGGAATGGAAAGCAAATGTGTATTTGAACTATGCGGAATACGAGAATAATCGAAAGAGAAGTTTGAATTAACCGTCTTCCTTTTCTCGTAGTTGTTGTCGTCGTCCTTTTAGGAAAAAGAGGACTCGTCGCTGTCGTCGTAGTAGACAATCTCCTTGATGCGCCTCGTCTTCTTCTTCTTCCCATCTTTTCGTTTGTGGCCCGAGCCCGAGTCGGTAGGCTTGTCATCTTTTGGCTCGTTGATGAAAGACTCCTTCTCCTTATCATTGATCACAATCCCCTTGCCCTTAGGATCCATCTCTTCGGGCGATTAGTCCCTTTGTGAAGAGAACGGCTCCGATACCAATTGAGAGCACCTAGAGGGGGGGTGAATAGGTGATCCTGTAAAACTTGAAAACTTAAAGCCACAAAAACTTGATTAAGCGTTAGCACAATAAGGCCAAGTGGCTAGAGAGGAGTTCTTGCAAAACACAACAACCACAAGAGGATCAGCACAGATAGACACAGTGGTTTATCCCGTGGTTCGGCCAAGTACAAAACTTGCCTACTCCACGTTGTGGCGTCCCAACGGACGAGGGTTGCAATCAACCCCTCTCAAGCGGTCCAAAGACCCACTTGAATACCACTGGTGTTTTGCTTTGTTTACTATATCCCGCTCGCGAGGAATCTCCACAACTTGGAGTCTCTCGCCCTTACACTTTGATGTTCACAAAGAAGCACGGAGTAAGGGAGGGATGAGCAACGCACACAAGACACAAAATCAGAGCGACAACACACACACAAGTCGCAACAAGAGCTCACAACACAACCCAACGAGTTCACAACTCAAATAGAGCTCTAGTTGCTCTCACAAAGAATCAAATGCGCGGAATCGAAGTCTTGGTGCTTAGGAATGCTTAGAGAATGCTTGGTATACTCCTCCATGCGCCTAGGGGTCCCTTTTATAGCCCCAAGGCAGCTAGGAGCCGTTGAGAGCATTCCAGGAAGGCAATTCTTGCCTTCTGTCGCCTGGCGCACCAGACAGTCTGGTGCACCACCGGACACTGTCCGGTGCGGATTTCTTTCCTTCTTTGGCGAAGCCGACCGTTGGAGATTCAGAGCCGTTGGCGCACCGGACACTGTCCGGTGCACACCGGACAGTCCGGAGCCCCTTTGTGACCGTTGGCTCGGCCACGCGTCACACGCGGAATCCTCGGTCGACCATTGGCCCGGCTGACCGTTGGCTCACCGGACAGTCCGGTGCACCACCGGACAGTCCGGTGAATTATAGCCGTACGCCGTTAATCATCTCCCGAGAGCGAAGAGTTCGCCTGTGAATGGCTCACCGGACAGTCCGGTGCACCACCGGACAGTCCGGTGATTTATAGCCGTACACCACCGGCGAAGTCCCGAGAGCAGCAAGTTCGCCAGAGCCAGCCTGGCGCACCGGACACTGTCTGGTGCACCACCGGACAGTCTGGTGCACCCAGACTGAGCAGACTTTGGCTGAACAAAGCCATCTCTTTTCCAGTTTGATTTCTCCTGTTTCCAGCACTTAGACACAATACATTAGTTCTCAAAACAATGTACTAAGTCTAGAAACATACCTTTAGACTTGATTTGCACTTTGTCCATCAATTGGCATAGATTTACACTTAAGCACTTGTGTTGGCACTCAATCACCAAAATACTTAGAAATGGCCCAAGGGCACATTTCCCTTTCAGGGAGGCCAAGTTGGAGGCCACCAAAGGCCTATGTGATGGCGTCGATGTCTTCCATCAAGGGGGTCCAGACAGTCAAAGCCCTAACCAGTCCCCCTTCATCGGTGACGACAAACTCAAGGCTCCCAAAGCGTACGGTTGCTATAGGGGCCCATATGATGTCGTGGCTAGCCATCCAAAGCCTACCCGTCGTGCCAACTGTCGGTGTTTCAAACTACCACCGGTAGTAAATTTGTGTATGCGTGTTTTAGACCTACATAGTGTGCTTAGTGGCGCAAGGGTTATACTATTTTGGGTAGAATGACCCTACTCCAGACTTCGATTGCTTGCGCTACCAACACCTAATATGCTCGTAGTAGGGACTACAAGCAGACGAGAGAGAGAATGATCCCAACTCTTTGAGTGTTGTTCGTCTGGGGTCTTCTCTCGATCTCGCTATAGATTTTGTCTCCCTTATCTTTCTTCTTTCTCTCGAGGGTTGATTCTCTCGTGGGGTCGACCCTCCCCTTTTATAGATCAAGGGAGGGCGGTTATAAATATCTTCTCCTAGAAGGGAGTGTAACATTAAGATAAAAGGAAAGGTTCACCCTTGTAAAATTTTGTCGTGCGTCCACATCCTTACCCGCATGGATCTTCTATCGTATCTTTGGGATTCGTGCTGGCGACGGACATCGTCGTTACTCGTTCTTGTCTGCTTCTCCCTACACCGTCCTTCCACCTTCGTAGCCAGACTGCTAGTCCTCTTTTCATCGTGTGGAGCGGTAGGATGTTAGGGGACTCGGGTCTGAGACCCGTAGGCCATGAGTGGGACTCAAGCCTAAGGCTTGTAGGATGTGGCGGTTGAGGCCTACGATTCGTAGGTCATGAGTGGGACTTAGGCCTAGTACCCATAGACCATGAGTGTGAGGAATACTAATACTGTTTATGCTGCATCCCACATGTCGGCGTAGTTAATGCGACGTACATAGGGCTGACAGCTAGGGCTGGACAAAAAACTCGTGACTCAGTAACTCGCTCGACTCGACTCATTAGTGACTCGACTCGACTCGGTTCGTTTAAAATGAGTCACGAGCTAAGCTAACAAATTAACTCGGTTCTTAACGAGTCAAACTCGAGCTGGCTCGTGAGTTACTCGCGAGCCAAACGAGTTGTGCAAATCTGAAATGGCCCAGCCCACCCATATGGAGCAGCCCAGCCACACGACACGGCCCACACAGGACACACCGTTCAGCCCAGCCATACGGGCGGCCCACACAAGTCACGAGCGCGGCGCCTACGTCCAAAGTCCAATTAGCCTCTCGGTGGCTTGGCCGCATGCCGCTTCTTCTGGCTTCTCCCTACGAGCTGCCCTCTCGGTCTCTCCCTCTCTCTCCCAAAACCTAAACCCTAGACTCCTAGAGCCGCCAGCCGCCGCTGTCCGTGGAGCAGCCGAGCAGAGCAGGTTGCAGCACCGCCGCGCCGCCACGCCGGTGTGCGGCGTGTGCCCTCCGCCCTCCGCCCGTCTGCCCTCCGCGCAAGCGCCCATTCTGTTCTTCGCCGTCTGCCCGTCTTCCCCGACGGCGCCCTCGGCCCTCGCCCTGTTCGGCTGTCCGGCGCCCACTTGCACATCGTCGGTCGGCGGCTCGCCTCCATGGAAGCCCAAGAACCGGATGGGCACGAAGGTCATTCGCGTCCGCCAATACCACGAAGTTTCGGATCAATGGTCAAGTGCACGAGCACGAGGAAGCTTGTGCCAGCAGCTAAGAAGATTTCAGCGGCTGCTACCACTGCACCTTCATCATCCACATCTCGTTGTGGTGCTGTCTCTATCTCTGTAGAAAAGGTATTAATGTCTGATAAATTTCAATATTTCATACATGAATAGCTTTGATTTATGGAGATGTAGATACAAAATCTGAGTTGCTCATTTATCTAGATGAATCAAATGTGTCCATAGATGAGAAACACTTTGATCTGCTTAACTATTGGAAGGTGAATAGTCATAGATTTCCTATGGTATCTTCTATGGCAAAGAGGTTCTTGGCTGTTCCAGCTAGCAGTGTGTCATCAGAATCCACTTTTAGCACTGGGGGTAGGATCCTTGATGATTACAGGAGTTGGATACGCGGGTCTCGAAGTTCACCTATTCTTGTAACTGTAAGTGTATGGTGGCAATACTTGTAACTTCTAAGTGTTTACTTGACATTTCAGTATCTGAATATGTGACACTCACTTTGTACATATTTTGTAGGGAGAAGGTGATGATGGTGACATCGAGTCCGTGGAATTTCCAAAGTGTGTGGTGGCAAGTAATTGTAAGTGTTGCTGACTTGTATTGTGTGAGTTATATACTTATATCATTATATGAATGTGTTGTCGTTTATGAGTTATATCATTATATGACATGTAGATGTATCATTATATGAATGTGTTGCTGATTTTCTGATGACTTGTAGAGGCACATGGTCACATACTCACATGGAGGAGATGGAGGAGAGGGAGAGATAGGACCCGGGAGAGGAGACATGAGAGGCACATGGTCATTATATTTTGTTGGCTGTAACTGTAAGCCTGTAATTGTTGGTTGCAACTTGTAAGTTGCAACTGTTGCTAACCTGGCATATTTTGTTGGCTCCTTCCCTACAACTTTGTCCTGAACTCCTAAACCTGAATGTTCTGATCTATAATTGTTGGTTGCATCACTGCATGTATTTTGGTTCTAGAACTAAAACTCTGAAAGTATGGAATTATGGATTATGGAATGGAATGGAACTATTATGAACTATAAGTCTGTCTATAATTGGTGGCTGCATGTATTTTAGTATACAATTATTTTTTGTTTGTTTAAGTGAATGAGATGGCTGCTATGTTGGCTTTATGGCTTATGGTAAATTTGATAACGAGCTGGCTCACGAGTTAATCGAGTCAGACCGAGTTACCAAACGAGCCGAGCCAAGCAGCTTCTCTAGCTCGTTATCATAACGAGTCGAGTCGAGCTAACTCGTTATCATAACGAGCCAAATCGAGTCGAACCGAGCCGAGTCGAGCCAGCTCGATATCCAGCCCTACTGACAGCACAGTCAGTCTGATGGGTGTGCAAAACCCACAATGGGTTTTGTACAGTTCGTTCGTCCCCTTTTGCCTTCCTCCGCCTCACCCGACCCCTTGGCTTGGCATGAGGGGTTATCCTATTGGTGTGGTGGATTTACTTGTGATGGGTAGCTTCGTCACTATCTGTCTACTGATCCATGGTCCCATTGGGGCTGGGGATTTGGGCCCAACAAGTGCCTTGCGGAGACTTTATGTCTATTCTTAATGGATCTGAGGGCTAAAGGTTGATTAGCAGATCAGTTGAGAGAGTCAAGAGAGACTCCATCCTTTGGGACACTTCAATAGGGACATAGATTTTTTTGAACTGGATCTCGATAAAACAAATCGTGTCTGCCTTGTGTTCTTTTTGTGATTTGTTCTTGTCTCTCTTCCTCATTAAATTCTCTTGATTAGACTTTGATTTATATCATTTGAGTTGCTCTCTAAGTCAAATTCTATATTCACTAGAAAAGGCACCCCATCAGACGCTCTACCATCCAAATGTATATCAGACGTTGCAAAATCACATGGGAGTTTATATCGAAAAACACTTATCTCATTTTTTCTCTCCTTCACATTAAGATAATGTTTGTACAAAGGACTTCATCCACCTCAATTCCTGAGAGCCAAGCAGTGCATCTAGTTGTGTGATAAAATTAATTAGCAGTAACTACATATAGTCAGAACGACTTCAAGCCCTATTGAAGGTAAATCCTTTCAGCTACACAAGTGCTCCTTGTGCTACCAAACATATTTTGCTACTGCTGACTTGAAGGCATGGTCTCTCAACCTGGAAAAGATTGCGCATAATATATGGTGCTTTGGTAGCTTTACAAAAAACAATGGCATGGTTTATCTTTTTAAAAATATATTGGTACATGATTGAAGAATGGTAGCAATAAAACTTCAGATATCATTATAACAAGGACAAGTAAGGAAGAATTTCAAACACTAACTAAAAGGATAAAGAGAATCAGGAATGGGATGACACTTAGCATTTGATTTACCTTTTATAATGCAGATATTCATGCCCCAAGGCTATAGAGGGGTAACTCTACTACTTCTCGGTAACTCACTGCTATAACAATATTACCTGTTTGTTAGTAACCATGACAACAGATCTTAGAAGAGAAAAGCAAATAACATAAACAAAGTCCACACCTAAAATTCAAAGCATTATTAAGAGTAAAGCACATGTGACAAAAATAGAATATTCAGATGTTGCAAGCAATAGCATAAGCTTACGCTCCATTATCCTGATATAAAAATCAATTATAGGTAGAGCTTGTTTTGACTCTCGATAGAGATAAGCTTATGACCCATTGTCGTGCTAATTTACAAAAACTCATTATTTTAGCATGCAAGTATTTGAGTTGATCATCATCTCGAAAAGCTTGTTTTGACTATCGGTGCTGGACGAACTCATTTTTTACTCCCTCTTGTTATCTTTATTCAACAAGAGAAAACACCCTAGGAGAGATGCAGTGCAAGCAATGGCTGCTGCATGTGTCTGTTTGGATCACAGAATGAGGGCAACTGTGCTCTTTATATAGAGGGCAGTTGTGTACCTCCAGCTCCGTACAGTGCAACAAATGGGAGTCGTTTCACCAAAGCAGACTACTTTGGTAGTATTGGTTAGGTTCTATGTACTTTTTAATTTGATTACATCAAGAAATGCAAGTACAATTACTATAGACAAAGCATGCAATGCTAATGTTCTATCATGATAAAGAAAAACACTATCAGTTTTGATTCTAGAAAAGTAAACACATCATGTAAAGTCTTGCTTGTTAGTTTTGCCTTTTTAGCATCAACACATCAAGTCGACTGTTTGCAAGGTAATTAAATTTGATATAGATGCTTAATTCTACAAGTTCCTTATGATTGATTTATCATGTCTAGTTTATTTTCTATGAATAGCTAGATTTTTCATGTCACAATTCAAGACAAAAATTGCACCAGGCTAGGGACTACCTATGCATTTTAGGCAATTTGTTTTAGAGAATCTTGACATTTTCTTCAAAATATGTATATAAAACTATAGAAGTAGAACAGTGTAGCTTGTGTAGGTTATATATTTCCATACCTTGATATAATAGCAAGGCTTGTTTTAGGCAGTCCAAGTTCAACATTTTCTCCTGCATAGTGTAGGTATGCATTTAAATATCCAAAACAACATGAAATAGTAAGATGGACATAATTTTGTTTTACTCCAGAATAAAGGCACCACCACATATTCGAAGACCGCATGCCTTAAAATTACCTGAAAGCAACAAAGCTACAAATGTTTGTAACAAAGTAAAAGAAATGACAGTTGTAAATGGAAACGGTCTGTAACCGCTAGTGTTACAAGCTGCATTCAGTTCTATTTTAATTTTTTAACTACCAGAAAATGAGGTGAACTGGATTTCTGAGAGGAAGAAATTGAATATGTTCTGTGAACAACAATGTATATCCAATTGTTCATCCAGAGTTCTATGTTGCAGACTAGGATGCCACTTCAGTAAATATTTAAAATTATGCTTGTCTGATTGTCTCAAAATGAAATGGTTCATGTTGTACTCTGTTCACAAGTTGGATAGTAGGCCGCCTCTATCTCTAGATGCTTGTTTGTGTAGATTCTGGACCTAAAGTTTTCTGAGCTTTGTTACCCATTCCAAATCATTGTTCTCAGTTTCTCACACCTTCAATATCTGTTTTAATACTATATGGAGCAAAGAATGTTGCATACCTTATCCTTCGAGGTATGAAGACACTGCATCACCATGTGCAATGTTGGAATAACACTGCTCTTCGGATGGACCATTTTTTAAAGGAATATCCAAATGTGTGAACCATCAACCATGTTTCTTTTATTGATGTATGTATACAAATTAGTGGTATTATATGTTCCTATTGTTTTAGCTACTAATATTATCCCTTGTTCCCAAATTGCTCGTGTCTACTATCCTGGCTTACCAAGTCACCCTGAACATGACATTGCCATGAGTCAAATGACGACCGTTAGTTTTGAGGTAAATATAATTCTTGAATTAGATATACCTTGCATTAAATTGTTGGGAACATGACATAAGTGCAGGTTGCTGGAGACTTTGAGGCTTCAAGGAAATTTATTGATTCTGTTAAAATACCCTATCATGCACCTTCTTTTGGAGGTTGTGAGAGCATAATTGATCAGCCTGATATCATGTCCTACTAGTAAGAAATTGGTGATTAAAGAGATGAATAAAGAACTGAAATATCTAAATATACCCGAGTCCAATCTCCATAGCCTAGTACTCTGCTTTGGTTCAACATACTACATTGCAAGTAGGTTGTGGTTTACTACATTGCAAGTATCTCACGTTTCTTGTTCCCATCGATCTTTGTTCAACATACTTTCTCTTCGTTGTCCTATCAGATCTAACGATATATCTCACATTTCTTGTTCCCGTCGTGGCCCTCTCTCATCTTAGTAACCAGGTTCCTGGATCGATGGGATTGAGGAACAAGAACATGGTACGTGCTACGCTACTAAAACTAGGTTTTAACACTACGGGAATGAGATTGTTCCCAAGTTCCCGGAACGGAACTAAAGTTCCCAGAACGAGGCACGTGGCCATGTTCCCAGTTCTTGGTTACTATCGCCCATCTCTCGTAGCAGCCATGGTAGGTAGGGTTTGCGTCACAGGCGCATTCTAAGATTCGCTCCTGCTCATATGCCCATTCTCCAGCGCCATCGATCCCCGCACGCCCATACTACTCGTCTCCCCTCTCCACCATCCTTACTTGTCGGCGGTGGATTAGGAGTCGGTGACATGGTCTGCAGTCACAGAGGTGGAGCTCTTCCCCTCCCGACTCGCTTGAGCTCGACTCATTTTGCTGTGAGGTGAGTTTTATGCAATAATTCTATAGAGTGCATGGGATGGTGGTGGTTCTTGCTCGAGTTGGGTGGTGACTATCGTTGCCTGTTCTCCGATTAGGACTGAAAATCATGTCACACCCGGCTTTAAGGAACAAAGCCAGGTGCATCTCATACATGCGCCAAGAAGACAACACATATAATAACAGAGTGTATAGAGATAAATGTCATAAATCATCAGAGTATTTATTACATAGCGGAAGACTTATTACAAAATAAAGTAATAAAGATAAAACGAACTAAGGATCGTCGGCGCCAATGTCGACTGAGAAACGCCACCTAGATCAGATCGAACTCCTCAGTGCTAGGCGGCTCCTCCTGAACCACCTGATCTTCTCCTGTGGGGGGGGGGGTGTGAGACAGCAAGGGTGAGCTCACACATGATCATAGCTCAACAAGTTGTGGGGAACCAGTGGACACAAACTCACAAAGGTGTGAGTTCATGTGATGTGTAAGGCTAATCAATGATAGGGGTTAAAGCTGAGCATTGCTTTTAAGTAGTTGGTCAAAATTTTATTAGCAGTTACTAAGTGTAAGTAAATACCAAACCATAAGTAAAGTAATAGAACAAAATTAATAACAAACCCATGCATATGCGAATGACAAATTGAATTTAAGTTCCATAATTTAAACATCAGAGAGTCCTGAGCTGCTCATGACCGTGAGCTCGGCTAGTATACCAGTTTTACACTCTGCAGAGGTTGTACCCTTTACCCACAAGTCATGTTACCCATCTGCCAAGGGGTCGCGAATCCCATACACCTCTACCTAGGAAGCGCGGCAGGGCAACACTACGAGGCCTTTACAAAGTTCCACTAGCTTCCGAAAACCCGCTACAGTTTATAGGAAGTTCCAATGCAGGGTTCCTGGCTGACCGCCATCGCAGCAAAATCAACCAGGGACCTCCCTACACTGACCACTCCCCTACTGCCCTTGCCCCTTTCGGGTAAGGTAGTCTTCCACTAGCTTTCCTAATTAGTCAGCCAAGGGGTCCCATTCCTCCCTTGTGGTGGCACGTGGTTCTCAAGTTAAGCTCTATGTTCCAATTAACATTAATGATATCAACATGAACATAAACAGAATAACAACAAGAATTGGAACATAGAGGTAATAAATGATTATCCCAAAACCATATAAAGCAATAGCAAACTACCCAAGTGATTCAGGGGTAAACAAGGTAATGAGATAAATAATCTAGGGTGACCTATTGGGTCCCATCAAAATTAACCTATGCATGGATAAGTGGTATTTAAGAACATTATTGGGTAAAAAGTGATCAAGGGCACAACTTGCCTTCAATGAGCTCCTGCTCAGCTACTTCAACCTGCTGCTCACCAGGATCCTCAGCAACGGGCTCTTCTACTCACCACAATACAAACAAGCACAGGATATAGGGAAAATTAACATTACACCAAGCATGTAAACAAAATACACAGAGATATTCTACATATTAAAATAAAAACCTAGGAACTGGAATCATAATTTTCTGAGTTATAGATTTCAAGTTATGCATTTTCAAAGGTTTTATGTGCTTTAAATAGGATTAAGTGATAAATAAATTTCTTACTGTTTTCATGATAAAACAGAGGCACTAAGTGCTAGAGAATAAAATTACAAAATTTTAGGAACTGGAATGGATTAATTTGGAGTTAGTATGAATTTTCTATGAATTTATAAAGTTCTAGTAATTATTTTCCTATTAAAAATCCATTTAATAATCATTTTCTCTGGTTTTATAAGGTCCTGGACTGGGCCTCAAAATCTGAGAACAGCAGGGGGCTCTGGGTAAAATCTTCTAAGACTCAGGCTGCCCTGCATAGCGGACCGCGGGTTGATTTCAGGAAAAGTGGAAGGTCTCTGGTGCAAAAATACCAGGCCGAAAGGGTATCTATTAATCTGAGCCGTTTGTTCCCAACCCAGCGGTCCAGATTAGCTTGCGCAAAAACTAAAAAGGTATGCTACGTCGTCTATTGGATCTAGATCTGATGGCCATAAATCCTTCCTACCCAAAACTGCTTAGGAATGGTTCGATCGCCAACAAACGGTGACGATCGGATTCAAGCGAAACGTTATTTGACGACCTAATCCTGGGCGTTTGTCTAGCATCCAACGATTACCGCTCATCTTCAACCCCACGACACTGGGTCGGGCCGACCGCACCGATCCGACGGCGCGCGCGCGTCTTCAACCTCGCGCCCAAGACTGCGTGCCAACCCAGCGGCAGACCACATGCCGAGCGGCACCATGGACAGAGCCGAGCTCGCCGGACTAGCGGTCCCGCCCCAATGGTCACTCTCTCTTCTCTACTCCCGATCCTTGCCGCGACCGAGCCAGGGTTACCCAGATGCACCGAGGAGGAATCCATCCGGGACCTCCATCGCCTGGTACAGCATTGGCAAATGCCGCTCGATAGAATCCATAGGCACAAGCTAGCGTATAGAGTACGTTGTAAATGCACAAGGTTTTTTTTTCTCTAACCTCGACGAACGCGGCGAAGAGGGAGAAGTCACCGACGCGAGCCGATGGAGCAAGCTTCTGCTGGCGCGTTGCTGCAGGACGACACGTAGGTGCCACGCGAGGTCTGACTTGCTAGTCTCTGGAACCCTAGGAACGGCGGCGCGGTACACATAAAGGTCTATCCAACTGCTAGGGGCGAGAGGGGAGGAAGGTCATAGTGCTTTGGTTTTATATTTGGAGAGGAAAGGGTTCGCCTCAACAGAAATCCCAGAGATCCTCGGCACGATCAGCTATCCGCACGGACGGGTTTGTGGAGCGGAATAGCCTGACAAGGTGGGTCCCACCACCAGCGACTCGGTACAGGGCGGAGTGCGACGAGCGCACAGAAGCGCGGCCTCCACCGATCACTGGATCCTAGGTGAGCGACGCGTGGGAGGCTGACGCCCTGGGGCCACTTGCCAGAGCAGAGGGAATGCGAACGCTCAAGTGCGACTGACAGAGGAGGCCCACATGTCGGCGCAAACAGCAGGAGTTGGGTCACGCGGGGCAAGCTTCTCCTAGTGGGCCGATTTGGGGGAGTCTGGCCCAGGTAGGTTTTATTTTTTTTCTTTTATTTCTCTTTTTCCTATTTGATTCCTTTTCCTTTCATTTGAATTTCTAATTTGAATTTGAGTCTTGTTAAGAAATTCACCTTTGAGTCAAATATATAAACTTAGTCTGTGTAGGAATAATATATATTTTTATACTTATTATTTTTATTCCACATAATATTCGTTTGCTTCTCTTTTTCTAAATTTTAGAATCTCTTCTAGGTTTTGAATTCCACTTTGGACTCTTTACTATATTCCTGGTCACAAAATGCACACACAAAAACAATATCCAGCATGATGCATAAAGATCAAACTCACATAAAGAGAAATTGTTTTCTCTATTGGTATAATTTCCTAGCAATTTACAAATGGGTGTTACACATCCTACCCCCCTAAAAAAATAATCTCGTCCTCGAGATTTAAGAAGAAGTAGAGAAAAGGTGGGGAAAATCTATGCGAAGCTCTTCTTCTCTTTCCCAAGTTGCTTCATTTTCACCGTGGTGACTCCATTGGACTTTACACATCTTTATCACCTTATTCCTTGTAACTCGAGTCAAAGTATCCAAAATCTTGATCGGGTACTCCGTGTAAGTCAAATCACCTTGAACACTGAGCTCTTCCATTGGTAACTGTTCCTCGGGAACACGGAGACACTTCTTAAGTTGAGACACGTGGAACACGTTATGCACATCCGATAGACTAGCAGGTAACTCGAGTTGGTATGCCATCTCCCCAACTCTTCTAAAGATCAAGAATGGTCCAATATAGCGAGGGGACAGTTTGCCCTTGACTTTAAATCTCCTCATTCCACGAAGTGGTGACACCTTGAGATACACATAATCTCCTTCTTCTAACTCCAATGGTCTCCTTCTATTATCAGCATAGCTCTTTTGCCTGGTTTGAGCCACTCTCAAATTCTCTCGAATTATACGAACTTGCTCCTCTGCTTCTTGAATCAGTTCAGGCCCAAAGAACTGTCTCTCTCCAGTTTGATCCCAATACAAAGGAGTTCTGCACTTCCTCCCATACAAAGCCTCAAAAGGTGACATCTTCAGACTGGCCTGATAACTATTGTTATATGAGAACTCAGCATATGGTAGACTTTTATCCCAACTTCCTCCATGCTGAAGGGCACATGCTCTCAACATATCTTCCAATACTTGATTAGTTCTTTCAGTCTGTCCATCAGTCTGGGGGTGATAAGCTGTACTAAAATTCTACTTTGTACTCATGTTCTCATGAAAGCTTCTCCAAAACCTTGAGGTAAACTGCGAACCTCGATCAGATACGATCTTCTTTGGCACTCCATGCAGACACACAATCCGAGCCATATATAACTCTGCTAGCTGAGAACCTTTATAAGTAGTCTTGACAGGAATAAAGTGAGCCACTTTAGTCAATCTATCCACAATCACCCATATAGCATCATATCCTTTCTGGGTGCGAGGCAATCCAGCAATGAAATCCATACCAATCTCTTCCCATTTCCACTCGGGTATCTTCAGTGGATGCAGTAGTCCAGCTGGCCTCTGGTGTTCAGCCTTAACTCTTTGACTTATATCGCACATAGCCACATGTGCAGCCACATCTCTTTTCAATCCATACCACCAATACTTCCGCTTCAAATCCTGATACATCTTGGTACTACCAGGATGAATAGAATAATCCGAGTCATGGGCCTCCTTTAAAATAGTCTCCCGAAGGCTTTTAATATCAGGGACACACATCCTGTCCTTGAACCATACAGTGCCCTGCTCATCTTCCGTGAATTCCGGAACTCGACCTTCAGTAATCAGATCCTTAATCTCTTTTATTTTAGCATCACCAATTTGTCCTTTGCGGATCTCTTGCTCCAAAGTAGGTTCCACATCAATAGTAACTCCCTCAGTATGAGCAACTATCCCCAGGTTAAGTCTCCTGAAATCCTCCACAATCTCATCGGGTAGCTGGGCAACAATAGCTGAATGAACATGCTCCTTGCGACTCAAGGCATCTGCAACCAAATTTGCCTTGCCCGGGTGATAGTGAATCTCCAAATCATAATCCTTAATAAGCTCCAACCAACGGCGTTGCCTAAGGTTGAGGTCCTTCTGGGTGAATATATACTTCAAACTCTTATGATCCGTGTACACTTGGCACTTGGTCCCCATGATATAATGTCTCCAAATCTTAAGCGCATGCACAACGGCTGCCAATTCCAAGTCATGAGTGGGGTAGTTCAATTCATGTTTGCGTAACTGACGAGAAGCATAAGCGACCACATGTCCTTCTTGCATGAGCACACATCCTAAGCCTTGGCCACATGCATCACAATAGATATCAAATCCTTTCTGTAGGTCTGGCATAACCAATACTGGTGGCGACATCAATCTTTTCTTCAATTGATCAAAGCTGTCTTGGCACTTCTCGTCCCATTTAAATTCTCTTCCTTTCTCCAAAAGCGAAGTCATAGGCTTAGCAATCTTAGAAAATCCTTCAATAAATCTCCGATAATATCCTGCTAATCCCAAGAAACTCCGAATCTCAGTAACTGTAGTGGGTACTCTCCACTCCATTATCTCCTTAACTTTAGCAGGATCCACTGAAATTCCTCCATTAGAAATGATATGACCAAGAAATGGCACCTCGCCAATCCAAAACTCGCACTTGCTGAACTTGGCATATAGCTGGTTATCTCGTAGCTTCTGCAGCACCATCCTCAGATGTTCCTCGTGATCACTATCACTCTTGGAATAGATAAGAATATCGTCGATGAATACCACGACGAATCTGTCCAAATACTCCATAAACACCTTATTCATCAAGTTCATAAAATGAACTGGTGCATTGGTTAATCCAAATGACATAACTGTGAACTCATATAATCCATATCTAGTCGAGAAAGCCGTCTTGGGAATATCCGATGGTCTAATCCTCATCTGATGGTAACCGGATCGGAGATCAATCTTCGAGAATACTCTAGCACCTCTCATCTGGTCAAATAAATCCTCAATGCGGGGCAACGGATACTTGTTCTTCACCGTAACATCATTAAGAGATCTATAATCCACACACATCCGCTGCGATCCATCCTTCTTCTGTACAAACAGAACCGGTGCTCCCCAAGGTGAGGAACTCGGACGAATGTACCCAGCCTCTTGTAACTCAGTTAACTGCTTCTTAAGTTCCTTCAACTCCCCTACAGACATCCTATATGGCCGTTTAGAAATAGGGGCGGTTCCAGGTAAGAGATCAATAACAAACTCAACTTCTCTATCAGGTGGCATTCCTGGTAACTCCTCTGGAAAGACATCCGGAAAATCTCTAACCACCCGGATGTTATCATCCACAAACTTCTCATCTATTAAGAATGCCGCTAGTCTGATGGTGGTAGTTACTGCAACTTCAACTTCAAAACTTTGTCCTTTAGAACTGGTGAGTTCTACGGTTCCTTTAGCACAGTGTATAAACTGCCTTTACCTTTCTTAACCATGACATACCAAGGATCACGTCTATAGTGCTCTCTTCTAACACTATAGGGGTAGCCCATCTAGGTTAGAAATACAGGGTAAGAAAGGAAGAATTGCAGACAAGGCGAGTAATTACGAGAAATGTTACTGCGGTTGATTTATTAGCTAAGTAGATTAGTGTGTTATCCACTAAAGCTAATACCTTATGATGGTACATGCTAAGATGCCCAACTATAATGTTGCAATCAATCAAAGAAGCAAATCAAGCATTTATCATCAGAACAATCAACCAACATTTTTAAATAGAGAAATTAGTTTTAATTTTGTCTTAGGTTCCCTATCTCTTAGAAAGATCATAGTCTTAGGATTCCAAGGTGTGAAATCCATCTTGTCTTAGAGTAGAAAAGATAAGAATGATCAGAGTAGAATAGCAAAAAGGTGAGACAAGATCAAGATGAGATGAGTATAAAAGGAGTCAGAGTAAGGTAAGTAGGAGAGGGTTTGTCCATTTCTACCTAGGTCTCGTCCTACAGTCAACATTCCTCTGATACCACTTCTGTCACACCCGGCTTTAAGGAACAAAGCCAGGTGCATCTCATACATGCGCCAAGAAGACAACACATATAATAACAGAGTGTATAGAGATAAATGTCATAAATCATCAGAGTATTTATCACATAGCGGAAGACTTATTACAAAATAAAGTAATAAAGATAAAACGAACTAAGGATCGTCGGCGCCAATGTCGACTGAGAAACGCCACCTAGATCAGATCGAACTCCTCAGTGCTAGGCGGCTCCTCCTGAACCACCTGATCTTCTCCTGTGGGGGGGTGTGAGACAGCAAGGGTGAGCTCACACATGATCATAGCTCAACAAGTTGTGGGGAACCAGTGGACACAAACTCACAAAGGTGTGAGTTCATGTGATGTGTAAGGCTAATCAATGATAGGGGTTAAAGCTGAGCATTGCTTTTAAGTAGTTGGTCAAAATTTTATTAGCAGTTACTAAGTGTAAGTAAATACCAAACCATAAGTAAAGTAATAGAACAAAATTAATAACAAACCCATGCATATGCGAATGACAAATTGAATTTAAGTTCCATAATTTAAACATCAGAGAGTCCTGAGCTGCTCATGACCGTGAGCTCGGCTAGTATACCAGTTTTACACTCTGCAGAGGTTGTACCCTTTACCCACAAGTCATGTTACCCATCTGCCAAGGGGTCGCGAATCCCATACACCTCTACCTAGGAAGCGCGGCAGGGCAACACTACGAGGCCTTTACAAAGTTCCACTAGCTTCCGAAAACCCGCTACAGTTTATAGGAAGTTCCAATGCAGGGTTCCTGGCTGACCGCCATCGCAGCAAAATCAACCAGGGACCTCCCTACACTGACCACTCCCCTACTGCCCTTGCCCCTTTCGGGTAAGGTAGTCTTCCACTAGCTTTCCTAATTAGTCAGCCAAGGGGTCCCATTCCTCCCTTGTGGTGGCACGTGGTTCTCAAGTTAAGCTCTATGTTCCAATTAACATTAATGATATCAACATGAACATAAACAGAATAACAACAAGAATTGGAACATAGAGGTAATAAATGATTATCCCAAAACCATATAAAGCAATAGCAAACTACCCAAGTGATTCAGGGGTAAACAAGGTAATGAGATAAACAATCTAGGGTGACCTATTGGGTCCCATCAAAATTAACCTATGCATGGATAAGTGGTATTTAAGAACATTATTGGGTAAAAAGTGATCAAGGGCACAACTTGCCTTCAATGAGCTCCTGCTCAGCTACTTCAACCTGCTGCTCACCAGGATCCTCAGCAACGGGCTCTTCTACTCGCCACAATACAAACAAGCACAGGATATAGGGAAAATTAACATTACACCAAGCATGTAAACAAAATACACAGAGATATTCTACATATTAAAATAAAAACCTAGGAACTGGAATCATAATTTTCTGAGTTATAGATTTCAAGTTATGCATTTTCAAAGGTTTTATGTGCTTTAAATAGGATTAAGTGATAAATAAATTTCTTACTATTTTCATGATAAAACAGAGGCACTAAGTGCTAGAGAATAAAATTACAAAATTTTAGGAACTGGAATGGATTAATTTGGAGTTAGTATGAATTTTCTATGAATTTATAAAGTTCTAGTAATTATTTTCCTATTAAAAATCCATTTAATAATCATTTTCTCTGGTTTTATAAGGTCCTGGACTGGGCCTCAAAATCTGAGAACAGCAGGGGGCTCTGGGTAAAATCTTCTAAGACTCAGGCTGCCCTGCATAGCGGACCGCGGGTTGATTTCGGAAAAGTGGAAGGTCTCTGGTGCAAAAATACCAGGCCGAAAGGGTATCTATTAATCTGAGCCGTTTGTTCCCAACCCAGCGGTCCAGATTAGCTTGCGCAAAAACTAAAAAGGTATGCTACGTCGTCTATTGGATCTAGATCTGATGGCCATAAATCCTTCCTACCCAAAACTGCTTAGGAATGGTTCGATCGCCAACAAACGGTGACGATCGGATTCAAGCGAAACGTTATTTGACGACCTAATCCTGGGCGTTTGTCTAGCATCCAACGATTACCGCTCATCTTCAACCCCACGACACTGGGTCGGGCCGACCGCACCGATCCGACGGCGCGCGCGCGTCTTCAACCTCGCGCCCAAGACTGCGTGCCAACCCAGCGGCAGACCACATGCCGAGCGGCACCATGGACAGAGCCGAGCTCGCCGGACTAGCGGTCCCGCCCCAATGGTCACTCTCTCTTCTCTACTCCCGATCCTTGCCGCGGCCGAGCCAGGTAACCACCCAGATGCACCGAGGAGGAATCCATCCGGGACCTCCATCGCCTGGTACAGCATTGGCAAATGCCGCTCGATAGAATCCATAGGCACAAGCTAGCGTATAGAGTACGTTGTAAATGCACAAGGTTTTTTTTCTCTAACCTCGACGAACGCGGCGAAGAGGGAGAAGTCACCGACGCGAGCCGATGGAGCAAGCTTCTGCTGGCGCGTTGCTGCAGGACGACACGTAGGTGCCACGCGAGGTCTGACTTGCTAGTCTCTGGAACCCTAGGAACGGCGGCGCGGTACACATAAAGGTCTATCCAACTGCTAGGGGCGAGAGGGGAGGAAGGTCATAGTGCTTTGGTTTTATATTTGGAGAGGAAAGGGTTCGCCTCAACAGAAATCCCAGAGATCCTCGGCACGATCAGCTATCCGCACGGACGGGTTTGTGGAGCGGAATAGCCTGACAAGGTGGGTCCCACCACCAGCGACTCGGTACAGAGCGGAGTGCGACGAGCGCACAGAAGCGCGGCCTCCACCGATCACTGGATCCTAGGTGAGCGACGCGTGGGAGGCTGACGCCCTGGGGCCACTTGCCAGAGCAGAGGGAATGCGAACGCTCAAGTGCGACTGACAGAGGAGGCCCACATGTCGGCGCAAACAGCAGGAGTTGGGTCACGCGGGGCAAGCTTCTCCTAGTGGGCCGATTTGGGGGAGTCTGGCCCAGGTAGGTTTTATTTTTTTTTCTTTTATTTCTCTTTTTCCTATTTGATTCCTTTTCCTTTCATTTGAATTTCTAATTTGAATTTGAGTCTTGTTAAGAAATTCACCTTTGAGTCAAATATATAAACTTAGTCTGTGTAGGAATAATATATATTTTTATACTTATTATTTTTATTCCACATAATATTCGTTTGCTTCTCTTTTTCTAAATTTTAGAATCTCTTCTAGGTTTTGAATTCCACTTTGGACTCTTTACTATATTCCTGGTCACAAAATGCACACACAAAAACAATATCCAGCATGATGCATAAAGATCAAACTCACATAAAGAGAAATTGTTTTCTCTATTGGTATAATTTCCTAGCAATTTACAAATGGGTGTTACAAATCATTACCGGACACAGCTGCTTTGCCGAGTGCTTTATTCACCCAGCAAAGCCTGGAAAACACTCGATGAACTCTTTGCTGAGTGTGACTCTCGGCAAAGAAGTCTCGTCAAACTGTACATCGGCAACGACTTCTTTACTGAGAACTTTTTGTCGGGCACTCGATAAAGGCTTTATCGAGTGCCACCTGGTACTCGACAAAGAAAAGTTGCCGTCACGGTACCAAGTGATGGTGATAGAGCCTTTACAGAGTTTCCTCCCTGACACTCGGCAAAGGCTCCCTCTTTGCCGAGTGTCTGCTAGACTAGCGCTCGGCAAAGGGAGCACCAGTGGACCCCTTTGCTAGGTTCTTTGACGAGTGCTCTAGGAGGCACTCGACAAATGTTGCTTCTTTGCCGAGTGTCGCAGCCACAGCACTCGGCAAAGAATATTTACCGGTTCCCAACTGTGCCTTATTTGCCGAGTGCTATGGTCATGGAACTTGGCAAAGTGACCAAAATACCCCATTTTATTTGTTTTTATTATTCCATCCAAACAAACAAAAGATATATCACAGAATCATCACATATATCATAGAATCGTCACATACATCATACACACCACACATCTCACAAAGACCAGAAATTTCACAAATATCACCACATCAAACAAGTTTAGACACAAACGTAAGTCTCCAACACTCACAAATATAAGTCTTAAATATCTCTCAAAGTATTACCAACATCAACAAGTTCAGACCATGTTATCTCACAAAGTATTAACAACACCAACAAACATAAGATCATGTGCACAAAGTATCTCAGCGAGGTGGGCGACTGGACTTGTTCAGCGATGGACTGGGCGATCCATGAGGGTTGTTTGATGTCGTCGATTGTCCCTGCATAGAGAAGGGTTGCATGTGTGAGACCAGATGAAAATATATCATGCAAGATTAGAATTTTGATACTCACAGGAGTATGGAATTGAGCAGGGTCAGCTGTAGAGAACAACAGAGGTGGTAGAGCAAAACCCTGTGCAGCGCCAAGGCTCTGCATGTACTGAAACATCTCCGTCATCCTCTGCTGATCCTATTTTAGTTATTAACTTACTAAGTGTGTAATGTTACTTCAGATGTGACAAATGCAAAGGCATTTTTTGGGAGGGGTTCAGTTGAGAACATTAGATTCATTTATACTTTGTCCCTTACTAAGTAGAGATTCATTCACTGACGAACTATGTTTTGTACGTATTAATGTTTTTCATTCCAAATGCTATTAATCGAATAAGAACTATATTAATTATATGGGTACTCATATAGTCTTATCATTTCTAATTCCTTTTGAACATGGTTTATTTAGAATCCAACCTACTTCATTTACCAAAAAGGGGGTACCGTTTGCATGTCAATTTCTAACTATTTTATTCCTGTTTTAATTGTTACCTTACTGAGTGCATAATGTTGCTTTAGATGTCACAAACATAGAGGCTTTTTTTGGAAGGGGGAGGTTTAGTTGAGAACATGGATCCAAATTAATTATGAACACCATTTCACAACCATTCATCTTTTGCCCCTTCTTTACCAAATAGAGATTCACTCACTGGGAGACCATGTTTTCATACATATTAATTTTCCCGTTCCAAATATTATTAACCGATTAGGAACTATGTTAATTATATGTGTACTCCTACCTATTTTTTGTTTCTCTTTATGTCGACAGTTTCCATGCAGCTCAAAGATCAGATATTTGGCAAAGCAATCGTTCAATAATTGAATGGTTATTTATTTGCGGCTCGTGCAATAATTGAATAAAAAATGATACGATGTTCTATGCTGAAGGCAACAAAACAAAGATCCCTCTGAACTACAACAACAAAACAAAAAGAAACAAACTTTATTGGATACACTTTATAGAAGATCCAGAAGCTTGAACCCAATCAATGGGACGAATATTAGCAAATTGAAAAAGGGAGATACCTAACCATAATTATCTTTAAGTTCAACGAACTCTTTCTTTGGCAGATTTAAGTAAAAATTCCATTCTACACAAAGCCATATGGGAAAATTCGAATTCAATTCTGCAAAATTTCATTCTAATACTAAAACCAATCTGGCATAAAACAGGGCATGCAATTAAAAAATGTTTGAAATGAAGCAAACTGCATATTCACCAATACATCATCGTGATTGCTAACCTATAGCTGGAGCTCAGTTTGAAGGAGAACTATTCAAAACTATGCTTTATATTGATGGAGGTTTGGATGTTGAGATATTCCTGCCCTTCTCCAAGTTCATTATTTACCAAACAAAAACGAAAGAAAAGTTAGATAATAGTTTACTGAATCGGACAGCAACACCTGAAAACAAACATATGTCAACTACCTCCTAGTGCCAGGAGCCACCAGGTATGTACTGCTTTTATGCTTCCCCCAGTTTCCCACATGTCCACTCATCCTCCTTAACCATTCTGAAATATGACCATGTTTGTAGGAGGATGTACCAGCTAGAGGAGATTACTATGACAAGTCCCGCAACTAACTCAAGACGCCAAATTTCAAAGTAACTGTACGAAGCCATTACTTAAGCTAATATGACACGGGGCATTTTGCCTAGTCAACAATATCACACTAAATATTATTTATTTGGAAAGATGCAGAGTGAGAAACTTACATGACACATATGTAGGATCAACAATTGGTCATCCATTTATAGATGCTAGGTGTGACACATGCAGTAGAAAATCAACATTTTTATTGTATGAAACTCAGGCTTTGATATAGATGGCAACAACTAAGCATTCTAGGTTCATAAAGAGTTTAGGATGCTGCAAAGGTATCAGCAAAGCACAAACCAATATGTGTGTAGTATACCTTAAACCAAAGCCATATATTGATTCCACTATCAAAGTTGTCTCAACAACTTCAAGTTGTTCTAGAGAACATTACCATATTTACCGTGCGAAGCAGAAGCCCTCAAGCAAGCAGCAAGCCTAATGCGAGAGCGCAAAGCTAAAGAACAACACTCCTCGGAGCACCTAAAATTCCATCCTCAATAAGGGAACATTAAATACCACATTCCACCCTAATCAATTGGCCTTACAGTTTCAACATGAAATTATGCTTGGGAGATCAAATTCTTACACAAAGTGCTTCATCAAAAGCGGAAAAGGTATAGAAACTCAAAGTCTAATGATATGCCCTGCCATACGTATCAGCTAGTAACTCACATTAACACCCTGACATTTTAATAACAGACTATAAAGAGATGTTTTAAGGTGCAGTCACTTTCAGGTTTCAGTAAAAAAAGAAGTAAATTGGATTCAACGTTGTCATTCACTTTCTGTTAAAAGAAGGAATATATCCTCTCGTACCAGGAACCGACAGCATAACCAGGCCACACTAATACATAATTTAGAGATCCGAAATTACATGTTTAGAATGGTTAGAGGCAAAAGACAAAAAAAGATGCATTTGCTTATATATACATCAACACATGCATTCATGTAGCAAAATACAAATTTGGGCTAGAGCGATGCTTTCAAATTGACAAGGGTGGCGTCACCTCCACTTCTGCAATAGAGTCTGTCATCTACTTCAGATTTAGCATAACAAAATTTGATTTTGCAGAAAGATATTGCATAGACCGATGCAAGAGGTCTTTAGATTAAACAGATTCAATTACTTGAACAAAAAAGTTAAATGTGTTAGATCAAGATTGGAGAACCAAAGTATTTCCTTCTTAAATAAATCATGTAGTAGTTTCTTCTTGTCGCGATTTTTTCTGTAGCAATCTCAGCCTTAGGGCATGTTTGGTGTGGCGCCTAAGCCGCCACACCGTGCCTAACCCGCGGTGGCCAAATCGGCCGCCACACCTGTGGCTTGAAAAGTGTGGCGCGGTGTGGCGGCTTAGGCGCCACACCAAACATGTCCTTAATCTGAAAGACTAAAACCAAAGCACATGCATGCGTGTTCTATCAACACCATAAATAAATCCAATCTCAGAGCCAGCAAAACCCAAACCCTATACACATCAGCAGCCTTGACTAGGCTCAGATCGGAACGAGCAGAGACTCACCACGTGTCTGCATAAGAAGTGCCTGGGCGACTGGGTCTGTCCCCTTTTGTCGAGCGTGACGGCGGCGGCTGCCTCGAACTCGTCTAAGCCAAAGTTGGCCCGTCTCCCTGTCCCGCATCACGATGATCGAGGCACCTCGCTGAAGCGAGCAAAGTGGGCCCGCAGCTCTGCCTCCAACCAATGAATAGCCTACGGCTCTCGGCAGCCTCCTCCATCGCCGGTACACAACCAGAGAGAGAGAGCTATGGTTCTGCAGGAGGGGAGGTGTAAGGAAAATGGACCCCAGGCTATTTGGCTCAATAGATTTTGATGTTTGATGATCAACACAACCTGTTGACTAATGTGGTTGCTAGTGTTTATGTTTGTAGTTCACATGATGCTAAAGTTACTTGGACTAAGGCATTAAGGAAAGCAACACCTCAAAAGAAGACATTATGAAGATCACAAGTGAAGATCAACAAGTATCAAGCAAAGTCCAAGAAACAAAGACAAGTGTTGCCACTAGCAGACTATCCGATCGAGGACAGCGGACTGTCCAGTAGCACACTGGACTATCTAGTGCCACACGTTGGACTGTCCGATGCACCAGGAAACACTAGCCCAATGGCTAGTTCCAGGTGGCACTGGTGGAGAGAAGCCACCGGACTGTCCGGTGTGATGTCCGGACTGTCCGGTGTAAAAGCTTGCATCGCCAACGGTCACCTGCGGTGTTAGATCCAACGGCTAGGTGCATCAGACTGTCTGGTGTGCCGCAGAGAGCAGCAGCTTTTCTCCAACGGCTAGAATTGTGTTAGGGTATATAAATACCACCCCAACCAGCCATTTCAAGGTGTGAGAGCCCAAGCAACATACCAAGGCATAGTATAGACATTTCCAAGTGCTCATACACCCAAGTGTTTAATAGAATCACACCGTGATTAGCATAGATGCTTTGCAAAGTGCTTAGGTTAGTTAGACTGCATTAGCACTTGCTCTAGGTGAATCCTAGTTAGTTGAGTTTAGAAAAACCACACAACCCCTCGGCTCTTGCGCGAGCCGTTGTAATTGTACCGAGTGCGATGAGAGTCTTATGATACCGTGACAACCGCGTTTGTGTCACGAACACCATCATGTATCGGAGGGAATGAGGCCCACGACGTTTTGGCCGAAAGCTCGTTAGTAGAGATGGCGGGGAGCGTCCGAGAGGAGCTGGAAGCGGAGCACCACTTGCGCGTGGAGAAGGCTCGTGGCTCTCTACAGAATTACTCGACTGGGGTGCTTGGCCCTTGCGTGGGCTTCCCTTTGCGTAGGGTCACCAACGAGGATTAGTCGGGACATTGTGTGGTTCAGGATACCTCGGTAAAAATACCGGCGTTATCCACGAGAGTTTGCATCTCTACCTTGCTCTTTAGTTTTCACATTTATATTAAGCATTTAAGTTTCAATCTTGTCTTTATACTTAGATTGTTTAGGATTGAAACTTAGACATTGCGGTAGAGATAGCAACACTTAGACAAAACCTAGTTTGCACATTCTAGTTTGATTATTTGCATAGGTTTTGCTATAGGGATTTAATTGTGTCCTAATTTAGAGAAAGTTTTAGAAGTCATAATTCACCCCCCTCTTAGGCGTCACATGTTTCCTTTAGGAGGGATGGGTGGGTTGCGGGCGTGTGCGGGTGCTGGCTTCAACCTGACGAGGACGTGCATGTGGGTTATGCCCAACGACGTGGGGAGGTCCGGAGCTGCAGCTGTAGCAGGTCGTCATGGCGGTCGTCGATGCTGGCGACCTGGGTGTTGCTGAGCACATGGTCGGAGGTGAGGGGTTGCGGTGGTCGGAGGTGGTTCCCCATGGCGAGGCGGGCTAGTGGAGCGAAACACGGAGAGGCCGTGAAACGTGTCGCCAAGCGCGCTCACCATCTCATGGAGAGGCCGCGAAACGCAGGGAGGGGCAATGAGGTGGAGCCGAATGGGGAGAGGGAGATAGGGGTGAACGAGGAGATAGAGGTGAACGACTCACGGCGGTGGCGCTCGGGAGGCCGAGAGGGACGTCATGGGAGAGAGAAGTTCGAGAGGAGAGGGGTGTGGACCTGTGCGGTGGCTGTGTCTAGAAGTTTCGCGTCCGCGTGCATGACTCACGAAGGACGGGCGTCGTGTGATGGATGGTGTGTAGCCCATCGAACACGGAGAGGCACCTAAAACCGAGCGTCTTTTAAGACTTTAGATTCATCCACACCATACTACATATATAGTCATATATCTCACGACAATATTGTTTGATACAGCTAACGTACACAGGTACTCGCAACACCTTATTTTCTCTCTATATAGAAGCACATATAGCAACAACCACTCCACTCCATGGTCAGGCGATGACAACGTGCCTTACGTTAGCTGTCCGGCACCCATCGTCCGTAGGTCAGATTATGAGATGAGACGCATCACGCATGCATGCGCGCGAGCGCCTAGAGGAAGCCTTTGTCAGCGACGGAGTCGATCTTGACGTGGTAGCCGAGTTGGAGGGCAGTCTGGTGGTGGTACTCCTGCTGGCCCTGGGGCTGCTCCGCGTACTGCGACGAGGAGGCAGCAGAGGCGGCGGCCACCACATGCTGATGCTGCTGGTACTGGTAGTAGCCACTCGCGTCGAACGACGCCGGCAGCGCTTTCAGCTCCGTCGTAGCCCCGCGGACCGCCGCCGGCACCATCATCGTCTGGTCTTCTGCCGCCTCCTGCTCCAGAGCTCGCTCGGCCTCCGCAACCTGTTGTTGCAAATTACAGTACAGTACAGTACAGTACAGTGCATATTCGATCAAGAGAACCTGTATGTGTAGCAGCAAAAGGCCATCAGCCATACGTACCTTGGCCCGCAGGAACATGTTTTCATTGTGCAGATCTGCTTCCTGCATGCATATGCAGATGTAGATGAGATATATATAAGAGCAATTCAAATAATACTAGTCTTGTCTAGTCCTGTCAAGCAAAATGCACCTAAAAACTTAGATATCTATATATTCATCTCAATCTATATGAATTAAAACAGTTTGGTGTGTAGAATTTAAACTAAATTCTACACCAAATCACTTCAATATATATATATATATATATATATATATATATATATAGATTGAGTGAATATATGTATGGGTATCTAAACAAGGCCTTCATATGTGTCATATAATATACTACAGGGAGGAATGATGCCTTACCCTTTTCTGCATATATTCGATCTCCGCGAGCAGCAGCTCATGCTGACAAAAACTCAAAGGTGCAAAACGTTGAGTATTATCAGGATCAGAGCGAGGTATATGATAATGGCCTTTAATTTTATGCCCAAAGCAAATTCACACGACGTTTCAACTATTTGTGTGTGTATACATCAAATAATCAGCTGACTATATATTACTGTAGTGGTTTGTATGGATATACCTTTTTGGACCGGATCCTCCCAATGCCTCTTTCAAGCCTGCTTTCAAGGCCCTTGAGCTCCTTTGCAGTCATATTGCCAGTAGATTCACCCATCAGGTGCCTGACAAGTAGGAGTAGAATTTACCAAAGGAACAGTCACTTCCGGGTTTTTTTTGGCCAAAATTAAGTCACTTCCGTATAAATGTTGTAGTGTCTATCCTATATATATGGAGACGGATAAAATTAAAACAGTTACAGGAACTAGTTATGAATTATGCGCCTTACCTGTTTGAATTCTGCAAGGTTTGTATCTGCTGGCGCAGTTTTGCCGCTTCTTGCTGAAAGTATTGCTAAAAAATTCCAATGTGATGTGGGATCATCCGTTAAAAAGATTGGAAGCAATAGCAAGTTTTAACACTATATATAAGTAGTGTGTGTATTATACTAACATTTGTTAGTCGTTTCACACGCACGCGTGCACACATATATAAGCAGGTGTTTATTATACTTCCTCTGTTCCAAAATATTAGTCGTTTTAGTTCTTGATTTTTATGTCTATATTTAAATTGATGATAATAAATCTAGACAAATATATAAAACAAATACATTAATTATTGTATGAATCAACTAAAAAGATAAAACGAATTTTATTTTGGGACGGAGGGAGTAATTAAAAGCAGTTAACATTTGTTGATACAGATGTTATTAAGCCCATCGATAAGGTATGTGACCATAAATAGCGTTTTCCGATAAATTAAAATAGAGAAAATCATGGACTACAGCACAGTGCTTACAAGAGAGTTGACATCTGTCACTGGAGCTGTTCCTGAAGTGCTCGCAGAGGCTTTCTTGTACCTCTCAATCGTCGACCTTACGCTGATACAATAATATGTTGATTAGTCGTCAAATGAAATCAAGCTAGCTCTTGCTTATGCATGAAAACAAAAGCGTACGCAAGAATTCTCAGTGTGTACAGTGATTATGTGTTGTGAAATGAAACACACATGTTTATCAGTATGTTATATATCTCGCTGAAATATACTTTAAAAAGATGTGCCGGGGTGAGGAAACATTACTACTACGTGCTTCTTCCAATCTTCCGTTTTTTTAATTGTCACGGTTTAGTTTAAAAATAAACTAGCAAATGGTAAATATTCGAAAACAGAGGTAATACTACCTACTACTACGAAGCACTACTCAACAGGGGCGGAGCATGGCCCAATAACTTTGTAAATTTCTAGTTTTCTAGTGGAAGAAAAATTGTTAATAAATATAATTCTATAGTTTGGATTCAGCCAGTAATGATGATGACCCCGATAAAATATTTGTTAACGTTGTCTTTTAGTTATTACGACACACGTTGCACACAAAAGAAGCAAACAAAGACCACCAAAAGAAATGCACATCATCATTTGAGAGGACACGGTGAGTTCACCACACGCAGAGAGGGTTCCCAGTTGCAAAAACACAAACAATCAAAGGCGTCCTTTAACTCCTTAGCACTGCCAAGGAAGGAGGGCAGGGAGAACCTACAGTTTCCATCTCCATGCAACGACGTATACTACTCTACACAGAGGGATTTCGTCTGTACAGTGTGCGCATGAAATGAAAGAACCCTTTTCAGGGAGATGAGGGCCATGGCCATGCATGCCGCATGCATGTGATGGGTTCATCAGTGCATGCATGGCACACAGAATGATAAAGTTCCCAGGGACTAGGACTTGCAACTGTGCGTGGAACTGGGCGATCGACCAAAGTCCCAAACTATCACACAAGTAGTATGCTTCTTTAATATCCAACTGCACAAACGCAGCAGGGTACCAAAATGTCTTCGAGTAGGCCATGTTCGGATCAGCTAAAATAAGCTGCTAATTGCTAAGGAAACCTCTATATATAACTATTGCAGCTTATAAAAAAAGTTTCACTGATCCAAGTGGAACCTATGTATCTCCACAGATGAAAATTCAAAATGATCAGTCACAGGGTTTAGAGCAAGTTTAATAATAAAGCCAACAACTGACTACAAGAATCCTTACAGTTTGCTATTTAGCACATTTATATAATGGTCAGGTCTTCAGTATTAATGCAGGACGTCATTTGTCTCAGTCACAAAGTTTTTTGGTTTTTGTGTCGAAGCCACCAGTCGTAAGTTTAAAGTTTACTTGTCCTCTCTCCACTTCTCTATCATCCACTTATTATGCATTTAGCCGGCCTATAGCTGTTCATTATACTTGCTCTTACTAATAAGTCATTAGTGTGCTTATCATTGTGAGCGAAATTATGGAAAGAAAGTTATCTATACAAGTGTGCTAAAATAAATGGCCTTGATTATCACTGTAATTTTCAAAATTTAACACATCATTAATTCATTCTTTTGTGGTGCCTATAGGGATCTAGTGAAACTAAAACTGATGAGCGGAGAGTTTATGAAAAGAATACCTTTTTAGTTAGTTGGCAGTTATCACATAAGCTATAGTTTAATTTACTAGCTAGTTTAACTATAACTATTAGATCAATGCATGCAAACACATATAATAAGTTGTACCAAAAAATGGGTGCATGATTTGCATATACAGCATGCATACATAATCTTAAAATGAAACGATCATAAATAGCCAAAACTCAGTCACCTGTTGCTGGAATATTCATATAGGCGGCCTCGGGTAGAGAAGATGACCAAAGCGATCTCAGCGTCGCAGAGGATGGAGAGCTCGTAGGCCTTCTTCAGCAGCCCATTCCTGCGCTTGCAGAAGGTCACCTGGCGGCTGGTGGTGTTCTCGATCCTCTTGATCTCAATCTTTCCCCTCCCCATCCTCACGCAGTACTGTTACAGTCTCACAGAAATTATTGCTTTCATAGATGTCAAATAGTTATCATAAGAACAAGAGGGTTTTATCAGTAGTATATTCCGTTGTACTATATATGCTTTGAATCTGAAAATCAACTTCATATCACACAGAAAAAACGATTGGTTTAGTTTGATGTTCTTGCGAAACTAAGCACTTAAGCAGGAGCTCAACTTTACTGTATGGTAACTAGATATATGTATGTGTAGGAACAAATATAAACCTAAAAACACAAACATATTTCCCATCCCATGCCAGGACGCCACTTCAGTTTTGTGCTTAGTTAGAAAGGGAAATCTTGTGCAGAGGAAAAACACAAAGCTAATCTGCAGTTCATGGCTCAAAGGTTCACACAGATATAGGCTGCTGCTTCATTCAGTACGTCTTCAGATCAAATAGATCTTAAGAACATGCTGTTTTTAAGAGAGAGGGGAAAAAAACTTGTAAAGTCAGCACAGATCTGAAAGATCTAGCTAGCTAGCAGAGAGAGCTATATATATATATATCTCAAGAAGTGCAATAACATCCAGCAAAAGATATGTAGACTCATGGAGTCAAAATTAAGCAGGAGCTAGCACGTAATTCAAGAAGAGAAGCAAGAAAAGTTGTCGAGTATATACAAATAGCCGGATCTATATATGGAGAGGCAAAGATATATAGCAAGCGCCAAACCCAACAAATTTACACGCGAAAGATCTAGCTACGACTACGCATCAGATCAGGGAGCAAGCGGCGCCCCGCAGGTGCCGCTGCTGCAGATCGTTTCCCCGTTGCAAGTTTGCAACTAGTCGCAGTTCTAAGTGCAGCTCCCCATTTGCGGCAAAACTGAAACTACACCCCCAAAGAAATAGCAAGCAGGAAAGAAACGGGAAAATGGCCAGGAAAAGGAACGAGGGCAGATCCATGCATGCATAGATTCACACGAACACAGAGCATCGCATGTTCTTACCGATGGATCGATCGATGGAAGAGTAGATGAAAGAGAGATGGAGCTAGGTTGGGGAGAGACAAGCACGATGATGTGATCAGGGCTTGCCGTGAGGGTGATGAACGGGCCGGGGTGAGGAAAAAGATAGGGCAACTGCATGGAGAAGCCTCGGGTGCAGCGTGGTTTCCTTTTAAAGAAGGGGAGGAGAAGCTAGTGGTTGTGTGCTGCTCCTCACTCATGGGTCATGGCGTGCACATAAGCACATTGCTCGCCGCACTAACAACCACTTTTTACGAAAGCGTTGAATTGTAGGGCACATGTACTGTAGGATTTAGAACCATAATAGCGTCAAGTGTGCATCAATCACAAATCAAACACTAAGTATACATGGAAAAAACCGAGAGAGTAATAAGTACGAGGACATATCCTGTGCAATCACTCATTTTGGTGCAAGCGTGCAATCAAACTATCCAGAGCATCCAATCTAGATCCAACGGTTTCATATGGAAGGGGTTAAAAGTAAAATAGGTACTATGTTTTAGGTGGAAGGGGTTAAATATAAAATAACAGTCATCATTAGATCTAGATCGGATGCACCAGATCGCTTGATTGCATGCTTGCACCAGGATAAGTGATTGCATAGGATATTTTCCCAATAAGTACGATGATCTAAATTCTAACATGAGTCTTACGGAGACGACGTTTGAAGGGCCCACGGTTCAGGTTATATTAATTAGTGGATTTGTTTCTATAATGAAATGTTGTCCGACCGTTCTATATATACATCTTGTAAGTCTGCACGTGAAAATAGACAATCCATTATATTCCTTGTATTATGTAAACTCTCCTTATATAGTGAAGATTGACGGTTGGCACCCGTGGTTTTGTTCGCAACGATTTTCCAATTAAATTATATGTCTCATGTTTGATTTATATTTACATTATTTGCTAACAAGTGGAATTAGGGCCATACACAAGATTGAAAAAAATCTAATGTCTCAATCGATCTGCAAGTACATCACATCATCACGGTTGTTATTTTAGTAGATTATATTTTTCTTCAAGTTATTGTTGTTATTTCTTCATCATATTGATAGAGTGCGATCTTCAACCTCTGGATCGTGACACAATGTTCGCTCTATGGGAAGTCAAGATGAAGGCTATTCTTACACCGGCTAAAGTCGATGATGCTATTGATAAAAATCGGTAAAAAGATTCAATATTGGACCAATGAGGAGAAGATAATATATTGTAAGGCCTTGACTCAAATTCAACTGCATCTTTCAAATAATATTTTGCAAGATTGCTAAAGAAAACTGCATTTGCTTTATGGCTTAAACTATAGTCGATTTACATTTCTAAGGATTTGACAAGCAAGATGCATATGAAGATAAAGTTAAACGCACACAAGTTGCAAGAGGGTAGTTATGTGCTTAACCATCTTTTGGTCTTCAAGGAGATCATTTCAGATTTGTAGCCTATGGAGGTAGATTATAATGATAAGGATTTGAGTCTTGTTATTTTGTGATCTTTGTCTAGTTCTTTTGCAAACTTTAGACATACATTATTATATAGTCATGATACTATAATGTTGGATGAGGTTTTTGAGGCTTCGCACAAAAAAAGATAAAACAGATGGTATCTTTTAAAGGTTGTACTTTCAGTGAAGAAATGTTGTTTGTTTATGGAATGACAAAATAAATCAAACATTAGCAATAGATGCAAAAATTCTAACGGTTACAAAGATCATTCAAAATCTTGAAGCAATGAAGATAAATTCTACAAGTATTGCAAAAAAGACAATTATTTTATAATTAAGTGTTATAAATCAAAGAACAAATAGAAGAGAGCTAACATATATAGAATGAAAGGTAAAAATAATGATGGATGTAATGCATCTATTGTTGTTTCTTAGGCCAATAATTCTAATGGTGAGATACTTATTGTTTTTACTGGATGTGCAAATAGTGGTGATGAATGAATTCTTGATTCCTCTGGTTCATTTTATATATGCATTAATAGAGATTGGTCTGTCACCAATTATTCTCTAAGGTGGAGGTTCTGTTAGATTGGTTAATGATACTCCACATGATATTGTTGGAATTGGATCTGTTCAAATTAAGATGTGCATGGTGGCATTATTAGAACTTTGACTAATGTGAAGCATATTTCAAGCTTGAGCAAAAAACTTATTGCTCTAAGTACTCTTGATGGTAAAGGGTACAAGTCCTTCAGTGGAGATAGAATTTTATAGGGTTAATGGATTCTCTTATTGTTATAAAAGGTAAATTAAATTCTCCAAAATTTGTATTGTCTTCCTCATACTACAATTACAAGTGATGCTACTATACTTTCTTCATCATCAAATTCTGATGCTAATAATCTTGGCATATACATCTTGGCCATATGAGTGAATAAGCATTCCATGAATCATGTGAAAGAGGTCTTTTGATGAAAATAACATCGTAAGCTGAAGTTTTGTGAGCATTAGGTGTTTGGCAAACACAAGAGTGTGTCATTTAATACCTCTCACCAAAAAAGTAAAGGTCCTCTTGATTGTATGCATTATGAGGACCATCTCGCAAGCCTCTATTGATGGTTCTCGTTATTTGTTGATAATTATTCTCATAATGTATTTTTATTTTTTGAAATATAAATCACAAGCATTTTTAGCATTTAAAGAGTGAAAGGTTATGATTAAAAATCAAACTAAAACAAAGGTTAAAAAGCTACAAACTGGAATGGGATGAAATTTTGTTCTAACCAGATTAAAGCATATTGCAAGTCTCAAGACATTGTTAGTGAAAGTCGCCTAGAGGGGGGGTGAATAGGGCGAATCTAAAATTTACAAACTTAATCACAACTATAAGCCGGGTTAGCGTTAGAAATAGAAGCAAGTCCGAGAGAGAGGGCGCAAAACAAATCGTGAGCGAATAAAGAGTGAGACACGATGATTTGTTTTACCGAGGTTCGGTTCTTGCAAACCTACTCCCCGTTGAGGTGGTCACAAAGACCGGGTCTCTTTCAACCCTTTCCCTCTCTCAGACGGTCCCTTGGACCGAGTGAGCTTCTCTTCTCAATCAATCGGGAACCAAACTTCCCCGCAAGGACCACCACACAATTGGTGTCTCTTGCCTCGATTACAATTGAGTTGTTCGCAAGAAAGAATGAAAGAAGGAAGCAATCCAAGCGCAAGAGCTCAAAAAACACAACAAATTTCTCTCACTAATCACTAAAGCTTTGAGTGGAATTGGAGAGGATTTGATCACTTTGGTGTGTCTAGAATTGAATGCTAGAGCTCTTGTAAGTAGTTGGAAGGTGGAAAACTTGGATGACTTGAATGAGGGGTGGTTGGGGGTATTTATAGCCCCAACCACCAAACTAGCCGTTTGGTGAAGGCTGCTGTCGCATGTCGCCGGTGCGCACCGGACTGCCCGGTGCGCCAGCCACGTCAGCAGACCGTTAGGGTTCGACCGTTGGAGCTCTGACTGGTGGGGTCGCCTGGCTGTACGGTGGTGCACCGGACAGGTACTGTAGACTGTCCTGTGTGCCACCCGCGCGTGCTCTGACCTCTGGCGCGAAGTAGCCGCTGCTCCGCTGTCATACCGGACAGTCCGGTGAATTATAGCGGAGCGGATTCCCGAAGCTGGCGAGTTCAGAGTCGCTCTTGCCTGGGGCACCGGACACTGTCCGGTGGTACACCGGACAGTCCGGTGAATTATAGTGGAGCGCCTCTGGAAATTTCCGAAGGTGAAGAGTTCAGCTTGGAGTCCCCTGGTGCGCCAGACCAGGGTGCCTTCGGTTGTCCCTTTGCTCTTTTGATTGAACCCTTTTCTTGGTCGGCTTATTGTGAACCTTTGGCACCTGTAGAACTTATAGACTAGAGCAAACTAGTTAGTCCAATTATTTGTGTTGGGCAATTCAACCACCAAAATCAATTTAGGAAATAGGTGTAAGCCTAATTCCCTTTCAATCTCCCCCTTTTTGGTGATTGATGCCAACACAAACCAAAGAAAATATAGAAGTGCATAATTGAACTAGTTTGCATAATTGTAAGTGCAAAGGTTACTTAGAATTGAGTCAATAACTTTTATCATAGGATATGCATGGATTGTTTCTTTTATTTTTAACATTTTGGACCACGCTTGCACCACTTGTTTTGTTTTTGCAAATTCTTTTGTAAAATCTTTTCAAAGACATTTTGCAACTAGTCAAAGGTAAATGAATAAGATTTTTGAGAAGCATTTATAAGATTTGAAAATTTTCTCCCCCTGTTTCAAATGCTTTTCCTTTGACTAAACAAAACTCCCCTTCAATAAAATTCTCCTCTTAGTGTTCAAGAGGGTTTTGAGATACCAATTTTTGAAGGTGCTACTTTCTCCCCCTTTTGAACACAATGAGATACCAATTTGAAAATCTTGAAAATCATAAGTTTTAAAATTAGGTGGTGGTGCGGTCCTTTTGCTTTGGGCTAATACTTTCTCCCCCTTTGGCATGAATTGCCAAAAACGGATACTTGAGTGAAATATAAGCCCTTTTAACTCCTTTCTCCCCCTTTGGCAAACAAATAATATGAGTGAAGATTATACCAAAGATGGAGAGTTGCTCGGAGCGACGGCGAAGGATGAGTTGTGGAGTGGAAGCCTTTGTATTCGCCGAAGACTCCAATTCCCTTTCAATATACCTATGACTTGGTTTGAAATACACTTGAAAACACATTAGTCATAGCATATAAAAGAGATATGATCAAAGGTATATTTATGAGCTATGTGTGCAAGACATCAAAATAAATTTCTAGAATCAAGAATATTTAGCTCATGCCTAAGTTTGGTAAAAGTTTGTTCATCTAGTGGCTTGGTAAAGATATCGGCTAATTGATCTTTAGTGTTAATATATGCAATCTCGATATCCCCCTTTTGTTGGTGATCCCTAAGAAAATGATACCGAATGGCTATGTGCTTAGTGCGGCTATGCTCAAGCTCAACGGGATTATCCGTCATGCGGATTGCACTCTCATTATCACATAGAAGAGGAACTTTGGTTAATTTGTAACCATAGTCCCTAAGGGTTTGCCTCATCCAAAGTAGTTGTGCGCAACAATGGCCTGCGGCAATATACTCGGCTTCGGCGGTTGAAAGAGCCACAGAATTTTGCTTCTTTGAAGCCCAAGACACCAAGGACCTTCCCAAGAACTGGCAAGTCCCCGATGTGCTCTTTCTATTAATCTTACACCCCGCCCAATCGGCATCGGAATAACCAATTAAATCAAATGTGGATCCCCGAGGGTAACAAAGCCCAAACTTAGGAGTATAAGACAAATATCTCAAGATTCGTTTTACGGCCGTAAGGTGAGATTCCTTAGGGTCGGCTTGGAATCTTGCACACATGCATACGGAAAGCATAATGTCCGGTCGAGATGCACATAAATAGAGTAAAGAACCTATCATCGACCGGTATACCTTTTGATCTACGGATTTACCTTCTGTGTCGAGGTCGAGATGCCCATTGGTTCCCATGGGTGTCTTGATGGGCTTGGCATCCTTTATTCCAAACTTGTTTAGAATGTCTTGAGTATACTTCGTTTGGCTAATGAAGGTGCCCTCTTGGAGTTGCTTTACTTGAAATCCCAAGAAATACTTCAACTCCCCCATCATTGACATCTCAAATTTCTGTGTCATGATCCTACTAAATTCTTCACATGTAGATTCGTTAGTAGACCCAAATATAATATCATCAACATAAATTTGGCATACGAACAAATCATTTGCAAGAGTCTTAGTAAATAAAGTAGGATCAGCCTTTCCGACTTTGAAGCCATTAGCAATAAGGAAATCTCTTAGGCATTCATACCATGCTCTTGGGGCTTGCTTGAGCCCATAAAGCGCCTTAGAGAGCCTATAGACATGGTTAGGGTACTCACTGTCTTCAAAGCCAGGAGATTGCTCAACATAGACCTCTTCCTTGATTGGTCCATTGAGGAAGGCACTCTTCACGTCCATTTGATAAAGCTTGAAGCCATGGTAAGTAGCATAGACTAATAATATACGAATTGACTCAAGCCTAGCTACGGGTGCATAGGTTTCACCAAATCCAAACCTTCGACTTGGGAGTATCCCTTGGCCACAAGTCGAGCTTTGTTCCTTGTCACCACACCATGCTCATCTTGCTTGTTGCGGAAGACCCATTTGGTTCCTACAACATTTTGATTAGGACGTGGAACTAAATGCCATATCTCGTTTCTAGTGAAATTGTTGAGCTCCTCTTGCATCGCCATCACCCAATTTGAATCTTGAAGTGCTTCCTCTACCCTGTGTGGCTCAATAGAGGAAACAAAAGAGTAATGCTCACAAAAATGTGCAACACGAGATCTAGTGGTTACCCCCTTATGAATGTCGCCGAGGATGGTGTCGACGGGGTGATCTCGTTGGATTGCTTGGTGGACTCTTGGGTGTGGCGGTCTTGGTTCTTCATCCTCCTTGTCTTGATCATTTGCATCACCCCCTTGATTATTGCCGTCATCTTGAGGTGGCTCATCATTTTGATTTTCTCCTTCATCAACTTGAGCCTCATCCTCATTTTGTGTTGGTGGAGATGCTTGCATGGAGGAGGATGGTTGATCTTGTGCATTTGGAGGCTCTTCGGATTCCTTAGGACACACATCCCCAATGGACATGTTCCTTAGCGCGATGCATGGAGCCTCTTCTTCACCTAACTCATCAAGATCAACTTGCTCTACTTGGGAGCCGTTAGTCTCATCAAACACAACGTCACAAGAAACTTCAACTAGTCCTGAGGACTTGTTAAAGACTCTATATGCCCTTGTGTTTGAATCATATCCTAGTAAAATGTAATACCCAAATGGCAAGAGTAGTGGAATGTCCAAGAATTGAGGAATATAAAGGGTTTAATTGACCACTTGTGTTATTATTTCCATTTTTGCATATTTCAAATCATGGAATTATCCTTGGCTAACAATAAATGTACTAAATAAAAGAATGGTGCATCATGCTGAGGTTTCATTGTGTGTGCATTTTTTTTTGTGACAATGTAAAAATAAAAAAAAATTAAAACCCAAATTTGGAGATTTGACCCTAATTTGCAAAATTGGAGTTTAGAATAGAGGAAGAGAAAGGTTATACAAAAGATAAATATATAAACATATAAAAATATATATATAATATAGTTAAACCATCCATATTATTGGGTTCAGTTTGTACATTCAAAACGAATATGAGTTCACATTGAAAGTTGGATTCAAATTTGAATTTGAAATCCAAAAGGAGAAAAGGAAATCAGAAAAGGATAAAAAAAAGAAGAAAGATGGCCACACGTGTGGGCCGATTTCTCACTCCCTGGCCCAACTAACACCTACCGCCCAGCCCAAACCCCCCTTGGTGCCGACACCCTTACCCCACGCGTCAGCCGCCCATCGCGCGCCTCCTCACTGACGGGTGGGCCGGCCTCGTCAGCACCATCCCCATCCGGCCGTGCGACCGCTCCGCCACTCTCACGTGGGGCCCAGAAGTCAGTGTCATCGTCTTCTACGCCGCAACCACACCTCCGCGAAAATCCGAGCTACCCAACGGCAATTCCGAGTTTCGCTCGTTACCACCGGATGCGCCTCGTCCATATATAGTCAGGCCGACCCCTCCTTCTTTCCCTTTCACCATCGACACCGAGAGGGAGGAGGAAAAAAAAAGAATCTGAGCGCCGCCAGGAACCTCAATTTGGGGTTAGCGCTAGGTGGCGGAAGCAGGGAGATACGGAATCCACGTTACCGTCGACGTCCAGTGCCGGTGTTCGGATCGGAAGCCTGCGCCGGGTTGCTGCGAGGGTGGTCGTGGCACTGGCCGGCCGTATTGACGAGCTGAGCGACCTTAATTGCTCGTCGGAGTTCGGCTTGGATGCCGCGCCGCCCTGCACCGTGAACGGAGACCTTGTCGCCGTGTAACAAGGTAAATTAATCCCCTAGTGTGTTCGCCATGTCCTTCTTTAGGTGTATGTGTTGGTTAATTTCAATTTCGGGGCGGGGGTGCGCCTGTGGGTGATCGCCGGTGTGCGATGCCGCCTGGGATGCCTGGTTCTGTTGATTATCGGCTGGAGGTTGGGAAACCCCGGGCTGTTAAATCGGCCATTAAATTCACGGCGGGCAGACCTCTGTTTCGAGTCCGGTCGATGGCTGGGTCCGCACGGGGGTCCTCGGCGTGCGTGCTCACCGGGAAAGCGCCGCCATGCGAACCTGCTGACTCCGCCGTGTCGCGTGCGTAGAGAGGAAGACGATACGGTAGTCGTCGATCTCGTAGGTAGCGGCTCAGATTAGATCTAGGTTGTAATGGAATCTGGCCGTTGGATCGGGCTTCATCGGATGCGATTAGCTTTGGTCTGCACCGGTTCGAGGATAATTCTGAACCATTGATCTTGAATCTAACGGTGGTAGCTAGATCAGGATTCATAAACTCTGGACCATCGAATCCCAATCCTGCGGCTGGTGATGCATACCGGTTGGGGACGCGCGATCTAATCTGAACCCTCAGATTCTAATCGTGCGGTTCACATCTATGCATACCCCTTCGCCGTGGACGTTTTGCTAAAGAGCCCCTCTACTTTACTGAAATCAACCCGCCGTCCGCCTTGGGGTTATTCTGAGTCTCGGGAAAACTTGCAAGCTAGCCCCTGGACTTTCCAGAAATTGAGGCCCAGTCCAGAGAGAATTAAAAACAGAGAATTGGTTATAGAAATTAGTTTTTAATACAAAAACAAATCTAGAAACTTGTAAAATTTATAGAAATTCCATTTTTGGTCCAAATTGAACCATTCCAATTTCTAAAATTTTGTAATAATATTCACTACCATTTAGTGTCTCTGTTTTTACGTGAACTCAGTTAGAAAATTAATTTCTCATCTAATCCTATTTTAATCGCATTAAACCTTTAAAAATGCATAACTTGAAATCTATAACTCCAAATTTAGTGATTCCAGTTCCTATGATTTCATTTTAATGTGTAGATTTTTACTGTATATTTTATTCATCTGTTTGGTGTGATGTTAATTTTATCTATACCATGCTTGCTTGTATTGCTACGACTAGCGCGAGGACACGTGTCATCTGAAAAGCAAGTTGGTACCTGGAATCTCAAGTGCCAGGCAAGTTGTGCCCTTGATCACTTCTTTTGCCCATTCATGTTCTTATTATTCATAATGATCTGCATAGGATAATTTTGCTGGGACCCAATAGGATGCCCTAGATTTTGACTATCTTTATACCTTGACTCACCACTGGTTTTACTACTAAAGTTTTGGGTAGTACATGCTATTGCTTTATGTGGATTTGGGTATAGAGATATTCATCACTCATTGTTATACTATTTATTGTTATCTGTTTTATTCTTCCTTGTTCATGTTAAGATCATTATGTTAATGGGAACATGGAGAACCACCCGGGAAAACAGTGCTACCACAAGGGTTTAATGGGACGCCCTTGGCTGATTAACTAGGAAAGCTAGGGGAGGGCTACCTTACCCGAAAGGGGCAAGGGCAGTAGGGGAGTGGTCAGTGTAGGGAGGTCCCTGGTTGATTTTGCTGCGATGGCGGTCAGCCAGGAACCCTGCACTGGAGCTTCCTATAAACTGTAGCGGGTAGTCTGAAGCTAGTGGAACTTTGTAAAGGCCTCGTAGTGTTACCCTGCCTCGCCTCCTCGGCAGAGGTGTATGGGATTGGCCGTCTCTTGGCAGATGGGTAACATGACTTGTGGGTAAAGATGCGCAACCTCTGCAGAGTGTAAAACTAGTATACTAGCCGTGCTCACGGTCATGAGCGGCTCGGACACTCACATGATTAACTATGAAACTTAAGTTTAATTTGACATTTGCATCGCATTTGGGATTATTTTACTATTACTGTTCTTTATTATTATTAAGGTTTGGTATTTACTTACACTTAGTAATTGCTAATAAAATTTTGACCAACTTATAAAAGCAATGCTCAGCCTTAGCCTTTATTTCATTGATCAGCCTTACACTTCATGAACTCCCACCTTTGTGAGTTCATGCCACATTATTCCCCACGACTTGTTGAGCTATGAACGTATGTGAGCTCACTCTTGCTGTCTCACACCCCCCCCACAGGAGAAGAGCAGGTGGTCGAAGAGGAGCTGCCTAACACTGAGGAGTTCGATCTGATCTAGGTGGCGTTTCTCAGTTGACATTGGCGCCGACGATCCTTAGTTCGTTTTATGGTTATACTTTTATTTTGTAATAAGACTTCCGCTATGTAATAAGTACTCTGATGTTTTATGATATTTATCTCTATACACTCTGTTATTATATATGTTGTCTTCTTGGCGCATGTATGAGATGCACCCGGCTTTGTCCTTTAAAACCGGGTGTTACAGAAGTGGTATCAGAGGAAATGTTGACTGTAGGACGAAACCTAGATAGAATGGGCAAACCCTTACCTACTTATCTCATTCTGATTCATTCTACACTTACCTTACTCTGATTCTTTCTACACTTACCTTGATCCTGTCTCACCTTCTACTGTTCTACTCTGATCATTCTTACCTTCTCTATTCTAAGACAAGACGGATTTCACACCTTGGAATTCCTACCCTTATGACATTTTAAGAGATAGGAAGCCTAAGACAAAACTCAAACTATTTTCTCTATTAAAAAAATGTTGATTGATTGTTCTGGTGATCAATGTCTGATTTGCTTCTTTGATTGATTGAATTATTATAGATGGACATCTTAGCATGTACCAACATAAGGTATTGAATTAGCTATAGTAGGTGGAATATTAATCTGCTTAGCTAATAAATCCCCCAAAATAACTTGATTTGTAAGTACCTGCCTTGGCTACTATTCTCTTACCATATGTATCTAACTCAGATGGTCAATACCAGGAAAGGAAAGATTATCACGCAACAGCAAACAGAAATGAATCCTCCAAATCCCCCACCTGTTGAAACCGAGCAAGTGATCGCAACCAAAAGGCTGGTAATACAACAATTGACAGACATGGTGACCGAAATGCAAAACCAGATAAGACAAGAACGCGAGGAAATACGTCAGGCCCGTCTGGAGATACATCAAGAAATAAGACAATCACGGTTGGAGAGACAACGACAACAACCACCATCTCCACCACCACCAGCTCCACCAAGCTACATAAACATATACATAAATTACTACTATTTGTAAGATCTACATGTTCCTTTAGTGAGTATTCGGTATGATACTATTTTAGGAGGAATAAAAAGGTCTATTTGACCCCATGTGTTGCTAATAAAATTATGCGTCATGCTGAGATTTTGGTTTGGGCATATGTGTTGGACAATATGAGAAAGCCCATGAGAGTAATTACACCTAAAGGGCCTGTTGTGGCGAATCAAATGACACGTAGATTGACATTGACCATTATGGGTAGAGAATTTGGAGTTACTGCTATAATATTGGAGCCAAGCAGTATAGACGTGATCCTTGGTATGTCATGGTTAAGAAAGGCAAAGGCAGTATATACACTGTGCTAAGGGAACCGTAGAACTCACCAGTTCCAAAGGACAAGGATTTGAAGTTGAAGTTGCAGTAACTACCACCATCAGACTAGCGATATTCTTAATAGATGAGAAGTTTGTTGGTGATAACATCCGGGTGGTTAGAGATTTTTCGGATGTCTTTCCAGAGGAGTTACCAGGGATGCCACCTGATAGAGAAGTTGAGTTTGTTATTGATCTCTTACCTGGAACCGCCCCTATTTCTAAACGGCCATATAGAATGTCCGTAGAGGAGTTGAAGGAACTTAAGAAGCAGTTGACGGAGTTACAAGAGGCTGGTTACATTCGTCCAAGTTCCTCACCGTGGGGAGCACCAGTACTGTTTGTACAGAAGAAGGATGGATCGCAACGGATGTGTGTGGATTATAGATCTCTTAATGATGTTACGGTGAAGAACAAGTATCCGTTGCCCCGTATTAAGGATTTATTTAATCGGATGAGAGGAGCCAGGGTATTCTCGAAGATTGACCTCCGATCGGGATACCATCAGATGAAGATTGGACCATCAGATATTCCTAAGACGGCTTTTCTCGACTCGATATGGATTATATGAGTTCATCGTTATGTCGTTTGGATTAACTAATGCACCAGCTTATTTTATGGATTTGATGAACAAGATGTTTTGGAGTATTTGGACAGATTCGTCGTGGAGTTCATCGACGATATTCTTATCTATTCTAAGAATGAGAGTGACCATGAAGAACATCTAAGGTTGGTGCTACAGAAGTTACGAAATAATCAACTCTACGCTAAGTTTAGCAAGTGCGAGTTTTGGATTGACAAGGTGTCATTCCTTGGTCATATTATTTCTAATGGAGGAATAGCAGTGGATCCTGCTAAAGTGAAGGAGATAATGGAGTGGAGAGTGCCCACTACAGTTACTGAGATTCGGAGTTTCTTGGGGCTTGCAGGATATTGTCGGAGATTTATTAACGGATTTTCTAAGATTACTAAGCCTATGACCTCGCTTCTGGAGAAGGGCAGAGAATTTAAGGTGGATGAGAAGTGCCAAGAAAGCTTGATCAATTAAAGAAGAGATTGATGTCACCAGCAGTGTTGGTTATGCCAGACCTACAGAAAGGATTTGACATTTATTGTGATGCATGTGGCCAAGGCTTAAGATGTGTGCTCATGCAAGAAGGACATGTGACCGACTACGCGTCTCGACAGTTGCGGAAACAAGAGTTGAACTACCCCACTCATGACTTAGAAATGGCAGCCGTTGTGCATGCGCTTAAGATATGGAAACATTATATCATGGGAACCAAGTGTCAAGTATATACGGATCATAAGAGTTTGAAGTATATATTCGCTCAGAAGGATCTCAACCTTAGGCAACGCCGTTGGTTGGAGCTTATTAAGGATTACGACTTGGGATTCATTATCACCCAGGCAAGGCAAATTTGGTTGCAGATGCCTTGAGTCGAAAGGAGCATGTTCATTCAGCTGTTGTTGCCCAGCTACCCGATGAGATTGTTGAGGATTTCAGGAGACTTAACCTGGGGATAGTCGCTCACACTGAAGGAGATATTATCGATGTGGAACCTACTTTGGAGCAAGAAATCCACAAAGGACAAATTGGTGATGCTAAGATACAAGAGATCAAGGATCTTATTACTGAAGGTCGAGGTCCAGAATTCACGGAAGATGAACAAGGCACTGTATGGTTCAAGGACAGGATATGTGTTCTTGATATTGAAAGCCTTTATGAGATTATTTTAAAGGAGGCTCATGACTCGGATTATTCTATTCATCCTGGTAGTACCAAGATGTATCAGGATTTGAAGCAGAAATATTGGTGGTATGGATTAAAGAGAGATGTGACTGTACATGTGGCTATGTGCAATGCGTGTCAAAGAGTTAAGGCTGAACACGAGAGACCAGCTAGACTACTGCACCCACTTAAGATACCCGAGTGGAAGTGGGAAGAGATTGGTATGGATTTCATTACTGGATTGCCTCGCACCTCGAAAGGATATGATTCGATATGAGTTATTATGGATAGAGTGACCAAAGTGGCTCATTTCATCCTCGTCAAGACTACTTATAAGGGATCTCAATTGGTAGAGTGATATATGGCTCGGATTGTGTCTCTACACAGTGTACAAAAAAGATCATTTTGGATAAGAGGATCACAGTTTACCCCCAGATTTTGGAAAAGTTTTCATGAGAATATGGATACGAAGTTGAATTTTAGTGCAATCTATCACCCTCAGACTGATGGACAGACTGAAAGGACTAATCAAGTATTGGAAGACATGTTGAGAGCTTGTACCCTTAGGCATGGTAGTAGTTGGGACAAGAATCTACCTTATGCTAAGTTCTCATATAGTAATAGTTACCAGGCCAGTCTGAAGATGTCACCGTTCAAGGCTCTATATGGCAGGAAATGCAGGACTTCTCTATATTGGGATAAGACTAGAAGAAGACAATCATTTGGACCTGAACCTATTCAAGAGGCAGAAGAACAAGTCCGTATCATTCGAGATAATCTGAGGGTAGCTCAGACTAGACCAAAGAGCTATGCTGATAATAGAAGAAGACCACTTGAGTTTGAGGAAAGAAATCATGCGTACCTCAAGGTGTCACCACTTCGTGGAAAGAGGAGATTTAAAGTCAAGGGCAAATTGTCTCCCTCGCTTTATTGGACCATTTAGAGTTTTTAGGCGAGTTGGATAGATAGCCTATCAACCCGAGCTACCTGACAATCTATCTGATGTGCATAATGTATTCCATGTGTCTCAATTTAAGAAGTGTCTCCGTGTCCCTGAGGATCAGTTACCAATGGAAGACCTTAGTGTTCAAGAGGATCTGACTTATGCTGAGTACCCCATCAAGATTTTGGATACACTGACTCGTGTCACGAGGAATAAGGTTATAAAGATGTGCAAAGTACAATGGAGTCACCACGGTGAAGATGAAGCAACGTGGGAGAGAGAAGAAGAACTTCGCATAGACTTTCCCCATCTCTTCCCTAGTCCTTCTTAAATCTCGAGGACGAGATTATTTTTAAGGGGGGTAGGATTTGTAATACCCAAATGGCAAGAGTAGTGGAATGTCCAAGAATTGAGGAATATAAAGGGTTTAATTGACCACTTGTGTTATTATTTCCATTTTTGCATATTTCAAATCATGGAATTATCCTTGGCTAACAATAAATGTACTAAATAAAAGAATGGTGCATCATGCTGAGGTTTCATTGTGTGTGCATTTTTTTTTGTGACAATGTAAAAATAAAAAAAAATTAAAACCCAAATTTGGAGATTTGACCCTAATTTGCAAAATTGGAGTTTAGAATAGAGGAAGAGAAAGGTTATACAAAAGATAAATATATAAACATATAAAAATATATATATAATATAGTTAAACCATCCATATTATTGGGTTCAGTTTGTACATTCAAAACGAATATGAGTTCACATTGAAAGTTGGATTCAAATTTGAATTTGAAATCCAAAAGGAGAAAAGGAAATCAGAAAAGGATAAAAAAAAAGAAGAAAGATGGCCACACGTGTGGGCCGATTTCTCACTCCCTGGCCCAACTAACACCTACCGCCCAGCCCAAACCCCCCTTGGTGCCGACACCCTTACCCCACGCGTCAGCCGCCCATCGCGCGCCTCCTCACTGACGGGTGGGCCGGCCTCGTCAGCACCATCCCCATCCGGCCGTGCGACCGCTCCGCCACTCTCACGTGGGGCCCAGAAGTCAGTGTCGTCGTCTTCTACGCCGCAACCACACCTCCGCGAAAATCCGAGCTACCCAACGGCAATTCCGAGTTTCGCTCGTTACCACCGGATGCGCCTCGTCCATATATAGTCAGGCCGACCCCTCCTTCTTTCCCTTTCACCATCGACACCGAGAGGGAGGAGGAAAAAAAAGAATCTGAGCGCCGCCAGGAACCTCAATTTGGGGTTAGCGCTAGGCGGCGGAAGCAGGGAGATACGGAATCCACGTTACCGTCGACGTCCAGTGCCGGTGTTCAGATCGGAAGCCTGCGCCGGGTTGCTGCGAGGGTGGTCGTGGCACTGGCCGGTCGTATTGACGAGCTGAGCGACCTTAATTGCTCGTCGGAGTTCGGCTTGGATGCCGCGCCGCCCTGCACCGTGAACGGAGACCTTGTCGCCGTGTAACAAGGTAAATTAATCCCCTAGTGTGTTCGCCATGTCCTTCTTTAGGTGTATGTGTTGGTTAATTTCAATTTCGGGGCGGGGGTGCGCCTGTGGGTGATCGCCGGTGTGCGATGCCGCCTGGGATGCCTGGTTCTGTTGATTATCGGCTGGAGGTTGGGAAACCCCGGGCTGTTAAATCGGCCATTAAATTCACGGCGGGCAGACCTCTGTTTCGAGTCCGGTCGATGGCTGGGTCCGCACGGGGGTCCTCGGCGTGCGTGCTCACCGGGAAAGCGCCGCCATGCGAACCTGCTGACTCCGCCGTGTCGCGTGCGTAGAGAGGAAGACGATACGGTAGCCGTCGATCTCGTAGGTAGCGGCTCAGATTAGATCTGGGTTGTAATGGAATCTGGCCGTTGGATCGGGCTTCATCGGATGCGATTAGCTTTGGTCTGCACCGGTTCGGGGATAATTCTGAACCATTGATCTTGAATCTAACGGTGGTAGCTAGATCAGGATTCATAAACTCTGGACCATCGAATCCCAATCCTGCGGCTGGTGATGCATACCGGTTGGGGACGCGCGATCTAATCTGAACCCTCAGATTCTAATCGTGCGGTTCACATCTATGCATACCCCTTCGCCGTGGACGTTTTGCTAAAGAGCCCCTCTACTTTACTGAAATCAACCCGCCGTCCGCCTTGGGGTTATTCTGAGTCTCGGGAAAACTTGCAAGCTAGCCCCTGGACTTTCCAGAAATTGAGGCCCAGTCCAGAGGGAATTAAAAACAGAGAATTGGTTATAGAAATTAGTTTTTAATACAAAAACAAATCTAGAAACTTGTAAAATTTATAGAAATTCCATTTTTGGTCCAAATTGAACCATTCCAATTTCTAAAATTTTGTAATAATATTCACTACCATTTAGTGTCTCTGTTTTTACGTGAACTCAGTTAGAAAATTAATTTCTCATCTAATCCTATTTTAATCGCATTAAACCTTTAAAAATGCATAACTTGAAATCTATAACTCCAAATTTAGTGATTCCAGTTCCTATGATTTCATTTTAATGTGTAGATTTTTACTGTATATTTTATTCATCTGTTTGGTGTGATGTTAATTTTATCTATACCATGCTTGCTTGTATTGCTACGACTAGCGCGAGGACACGTGTCATCTGAAAAGCAAGTTGGTACCTGGAATCTCAAGTGCCAGGCAAGTTGTGCCCTTGATCACTTCTTTTGCCCATTCATGTTCTTATTATTCATAATGATCTGCATAGGATAATTTTGCTGGGACCCAATAGGATGCCCTAGATTTTGACTATCTTTATACCTTGACTCACCACTAGTTTTACTACTAAAGTTTTGGGTAGTACATGCTATTGCTTTATGTGGATTTGGGTATAGAGATATTCATCACTCATTGTTATACTATTTATTGTTATCTGTTTTATTCTTCCTTGTTCATGTTAAGATCATTATGTTAATGGGAACATGGAGAACCACCCGGGAAAACAGTGCTACCACAAGGGTTTAATGGGACGCCCTTGGCTGATTAACTAGGAAAGCTAGGGGAGGGCTACCTTACCCGAAAGGGGCAAGGGCAGTAGGGGAGTGGTCAGTGTAGGGAGGTCCCTGGTTGATTTTGCTGTGATGGCGGTCAGCCAGGAACCCTGCACTGGAGCTTCCTATAAACTGTAGCGGGTAGTCTGAAGCTAGTGGAACTTTGTAAAGGCCTCGTAGTGTTACCCTGCCTCGCCTCCTCGGCAGAGGTGTATGGGATTGGCCGTCTCTTGGCAGATGGGTAACATGACTTGTGGGTAAAGATGCGCAACCTCTGCAGAGTGTAAAACTAGTATACTAGCCGTGCTCACGGTCATGAGCGGCTCGGACACTCACATGATTAACTATGGAACTTAACTTTAATTTGACATTTGCATCGCATTTGGGATTATTTTACTATTACTGTTCTTTATTATTATTAAGGTTTGGTATTTACTTACACTTAGTAATTGCTAATAAAATTTTGACCAACTTATAAAAGCAATGCTCAGCCTTAGCCTTTATTTCATTGATCAGCCTTACACTTCATGAACTCCCACCTTTGTGAGTTCATGCCACATTATTCCCCACGACTTGTTGAGCTATGAACGTATGTGAGCTCACTCTTGCTGTCTCACCCCCCCCCACAGGAGAAGAGCAGGTGGTCGAAGAGGAGCTGCCTAACACTGAGGAGTTCGATCTGATCTAGGTGGCGTTTCTCAGTTGACATTGGCGCCGACGATCCTTAGTTCGTTTTATGGTTATACTTTTATTTTGTAATAAGACTTCCGCTATGTAATAAGTACTCTGATGTTTTATGACATTTATCTCTATACACTCTGTTATTATATATGTTGTCTTCTTGGCGCATGTATGAGATGCACCCGGCTTTGTCCTTTAAAACCGGGTGTTACAGAAGTGGTATCAGAGGAAATGTTGACTGTAGGACGAAACCTAGATAGAATGGGCAAACCCTTACCTACTTATCTCATTCTGATTCATTCTACACTTACCTTACTCTGATTCTTTCTACACTTACCTTGATCCTGTCTCACCTTCTACTGTTCTACTCTGATCATTCTTACCTTCTCTATTCTAAGACAAGACGGATTTCACACCTTGGAATTCCTACCCTTATGACATTTTAAGAGATAGGAAGCCTAAGACAAAACTCAAACTATTTTCTCTATTAAAAAAAATGTTGATTGATTGTTCTGATGATCAATGTCTGATTTGCTTCTTTGATTGATTGAATTATTATAGATGGACATCTTAGCATGTACCAACATAAGGTATTGAATTAGCTATAGTAGGTGGAATATTAATCTGCTTAGCTAATAAATCCCCCAAAATAACTTGATTTGTAAGTACCTGCCTTGGCTACTATTCTCTTACCATATGTATCTAACTCAGATGGTCAATACCAGGAAAGGAAAGATTATCACGCAACAGCAAACAGAAATGAATCCTCCAAATCCCCCACCTGTTGAAACCGAGCAAGTGATCGCAACCCAAAGGCTGGTAATACAACAATTGACAGACATGGTGACCGAAATGCAAAACCAGATAAGACTAGAACGCGAGGAAATACGTCAGGCCCGTCTGGAGATACATCAAGAAATAAGACAATCACGGTTGGAGAGACAACGACAACAACCACCATCTCCACCACCACCAGCTCCACCAAGCTACATAAACATATACATAAATTACTACTATTTGTAAGATCTACATGTTCCTTTAGTGAGTATTCGGTATGATACTCTGATGTTTTATGACATTTATCTCTATACACTCTGTTATTATATATGTTGTCTTCTTGGCGCATGTATGAGATGCACCCGGCTTTGTCCTTTAAAACCGGGTGTTACATAAAAAGCCTTCTACAGTCTTAGGAGCAAATTTAGATTTTCTGTCTCTTTTAACAAGAATAAAGCATTTGCTACCAAAGACTCTAAAATATGAAATATTGGGCTTTTACCGGTTAGGAGTTCGTATGATGTCTTCTTGAGGATTCGGTGTAGATATAACCGGTTGATGGCGTAGCAAGCGGTGTTAACCGCCTCGGCCCAAAACCGATCCGACGTCTCGTACTCATCAAGCATGGTTCTTGCCATGTCCAATAGAGTTCGATTCTTCCTCTCCACTACACCATTTTGTTGTGGGGTGTAGAGAGAAGAGAACTCATGCTTGATGCCCTCCTCCTCAAGGAAGCCTTCAATTTGTGAATTCTTGAACTCCATCCCGTTGTCGCTTCTTATTTTCTTGATCCTTAAGCCAAACTCATTTTGAGCTCGTCTCAAGAATCCCTTTAATGTCTCTTGGGTTTGTGATTTTTCCTGCAAAAAGAACACCTAAGTGAAGCGAGAATAATCATCCACAATAACTAGACAGTACTTACTCCCGCCGATGCTTATGTAAGCTATCGGGCCGAATAGGTCCATGTGTAGGAGCTCCAGTGGCCTGTCAGTCGTCATGATGTTCTTGTGTGGATGATGAACACCAACTTGCTTTCTAGCTTGGCATGCGCTACAAATCCTGTCTTTCTCAAAATGAACATTTGTTAATCCTAAAATGTGCTCTCCCTTTAGAAGCTTATGAAGATTCTTCATCCCAACATGGGCCAGTCGGCGGTGCCAGAGCCAACCCATGTTAGTCTTAGCAATTAAGCAAGTGTCGAGTTCAGCTCTATCAAAATCTACCAAGTATAGCTGACCCTCTAACACTCCCTTAAATGCTATTGAATCATCACTTCTTCTAAAGACAGTGACACCTACATCAGTAAAAAGACAGTTGTAGCCCATTTGACATAATTGAGATACGGAAAGCAAATTGTAATCTAATGAATCAACAAGAAAAACATTGGAAATGGAATGGTCAGGAGATATAGCTATTTTACCCAAACCTTTGACCAAACCTTGGTTTCCATCCCCGAATGTGATAGCTCTTTGGGGATCTTGGTTTTTCTTGTAGGAGGAGAACATCTTCTTCTCCCCTGTCATGTGGTTTGTGCACCCGCTATCGATGATCAAACTTGTGCCCCCGGATGCATAAACCTACAAAACAATTTTAGTTCTTGACTTTAGGTACCCAAACGGTTTTGGGTCCTTTGGCATTAGACACAAGAACTTTGGGTACCCAAACACAAGACTTGGAGCCCTTGTGTTTGCCCCCAACAAACTTGGCAACTATCTTGCCAGATTTGTTAGTCAAAACATAAGATGCATCAAAAGTTTTAAATGAAATGTCATGACCATTTGATGCATTAGGAGTTTTCTTCTTAGGCAACTTAGCACGGGTTGGTTGCCTAGAGCTAGATGTCTCACCCTTATACATAAAAGCATGATTAGGGCCAGAGTGAGACTTCCTAGAGTGAATTCTCCTAATCTTGCTCTCGGGATAACCGGTAGGGTACAAAATGTAATCCTCGTTATCCTGAGGCATGGGAGCCTTACCCTTAACAAAGTTAGACAATTTCTTAGGAGGGGCATTAAGTTTGACATTATCTCCCTTTTGGAAGCCAATGCCATCCTTGATGCTAGGGCGTCTCCCACTATAAAGCATACTACGAGCAAATTTAAATTTTTCATTTTCAAGTTCATGCTCGGCAATTTTAGCATCTAATTTTGCTATATGATCATTTTGTTGTTTAATTAAAGCCACATGATCATGAATAGCATCAATATCAATATCTCTACATCTAGTGCAAATGGAAATATGCTCAACGGTAGATGTAGAGGGTTTGCAAGATTTTAATTCTACAACCTTAGCATGTAATATATCATTTTCACTTCTAAGGTTGAAAATAGTAATATTGCAAACATCAAAATCTTTAGCCTTAGCAATTAATTTTTCATTTTTATTTCTAAAGCTAGTAAGAGAATCATTCAATTTTTCAATCTTAGTAAGCAAATTAGCATTATCATCTCTAAGATTGGAAATTGAATCATCACAAACATTAGAATCAACCTTAGCAATTAATCTAGCATTTTCATTTCTAAGGTTGGCAATTAAATCATGGCATGTGCTTAGCTCACTAGTTAATTTCTCACATTTTTCAACTTCGAGAGCATAAGCATTTTTAACCTTAACATGCTTTTTGTTTTCCTTGATTAGGAAGTCCTCTTGGGAGTCCAAGAGTTCATCCTTCTCATGGATGGCACTAATTAGTTCATTTAGTTTTTCTTTTTGTTGCATGTTGAGGTTAGCAAAAAGAGTACGCAAATTATCCTCCTCATCATTAGCATTATCATCACTAGAGGACTCATATTTAGTGGAGGATTTGGATTTAACCTTCTTCTTTTTGCCATCCTTTGCCATGAGGCACTTGTGGCCGACGTTGGGGAAGAGAAGTCCCTTGGTGACCGCGATATTGGCGGCGTCCTCATCGGAGGAGGAGTCGGAGGAGCTCTCCTCGGAGTCCCACTCGCGGCGCACATGGGCATCACCGCCCTTCTTCTTGTAGTGCCTCTTCTTCTCCTTTCTTCTCCCCTTCTTGTCGTCGCCCCTGTCACTATCACTAGATAATGGACATTTAGCAATGAAGTGACTGGGCTTACCACATTTGTAGCACACTTTCTTGGAGCGGGGCTTGTAATCTTTCCTCCTCCTTTGCTTGAGGATTTGGCGGAAGCTTTTGATGATAAGCGCCATTTCCTCATTGTCGAGCTTGGAGGCGTCGATTGGTTGTCTACTTGATGTAGACTCCTCCTTCTTCTCCTCCGTCGCCTTGAATGCTATCGGTTGTGCTTCGGGCGTTGAGGAGGTGCCTTGCTCGATGATTTTCTTTGAGCCTTTAATCATTAGCTCAAAGCTCACAAATTTTCCTATAACCTCCTCGGGAGACATTAGCTTATATCTAGGATCACCTCGAATTAATTGAACTTGCATAGGGTTAAGAAAGACGAGGGATCTAAGAATAACCTTGACCATCTCATGGTCATCCCATTTTTTGCTCCCGAGGTTGTGTACTTGGTTCACCAAGGTCTTCAAGCGGTTGTACATAGCTTGTGGATCCTCCCCTTGGTGAAGCATGAAGCGACCGAGCTCCCCCTCGATCGTCTCCCGCTTGGTGATCTTTGTCACCTCATCTCCTTCGTGCGCGGTCTTGAGTACGTCCCAAATTTCCTTCGCACTCTTTAACCCTTGCACCTTATTATACTCCTCTCGACTTAGAGAGGCGAGGAGTATAGTGGTGGCTTGGGAGTTAAAGTGGTGGATTTGGGCCACTTCGTCCGAGTCGTAATCTTCATCCCTTATGGATGGTACCTGTACACCAAACTCAACAATATTCCAAATGCTTGTGTGGAGTGAGGTTAGATGATGCCTCATTTTATCACTCCACATGTTATAATCTTCACCGTCAAAAACCGGTGGTTTGCCTAATGGAACGGAGAGTAAAGGAGTACGCTTTGAAATACGTGGGTAGCGTAGGGGAATCTTACTATACTTCTTGCGCTCATGGCGCTTAGAAATAACGGACGGCGCGTCGGAGCCGGAGGTCGACGGTGATGAAGTGTCGGTCTCGTAGTAGACCACTTTCCTCATCTTCTTCTTTTTGTCACCACTCCGATGACGCTTGGTGGGTCGTATACAAAACCTACCCCCGTGATCGGTTGTCCACTCCTGTTCTCGATGATTACAATCATGAGGTTCAACAAGTTGACGAGGTATTCCAAGAAGCTGAGTTGCCATCCTCATTTGATATAGACCCTGCTCCTACATTGGATTGTTTAGTTGGAGACCTCAATGATATATCATTGCCACAGAAAAGGAAACGAAATGATAAGTAACAAGTTAAGTTTATTTCCATATGAATGTTTATTTGTTTAATGTTGGTTTATTTTGCACCGTTTATTTATTTATTTACATTAAAAACTTTCAATTGCTGCAGGATGCCTAAAAAGTTTAAGCAGGTGGTGAAGGGGTTCAGGGACTCCCTTTTCCGAGGGAGTTCCTTGAGCGCTAGTAAGAAGAAGCAGCTCTACAGAAGCCTACACCTAGAGTTACAGGGCCAGCCCTTGGGGTTTCAGAGAGGCGATGTAAGAATCATTGTATTGTTGCTTTTAATTCGTGTAAGACTTTAACGCGTGAATGTGACACTTGAGTTACTTATTTGCAGGATGAGGATGAGGATGAGGATGAGGATGAGGTTGAGGGTGGAGGTGAGGAGGCTGAGGCAGGAGGTGAGCAGGGAGAGGGTGGAGGTGGAGATGAGACTGAGGTTGAGGTAGGAGGTGCGGCTGAGGGTGGAGATGAGGCTGAGGCAGCTCCAGCAAGGCATCCACGTAAGTTTAGAAGGCCCTGTGCCGTACAACCTCCACCTGTTCCGAGCTTCGAGGCGGGGAAGACGGTGATCTCCCCCGTCGGAGATAGGTAAGTGCTGTATCTTTTGATTTGAATCAGCTGTATTCATCAAATGTAAGCATGTTTGATGCTTGCCCGTCTTTTTGCAGGGAGTGGTTGGACTACTCTTTCACCGGCCAGGGTCGTCAAAAGCAGGTGAACTCTGTGTTGAGTTCGCTCCTGAAGTTTCACTACCCTGGTCTGGTGAAGACGTCTGACGATGTAGACGCTGCGCCGGTCCTCGTCTCATGTTGGGACGATTACAAGCTGAAGATCGATGTCACTTATGGCAATGCCCAGGGGCTTGTTCGCGCTGACTTCTGGGTACGTAATCTTGTGTGTGTTATATGGAAGCAATCATTAAAAAGTTAGATAACATTGCATTCTTTTTGTAGGCACGTTTTCGGTTGGCCGACGGGGATGACGCGAACCACGCCGAGAAGGTGTTTCAAGTAAATGCCTATCGGTTGGTGAAGGAGGCCCTGTACGAGGCAAGGATTCAGGCCACGTGCATGTATTATCAACAAATTTTAGGGCAAAAGATGAACAAGAAGACAGGGGCCTCGAGTATATACCTTCGCGAGGAAGAGTATCGTAAGGTTATATTTCAATCCTTTCCTTTGTGTTTGTTTCATTTGAATAGGTACTGATATATGTTTGTTTTTATGAAGGTGGTGGTTCCGTGGATGTCTAACCGGCCAGAGGCCTACGCAGCTTGGTGTGGGGTATGGGCTTCTGAAGCCTTCCAACAGAAGTCAAAAAGTCACAGGGACAATCGAGGCACCATGCCGAACCACACCTTCGGTGGCGACAACTTCACGCGAAAGGCAAAACGCCTGGTAAGAAAACTAACAAATATGTTGAGATGTCATATATTCATTTATTGTACTAACTCTATGTTGTAGGAAGCTCAATTAGGTCGCGAGCCGACTCCCATCGAGGTGTGGGAAGCTGGCCATAGGGGAAGCGACCCTTCCAACCCTTTGTGCAGCCAGACACAAAGGGAGCGTCTGGTGAGCTATTGTCCTCAATATTCGGTTAATGCTCGCAACGTACTAACTAAGGTTATATAATCGATACAGGCGGCATATGCGGAAGAGATGAAGGACCGTCACGGAGAAGACTGCGATTGGAGGACCATGCCGATCGATGCTCAAGCCGTGCATAAATCCGGTGGAGGAAAGGCACATGGATGGTGAGATGTTACATTACATGCCATTTATATAGTGACATGAGCATATGCCTTAATTAATCTTTCTTTGACAACAATTGTAGATTCTCTCTCTTTGATGGAATGATCAACACGACGGATTTTAGAGCGTCTCGGCGGTCGGCATCCGGGTCCAGGAGCTCTGGTCCTAGCTCTCGTCGGCTCACTGAGCAAGAGCTTGAGATCGTGAGGCTGCGTGAGGAGAACCGTCAGCGCGATGAGCAGTTGAGGGCTCAAACTGAGCAGTTGAGGGCTCAAAGTGAGTACTATGCCTCAGTCCACGCGCAGCAGCAGCAGATGCTTCAAGTAAGCCCATTGCATTATTAATGTTTATTCATTGCTTTACACATCCAATGCGTACTACTAATATGCTTGGTCAATAGTTACTAGCTCAGTAGCAGGGCATTCCCTACGTGGCCCCTCCGCCTCCGCCGTAATGGATGTTTGTCCCTATGGGCCCTCCTCCACCTCCGGTAAGAAATTCTATGTCCATTATCTAGTTACACAGTAAAAACGACGACTTGTGCCGCACTGCACTCATGAATATGTATTATTCTTGTATTCAACAGGGACTTGTGCCGCAGCAGCCTCAGTTTAGCACACCGCCGGCACAGCTACCTGCCCCTGGAGCACAGGTTTGTATTCTAACTCTATAGCTATTGCCGACAGTTCAGCAGTTAATATGTACGATTTCTGACAAATTGCATTCTCGCTCCGTAGGACAATCAGGAAGGAAGTGGAACGATGCATGGCTTCGTCAACTCGCTATTCGCGTACCCAACTTCGGACGGAGGCAGCGGCCAAAGCTCCAACAACCCTAGCCGTGGCGGTTCGTGAATGTGCTTCGAACTCTACCTTTTCTATAATGAACACTTCTTATGTGCATGAATGTGCTTAGAGACTTTATATATATATATATATATATATATATATATATATATATATATATCTGTGTGTGTGTGTGTGTCGATGGATGTGATTGAGGCCCTGGATGGATGTGATTGATGTGTGAATGTGCATGATGATATTTTGTATATTTTCTGGTACTGTCCAGGATAACTCCCGTCGGCTTAGCCAAGCCGACGGCAGTTGTCGGTACCCAGGCCCGCATGGGTTGACGTGGCGGACCCATAACCCCCGTCGGCCCGAGCCCTGACCGACGGGAGTTAAGCGCCCGCCACGTCAGCCCTGGGCCAGGGCGCGATAACTCCCGTCGGCCCTAGATAGCCAACGGGAGTTAATTATCTCCCGTCGGGGCCGACGGGAGTTAATGCAATCCCCGTCGAATAGCCTCTGTCGGCCGGGCACCAACGGGATTTAGCCTAAAACCGACGGGAATAGCTAAATCCTGTCGGTACTAGGCCGACGGGAATAGCCTGGATTCCTGTAGTGAGAGGGTTTCTTCTCCTTCCCTTTCCCTTTGTTGCAGGACTCTTCCGATGAAGCCTTCCCTTGACTTGTAGTGGGCTTGTCGCCGGTCTCCATTTCCCTCTTGGCGTGATCTCCCGACATCATTTCGAGCGGTTAGGCTCTAATGAAGCACCGGCCTTTGATACCAATTGAAAGTCGCCTAGAGGGGGGTGAATAGGGCGAATCTGAAATTTACAAACTTAATCACAACTACAAGCCGGGTTAGCGTTAGAAATAGAAGCAAGTCCGAGAGAGAGGGCGCAAAACAAATCGTGAGCGAATAAAGAGTGAGACACGATGATTTGTTTTACCGAGGTTCGGTTCTTGCAAACCTACTCCCCGTTGAGGTGGTCACAAAGACCGGGTCTCTTTCAACCCTTTCCCTCTCTCAGACGGTCCCTCGGACCGAGTGAGCTTCTCTTCTCAATCAATCGGGAACCAAACTTCCCCGCAAGGACCACCACACAATTGGTGTCTCTTGCCTCGATTACAATTGAGTTGTTCGCAAGAAAGAATGAAAGAAGAAAGCAATCCAAGCGCAAGAGCTCAAAAGAACACAACAAATTTCTCTCACTAATCACTAAAGCTTTGAGTGGAATTGGAGAGGATTTGATCACTTTGGTGTGTCTAGAATTGAATGCTAGAGCTCTTGTAAGTAGTTGGAAGGTGGAAAACTTGGATGACTTGAATGAGGGGTGGTTGGAGGTATTTATAGCCCCAACCACCAAACTAGTCGTTTGGTGAAGGCTGCTGTCGCATGGCGCACCGGACAGTCCGGTGCGCCAGCCACGTCAGCAGACCGTTAGGGTTCGACCGTTGGAGCTCTGACTGGTGGGGTCGCCTGGATGTCCGGTGGTGCACCGGACAGGTACTGTAGACTGTCCGGTGTGCCACCCGCGCGTGCTCTGACCTCTGCGCGCGCTGGTGCGCATTTAATGCGTCTGCAGGTGACCGTTGGCGCGAAGTAGTCGTTGCTCCGCTGTCATACCGGACAGTCCGGTGTGCACCGGACACTGTCCGGTGACTCACCGGACAGTCCGGTGAATTATAGCGGAGCGGATTCCCGAAGCTGGCGAGTTCAGAGTCGCTCTTTCCTGGGGCACCGGACACTGTTCGGTGGTACACCGGACAGTCCGGTGAATTATAGTGGAGCGCCTCTGGAAATTCCCGAAGGTGAAGAGTTCAGCTTGGAGTCCCCTGGTGCACCGGACACTGTCCGGTGGCACACCGGACAGTCCGGTGCACCAGACCAGGGTGCCTTTGGTTGTCCCTTTGCTCTTTTGATTGAACCCTTTTCTTGGTCTTTTTATTGGCTTATTGTGAACCTTTGGCACCTGTAGAACTTATAGACTAGAGCAAACTAGTTAGTCCAATTATTTGTGTTGGGCAATTCAACCACCAAAATCAATTTAGGAAATAGGTGTAAGCCTAATTCCCTTTCAGTTAGGCACTACATTATTCCTTATATTTCTCATCAGAATGGTGTAGCTAAGCGTTTAAATAGAACTTTTAGCTCAAAGGCTCATTGCATGTTGTCTAATTTAGGTTTAAATAGGCATTTTTGGGTTAAAATTGCTTCCGCTACTATCAATGCAAGTATATATATATTAGTTATCAATCCGATGTTAAAGGTTATAAATTATGGAATCTCCATGCTCAGATAGTTTCTCTTAGCAAGAATGATGTCTTTAATGAATCTACTATGCTTCTAGACAACCTATCGATCTATTGATAACCTTGTTGAGAGAGAGAAATTAAGTGTGAAGGTGGAGAACTTAGTTGATGCACTAGATATTGATAATGTTGTTGATTGAGATGCACCTATCGTTGAAATTTCTTCAATTACTAATGGTTCATTTATTGTTGAGCATTCTTCTCCAGTCGTGCGACCTCCATAATGTTGACAGCCCAAACCAGTTAAAAGGTTAATTGAAGAATACAATGTTACTTATGGTATGAGTGTTGTAGAAGAGATTGAAGGTAATTCATAACCTTCTAATTATTCTTAGGTCGATACTTCTACTAATTGCAACAATTGGATGACCGCTATACAAGATGAGATGGAGTCACTTAAAAGATTGGCACTTGGTATTTAGCCAAATGGAATGGCACAAGCTCGGCTGATTTGGCATTAGGTAACAACAATGTTGAATCAGTCTCTAGCTCCCAAACACGCCCTCAACCACATAGACCAGCCTCTGCTTTCGCGTCTATTTACACTCCTGATTCGAAGTCCAGAGTCATCCCAGTGTCCCACGCACTGGCCTCCACATAGCTACGGGCATGTGGGCCATCAACCTGAAGGCCGGTGGGCCTTGCCTCACGCTGAGGCTTCCCCAACCGATGCGGTCCCCGCTTGTCGCCAGGATTGTCTCGCTGGCTATGGGGTCGATGAGGTGAATGCAGTGGCCAAGGTTAGCAGTGAGCGCGTCAATGAGAAGGGAAACAACGACGAGAGGACGGTGACGAGCCTAGGAACAAAACCTCCTCTTCTGGTAGGTCCTCTTTGTCGAGCTACTGACGCTTTATTGATCTGTGCGATTGGATAAAGATCCAAGCTATTTGCATGTGGAAAGAAGTCAGCGTTTATAGATTGGGTGTAGATTGAAATCATTGGCGCTCAATATGCATGTCCACATGGGCCGGCCCGTCGGGTGGCCCACGACCCAGCCCACTCGAAACCTGACATGGCATGACCCGACCCAGTAGATGGTGTGTCTGTGCCGTGCCAGCATGATGTACGGGCCGTGCTTGGGCTTCATGTACGACCCATGGTGTAAGCACGGCCCGGCCCAACTAACATGCGTGGCCCAACATCAGCCCGCTACAGTGCGCATGTACACCTGCCTGGCTGCCCCCATCGCCTAGCCATCCCCAGTCGGCCAGTCCGCACTCCGCACACACCCGTGCCCATTCAAGAAACCCTAGTTTGCCTCCCTCGCTGCCTCTCATAGACGGACTCGCTCGTGTTGTTGTCTCCTGCTCCGATCGATGCTCGGCGACTCAGCGTCCAGGTTCGACCATTGGAGCTCCTCTCATCCTCCCCGTTGATGCTCTAGTTCCAGGTCTAGTGCTCCATCGCTGGCTCGTTGCTCGCTTGCTCCATTGCTAGGTTTGAGATCTGCTCTGGGTATCGGCTTCCAGTGTTGTGTGCCTATGTCTGTGTTATCCTCTTTGTTCTTGCCTTATACTACCATGTAGCTACCCCTCCTACCCTCCATTACCTCCTAACTTCTCTATTTGGAAATCCTAATCGTCGATCTTTCAAGATCTCCGCTCTATTTTCCCCATCTCGGTGAATTCGGTGCTCCGGCTGCGTAGGGCAGGTGATAGTACCTCTACCACCTACCGTTGTCCCCTCCTACCCTCCATTGCCTCCTAACTTCTCTATTTTTGGTGTAGTTCTTTTGCTGTTTGCGCACCGTGAGGAGCCAAATGAGCTGAGTAGGAGGCAGCCATGGATTTAGATCCAACCACCGAGGAGGAGGAGCAGAGACTTGAAGATCATAAGAAGGCAAAGGATGCCATGCACTTCATCATCGGCAGCACTTCGGTCGATGCTGATGTCGCGCACCACGACAGATGCTGGAACCAGGGCTGGCACTCGCACCGGATCCTCGAGTCTGACCGTCGTGGCAAGCACTGCCTGCGGTGGTGGCAAGCGCAGGAGAAGGGGACATACTTCTATGGTCTGGGTTGACTTTGAAGAGGTCACTGTGATGGAGCAAGGTAAGGAGGTAAGAATCTCTGCCATTTGCCATCGTTGTAGGGAGACTTTATCTGCTAAATCCAGTTCTGTTACTGGGCATTTGCTTAGGCATCTTGATCATTGTCATTCTAAAAAGGAAAAGGAAAGATCTGGCATTGTTCAGTCGGTTCTTAAGTATAACACAGATGGTAGTGTTAGAAGTTGGGAGTACACTGCTGCAGTTGCAAGAACTGAACTTTGTCGTTTAGTTGCTAGATTAGATCTGCCTCTTTGCTTTGGAGAATCTGATGCTTTTCATGACTACATTACAAATGCTCATGACTCTAGATTTGTTAAATCATCTAGGCAAACTACTGCTAGGGACTTAATTAAGCTCTATAATGATTGTGTGGAAAAATGTGTTGAGGTATTGAAAACCTCTGTTTATTCAGTTGTGCTTACTTCAGATATTTAGAGTGGTAAATCTAAAGAGGACTACCTCAGTGCGGTTGCTCATTTTGTTAACTTTGATTGGGGGTTAGAAAAAGGATTGCTTGGTCTAAAACCTATTGAAGTAGCACATATCGGTACTAATATTGTTGAACGTGTTGCAATGGTAGCAGAAGATTATGGCATTACTTATAAAATCTTTTCAATTGTTCTAGACAATGCATCATCTAACAAAACAGCTATGGATATGCTTAAACCTGTTTTTTCTAGTTACATTGGCCATTTAATTTCTGATGATGAAGATCTGTCTCATGTTTTTTTGCATCAGCGTTGTGCTTGCCACATTATTAATCTTATTGTTAAAAGTGGAGTGAAACGTTTGAAAGAGTATGTTGATGATTTTAGAATTGCTATACTTTTCTTGAATGCATCAAATCAATGTATTGCTGCATATAAACAATATTGTTTGAGTGTTGGTGTTCGCCCTCACAAGTTTGGAGTGGACATCGATGTTAGATGGAACTCAACTTATTTGATGCTCAAGCATATTATTCCTTATAAAAATACCTTCTCTATTTGGATCAAAACTAACCATCCTTGCAAGGAGGATGGTTCATTTTTACTAACTGATACTCACTGGGCTATTGCTGAGAAGGTGTTATCTTTTCTTGAGTTATTCTATGAATCAACTTTTGCATTGTCAGGTATTTTTTACCCAACATCACCATTAATGTTGCATCATATCTTGAAAATTGCTAGACATTTCAATACATATGAGAATGACAGACAACTAAGAAATGCAGTATTTCCTATGAAATCAAAGTTTCTAAAATACTGGAGGGATATCCCTATTCTTTATGCATTTGCTTTCATTCTTGGTCCTAGAGCTAAGATGAGGGGGTTCCATAAAGTTCTTCTAAGGTTAAATTCACTAATTAATATCGATTGCTCCAGATTTTCTTCAGTTATTCATAACAAGTTAACTAGGATGTTTCAGATCTATGAACTCAAGTTTGGTGAGGTTTGCTTGAATATCAATCCCCAACCATCAGGTGGCTCTGGTAATGCCACAGAGGCTTGGGATGATATATGGTAATGATGACTCTTATAGTACTCCTTCAGTAAGGGTCACAGAACTATTAGCGTGCCAGGCTCGGCCCAGTCATACTCGTGTCGAGCCAAGTCGTGCTCAGGCCGGGTCGGCCCGACACGTCCTAATGGACATGTATTGGCTGGATTACGTGGCCTTTGCATCGAGGTCGTTTTGGTTATTGTTGGGAATGAACTAAAATAAACGGGTGGACAATAATTATCAAGTTGATTTGATATATTTTATTTCCATGAATTGTACATGTTCATGGTAGGTCTCTACATTTGTGTAAAGTCCTAATTATCTCTAAACTAAAAGATTGCAACTATTTATCCATGCAAAGACGATTTAATCAATCATTGTCTTTATCAGCTCATAAATCCTTGTCATGATCAATCTTTGCATGTGAGCCTTCGCTTCATGTGAAAACTGTTAGAGAGGCTTGGCGTGACTTTCTAAAGATACGACCTTTCTTGATGACTCCTTCGTAGATCCTAAGATTTCATATAGGGTCTTCGTTTGCGAAGCTTCCTAAATCTTTAGGATTCATACATAATTTTCGTTGATGAAGCTTCTGATCGAAGTACGAATTTGGACGAGTGACTTTGATCTTCGTATGGTCTTCATGCTTAAGTGATTTGAGACGTTCATCTTTCTCAATTTTATCATGATTATTGCTTTCCCCAAAACAAAATTGATCCTGAGAACAAATGTAGAATAAAAATTGATTGTTAATCAACTCTAGAATATCGGGGGACGTGTTTAACTATGGCAAAATCTCTAATGGTTATTGTGTGATTTATAACAGAGGCCTACATGTCTCGCTGGATCTCTAGTTGTTATGGTGCATGAGTTACGCAGATAGAATTTGGGTATGTTTTGAGGTTGATGGTTATTCCTCAGGGTGATTTTGAAGTTTCAAACACTTTTGGTGCACTTGAGAACTACAACACTGCAGTAGTTGCGCTGATCTCAAATGATACGTCCATGTAGGAAGGGATTTTATCTATCTACATTTCAGTGGAGAGTACATCACCGAGTGCTACTTCTATTGAATGCATAACAATTTGGCTATGCATTGTTGGCATTTTCCATGTTCCTTTTAGTTTACATCATATATTTACATTATTAGGATACTATAGTTCTTTGTTCAAGTGAGTATCTTACAATATTTGGTACAAATGCTCTATTTGAATTCTGACATTATTAAGATACTATAGTATGTACTGCGCTGATGAATTCTGACATCTCATTTCTGCATGCAGGAAAAGGTAATGCGTCTATTCCCATTGGAGATGCTTCCAACAAAACAACACAAAACCAACGAGATGTGAGAGCAAGCTATGTGATTCCAAAGCTGGAAAGTAAAAGGGAAATGTGCCCTTGGGCCATTTCTATAAATGTTTTGGTGATTAGATGCCCAACACATATTGTTTTCCTTAATATGTGATAAGTGCTAAAGAAGTAAAAAACAAGAATCAAGGTATGTCTCTATCCTTGGTAAATTGTTTTTGATACTAACATATTCCCTAAGTGCTAGGAACAATATCAAAGCAAATGAGAATGGAGTAGAGAAATTTGGCTGAGTCCAGCCAAACTTGCACCAGCCTTTGGTGCACCGGACTGTCTGGTGTGCGGTGCATAGGCTGGTTCAGTAGCGAAGTCGCTACTCTCAGAAATCGGCGAGGGCGACATGGCTAAAAATCACCGGACTATGCGGTGATCCATCAGCGCCCACGCTTAATGCTCGGCGACAAACTCGTCGCTCTTGGGAATTCACCGAGGGCACCGCGGCTAAAATTCACCGGACTATCCAGTGTGCATCGGACTGTCCGGTGAGCCAACGGCGCCCGCGGCCAACGGTCGGCAGCACGATCAGCGGATGACACGTGGCCAGGGCCAATAATCACTTGGTCGCACCAGACTGTCCATTGTGCACCGGACAGTGTCCGGTGCGCCAAGGGGACCGAAGGCTCAACGGTCGACTTCGCCAGAAGAGGAAAGAAATCGGGCACTGTTTATGTCCGGTGGTCCGGTGCACCACCCGACAGAAGGCAAGAATTGCCTACCAAATGGAGTTCCAATGGCTCCTAGCTGCCTTGGGGCTATAAAAGGGACCCCTGGGCGCATGGAGCACTACACCAAGCCTCCATTGAACATCCTAAGACACCTAGACTCTGCAACCACGCAATCGGATCATCGTGTTTGAGATTTGAGCACGTCTTGAGTAGTAAACTCCCTGCGCCGTGTTTGTGTGCTCACATCTTGACTTTTGTGCGTGTGATTGCTGCGATTCTTGTGTGTGTTTCTTTCCCTCCCTTACTCTTGTGCTTTTGTTGTGATCAACTTTATAAGGGTGAGAGGCTCCAACTTGTGAAGATTCCTCACAAACGGGAAAACACTCTAAAGAAGAAAATTGTGGTATTCAAGTGGATCATTGGATCACTTGAAAGGGGTTGAGTGCAACCCTTGTCCATTGGGACGCCACAACGTGGAAGTAGACAAGTGTTATACTTGGCCGAACCATAGGATAAAATCACCGTGTCTCTTGTGTCGCTTTTCTTTGTGATTGGTTTCTTCTCTAGAGTTCTCACTATAGCAACTTGGCTTTAATCTTACTAACATTTCATAACCAAGTTTGGGCTATTTAGTGTTGAATTTTATAGGATCACCTATTCACCCCCCTCTAGGCGCTCTTAATTGGTATCAGAGTTGTACTCTTCATTCAGAGACTAATCGCCCAAAGAGATGGATCCTAAGGGTAAGGGGATGGTGATCAACGACAAAGAAAAGGAGTCCCTCTTCAACGAGCCAAGAGATGATAAGCCCACTGACTCAGGCTCGAGTCACAAGAAGAGAGATGGAAAGAAGAAGAGGCACATAAAGAAGATCATCTACTACAACAGTGACGCCTCCTCTTATTCACCAAGGGATGACAGCGACGAAGACTCTTCATCGAAAAAGAAAATGGTTAATCAAAATTACTCCTTTGATTATTCTCGCACCCCCTACAATTCGAATGCCCATTTACTATCTATTCCTCTTGGAAAACCCCCACACATTGATGGAGAGGATTATTCATTGTGGAGTCATAAAATGCGTAGTCACTTATTCTCTCTCCATCCTAGTATTTGGGAAATTGTAGAAAATGGAATGCATTTCGATAGTACTGACAATCATGTATTTATAAATGAGCAAATACATAAAAATGCCCAAGCCACTACTGTTTTGCTAGCATCTCTATGCAGGGATGAATACAACAAAGTGAGTGGCTTGGACAATGCCAAGCAAATATGGGATACCCTCAAGATCTCTCACGAGGGTAATAACGCCACCATGATTACCAAGATGGAACTGGTGGAAGGCGAGCTAGGGAGATTCACCATGAAAGGGGAGAGGAGCCAACACAAACGTACAACAGGCTCAAGACCCTTGTCAACAAAATCCAAACCTACGAGGGTACAAGATGGACGGATCATGACGTCGTCCGACTCATGCTAAGGTCATTTACCGTTATTGATCCTCATCTTGTAAACCTTATTCGTGATAACCCCAGGTACACCAAGATGACGCCCGAGGAAATCCTCGAAAAATTCGTGAGCGGGCGTATGATGGTGAAAGAAGCAAGGTATGTTGACGATGCCTTGAACAGACCACTTCATGTCTACGAGTCACAACCCGTTGCTCTCAAAGCAACCAACAGCAAGGAGGCGCTACCTAGCAAGATAGCACAAGTGGAGGCTGCCGGACTCAACAAGGATGAAATGGTGCTCATCATGAAGCTCTTCAACACCACCTTAAAAGGACGCAAGGAGTACCCCAACAAGAACAAATCAAGGGGAAAGCGATCCTGCTTCAAATGCGGTAAGTCTGGTCATTTCATAGCACAATGTCCCGATAATAACAATGACCAGGCATAAGAAAAGCATGGGAAGAAGGAAAGGAAAAAGAACTACAGGAAGGCGAAGGGCGAGGCGCACATTGGAAAGGAATGGGACTCCGACTGTTCTTCATCCGACTCTGATGATGAAAGGCTAGCTGCCTCAGCCTTCGACAAGTCTTCTCTCTTCCCCAACGAACACCACACGTGCCTTATGGCTAAGGAGAAGAAGGTACATATTCGAGATAACCCTAAGTATTCTTCTTCTAGCGATGAGGAACCTTTTGACGATGAAATAGATTATAGTGATTTATTTAAAGGACTAGATAGATCTAAGGTAGATAAAATAAATGAATTAATTGATGCTCTTAATGAAAAGGATAGATTGCTAGAAAAGCAAGAAGATATATTGTATGACGAACATGATAAATTTATTAATGTTCAAAAATCTCTTGCTCTAGAAATTAAGAAAAAAGAAATATTGTCTTCTGAGCTGTCTACCTGTCATGATTCTATTTCTAGTCTAAAAATTTTGAATGCTGAATTAAATACCAAGCTAGAAAAAGTTAATGTGGCTAGTTCATGTGTAGAGTATGTTGTAATCTACAATAGATGTAAAGATTTTGATATTGATGCTTGTAATGAACATGCCTCTACTATTCTTAAATTAAGCAATGATGTTGCAAGTCTTAATGCTCAACTTAAGACTTGCCAAGACAACTATGAGAAATTAAAATTTGCTAGGGATGCCTACACCATTGGTAGACACCCCTCAATTAAGGATGGACTTGGTTTTCGAAAAGAAACCAAGAACTTAACAAGCCAAAGGACTCCTAGTCTCAATAAGGAGAAAGGGAAGGCTCCTATGGCTAGTAGCTCCTACTCTTCGCATGACCAAAAGAACCATGTCTATCTTTTTGCTCATGTCAAGAATGTTTCCAATGTTGCTCATCATGATAGGTGTTATAATCATGCTACTTTACCTACTTATCATGATTCTCATGCCATGTTTGCAACTAGTTCCTCTCATGCTCATGGTAGAAATAGGACTAGGTGTAATTGTGTTGTCTCTCATGCGCCTAGGAAAGTATGCACTGGTCCAACTACTATTTATCAAACATGTAATGCTTCTTTTGTATTGTCATGTAAAATGCTAAAGTAGTTGCTAGAAAATTGGGATCTAAATGCAAAGGAGACAAAACTTGCATTTGGGTTCCAAAATCTGTTGTAACTAACCTTGTAGGACCCAACAAGAGTTGGGTACCTAAAACCCAAGCTTAATTACCTTGCAGGTTTATGCATCCGGGGGCTCAAGCTGGATTATTGATAGTGGATGCACAAACCACATGACGGGAGAGAAGAAAATGTTCACCTCCTACGTCAAGAATAGGGATTCCCAAGATACTACCATCTTTGGAGATGGGAACCAAGGCAAGGTTAAGGGCTTAGTCAAAATAGCCATCACAACCGAGCATTCAGTTTCAAATGTGTTTCTAGTAGAATCGCTCGGGTATAACTTATTGTCTGTAAGTCAATTATTTCATATGGGCTATAATTGTTTATTTACAAATATTGATGTATCTGTCTTTAGAAGGAGTGATGGTTCATTAGCGTTTAAGGGTGTATTAGACGGCAAGCTCTATTTAGTTGATTTCTCAAAAGAGAATGCTGATCTAGATGCATGCTTAATTGCTAAGACTAATATGGGCTGGCTCTGGCACCACAGTCTAGCACATGTTGAGATGAAGAACCTTCATAAACTTTTAAAGGGAGAACATGTGTTAGGACTAACCGACGTCTGTTTTGAGAAAGATAGAACTTGTGTAGCATGCCAAGCAGGGAAACAGGTGGGAAGCACTCATCAAAGCAAGAACATGATGAAAACATCAAAACCACTAGAACTCCTTCACATGGATCTCTTTGACCCAATTGGCTATCTCAGCATCGGCGGAAGTAAGTATGGTCTTGTTATAGTTGATGATTTTTCCCGCTTCACTTCGGTGTTCTTTTTGCAGGATAAATCTGAAACCCAAGGAACCCTAAAGCGCTTCTTAAGGAGAGCTCAAAACAAATTTGAGCTAAAGGTGAAAAAAGATAAGAAGCGATAACGGATCTGAGTTCAAGAATCTTCAAGTCAAAGAATATCTTGAGGAGGAAGGCATCAAGCACGAGTTCTCCGCTCCCTACACACCACAGAAAAATGGTGTGGTAGAGAGAAAGAATAGGACGCTAATTGATATGGCAAGGATGATGCTTGGAGAATACAAGACGCCTGAGCGGTTTTGGTCGGAAGCTGTGAATACAGCCTGCCATGCCATAAATCGGCTCTATCTGCACCGCCTCCTCAAGAAGACATCCTACTTTCGTGTATTTGGGAGCAAATGCTACATCTTGGTGAAGAAAGGTAGGCATTCAAAGTTTTCTCCCAAAGCGGTAGAAGGTTTTTTATTAGGGTATGACTCAAATACAAAGGCATATAGAGTCGTCAACAAATCATCAGTATTAATTCAAGTCTCTAGCAATGTTGTATTTGATGAGACTAATGGCTCTCCAAGAGAGAAAGTTGATCTTGATGATATAGATGAGGATGAGGTTCCGACGGTTGTAATGCGAACAATGGCAATAGGTGATGTGCGACCACAGGAATCACAAGAGCAAGATCAACCTTCTTCCTCTACGGTGGTGCATCCCCCAACTCAAGACGATGAACAGGTACCTCAAGAAGAAGGGCAGGATCAAGGGGAAGCACATGAAGAACAGGATAAGGAGGAAGAAGCATCACGAGTTCCTCCAACTCAAGTCCGAACGACAATCCAAAAAAATCATCCAGTGGATCAGATTCTGGATTATATCAACAAGGGAGTGACAACTTGCTCATGCTTAGCCAATTTTTATGAGCATTACTCGTTTGTTTCTTCGATTTAGCCTTTCAGGATAGAAGAAGCCTTGTAGGATCTGGACTGAGTGTTGGCCATGCAGGAAGAGCTCAACAACTTCAAAAGAAATGAAGTTTGGAGCCTAGTGCCATGTCCAAAGCAAAACGCTGTGGGAACCAAATGGGTGTTCCGCAACAAGCAAGACGAACACGATGTGGTGACAAGAAACAAGGCTCGACTTGTGGCAAAAGGTTATGCTCAAGTCGCAAGTTTAGATTTTGAGGAGACTTTTGCTCCTGTAGCTAGGCTAGAATCAATTCAAATATTATTAGCCTATGCTGCTCACCATTCGTTTAAGTTGTTCCAAATGGACGTGAAGAGTGCCTTCCTAAATGGACCAATCAAGGAGGAAGTGTACGTGGAACAACCCCCTGGCTTTGAGGATGACAGGTATCCCGACCACGTCTACAAGCTCTCTAAGGCGCTCTATGGACTTAAGCAAGCCCTAAGAGCATGGTATGAATGCCTTAGAGTTTTCTCATTTCTATGCCCTTGATCATGTTACTTTAAGCTTTATTGTCTTTTATTGCTTACATTTGGTGCTCAAGTTGTACAAAGTCACACCCAGACCTCACAAGTCCCTATGCAAATGATGCACATGTTTAGTAGGAGATGTGCTACAACTTGACCCCCTTGAGACTAACTTGTTTGTTGAGTACTTTTGTAATAGTCTCAAAGGGATATTGAAAGGGAAAACTGAACTTGGACAAAAAGGAGCTTCCACTGCATTCTGGTAAAATGTAACTTATCATAAGTTTCTTGTTGTGCTCGCATTGCCTTTTTTGCTCTTATTTGACATTTTGGTGAGGCAATGGGGTTAAAGGGCCAAAAGTTATCCCGTTTTGGTGCTTAATGCCAAAAGGGGAGGAATTAAGGCCAAAGCAAATGGATCAGCCAACCACTTGTGAATTTCAAAAAACTGTAGAGTTAGAATTTGTGTTTCATCCAAAATCCTCTTATTGCAAAAATTGGTCTCTTATGGGGAGAATTTTGATTATGGGAAAAGGGGGAGTTTTGGCACTTGATCAAATTTACCTTTGATAGATCTCTAAATTCGCCAAAGCAAGTGTGTTTGACTTAGAGATAGGAAAAAGAATTTGTTTTGTGAAAATAAACCAAGCGGTGGAAAAAGTGATCCAAATATGCCAAATTATAAGTGAGAAAATTTGGTCTTCAATTTGCACCTTTTGAGAATAACCTTGCACTTCAAGTTGCTTTAGATGTGTTGGCATAAATCACCAAAAGGGGGAGATTGAAAGGGAAATGAGCCCTTGGACCATTTCTATAAATGTTTTGGTGATTAGATGCCCAATACATATTATTTTGCTTAATATATGCTAAGTGCTAAAGAAGTGAAAACCAAGAATCAAGGTATGTCTCTAGCCTTGGTGAATTGTTTTTAATACTAACATATTTCCCTAAGTGCTAGAAACAGTATCAAAGCAAATGAGAATGGAGTGGAGAAGTTTGGCTGAGTCTAGCCAAACCTGCACCAGCCTTCGGTGCATCGGACTGTCCAGTGTGCATCGGACAGTGCACAGGCTGGTTCAGCAGCAAAGTCGCTGCTCTCGTAAATCGACGAGGGCGACATGGCTAAACATCACCGGACTGTCTGATGGTGCATCGGTCTATTCGGTGAGCCATCAGCGTCCGCGCTCAATGTTGGGCGACGAACTCGTCGCTCTCGGGAATTCACCGAGGGCACCGTGGCTAAAATTCATCGGACTGTCCGGTGTGCACTGGGCTGTCCGGTAAGCCAACGGCACCCGCAGCCAACGGTCAACAGCGCGATCAGTGGACGACACGTGGTCAGGGCCAATAGTCACTTGGTCGTACCGGACAATGTCCGTTGCGCCAAGGGGACCGAATGCTCAACGGCCGGCTTCGCCAGAAGAGGAAAGAAATTAGGCACTGTTCATGTCCAGTGGTGCACCAGACAGAAGGCAAGAATTGCCTACCAAATGGAGTTCCAACGGCTCCTAGCTGCCTTGGGGCTATAAAAGGGACCCCTAGGCGCATAGAGCACTACACCAAGCCTCCATTGAACATCCTAAGATGCATAGACTCCGTAACCACGCAATCGGATCATCGTGTTTGAGATTTGAGCACCTCTTGAGTTGTAAACTTCCTGCGTCGTGTTTGTGTGCTCACGTCTTGACTTGTGTGCGTGTGATTGCTGCGATTCTTGCGTGTGTTTCTTTCCCTCCCTTACTCTTGTGCTTTTGTTGAGATCAACTTTGTAAGGGTGAGAGGCTCCAACTTGTGGAGATTCCTCACAAACGGGAAAACACTCCAAAGAAGAAAATCGTGGTATTCAAGTGGATCATTGGATCACTTGAAAGGGGTTGAGTGCAACCCTTGTCCATTGGGACGCCACAACGTGGAAGTAGGCAAGTGTTATACTTGGTCGAACCACGGGATAAAATCACCGTGTATCTTGTGTCTCTTTTCTTTGTGATTGGTTCCTTCTCTAGAGTTCTCACTATAGCAACTTGGCTTTAATCTTACTAACATTTCATAACCAAGTTTGGGCTATTTAGTGTTGAATTTTACATGTTCACCTATTCACCCCCCCCCCCCTCTAGGTGCTCTCAGTAAGACCAAACTTTCTGGTCTTTGCTATTTTGTCTGTACTGAAATGTTTGACAAAACATTTTGACAGGTACCTTCAGTACTCATTTAGCGAATAAATAGGAATGACATTAGAATCCAAAATGAAATTTCATAGTAGCCCAGGCTACCATTTTTCCTCAGTTATGCTCATTTGTTAGCATCATAAAGTGAAGAAGACGGTGGGTCAGTTTCTAAAGATTGAGGCATGCTTTATCACCCCCTAGTATTCCCTTTTGTATTCTCCTTCAACAAAGCAATAGCTTGTCTCTGCCTAAAGCTAATTGGTGTTTTTGTCAAAAAATCTCATTGGCTTGGATTGTTTTCTTCTAATTTGTTATTTATGATGCATGCAAACAAGGAGCAAACAGTAGATGGAAATAGTCCATTACAAACACCTTAGGACTTCCCCAGAAGTGGGCTCATTCTATTCTTATGCCAGAGTCTGGATGTGTGTTGGTCGCCACTGAAGATCTTGATGGCAATGGAAACCTGTCATCCCTCTCCTAAGACTGGGTTCAAGAGATCCATATAACAGCTCATTCGGTATCATCTTGAACCGTCCACTCTACACTAAGATAAAAGCCTAAAACCCTAAACCAGTTTTACACTCAAGTGAGGGTTCGAGCCGCTCTTGACCATGAGCACGGCTGGTATAACAGTTTTACATTCTGCAGAGGTTGCACATCTTTACCCACAAGTCGTGTTATCCATTTGCCAAGAGATCATGACTTTCCATTCATCTCTACCGAGGAGATAAGGTAGGATACCACTACAAGGCCTTTACAAAGTTCCACTAGAATGAGAAAACCCGCTACGGATTTAGAGGGGGCATAGGCCTTGTTTTACTGTCTATAACCCATCGCAATAATTACAGCCAGCATAATGCTTGCACAACTCATCCCCGCTTAACCCTTTCGGGAAAGGTCTCACACACTAGATTCCCTAATTAATTAGCGAAGATTAGAGATATATAGTCTTGTGGTGGCACTGTTGTCTTGGGTGGTAACTCCATATTTGTAATACCCAAAATTTAGATAACAAAATAGAAGGGAATAATACTTTGTGTAACATGGGTTTTACTCGTTTTAAAGCATATAAGGGTTCATGGTTAATGTAATTAATGTAAGAGATGAACTATAAAGAAGTTAAGCATTCATGCTAGATGTTTTCTTGATTTATACATTTTAAAAAAAAACAGAAACTCTCATTTAGGTTTGAAATTTGGATTAAAAAAAAGAAAACCTCTCTGTGGCCGACTGTTTTTTTTTTGTTCGGGCCCAGAACCACATGGGCTCTCGCTTTCCCCTGGCGCCGTTCAGTGGACCAACTAGGCAATCGTGGCTCACGGCGTTGGCTGGTGCTCAATCACTGAATTGTGGTCCCCACATGTCATCCCTTTCTTCTTTCCTCCTCACCGAAACAAGCGGGCAGTGCCATGAACCTCTGACGGCTGTGGAAACCTGATTCTGGGAGATGGGGCTCCGCACCGCGCGGCCTCGCCACCAACCGTGCCGGGGGCCCAGGGATTTATCCGCCTGGTGTATTCCCCTCGCGAAAACTCTCCCAGAGCCATGCACGGAGTTCGTTATGAACTAATCCCGTGAATAAAGCATCTGTCTGGCCAACTCGGAATCATCCGCCGAACTCTGCGCGGGTTGTTACAAGCGTGGTCGACAGGCTACATAAATATGGTCGCGCTTCTCCTTTGGGCCATGGCTCAGCTGGGAGAACACGGCACCAAGAGAGATCAGCAGAGAGAGAGAAAATCCATGCGCTGCAGCTTGCTTGTGAAGCCACGAGACCTCGACTGGTCGCTCAGGAGGGATCTCACTGGAGGGCGCTAGAAGGGTGGACATCGGTGTCGGTGGCTAGGGACAACAGGTGTCGCGGGGTGTGAATCTCGCCGGACTTGGGGTCGTTGGGCGTTGCTGCCATGGGGATTTGCTGCATCGATGAAGGTAAGGAAGTGTACCATTACGTTCTCCTGAGAGCCCTCTGCGTGTAGTCCGTTTGGATCCGAGTAATACGGCCGGGGTTCGAACTTTGGGTGGTCCTGCCATGGCGCTTCCATGGCGGGTTGGCCGCCACCGTCATGGCCTGGGTGCTGCTGCGATCTGGTGTTGAGAAGGAGGGAAGAAGGGCCGCTGGCCGTTAGATTGGAGATTGACGGCTAGGTTCGGATCTGGGGAAAATAGCTATGAGTCGTTGATCCTGGCGCCTACGGTGGAGATTCGATCAAGACCGTGATGAATCCGAGCCATCGAGATGAGATCGGAGGAGTGATAATAGATCGGGCTATAATAAAATCTAGACCGTTGCTTTTAGATCCAGTGGAATAGATTGGGTACCGTTTCGGTTTGAGATGAGTCTAATCTGGGTCGTCTCATGTAGATCGGGCGGTTGATGCCACCCGATACCCCTTCGGCCATGACCTTTTGTTAAAGAGCCCCTGCTCTTTTTCATATTTAACCCGCCATCCACTCCAGCTATTCATCGAGTCTTAGAATACTTGCGTCGTAGCCCCTGTACTTACCAGTAATTGAGGCCTAGTTCAGACAGTGAGAAAAACTTATAAAATAATTTAGAAAAGGGATTTTTAATGTGAAAACAATTCTTAGAACTTGTATAGTTCCTAGAAAATTCATAGGGAGCCCAAATTTATTCATTCCAATTCCTATAATTTTGTAATAATGTTGTTTATCATATAGTGTCTCTGTTTTGACATGAAAGTCACATTAAAAATGATTTCTTAATTAATCGGATGCCAAGCACATGAAACCTTAGGAAATTCGTATCTCCTCCGTTTTAAATCCGATTTAACTCGTTCCAGTTGCGTTAGCTTTGTATAAGTATCTACTACACAATAGCAACATTTATTATATAATATCCCATACTTTTATAATTGGGTTAATCTAAGCCTATTACATTAACTTATTTAATATTAATATAGTATTTTAATTTTATGGTTATAATTTAACTAGATAATCTTTAATAAAATAATGACTTAGATTAAAGTTGAGATAATTATTTATAGAATAATTTCTCGTATGATCTATACTAACCAATTTATAATAAAAGTTTAATATTTAAAATTACGTAGAGCTTCTATAGATCATAACTCCTTAATCGTAACTCCGATCTTAGTAGTTCTCGATCCCGTAACTTCGCGTAAATCATTGTTATACATTTTGTTCTTATGTATGGTGTGATGTTAATTTTATCTATACCATGGTTGTTTGTATTGCTACGACTAGCAGTGAGGTCACAAGGATCTGAAGAATCACCCTGGTAATTGGAATCTCAAGTCCTAGGCAAGTTGTGCCCTTGATCACTTCTTTTTACCCAGTCATGTTCTGATTAATCATAATGATCTGCATAGGTTAATTTTGATGGGACCCAATAGGTTACCCTAGTTTGTCTATCTTTATACCTTGTTTACCACTGAACTTTTTGGGTAGTACTTGCTAGTGCTTTATGTGGTTTTGGGTATGAAGATACATTATTCATGATTACACTTTTATTATCTGTTTATTATTACTGTTCATGATAAGATCATTATGTTAATTGGAACATGGAGCGACCACCCGGGAAAACAGTGCTACCACAAGGGTTTAATGGGACGCCCTTGGCTGATTAATTAGGAAAGCTAGTGGAAGACTACCTTACCCGAAAGGGGCAAGGGCAGTAGGGGAGTGGTCAGTGTAGGGAGGTCCTTGGTTGATTTTGCTGCGATGGCGATCAGGCAAGAACCCTGCATTGGAGCTTTCTATAAACTGTAGCGGGTTTTCTGAAACTAGTGGAACTTTGTAAAGGCCTCGTAGTGTTACCCTGCCTCGCCTCCTCGGTAGAGGTGTATGGGAAGTCGCGATCCCTTGGCAGATGGGTAACATGACTTGTGGGTAAAGATGCGCAACCTCTGCAGAGTGTAAAACTGGTATACTAGCCGTACTCACGGTCATGAGCAGCTCGGACCCTCACATGATTAATTTATGGAACTAAATTCAATTTGTCATATGCATTGCATCGCAGGTGATGTTGTTACTTTTGTTCTACTACTTAATTGGGTTGGTATTTACTTATACTTAGTAACTGCTAATAAAATTTTGACCAACTTTAAAAGCAATGCTCAGCTCTAACCATCCTCTTTGTAAGCCTTACACTTCACGTGAGCTCCCACCTTTGGCGAGTTCATGCACATTATTCCCCACAACTTGTTGAGCTATGAACGTATGTGAGCTCACTCTTGCTGTCTCACACCCCCCCACAGGTCAAGATCAGGTACCGCAGGATGAGGCGCTTGGAGGATGCTTTGATGTGTTCGTGAGAGGTCTAGGTCGTCGTCTCCCAGTCAACTTTGGGTTGTTGGACCGTTGTCTCCTTATAATGTAATTATTTATTTTTCAGAACTCCTATTATATAGTAAAGATGTGACATTCGATCATGTGCCATGATTCATCATATGTGTGAGACTTGGTCCCAGCACACCTGGTGATTATGTTCGCGTCCGGGCTTTGGACCCCTAAAACCCGGGTGTGACAATATTCTAATTAATAAAATGATATTATCATGTATAATAATAAATCCAACAATAGTAATTTATAATGGGACATGAGCATGAATTATAAGTAACATTAATCGATGAACCAAATAGAGCACTAGCAAGACTACCCAATAATTCATTTGTATGCAAGGTGTGTGTAAGGTAAACAAAATTAGGTAATCTATTAGGTCTCATCAGCTTAACCTAATAGTGAAATGATGATTAAGAATCATGAACATTATTAGATCAAAGAAAGTGATCAAGGACACAACTTACCTTTTTACTTTCGATTCTAGGTGCCTTCCCAAGTTGGGACTCCGATTTCTTGTGACCTTACTTCTATTCATAGCAATACATATAGATAGACAAAGAATAGGTAAAAATAATATTACAACAAACATATAAACAAACAACGTAAGTATTATACATGTCGAGACGAAACTGTAGATTCGAGAACCACTAAAATAGAAGTAAAACACAAAAGTTATAAATTAACTAAGTTTCTAGATCTTGTAATATTAATTTTTATACTGAAAATTACTTTCAATGCGTATATGCAAGTTCTTAATTTAATTTTATTTATTTTTATAAAAAAGGATGGCATGTTCTATTCTTAAATTCTACAAGGTCTCTTTAGCTACTGTGACTGTCTGATCTGATTTCGAGGGCCTAGATTAGATCTGCTTTAATCGAATCGGTACGCTCCATATCTATGATCAACAACCTAGATTTAAAATACCGGATTTTGGCTAGGATTCACCCGATCCGAAATCGACACCGACTGAATCATTAAGCTAATTCTAACATGGGTCGTCTGTTCCGTGATCGACGGCCCGCGCGACATCTTCTCCCCACGACGGACATCAGGCAGTGGCGCTTGCTAGTAGTGGCGGTGCCCTGACCGGAAAAACGCGACATCGCGCCCCAGAGCCTGAAACCTCGATTAAACAGGCTCTACACAAAATACGGAGTACAACGAACTAATGGCTATGGTTTCTTAGCGGCAAAGCTGATCGGAACGAGACGTCCAATATGCTCCATGGTCCGGCGATGAAGCTTCCTGCTGGCGCAAGGTTCCCGGCCATCAACTCGCATGGTTAGCCCACGAACACACTCCGGTCGATCCTGCGATTCTGCGAAGCTCCTACGCCGTTCGTGGAGGCCGGATCAACGGCGAAATCGTGAATCCTTCACGACGGGTCTCCCCCTCTCTCTCTCTCTCTGCGCTCCTTTCCTGGTGACGATGGCACTCGGCCTTGCTCAAGGACTCGCCATCTACGTTGACTTGTGTCTAAGGGATACGCAAGAAGTTACATATATACCACGCCGAGCAATGATAGCCAACGAGCGCCTGAAGAAATTTGTATTTTTGACACTCCAAACAAGTCACTTTGGATAATTGACACTCCAAAGATGAACACCGTAAATTTAACACCCACAACATTGACACATTGATTTTATTGACATTTTGTCTCTTTAATAGTTTCTTTTCTCCTTTTCCTGCTTTCTGGATTTTCAAAGGACTAATCTACCCTTTTCCATATTCCCAGCCACATACCGAGATCTTGCCGAGCAGCCACACGTAGGAGAAGCCCACGTATTAGAGGTATAATACATTCGCACTGACTCTCGTGCAGTCGTCACCGTCTCGCCAAGGTTGTCGCCAATGAACAACTGTGCTCGAGGGAGGAGGGGCCTGGCTGGTGGCGCTCATCGATCCCCCGGTGGCTGCTTTATTCTCGATCGTTTTTGGCACCATTGCTGCTGGGCCGGATCGACAACTCTTCGTTCTTCTCCGTCGTCCCTTTGTCCAGTTGCACGAGATCTCTCCCTCGCAGTCCCAGATCCAGTACATAGACGCCATTTTTCGTTACCACCACGATCTAGACCGGTGGAATAGAATCTGATTCAATTGAGTCATCTAGACGGTATTAGTAATCATATTTTCAATATCAGCCTTCAACAACAGTTATGAATCGTGATTAACTATCAACAGAATCATTTTTATTCAATATTTGTATTAGATGTGATTGGAGCATTTCAATATCAGCCTCCCTTGAGCTGCACACAACAGCAAGCAAATAAAATTCAACAATCAACAATAAATGGCTGACAACAATCACATACCATGTACTCCTAGTAGTTATAGATTTTACCTGAAAGTGTGAGCCGCTGATCCAAGACCAAAGGGTAGAGGAGATGCAGTGTGCTGGGAGCTGGGGGCCTGATCAGACCACACGTTCACTGACCCTGGACAGGGGCCAATAGCCACGACGGACACAGGCCGCTCGCCAAAAGGCCCGGTCACCTTCTCTTTCTCCATGAGCTGCTATGGAAGCGCCACGTGCTCAAGCAGCCGCGTCCGTCCTCGGCGAGGTACACATGTGCTGCGTTGGTGCTAGCGGAGTGAGCGAGAAGGGTATTTCAGGGAGCCAGTGAGACGGAGGGAAGCGACGGCTACGGCGATGTCCTCAGCGAGGTCGGCCACCTCCCCACCGGCGACATCTCGATTTTGTGCGATTCCCCTTTGGGCACTGTGGCAGTGCTGTATACCGGAGCTAGCGGAGTGATCGAGAATGATATTGTAGGGAGTACGCCAACCTGAAGGAGGGAGGCGACGGCTTGGGCGACGTCCTCGGCGAGGTCGGCCACCTCCTCTCTGGCGACAATGCGATTCCCTTTGGCCGCTGTACGGGAGAGCTTGCGTCTGTATGCATACATCACATAAATCACAGGCTTCCGAATATGGGGAGAAGGGTAGATTAGTCTTTTGAAAATCCAGAAAGTAGAAAAAGGAGAAAAGAAACTATTAAAGGAACAAAATGTCAAGAAAATCAATGTGTCAAATGTTGTGGGTGTTAAATTTACGGTGTCAATTTTTTAGAGTGTCAATTATCCAAAGTCACTCGTTTGGAGTGTCAAAAATACAAATTTCTCATTACGGGGTGGTCTCTCACCTAGGCCCAGCCAGACCCGTCTCCTTTCATCCGTCCTATGGGCCAAGATGTCAGCCCATTTCGAAATCGTGCAGCCCACGCCTTCTTCCCGAGCCCAATCTTTACCGGGTTGCTATGCAATTACGCCATTATATATATTTTTTATTTTCTGTTTTCGATTTTCATTTCTAGTTTCAAGTTGAATTCAAATTTGGTATCAAGTTCAAACATGATTTTATCTCAAGTTTAGGTTAATTGCAACACACACACACACACACAAATATCCAGCATGGTGCATAATCCTTGTTTTTAAATTATTATTTGTTTAATTAAGTTAATCGCTTGGACATTATAACTTGTATATGCAAAAAAAAATCCACATAATATATACTGAAATCCTCCCCTTTTTATTCATCTAGACTTATGGGAGTTATACATGGCATGTGCTTTGGTTTCAGGACTGACCTGGAGAAGGCTGGTGTGCTATGATGAAAATGGCACGGTGATGCCTGAGGACCTCAAGTTCTCTGCTGTCTGCTGTGCCCAAAGCTGAAGCTTTGTCTGCATCTATGGCTTGTGCGTGGTCCAGAAGCAGACGTTTGTAGGCATGCTTAGTGGCAGGCGGCCAGCTGACACGATTCCGAGCACCGGTACGATACGATCCGAGTGTCCGTGTGCTCGCGCACATTCACCGAAAATGGATTTGCCTTTTGTTTGGTCGACCAAGAAGGCACTTTGAGCTCGAGGCACGCTGAGGCTGAGCGCGTATGCCTGATGGCGACATCGGCCGGAGTTCAGAAGGCACCCATGGATGCGCGTTTTCTTTTTGATTCGTGGCCTGCCTGCCTAGCGTACCGGTATGCGCGTGCAAGCCCTCCTGTTATCTTCTCGCGTACTAATCTATCCATAATCTGTTGACCAAAGCATCTTGTGTAGTAAAAAATAACATTGACGTTGCCCGGGGTTATTATTATTATTATTAATGGCTGTTCAATTCAACGCGTCTTGATGACGGTCACCGCATCCTCTGCGTCACTCAAATGTACCCGCAGCAGGATACGGATACTGAACTGTGCTGTGATACATACAGCACAGCACGCCTTCTTCCAGAGACTGCAACGCAGCCCACGCACGGTCGCGACCGAGTCGAAGGGACCACAAGTCCAAAGCTGGGGGCAGCCGAAGCGGCTTCCCTATCACCTGACGGTCAGTGCATCGCCGGAGAAGGTAAGTCAAGGCTGCACGAGCCAAGTCAAAATTTACCCTCGCCATCGCCAAGTTGGGGTTAAATCCTGTTTGGCGTGCCAACGGGACGACGAACTGTTGGACTTTTGATCTCGATCGATGGGCTCGGTCCGTTCGTTCCAGACTCCTCACCGTTGACAACATTGCGTTTGCATCGCGCGCCAGGCTCAGCAAAGAGGGAGCCACAGAGTTTTTTTTTGCATGTGTTGCAACCGAAACAGTGCCATCGTCGGCGATGGTACTGTTCGTTAAAAGAGGTTTTTTTATTGCATCGGCTAATTTCCGTACTGCCATGTGTGTGTGTTTTTTTGCTATCAATAAACTACAGCAAAATATCCATGTCATCCACGCTAATCTCCCCGGAGACAGGCTGCTCCCTTCCGGCGCCCGTACTGTGAAGGCTAGCGTTGTGCGCACGGCCCGCGCAGGCGCAGGCGTCACCAGCATCCCGATCGCGCGGGCGCGCGCTGGCGCCACCGCCAATGCAGGTGCGATGCACGTGCGCGTCCTCCCGCGCCGCGACGAGCTGCGCGTCGGCGGCCATGCCGGCGTCGGACGCCACGCGCTGCACGGACCGGGGCGACAGGCGGCCCCCGGCGCCGTACGCGGCCGCCGCGCGCTCGGGAAAGTTGAGCGCCGCGACGTCGCCCGCGCCGCCGCCACCGCCGCGGAGGAAGTAGACGGCCGTGTCGTGCGCGACGGCGGCGGCCTCGGGCGTGGCGTAGGAGCCGAGCCACAGGCGCTCCCGCGAGCCGGGCACCCGGATCTCCGACACCCACTTGCCCCACCGGCGCCGCCGCACGCCCTTGTACCCGCTCATCCGCCGCTCCGCGTCCGCCTGCTCGCCGACCGGCTCCGCGCGGCTCATCGTTAAGCTCTCTTCTCTTGGGCCTCGAGCCTCCTAGCTAGCAAGGCGGGGCCGCCCACCCAGCGTCGTCCTACTGAGACTGAGATGGTTCTCACTTCTCAGCTCAACTCTCTCGGATGAAGGCTTCAAGTTCAAGGCCCGTGACTGGAAATGGCACCCGGCATGGGCTGGCCTTGGCGGTGCACGGACTGCGCGCGTATTTATAGGTATCGGGATGGCCGGGCCGGATGGGACTGGGAGGTCAACCCCCGAGCAGAGTTGACCTCGCCCCGGTATGGTTTTGGGTTTTTTGAGCTTTGACCCTTGAGAGGAAGGAAAAGAAGAAGAGAAGAGAAGCAGCTGGAGAGTGGACGAAGGCCGGTATGCATGGCATGGCAGATTGGCAGGCAGGTCGGTAGGAGGAGCAACGGCAACGCTGCGGTGGGGACCAGTCAAACGGTCCGACGTCTGGAAATTCCTGCCCCTGCTGGCAGCCATTATTTTTTTGCATCATTTTGTATTCCTGAATATCCATTGACAGCATCGAAACGGCCCTGCTCACGGTCCGTTTGACCACCGTTACCTTGCCTTGTAGACCGCCGAGAGTGCATCTTGGACCCCCGCAAGCAAAGCAACCGTATGGTCGGTCGTGTCGTGTCTCTTTCACTTTCAGCGACAGGATAGAAAAGGGGAACGCAGCAAACGCACTACACGGGCCACCCCCAAGGGCCACGTTCATTTCATTTAGGCGAAGCACCATTCACATGTACCATACCTGAAGCAAACATGCATGGCCCGATCGACTGGCCCATCAGCAACTTTATTCCCGTGGTGCCACGAACACGAAACATGTGCGAATAAAAAGGAAACACTGTGCTGTGCATGGCAGGCATGGTCTCACTTGTGACTTGTGAAAGCCGGTCAATTTCCGTTCGTGACAATATATGCGACGACGACGACGATACCGTCCGTTTCGGCTCCGGCCAGGCGGCTAGTCCTGCCTCGCCAAAGATGTATATCTCGTTAAATATTCATGTCGGTTGTTAATTTTTTTTAAAAAAAATAGTAGTTACTAACTCCCCTATATTTAAATTTGTAGTCTGTTTTCGTTTTATCCTGCATCAAACGTCTCGAGTTTTGACCTACTTACAATTCGACAAGTAGAGCGGCGTATTTAAATATGCGTTTACTTCAGATATTTGAAATTAGAACAACAAAATCCGTCCGCATAGGCACTGATACACACGTACACTCCACTCCACGTGATCGATTTGGCCTGTTGTTGACCGATCGTTGTTACGCTGTCTTGTACACGAGATACCAGAAGGGCGAGAAGCTGTCACGTGTTGAGCTGCCCACACGTCTTGGAAGAAAGTTTCCTGTGTTGACTTCCACTCGAGGGTATGGTTTTTGGGATGTAATAATTGTACTAGACGATGGTTTTATTTTCTTCTTTGTGAAAGACGACCACGTCTTGATGGTTAACCACGGCCTGATGTCGGCCTCAGGGCCGGCAGTTTCTAGGCTGTGGACGCCCGTGCGTGACTATTATGACACGTAATTTTCTCCCTTGACGAAAAATATGGCTGATCCGACGTCACCAGTCACTGCGAGCCTAAGCGCTGATGATCCCATCCTGGGCCACGGGAGTCCACAGAATCTGCTCCTCAGAATGGATCAACGGAGTCAAAAAAAAAGGTGGGCAGGCCATGGAGCATGGCCGTCACACCGTTCATTTGGGTTCAGTTCTAATATCAGTTCTTTATTTGCCTTAGCATTTCAGTACACAGCTTTTATCATCGTCATACTATAGTCACATCAACTTTTTTATAAACTTTTTTATTTAAGATGAAACATGATGTTTTACTGAGCATACAAATTCATCGAGCATACCGAATTTTTTGTATTTTAGCCCCTAAACAGAAGTAAATTCACGTTTAGACCTAAAAAAATTTTAAATGCAGTTTTGGACCCTTAGCTCGGCGCCATAGCCTGTGGCGCCGAGCTAACACAGCTCGGCGCCACAGGCTATGGCGCCGAGCTTCATGACGTGGCAGCCCGCGTGGCACACCTAGCTCGGCGCCACAGATCTTGGCGCCGAGCTAGGAAACTTAACCGAAACCCCCTTTCCTCTTCGTTTCTTCTCTGTTTCGGTCGCCCCTTTGTTTTCCTACGCCCGACGCCGCTCATACCGCCGCCGCCGCCGCCGAGCTCGCCGCCAGCCCGCCGCCGCCGAGCTCGCCGCCCGCCCGCAGCACGCCGAGCGCGCCGCTCGCCCGCAGCCCGCCGACCTCTCCGCCCAGCTCTCCTCCGCCGAGCTCGCCCGCCTCTCCGCTCACCGCTCGCTCGACTCCGGCCGCCGCTCTCCCTCCGGCCGAGCTCGCCCGACCTCTCCGCCCAGCTCTCCTCCGCCTGCCGCTCTCCCTCCGGCCTGCTCTCCTCCGCCGAGCTCACAAGGTAATAATTTTTTATAATTATTACTTAATATTTTTGTATTTAGTTGGTATTACTTAGTTATTTAGTGTTTAGTTGTTCGTTAGTGGTTATTAAAATAGTTAGCTAGTTTGTTATTTATTATTTAGTAAATAGTTAGATAGTTTGTTGTTATTGTTTATTAAAATAGTTAGCTAGTTTGTTGCGTAGTATATTGTTAGTGTTTAGTAAATTCTTAGTGATTATATAGTTACCATTTTGTTTAGCGCATTGATATTACATGTTTTCTGTGTTGGCAACCATCGTGTTGTCGTTTATTCGCAGGTTCTATAAACATCACTTTACAGGGGAGGTGCTGCCAAATTTTTTACTGACAATTGGTTTTTTTTGTACGTAGGTGTTCGTCCGACTTGACCTTCTCCACCGTTAGCTGGACTTGTACGCGTTCTCAGGTATACATAGTTTTCGTACATTATTTATAGATTATGTAATTTCGTTTGATGTGTTCATTTAATATTTACTGTATCGTTATTAGTTAATATATATTTATTACTTAGTAAGTTAGTAGGCTTAAGTATGTAGCCATTATTGAGTTAGTAATCCATTTTTGCAATAGATGGACAGCCTAGTAACACTATACCATGGAGGAAGGGTGGAGATAGATGCTTATGGGAGTGTTACTTTTGATGGTATGAAGATCGTGACCATGTTGTTCGTTGAAAGACCAACTTTTGACCAGCTTTTGGCTCGAGCTTGTGAGGAGATTAGTTGCGACATAAACGACCCTAGAATATCAATTCAGGGTTTGTTGTCCCATATTACATATGGAACAGTTGTCCGACGGTTGATCTCCATTACCTCAGAAGATGATTGGGTGATATATTTAAGAATTGTGAAGACGATGGTTCCACCATGTTTGGATGTGGTTGTTCAAAAGTTACCTGTTAGTCATTGCGGAGGTCCAGTCGGGTTGTCTCCACAAATGCCAAATGCATCTCGTATTGAAGCTCCGTTGGTAGAGCTTCATGAAGAAGTCGTTGTTGTGCCCGATGCTCAATCGGGTCCGCACGAGTATGGGATTTCTCGTCCTATTCCCGGCGTTTGTGGGGCTTCTAATGCGGTGGTACCCCCCCAAGAGATCCCATTGACCCAGGATCCAGTTCACGATCATCCTAGTAAGTGTCTTCGACACATTGTTCGTATCCATCGTTATTTCGTTTGATTAGAATTTTTAATGTGGTTTTTCTTGCTCCGACACGATGCAGGATCTCCACATATGGATAATGCTGCTTATCTTGATGTGCCTGTGTCATATAATATGGACAACATATGCAGGGCATCCAATAGTGTTGATGTTCAGATTGAGGATGAGGAGGAGCCATATGAGGCTGCACGGGCCTTAGATTCTGATGATGACCGTCCGGTTCGAGAAATGACGGAGCAAGAAATTGAACTCATAAGACGTTTGTGTCCGGAGCGAGACCCTGCAGTACATGAATTTAGCAGTTTAAGTCATTCCACCCGTGCTTATGCTGAAGGACGTGACGATGAACTGCTAGAGGCTCCGGATAACGCCGACAGCATTGAGATTAAGGTAGGCTTACTTTTCAAGGACCTGCCTACACTGAGACGATGGCTACAGGAATATTCAGTGAACCGGAAGAGGCCGTTCAAGGTGAGACATTCGTATGCACAGCGTCGTTACACTGTTGTGTGCGAGGTGTCGGAATGTAATTGGAGGGTATGTGCCCGAAGGCAGAAGGACACCGGAAAGTTTAAGATCACCAAAATTGTAGGTCCACACACTTGTGCCCAGACAGAGCTGAGCACTAAGCATCGTCAGTTGACATCTACCCTAATTGCGAAAAGGATATTGGGGATATTGAAGGGTCAGCCAAACTTGAAGGTGAAGTCAATTATGACCATGACTTCAGAGCTGTTTGGTTACAAGATCAAATATGGGAAAGCATGGAGGGCAAAGCAGCGAGCATGGAAGATGATATACGGGGATTGGGAGGAGGGTTATGAGAAGTTACCAGCATTGTTCAATGCAATGAAAGCAAAAAACCCAGGCATGCATTACGAGTACATCCCCAAACCTAATGAATGGAGGAACGGCAAAGAGATATTTTTTCGTGCTTTCTGGTGTTTCTCGCAGTGCGTAGAGGCCTTCAGGCATTGTCGTCCCGTGCTCTCAATTGATGGTACTTTTCTGCTTGGGAAGTATAAGGGCACATTGTTGGTTGCCATATCATTGGTGGAGGATTCGGGGGAGGAGGTACCCAACGCTTAAAACGCTCATGACTGGTCCTTCCACTCAACCAATTAACGAAAAGAAGATATCGAGGGTCGAATTTATCAGGACCATCGATCCACTGGAAAAAGAAACACCTCTGATGTCCCTAAAATAATGGAAAGATGCACTATTACATATTTACAAAATAATGAATGCGAACAAAATTAAGTGACAAGTCATAAGCTACGTACGTCCAAAGTGCCACAAAGGTAGTAGCAGCGAGCAGCCGTGTCTGGATGTTGTGATTGATGTACCCAAGCCAGTCTGCCACAGTCACAGTTAGGCACGGGGAGTTCAGGAGGAACAGGAGCATCCTTACTAGATACGTCCGGATATAACTCCCGAGGACGACCTCTCTTCTGCCACAACGCCTCTCGGTACATGTCTTTCATCTAATAAACGATTATAATTATCACTTGTACCTATTATGCTTTATAATAAGTTTACACAAACTAATAATCGAAATGATAATATAATAAGTGTATACAAATTATTTAACTAACAACCTAATATACAAAACGAATCAGTTCGAAATCATACCTTGGTCTACGAAGTGAACCAACTCAAATCTTTGAATCCAGGAGATTTTTACGAAGTTTGGAAATGGGATGAAATGAGCTGCTCTCGGCCAGCCGCGCGGGGGTTTTTATAGGATTTTGTAGCTCGGCGCCAAGATCTGTGGCGCCGAGCTACGAGGCCGCGCCGCCGCCACGTCAGCGCCAGGTCAGCCCTGGACGCAACTAGCCGTTGCGGCCACGTCACAGCTCGGCGCCATAGGCTGTGGCGCCGAGCTGTGTTAGCTCGGCGCCACAGGCTATGGCGCCGAGCTAAGGGTCCAAAACTGCATTTAAAATTTTTCTAGGTCTAAACGTGAATTTACTTCTGTTTAGGGGCTAAAATACAAAAAATTCGGTCGAGCATATAATCAAGTAATTAAAAATTACATGATCCATAAAATAAAATAAAAATATGTTAGTTAAAAAATACATTACTTGAAAAAAAAAGCTTATTTCAAAAATGAGACTGCCAACTTTGTGTTTTTCACTTTTGTTGTCCAATGTTACCCCCTTTCATATTTAACACCGAGACATTGCAATCTAGTCGACGCCCGTTATAATCTTATAAGAGGAGTACCACCCGAGCTAGAGTTCCACATTGTGATTCAATTGTTACATTTTTCTTATAAGTCTTAGCCTTTTGAGTATAAATATTTAACCTCCTGTTTTAAAAAGAGAAGAAAAGCATCTCAAAGACTATACTCTTCTATCACCTTTCGACATAAAGCCATCCTTATTCTTAAGGTTTATTCCAAGTAAGCATTATGATGTCCTAATTTGATCTTGATAGAATCAGGGCAAACAACTCTTGTTTGCTAGGTTATCTCTATTCATTATGCATTGTAATAGATAACCAAAAGGTAAGCACAAGTACCTTGCAATTGACAGGAAATCACCCGACTTCTATCGTCTAAGCAGTCCAAAGCATTTAAGTGTACTTAAAATACCCAGGTGACAAGGGTAGAGATAAACAAGGGTAATTAAGGGTAAATGCAGCGATTATTTCCAAACAACTCCTGCAACCTAATGCAATAATCATAGGCAGGTAGGTGAATAAAACAATTAGTGTTTTTGGTTAGACGACACCCGCTTGATGAGCGTACCCTTGATCAGTCCATTGTTTTCTGGATAAGTCCACCAACTCATCGTATTATGGTTTAGCTCCAACGTCACATCCTTCACGTGGCATGTCTAGCGTACCTAATGATATGCACGATGTACAAGTATGAATATAATGAAAGATAACACAAGACTATACATCACCACACTTTACTGAACTAAGCACTAAATAGTAAGGCACTACAAGCACTAGCTATTTCTATAGCATAGGGCATACGAATCTAATATCACTTAAGATATTGGATACTCGATCATATACCTAACTTAATTTGCACGCAAGCATAACATGGGAAATGACAAGCACATCAATCAAGGGACATATGTTAACTTGAGTATAGTGACTACAAGTCTTCATCAATCAAGGACTAACCAAACCTACTTAGCCAAACCAAAGTAAGTGCAAGCAACAAACTTAACACACGCAGATTTTGGATAGCAACATAGCATGTACTTATTTTAGCCATAACTAGAGATCCAGACATCCAAAACAGGTGATCTAAGACTTTCTAAAAATGTAATAAAATTGTCTACAAAACATTAATAATCATCGTATGCTGATTCAATGCCTATCAAGGTCAATCAACACGAAGAAGGTGCATCTGTCCAAATTTGGACATATTCAAAATCCATACTTCAAATATCTATAACCGAAGATTTAAACCATCAAAAAGAGTGATTCATAACTTTTTGGAAAGCTTAGGAAAATTACTACAACTTTTTAGATAGCCACTAACTATTAGCTCTAGTGCATTCAAACACCATATAAGTTTATTCTGCATTATTTGAAAGCAACACATTTGCAAAAAAAATCTTAGTTTTATATTTCGATAATTATTCATGTTGTTCTAACAGCTAAGTGTGAATCAAGTATTGTCGTCTATTCAACCCCGTCTCCCTCCCTCTCTAGGCATCTATCAGGAACATTTTTTTTCTAGACTCTGCAAATCAGGCAGTTTAATTCGAAATCTCACAACTGAACCGTTCAGGCTAAAACAAGTACGAAAACGCTTCTCATTCGTCAAGTATATGACATACAGTTACAGGTTGTTTCTCGAAGAACAGCCAAGTTGTATAACTCATGTTACATACTCTTTTTTTGTAAAAAAAAGAATGAACAAATGAACAAAGACGCCTATCATTCAGAAAAATGCTGGCTCCACCTCCCTGCTTGTAATGTACACATCTTCTGATAGTGTCAGCGCCTCCTCTCAGATTGTCACTGGATCAATTAAGGTTTGATCCTCTTGCATTCCTCTTACGGGCTTGTTCGTTTAGTTTCAATCCATATGGATTGGAGGGAATTGATACGGATTAGAGGGGATTTTGACTTACTCGGGATTAAAACCCCCTCAATCTCCCTCAATCCGTATGGATTAGGGTAGAACCGAACACGCCCTACAATAGAATCGATTCGGAAATGTCTCCCCTCTATTGTCATTGGATCGATAAAGGTTTGATCCTCAGTCCTGCATTCCTCTTATAGTAGTTTCGATTCGAAAGGTTGACGAAAGAATTCTAAAGAGACCGTCTGGGTTGTCTGCATGAACCTGGAAGGAAACATGCAAATAATCAAATATTTTGGTTTGCAGCTTTATTGTAAAAAAAGAAAAAAAAGGCGGGTGCCAAAATACCCAGTGTCCAGCATCTTCAAGCACGTGCATTTCAACTCCTCCACCCTCATCTGCAGCTAATTCCTCCGCAGTATGAATTCTTTGGAGGTCTTCGAGAGCCCATCTATGCAAACTTCGTTCAGCTTTTAGAAAATTAATATGAACACCCCTTGGTACATTCTCTACAATCCTCCTGAATGGAGCAGCATTCCATTAGTCACACAACATACTTTCTTTTGATGATCTCGACTGGCATCGCTGAAGATTTACCATAAGTTAGTATCCTCATAAGACTTGTACATCTCAGAGATGCCATTTAGATCAAAAGTCCATGAGAATCTTGAAGATGGTCGCTGACCCAATGGAGTGGTTCGACGTAGATTTGTAGCCACCCACTGAAACAAAGAAACGACACAAAAAAAGGAATATCTGTTGGCTGCTGTTTCATTGGAGACAACAAGATAGAGTAGCCTGAAAGGGCATCTCAATAAGCTGTTAATCATACCCGTGCAACGTCCATAGAAAATTGTCCTTTAACAAGAGCATCAACAACCTCCTGTTTTGAAGAAACCTAAATTTGAACAATAAAATGTAAAATAAAAATGAGTCCTGAAGCTGTGACAGGGCACCAAAATGTATTACTCAGTAAAGATTTTAATATATGTCTTAAAGTCCAACCTGCTCAGGCATTCTTCTTAGGAATTCAATAAGTTCAGCAGGGTGATCTTCACCATCTCCCCCAGCACGAACTTTGCCAGGAGTAGCATCAAGAACCCATACCTTTTAAGGAACAGAATATCGAGAAAATAAGCATAACAGAGAATAACTAATCAATGCAAACATATTTCAATTACACCAACAACATTCAAAACAAGAAGTAGAGCTCACTCTAACAGGACGAGCAAGTGGTTTTGCAGCTTGTTCTACCATACTCAAGGCCACTGCAAAAGCTCATATGTGAGTACCAATATCCATTTTAATTACTTTTGTTGTAAAGCATAACATTTCAAAACGGTAAAGACATATATTAATAAAAACCTTTTCCACCAAAGCTGTGACCAACCAAAACCCGAGGGGTTAGCCTGAGCTGCATTATCTGTTGGATTTTGATGAATCAAAATATAAGTCAGCTAAAGGAGTGAACAACCAAGAACCAACAAATAGCACCAAATATAATAAAGAAGTCTTAAAAAAGGTGAGTGTCATGCCACCAAATCACTTCGTCATTTACTTCATAGTGATGACTATTAGATTACAGGAACCTCAAAAAATGCATTTTGTCATATGACGCTGATGCGTGTAACCTAACATGAAGAGTTAGGCTTGTCTCCAAATGCATAAAGCTAGATTTGCAATAAGATGAATATGCAGATATTGTGCAAGCATGTTGGACACAGATAGAGTTCATTTCAAACAAGCTACACTTCTAGTTCTATTGATAAAAAATGAAGATTGAAAAGAATGAGAAGCCAAAGCGAAGACATAAATAGCTGATGCAAAAAGCTACAAACCAGCTTTAGAACATCAAGAGCAGTTGAGGCAACAGTGTGTGGCCCACTCTTCTTAATTGATGTTGAGTCGCCATGGCAGCGCAAATCAACCAAGAGGAACTGCATAAAGAGAAATCAGAAATGTCAATCATTTTTCATATATGCATTGTAGAGCAATTCAGACCATCATCAGAATGATAGATATAATGACCTGCCACATTGGGAATTCCTGAGCCAATCTCTTCGCAAAAGATCCTTCACAGACAATTTGTTTGTTAGTCATGTGGTTCACAACCAAAATATAAAAAAATCAAGTATGTTACTCAACTTCAAACCTATAACAAAATACAAAATGGGCCATTACAAATATTAAGACAAATTACAGAATTATTGAGGACTCTTCATTTACCCCAGTTTTTCCTGCTCCCAAGGATGCCATGAAGAAGAACAGCTGTTGGTGGATCAGGTATTGATTTGTCCATAAATGAATTCCACTGCACCTGAAGTTAAAGTGTTGAATTTGGTTTATGTCAATTGGACAAAAAAATTCAAAATCAAGCTAGTTTTACAACTAATGACAGATAATTTGCGTGAATGCAAAACTTACAAGATTCCCTTGAACCAGTTCATAGGCCTGCAGATGAATACAAAACATTTGTCAGGACAAGGGAAGAGGACTCACCCCGTACAAAAAATAGTATCAAAGCTTCCATACCAGAACTCCAGCATGCTTGTCAACTTCAGGCTGGTAAGCAATTCTTGTGTCGGCCAAAGCCATTTGAGCACAATTGCATGGAGGACATAGCAAAGAACTTGAATTCAGACTAGACGATGTCAGCAGGCAATGGTTATGAACATTCCCCTGAAACCAAAAGGTACAATCCCAGCAAGATGTTGAGATTTCTGCTGATGATACATAAAACAAACGGATTTGGACAGCTGCACTAGCGGATGCCATCAAGCAGGCAAGCTAATATTCAATTAATGTGATCTTCAATGTTGTAATCTCTTCATAACAACCCTAGTTTAAGTTCCAGATCTCCCTCCGATTGCATCATATGTCTGTTTTTGTTCTCTCTTTTTTAACTAAAAGTAGCAAGACAGAAAAATAGTAGAACTAGTAAATATGAATAAACGTGGGACCTGAAATATTTAGTTATAGTCAAAGTAAGAAATGATTTGCTGCTTAGAGCCCTCCTTACAACAAAATAAACTACAGTGATTACTAGTACAGCAAACACATAAATTTGCCACAGAAGAAACTAATGACTAGTCACTAGTACAGCCATAGAAGCAATTTAATTACTTGTGAGTCCATGATCATCAGTTCAATTACCCCAAAATTTCCTTCATAATAGTGCCTCTAGGTGAAAAATATAAGATTTGAGGACAGTCATAGCGACAAATGAAATCGAGGCAATCCATGCTATCAAATAAAAAACAGCTGCCAAAACGAAAAAAAAACACATCAACAAACAGTTTGTTTGCTTGAACAGCAATAGGATTGTACAGCGAAGCGACCCAATTGCATCTGCATTATGCCGATAGCTAATCCAACACCCGACACCTCACACCTTCAAAATTGCACCAAAACCTCGCGTTTAGCTCGAAATCCAGCAACGCGAGGCGGTAGCACCCATAACCCCGACAGGAACTAGCTCCTACAGCATCGACCACGACGACTAAACGGAACGCAGAATGATTCTGGGCATCCGGAGCGAGCGCAGAGCCGTACCTCGCGAGGCCGCGCCGCGCGAACCCTAGCCCCGGGTCGCGGCGCGGAGAGGATCACGGCACCGAAAGGAACTCTTCTCGACGGCGCGTAGAGTGCGCGCGGCGGCGGTGGCGCGCGTGCCGCCGCCGACATCAGATCACCGGGGAGCGGGGTCAGCAACGGGTGGTGGGGGCACGCGCCGAGGCCGAGACGAGCCAAACTGGTGCTTGTTTTCCTTGCAATAAAAAATGGTCAGTTTTTTGGACGGTTTTGTGGTGGGGAGCGGGCGGAAAAAAGGTGGAGGCGGAGAACCCAAAGCACTAGAGGCTGGCGCGCGGGGCCATGGAGTACTATCAGGTGGGGTAATATACGGGAAAAGTCCGCCTGGCGGCGGTGTGTGGTCGGTGGGCGGGTGGGCTGGGAGGCTGGGACCCGCCAGTCGAGTGGCTGTGGCTCCAGTTGGTCCTCCCGTACGTCAGCCTTCAGTGCGTGATGGGGACGTGGCGACCGGACGTAGCGCTGTGCCAACTATCAAGCATGTGGGAAGTATGTGCTGGAGCGAGCGATCACGCATTTTGGGCGTGTTTGGTAGCTGGTCTAAGCTGCCGCCATCCGTCGTATCTTTCTTGTCGCAGTTGTGACGGCCGATTTAGCCGTCGTAACTTACGTGTGACGCACTACACGTCACACACCAAACACGTTCTTAAACCTTCCCAATTATCACATTAGCTATATGGCATTCACCCCAACAAAACAGAAAAAATAACACTCCTCTACATATTCTAAAAAGTATATGTGTTATTATATTGTATAAAATAGGAAGCAACACAGTATATCTCGTCCTTAAGCTGTCTCCGACACATTGTGTTATACATTGTACTGTTCATAAAGTAAAATTTAAAATAAAAAATGTGATAGAAATCGGGATAGTTAAGCTGCTGGAAACCCCATCATGTGTTAGCTACAACATGTTAATGGGCCTTACATAGTAGCCATAGGCTCAAGGACTCACGGCACAGCGGGCTGCTACTGTGTTAGGGATGGCAACGGACACATTTTACTCGCATGCCTGTAGGTAAAACTCTTGTAAGATGTGGGATTGGGTGTAGATTTATACTCGCAAACACGAGTTTCTCTTAGCTACGAAAAATTGTACATGTGCCCGTAAACCTATATAGTCGCATTATCCATGTGTTCGATTGCCTGTATTTGCTGGTGCTTTCATCGCGAGATGCAATGAGCTGGTGTTTGGTTGTTGTCAACCAGGCTCTACGCGTGTGAGGTGTGTGTTTGGTTACCTACGTGTAGAGGTGGAGTCAGGCTCGCACGATACTTAAAGCACTCTGGGTCAGGCTCTGCATGCGCGAGCAAATTGGTCGCATCTCTAGAGCCAGGCTCCTGCCGGCCTGGCTCATGCAGTCGGGCTACCGGGAGAAGCCAACCAAACAGGCGGTATATGTGTGTGTGCACACGCATATGAAATATATGTATAATTATGTACTCACAGGTAGAGGGTGTGGGATGTATAGGGTGCGTTTGGTTGCCTGCATATGGTCTGGTCAGGCTCACGAGATGCAGCTTTCTTCTGTTTGGTTGCCTGATCAGCCTCTTCAGCCTGGCTCACGGGATGCAAAGATTCCTCTTGGGCCTGGCTCCCGAGATACGTAGGAATTGGCTGTTTCTCCAGAGCCAGGCTCTGCCGGTGCGACCATTAGTCTTTCCTAATGACAGATTAACATGTAATTAGTGTCTATTAAATAAATTTAATTTAATTAAAAGTGGATTATGGCTTTGTATGGCATATTATAGACTATTGCAACATCATCACATGAAAATATAATAAAACTTTATAGCTTTTAAGCTCATGCATCAAGTATTTATGAAAGCAACCAAACATCATCTTGCATGGACCAAGCTAAACTTATACAGGCAACCAAACGTAGGGATACTGCATGCTCTCAACCAGGCTACCAAAAGCCAGGTTCTCTAGATACGAGCCAGGCCCACCCATCCAGACAACCAAACAGGCCCATAGTGTGCCCATCGCAGATAAGTATTTACCACGTGGTACAGGTTTATAATTCCTATACCTGTGAGTTTCATGCTTGTTGCCATCCCTAGCCTATGTAGGCAATGTGGGGGATAGATATCCCCTGGGTCCACTAAAAGAGTAAAGGACCTCACGAAAGGCCCAAGGGCCCAATAAATCGTAAGGTCATTCTTTCGTGGGCTTGGGGAGAAACAACCAGCAAAGCAGAACGACATGAGGCCGGATTGGTGCAAACCCGGACGACCCACAGCGTCGAGCGAGTGACTGCAACAGAGATCCGACTTTCCCGCGCTGGAGCCTCCATGCAACGAAGCCATGCGAGGATAAGTCGGCGAGGGTTACGTAGGGATAATCTCAAGAGGTTCACTATCTTTTAGCTACTTATTGTTATCTTATCCGCGTGTACTGCCCCACGGTCGAGTATATAAGGCCTAGGGGGCACCCCTTCAGAACGATCGACCCTTTACTTAGCCACCCACGTCAACTCTCTGTATTTTCAATCCAGAGAAGCTCTCTTGTAACCACATTCACCAAGCATACTCGCCAGGATGTAGGGTGTTACGCATCTCTAAGCGGCCCGAACCTGTAAACCTTGTCCACTGTCCCTCGTGCGATCGGCACGAACCATTTTGCTATAGTCGTCGACACCGTCCTACTCCTAAAACACCTTGAGGGGCAACCCCGGGTGTGCGGTCGGACCCAAAACACCGACAGCTGGCGCGCCAGGTAGGGTGTGTGTCGACGATCCAAGCTAGCTCAATGGCCGTCACCTTCTACAGCAAGATCACCATGCGTCCCGGATCCGTATTCTGCTTCGGGACAATTTCATCTGTAGCAGATGAAGAGGGAATTCTACATCGTATCGCGGATCCGCCGAAAAAGAAGTCTCCTCCAACGAACTCCGAAAATGCCGGAGAGGCGCAACCTCCGACTCTTTGGAAAAAGATCGTCTCCGGAAAGTCGGGGGCCGAGGGCTCGCTGACCCAGAAGACTCCGCTGTCTACTTCCCCGACAAAAGAATGGACACGGATCGCGAGGAAGAAGGAGACCAAGGAAAAGCAAGTCGTTCTTTCCGTTCCTCCGGCCTCAAAGGAGAACGGAAAGAAAGTCGCCACGACAGCAGCTCCATTCTACCCCGATGTCCTCTTCATCAGGAGAGTGGAATCGCTTATCGTCTCCGACGACGAGCCGACCGTACCCGGGGAAGAACCGCCTCAACGAGAGTCCCAACGACGGAGGAACCGGCGCAGGAACGTTCGACGACATCACGCGGCCGGGGAGCGGGATCCAGAGCAGCCTGTCTCGCGAGACGAGGTCTCGGAGATAGGAGAAACTCCAGAAGAACGCGTCTTCAGAGAACGAAGGAACTCCCGACGACGTGATCGCCGACGAGCTCAGGAACAGGCTGAGCAAGACGCAAGACAACGCCGGGAGAATCCGCTCTTCGGGCGCAACCTGAATCCCGACTTCGCCCGAGCTATGAACACGCCAAGCGAAGTCGGAGGGGTACTAGCTCGGATAGCTGATGGACTTCCTCGGACTCCCGACGCCGAGGGATACCGACGCCTGTTCACCCAGGCAGCCAACCATCTTCTACCGCTCGCTCACCCGTCGAACGATCTACGACACGCCATCAACAGTCGCCGAGACGCGCGAAGCTCCATCAATGCTTCGCGTGAACGGCGGCATGAGAACGAGATTCGCCGTCGGGAGGAGTACGACCGGGATCATGGCATCCCGACTCAGAGCCAGGCCACCAGGACTGAGTCGGCAACGGCCTCAACTGGCGGTACCACCCGGGGACGGTCGAGGAACCACAATCACAACTCCCCTCCCCGGGACAGACATCGTCCCCGACGACAGGAGGACACGTGCGGAGTGTCCGCTCTTACTCCGCGCCTTAGGGCCATCCAATGGCCTCCCAACTTCAAGGTATCCAATGTCGACAAATATGAACCTAAGCAAGATCCAGGGGGTTGGCTAGCCGTCTACACCACCGCTGCTCGAGCTACCGGGGCATCTGAGGACGTTATGACCGCGTATTTGCCCATCGTCCTTGGGCAAGATGCGCTATAGTGGCTACGACATCTACCCCGACACTGCATCGACGACTGGGGAGACTTCAGTCGACGTTTCACCGCCAACTTCTAGTCCCTCTCCGACAAGCCAGCGAAACCGTGGGACCTCAAATCCATCAAGGCCGGGGGGATGAGACTCTCCGGTCGTACCTCAAAAGGTTCCAGACCATGAGAAATCGCATCCCCGAGGTCACGGAGGCGGCCGTGATCGAGGACTTCTATAGAGGATCCAACGACTCGGCTTTTGTCCGAGCCATACTACAGAAAGCGCCGACTACTTCTGAGGAGCTGTTCCAGGAAGCCGACCTCTACATCACCGCTGATGAGCGAGCTCAGGACCTCATCGGAGGAGCAAAGCCTGCACCGGCAGCACCACGACGCGACGCGAACCAGCCACCCGACAAACGCTGGGACAAGAGGCCTCGCGAAGAAGTACACGCCGCCGGACCACCTGCCTCTCGCGCCCGAGGAGGACCTCACGGAGGCGAGCGCACGCTGGACGACATCCTCGACGCCCAGTGCCCATACCACAAGGACATGCGCCACACTCTTCGCAACTGCCGGGACTTCAAGCACTCTGTTGGGCATGGCCGACCCTTCCAACCTCTACCTCCTCCTCCGCCGAGGGGAGGACCGGATGAACCACAACAACCTCATCGGCCGGAGGAGGGAGGAGGAGGAGCTTTCCCACGCGTCGACATGGAGGTCAACGTCATCTTCGGCGGACATGGGTCGCAGGAGAACAAGAGACAACAAAAGCTCAACGACCGCCAGATACTGGTGGCAACCACCGGTCCTCCCGCCCCATACCGGTGGTCGGAACACCCGATCACTTTCACTCGGGGGGATCAATGGCTCAACTTCGACCATCCAGGCAAATATCCGCTCCTCGTCGATCCGGTGATCCGAGAAAGCCGGGTAAAGAAAGTGCTGGTGGACGGGGGAAGCAGCATCAACATCACCTTCCCCCGGACACTTCAAGGCTTAGGAGTTCGCCTCAAAGAGCTCCACGAGTCGGACACCCCTTTCTTCGGCATCGTGCCGACAGAAGGGGAGTACCCGCTGGGCCACATCTACATGCCAGTCACCTTCGGAACTCCGGAAAACTACAGAACCGAGTTCCTAAGGTTTGAAGTGGCGAACTTCGACTGCGGGTACAATGCCATCATCGGGAGGCCTGGATTGGCCAAGTTCATGGCCATTCCGCATTACACATACATGATACTGAAGATGCCAGGACCGCAAGGGATCATAACTGTGCGCGCCGACTTCCAAGGTGTCGCAGAGTGTTTCCGAGTGGCTATTCAAGCAGCCCTCACCGCCAAGCCATCGACGGTCCCTTCCACACTGGCAAACTCTAAGCCTGAGGAAGACCTCGCAGTACCAGCAAGCGAAGCTCAGACCGCGACCTTTATGCGGCCGACTGAAGAAACCAAAAGAATCAACCTGGGGTTCGCTGATGAGCGCAAAACGGCTATCATCAGCTCCAGCTTGGACGACAAATAGGAAAGCGCGCTCGTCCAGTTTCTGCAAGATAACCGAGATGTATTCGCATGGCAACCTGCGGATATGCCGGGTGTCCCAAGAGAACTGGACGAGCACAAATTGAAGGTCTATCCCCAGCCGAGGCCGATTCGGCAAAAACTGCGTCGTTTCACGCCCGACAAGAGAGAGGCCATTCGCACCGAGTTAGCTCGCTTGGTCGCGGCTGGATTTATTAGAGAAGTATTACATCCCGAGTGGTTAGTCAACCCTGTTCTTGTACTAAAAAAGAATAAAGTGGATTGGCGCATGTGTGTTGATTATACTGATCTCAACAAACACTGTCCGAAGGATCCTTTCGGGCTCCCAAGGATAGATCAGGTGGTGGACTCCACCGCTAGATGTTCTACGCTGTCTTTCCTGGATTGCTATTCCGGATACCATCAGATTAGTCTGGCAAAGGAAGATGAAGAAAAAACGGCATTCATTACTCCGTTTGGTGCTTTCTGTTATACCTCCATGCCGTTTGGCCTCAAAAACGCTGGGGCAGCTTACCAGAGAGCCATTCAAACATGCTTAGCCGATCACTGGGGCAAGCGTGTGGAGGCCTACGTGGATGACGTGGTAATCAAAACGCAGGACTCAAAAAACTTCATCGAAGACTTACAACTGGTTTTCAACAGTCTGAGGCGATATAGATGGAAGCTTAATCCCGAGAAATGTGTTTTCGGGGTACCAGCAGGAAAGTTGCTCGGGTTTATCGTCAGCCACCGGGGAATTGAGGCTAATCCAGATAAGATTGAAGCTATCATGAAGATGGAAGCACCTCGATCGCAAATGAAGGTTCAGCGACTTACTGGATGTATGGCGGCTTTGAGCAGATTTATATCCAGGCTAGGAGAAAAAGGTTTGCCATTTTACAAGTTACTCAAGAAGGTGGATAAGTTTCAATGGACTTCAGAAGCACAAGAAGCTCTAGATGCTCTAAAAAAATTCTTGACAACACCACCAGTACTAAAACCACCCCGGCGAGCTACGTCAACTCAACCAGCTGAAGATTTGCTACTGTATATCTCTTGCACGACTCACGTGGTAAGCACCGCGTTGGTAGTCGAGCGAGTAGAAGAAGGACATGCCTATCCAGTACAACATCCTGTTTACTTCATTAGTGAAGTCCTAGGCCCCTCAAAGAAAAAGTATCCTCAAGTTCAGAAGCTATTATATGCAGTACTTCTAACTGCCCGCAAGCTGCGTCACTACTTTGACGACCACAAAGTCATAGTAGTTACAAGTTTTCCAATAGGGGATATTCTTCACAACAAGGAAGCCATTGGTCGAATAGCCAAGTGGGCTTGCGAGCTGGGATCTCATGACATCGAGTTCCGACCTCGCACTGCCATCAAAACTCAAGCACTGGTTGATTTCGTATCAGAGTGGACCGAACAACAAGTACCAGACAACCCGGAGACTACAGAAGTATGGCGAATGTATTTTGATGGCTCACTGAAGCTGCAGGGAGCAGGAGCAGGGATTCTCTTCACTGCGCCTGGAGGCGAACACCTCAAGTACGCCCTCCAGTTGCTATTCCCGGCCTCCAACAATGCAGCCGAGTATGAAGCTTTGATCCATGGATTGAACATTGCCATATCATTGGGCGTCAAAAGATTAATGGTATACGGAGACTCTCTGGTAGTCATCAGCCAGATAAACAAGAAGTGGGATTGCTCAAGCAATTCAATGGGAAAATACTGCACTGTCGTCCGAAAGCTGGAAGATAAATTCGAGGGTCTGGAATTTCATCATGTAGAAAGAGATCGGAACACAGCAGCCGATGTACTGTCCAAGCTAGGGTCCAGTCGAACTCAGGTACCACCCGGAGTTTTCGTGCAAGAAATTCTGCAACCGAGTATCTCAATGGATCAAACAGAAGAGTGCAACATCATAGATCAACCCGAGTCAGACTCTGATGACTGGAGAAGGCCGATCATTAAGTATATAAAGAATGAAGAAGAACCAGACGACAAGAATTCGGTAGAACGCATTGCAAGACAGTCGGCTCACTATACACTCATTGGGGAAATATTGTACAGAAGGGGCGCATCAGGCATCCTCATGAAGTGCATTCTCCCGACCACTGGGAAGCAACTTCTGGAAGAGGTCCATGCGGGGCAATGTGGAATACATGCAGCATCCAGAACACTAGTCGGGAAGGTTTTCAGGTCAGGATTCTATTGGCCGACAGCGAAGAACGATGCAGCCGAGTTAGTTCAGAGGTGCGAAGCCTGCCAATACTTGTCAAAGCAACAACACATGCCAGCACAGCAACTGCAGACCATACCGGTAACTTGGCCTTTCGCATGCTGGGGACTGGATATGATTGGACCTTTCAAGAAAGCTCAAGGGGGATACACTCATGTATTGGTAGCGATTGACAAATTCACTAAATGGATAGAGTTCAAGCCCATTGCCTCTTTAACCTTTGCTAAGGCCGTGGAATTCATACAAGACATAATATTCAGATTCGGGATACCAAACAACATCATAACTGATTTAGGATCCAACTTCACAAGTTCAGAATTCTTTGACTTCTGCGAGCAAAAGAGCATTCAAATCAAGTATGCATCTGTAGCCCATCCAAGAGCCAACGGGCAGGTTGAGCGAGCCAACGGGATGATATTGGAGGCACTCAGGAAAAAGGTCTTCGATAAGAATGAAAAATTCACAGGAAAGTGGATAAGGGAATTGCCCTATGTCGTTTGGAGCCTAAGAACCCAACCTAGCCGAGCCCTGCATGGAAACACTCCTTTCTTCATGGTCTATGGGTTGGAGGCAGTGCTACCTGCTGATCTCAAGTTTGGGGCGCCAAGGTTGATCTTCTAAAGCATAGCAGAAGCTGAGGCCACCAGGCTGGAGGACATTGATGTACTTGAGGAAGAACGGCTGAATGCGGTAATCCAATCAGCACGGTACCAGCAGACTCTAAGGCGCTATCACGACAAGGCTGTGCGGCAACGGTTCTTTTCAGTAGGAGACCTCGTCCTCCGCCAAATTCTAACGGGGGAGGGACGGCACAAGTTATCACCTTTATGGGAAGGACCCTTCATAGTAACATAAGTCACTCGGCCCGGATCGTATCGCCTCACTCAGATGGATGGCACAGAAGTTGGGAACTCCTGGAACATAGAGCACCTCAGAAAGTTTTATCCCTAGCTGTATTTCAAAACTGCTAGGGCGACAATGTATTCTGTAAAGTGGAAATATGTCATCAATAAAGAGAGATTTCAAAGACACTCAGCTCGTTTACGATTGACTCGCATTCTTACTTAACTTGGGGTGACCACTATGCCCTACAAACGGAGCAATCGACTTAAGTCGGCAACGACTTAAGGCGGTGCAACATGCTCACGCTTACTTAACTCGGGGTGACCACTATGCCCTACAAACGGAGCAATCGACTTAAGTCGGCAACGACTTAAGGCGGTGCAACATGCTCACGCTTACTTAACTCGGGGTGACCACTATGCCCTACAAACGGAGCAATCGACTTAAGTCGGCAACGACTTAAGGCGGTGCAACATGCTCATGCTTACTTAACTTGGGGTGACCACTATGCCCTACAAACGGAGCAATCGACTTAAGTCGGCAACGACTTAAGGCGGTGCAACATGCTCACGCTTACTTAACTCGGGGTGACCACTATGCCCTACAAACGGAGCAATCGACTTAAGTCGGCAACGACTTAAGGCGGTGCAACATGCTCATGCTTACTTAACTTGGGGTGACCACTATGCCCTACAAACGGAGCAGTCGACTTAAGTCGGCAACGACTTAAGCCGATGCAACATGCCTCAACAATTCAGGGGATGACTTCCATATCCCACAAACGAATTTCATAATCATCATGCGTCACTTCATTACTATAAATTTACGAACTGATGAATTCTGATACAATAAGAAAATCATTATATCATTCGAACGCTGAACTAATGTCCTCTGACAAATACTCGATTATGCTAACCACGCACTCAAAGCACGCAAAAGTTTCTCTTTATTTTGCAAAGTCTTTCTCAGGAGCGACCGATGAAGAAGGGCGACTCGAGGAATCAGGGGCAGCATTCACATCAGCTCTTATGTCTTCAGGAACAACCACGCCAGGTCTCCTCATCAATATTCGTCCTGCCCGAATAGCCTTATCCATAGCTCTGTCACGCTGGGCTTTGAGAGTAACAAAAGTTTCTTCGGCAACTTTAGCAGCCAGTCGAGCAGTCTCTAACTCCTGGACAATGGATTTCTTGGAAGCTCGGAGTTCTTTAATGGTGGCATCCTTTGCTAATATCAATTGCTTGAGGCGAGTCACTTCGTCCGCGGATTCCTGCAGCCTGCAACGTTGATTGTCCAATTCCTCCATGGTAAAGCGGTGACTCCTCTCTAAGATGGTCAGCGAGTTGCTAGAATCACGATATAATCTGTCAAGATTGTCACGAGAAGCAGCAAGGATATGCTTTTCTTCCTGCAAGCAAAAGTCAGCTCCTTCAAAAACTAAGCAAGTAATAGGAGCACAGCAAGGCAAGGCACAGTTTTGTAAATTACCTTTTCAGAATCAAGCTGAGCATGAAGAGAAGAACTCAGGGCATTGGCGTCATCCAAGGCAGCAGAGACTTGACCCAGTTCAATTTGGCCCTGAGAGTACTTCTCCTCAAAGTCAGTGCACCGCTGAGCCAATTCAGCCAGATCTCGGGAGTGTTTTTCCTCAAGAATTGAAATCTGCCGAGTCACTCCTAGCGAGAGATAATCAAACAAAATGGGGTCAGAAGGTAAGGCAGTCCACAGCGAAGGCAGAGAGAAGCAAAAAAGCACTAACCAGCGTTGGTTGCCTCCAATTCAAAGACGCGACGTTGAAGTGACACTGGATTCCAACATGCAAGAGATGAAGCTACCTCTGGGGCGGAAGCACCCTGTAGCCTCAGCTGGCTAGCCATCCCATCCACCAAAGCCTGATAAGGAGAACAGATGAGTATAATGACAGAAGTTCATGCAACGTAAAAATCAAGCTAAAATACATCACAGTACCTGGAGGTTGGAAAAGAACGAAGGTATCCCCAAATAAGGAGAGACCAGTTGATAAGTAGATGTAAGGCCACCACCTGGAGCAGTTTGCAACGAATCAGCAGAGATCAACTCAGTACCTTCAACAGAGCCCAACACTCGGTCAGCAGGGGCGCTGCCCTCTAAAGCGACTCCCTGATCCAAATTCTGGGCTACCACCATACAGCCAGAGTGTGGAGGAGATCCCGCGTGAACGTCCATGGAAGTACAGGAAGGAGACCCTGCTTGGGCACCCTCGGGGGCTGGGTTATAGTTGGCACTGCCCACTTGAGCCGGATCATCCCCGGCAGCACCCTCGGGGGCTGGGCAGTGGCTTACACTCTTCACCCGAGCTAAGTCATCCCTGGCGACATCCTCGGGGGCTGGGCATGTGTCAGCACCATTCTTGAGGTCCAGGCTCTCTGCAGTAACCACCTCTAAGGTTGATGGGCCCTCAACTACTTCCATAGGACCGGGACGATCCAAGTCAGTCTCCCGACCCTCGAGATCGTGCTCTAAGGTCGACGAGGCACGGGATGACCTCAGCCCAGCATCAGGCACGGCAGCGCGAGCCTCCGTTGCATCATCATCCACTGGCTCTGATAACAAGTCTTCTGGGACCATATCCTCAAGAGTTTGATCAAAGTTGGCCAGGGACAGTTCTTGCAGACCAATGAGGGCAGACAAAGCAGGAGAAGGAACTCCACTACTTTCACCGCTGGCGATGAACTGCCGACTGTTTTTCCGAGTCAAAGGAGCCTCATTCTCTTCCTCCTCATCTTCTACAGTGACAACACAAGCAGCACACCCATTGGGATCAGCAACAGATGGAGCACCCACATTGGGATCAGTAGCAGTTTGGGTACACCCATTGGGGTCAGCGTTAGTAAGTCCAGTCGCAGGCACTTCCTCAGCAGCAGGAACTGAGGTACCAGCGTCTTCATCAAAACTGGATACTCGCCGGAGGCGTCTTCTCTTCTTCTTTTGCTCATCAGCAGAAGGCTCAGGCTGATTGGTTCGGCTAGGGCGCCTCGGGCGAGTACTGACAGGTTTCTGAACATCCAAAGTTGTATCAACCCCTGGGAGGGGCACCACTGCCAATGTACCAGCAGGAGCAGCGTCGGAAGAATCCTCAGCTAGCAGATCAAGCATGGCATTTATATCTGCATCACTAGGGTTCAGGGGCACCTCAAAATGGACTTGCCGTTCGTCATCAGGAATCTCCCCAAGCGAAGCAACCAAAGCACTGACTTCTTCAGCAGAGGGTCGCACTCTAAGGCCCAAATTGCCATCAGTCACAGGTGGATTTGACACGAAAAGGGTGAAGGCTTTGGGAGGAGGCAAGTTCCAGGCCGAGTACGCCACTGGAGCACCAACATTGGACACCTTGCCCCTGAGAATCATTTCAAGTCGGCTCACCAAGTCAGCAGAAGGGATTCTCCTGTTGGTAACCCGAGTTGAGTCGGCTAGCCCTCGATACAGATAAGCTGGGTAGGCCCTATCTTTCAGTGGCTGAATGTTCTTGAAAACAAAGTCAGTGACCACAGCTTTAGCAGTTAGACCTCTCTCTTTCAGCAGTCCAACTTTAGCTAGCAACACACCCGCCTCAGCTACCTCTTCATCTGTGGGAGACTCGGTCCAGCTTGGGGTGCGAACGTCTGGCTGTCTTCCCGACCGGGAGGGGAGAGAATTTCCATAATTATCAACTATGAACCACTCTAGACGCCACCCCTTAATACTGTCTTTGAGGGGAATCTCAAGATACTCAGTCTTCCGTCCGTGGCGCATCTCCAAACTGGCACCTCCGACCAACTGATGTTGTCCCCCGGCCATCCCAGGGCGACAATGATACAGGTATTTACATAAGCCGAAATGCGGCAGCACGCCAAGAAAGGCTTCGCATAAGTGAACGAAGATGGAGATTTGCAGAATTGAGTTAGGGTTCAGATGGGTCAGGTTAATGTGGTAGAAATCAAGGAGACCGCGGAAAAAGGGAGAGATGGGGAGGCCAAGGCCACGGAGAAGAAAAGGGGCGTAAACTACAGACTCGTGGGTATCCTCTGTCGGGACAGTAGTCCCGTGGCAAATCCGCCAAGAACAGAGTTCCCGCGGAGGAAGAACCCGATGGACACGAGGTGGAGGAGTTCAGCTTCGGAAATGATGGACATGTGGTTACCTGCAAAAGGCAACTGGCTGTTGGGATCGATCGGAGGAATCACCACAGCAGACGAGCTCGCGGTCTTCCTCTTGGGCGCCATCTCAATTCTACCAGCGAGCAGAGTGGAGGCGAGCGGCAGAGAGGATTCGGAAGCGGGAATGCAAGAACTAGGGCACGGAAAGCAAAGGCGGCTAAAAGCGCAGCTCTTATGGGATATTCTCGAGCCAGATACCGTTTCAAAAAGTGCCCAGTCATCACCCGGCGGTTATTTCCAAAACCAGCGTGCCACGTGGTCACCCGGCAGTTATCCCCAGAACACTGATGCGCCACCTCATCACTCGGCCATCATCCTCAAAGTGGCTCGGGCGGCCTGCCGTCACTCGGCGTTGCCTCTAAAACGCTGATTTCGTATTCAGTTGCTCGGCATTACTTCTAAAAATGCCGACATCGACCTCCAGTCACTCGGCGTTGCCTCTAAAACGCTGATTTCGTATTCAGTTGCTCGACATTACTTCTAAAATGCCGACGTCGACCTCCAGTCACTTGGCGTTGCCTCTAAAACGCTGATCTCGTATTCAGTCGCTCGGCATTACTTCTAAAATGACGACGTCGACCTCCAGTCACTCGGCGTTGCCTCTAAAACGCTGTTTTCATGTTCAGTTGCTTGGCATTACTTCTAAAATACCGATGCCGACTTCCAGTCAATCGACGTTACTTCTAAAAACGTTGATATCATATTCAGTCACTCGGCGTTGCCTCTAAAACGCTGATACAATGATCAGTTGCTCGGCGTTGCTTCTAAAAACGCCGACACAATCTTCAGTTACTCGACAGTTACTTCTACAAGCGCCGACACCACCTACAAAGCTACTCGGCAACCATTTCAGAAAACACCAGTTCAATACCCGAGTATTTCATTTTACTCTTTCAAAGGAATTAGACTCACAAGTAAGCAGGACAGTCATCAAAAGAGAAGCCAAACGTCATTCTTTCATTCAAAGGGAAGTTAATAAACTTACAAATCAACTCTTCACGAGTTGATACTTCCCTACTATTACTACATTACATTACTACTACTACACTACGCTATACTACTCTACATTACTACTACATTATTCTAACTATACTATACTATACTAATATCTAAGAAGACCAGTGGCGTCTAGCCACTGGCCCTGCCCCTGCTGCCGCCGCCGCCTTTGGTGCTGCCCCTGCTGCTGCCGCCGTCACCGTCCCTGCCGCCGTCGCCGCTGCCCCTGCCGCTGCCGCCGCCGTCGCCGTCGCCACCGTCGTCGTCGTCGTCGTCGTCCTCGTCCTCGCCGCCGCCGTCCGAGTCCTCCTCATCCGAGGAGTACTCCGACTCATCCGAGCCCTCGAGCCCGGAGCGCTCGACGGTCCGGATGTATGTCCAGACTTCCGCGGCTATCCCCTGGGAGTCGTCCGAGTCATCGGACGACGCCGGGGGAGAGACGGGAGCCGGAGATCCCTCGGACCCGGAGGAGAACTCCTCCTCCGAGTATTCCGAGTCACTGAAATCCTCCGATGGAGGAGTCGGTTCGCGCTTGCGCTTGTTACTCTTGCCCATGGCAGAAGCAGACGGGAGAGAAGAGAAGGAAGCAGTAAAGAACAGCGAGGAGATGTGAAAAAACCAGAAAGGCAACGGCGTTATTTATAAAGGGAGAAGGCAACCGCTCACCTCCAACCGCGGTCACTGAACAGTCGCAAAGCATTCAATAAGCACTTCCACCCGTCTGAAGACATGTCAGGCGGCTGACGCCGTTTCACGCAACACTACACCCATTAGGACTCCAGTCAACAGCGCGAAGGATATGATTACACTCGCCGTCACATCACATTACTACTCAGAAGCAGCCGGCTAAAACACTCAGCGTACCAAGCCGTCCCTTGCCCACACCCATTGGGGGGGACGCCCAGGAATTATCAGTATATTTTTCAAATTGGTCACATCTGTGCAGGGCACGCAGTGAATGCCTCAAGACAAAAATGAGATATCAGTGAGAATTAGAGGGAAGCCAAATATAGCCAGTGGAGTACAAAATATGGTCGACAGAAACGACTTGAAGACTAGACAGAGAACGTCCATCAAATGTCCAATCAGTCACAGAGCAAATAAATCGCACTACCCAGCAAGATATGGATGGATTGCGAACTCGGCTGCAAAAGACAAAAATGCATGCTGACCTCTGAAGCATAATATTGATGACATAGTGCGGATGACATCATGCCAATTTTTTACAAGCAGAAAGGATAATCTTCAGCAAAAAGACGCAAAAGAAAGACCTTCGAGTGGATTATCCTCAAAAATCCACTTGAAGGTCGGAGGCTACACCCATTGGGTGCACCTCCCATGGATTATCATTCCAAGCCGAGATAGTGCCGATTTCTAAAGCGTGGGACAAGATTAAAAAGCCAACCCTCAACCAAAGTGGAGGAACACAAATGGAAATAATCTCTACTGAAGACCTTCGAGTAGATTATTTTCTAAAAATCTACTCGAAGCTCGGGGGCTACACCCATTGGGTGCACCTCCGGTGCACCCAATGAAGTTCAGAATCCTACAAATTGGAATGCCGACCTCTAAGGCACAGGCACGAAACTAGGCTTTGGTCAACGAGTGATCGGAGCAGGAGAAGTCAACAGGAAGCCATCTTTCTTCAAATCACCTACAAGCTGGACCTGGGATCTTCGGGTTGATTACCTCTAAATTAACCCAAAGATCGGGGGCTTGTGGGGGATAGATATCCCCTGGGTCCACTAAAAGAGTAAAGGACCTCACGAAAGGCCCAAGGGCCCAATAAATCGTAAGGTCATTCTTTCGTGGGCCTGGGGAGAAACAACCAGCAAAGCAGAACGACATGAGGCCGGATTGGTGCAAACCCGGACGGCCCACAGCGTCGAGCGAGTGACTGCAACAGAGATCCGACTTTCCCGCGCTGGAGCCTCCATGCAACGAAGCCATGCGAGGATAAGTCGGCGAGGGTTACGTAGGGATAATCTCAAGAGGTTCACTATCTTTTAGCTACTTATTGTTATCTTATCCGCGTGTACTGCCCCACGGTCGAGTATATAAGGCCTAGGGGGCACCCCTTCAGAACGATCGACCCTTTACTTAGCCACCCACGTCAACTCTCTGTATTTTCAATCCATAGAAGCTCTCTTGTAACCACATTCACCAAGCATACTCGTCAGGACGTAGGGTGTTACGCATCTCTAAGCGGCCCGAACCTGTAAACCTTGTCCACTGTCCCTCGTGCGATCGGCACGAACCATTTTGCTACAGTCGTCGACACCGTCCTACTCCTAAAACACCTTGAGGGGCAACCCCGGGTGTGCGGTCGGACCCAAAACACCGACAGGCAATACACATGAGAAGCAACTACAAATCAACCTTGTATTGCTAGCATGCGGAAAAAGGCGTACGACGCCTTCAGTCTTCTCGAATCCCTTTCCTAACCCTATTGCATTGCACCCAAGGGTTTACAATTTCGTTTTTTACCAAGTTTGACTTTTTTATTTTTTTGATTTAGAACCGAAATCGGGAAAAATAACCAAGATTCGCTGAAACCCATTCCAAATTTTAAACCTTGTGATGCACCATACAAGTCCACGACAATGGAAAGGGTCGTTGTAATTCAACCATCTAGGCGTGTAACATATTGCCTGCAGATTACAGACACCATCTCGGCCTCTTTGAACAAGTAATTAGATCTTTACGTTGTTTAGTATTTTTCATTCTTTTTTGCTACAGTTTGTATGTACTAAATCATGTTGCTTTTTCTTATTAATTTCCTTTTGTTTGGGTTTCTGTTATAAGGTAGCTAGTGAGGGTTTTAAATAAATCTAAAAATACTACCTCCATTTCTCTTTATTTGACACTAGATAGTTCAAATATACACTAACAAATATCAAATAAAAATCGAAAGGACTATTTATTTCTGTAGGATAATCATAAAACCGAGAAATACTACAATGTATTCTTGGTACAAGAAGAAATATGTTATGGCAAATGCACCTGATGATCATGGACTAAATGGATTAAATGCACCGGACGAGCAACATTTGAGTGAGGAGTACCAGACGAGTTAGGGAGTGAATGGAGGAGCACCATTTGGAGCATCATATGGAGGGGTACCATACAATTCATATAGAGGAGCACCATATGGATACCCATACATGTATGGAGGAGCATATGGATAAGTGAGAAGGAAGAGCGTCTATGGCGGGAGGAACATTATTGATATGGTCTTCATTGGGAGGAGGAGGAGCATACACGGATGATCTGTAGGGATATAGAGAAAGAGGATACTGATAAAGGTTGCGGACTCAGGGAACAAGGATGAGCAGAAACATCCTCTCAACGATGATATATGCAAGAAAGGTCATCAAAGAAGACTTACCCTACACCGACAAGGGTCTCAAGATGTTGTGGAGTTTGCGCATGTAGCAAGTCGATGAAAGTTTTAAAGTTTGAACTCCATATTAGATCCATATTAAAATAGTGTGGAGGTCTACAAATAAGATAAGTGAATTAGAGGGTGATGTATGTAAATGAAATCAAACACTCCTCTCTATTTACAGAGGGGGTCTAGAGTTTTTCTTTGTTTTTGAACTTCAAACGGTCGAAACATTATGAACCATTTAGGAGATGACATGTGACAACATGTGGTTAGTGTGGGGGATAGATATCCCCTGGGTCCACCAGAAGGATAAAAGACCCCATGAAAGGCCCAAGGGCCCCATAATTCATAAGGTCATCCCCTCGTGGGCCTGGGGAGGAACGACCAGTGAAGCGGATTGATGCAAGGCCAGATTGGCGCAAGCCCAGAACGGCCCAACAAATTTGAGCGGTAACCACAACAGTGACCCGACCTTCCCGCGCAGGAGCCCCGTACGACGGAACCAAGCGAGGATGGGCCGGCTGAATTATAGGATGATAAACTCAGTTGGTTCACTATTTCTTAGGCATGCGTTGTAATCATATCTGCATGTAACGCCCCACGGTCGAGTATATAAGGCCTAGGGGGCACCCCTTCAGAGCGAGGACCCATTACTTAGCTACCAACATCGGCTCTCTACGTTTCCAACACTAGAGAACCTCCTTGTAACCCACTGCATAGAGTACTCACGCCAGGACGTAGGGTATTACGCATCTCAAAGCGGCTCGAACCTGTACACAACTGTCCATTATCTCTCGTGCATTTAGCACGAACCATCGAGCTACAGTCGATAACACCGTCCTACTCCAAAAAGCACCTTGAGGGGCAACCCCGGGTGCGCGGTCGGACCCGAAACACCGACAGCTGGTGCGCCAGGTAGGGGGTGTATCATCGATCCAAGCTAGCTCAATGGCCGTCACCTTCCAGCAATAGATCATCCTCTGCCCCGGATCCATGTTCTGCTTCGGAACTATCTCATTTGTAGCAGATGAGGAGGGAACTCTACATCGCATCGCGGATACGCCGAAGAGAAAGTCTCCCCCAAAGATCTCTGAGAAAACCGGAGCAAAACAGGGAAAAGTGCAACCTCCGGTGCTCCGAGAAAAGATCATCTTCAACAAGCTAGGAGCTGAGGGTCCGTCAGCCCGGAGGACTCCGCACGGACACAGATTACAAGGAAAAAGGAAGCAAATGAGACACAGGATCGTCAATCTGGTCTCTCTGTGCCTTCGTCCTCAAAGGAGGGCAGAAATAAGATCGCCATGACAACTGTTCCATTCTACCCCGATGTCCTCTTCATTGGAAGGTAGAATCACCCCCCATCTCCGACGACGAACTGACCGCACCTAGAGAGGAACCTCCTCAGCGGGAATCCCGCCGACGAAGGAACCGATGCCAAAATATCCGGCGACATCACGAGGCCGGAGAACGGGACCTGGCGCAACCCGTATCGCGAGACGAGGTCTCGAAGATGGGAGAAACTCCGGAAGAACGTGTCTTCAGGGAAAGAAGGAATTCTCGACGATGCGATCGTCGACGGGCTCAAGAACAGGCCGAGCAGGAAACAAGGCAACGCCGGGAAAATCTACTCTTCGGACGCAACCTGAACCCCGATTTCGCCCGAGCTATGAACACGCCGAGTGAAGTTGGTGGAGTATTGGCTCGGATAGCTGATGGCCTCCCTCGGACTCCCGACGCCGAGGGCTACCGGCGGTTGTTCACTCAAGCAGCCAATCATCTTCTACCCCTCGCTCACCCACCGAACGATCTACGACACACAATCAACAGTCAGTGGGACGCGCGAAGCTCCATCAACGCCTCGCGCGAACGACGACACGAGAATGAAATCCGTCGTCAGGAAGAGTACGACCGGGATCACGGCATCCCAGCATGGAGTCAGGCTACCAGGATAGAGTCGGCCACGACTTCAACTGGTGGCACCACCTGGGGACGGTCGAGGCACCACGACAACCGCCCCCCTCCCTAGGATAAACAACATCATCGACGACAGGAGGACACGTGTGGAGTATTGAGAGCACCTAGAGGGGGGGGGGGGGTGAATAGGTGATCCTATAAAAACTTGAAACTTAATGCCATAAAACTTGATTTGGAGTTAGCACAATAAATCCAAGTGGCTAGAGAGGAGTTCTTGCAAGACACGATAACCACAAGAAGATCAACACAGATAGACACAGTGGTTTATCCCGTGGTTCGGCCAAGTCCAACACTTGCCTACTCCACGTTGTGGTGTCCCAATGGACGAGGGTTGCAATCAACCCCTCTCAAGTGGTCCAAAGACCCACTTGAATACCACGGTGTTTTGCTTTGTTTACTATATCCCGCTTGCGAGGAATCTCCACAACTTGGAGCCTCTCGCCCTTACACTTTGATTTTCACAAAGAAGCACAGAGTAAGGGAGGGATGAGCAACGCACACAAGACACAAAATCAGAGCAACAACACGCACACAAGTCACAACACGAGCTCTCAACACAACCCGAAGAGTACACTACTCAAATGGAGCTCTAGTTGCTATCACAAAGAATCGAATGCGCGGAATTGAAGTCTTGGTGCATAGGAATGCTTAGAGAATGCTTGGTTTTCTCCTCCATGCGCCTAGGGGCCCCTTTTATAGACCCAAGGCAGCTAGGAGTCGTTGAGAGCATTCCAGGAAGGCAATTCTTGCCTTCTGTCGCCTGGCGCACCTGACAGTCCGGTGTACCACCGGACACTGTCCGGTGCGGATTTCTTTCCTTCTGTGGCGCAGCCGACCGTTGAAGATCCAGAGCCGTTGGCGCACCGAACACTGTCCGGTGCCCCCTTCTGACCGTTGGCTCGGCCACGCGTCGCGCGCGGATTCCTCGACCGATCGTTGGCCCAGCCGACCGTTGGCTCACCGGACAGTCCGGTGCACCACCGGACAGTCCGGTGATTTATAGCCGTACGCCATTAATCACTTCCCGAGAGCGACGACTTCGCCTGTGAATGGCTCACCGGATAGTCCGGTGCACCACCAGACAGTCCGGTGATTTATAGCCATACGCCGTTGATCGCTTCCCGAGAGCAGCCAGTTGACAGTCGCCAGCCTGGCGCACCGGACACTGTCCGGTGCACCACCGGACAGTCCGGTGCACCCAGACCGAGCTGTCTTTGGCTGAACAAAGCCATCTCTTTTCCAATTTGATTTCTCCTGTTTCCAGCACTTAGACACAATACATTAGTTCTTAAAACAATGTACCAAGTCTAGAAACATACCTTTAGACTTGATTTACACTTTGTCCATCACTTTGCATAGATTACTATAAGTCCACTTGTGTTGGCACTCAATCACCAAAATACTTAGAAATGGCCCAAGGGCACATTTCCCTTTCAATCTCCCCCTTTTTGGTGATTTATGCCAACACAACAAAAAGCAACTAAAGGAAGTGCAACATCAATACAATTGAGAACTCAATATTGTTTTGATTCAAATTTGGCATATATGGATCATTCTTTGCCATCACTTGGTTTTGTTTTTGCAAATCAACCTCAACTTTCTATCTCTAAGTCAAACACACTTGTTGAGACATAAAGAGAGTTGTTCCAAGAGAAATTGATCAAAGATTTCAAAAACTCCCCCTTTTTCCCATAATCGACTATTCTCCCCACAAGAGGCCAACTTTTGACAAAAGAGACAACAAGAGAGTTTTGACAAACCAACAGCTCTATTCTACTATTTTCAAAATTCTCAAGTGGTAGCTGATCCATTTATTGCTTTTGGCCTTATTTTCTCCCCCTTTGGCATCAAGCACCAAAACGGGATCAAGTTTGGCCCTTGAACCCCATTGCCTCACCAAAATCTTCAATGAAGAGTAAAAAAGGCAATAAGAGCATGAAGATGAACTTGGAATAAGTTACCCTCTCATCGGAGTGCAGTGGAAGTCTTGCATGGTCCAAGTCCACCTTTTCCCTTTCAATCCACCTTTAAGACTAAATCAAGCAAACTCAAGCACACGGTTAGTCTCAAAGGGTAAAGTTGTAGCACATCTCCCCCTTAATGTGTGCATCACTTGCAAATGGACTTGTGAGGTCCGGGGAGTGCTTGTACAACTTGAGCACCATAAATAAACAACAAAATGCATAAGGAACATGATCAAGGCAAAAACACATGTATGCTATAAATCAATCCAAGTTCCGCGAATCTAAGACATTTAGCTCACTACGCAGCCTGCAAAAGGTCTTCTCATCTAAAGGCTTGGTAAAGATATCGGCTAGCTGGTTCTCGGTGCTAATATAAAACACTTCGATATCTCCCTTTTGCTGGTGGTCTCTCAAAAAGTGATGCCGGATGTCAATGTGCTTTGTGCGGCTGTGCTCAATAGGATTGTCCGCTATCCGGATAGCACTCTCATTGTCACATAGGAGTGGGACTTTGCTCAGATTGTAGCCAAAGTCTCGGAGGGTTTGCCTCATCCAAAGTAGTTGCGCGCAACACTGTCCTGCGGCAACGTACTCGGCCTCAGCGGTGGATAGGGCAACGGAAGTTTGTTTCTTAGAACTCCATGACACCAGGGACCTTCCTAAGAATTGGCACGTCCCCGATGTACTCTTCCTATCGACCTTACATCCAGCATAGTCGGAGTCTGAATATCCAATCAAGTCAAAGGTAGACCCCTTTGGATACCAGATCCCGAAGCAAGGCGTAGCGACTAAATATCTAAGAATTCGCTTCACGGCCACTAAGTGACACTCCCTTGGATCGGATTGAAATTTAGCACACATGCATACACTAAGCATAATATCCGGTCTACTAGCACATAAATAAAGCAAGGAACCTATCATAGATCGGTATGCTTTTTGATCAACAGACTTACCTCCTTTGTTGAGGTCGACGTGTCCGTCAGTTCCCATTGGAGTCTTTGCGGGCTTGGCGTCCTTCATCCCAAACCGCTTTAGCAAGTCTTGCGTGTACTTCGTTTGGGAGATGAAGGTGCCGTCCTTGAGTTGCTTCACTTGGAACCCAAGGAAGTAAGTTCAACTCGCCCATCATCGACATCTCAAACTTTTGAGGCATCACCCTGCTAAACTCTTCACAAGACTTTTGGTTAGTAGAACCAAATATTATGTCATCGACATAAATTTGGCATACAAATAAGTCACCATCACAAGTCTTAGTGAATAAAGTTGGATCGGCTTTCCCAACCTTGAAGGCATTAGCAATTAAAAAGTCTCTAAGGCATTCATACCATGCTCTTGGGGCTTGCTTAAGTCCATAGAGCGCCTTAGAGAGCTTACATACGTGGTCGGGGTACCGTTCATCCTCGAATCCAGGGGGTTGCTCCACGTACACCTCCTCCTTGATTGGCCCGTTGAGGAAAGCGCTCTTCACATCCATTTGGAACAACCTGAAAGAATGGTGAGTGGTATATGCTAGCAAAATACGAATGGACTCTAGCCTAGCCATAGGAGCAAAAGTCTCCTCAAAGTCCAAACCTGCGACTTGGGCATAACCTTTTGCCACAAGTCGAGCCTTGTTCCTTGTCACCACCCCGTGCTCGTCTTGTTTGTTGCGGAACACCCACTTGGTTCCCACAACATTTTGCTTGGGACGAGGCACCAGTGTCCAAACTCCATTTCTCTTGAAATTATTGAGCTCCTCTTGCATGGCCAACACCCAGTCCGGATCTAGCAAGGCCTCTTCTACCCTGAAAGGCTCAATAGAAGAGACAAAAGAGTAATGCTCACAAAAATTAACTAATCTAGAGCGGGTAGTTACTCCCTTGCTAATATCACCCAAAATTTGGTCGACGGGATGATTCCTTTGAATCGTCGCTCGAACTTGGGTTGGAGGTGCCGGTTGTGCTTCTTCCTCCATCACATGATCATCTTGTGCTCCCCCTTGATCACACGCCTCTTCTTGATGAACCTGTTCATCGTCTTGAGTTGGGGGATGCACCATTGTTGAGGAAGAAGGTTGATCTTGCTCCTTTTGTTCCTGTGGCCGCACATCTCCAATCGCCATGTTGCGTATTGCGGCCGTTGGAACATCTTCTTCATCTACATCATCAAGATCAACAACTTGCTCTCAGTTAGCAGCTCATACGAAGTATTCTTGAGGAGGCGATGAAGATACACCCGGTTTATGGCGTGACAAGCCGTGTTCACGGCTTCCGACCAAAATCGCTCGGGCGTCTTGAATTCTCCAAGCATTGTCCTCACCATGTCAATGAGCGTCCTGTTCTTCCTCTCTACCACACCGTTTTGTTGTGGTGTGTAGGGAGCGGAGAACTCGTGCTTGATCCCTTCCTACTCAAGGTACTCCTCCACTTGCAGGTTCTTGAACTCGGACCCGTTGTCGCTCCTTATCTTCTTCACCTTGAGCTCAAACTCATTTTGAGCTCTCCTTAGGAAGCGCTTGAGGGTCCCTTGGGTTTCAGATTTATCCTGCAAAAAGAATACCCAAGTGAAGCGGGAAAAATCATCAACTATAACAAGACCATACTTACTTCCTCCTATGCTTAGATAGACGACGGGTCCGAAGAGGTCCATATGAAGCAACTCCAAAGGTCTTGATGTGGTCATCACATTTTTGGTATGATGAGAGCTTCCCACCTGTTTACCTGCTTGACAAGCTGCACAAGGTCTATCTTTTTCGAAAGTTACATTAGTTAGACCTATCACGTGGTCTCCCTTTAGAAGCTTGTGAAGGTTCTTCATCCCCACATGTGCTAAGCGGCGATGCCACAGCCAGCCCATGCTAGTCTTAGCAATTAAGCATGCATCTAGATCGGCCTCCTCTTTTGCAAAATCAACTAAGTAGAGTTTGTCGTCTAATACACCCTTAAAAGCTAATGAACCATCACTTCTTCTAAAGACAGACACATCTACATTTGTGAATAAGTAGTTATATCCCATATTACAAAGCTGACTCACAGACAACAAGTTATATCCAAGCGACTCAACTAAAAACACATTGGAAATGGAGTGCTCGGATGAAATAGCTATTTTTCCTAACCCTTTCACCTTGCCTTGATTCCCGTCACCGAATATGATTGAGACTTGGGAATCTTTGTTCTTGACGTAGGAGGTGAACATCTTCTTCTCCCCCGTCATGTGGTTTGTGCATCCGCTGTCGATAATCCAGCTTGATCCCCCGGATGCATAAACCTGCAAGGCAAATTTAGGCTTGGGTCTTAGGTACCCAACTCTTGTTGGGTCCTACAAGGTTAGTGACAATATCTTTAGGGACCCAAATGCAAGTTTTATCTCCCTTGCATTTTGCCCCTAATTTCCTAGCAATCACCTTTCTATCCTTTCTACAAATTGCAAAGGAAGCATTGCAAGCATGATAAATTGTAGAAGGTTCATTAATTTTCCTAGAAACATTAGCAACATTTCTCCTGGGCACATGATGAATGACATTTCTCCTAGGCATATCTCTACCATGCACATAGGAAGAACTTGAAGCAAACATGGCATGAGCATCATAACTTCTATAAGCATTCCTAGAATGTCTGTTATCATGATACATGAAAGCATGGTTCTTTTGAGCACTACTAGCCATAGGGGCCTTCCCTTTCTCCTTGGTGGAGATGGAAGCCTTATGGCTTGTTAAGTTCTTGACTTCCCTCTTGAAGCCAAGACCATCCTTAATTGAGGGATGTCTACCGATCGTGTAGGCATCCCTTGCAAATTTTATTTTGTCAAATTCACTCTTGCTAGTCTTAAGTTGGGCATTAAGACTAGCCACTTCATCATTCAATTTAGAAATTGAAGCTAGGTGTTCGCTACAAGCATCAATATTGAAATCTTTACACCTATTGCAAATTGTAACATGTTCTACACAAGATGTTGATTTATTAGCTATTTTTAACTTAGCATACAAATCATCATTTATGCTCTTAAAGCTAGAAATAGAGTCATGGCATGTAGACAATTCACAAGAAAGCATTTCATTCCTTTTAATTTCTAAAGCAAGGGATTTTTGAGCCTCTACAAACTTATCATGTTCTTCATACAAAAGATCCTCTTGCTTTTCTAATAATCTATTCTTATCATTCAAAGCATCAATCAATTCATTAATCTTATCAACCTTAGTTCTATCTAAGCCCTTGAATAAACATGAATAGTCTATTTCATCATCGCTAGATTCTTCATCACTTGAGGAAGTGTAAGTACTAGTATCACGAGTGCTTACCTTCTTTTCCCTTGCCATGAGGCAGGTGTGATGCTCGTTGGGGAACAGGAACGATTTGTTGAAGGCGGTGGCGGCGAGTCCTTCGTTGTCGGAGTCGGACGATGAACAATCTGAGTCCCACTCCTTGCCAAGGTGTGCCTCGCCCTTAGCCTTCTTATAAGTCTTCTTCTTTTCCCTCTTGTTCCCTTGTTCCTGGTCATTATCATTATCGGGACAACTAGCGATAAAATGACCAATCTTACCACATTTGAAGCATGAGTGCTTCCCCTTTGTCTTGTTCTTGTTGGGATGCCCCTTGCGACCCTTTAGCGCCGTCTTGAAATGCTTGATGATGAGGGTCATTTCTTCATCATTAAGCCCGGCCGCCTCAACTTGTGCCACCTTGCTCGGCAGCGCCTCCTTGCTCCTCGTTGCTTTGAGAGCAATGGTTTGAGGCTCTTGGATAGGGCCGTTCAATGCATCGTCAACGTATCTTGCCTCCTTGATCATCATCCCCCGCTTACAAACTTTCTAAGTATCTCCTCGAGCGTCATCTTGGTGTACCTAGGATTCTCACGAATATTGTTCACAAGATGTGGATTGTCACACCCAGCTTTAAAGAACAAAGCCGGGAGCATCTCATACATGCGCCAAAGAAGACAACATATATAATAACAGAGTGTATAGAGATAAATGTCATAAAACATCAGAGTATTTATTACATAGCGGAAGACTTATTACAAAATAAAAGTGTAAACATAAAACGAACTAAAGATCGTCGGCGCCAATGTCGACTGAGAAACGCCACCTAGATCAGATCGAACTCCTCAGTGTTAGGCGGCTCCTCTTCGACCACCTGCTCTTCTCCTATGGGGGGGGTGTGAGACAGCAAGAGTGAGCTCACATACGTTCATAGCTCAACAAGTCGTGGGTAATAATGTGGCATGAACTCACCAAAGGTGGGAGTTCATGTAGTGTAAGGCTAATCAATGAAGTAAAGGCTGAGGCTGAGCATTGCTTTTATAAGTTGGTCAAAATTTTATCAGCAATTACTAAGTGTAAGTAAATACCAAACCTTAATAATAAAGAACAGTAATAGTAAAATAATCCCAAATGCGATGCAAATGTCAAATTAAATTTAAGTTCCATAATTAATCATGTGAGGGTCCGAGCCGCTCATGACCGTGAGCACGGCTAGTATACTAGTTTTACACTCTGCAGAGGTTGCGCATCTTTACCCACAAGCCGTGTTACCCATCTGCCAAGGGGTCATGAATCCCATACACCTCTACCAAGGAAGCGAGGCAGGGTAACACTACAAGGCCTTTACAAAGTTCCACTAGCTTCAGACTACCCGCTACAGTTTATAGGAAGCTCCAGTGCAGGGTTCTTGCCTGACCGCCATTGCAGCAAAATCAAACAAGGACCTCCCTACACTGACCACTCCCCTACTGCCCTTGCCCCTTTCGGGTAAGGTAGCCCTCCACTAGCTTTCCTAGTTAATCAGCCAAGGGCGTCCCATTAAACCCTTGTGGTAGCACTGTTTTCCCGGGTGGTCGCTCCATGTTCCCATTAATTTAATGATCTTAACATGAACAGTAATAATAACAAGATAATAACAGAATAATCATGAATAGTGTATCTCCATACCCAATCCACATAAAGCAATAGCAAGTACTACCCAAAAATATTTCAGGGGTGAACAAGGTATAGAGGTAATCAAAACTGGGGTAACATAAAGGCTCCCATCAAAATTAACCTATGCAGATCATTAAAATTAATAAGAACATGGCTGGGAAAAGTAAGTGATCAAGGGCACAACTTGCCTTCAATGAGCTCCTGCTCAGCTATCTCTACTTGTTGAACCTCAGAATCCACAGTGGCTTGCTCGTCTACTCGCATCAACACAATACATACATAGTATAGCATAAATTAACATCACATCAAACATGCAAATAAAATATGCAGTAAAAATCTACGCATTAAAATGAGATCATAGTTATAGATTTCAAGTTATGAATTTCCTAAGGTTTAATGTGCTTGAACTGGGATTAAATGATAAATTAATTTTCTAACTGTTTTCATGTCAAAACAGAGACACTAAGTGATAGAGAATATTATTACAAAATTTTAGAAATTGGAATGGCTCAATTTGGAGCTAATATGAATTTTCTATGGATTATACAATTCCTAGCATTTATTTTCATATTAAAATCTATTTTCTAATTAATTTATTCAATTTACAATAGGCTCTGGACTGGGCCTCGATTTCCAGAAAAGTCAGGGGGCTGCGCGAATAAATTCCTAGACTCAGAAAACCCACCAGGTGGACTGCGGGTTCCATTTACAGATTTCCCAGGGGCTCTTTAGCAAGATGGCCAGGCCGAAGGGGTATCCTTAGATATGGGCCGCACGATTAGAATATGAGGGCTCAGATTAGATCGCAAGTGCCCTGAACCAGTACGCAACACTAGCCCTACGATCGGCGATCAACCGTCCGCGATCAACTTAACCAAGATCAATGCGCCACCCTCGGATCATTGATCGACGGTCGCGCGCGCTCGGTCCAAACGGTACGCTCTGCTTCTAATCCAAACCGTAGGGAACCGATCCAACGGCCCACGTTGCCTCACCTACCTCCAGCATCGAACCACCGCAGCGCCGCCCCGTGCGGTCAGAATTCGCCAGCGAACCCCACTGACCAGCGATCCCAAGCACTATTCCCTGGTTCTACCAGTGCAAAATGATAAAGATGGCCGCGCAAGCACGGCGGGTACAGACTTACCGGCGCTTGTGGCGTTGAATCCCCTGGCGACGGTGAGGCGCGGCACCACGGTGGATGAAAGGCTCCGGCGAGCAATTCGTCAGCGCTGGGTCACCCACGTCGCGCAAGAAAGCTCCAGATCAAAGCGGAATACACAGGCGAAGGTCCCCGATTGCAACCCGAGGCCGATATGGCGATAGGATCACGATTCCGCGATGGCGGCGATAGAACTCTCTCACTGCTATGGCGATGGTGTTCGGGTTACAGGGCAAAGCGTTTGATATATCACCGCAACCGAAGCTTTATACGCACTGATGGGACGGGACGGTCTTCAACGGCCCGACGATTCCAGCGGGGTTAGGTGCGCCGGCCCCCGTGGGATCCGCGGTCGCCAGCTCGCCGTCCAGTGGAGAACGGAGTACCTGACAGGGCGGTCCCACGAACCAGTGGATGGGGTAAGGTGCGGGCGCGAGTGATGAGGAACTGACCCGCGTGCCCTACGCGTAAGTGGCGGAGCGCGCGCGTTAGACTTCCCGGTGGGGCCCTTCTGTCGGCGCGCTCACGTGTCGAAGTTGGGCTGCGCGAATGGGAAGTTGGAGCGGGCCGAAATGGAGGTATGGCGGCCCATGAGGCTGGTTTCGTTTTATTCTTTTTATTTTCTATTCCTTTTTCCTCTCTATTTTCAACTCCAATTTGAATTCAAATTTCAAATCAACCTTAGGCCAAATTCATTCCCAAATCATATGGTGAAGTTAAAATACAAGTTTTTAGAGATATAATTATATTATTTATATATTTTTTTATATATATCATTTCTCTTCTTCTCCTTTTCAAAAACCCTAGGTTTAATTTAGGGCTTAATTCAACTTCTAGCAATTATTATCTTATTACCATTAACATTATTATCTTATTTAATGCACAAACATATAAACTCCAACATGATGCATTTTTTTGTCCCTTGTTTGAATTAAACTCTAAATTTTTAGATATGCTCTTTTTATGATGCAAATGAGGCACATAAAATGAGAAGATCTCTATATATTCCTTTTATACAATTTTGAGTATTACAAATCCTACCCCCCTAAAAATAATCTCGTCCTCGAGATTTAAGAAGACCTAGGGAAAAGGTGGGGAAAATATATGCGAAGCTCTTCTTCTCTTTCCCAAGTTGCTTCATCTTCTCCGTGGTGACTCCATTGAACTTTGCACATCTTTATAACCTTATTTCTTGTAACTCGAGTCAATGTATCCAGAATCTTGATGGGGTACTCAGCATAAGTCAAATCCTCTTGAACACTAAGGTCTTCCATTGGTAATTGTTCTTCAGGTACCCTGAGACATTTCTTCAGCTGAGATACATGGAATACATCATGAACATCCGCGAGATGATCCGGTAACTCCAATTGATATGCAACCTCTCCCACTCGCTTTAAGATTAAGAAGGGTCCAATAAAGCGAGGGGACAACTTTCCTTTTACTTTGAATCTTCTCATACCCCGGAGTGGTGACACCTTCAAATAGACATAATCTCCCTCTTTAAACTCAAGCAGTCTTCTCCGGGTGTCAGCATAACTCTTCTGCCTGGATTGTGCAGTTCTCAAATTCTCCCTTATTTGCTGGACTTGTTCTTCTGCTTCCTGTATAATCTCAGGCCCAAACAACTGTCTTTCACCAGTTTGATCCCAATACAAGGGAGTCCTGCACTTTCTGCCATACAAAGCCTCAAATGGTGACATCTTCAAACTGGCCTGATAGCTGTTATTATAAGAGAACTCCGCATAAGGTAGACTCTTATCCCAACTACCACCATGCTTAAGGGCACAAGCTCGTAACATATCTTCCAGCACTTGGTTAGTCCTCTCAGTCTGCCCATCAGTCTGTGAATGGTAAGCCGAACTAAAATTCAATCTTGTATCCAATGACTCGTGTAACTTCTTCCAATACCGAGAGGTAAACTGTGATCCTCGATCAGACACGATTTTCTTTGGCACACCATGCAGGCAAACAATCCGTGCCATGTACAACTCTGCCAACTTGGCTCCTGAATAAGTGGTCTTCACCGGAATAAAGTGGGCTACTTTAGTTAGCCTGTCCACAATCACCCATATAGAATCATATCCAGCAGACGTGCGGGGTAATCCAACAGTGAAGTCCATGTCAATCTCTTCCCATTTCCACTCAGGTATCTTCAGTGGATGCAGTAGTCCGGCTGGTCTTTGGTGTTCAGCCTTAACTCTTTGGCACACATCGCACATAGCCACATGTGCAGCCACATCTCTCTTCAATCCATACCACCAATATTTCTGCTTCAAATCCTGATACATCTTAGTACTTCCAGGATGGATAGAATAAATTGAGTCATGTGCTTCCTTCAATATAGTTTCCCGAAGACTATCAATGTCGGGAACACAGATCCGATTCTTGAACCATATCGTGCCTTGCTCATCCTCTATGAACTCCGGGCCTCTACCCTCTGTTATCAGATCCTTTATCTCCTGGATTTTAGCATCACCAACCTGACCTTTACGAATTTCTTGCTCCAAGGTAGGTTCCAATTCAATAGTAACTCCTTCTGTATGTGTAACAATTCCCAGGTTGAGTCTCTCAAAATCTTTTGCTAATTCATCAGGTAGCTGGACAACGAAAGCGGAGTGAACATGCTCCTTTCGACTCAAGGCATCTGCAACCAAATTTGCCTTACCTGGGTGATAGTGTATCTCCAAATCATAATCCTTAATAAGCTCCAACCAACGGCGTTGCCTAAGGTTGAGATCCTTCTGAGTGAATATGTACTTCAAACTCTTATGATCCGTATATACTTGGCACTTAGTTCCCATAATGTAGTGTCTCCAAATCTTAAGTGCATGCACAACCGCTGCTTCCAAGTCATGAGTGGGGTAGTTCAATTCATGCTTCCGCAACTGACGAGATGCATAGACAATCACATGACCTTCTTGCATAAGCACACATCCAAGTCCTTGGCCACATGCATCACAATAAATGTCAAATCCCTTCTGCAGATCTGGCATAACCAATACTGGGGGTGACATCAATCTCTCCTTCAATTGATCAAAGCTCTCTTGGCATTTCTCATCCCACTTGAATTCTCTTCCCTTCTCCAAAAGCGAGGTCATAGGCTTGGCAATCTTAGAGAACCCTTCAATAAATCTCCGATAATATCCTGCGAGTCCCAAGAAACTCCGAATCTCAGTAACTGTAGTGGGCACTCTCCACTCCATAATCTCCTTCACTTTAGCAGGATCCACTGCTATTCCTCCATTAGAAATAATATGACCAAGGAATGGCACCTTGTCAATCCAAAACTCGCACTTGCTGAACTTAGCGTAGAGTTGATTATCTCGCAACTTCTGTAGCACCAACCTTAGATGTTGTTCATGATCACTTTCATTCTTAGAATAGATAAGAATATCGTCGATAAACACCACGACGAATCTGTCCAAATACTCCATAAACACTTTGTTCATCAAATTCATGAAATAAGCCGGTGCATTGGTTAATCCAAATGACATAACAGTAAACTCATATAATCCATATCGAGTCGAGAATGCTGTCTTAGGAATATCCGATGGTCTAATCCTCATCTGATGGTAACCGGATCGGAGATCAATCTTCGAGAATACTCTAGCACCTCTCATCTGATCAAATAAATCCTCAATACGGGGCAACGAATACTTGTTCTTCACCGTAACATCATTAAGAGATCTATAATCCACACACATCCGTTGCGATCCATCCTTCTTCTGCACAAATAATACCAGTGCTCCCCAAGGTGAGGAACTCGGACGAATATACCCCGCCTCTTGCAACTCAGTTAACTGCTTCTTAAGCTCCTTCAGTTCTTCTACAGCCATCCTGTATGGTCGTTTAGAAATAGGGGCGGTTCCAGGTAGGAGATCAATAACAAACTCAACTTCTCTATCAGGTGGCATCCCTGGTAACTCCTCTGGAAAGACATCCGAAAAATCTCTAACCACCCGGATGTTGTCACCAACAAACTCCTCAGGCATAAAGAACATTGCACGCATGGATGAGGAGGTTATTGCAATATTAACTTGAAATCTTTCTCCTTTAGTGGTAGTGAGTTCTACGGTACCTCTACCACATGCTATAACGGCCTTTGCCTTTCTTAGCCATGACATACCAAGGATTAGATCTATACTGCTTGACTCTAATATTATAGCAGTAGCTCCAAATTCTCTACCCATAATGGTCAAGGTCAATCTACGTGTCATTTGATTCGCCTCAACAGGCCCTTTAGGTGTAATTACTATCATGGGTTTTCTCATATTTAGCAGTGGTATTTCATTTGTATTGGCATATCTAGCAGACATGAATGAATGTGTAGCACCAGAATCAAACAATATGGTTGCAGGAATTGCATTAACATAAAACATACCAATTACGAGGTCCCCACCATCAGGAGTATCATCAACGCTGACTTGATTCACCCTGGCTATAGAATATCCCTTGCCAGGGGTCTGTTGCTTGTTCTGAGCTGGAGTAGTAGCAATCCTCTGTGGGCAGACATTTGCATAATGACCAGTCTTCCCACACTTGAAACACTTAGTGCCCGGACTCTGTCCTGAAAACTTCGTCGGGGTGCCCGTGGGGGTAGCCTATCGAGGAGGTGGAGTCCTCAGTGGTGATTGCTGAACTGGGCGCGGTCCTCCTGGTCGAGTCGGTGTACCCTGTGGTGAACTGTAGCGAGGATGAACACTGCTGCTACCCTGTCCTTGTGAGATAGCCTTCCTCTTCAAATCACCCAGTTGAACACGCTTGTGTTCAATAGCAAGAGCCTTATCCAGTAGCCTCTGAAATGATGGAAAGGTGAGTGCAACCAGTGCATACTGCAAGGGTCCATTAAGTCCTTCAATAAAGTGCTCCTGCTTCCTTTCATCCTCAGCAACTTCCTCTGGAGCATATCTCGACAACTAAATGAATTTATCTCTGTACTCGCTGACTGACATGTTGCCTTGCTTTAATGACAGAAACTCCTTCTTCTTGATCTTTATCATACCAGCTGGAATATGGTAGTTCCTGAATTGTGTACTGAACTCCGCCCAAGTGATAGTATCAGCAGCATCGTGGGCAGCAGTATAAGAATCCCACCAGTCAGCAGCAGGACCCATCAGACGACCCGAGGCATAAAGAACTTTCTCTCTGTCTGAGCATTGGGCAATGTTGAGCATCTTCTCAATTGACTTCAACCAATCATCTGCATCAAGTGGATCTGGCGAACTGGCGAAGGTCGGTGGCTTATGGCTCATAAACTCTCGGTGCTTATCACGAGGTGGAACTGGTGGTGGTGGTGGAGGCAATGGCACTTGTTGTTGTTGTTGCTGTTGTTGAAGTTGCTGTTGCAGCTGCTGTTGTTGCGCCCTCCTTTCTTGGCGTATCTCATCTCTCTCCTGGCGCAACTCCTGGCGTATATCCTCTCTTTCCTGACGCATTTCCTGGCGTTCTTGCTGCATCTGGGCACGCATGTCAGCCATAGTGTCCACCATTTGCTGCATCACCGCCATCTGAGCAGCAACCAGTGGGTCAACTCCGCCTGGTGGAGGATTAGGAGGATTCATCTCTGCAGGCTGTGGCTGAGGTTGTCTATATATCCTTCGAGTGTGTCGGTTAGGAGGCAAATCAATTCCACCACCCCTCCTGGTATTGACCATCTGAGTTAGATACAAAATGATAAAGATGGCCGCGCAAGCACGGCGGGTACAGACTTACCGGCGCTTGTGGCGTTGAATCCCCTGGCGACGGTGAGGCGCGGCACCGCGGTGGATGAAAGGCTCCGGCGAGCAATTCGTCAGCGCCGGGTCACCCACGTCGCGCAAGAAAGCTCCAGATCAAAGCGTAATACGCAGGCGAAGGTCCCCGATTGCAACCCGAGGCCGATACGGCGACAGGATCACGATTCCGCGGTGGCGGCGATAGAACTCTCTCACTGCTATGGCGATGGTGTTCGGGTTACAGGGCAAAGCGTTTGATATACCGCCGCAACCGAAGCTTTATACGCACTGATGGGATGGGACGGTCTTCAACGGCCCGACGATTCCAGCGGGGTTAGGTGCGCCGGCCCCCGTGGGATCCGCGGTCGCCAGCTTGCCGTCCAGTGGAGAACGGAGTACCTGACAGGGCGGTCCCACGAACCAGTGGATGGGGTAAGGTGCAGGCGCGAGTGATGAGGAACTGACCCACGGGCCCTACGCGTAAGTGGCGGAGCGCGCGCGTTAGACTGCCCGGTGGGGCCCTTCTGTCGACGCGCTCACGTGTCGAAGTTGGGCTGCGCGGATGGGAAGTTGGAGCGGGCCAAAATGGAGGTATGGCAGCCCATGAGGCTGGTTTCGTTTTATTCTTTTTATTTTCTATTCCTTTTTCCTCTCTATTTTCAACTCCAATTTGAATTCAAATTTCAAATCAACCTTAGGCCAAATTCATTCCCAAATCATATAGTGAAGTTAAAATACAAGTTTTTAGAGATATAATTATATTATTTATATTTTTTTTATATATATCATTTCTCTTCTTCTCCTTTTCAAAAACCCTAGGTTTAATTTAGGGCTTAATTCAACTTCTAGCAATTATTATCTTATTACCATTAACATTATTATCTTATTTAATGCACAAACATATAAACTCCAACATGATGCATTTTTTTTGTCCCTTGTTTGAATTAAACTCTAAATTTTTAGATATGCTCTTTTTATGATGCAAATGAGGCACATAAAATGAGAAGATCTCTATATATTCCTTTTATACAATTTTGAGTATTACATGGATCAAGGACGGTAAAAGACCTTAGCATTAGGCGGACGACGTCGTGGTCCATCCATCGCGTGCTTCCATAGCTCCTTATTTTGTTGACGAGGGTCTTGAGCCGGTTGTACGTTTGGGTTGGCTCCTCGCCCCTGATCATAGCGAATCTCCCAAGTTTGCCCTCCACCAACTCCATCTTGGTGAGCATGGTGACGTCGTTCCCCTCATGTGAGATCTTGAGGGTGTCCCAAATCTGCTTGGCGTTATCCAAGCCGCTCACCTTATGGTATTCGTCCCTGCACAATGAAGCTAGAAGAACAGTAGTAGCTTGTGCATTTTTGTGAATTTGCTCATTAATGAACATGGGACTATCAGTACTATCAAATTTCATTCCACTCTCTACTATCTCCCATATGCTTGGATGGAGAGAGAACAAGTGACTACGCATTTTGTGACTCCAAAATCCGTAGTCCTCTCCATCAAAGTGAGGAGGTTTACTAAGTGGAATGGAGAGTAAATGAGCATTGGTACTTTGCGGAATCTGAGAGTAATCAAAAGAAAAGTTCGAATTGACCGTTTTCCTTTTCTCGTAGTCGTTGTCGTCGTTGTCCTTTTGGGAAGAAGAGGACTCGTCGCTGTCGTCGTAGTAGATGATCTCCTTGATGCGCCTCGTTTTCTTCTTCTTCCCGTCTTTTCTTTTGTGGCCCGACCCCGAGTCAGTAGGCTTGTCATCCTTTGGATCATTGATGAAGGACTCCTTCTTCTTATCGTTGACCACCATCCCCTTGCCCTTAGGATCCACCTCTTCGGGCGATTAGTCCCTTTCTTGAAGAGAACGGCTCCGATACCAATTGAGAGCACCTAGAGGGGGGGTGAATAGGTGATCCTGTAAAAACTTGAAACTTAATGCCACAAAACTTGATTTGGAGTTAGCACAATAAATCCAAGTGGCTAGAGAGGAGTTCTTGCAAGACACGATAACCACAAGAAGATCAACACAGATAGACACAGTGGTTTATCCCGTGGTTCAGCCAAGTCCAACACTTGCCTACTCCACGTTGTGGCGTCCCAACGGACGAGGGTTGCAATCAACCCCTCTCAAGCGGTCCAAAGACCCACTTGAATACCACGGTGTTTTGCTTTGTTTACTATATCCCGCTTGCAAGGAATCTCCACAACTTGGAGCCTCTCGCCCTTACACTTTGATTTTCACAAAGAAGCACGGAGTAAGGGAGGGATGAGCAACGCACACAAGACAAAAATCAGAGCAACAACACGCACACAAGTCACAACATGAGCTCTCAACACAACCCGAAGAGTACACTACTCAAATGGAGCTCTAGTTGCTATCACAAAGAATCGAATGCGCGGAATTGAAGTCTTGGTGCTTAGGAATGCTTAGAGAATGCTTGGTTTTCTCCTCCATGCGCCTAGGGGCCCCTTTTATAGCCCCAAGGCAGCTAGGAGCTGTTGAGAGCATTCCAGGAAGGCAATTCTTGTCTTCTGTCGCCTGGCGCACCGGACAGTCCGGTGCACCACCGGACACTGTCCGGTGCGAATTTCTTTCCTTCTGTGGCGCAACCGACCGTTGAAGATCCAGAGCCGTTGGCGCACCAGACACTGTCCGGTGCACACCGGACAGTCTGGTGCCCCCTTATGACCGTTGGCTCAGCCACGCGTCGCACGTGGATTCCTCGGCCGACCGTTGGCCCAGCTGACTGTTGGCTCACCGAACAGTCCAGTGCACCACCGGACAGTCCGGTGATTTATAGCCGTACGTCGTTAATCACTTCCCGAGAGCGACGACTTCGCCTGTGAATGGCTCACCGGACAGTCCGGTGCACCACCGGACAGTCCGGTGATTTATAGCCGTACGCCGTTGATCGCTTCCCGAGAGCAGCCAGTTGACAGTCGCCAGCCTGGCGCACCGGGCACTGTCCGGTGCACCACCGGACACTCTCCGGTGCACCCAGACCGAGCTGTCTTTGGCTGAACAAAGCCATCTCTTTTCCAATTTGATTTCTCCTGTTTTCAGCACTTAGACACAATACATTAGTTCTTAAAACAATGTACCAAGTCTAGAAACATACCTTTAGACTTGATTTGCACTTTGTCCATCACTTTGCATAGATTACCATAAGTCCACTTGTGTTGGCACTCAATCACCAAAATACTTAGAAATGGCCCAAGGGCACATTTCCCTTTCAAGTATCGGCACTTACACCGCGCCTCAGGGCCATTCAATGGCCCCCTAACTTCAAGGTATCCAACGTCGACAAATATGAACCTAAGCAGGATCCGGGAGGCTGGCTAGCCATCTACACCACCGCTGCCCGAGCTGCTGGGGCGACTGAGGACGTAATGACCGCGTACTTGCCTATCGTCCTCGGACAAGATGCACTGCAATGGCTGCGACACCTACCCCGACACTGCATCGACGACTGGAGCGACTTCAGTCGGCGCTTCACCGCCAACTTTCAGTCTCTCTCCGACAAACCGGCGCAGCCATGGGACCTCAAATCCATCAAGCGCCGGGGGGACGAAACTCTTCGGTCATACCTCAAAAGGTTCCAGACCATGAGAAATCGTATCCCTGAGGTCGCAGAGACAACAGTGATCGAGGATTTCTATAGGGGATCCAACGACTCGGCCTTCGTCCGAACCATACTACAGAAGGCGCCGACTACCTCTAAGCAGCTGTTCTGGGAGGCTGACCTCTACATCACCGCCGATGAACGAGCTCAGGACCTCATCAGAGGAGCGAAGCCTGCGCCAGCAGCGCCGCGACGCGACACGAACCAGCAACCCGACAAGCGTTGGGAGAAGAGGCCTCGTGAAGAGGTCCACGCCGCCGGACCGCCCGCCTCTCGCTCCCGAGGACCTCGCGGAGGCGAACGCACGCTGGACGACATCCTCGACGTCCAGTGCCCGTACCACAAGGACATGCGCCACACCCTCTGGAACTGCAGGGATTTCAAGCACTCCGTCGGGCACGGCCGACCCTTCCAACCTCTACCTCCTCCCCCACCGCGAGGAGGACCGGGAGAACCGCAACAACCCCAGCAGCAGGAGGAGAGGAGAGGAGGAGCCTTCCCGCGCGTCGACAGAGAAGTCAACGTCATCTTCGGCGGACACGGGTCACAAGAAAGCAAGAGACAACAAAACTCAACGATCGTTAGATACTAGTGGCGGCCACCGGTCCTCCCGCCTCGTACCGATGGTCTGAGCACCCGATCACCTTCACCCGGGTAGATCAATGGCTCAACTTCGATCACCCAGGCAAATACCCGCTCCTTGTCGATCCGGTGATCCGAGAGAGCAGGGTAAAGAAGGTACTAGTGGACGGGGGAAGCAACATCAACGTCACCTTCCCCCGGACGCTCCAAGGCTTGGGAGTTCCCCTCAAAGAGCTCCACGAGTCGGACACACCCTTCTTCGTCATCGTGCCGACTGAAGGAGAGTACCCGCTAGGCCACATCTACATGCCGGTCACCTTCGGAACTCCGGAAAACTACAGAACCGAGTTCTTGAGGTTCGAGGTGGCAAACTTCGACTGCGGATACAACGCCATCATCGGGAGGCCCGGATTGGCGAAGTTCATGGCTATTCCACATTATACATACATGATATTGAAGATGCCAGGACCACAAGGGATCATAACTGTGCGCGCTGACTTCCAAGGCACCGCAGAATATTTCCGAGTGGCCATTCAGACGGCCCTCACCACCAAATCATCGGCGATTTCTTCTGCACAGGCAAACTCAAAGCCTGAGGAAGACCTCGCGGTACCCGCGAACGAAGCTCAAGCTGTGACCTCTATGCGGCCGACTGATGAAACCAAAAGGATCAACCTCGGGTTCATTGACCAACGCAAAATCGCCATCATCAACTCTAGCCTGGATGACAAATAGGAAGGCGCGCTCGTCCAGTTTCTTCAAGATAACCGAGACGTATTCGCATGGCAACCTGCGGATATGCCGGGAGTCCCAAGAGAGCTGGCCGAGCACAAATTGAAGGTCTACCCCCAGGCGAGGCCAATACGACAAAAATTACGTCGCTTTACACCCGATAAGAGAGAAGCCATCCGTGCTGAGCTGGCTCGCTTGGTCGCGGCCGGATTCATTAGAGAGGTGTTACATCCTGAGTGGTTAGCCAACCCTATTCTTGTACTCAAAAAGAATAAAGTGGATTGGTGCTTGTGCGTTGACTATACGGATCTCAACAAACACTGTCCAAAGGATCCCTTTGGACTTCCTAGAATCGACCAGGTGGTGGACTCGACCGCCGGATGCTCTATGCTGTCTTTCTTGGATTGCTACTCTGGGTATCATCAGATTAGCTTGGCAAAGGAAGACGAGGAAAAAATAGCATTTATCACCCCGTTTGGAGCCTTCTGCTATACCTCCATGTCGTTCGGCCTCAAAAACGCTGGAGCAACTTATCAGAGGGCTATTCAGACATGCTTAGCTGATCACTAGGGCAAGCGTGTAGAAGCTTATGTGGATGACGTGGTGATTAAGACAGAGGATTCAGAAAATTTCATCGAAGATTTACAGCTAGTCTTCAACAGTTTACGACGATACAGATGGAAGCTTAATCCCGAAAAGTGTGTTTTTGGAGTGCCAGCAGGAAAGTTGCTATGGTTTATTGTCAGCCACCGAGGAATTGAAGCCAATCCAGAAAAGATCGAAGCTATCATGAGGATGGAAGCACCATGATCACAGAAGAAAGTTCAAAGACTCACCAGGTGTATGGCAGCCCTAAGCAGGTTCATATCAAGGCTAGGAGAAAAAGGCTTACCATTCTATAAGTTACTCAAGAAGGTGGACAAATTTCAGTGGACTTCAGAAGCACAAGAAGCTCTAGATGCGCTGAAAAAATTCTTGACAACACCACCAGTGCTAAAACCGCCACACCGAGCCACGCCGACTCAACCGGCTGAAGATCTGCTATTATACATCTCTTGCACGACTCACGTGGTGAGCACCGCGTTGGTAGTCGAGCGAGCGGAAGAAGGACATGCATACCCGGTACAGCACCCTGTCTATTTCATCAGTGGAGTTCTGGGCTCTTCAAAGAAGAAATATCCTTAGGTTCAAAAGCTATTATATGCAGTACTTCTAACTGCACGCAAGCTCCGTCACTACTTCGACGACCACAAAGTCATAGTAGTCACTGGATTTCCAATAGGGGATATTCTCCACAACAAAGAAGCCATTGGAAGAATAGCCAAGTGGGCCTGTGAGTTGGGATCTCATGACATCGAGTTTCGACCCCGCACCACTATCAAAACTCAAGCACTGGTTGACTTCGTATCAGAGTGGACTGAACAACAGGTACCGGATAACCCGGAAACCGCAGAAGTGTGGCGAATGTATTTTGACGGCTCATTGAAGCTGTAGGGAGCAGGTGCAGGGATCCTCTTTATTGCACCTGGAGGTGAACAACTCAAGTATGCTCTTGAATTGTTATTCCCGGCATCTAACAATGCAGCCGAATACGAAGCTCTGATTCATGGACTGAACATTGTCATATCACTGGGCATCAAGAGACTGATGGTGTATGGAGATTCTCTGGTGGTCATAAGTCAGATAAACAAAGAATGGGACTGCTCGAATGACTCCATGGGAAAATACTGCACTGCTGTCCGGAAACTAGAAGACAAATTTGAAGGTTTGGAATTTCATCATGTGGAAAGAGACCTCAACGCAGCAGCTGATGCATTGTCTAAACTAGGATCCAGTCGGACTCAGGTCCCGCCTGGAGTTTTCGTCCAAGAAGTATCGCGCCCGAGCATTTCAATGGATCAGGTGGAAGAATGCAACGCTCTGAGCCAACCAGAGTCAGATTCTGATGACTGGAGGGAACCGATCATCAAGTACATAAGAAGTGAGGAGGAACCAGACGACAAAAATACAGCATAACGGATTGCAAGACAGTCAGCTCATTATACTCTCATCGGAGAAACGCTATACAGAAGGGGCGCATCAGGAGTTTTCATGAAATGCATTCTCTCGGCCACCGGAAAGCAACTGCTAGAAGAGGTTCATGCTGGGCAATGTGGGGTACATGCAGCCTCCAGGACCCTGGTTGGGAAGGTTTTCAGATCAGGTTTCTACTGGCCAACAGCAAAGAGTGATGCGGCTGAGTTAGTTCAGAGGTGCGAAGCCTGCCAGTACTTATCAAAATAGCAGCATCTACCGGCACAGCAACTACAAACCATACCCGTAACTTGGCCGTTCGCATGCTGGGGATTGGATATGATTGGACCTTTCAAAAAAGCTCAAGGAGGATACACTCATGTACTGGTTGCTATCGACAAATTCACTAAGTGGATAGAATTCAAACCCATTGCTTCTCTAACTTCAGCTAAGGCAGTGGAATTCATACAAGATATAATATTCAGGTTTGGAATACCAAATAACATCATAACCGACCTAGGATCCAACTTCACAAGCTCAGAGTTCTTCGATTTCTGTGAGCAAAAGAGCATTCAGATCAAATATGCCTCGGTGGCGCACCCAAGAGCCAACGGGCAGGTAGAAAGAGCCAACGGGATGATATTGGAGGCACTCAGAAAGAAAGTCTTCGACAAGAATGAAAAGTTCGCAGGAAAGTGGATCAGAGAGCTGCCGTACGTCGTTTGGAGCCTGAGAACTCAACCTAGTCGAGCCCTGCATGGAAACACTCCTTTCTTCATGGTCTACGGTTCGGAGGCGGTGCTACCTACTGATCTCAAGTTTGGGGCACCAAGGTTGATTTTTGAAAACATAGCAGAAGCTGAAGCCACTAGACTGGAGGATGTTGACGTACTCGAGGAAGAGCGACTGAACGCAGTGATTCAATCAGCACGGTATCAGCAAACTCTAAGGCGCTATCACGATAAGGCCATACGGCATCGATGCTTCGCAGTGGGAGATCTCGTCCTCCGCCGAATTCTAACGGGGGAGGGACGGCACAAGCTGTCGCCTCTATGGGAAGGACCATTCATGGTAGCGGAAGTTACTCGGTCTGGATCATATCGTCTCACACAGATGGATGGCACAGAAGTTGGGAACTCATGGAACATAGAACATCTCAGGAAGTTTTACCCCTAGCTATATCCCAAAAGCTATCGGGACGGCAATGAATTCTGTAAACTGGGAAATATATCATCAATAAAAAGACTTCAAGAGCACTCAAGTTGTTCACTATCAACCTACATTCTTACTTAACTTGGGGTGGCCACTATACCCTGCTAACGGAACAATCGGCTTAAGTCGGCGATGACTTAAGACGGTGCGACATGCTCACGCTTACTTAACTCGGGGTGACCACTATACCCTGCTAACGGAGCAATCGACTTAAGTCGGCGATGACTTAAGACGGTGCGACATGCTCACGCTTACTTAACTCGGGGTGACCACTATACCCTGCTAACGGAGCAAACGGCTTAAGTCGGCGATGACTTAAGACGGCGCGACATGCTCGCGCTTACTTAACTCGGGGTGGCCACTATACCCTGCTAACGGAGCAATCGGCTTAAGTCGGCGATGACTTAAGACGGTGCGACATGCTCACGCTTACTTAACTCGAGGTGACCACTATACCCTACTAACGGAGCAATCGGCTTAAGTCGGCGATGACTTAAGACGGTGCGACATGCTCACGCTTACTTAACTCGGGGTGACCACTATACCCTGCTAACGGAGCAATCGACTTAAGTCGGCAATGACTTAAGGCGATGCGACATGCTCACGTCTACTTGACTCAGGGTGATCACTATACCCCTAATAACGGAGCGATCAATTTAAGTTGGCAACGACTTAAATCGGCGCGGCACATTCGGCGCATTCGCGATCATTCATCCCAGGGCGATCTCTATGCCCCACAAAAAAATTTCAAAACCATCATAATGCACTTACTTTTACAACTGTAGATACCGTTGAATTCTAACAACGGGAAAACAATAACAACATTCAGTACCGAAAAGTGTTTTCTAATGAAACATCCGAGCACACTAACCATATACTCAAGGCATTCAACGTTTTCTATTTGGAAATATTCTCAGGGGCGACCGACGAAGAGGGATGACTCAAGGAATCAGGAGTTGCATTCACGTCCGCAACTATGTCGCCAGGAACAACCACGCCGGGTCTTCTCATCAGGATCCGCCCCGCGCGGATGGCTTTGTCCATAGCTCCGTCGCGCTAAGCCCTCAGAGTAGCAGAAGCATCTTCAGCAGCCTTGACAGCCAACCGAGCAGCCTCTAGCTCCTGGGCGACCGACTTCTTGGAAGCACGCAGATCCTTGATGACAGTATCCTTGCTCGACACCAATTGCCTGAGGCGAATCATATCATCCAAGGACTCTTGCAACTTGTAATGATGGTTATCCAAGTCTTCCTTGGTGAAACAATGGCTCCTCTCCAAGACGGTCAACGAGTTGCTGGCGTCGCGATATAACTTGTCCAGGTTGTCGCGAGAAGTGGCAAGAGCACGCTTTTCCTCCTATAGACAAGGGCCAATTTCTCCAACGTCAAGCAAGCACTAAAAACATGACAGATGAGGGCAAGTGAAAATTCAAATTTATGGCCACCTTTTCAGAATCAAGTTGAGCATGGAGAGTGGAGTTCAGCGTGTTAGCATCATTCAGAGAAGCAGAAACCCAGGCCAGTTCAGCCTGACTAAGAGAATACTTTTCTTCCAGATCCGAATATTGACGGGCCAATTCAGCCTGACCTTGGGAATACTTTTCCTCGAGATCAGAATATCACCGGGCCATATCTGTCAGGAAACAGTCAAGCAAGGATGTCTAGCCATAAAGCAGAATAGTCAAATAGCCAAAGAAGAAATGAAGGGCACTAACCAGCATTTGCCATCTCCAAATCAGATACACGCCGCTGAAGCAGCACCAGATTCCAATGCATCAAAGACAAAGCTCCTTCCGGGACAGAGGCACCCCGCAATTTCAGCTGGCCAGCCATCCCGTCCACTAATGCCTAACATTAAGAACAGATGAGTATAATAACTGCAGTCTACCTGAAATAAAAGTCAGACCAAAAGAAACCAAATTACCTGGAGGTTGGAGAAGAACGAGGGAACTCCCAAGTCATGGGAAATCAACTGATGGCTCGTTAGAGGGTCACCAACTGGAACAACCCGCAATGCATCATTGGGAACCAAGTCAGTGTCATCAGCAGAAGTCAGAACTCTGTCATCAGGTACGCTGGCCTCTAAAGCGACCTCCTGACATGAAACTCGTGCTGCTGTCATACAATCAGAGTGCGGAGGAGAAGATCCTACATGAACATCCATGGAAGTGTGAGAAGGAGAACCAACCCGGACACCCTCGGGGGCTGGGTCATAGCTCGCGCTACCCATCCGAGCCGGATCATCTCCGGTAACACCCTCAGGGGCTAGGTAAGCGCTAGCGCCATCCTTAAGGGCCAAGCCTTCCGTAACAGCCACCTCTAAGGCTGAAAGACCTTCAACCACTTCCATGGGAGCGGTACAATCTAGATCAGTCTCCCAACCCTTAAGACTGCGCTCTAAGGTCGATGAGGTACGGGACGCTGCTCGGGATAACCCTAACCCAGCATCAGGCATATCAGCACAAGCATCCATCATGCCACCATCTGCCGGCTCTGACAACAGATCTTCTGGGACCATATCTTCAAGATTCTGATCAAAGTTGTCTAGAGACAGTTCTTGCAGACCAACAAGAGCAGACAGGGCTGGAGAAGGAACACCACTACTTTCACCACTGGTAATATAGCATCGGCTGTTCTTCCGAGTTAGAGGGATTTCATCCTCCTCTTCCTCATATTCATCAACAACGCGGACAGTACACCCATTAGGATCAGCTTTGGCCAGATCACACCCATTGGGGTCAACATCATCTAGATCACACCCATTGGGTTCCACAGCGGTCGGGTCACACCCATTGGGGTCAGCTTCAGCAAGTGCAGGCACCGGCATTTCCTCAGTAGCAGGAACAGAAGGACCAGCATCCTGATCCAAGCTAGACACTCGATGAAGACATCTTTTCTTCTGTTTCTTCCCCTCAGCAGAAGAAGCAGGCTGATTGGCTCGACGAGAACACTTTGGGCGAACACTGTCAGACTTCTGAATATCCAAAGCTTTGCTAGCCTATGGGATGAGCGCTACCACCAGTGTTTCAGCAGGGACTGCATCAGAAGAATCTTCAGCTAACATATCCAACATGGCACTTATCTCTGCATCACTCGGATTCAAAGGCACCTCAAAATGAACCTGCCTCTCATCGTCAGGAATTTCCTCAAGTGAGGCAACCAAAGCACTAACTTCTTCGGGAGAGGGTCGCACTCTAAGGCCCAAACCGCTATCACCAGCAGGAGGATTTGACACAAAACTGGTAAAGGCCTTGGAAGGTGGCAGATTCCAGGTTGAATATGCGACAGGAGCGTCGATGTTCGACACCTTACCCCTGAGTATCATCTCGAGCCGGCTCACTAAGTCCGCAACAGGAATTCTTCTGTTGATTACCCGGGTTGAATCAGCCAGGCCTCGATACAGATATGCGGGGTATGCTCTATCTTTCAGTGGCTGAATGTTCTTGAAAATAAAGTCGGCAACCACAGCCTCTGCAGTCAAACCCCTCTCTTTTAGCAGCCCAACCTCAGCAAGCAGAGCCCCTGCCTCAGCCACCTCCTGGTCCGTAGGGGATTCGGTCCAGCTCGAGGTGCGAACATCTGGCTGCCTCCCTGACCGTGGGGGGAGAGAATTCCCATGATTATCCATGATGAACCATTCTAGGCGCCATCCCTTGATGTTGTCCTTGAGTGGGATGTCGAGGTAGTCAGATTTTCTCCCGCGACGCATCTCCAAGCTCGCGCCCCCACCAGCTGGTGCTGCCCTCCGGCCATCCCAAACCGACAGTGGTACAAATACTTCCAAAGGCCAAAGTGAGGCAAAACACCAAGGAAGGCTTCACATAAATGAACAAAAACAGAGATTTGCAGAATGGAATTGGGATTCAGATGGTTCAGATTCAAGTGATAGAAATCAAGGAGACCGCGGAAGAAAGGAGAAATGGGAAGAGCAAGACCGCGGATAAGAAAAGGAACGTAAATGACGGATTCGTGGGTGTCTTCTGTCGGAACGACGACCCCACGGCAGATCCGCTAGGAACAGAGCTCCTTTGGAGGAAGAACTCCGATGGATACAAGATGAAGAAGGTCGGATTCAGAGACAACAGACATATGGTTACCTGCGAAGGGCAACTGACTATTGGGATCGATGGGAGGAATGACTACGACGGACGAACTCGAAGCTTTCCGCTTGGGCGCCATCTCAACCTTGCGGACGAGCGGAGCGGAAGCAGTATTGCGGAAAAGCAAAAACTAGGGCACGGAATACGGAGACACGCGACAGTGCAGTACATATGGGGTTTTCCGAAGCCAGATGCCAAATCTAAAAAGCGTCCAATCATCACTCGGCTGTTATTTCTAAAACGCTGGCATGCCACATCATCACCCGGCCGTTATTTCTAAAGCGCGGGCATACCACATCATCACTCGGCCGTTATTTCCAAAGCGGCCGACGCAGGTCCATTTTAACTCAGCGGTGATTTCTGAAAACGCTGACGTTACCAGACTCCACTTGGCCATTGTCTCCAAAGCGGCCGGCGTGGCCCGTCATCACTCGGCTGTTACCTCTAAAACGCCGACGTTGCCATCGATCACTCGGCTGTTACCTCTAAAACACCGACGTCGCCATCAGCCACCCGATTGTTATTCCTGAAGCGGTGGCGTGGTTCCAAGGGATTCGGCTGTTACCTCTAAAACGTCGACATCACCAGTAACCGCTCGGTCGTTATTTCTAAAACACCGACATGGCCGCTATCGCTCAGCCATTACTTCAAAAAGCGCCAACGTCGCCAATAAGAACTCGGCTGCTACCACCAAAGCACTGACGTCGCAAATAAAACAGTTTGAAGCGCGACCCAACGACTCCAAGTTGCTACTCAAGCGTTGCAAACATAAAACATCATTGGCGGTAATTATAAAAACGATTGACGACTGACCAGAAGGCAAAATAATGCACACAGAAATGGAGCGAAATCATTCTTCATAAAGGAAGCACTACTAAACTTGCAAATCAACTCATTATGAGCTGATGCCTTCCCTACTACTACATTACATTTCATTAATTATACTACTAGCTACTACTATATTATTACGCTAATACTACTTCTACTACTAATCTATACTAATAATTAAAACCAGTGGCATCTAGCCACTGGCCTTGTTGTTGCCCCTGCTGCTGCCGCCCTTGCTGCCGTCGCCATCGTCGCCGCTGCCACCCTTGCCGCCGCCGTCACCGTCGCCTTCGCCACCGTCACCGCTGCCGTCACCGTCGCCTCCATCGCCGTTGCCGTCACTGCCATCGCCGTCGCCGCTGCCCTCCTCAGACGAGTCCGAGGAGTTCTCCTCGTCCAAGGAGTACTCTGACTCATTTGAGCCCTCGAGCCCGGCGCGCTCGATGGCCCGGATGTAGGTCCATACCTCCGCGGCGAGTCCTTGGGAGTCGTCTGAATCATCAGACGATGCCGGGGGAGAGGCAGGAGCCGTAGAGCCCTCGGACTCGGAGGAGAACTTCTCCTCCGAGTACTCCGAGTCGCCGAAGTCCTCCGAGGGAGGAGTCGGCTCGCGCTTGTGTTTGTCGCCAGAGCGATGCGAAGAACTACCACCTTTCTTACTCTTGCCCATGGTGGAGGAAAAAGGAAAGAGAAGAGAGCGAACAACAAGCAGCAGTAAGAGATGTGAAAATGCCGGAGAAGCAAGAACACTATTTACAGAAGAAGAAGGCAACCGCTCACCTCCTACCACGGCCACTGAACAGTCGCAAAAATTCAATATGCAATTCAAACCGTCTGGAGACACGTCAGGTTGCTGACGCCGCTTCACGTAACACGACACCCATTGGGACTCCAGTCAACTGCGCGAGCGATATGATTACGCCCGCAGTCACATCAAGTTACTACTCAGAAGCAGTTTGCTATACGCTCAGCGTACCAAGCCGTCCCTTGCCTACACCCATTAGGGGGGACGCCCAGGAATTATCAGTATATTTTCAAAACTGTCACATCCGAATAGTATATGCAATGAATACTTCAAGACAGAAGAAAGATATTGGCAAGGATCAAAGGAAAGCCAAATGTAGCCGATGAGGTACAAGTCTAATCGACAGAAGCATCAAAGCGTGAAGTGACATGAAGACTAGTTAGAGGTCATCTATCGAACGTCCAATCAGTAGCAGATCAAATAAATTGCAAGATCCAGCAAAATACGGGCAGATCGCATACTCGGCCTCAAATACAAGAACGCATGCTGACCTCTAAAGCATAGTGTTAATAACATGCTGACCTCTAAAGCATAGTGTTAATAACATGCTGATCTCTAAAGACATTCGACAGAAGGAAAGGATGATTCCCGGAAAAAGGCATGAAATGAAGACCTTCGAGTGGATTATTTTCAAAAATCCACTCGAAGCTCGGGGGCTACACCCATTGGGTACACCTTCGGTGCGCCCAATAAACCATCATCCCCGAAAAAACAAAATGCTGACCTCTAAAGCATAAGGCAAGATCAAGGCAAGGCTGACCTCTGAAAAAGCACAAGCGGAAGATAACAATGATCTCTGATAATACTTGAAATGAAGACCTTCGAGTAGATTATTTTCAAAAATCCACTCGAAGCTCGGGGGCTACACCCATTGGGTGCACCTTCGGCACACCCAATGAAGTTTGAAGTCTTACAGTGCAAAATGCTTACCTCCAATGCATAAACCTGAGACGGAACACCAAAACTCGAGGAATAATATCAGAAGGAGACAGTAAAAAAATGTTTTTACCAGATCACTCAGAGTTCAGAAGTAGTGGCCTGGCAGGCTTATTTCCAAAGCATTCCTTGTTAAGATTAAGGACTACAAGCTGGACCTAGGATCTTTGGGCCGTTTACCTCAAAAATCAGCCCAAAGATCAGAGGCTTGTGGGGGATAGATATCCCCTGGGTCCACCAGAAGGATAAAAGACCCCATGAAAGGCCCAAGGGACTGAAAGTAGCCTAGAGAACCTCCTTGTAACCCACTGCATAGAGTACTCACACCAGGACTGAAAGTAGCCTAGAGGGGGGTGAATAGGCTACACCTGAAATTTTTCACTAAAAACTTCGAGATAGGTTAAATTAAAGTTGCACTGGTGCAAACCGGTTCAGTTGATTTTGTTTACAACTGAACAAGTTTGAACCTGCTCAACTTAGATAAACAAATATTACGGAGTAGTAAAAGATTTTGCTAATGACTTGCCCTATGCAAGATCTACTCGAATAGATAATATGAACCAACCAACAAATTTAAAGTGCTTAACAAGAACACACAAGAACACGCGATATAACCCGAGGTTCGGCAACCACCACAAAGGTGTCCTACTCCTCGTTGAGGAGCCCACAAAGGGCCGGGTCTTTTCCAACCCTAATCCTCCACAAACAGACCACAAAGGTCAAGGCAATCTCTTCTCAAATATGCTCAAAGAGCGGGTGATACAGACTTCTTGGGGTCGTCCATAAATTTGGAGACTCCCAAGCAACCTCTAACCGTCAAGGAACATGAGGTTCCAAGAGTAACAAATCTGCACAAGGTTAAGTTTGCAACAAGCTCAAGAACAAAGAGAATAGGAGAATCGAGATGAAAATGACAGTGTGTTAGATCGAGTTCACCTCACACCAAGGATCCTTCAAGCGATTGAAGGAGATGCGATTGCGGGTGTGAAAGGTGAAATGAATGCACTTGTTGAGAGTTTGGTCAGCAAAGATTTTGTGGGAGAAGCAAAAGTAAATAAGAGAGAGTGTGTGGGGGGTATATAAAGGATCCCCCAAAAGCTGGCAGCCATTGGGAGAAAAGGGGTAAAAACCGGTTGAACCGGTTTACAGACCGGTTGAACCGGTTTCCGCCAGGGAGAACCCGGTCCACTAACCTACTCAGCCGGAGACTCGACCGGAATCAAAACCGGTTGAGTCGGGAAAAAATCTGGTTGAACCGGTTTTCCCAAAAAGTCTGCAACGACTTTTCTGACAGCACTGACTGTCAGACAGGTCAGTGCAGGGATGGCAGAGGAACAGTCCCAAAACCAGTTGAACCGGTTTCAGGCCCGGTTGAACCGGTTTCCAGGGCTGAAAAACAAGTTTTGAACTTTTTGAAGTGAACAAAGGTGGAACTTATGTGGGAAGTGAAAAATGTTTTTTCTCAAGGCATTCAAGATCTGGAAAAGTGTTCTCTAAAATGAATTTGAAGGATTTTGAAGTTAGCTCATTGAATAACTCACTTAACCATTACGGATCCCTCTTAATTGAACGGTGAATCCTATAACTCAAGAATTATAAAAAGAGTACTACCGTTGTTTCCAAGCACTTAGAGCACGCCATTTGCTGTAGAATTTTAAATCCGCTGTGCTTTACATTTTTATGCTCATAAGATCTGTGCTTCTCCTGTCTGTAGAAATACTGTGTACATGCTAGGAGCAAACTTGTTAGAAACTTTGTTTGTTTTGTCATTTAATCACCAAAACCCTCAATTAGGGTTGATTGCACTTACAATCTCCCCCTTTTTGGTGATTGATGCCAAAACAAACAAGAGTAGAGATAAAAATTGAAAATTAAGAACACTTGCGAGATGAAAGTATTTGTGTATGTGCAGCTCCCCCTAAATATGTGCATGAGTTTTGTGATATTAATATTGACTTGATATGTCAATTTGCAACATATTTAGAGAGAGTGAACAAACAACACAATACACAAAAGCTGAGGGATGCAACACAATTATATAGGATGTGATGATAACAAGAGTAGTGTTACACAGACAAGCGCATTATTGCATAGCATAAGATATGAAAAGTTACTACTAGCTATTACAATAATGATCTCACATCACATCATTTTAAAAGTTTGTGGCCTCTAAGCCATCACCAAATGTATCTTGAGACAGACGAATAATAATTATTACAGACCAAATTGTTCATTACATAAATAAAGATGCAGCTAAGATAAGAAACCACCTTCTCCCCCTTTTTGGCAACAAGAACCAAAAAAGGAGAGAACCATCAAGACAAAGATCACCAGTTAGGAGAAGGATGATGCGGAGCAAAGAAATGATGCGCCAGGTTAGATGCAAATTGATCCTCCCCAGACTGATCTGGGGGAGGATTGCTTCCAGATGGATCCTGGGGCGAAGGGTGAGAGGAGGATTGACCCGGATCCCCGTGGTAGGGAGGCGGGGCAAACTGCTCGCGATCATCAAAGTAAGCTTCTTCTTCTTCATCGTCAGCGGTCATAAAAGGCACCACGTAGGCCTGTTGGTGCTACTCATTGATCTCTGGGGGAGGCGGATGGAGAGGCACGTCAGGCGAGCGAGGGGCAAAGGGCATACCCATAGTGGAAGCTTGACGACGAAGATTGTCGTCAGTCTCCCGCTGACGCCTTGCCAGCTCATGCACATCAGCAAAAATATTTCGGCACATAGAGAAAAATGCCGCAATCCCATGGGCCAAGCGGGCACCCATCCCTCAGCCATGACCTCGACCACGACCACGACCACGTGGCGTGGGAGATCCGCGGCCAGGGGAGGGACGCGAGGCACCGACAGCAGCAGTAGCAGTAGGACCAGCAGAAGGACCAGTAGAAGTACCAGAAGATGTACGTGCACGGGAGCTGGAAGGGGCTTTCCTCAAGCGCCCTGATGGATTGTTGGGATCAATCTAGAAGGGGTATAAGATTGATGTCTAGTACCTTTTTCATAACAGAACTGTGTCACAACTTCAATCATCTTCATTATGAAAGGTGCATGTAGATGTTGGCACTGTCTCTCGACAGCAAGGAGATCCAACACGAGTGAATGGTGATGGCAACAGGGCACTCGCGTGTGATGGCAAAAGCTCTGTTAATCTAGCCTCTCACGGGCACTGTGCGGGGGTATTTATAGGTATCCGAGTGCACGGCGCCTTGCGTTAAGGACGCATGTGCCCTCAGGTACCTAGTTTATCCCCAGAATATTCCCATAAAGCGGGGTTACAAGCTGTAATTACAAGTACGCCTTTACAAATTAGGCCCGTAACACAAACACGGCCACGCAGGGCCCGTTACAATGGGCCAGATCTCATGTGGGCCTCGGAGCTGACCGAGGCCGCGCCGCGGGGAGGCGTCGCCGCAGGCCTTCGTCTGGTGCCGAACCGAGCGAAGGGTCTCCGTGTTGTCTCTGGTGCCGATGAAGCGAAGGGTGTCCCTGCCTGCTTTGTCTGTCAGGGCAGGGGCTAAGCGGTGGAGACTTCGGGCGAAGGGTGGCGTTTCTGCCTTCGCTCCAACATTTGCCCTCCGAGGGACCAGTTCGACAAAGTCACCTGGTGCCGAAGACGTCGCTAGATGGCGGAGACGCTGCCCTCGCTCGAAGTGGTTCCGCGGGGGTTTTTGATGTGACCGTTGATGGACATCGTACTGTTGGATTGCGGGTTTTCCGAAGCGTCGCGCCCTGTGGGATTGCGGGTTTCCCGAGGAGCCGCGCCCTGCCTATAAAAGGGGGCGGGGGACGGCGCTGTTTGCACTTTGCCTTCCGCGCTCCGTGAAAACCCTAGCCGCCCGCCGTCTTTCTGCTCCTCTTCTTCTGCTGCTCCCTTTGCTCGTCGGAGTTCTGGCTCGAGTGAAGCAGACCGCCCGCCGCCGCCGACGGTACGTAGCAATGCCATCCTCTTCTTCTTCCGCCGACGCCACGCCGCCGGCCGCCGCCTCGTCTGAGGAGACGTTGAGTAGCGTGATGGTGGAGGAGCTGCGCGCCGGCGACTCTGTTGGTTTTGGTGTGTCGCGGATGACGTCGGCCCGCGTTGAAGATATGCAGCGTTTGGGCTACTTTGGCGGCGGAGTCGCTCGTGCTCCGGGGACGGAGGAAGTCCCCGAGCCGGAGGGTGAGTTGGTTGTTTTCGAGGCGTTCTTCGTCGCCGGTCTCCGCTTGCCTGCGCACCGGTTTGTTGGCGAAGTCCTGCGTAGATTTAACGTTCAAATTCATCAGCTGACACCGAACGCCGTGGTGGCGCTGGCGAAGTATGTCTGGGCGACGACTTCGTACGGCGGGCAGCCGTCGGTTGAAGTTTTTGCGAAGAATTATTGCTTGCATTGGCAGAAGAGGATTGTTGAGGACGGAGTTGCCCAGTTCGGGTCGTGCACATTCACGCCGAAGACCGGCAAGACCACAATGCCAGTAGTGGAGTTGGTTCCGTGCGCCCGCAACAAGTGGGGCAATTGGAATGAATTTTGGTTTTACGTTGCTGAGGCTACTGTCGAAGGCCATGAAGGACTTCCCGTGTCTGAGATGTGCTCTCACTATTACTCTGCGTATCCGCCTTTTGAAGTGGCAGAAGAGGATGCAGACGAGGGGGCCCTTCGGTGCGCCACCGGCCAGAGCAGTGGTCGTGATTTAGTTGAAGAGTTTGTGGCGTACGGGGTCTGGCCCTTGGCGCACGGCTGGGCGCTGGGCGAAGTGTGCCCTCGCCAGATGCCTTTTCACGGAGGAAGGGTGGTGCGAAGTCCTGCCTTTGCGCTGAATTTGCGAAACCGTGACCCGGCCGCCTTTGTGCGTGATGCGGAGGACTTGGCGGTGCGGCTCATGGGGCGGTACGTGGCGAGGACGGAAGGCCAGCGCAGCTTTGATATTCGCGGGTCAAATGAACGTTTGAACAGGGTCTTCGAATTAAATCAATTGCCGTACGACGGCTACCCTGGTCAAGACGAAGCAGACCGCCGTGGGAAGAAGCCGGCGGTGGAGACTGGAGGCGACCCTGCGCTGACGGCCGCCCCCACCTCGAAAAAGAGAAAATTAGGTACTGCGATGGGAGGAATCGGGGTGTCTGATAGTTTTGCTAGAGAGTTAATGAGGACGTGTGCGGCCCCGGGGGAGAGGATGTCTTCGCCCGAGCTCCGGGAGTCTTCGGCTCGGATGCTGAGGGTTACCGGGGGCTGCTGGCCTAGAAATGTTCCTGTCCCCTGCGCGGCTGAGGAAGACTGTTTTACATCTCGTATGGCTCGTCAGTGGAGAGTTTTTCTTTACGGGCGAAATATCGGTGCTGTTGTGTGGGCAGTGATGGACAAGGATCGCCAAGGGGCGGCGCAAAAACGCCAGGCGACCGTCAGGATTCACGAGGCCCGGCCGAAAAGGCAGTGGGGAACGGCGAAGGCTGCGGCCTCCAGCGGAGGCAAGCCGCCGCTGGCGGCGAAGGCGGGCGCCTCTGCACCCAGCAAGGCGCCGGAGACAACGGCGGGCGCTGGAGTCTCCAAGCTGACGAAGGTGGTGCCGCCGGCCAGCGGAGTGGCGGTGGCTTCGAAGGCGGCCCGAACGTTGCCGCCGCCGGGCAAACGCGTTGCCGACTTCGGCACCGACATTAGTGTGGACGATTATCTTGGGGGTAAGTCACCCGGCCGCCCTTTTTTTTTTAATCGTTGATGCGTTGCAGGGTCGGACGAGGGCCGGCTTGCTATAGTTGTGCCTGCCGGGGCAATCGCGACGGCTGCGCTGTCGTCGCAGGCGAGGGGCGGGACCCTTGGCGCCGGAGGCGAGGTGTCGGCCCTCGCGTTGGTCAGGGACGAGGCTGGCGCGGCGACCCGCCGGCTGAAAGGAGTGACGGAGGCACTGAGTCAGGCGACGGAGGCACTGAGTCAGGTCCGCCGAGCTATATTTTTATTTTATTTTTTTTTATGGCCATGGCCTTACGTGTGCTCTGCAGGTGGCTGACTTCACCAGCCGTACTGCGTCGGGGGCACTTACGGCAGCCTTATCTGCCGAAGTCGAGAGACTTCGGACGCAACATGCTGACGCTGTCCGTGAGAAGTCGGCCTCCGACAGCAAGTGTCGTAACCTGGCAGACAAGGTGGCCGCCCTGGAGGAGGAAAAGGCTGACCTCCGGCGCGGCTGACCTCCGGCGCCAGCTGGCGGGGGAGAGGAGGGAGGCCAACGAGGCCATCGCCAAGGAGCAGGCCGCGCAGGCGGAGGCTAGGCTGGCACGGGCGGAAGCCAATCTTGCCAAGGATCTCGCCGAAGACCTGCGGGGGCGGCTCACCGCCCTGGAGAGCCGCGCGAAGGGGGCCGAAGCCGCGGTGCGAACGGAGGCCGAACGGACGCGCACACAGCTTATGGCCACATATCGCGAGCTGGGTGCGCGGACCGGTGACTTCATGGTGCCGAAGCGAGAGGCCGGGCTTCGCTGTTTGGAATGGGTGCAAGAGGAGCTGCAGGAGCTCCCCACTGTCCTGGGGGGATTAATGTCGTTCGCCTCCCTGGTCACCTGCGAGGGGGCGATGAACGCACTCTCTCGCGAAGGGTGCCGGCACTATGAGGCCTTCGACCAGGCAGATGAAGATTTTGGGCGAGACATCTATAAGGTCGAAGACCCCGTGGTGAAGGAGTCCGCCGGCGCCCTCTATGACCGGATGTGGGGTCTGTATGGTGGTGATGTGGTCAGGGAGCGGGCCGAGGCTGCGAGGGCTCAGGTAACGTTGTCGTTTGTTCGGCGTTTGCTGGATGTGGTCTGTGCGTGTGTTTGCTGACTTTTTGTATGTTTTGTTTTAGGCGGAGCGAGGCGAGCGGGTGGACGACTTCGGAGCACTGAACGACGCCCTGCCGGACCCGGAGCCGAACCCGGAAACCACGGAAGACGCACCAGGCGCCCCCACGTCTGCTGCAACAGTTGAAGACCTGCCCCTGAAGGTGGCCGAAGGTGCTCCCGATGCCCTCGCAGCAGCTGCGCCGACCGTCGAAGATCCGGCGGCGGAGGCGGTGGAAACAATGGCGGAAGTGGCAGCGGAGCCAACGGCGGAGGCCCCCGCAGCGTCAGGGCCCTCGCAGGTGGCGTAGTGGTTGTTTAGGGTTGGGGAATTTTGGGTGTTGTACTGAATTTTGGTTGCTGCGCAGGTTCAAGATTTTGGGCCTGCGCACGCAACCGCTGCTACTGAGTTTTTGGCGGCTTCGACCGCGGAAGGTGGTAATGAATATAGTGGGTCTGCATCTGAGTTTTTTGATTTTGCCGACTCCGGGAGCTCGGTTGAGTGGACTGAGGAGTCGTCGGAGGAGAATTTGGATTATTTTGCGGCCTTGGACGTGGCTGCGGCGGAGGCTTCGCCACACGCCGCGGACGCGTCGGACGTGCCAGGCCCTAGCACCGGGCGCCGTCGACGAAGGGCGGTTGCAAAACGTAGGGTTAGCGCGGAGGAGCGGGCTCTGCTTCGTGTGAGTGGGGCTGGTCGGCAGGAACTGTTGTCCCTGCCGACCGCCGAGGGTGTAGGTGAAGGGGAACTGCGAAGGCTTTTTGCGGGTGAGGAGCTCAGGATAATGTTATTTAATTATAGGGAGATGGGAATTATTCCTAAGGTTGAGCCGATGTAGAGTGTGGTGCCCTCGCTTGTGTACGTCGAGGCTTGTATGGTGGAATTGTGTGCCCTCGCGTGCATGTGTGTGTGCGAAGGCGTTTTGTACTTACTGATTTGTTTTGCTGCGCTGTGTTGGCTTGATTATAGTTGGTCTTGGTGTGGATGGTTTGATGTTGTCGTTTCGGCCGTTGTTGTGCTAGTCCAGGTGTACCCTTAGGTGTCTTCTGCACAGATAGTCTTCGGTTTTTTCGCACTTGTTGTGCTGATCCGGCTGCACTTTTAAGCGACTTCTGCATGGATAGCCTTCGCGATAGACTCAGATTTTTTTCGCACTTGTTGTGCTAATCCGGCTGCACCCTTAGGCGACTTTTGCGCGGATAGTCTTCGCGATAGACTCAGATTTTTTTCGCACTTGTTGTGCTAATCCGGCTGCACCCTTAGGCGACTTTTGCGCGGATAGTCTTCGCGATAGACTCAGATTTTTTTCGCACTTGTTGTGCTAATCCGGCTGCACCCTTAGGCGACTTTTGCGCGGATAGTCTTCGCGATAGACTCAGATTTTTTTCGCACTTGTTGTGCTAATCCGGCTGCACCCTTAGGCGACTTTTGCGCGGATAGTCTTCGCGATAGACTCAGATTTTTTTCGCACTTGTTGTGCTAATCTGGCTGCACCCTCAGGCGACTTTTGCGCGGATTTGTCGCACGCGAGGGTAGCTAGCGCTTAGCCTCGCGGTGACCTCGTGGTGGTCGAATGTCGAAGACCGTCATCGCGGTCTTTTTCGACGCATGTCTTTTTGCGGGGGATTTTTTACGCATATATTACATGGCTCCGCCTCGTTAAAAACCTCACCCCCCGGGAGGAAAAGAGTGCGGGCCGGTGCAGGATTGTTTTTGCGAATTACAAGGGCGAAGACGGCCCTGAGGAATCAAACAAAAAATTTGCGGAGGTTGTCAATGTTCCAGGAGTGCTCCAGGTCCTCGCCGGTTGGCGTTGTGAGCCTGTAAGCGCTGGGGGAAGCTTTTGTCTTGACGATGAAAGGGCCCTCCCACCTGGGCTCCAGCTTGCCCTTGGACTCCGTTCGAGCTGTCCGAATGAGTACGAGGTCCCCCTCGCTGAACTCCCTCGGGGTGACTGAATGGTCGCGCCATGCTTTGGTCTGGGCTTGATACTTGTTCAGGGCCTGTAGGGCGAAGACACGGTCTCCGTCGATGAGATCCTTTGAAGTTGGCTCGTCCACATCTGGGACGGCCGACGGGACTGTTCGCGGGGACCCGTGCTTTATTTCTTGCGGGGTCATGGCCTCCGATCCGTATAAAAGACGGAAGGGAGTGAATCCGGTCGCCCTGCACTCAGTCGTGTTTAGTGCCCAGACTGCCTCAGGTAAAAAATCGCTCCATCTGCCCTTTTTTTCATCGAGGAGCATTTTTTTGATAGCTGTGAAGATTTTTCCGTTGGCGCGCTCCACGACCCCGTTGGACTGCGGATGATAGACTGAGGCGAAGGCAAGCTTGGTGCCAATGGAGAAGCAAAAATCCTTGAAGCCTTGGTTATCAAACTGCTTGCCGTTGTCGACTGTTAATTCGGACGGTACTCCGAAGCGGCAAACGATGTTCTGCCAGAAGAATTTTTGGGCAGTCTTTGATGTTATTGTGGAGACAGCCCGTGCCTCGATCCATTTGGTGAAGTACTCGACCGCGACGAAGGCGAACTTAAGGTTCCCCTGAGCGGTGGGCAAGGGTCCAACAATGTCGAGACCCCAGCGCTGGAGAGGCCATGTGTGGGCGATCAGCTTTGTATACTGCGAAGGGCCGCCTGACCGAGGAGAGAACTTCTGGCAGGCTTCGCAGGACCGAGTGACCCGATTCGCAGCGCAAATCATTGCGGGCCAGTAAAAACCCTGGCGGATCACCTTAGCAGCTAGGGCCCTCGGCCCCGCGTGCGAGCCGCACGTGCCACTGTGGACTTCACGTAGAATCTGCATGCCTTCGGCCTCGGTGACGCACTTAAGCATTGGTTGACTGACCCCTTTTTTGTAGAGTTGGCCTTCAATCAGAGCGAAGTCTCGGCTTTGATGTCTGAGGCGCTTGGCCTCACTGATGTCGGCTGGGTGATAATACCCCTGCAGGAACAGGGTTATGGGTGCGCGCCAGTCTTCGGTCATGATGAGGTTGACTGTACGGTGGCCCTCGCTGTCATTGGTTATTTGGAGCCCTTCGGGGCTCCGGACTGCTGGTGTGCCGATGACGTGGAAGAACACATCGGAGGGCAGAGTTTCGCCCCTGGCCGCGGCCTTGGCCAATGCATCGGCCTCCTCGTTCTTGGCCCGGTCCACGTGCTGCACGGTGAACCCCTTGAACTGCCTCTCGAGACTTCGGATGGCCGCGAGGTACTGCATGAGTGCGGGGTCCTTGGCTGCATAGTCTTTTTCGACCTGGCCGGCAACTACCTTGGAGTCTGTTTTGATGATGCAAGTGGTGACTCCGAGGGCCCTTAGCTTGCGGAGGCCGAGGATGACTGCTTCGTACTCTGCTATATTATTTGTGCATCTGTCGGAGTCCAGATTGAAGCTGAGTCGTGCTGCATATCTGTGCTTGACCCCGACTGGTGAGGTTATGATTGCAGCGAACGCCTGCCCCCGCATGGCACCATGCGCCGTCGCAATGGATCGTCCAGACCTTCTCTGTGGTCGGGTCCGGCTGTGCTACTGGCCCGGTCCAGTCGACGACGAAGTCTGCCAGGACTTGCGATTTGATGGCTGTCCTGGGCTCGAAGCTGATGTGGTAGCCGGAGAGTTTGGCTGCCCACTTGGCGATCCTCACCGATGCCTCCGGGTTTCTAAACAGTTCGCCGAGCCCCCTGTCTGAGGTGACGTGGACCTTGAATGCTTCAAAATAATGGCGCAGCTTGCGCGAGGACATAACGACTGCGTAGGCGATCTTCTCCAGCTCTGTCATGTTGCATTCGGAGACGTAATAAACAGGGCACTGTCTGACAGCGCCTTGGACTGTCTGCTCCTGCACTAGTGCCGCGCTGACCGCGTGCGGCGAAGCCGCGACATAGAGCAATAAGGGGAGCGAGGAGTCGGGGCTCGTGAGGGTGGTCAGCTCCGTTAAGTACTGTTTTAATGAGGCGAAGGCCGCTGCTTGCTCCGGCCCCCAGGCGAAGTCTTTTGTGCCGCGGAGAGTTTTGAGGAAAGGAAGACTTCGCTCGGCCGACCTGGAGATGAATCTGTTGAGAGCGGCCAATCTGCCTGTCAGACGCTGGACGTCCCTGGTGGACTGCGGAGGCGACATGTCGATGATGGCCTGGATCTTGGTTGGGTTGGCCTCGATGCCGCGGTGGGACACCAGGTAGCCCAATATCTTGCCCTGGCGAACACCGAAAACGCACTTTTCCGGGTTTAGGCGGAGTCGTGCATCTCGCATGTTTGCGAATGTCTCGGCCAGGTCGGCGAGATGGTCCTCCTTATTTTTGCTGGCGACGACGATGTCGTCCACATATGTAAATATATTTCTGCCGACCTGCCCTTCGAGTACTGTTTTGGTGAGTCTGGAGAAGGTGGACCCGGCATTCTTGAGACCCTCCGGCATTCTGACGAAGCAATAAGTGCCGAAGGGTGTTATAAAGCTGGTGCTGGCCTTGTCTTCCTCCTTCATGTATATCTGGTGATAGCCGGAGAAGCAGTCGAGGAGAGACATGACCTCGCATCCGGCCGCGCTATCGACTATTTTGTCGATCCGTGGCAACGGGAAATTGTCTTTTGGGCAGGCCTTATTGAGACTGGTGAAGTCTATGCACATCCGCCATTTCCCGCTTTTTTTCTGCACCATTAGAACATTGGAGAGCCATGTGGGGTAAGCCACTGGCTCAATGAATTTAGCCTCTAGGAGGCGGTGCACCTCCGCCTTGGCAGCCTCTGTCTTTTCGTCGGACATTTTGCGGAGCCTTTGCTTTCTTGGTCGCACCGAGGGGTCAATTCCCAAACTGTGCTCGATTATAGATCGGCTGACTCCGACCAGGTCGAGGGCGGACCAGGCGAAGACATCTTTATTCTTGGCCAGGCAGCAGAGGAGCTTCTCTTCTTCATGCGAAGTAAGGTCTTCGCTGATAGTGACTGTCTGCTTGGGCGTGGCCTGATCGAGGGGGACAGTCCTGGTCCCATCCTGACTCTGCAACTGAGCCTTGTCGTGCTGCTTGTCAGTTGGGCTGGCGGGCGCAGGGACCTCGCACTGTGTCGTGAGACAGTGCACGTTCCTCTGACCCGGCACGAAGTCTCGCTCTATGTTGCGCGCTGTCTGCTGGTTACCGAAGACTGTAATTACGCCTAGCGGGCCTGGTATCTTCATGCACAAATACAGTCCGTGGATGGCAGCTTCAAACTTATTGATGGAGCCCCGGCCCATGATGGCGTTGTATGGATATACCATATCCACAATGTCAAAAGTCACCTGCTCACTCCGGGCATTGGGTGCTACACCGAAGGAGAGGGGCAATTCTATTTTGCCGACGGGGAAGGTGCCCTTGCCGCCGAAGCCATACAACGGGTTGTCCGAAGGCTTAAGCAGGCTGTGGCTGATGCCCATGCGATCGAAGGCGTGGAGGAAGATGATGTCTGCCTGGCTGCCGTTGTCAACGAGGACCTTGTGTAGGTCCCAGCCCGCCACGCTGCAATTGATAACCATGGCATCGCAGTGGGGGGCGCTGCGCAAGTCGACGTCTCGTGCGTCGAAGGTGAGCGGTACGTGGGACCACTTTGTCTGTACAACTGGGCCCGTGACGGCGACATGGTTTATGCTGCGGTAGTGGTCCCGCTTCTGCCGCTTGGTGTCGAAGTCGGTGCTGGACCCCCCAGTTATCATATGAATGACTCCGCGATAAGGTTGATCGGCGAAGTCCTCCTGCTTTGGGGCGTGGGGGATGTTTTGTTGTTGCTGGTGTGGTGGTGGGGGCGGAGGATGTACGATTTGTACTTCCTGATGATGTTGGTAAGCGTGGTGCGGTGGATGCGGGGCGGGAGCGTGGATATATGGTGGAGGGGGTGGCTGGTAGTTATGCGCGACAATTCTGGGGTTGTCGGCTGGCTGCGCCCTCGCCATTCTGTCTCTGGTGGCCTTCACTTCGGGGCAGTCTTTGGTTGGGTGGGCGCAGTCTTCGCCATGGAAAAGGCAGTAAAATCGGCGCGGTGGAGGGGGTGGCTGCGCACGCCCTCGGCCCCTGCCGCGAGTTCCACTTCCGCGGCCCTGGGGGGGATATTCCTGGCGGCGAAGGGGGTCAGCGGCCGGCTGCTGGTTGGCAATGTTGTGCACTTGCGGCTGACCGCGGCCATCTCGACCGGAGTCTGGTTGCGGAGTTCTTGTCCACGTGCGGCTGGACTGTGGAGCGTCTTTTGGCTTCCGCTGGGACTCAATCTTGCGCTGGTGGAGCTCCTCGGATCTGGCATACTTTTCAAACAGCTGGTACAACTCTTGGAGGTTCTTCGGCGGATCTCTGATGCAGTGGCTGTAAAGGACGCCAGCGCGAAGACCACTGATAGCATAGTGGATGGCAATCTGGTCATCGACTGAGGGTAGCTGTGACTTGAGTGTCAGGAATTTGCGGTAATATTCCCTCAGGGTCTCCCTCTCTAGCTGCTTGCAGAGCGAGAGCTCGGCCAGGGCGTCGGTGTCCGGGCGGTACCCTTGGAAGTTGAGGAGGAACTTGTCCCGGAGACTTCTCCAGGAATCGATGGACAGCGGAGGCAACCTGGTGAACCAGGTGAGTGCGGGGCCCTCGAGGGCGATGATGAAGGACTTCGCCATTGTGGCGTCGTCCCCCCCGGACGATGCGACGGCGACCTGGTAACTCATTATGTATTGAGCCGGGTCGGTGCTGCCGTTGTACTTGGGGTAGGTCCCAGCCCGGAAGTTAGCTGGCCACGGCGTCACTTGCAGGTGAGGTGCCAGGGGACTTCGCTCATCGAGATAATTGACCCCTTGGAATGGCGCGGCGTGCGGGAAAGTGAAGTCGCGCTAGGGTAAACGCGGGTCCTCCGGTTGCGCGCGGTGTTGCAGGGGTGGCTCATGCTGCAGGCCGGGGTGGCCTTCGCGCGTGTCTTCGTTTTGTGCGCGCTGCTGGAGGGATGACTCGTGCTGCGGGCCGAGGTGGCCTTCGCGCTACATCAGCGCGATCTCCCGCTCGAGTTCCTGGGCCTTGTGCTCTTCGTCGCGTATCATCTGCCGCACTTTGGCGAGTGCGGACACACGCTGGCGCTTGGCCTCCAGTATCTCCTTCTGCCTCTGGAGGTTGCGGTTCTTGAGGCGCAGAGCGCGCAACTGTAGCTGTTCTTCTGCTGAGATGCCGAGGACCTCACCGTCCTCGGCGAGGTCCGCGCCCTCCGGTGGTGCGAAGCCTGAGGGAGGTGCGAAGCCTGAGGGAGGTGCGAAGCCTGAGGGTTGTCCCTCAGGGTCGCAGGTGCGGAGGGTGTCGTCTTCAGTGGCCTCTTGGTGGGTGGATTGGGTGAGGGCGAGGGCCTTGCCCTTTCTTGCGGCGAGCAGTGCTGCCTTCGCAGCCTCGTCAGCCTTCGGGTTGGCTCTCTTGGGTGCCATCGCGGGTGGTTGTCTCGTGGCACGAACGGTGGGCGCCAAATGTTGGCACTGTCTCTCGACAGCAAGGAGATCCAACACGAGTGAATGGTGATGGCAACAGGGCACTCGCGTGTGATGGCAAAAGCTCTGTTAATCTAGCCTCTCACGGGCACTGTGCGGGGGTATTTATAGGTATCCGAGTGCACGGCGCCTTGCGTTAAGGACGCATGTGCCCTCAGGTACCTAGTTTATCCCCAAAATATTCCCATAAAGCGGGGTTACAAGCTGTAATTACAAGTACGCCTTTACAAATTAGGCCCGTAACACAAACACGGCCACGCAGGGCCCGTTATAATGGGCCAGATCTCATGTGGGCCTCGGAGCTGACCGAGGCCGCGCCGCGGGGAGGCGTCGCCGCAGGCCTTCGTCTGGTGCCGAACCGAGCGAAGGGTCTCCGTGTTGTCTCTGGTGCCGATGAAGCGAAGGGTGTCCCTGCCTGCTTTGTCTGTCAGGGCAGGGGCTAAGCGGTGGAGACTTCGGGCGAAGGGTGGCGTTTCTGCCTTCGCTCCAACAGTAGACATCCCTTAAGTGGAAAACAGGCAGCATGGATAATCTCCTGCCAGATCATATCAAAAATGTTGATACTCTCAGAACTGGTGGGCTTCATGAACGAGAGCAAAACCTTGCTCTCTCCAAGAATATTCATCTAGTTACCCCCTTTGGGAATGAGGGTCATCCTACTGAGAGAGTTGATATATCTGTAATATTTGTGCATGTTGGTGGACTCCCAATATTTTCCAGACTCAGAGAGATGAAGATCTCTGGCTTCATCTCTGGTGGGTTGGCGAAAATCATGTATTTTGATCTTGTCACCAGAGATGTCCTCATCAGTGAACCCAAGAATGTGAGCGAACCGACGGTAGCTCACCTTGTACCTGCTGCCTTCGATGTAGAAATTAAGATATGGAAAGTTGTAGGGACTTTCCTCATCGACCAGCTTGATCCATAGAGTGGAATAAAATTGGGCAATGACCTCATCATTCCAGTCATATTGAAAGGTCATTATATTCTTCATCTTCTTTCTTTCACAGGCCCTCAACGCCTGTGTCATCTCTGGGTCTCCAATAGCCTCACAGCCTTCCCAGTTGATGTACCGTTGATGTAGTATGGGCTGATGTTTCTTGGGAAGGATTACTGAGTTGTAAAAATCCACATGCTGGAGAGTCCAGAAATGGTTCCCATCAATCCTGGCATCACGAATGCGCAATGCAGGATTCTGAAAGCGGATGTCCTGAAGCAGTGCAGAACCCTCGCTGACAGTAAAATCAGTAACTGGCTCATTGCCAGATCGACGGGCCTTTGCCCGATGGAGGACCAACCCTCGAATAATTGGGGCGTGGGCAGGGGGAAGGTCAATCTCATCATCTTTCCCACCATCATCATCACTTGTTACTTCCCATGCATGTGGATTTGTCGTGGGTCGGGACCGACCGGAGGGATTTCGGGCCGTCCGACCGCGACCTCCATGAGACCCGGAGGCATCACCACCCTGCATGACGTTGCCAGATCCTCGCCCACGTTTGGATCTAGAATGCGGGGGAGTTTCTTCATGAATCTCTTGTTCGTCAGAGGAGTCGGATTCAACAACAGATGGGTTCCTCCGACGCACCATCCTTAAAAAGAGAAGATAGAACCTATGATGAGCAAGGATCTTAACAAACACGTTTGAGTAGAGACGCGTATGATATTGGGCATGCACTTCAACCGTTCATGCGAGCGGTTCAACTACAACGAACAATATCAAACCGCTAAACTCAAACAATGTTCGAGACAAACGAAGATAGTTTAAGTGTTGCAAGCACCTAAACTAAAATGTATCCAAGAAACGATACACTAGACAATCAAGAACGGGTGAGATCGAGTAAACAAAATGAAATAGGGTAATACCTCGATCCGAAGTTTGAATCACAGAAATCCCAACAAGATTGCGGGAGATGATGGAGGAAGCCGAGATGAACGAATCTCCAACAAAACTTCCAAAGAGTGGATGGCACAAATGGGTTTTGGAGTGGAGAGAGTGTGAAGGAGAGAGAGGAAGATGTGGAGGCAGCGTCGGCTGGGAAAAAGGAGCTAGTAAGAAGAGAAGGGAGAAAGGGGAGAGAAATAAGGAGGCGCCGGCTGGTCAACAAAACAAAAACTGGTTCAACCGGTTACAAAACTGGTTCAACCGGTTTCCCATCAGACTGCGCAGTAAAAGCGCGCAGAAAAAGTGATTGACTGCACGGATTTTCTGCCAGACTGACAGCGCAGTCTGCGAGACTGACGGCGCAAACTATGGTGCTGACAGACAGCACGGACGCGGAGGCGGTCAAAACCGGTTAAACCGATTTTTATACCGGTTCAACCGGTTTTCACCAGGGGAAAACCGGTTGAGTGGCCTACTCAGCCGATTTACTCAACCTATTTTCAGAAATTGCCCAGTAAGGCTTTAATAGCACTTAACAAATATGACATGAGTAATTCTAATAATAAAACAGTATTTCTCATGACATTTTGTGCAAACAACCATTTTAAATTCATCAATCATGTGATCAAAATTTTAGTTCTATGACACGTTTCGAGAATCCAAGATGTTTAGCTCACTCCTAAGAAAGCAAAACCTAGTCTCATCAAGGGGTTTTGTGAAGATATCGGCTAGTTGATTTTCGGTGCTCACATGAAACAATTCGATATCTCCTTTGGCTTCGTGGTCTCTCAAGAAATGATGTCTAATGTCAATATGTTTGGTTCTAGAGTGTTGCACTGGATTGTTTGCAAGTTTTATGGCACTCTCATTGTCACACAATAGTGGAATCTTGTTAAACTCACAACCAAAATCTCTCAGGGTTTGCTTCATCCATAACAACTGTGCACAACATGCCCCAGCTGCTATGTACTCAGCTTCTGCAGTGGAAAGTGCAACACAATTTTGTTTCTTGGAACTCCATGACACTAAGGACCGCCCAAGGAATTGGCAAGTCCCAGTAGTGCTTTTTCGATCTACTTTGCAACCGGCATAATCTGAGTCAGAGTAGCCAAGCAAATCAAAAAGGGAGCCTTTAGGGTACCATAAGCCTAGCTTTTGGGTGTGCACTAAGTATCTTAGGATTCTCTTAACGGCAACAAGATGGCAATCTTTAGGATTCGCTTGAAAGCGTGCACACATGCAAACACTTAACATTATATCAGGTCTAGATGCACACAAATAAAGCAGTGACCCTATCATTGATCTATATAACTTTTGATCTACAGGTTTACCTTCTTCATTTAGGTCGAGATGTCCATTTGATGACATTGGAGTCTTGGCGTGCTTTGCCTTTTCCATGCCAAACTTCTTGAGCATATCTTGTGTATATTTAGTTTGGCATAGAAAAGTACCTTCCTTGAGTTGTTTGACTTGAAATCCCAAGAAGTATTTGAGCTCGCCCATCATAGACATCTCAAACCTGTTCGTTATTACTTTGCTAAACTCTTCACAAAATTTTTCATTAGTACTACCAAATATAATGTCATCGACATATATTTGGCACACAAATAATTCATTGTCAACTTTGCAAGTAAATAATGTAGAGTCAGCTTTTCCTATTGTAAACCCATTCTTAATTAAAAATCTTTAAGGCAATCATACCAAGTTCTAGGGGCTTGTTTAAGCCCGTAGAGTGCCTTGTGAAGTAGATAGACATGATTTGGCTTCCTTGGATCTTCAAAGCTCGGCGGTTGCTCCACATAGACCCTCTCTTGTAGTGGTCCATTTAGAAACGCGCTCTTAACGTCCATTTGATATAACTTGAAATCATGGTTAGTAGCATAGGCAATTAATATTCTAATTGACTCTAACCTTGCTACCGGCGCATATGTTTCACCAAAATCAAGTCCTTCCACTTGAGTGTAGCCTTGGGCAACCAACCATGCTTTATTTCTTGTAACCACGCCATGCTCATCTTGTCTGTTCCTAAAGACCCATTTTGTCCCAATCACATTTTGCTTGGGTCTTGGAACCAAGGACCAGACTTCATTCCGGGTGAAGTTGTTCAATTCCTCTTGCATGGCAATTATCCAATCCGGATCACCCAACGCTTCTTCAACCTTAAGTGGCTCAAGAGAGGAAACAAACGAGTAAAATTCACAAAAATTTGCTAAACGAGATCGAGTTGTTACCCCTCTCCTAATGCTACCCAGGATGTTGTCCACCGGATGATCTCTTTGAATAGTGTGATGGACTCGAGGATGAGGCACTGATGGTTGTCTTTGAATTTGTTCCTCCTCGTCATCTACTTGATCAAGAGGCACTTCACCATCAACACTTTCATGTTCATCTTCTACCACCGTTGGCATCCTTTGTGTAACACCCGGTTTTAAAGAACAAAGCCGGGTGCATCTCATACATGCGCCAAGAAGACAACATATATAATAACAGAGTGTATAGAGATAAATGTCATAAAACATCAGAGTATTTATTACATAGCGGAAGACTTATTACAAAATGAAATAATAAAGATAAAATGAACTAAGGATCGTAGGCGCCAATGTCGACTGGGAAACGCCACCTAGATCAGATCATACTCCTCGCCTTGTGGCTCCTCCTGAACCACCTGCTCTTCTCCTGTGGGGGGGTGTGAGACAGCAAGGGTGAGCTCACACATGATCATAGCTCAACAAGTTGTGGGGAACCAGTGGACATAAACTCACAAAGGTGTGAGTTCATGTGATGTGTAAGGCTTAATCAAAGACAGGGGTTAAAGCTGAGCATTGCTTTTAAGTAGTTGGTCAAAATTTTATTAGCAGTTACTAAGTGTAAGTAAATACCAAACCTTAAGTAAAGTAATAGAACAAAATTAATAACAAAACCCATGCAATGCAAATGACAAAATTGAATTTAGGTTCCATAATTTAAACATCAGAGAGTCCTGAGCTGCTCGTGACCGTGAGCTCGGCTAGTATACCAGTTTTACACTCTGCAGAGGTTGTACCCTTTACCCACAAGTCATGTTACCCATCTGCCAAGGGGTCATGAATCCCATATACCTCTACCTAGGAAGCACGGCAGGGCAACACTACGAGGCCTTTACAAAGTTCCACTAGCTTCCGAAAACCCGCTACAGTTTATGGGAAGATCCAGTAAAGGGTTCCTGGCTGACCGCCATCGCAGCAAAATCAACCAGGGACCTCCCCGCACTGACCTCTCCCCTACTGCCCTTGCCCCTTTCGGGTAAGGTAGTCTTCCACTAGCTTTCCTAATTAGTCAGCCAAGGGGTCCCATTCCTCCCTTGTGGTGGCACGTGGTTCTCAAGTTAAGCTCTATGTTCCAATTAACATTAATGATAACAACATGAACATAAACATAATAACAACAGAATTGGAACATAGAGGTAATAAATGATTATCCCAAAACCATATAAGGCAATAGCAAACTACCCAAGTGATTCAGGGGTAAACAAGGTAATGAGATAAACAATCTAGGATGACCTATTGGGTCCCATCAAAATTAACCTATGCATGGATAAGTGATATTAAAGAACATTATTGGGTAAAAAGTGGTCAAGGGCACAACTTGCCTTCAATGAGCTCCTGCTCAGCTACTTCAACCTGCTGCTCACCAGTATCCTCAGCAACGGGCTCTTCTACTCGCCACAATACAAACAAGCACAGTGCATATAGAGAAATTAACATTACACCAAACATATAAACAAAATGCACAGAGATATTCTACATATTAAAATAAAATCCTAGGAACAGAAATCATATTTTTCTGAGTTATAGATCTTAAGTTATGCATTTTCAAAGGTTTTATGTGCTTTAAATAGGGTTAAGTGATAAATAAATTTCCTTACTGTTTTTATGCCAAAACAGAGTCATTAAGTGCTAGAGAATAAAATTACAAAATTTTAGGAACTGGAATGGATTAATTTGGAGTTAGTATGCATTTTCTATGAATTATTGAAGATTTAGCACTTATTTTTGTATTAAAAATACATTTTCTAATTCATTTACTCATTTTAAAACAGCAGTGGACTGGGCCTTAAATCCATAGAAACCCAGGGGGCTCGGGGTAAAACTACAGAGACACAGCGCACAGTGGAATTAGGACGGCGGGTTGATTCCTCGGTTTTCCAGGGTTTCTTTAACAAAATCGCCACCGCGAAAGGGTATCGGGCCGTTCTGGCCGTTGGATCACACACGGACGGCTCGGATTAGATCCACTCATACCCGAACCGGTACGCGTCTACAGCCGTAGGATCCACGATCAACGGCACATATTTAATTTTATCCAGAGCCACCCGATCCATCCGATCGGATATCAATGGCTGACGCGAAACCCACCAAAACGTTACGCGTTTCTAATCTGAGCCGCACGTTGGGCGATCAACGACCATCGGTTATCGTCTCCGTCCGATGCCTAGACACGGCGGAGCTACCCAAAGCCGCGGCGGAGGCTCGCCGGCGCGCTCGCAATCCTACGCCTAAGTGCCCTAAGTCCAAAATTGAAGGGTGCCACACAACCAGGAGGTGAAGGCGAATCGTTTGACTAGGTTTCTTACCGGGGTTGGAGTGCCGAGGTACGCAGCACACGCGGTGGAGCGGATCCGCGGCGGCGATTGTACTCCGGTGACAAATCCAGGGGTCCCTGGTCGCCAATCCCGCACGCTGAGGCCACGGTCGGGTCACACACCGCAGGGCGAAGCTCCCAGGTCCCGATCCGAGGCCCGAACGGCAGCACAAGCGGGGTTCCGCGGCGGCGGGTGAAGCTCTATTCTGGCGGCGGTGATTTTGTGCTCTGCGGGATGAAAGAGTGGTCGGGGTTCCAGGCGAAGGGGCGTGGTCTTTACTACTTGTAGCGGCGCGACCGTTACGCGGACTCCGAGGTCACCGGAGGGCTCCCCACGCAAGGTGGCACGGTCAGCGCGGCGAAGATCTCGCGAGCGCCGTTGCGAGGGAGAGAGAACGATCTGACAGGCAAGGGCCCGCGTGCCAGTGGAACTGCGTAGGTGGGCACGGGGCAAGCGAATGACAAGCGGGCCCGCATTGTCGGCACCAGATGAAGCGCGAGCGCGCGATGAGTGGGTCACTGGCGAGCGGGTCCCACCTGACAGTTGCCGGGCGCGCGCAGTGAAGCGTAGGAGTGGGCCGCGCGGGTACCGTCCGGAGCTGGGCCGAAAACGGGTAAGCCGGCCCAGTAAGTTCCTTTTTCCCTTTTCTTTTTATATTTTCTGTTTTCTTTTCTTTTACTTTTTTGAATCTAAGTTTTGAGTTTCAAATTTGTGATGAACTTGCACTCAAATTTTTCTGAGTATATGATTTGGGTAAAGCATTGTGGATCAAATTTATCTATTTATAAGTTTTATTTCTTTGCATTACATAGCATTTTTCTTTCTCTCTTTCCAAATTTTAGCATTTCTTTTAGGATTTAATTTCTCATTTTAATATTTTTCTTGTCACAAAATGCACACAAAAATAAAATATCCAGCATGATGCAACAATTTAGTAGCATATCTTTTGTTAATTGTTTTTGGACATGGTGTTCACATATGATGATGCATAAAGTTCAAACTCACATCAAGAGAAAATGTTTCTCTATTGATATTATTCCTAGCACTTACAAAGTAGGTGTTACAAATCCTACCCCCCTTAAAAATAATCTCGTCCTCGAGATTTAAGAAGAACTAGAGAAAAGGTGGGGAAAATCTATGCGAAGCTCTTCTTCTCTTTCCCAATTTGCTTCATCTTCACTGTGGTGACTCCATTGAACTTTGCACATCTTTATCACCTTATTCCTTGTAACTCGAGTCAATGTATCCAAAATCTTGATCGGGTACTCCGTGTAAGTCAAATCACCCTGAACACTGAGCTCTTCCATTGGTAACTGTTCCTCGGGAACACGAAGACACTTCTTGAGTTGAGATACATGGAACACATTATGCACATCTGATAGACTAGCAGGTAACTCGAGTTGGTATGCCATCTCTCCAACCCTCCTAAAGATCAAGAATGGTCCAATATAGCGAGGGGACAATTTGCCCTTGACTTTAAATCTCCTCATTCCACGAAGTGGTGACACCTTGAGATACACATAATCTCCTTCTTCGAATTCCAATGGCCTTCTTCTATTATCAGCATAACTCTTTTGCCTGGTTTGAGCCACTCTCAAATTTTCTCGAATTATACGAACTTGTTCTTCTGCCTCTTGAATCAGTTCAGGCCCAAAGAATTGTCTTTCTCCAGTCTGATCCCAATACAAAGGAGTCCTGCACTTCCTCCCATATAAAGCTTCAAAAGGTGACATCTTCAGACTGGCCTGATAACTATTATTATATGAGAATTCAGCATAAGGCAGACTCTTATCCCAACTTCCTCCATGCTGAAGGGCACATGCTCTCAACATATCTTCCAAAACTTGGTTTGTCCTTTCAGTCTGTCCATCCGTCTGAGGGTGATAAGCCGTGCTAAAATTCAACTTTGTACTCATATTCTCATGAAAGCTTCTCCAAAATCTTGAGGTAAACTGCGAACCTCGATCAGATACGATCTTCTTTGGCACTCCATGCAAACACACAATCCGGGCCATATATAACTCTGCTAGCTGAGAACCTTTATAAGTAGTCTTCACAGGAATAAAGTGAGCCACTTTAGTCAATCGATCCACAATCACCCATATAGCATCATATCCTTTCTGGGTGCGAGGCAATCCAGTAATAAAATCCATACCAATCTCTTCCCATTTCCACTCGGGTATTTTCAGTGGATGCAGTAGTCCAGCTGGCCTCTGGTGTTCAGCCTTAACTCTTTGACATACATCGCACATAGCTACATGTGCAGCTACATCTCTTTTCAATCCATACCACCAATACTTCCGTTTCAAATCCTGATACATCTTGGTACTACCAGGATGAATAGAATAATCCGAATCATGGGCCTCCTTTAAAATAGTCTCTCGAAGGCTTTTAACATCAGGAACACATATTCTGTCCTTGAACCATACAGTGCCCTACTCATCTTCCGTAAATTCCGGAACTCGACCTTCAGTAATCAGATCCTTAATCTCTTTTATCTTATCGTCACCAATTTGTCCCTTGCGGATCTCTTGCTCCAAAGTAGGTTCCACATCAATTGTAACTCCTTCAGTATGAGCAACTATCCCCAGGTTAAGTCTCCTGAAGTCCTCAACAATCTCATCGGGTAGCTGGGCAACAACAGCTGAATGAACATGCTCCTTGCGACTCAAGGCATCTGCAACCAAGTTTGCCTTGCCCGGGTGATAGTGAATCTCCAAATCATAATCCTTAATAAGCTCCAACCAACGGCGTTGCCTAAGGTTGAGATCCTTCTGAGTGAATATATACTTCAAACTCTTATGATCCGTATATACTTGGCACTTGGTCCCCATAATATAATGTCTCCAAATCTTAAGTGCATGCACAACGGCTGCCAATTCCAAGTCATGAGTGGGGTAGTTCAATTCATGTCTCCGCAACTGACGAGAAGCATAAGCAATCACATGTCCTTCTTGCATGAGCACACATCCTAAGCCTTGGCCACATGCATCACAATAGATATCAAATCCTTTCTGCAGGTCTGGCATAACCAATACTGGTGGCGACATCAATCTCTTCTTCAATAGATCAAAGCTGTCTTGACACTTCTCGTCCCACTTAAATTCTTTTCCTTTCTCCAAAAGCGAAGTCATCGGCTTAGCAATCTTAGAAAATCCTTCGATAAACCTCCGATAATATCCAGCAAGTCCTAAGAAACTTCGAATCTCAGTAACTGTAGTGGGTACTCTCCACTCCATTATCTCCTTAACCTTAGCAGGATCCACTGCTATTCCTCCATTAGAAATAATATGACCAAGAAATGGCACTTCGCCAATCCAAAACTCGCACTTGCTGAACTTGGCATAGAGTTGATTATCTCGTAGCTTCTGTAGCACCATCCTCAGATGTTCCTCGTGATCACTTTCACTCTGAGAATAAATAAGAATATCGTCGATGAATACCACGACGAATCTGTCCAAATACTCCATAAACACCTTGTTCATTAAGTTCATAAAATAAGCTGGTGCGTTAGTCAATCCAAACGACATAACTGTGAACTCATATAATCCATATCTAGTCGAGAAAGCCGTCTTGGGAATATCCGATGGTCTAATCCTCATCTGATGATAACCGGATCGGAGATCAATCTTCGAAAATACTCTTGCACCTCTCATTTGATCAAACAAATCTTCAATACGGGGCAACGGATACTTGTTCTTCACCGTAACATCATTAAGAGATCTATAATCCACACACATCCGTTGCGATCCATCCTTCTTCTGTACAAACAAGACCGGTGCTCCCCAAGGTGAGGAACTCGGACGTAAGTAACTAGCCTCTTGTAATTCCGTTCACTGATTCTTCAGTCCCTTTAGGTGTAATTACTCTCATGGGTTTCCTCATATTGTCCAACACATATGCCCAAACCAAAATCTCAGCATGACGCATAATTTTATTAGCAACCCATGGGGACAAATAGACCTTTTTATTCCTCCTAAAATGGTATCATACCGAATACTAACTAAAGGAACATGTAAATCCTACAAATAGTAGTAATTTACATATATGTTTATGTAGCTTGGTGGAGCCGGTGGTGGTGGAGATGGTGGTTGCTCTTGTCGTTGTCTCTCCAACCGTGATTGCCTTATTTCTTGCTGTATCTCCAGACGGGCCTGACGTATTTCCTCGCGTTCTTGTCTTATCTGGTTTTGCATTTGGGTCATCATGTCTGTCAATTGCTGTATTACCAGCCTTTGGGTTGCGATCACTTGCTCGGTTTCAACAGGTGGGGGATTTGGAGGATTCATTTCTGTTTGCTGTTGCGTGATAATCTTTCCTTTCCTGGTATTGACCATCTGAGTTAGATACATAAGGTAGGGAAGAGCAGTAGACAAGGCAGTAATTACAATCATGTTACTTTGGGGGACTTATTAGCTAAGTAGATTAGTGTGTCACCCACTAAAGCTAATACATTACCTTATAGTGGTACATGCTAAGATGTCCATCTATAATAATTCAATCAATCAAAGAAGCAAATCAGGCATTGATCATCAGAACAATCAACCAACATTTTTAATAGAGAAAATAGTTTTAGTTTTTGTCTTAGGTTTCCTATCTCTTAGAAAGATCATAGTCATAGGATTCCAAGGTGTGAAATCCATCTTGTCTTAGAGTAGAAAAGGTAAGAATGATCAGAGTAGAACAGTAGAAGGTGAGACAGGATCAAGATAAGTGTAGAAAGAATCAGAGTAAGGTGAGTGTAGAATGAATCAGAATGAGATAAGTAGGTAAGGGTTTGTCCAGTCTATCTAGGTTTCGTCCTACAGTCAACATTTCCTCTGATACCACTTCTGTAACACCCGGTTTTAAAGAACAAAGCCGGGTGCATCTCATACATGCGCCAAGAAGACAACATATGTAATAACAGAGTGTATAGAGATAAATGTCATAAAACATCAGAGTATTTATTACATAGCGGAAGACTTATTACAAAATGAAATAATAAAGATAAAATGAACTAAGGATCGTAGGCGCCAATGTCGACTGGGAAACGCCACCTAGATCAGATCATACTCCTCGCCTTGTGGCTCCTCCTGAACCACCTGCTCTTCTCCTGTGGGGGGGTGTGAGACAGCAAGGGTGAGCTCACACATGATCATAGCTCAACAAGTTGTGGGGAACCAGTGGACATAAACTCACAAAGGTGTGAGTTCATGTGATGTGTAAGGCTTAATCAAAGACAGGGGTTAAAGCTGAGCATTGCTTTTAAGTAGTTGGTCAAAATTTTATTAGCAGTTACTAAGTGTAAGTAAATACCAAACCTTAAGTAAAGTAATAGAACAAAATTAATAACAAAACCCATGCAATGCAAATGACAAAATTGAATTTAGGTTCCATAATTTAAACATCAGAGAGTCCTGAGCTGCTCGTGACCGTGAGCTCGGCTAGTATACCAGTTTTACACTCTGCAGAGGTTGTACCCTTTACCCACAAGTCATGTTACCCATCTGCCAAGGGGTCATGAATCCCATATACCTCTACCTAGGAAGCACGGCAGGGCAACACTACGAGGCCTTTACAAAGTTCCACTAGCTTCCGAAAACCCGCTACAGTTTATGGGAAGATCCAGTAAAGGGTTCCTGGCTGACCGCCATCGCAGCAAAATCAACCAGGGACCTCCCCGCACTGACCTCTCCCCTACTGCCCTTGCCCCTTTCGGGTAAGGTAGTCTTCCACTAGCTTTCCTAATTAGTCAGCCAAGGGGTCCCATTCCTCCCTTGTGGTGGCACGTGGTTCTCAAGTTAAGCTCTATGTTCCAATTAACATTAATGATAACAACATGAACATAAACATAATAACAACAGAATTGGAACATAGAGGTAATAAATGATTATCCCAAAACCATATAAGGCAATAGCAAACTACCCAAGTGATTCAGGGGTAAACAAGGTAATGAGATAAACAATCTAGGATGACCTATTGGGTCCCATCAAAATTAACCTATGCATGGATAAGTGATATTAAAGAACATTATTGGGTAAAAAGTGGTCAAGGGCACAACTTGCCTTCAATGAGCTCCTGCTCAGCTACTTCAACCTGCTGCTCACCAGTATCCTCAGCAACGGGCTCTTCTACTCGCCACAATACAAACAAGCACAGTGCATATAGAGAAATTAACATTACACCAAACATATAAATAAAATGCACAGAGATATTCTACATATTAAAATAAAATCCTAGGAACAGAAATCATATTTTTCTGAGTTATAGATCTTAAGTTATGCATTTTCAAAGGTTTTATGTGCTTTAAATAGGGTTAAGTGATAAATAAATTTCCTTACTGTTTTTATGCCAAAACAGAGTCATTAAGTGCTAGAGAATAAAATTACAAAATTTTAGGAACTGGAATGGATTAATTTGGAGTTAGTATGAATTTTCTATGAATTATTGAAGATTTAGCACTTATTTTTGTATTAAAAATACATTTTCTAATTCATTTACTCATTTTAAAACAGCAGTGGACTGGGCCTCAAATCCAGAGAAACCCAGGGGGCTCGGGGTAAAACTACAGAGACACAGCGCACAGTGGAATTAGGACGGCGGGTTGATTCCTCGGTTTTCCAGGGTTTCTTTAACAAAATCGCCACCGCGAAAGGGTATCGGGCCGTTCTGGCCGTTGGATCACACACGGACGGCTCGGATTAGATCCACTCATACCCGAACCGGTACGCGTCTACAGCCGTAGGATCCACGATCAACGGCACATATTTAATTTTATCCAGAGCCACCCGATCCATCCGATCGGATATCAACGGCTGACGCGAAACCCACCAAAACGTTACGCGTTTCTAATCTGAGCCGCACGTTGGGCGATCAACGACCATCGGTTATCGTCTCCGTCCGATGCCTAGACACGGCGGAGCTACCCAAAGCCGCGGCGGAGGCTCGCCGGCGCGCTCGCAATCCTACGCCTAAGTGCCCTAAGTCCAAAATTGAAGGGTGCCACGCAACCAGGAGGTGAAGGCGAATCGTTTGACTAGGTTTCTTACCGGGGTTGGAGTGCCGAGGTACGCAGCACACGCGGTGGAGCGGATCCGCGGCGGCGATTGTACTCCGGTGACAAATCCAGGGGTCCCTGGTCGCCAATCCCGCACGCTGAGGCCACGGTCGGGTCACACACCGCAGGGCGAAGCTCCCAGGTCCCGATCCGAGGCCCGAACGGCAGCACAAGCGGGGTTCCGCGGCGGCGGGTGAAGCTCTATTCTGGCGGCGGTGATTTTGTGCTCTGCGGGATGAAAGAGTGGTCGGGGTTCCAGGCGAAGGGGCGTGGTCTTTACTACTTGTAGCGGCGCGACCGTTACGCGGACTCCGAGGTCACCGGAGGGCTCCCCACGCAAGGTGGCGCGGTCAGCGCGGCGAAGATCTCGCGAGCGTCGTTGCGAGGGAGAGAGAACGATCTGACAGGCAAGGGCCCGCGTGCCAGTGGAACTGCGTAGGTGGGCACGGGGCAAGCGAATGACAAGCGGGCCCGCATTGTCGGCACCAGATGAAGCGCGAGCGCGCGATGAGTGGGTCACTGGCGAGCGGGTCCCACCTGACAGTTGCCGGGCACGCGCAGTGAAACGTAGGAGTGGGCCGCGCGGGTACCGTCCGGAGCTGGGCCGAAAACGGGTAAGCCGGCCCAGTAAGTTCCTTTTTCCCTTTTCTTTTTATATTTTCTGTTTTCTTTTCTTTTACTTTTTTGAATCTAAGTTTTGAGTTTCAAATTTGTGATGAACTTGCACTCAAATTTTTCTGAGTATATGATTTGGGTAAAGCATTGTGGATCAAATTTATCTATTTATAAGTTTTATTTCTTTGCATTACATAGCATTTTTCTTTCTCTCTTTCCAAATTTTAGCATTTCTTTTAGGATTTAATTTCTCATTTTAATATTTTTCTTGTCACAAAATGCACACAAAAATAAAATATCCAGCATGATGCAACAATTTAGTAGCATATCTTTTGTTAATTGTTTTTGGACATGGTGTTCACATATGATGATGCATAAAGTTCAAACTCACATCAAGAGAAAATGTTTCTCTATTGATATTATTCCTAGCACTTACAAAGTAGGTGTTACACTTTGGGGTTGATGATTTTCTTCAAGATTTGGATGACTTGAGGTTGATGGGTTTGCTTGGGTGGAGGATTTGTCACCCACCACCTTTGCACCCACATCAAAAACCTCATTGGTCATCTACAAAGTTCCTTCTTCATCATCCTTTTCTTGAGGTCTCACCTCACCTATTACAAGTTTCTTTATGGCCTCACAAGGTGGTTCTTCATTTCCTGCAGTGCCATTAGAAACATGCCCTTGCGAGCCATTAGATTCATCAAATGTCACGTCTATCGCTATTTCAACAAGACCGGTGGTATTGTTGAAAACACGATATCCATGCGCATTTGATGCATAACCAAGCAAGAAACCCTCGTCCACTCTAGGAGCAAACTTTGAGCTCTTGACTTTCTTGTTAAGAATAAAGCACTTGCAACCAAATACTCTAAAATAATCAACTTTAGGTTTGTTACCAGTGAGAAGCTCATAAGCAGTCTTCTTGTAGATCTTGTGAAGATAGAGGCGGTTGATTGCATTACAGGCGATGTTGACCGCCTCTGCCCAAAAGTTGTCAGGTGTCTTGTACTCATCCAACATGGTTCTAGCTGCTTCAATTAAAGTTCGGTTCTTTCTTTCCACAACACCATTTTGTTGTGGAGTGTAAGGAACCGAGAACTCATGTTTGATTCCTTCTTCGCCTATGAATTCTTCGACACCTGTGTTCTTAAATTTCGTCCCATTATCACTTCTCACTTTCTTGATTTTGAGCTCAAACTCATTTTGAGCTCTTCTCATGAATTTCTTCAATGTTTCTTGAGTTTCACCTTTATCACTCAAAAAGAACACCCAGGTGAAGCGAGAAAAATCATCAACAATGACTAAACCATACTTACTACCACCAATGCTGATGTAAGCCACAGGTCCGAAGAGGTCCATGTGAAGAAGCTCCAATGGCCTTTTTATTGTAACCACATTCTTTGTTTGATGTGGGACTCCATGTTGCTTTCCTGCTTGGCACGCGCCACAAATCCTATCTTTCTCAAACACAACATTTGTTAGTCCAATAATGTGACTATCCTTTTGAAGTTTGGCCAAGTTCCTCATGCCAACATGAGCTAGCCGGCGATGCCAAAGCCAACCCTTGTCAGATTTTGCCACTAAACAAGTCTCAGGCGTCACTCTACTTGTTGTGAAATCAACAAGATAGAGTTTGCCCTTCAAGCGACCTGTAAAGGCAACAGAGGAATCCTCCCTTCTAAGGATCTTCACATCCACATCAGAAAATAAGCAATTATAACCCATTCCACAAAGTTGTTAAACGGACATCAAATTGTAGCTTAAAGAATCTACCAATAAAACATTTGAAAGTGATTGTTGGTCAGAGATAGGAATTTTACCAATACCAATCACCTTACTCTTGCCACTATCTCCAAACACAATTTCTTTTGCTTCTTGAGTTAGTTGCAAGGAATGGAACATGTCTTCCTCCCCGGTCATGTGATTTGTACATCCACTGTCAAGCACCCAACTTGACCCACCAGAGGAGTAGACCTGCAAAACAAATTTAGGCTATGCTTTTAGGTACCCAAATTGAATTAGGTCCTGCAATGTTAGTTATAGCCTTGGGTACCCATACACTTCTTTTCATGACTTTTCTTTTAGTGTAGGCACCCACATATTTAACAACCAATTTCCCTAAATCCCAAGTCAACATGTAATCACAAAGATAAGAGTGAGAAATGGGAGCATTAAATTTTTCTCCACTTGTTGATGTCGCTTCCTTCACCTTACTCTTTGTGGAACTCAAGTTTACCTTTACTTGAGTTGACTTGTGATTTGAGGAGTGAATCCTCCCCAAGGCATCATATAGGGTGGTTCCCTCTATGAACTTGGGGGGATCTCCACCCCTTATGCACTATGCTAGTGTTTTCCATGAAGGAGTTGAACCCAAGCCCCCTTCTTCCATTGTTGGGCTTTAGGGACTTGTATTTGGGTTCAATTTTCTTTAACCCATCATTGTTAGAGCATTGTTTCAATATTTCTTTGACCTTCACCTATGGGCTCTTCTTCCTTGCATGGTTAGTTAGACAACAAGAAGCATGATATTTGGCACAATGTTTGCAAAAGGTATTATTTGAGGAGCTAGACTTAGATTCAATCAATAAAGATGAAGCATTGATGTTCTTGCAATTTTCAAGTTGCACTTGAAGTTCTTGATTTTGGACATTCAAGCTTAACATGCTTGATTCAAGTGCATCTTTTTCATTTGCAAGATTAGCTATAGAGGTTTTCATATTGATTACTTCTTTTTCTTTATCCTCTATAGTTATCTTGACTAAAGATACTTCCTTAGTCAAGGCATCTAGCATTTCATCTTTATTGAGTAGCAATCCTTGAAGCTCTAGGTTTCTTTCCTTTTCAAGGATAAGCATGTCTTCTTGAGCATCAAGAGTTGCTTTTCTTTTATCTAGCTTCTCCATTAATTTGATGATAACATTATATCCATTCAAGCCAAATTCCTTAATCATTTTATTTTTCATGGCAATTTGTTCATCATCGTCATCATTTGGAAAATCATTACTAAATAAAGTTACCTTATCTCCTTTTGCCATGAGGCAAATTGGAGTGTAGGAGTCGTCTTGTAGGTTGGTGAAGAGTTGCGAGCTTGAAGTAGATTGGATGGCAACGTTTGCCACCACTTCCTCTTCTTCGGAGCTAGAACTCTCTTCATCGGAGTTCCATTCTTCACCAATATGGGCTTGACCATATTTCTTCTTCTTGAAATGTCCCTTGGTCTTGCCTCCCTTTTTGAACTTGTCCTTCTTGTATTCCTTCTTGGCTTCTTGTTCCTTTTTGTTAGGACAATCCGCTATGAATGACCGGTTTGGCCACATTCATAGCATGCCCTCTTCTTTCCTTTCCTTTGAAACTTGTCATTCTTCCTTACAAATTTCTTGAATGTTTTGATGAACATAGCTGTGTCTTCATCACTTTAGCTATCTTCATCACTTGATGTCTCGACCACTTTCTTTGCCTTTTGGTCTTTGTTCTTCTTGGGTGTGTCTTGTTCATTTGTGATCAAGGCATGAGAGTCTCTTGTCTTGACTGGGGCTTCTTCGGACTCATGTTGTTGAATCTTTGCAAATAATTGATGAGGTGTCATATCCTCATAGTCATCACGATCCCTTATCATCCTTGCTAGACTCTTATCCTTTTCTTTATATGCTCTCATGAATAGTCTTGTGACCTTGGAGTCACTCCAATCTTCACTTCCAAGCACTCTTATTTTGTTTACTAACACCATCAATCGATCAAAGAGTGATTGAAGCGACTCACCCTTAGTCCAATAGTATCTAGCAAGCTCACTCTCCAAAGCTTCAATTCTATGTCTTTTAGCTTTGGGATCTCCTTCATGTGACATTTTAAGAATATTCCAAATGTCACGGGCATTTCTCTTCCTTGAACTTTTCGGTATTCTTCCAGACAAAGACTTCCTTTAATTATGCTCACTGCTTGAGCATTGCGATGAACCTCTTGCATCATTTCCGGAGTCATCTCTTCTCCTTGGGCGGGCTTATACATACCTACATTAACAATCTTCCAAAGACTAGGATGTACACCGATTAAATGCGACTTCATCTTATCGGCCCACTCGTCATAGTTCAACTCACTAAGAGTTGGTAACTTTCCAAGTGGGGCGGAAGAAAAGTTGGGAATAAAATTTCTAGAGTAATCGAATTGAACTTTACTAAATTCGTTACCTTTACTTTTGGTAGATGATCCTTCGGTGTTGAGACTTACCTTTCTCAACACCTTTGACACCAAAAGATCCACTAGGTCATCATTGTAATCAAATTTTCCCTTACCTTTATCTTCTTCGGCCTTTCTTCTTGATTCTTCTTCTTCGGCCTTTTTCTTAGCATCTTCCTCTTTCATCTTGAGGAACATCCTCTCGGCAATCTTCATGGCGAGGTCGAGGACCTTGGGGTCCACTTCCTCACCGGAGGATGTGACGGGAATATCCTCGAGGATAGGATCCACATGGTCCCGTTGAGTAGACATAATCGTTTCCTCACGCGGTTAAGCGCAAAACGAGGTACGAGGCTCTGATACCAATTGAAAGTAGCCTAGAGGGGGGGTGAATAGGCTACACCTGAAAATTTTCACTAAAAACTTTGAGATAAGTTAAATTAAAGTTGCACTGGTGCAAACCGGTTCAGTTGATTTTGTTTACAACTGAACAAGTTTGAACCTGCTCAACTTAGATAAACAAATATTACGAAGTAGTAAAAGATTTTGCTAATGACTTGCCCTACGCAAGATCTACTCGAATAGATAACATGAACCAACCAACAAATTTAAAGTGCTTAACAAGAACACGCGATATAACCCGAGGTTCGGCAACCACCACAAAGGTGTCCTACTCCTCGTTGAGGAGCCCACAAAGGGTCGGGTCTTTTCCAACCCTAATCCTCCACAAACCGACCACAAAGGTCAAGGCAATCTCTTCTCAAATATGCTCAAAGAGCGGGTGATACAAACTTCTTAGGGTCGTCCACAAATTTGGAGACTCCCAAGCAACCTCTAACCGTCAAGGAACACGAGGTTCCAAGAGTAACAAATCCGCACATGGTTAAGTTTGCAACGAGCTCAAGAACAAAGAGAATAGGAGAATCGAGATGAAAATGACAGTGTGTTAGATCGATTTCACCTCACACAAAGGATCCTTCAAGCGATTGAAGGAGATGCGATTGCGGGTGTGAAAGGTGAAATGAATGCACTTGTTGAGAGTTTGGTCAGCAAAGATTTCGTGGGAGAGGCAGAAGTAAATAAGAGAGAGAGTGTGGGGGGTATATAAAGGATCCCCCAAAAGCTAGCAGCCGTTGGGAGAAAAGGGGTAAAAACCGGTTGAACCGGTTTACAGACCGGTTGAATCGGTTTCCACCAGGGAGAACCCGGTTCACTAACCTACTCAGCCGGAGACTCGACCGGAATCAAAACCGGTTGAGCCAGTGTAACACCCGGATTTTAGGGGTCCAAAACCCGGGCGTAAACATAATCACCAGGTGTGCTGGGACCAAGTCTCACACATATGATGAATAGTGGCACAGGATCGAATGTCACAACTTTATATATAACAGGAGTTCTATACAAAATAAATAATTACATTATAAGGAGACAACGGTCCAGCAACCCAAAAGTTGACTGGGAGACGACGACCTAGACCTCTCACGAACTCGTCGCAGCATCCTCCATGAGCATCATCCTGCAGTACCTGTTCTTGACCTGTGGTGTATGTGAGACAGCAAGAGTGAGCTCACATACGTTCATCGCTCAACAAGTTGTGGGGAATAATGTGCATGAACTCGCCAAAGGTGGGAGCTCACGTGAAGTGTAAGGCTTACCAAAGAAGATGGTTAGAGCTGAGCATTGCTTTTAAAGTTGGTCAAAATTTTATTAGCAATTACTAAGTATAAGTAAATACCAAACCCAATTAAGTAATAGAACAAAAGTAACAACTTCACCTGCGATGCAATGCATATGACAAATTGAGTTTAAGTTCCATAATTTAATCATGTGAGGGTCCGAGCTGCTCATGACCGTGAGCACGGCTAGTATACCAGTTTTACACTCTGCAGAGGTTGCGCATCTTTACCCACAAGTCGTGTATCCCATGTCGCCAGGGTTTGCAAAGCCCTTAGACACTTCCGAGGTGAATGGCTAGGGATCCACTACGAGGCCTTTACAAAGTTCCACTAGCTTCCGAAAACCCGCTACAGTTTATAGGAAGATCCAGTGCAGGAATCCCTTGCAGGACTGCCATCGCAGCAAAATCCTCCCGAGGGCCTCCCTACACTGACCTCTCCCCTACTGCCCTTGCCCCTTTCGGGTAAGGTAGTCTTCCACTAGCTTTCCTAATTAATCAGCTAAGGGCGTCCCATTCCACCCTTGTGGTAGCACTGTTTTCCCGGGTGGTTCTCCATGTTCCAATTAACATAATGATCTCATCATGAACAGTAAATAACAACTGATAACAAAAGTGTAATCATGAATAATGTATCTCCATACCCAAAACCACATAAAGCACTAGCAAGTACTACCCAAATAGTTCAGTGGTAAACAAGGTATAAAGATAGACAAACTAGGGTAACCTATTGGGTCCCATCAAAATTAACCTATGCAGATCATTATGATTAATCAGAACATGGCTGGGTAAAAAGAAGTGATCAAGGGCACAACTTGCCTGGGCCTTGAGATTCCAGGTACCAGGATGATCTTCGGATGACACGTGTCCTCACTGCTAGTCGTAGCATTACAAACAAACAGTGTATAGACAGAATTAACATTACACCAAACATATATGCAAAATACATATTAATAATCTACATGTTAAAATAAGGTTCTAGGAACAGGAATCATTAATTTTGGAGTTATAGTTATTTAGTTATGAATTTCTGAAGCTTTTATGTATTTAATACAAGATTAAGTATTAGATAAATTTGAATGAGCCTTTCATGCCAAAACAGAGGCACCAAATAATAAACAATAATATTACAAAATTATAGGAATTGGAATGGATTAATTTGGACTAAATATGCATTTTCTATGAATTAAACAAATTTTAGCATTTATTTTTGTATTAAAAATCACTTTCTAATTCTTTTTACTGAATTTCTAACTTCCTGGACTGGGCCTCAATTTCAGGAAAGTGCAGGGGGTTCTGGCGTAAGAAACCCGAGACTCAGGCTACACCCGCACAGGACGGCGGGTTCATTTAAATGAAGTTGAGGGGCTCTTTTGCTAATCTAACTCGCGAAGGGGTATTTTCTATTCTAGGCCGCACGATTAGAAATCAACGTCGCGGATCACTCGAACACTTTAAATGAACCGGAACGCACCGTAGCTCGTTGGATTAACAACCTACGATCCAGATTAAAAACAACCGCGCTCCATCCTCGATCGCACGATCCCAAATCCATGCTCCAGATTTCATTGCGCGAAGAGGTATTCATATTCTAATCTAAGCCGTCTAGGGAGGAATCGACGGCCCAGATGGCCCCAGGCTGAAACAGAGCTGTGCAATGATCCTGGCCGTTCAATCGCATCGAATGGCCAGCATCCCCCCTTCTTCATCCTCACCGCGGAAGCATGACGGCGCAGAGCTCCGCCGTGGCGACGCCATGAACGATCACGCAGATCACAGATGTAACGCGATAAACTCCGAATTGGTAAGTGCTACACGATGCCCCACACTAGATGAACGCGAGGGATGATTACATACCACACTAGGCAACACGGACAGGCCCGGCGACGACGGGTTGGATTTCCGCTGGTCAGGTGAGGTTGCCGCCGCAAAATTCGGCCAAGCCAAGGCGCCCGACGTGCTGGGGTTCTTCTGTGTGGCTTCCTCGGTGTCGGTCGTCCCCAATCAACAGAGAGGGCAATCACTTCAGAGCTCTAACGGCGATGTGCCCCGCACTCCGATCGTAAATGTGTCTGGCCGGCGCTTCAAGGCGGTCGTGAGGGTACCCGAGGGGAAGAGGAAGGTGGCCCGGTTAATTTATAGAGTCATGGAGTCGAATCGGGCGACGGAATCACAATGGCTGGTGAAGATCGCATAAAGTCAACAACAACCAGTGCGCGACATCCGCGGAGAAGGGTGCGACGGCGCGACATCCGCGCGGTCAGTTCATCACGCGTGCAATCAATGAGAGGATGGCCGAGGCGAAGGAGCTATTGGAAAGGAGGTTAGAACGGCCCACGAATTTCGCAACGGATTCCATGGCGCCGCCAGCTCAAGTGCGCGAGGTCTGTTACGCTAGAGAGGGGAAAGAGCTGACCACCCGGGCCCGCATGGAAATGAGAAGTGTGCGGCAACACAGGGGATGTGGGGCTGACGAGCGGGGGTCCACCTGTCGGCGAGTTATGCGCGGGGAGTGCGGGCGCGCGAAGCAGCTGAAGCTGGGCCGCGCGGGAGGCATTTATTGGTGGGCCAAATAGGTAGCGCACGGCCCATCCAGTGCACAGCTCAATTTTTCATTTTCTTTTCTCTTTTCTTATTTCAAATTTTAGATGTCCAAATCAAATTCAAATTCCCATTTTGAATTCAGATTTTAAATTCAAATCTTGTGCCAGTTTATCCTCAATTTATTTATATATTATTATTATTATCATTTTATAGATGAACACTTCAATAATGGAATATGCTCATGGTATTTATCTATTTACTTGGAAAACATTACTTTGAATGCACCTTTAGAAAGGATAATATTCATTACATACTTAAGAGAAGTTAATACATAATTTCCTATGAATTATTTTAGCACAACTATATTTTTAAGAAGCGTATTATTTGTATAGTTTATGAAGGAAATAATAAATAATTCGAAAGTCTCTCTTTTATTTGTTGCTCCAACCTTTTTGTTTTAAGTTTTGGATATAAATCCTGATTACCAAATTCTTGGTTATCATTATGTGTTTAGTTTCTATAAAGGAATAAAGTTGTTATTGGAAGTCATTTTCCCAAAATAGAATTTTAGGTGCTACAAATCCTACCCCCTTAAAAATAATCTCGTCCTCGAGATTTGTAAGGAAAAAGGGTGCATGTTCATATTGATTCAACACATATGCATAAACAAAATCTCGGCATGATGCATATCTTATTAGCAAAACACAGGGTCAAATGGACCTTATTGTTCCTTCTAGAATAACATCCTATCATCTACTAACTAAAGTAACATCTAGATCTTACAAATCATCATAATTTATATCTATGTAACTTGGTGAAGCTGGTGGTGGTGGTGGAGGTTGTTGTTGTTGTTGTCTCTCCAACCGTGCTTGCCTTATTTCTTGGCGGGCCTGACGTATTTCCTCGCGTTGTTGTCTTATCTGATTCTGCATCTCGGTCACCAGGTCTGTTAACTGTTGTATTACCAGTCTTTGGGTAGCAACCACTTGATTGATTTCAACAGGTGGAGGATTTGGAGGATTCATTTTCTGTTTGTTGTTACGTGATAATCTTTCCTTTCCTGGTATTGACCATGAAAGTTAGAAGCATATGGTAATAGTTTTGCAAAGGAAATTTATTCAATAAGCGGAATGAATAAGCTTAGTAGCTGGTTATAGATTCTTTGGTAGGGCTTAATTTATGTCCAGATTGGGGTAACCAATCATATAAGGTGAATATCCAAGGGTAAGATAGAATCAGTCAAGATGAGAGATATATATGGGTGAGATAGACTACAAGATGTAGGTTTAAAAGTTTGTTTGTTGTTTGGTGGGAATAGAAAGGTTATACCATTCATCTTTGGTTCTATGGGTTGGGTTAACTCATGGTTGAATTGATCCAATGTGCTAAGATAAGTTAATACATAGCTAGTGGGGTCTAATCTCTTTCACAAGTAATATCTAACATGTTTAGTAAGTCACTTTAGATTAGATCAGATCTATGTTAGATTGGTGTGACTAGTTTGACTAGATAAGATCTAATTAATTTGCATTAGATCACGGTTGTTAAACTAGGGTAGATAAGTATGCTTATTAGGACAAGATGGATCCATAAAGATATGATAGAATCTTTTGAGATCAGTTAGGCCTATTAGGATGAGATACAATCTTTTCAAGATAGGATGAGTATCTTTTAAGACGAGATGGATTTATTAAGGTAAGGAAGAATCTTTTAAGATAAGATGAATTGGCTAGAATGAGATCTTTTAGGATAAGATAAATCTCTTAAGCTAGATATGTTCCAATGGGGATAATCTAGGTTGTCTAGTTATTTTATAAATATATTTTTATACCTATGTATATATGCAGATGCAATTGTGGACATTACTCCACAACTCATCACACTCAAACAAAGATCCAAATCAGACAGATATCATAAGAACAAACATTCAAGTGCATAGACAAAAATAGTTTTGTTTTTGTTCCTAAGATTAGGTTTCCTATTCCTAAAAGTCACTTTAGGTACAGGATTTCAAAGTGTGAAATCCACATTTGTCTTTAGAATAAATAGGTAAGAATAATCAGAGTGAAGCGGAAATAGATGAGAAAAGATTAAGATAAGTTTAGAAATGATCAGAGTAGCAAAGGTAAGTAGATAATGGTTGTCCAGTTCTATCTAGGTTTCGTCCTACAGTCAACATTCCTCTGATACCACTTCTGTAACACCCGGATTTTAGGGGTCCAAAACCCGGGCGTAAACATAATCACCAGGTGTGCTGGGACCAAGTCTCACACATATGATGAATAGTGGCACAGGATCGAATGTCACAACTTTATATATAACAGGAGTTCTATACAAAATAAATAATTACATTATAAGGAGACAACGGTCCAGCAACCCAAAAGTTGACTGGGAGACGACGACCTAGACCTCTCACGAACTCGTCGCAGCATCCTCCATGAGCATCATCCTGCAGTACCTGTTCTTGACCTGTGGTGTATGTGAGACAGCAAGAGTGAGCTCACATACGTTCATCGCTCAACAAGTTGTGGGGAATAATGTGCATGAACTCGCCAAAGGTGGGAGCTCACGTGAAGTGTAAGGCTTACCAAAGAAGATGGTTAGAGCTGAGCATTGCTTTTAAAGTTGGTCAAAATTTTATTAGCAATTACTAAGTATAAGTAAATACCAAACCCAATTAAGTAATAGAACAAAAGTAACAACTTCACCTGCGATGCAATGCATATGACAAATTGAGTTTAAGTTCCATAATTTAATCATGTGAGGGTCCGAGCTGCTCATGACCGTGAGCACGGCTAGTATACCAGTTTTACACTCTGCAGAGGTTGCGCATCTTTACCCACAAGTCGTGTATCCCATGTCGCCAGGGTTTGCAAAGCCCTTAGACACTTCCGAGGTGAATGGCTAGGGATCCACTACGAGGCCTTTACAAAGTTCCACTAGCTTCCGAAAACCCGCTACAGTTTATAGGAAGATCCAGTGCAGGAATCCCTTGCAGGACTGCCATCGCAGCAAAATCCTCCCGAGGGCCTCCCTACACTGACCTCTCCCCTACTGCCCTTGCCCCTTTCGGGTAAGGTAGTCTTCCACTAGCTTTCCTAATTAATCAGCCAAGGGCGTCCCATTCCACCCTTGTGGTAGCACTGTTTTCCCGGGTGGTTCTCCATGTTCCAATTAACATAATGATCTCATCATGAACAGTAAATAACAACTGATAACAAAAGTGTAATCATGAATAATGTATCTCCATACCCAAAACCACATAAAGCACTAGCAAGTACTACCCAAATAGTTCAGTGGTAAACAAGGTATAAAGATAGACAAACTAGGGTAACCTATTGGGTCCCATCAAAATTAACCTATGCAGATCATTATGATTAATCAGAACATGGCTGGGTAAAAAGAAGTGATCAAGGGCACAACTTGCCTGGGCCTTGAGATTCCAGGTACCAGGATGATCTTCGGATGACACGTGTCCTCACTGCTAGTCGTAGCATTACAAACAAACAGTGTATAGACAGAATTAACATTACACCAAACATATATGCAAAATACATATTAATAATCTACATGTTAAAATAAGGTTCTAGGAACAGGAATCATTAATTTTGGAGTTATAGTTATTTAGTTATGAATTTCTGAAGCTTTTATGTATTTAATACAAGATTAAGTATTAGATAAATTTGAATGAGCCTTTCATGCCAAAACAGAGGCACCAAATAATAAACAATAATATTACAAAATTATAGGAATTGGAATGGATTAATTTGGACTAAATATGCATTTTCTATGAATTAAACAAATTTTAGCATTTATTTTTGTATTAAAAATCACTTTCTAATTCTTTTTACTGAATTTCTAACTTCCTGGACTGGGCCTCAATTTCAGGAAAGTGCAGGGGGTTCTGGCGTAAGAAACCCGAGACTCAGGCTACACCCGCACAGGACGGCGGGTTCATTTAAATGAAGTTGAGGGGCTCTTTTGCTAATCTAACTCGCGAAGGGGTATTTTCTATTCTAGGCCGCACGATTAGAAATCAACGTCGCGGATCACTCGAACACTTTAAATGAACCGGAACGCACCGTAGCTCGTTGGATTAACAACCTACGATCCAGATTAAAAACAACCGCGCTCCATCCTCGATCGCACGATCCCAAATCCATGCTCCAGATTTCATTGCGCGAAGAGGTATTCATATTCTAATCTAAGCCGTCTAGGGAGGAATCGACGGCCCAGATGGCCCCAGGCTGAAACAGAGCTGTGCAATGATCCTGGCCGTTCAATCGCATCGAATGGCCAGCATCCCCCCTTCTTCATCCTCACCGCGGAAGCATGACGGCGCAGAGCTCCGCCGTGGCGACGCCATGAACGATCACGCAGATCACAGATGTAACGCGATAAACTCCGAATTGGTAAGTGCTACACGATGCCCCACACTAGATGAACGCGAGGGATGATTACATACCACACTAGGCAACACGGACAGGCCCGGCGACGACGGGTTGGATTTCCGCTGGTCAGGTGAGGTTGCCGCCGCAAAATTCGGCCAAGCCAAGGCGCCCGACGTGCTGGGGTTCTTCTGTGTGGCTTCCTCGGTGTCGGTCGTCCCCAATCAACAGAGAGGGCAATCACTTCAGAGCTCTAACGGCGATGTGCCCCGCACTCCGATCGTAAATGTGTCTGGCCGGCGCTTCAAGGCGGTCGTGAGGGTACCCGAGGGGAAGAGGAAGGTGGCCCGGTTAATTTATAGAGTCATGGAGTCGAATCGGGCGACGGAATCACAATGGCTGGTGAAGATCGCATAAAGTCAACAACAACCAGTGCGCGACATCCGCGGAGAAGGGTGCGACGGCGCGACATCCGCGCGGTCAGTTCATCACGCGTGCAATCAATGAGAGGATGGCCGAGGCGAAGGAGCTATTGGAAAGGAGGTTAGAACGGCCCACGAATTTCGCAACGGATTCCATGGCGCCGCCAGCTCAAGTGCGCGAGGTCTGTTACGCTAGAGAGGGGAAAGAGCTGACCACCCGGGCCCGCATGGAAATGAGAAGTGTGCGGCAACACAGGGGATGTGGGGCTGACGAGCGGGGGTCCACCTGTCGGCGAGTTATGCGCGGGGAGTGCGGGCGCGCGAAGCAGCTGAAGCTGGGCCGCGCGGGAGGCATTTATTGGTGGGCCAAATAGGTAGCGCACGGCCCATCCAGTGCACAGCTCAATTTTTCATTTTCTTTTCTCTTTTCTTATTTCAAATTTTAGATGTCCAAATCAAATTCAAATTCCCATTTTGAATTCAGATTTTAAATTCAAATCTTGTGCCAGTTTATCCTCAATTTATTTATATATTATTATTATTATCATTTTATAGATGAACACTTCAATAATGGAATATGCTCATGGTATTTATCTATTTACTTGGAAAACATTACTTTGAATGCACCTTTAGAAAGGATAATATTCATTACATACTTAAGAGAAGTTAATACATAATTTCCTATGAATTATTTTAGCACAACTATATTTTTAAGAAGCGTATTATTTGTATAGTTTATGAAGGAAATAATAAATAATTCGAAAGTCTCTCTTTTATTTGTTGCTCCAACCTTTTTGTTTTAAGTTTTGGATATAAATCCTGATTACCAAATTCTTGGTTATCATTATGTGTTTAGTTTCTATAAAGGAATAAAGTTGTTATTGGAAGTCATTTTCCCAAAATAGAATTTTAGGTGCTACAGCCAGGAAAAAATCCGGTTGAACCGGTTTTCCCAAAAAGTCTGCAACGACTTTTCTGACAGCACTGACTGACAGACAGGTCAGTGCAGGGATGGCAGAGGAACAGTCCCAAAACCGGTTGAACCGGTTTCAGGCCCGGTTGAACCGGTTTCCAGGGCTGAAAAACAAGTTTTGAACTTTTTGAAGTGAACAAAGGTGGAACTTATGTGGGAAGTGAAAAATGGTTTTTCTCAAGGCATTAAAGATCTGGAAAAGTGTTCTCTAAAATGATTTTGAAGGATTCTGAACTTAGCTCATTGCATAACTTACTTAACCATTGCGGATCCCTCTTAATTGAACGGCGAATCCTATAACTCAAGAATTATAAAAAGAGTACTGTCGTTGTTTCCAAGCACTTGGAGCACGCCATTTGATGTAGAATTTTAAATCCGTTGTGCTTTACATTTTTATGCTCATAAGATCTGTGCTTCTCCTATCTGTAGAAATACTGTGTACATGCTAGGAGCAAGCTTGTTAGAAACTTTGTTTGTTTTGTCATTTAATCACCAAAACTCTCAATTAGGGTTGATTGCACTTACAAGGACGTAGGGTATTACGCATCTCAAAGCGGCCCGAACCTGTACACAACTGTCCATTATCTCTCGTGCATTTAGCACGAACCATCGAGCTACAGTCGATAACACCGTCCTACTCCAAAAAGCACCTTGAGGGGCAATCCCGGGTGCGCGGTCGGACCCGAAACACCGACAGTTAGTACACAGAACCAAGTACCAATTAGTCGGGATCGATATCAACTAATTCTCCAATACGTGGATCGGTACAGCCGTACAAGCCGGTTCATCTCTAACACGGTTGGTACGTGAAAGTCGCCTAGAGGGGGGTGAATAGGTGGAATCTGAAAATTATAAACTTAAGCACACACTACAAGCCGGGCTAGCGTTAGAAATATAATCGAGTCCGAAAGAGAGGGCGAAAACAAATCACAAGCAAATAAAGAGTGTGACACGGTGATTTGTTTTACCGAGGTTTGGTTCTTGCAAACCTATTCCCCGTTGAGGTGGTCACAAAGACCGGGTCTCTTTCAACCCTTTCCCTCTCTCAAATGGTCACCTAGACCGAGTGAGCTTCTCTTCTCAATCAATCGGGACACTTAGTCCCTACAAGGACCACCACACAATTGGTGTCTCTTGCCTTGATTACAAATGACTTGGGAATAAGAAAGAGGAAGAAGAAAAGCGATCCAAGCGCAAGAACTCAAATGAACACAAATATATCTCTCTCTCACTAGTCACTAATTGTTTGGAGTGATCTTTGGACTTGGGAGAGGATTTGATCTCTTGTTTGTGTCTTGGAGTGAAGTCTAGAGCTCTTGTATTGAATGCAAAGGCTGAAAACTTGGATGCCTTGAAGTGTGGTGGTTGGGGGGTATTTATAGCCCCACCACCAAAGTGACCTGTTGGGGAACTCTGTTGTCGACGGGCGCACCGGACAGTCCGGTGCGCCAGCCACGTCACCAAACCATTAGGGTTCGACCGTTGGAGCTTCTGACAACTGGGCCACCAGACAGTCCGGTGGTGCACCGGACAGTCACTGTTCACTGTCTGGTGCACCTTCTGGCGCCTGCTCTGACTCTACGCGCGCAGTTCGCACTGTTCACTGTTCACTTTTGCAGACGACCGTTGGCACGCTAGCCGTTGCTCTGTATGGCACACTGGACAGTCCGATGCTACACCGGACAGTCCGGTGAATTAAAGCGGAGAGCATTTTCTATAAACCCGAAGCTGAGTAGTTCAGAGTGATTCTCCCTGGTGCACCGGACACTGTCCGGTGGCACACCGGACAGTCCAGCGCGCCAGACTAGGGCAGCCTTCAGTTTTCTTTGCTCCTTTGTTTTGAACCCTTTCTTTTAACTTTGTATTGGTTTGTTGTGAACCTTTGGCACCTGTAGAACATATATTCTAGAGCAAACTAGTTAGTCCAATTATTTGTGTTGGGCAATTCAACCACCAAAATCATTTAGGAAAAGGTTTGACCCTATTTCCCTTTCAATCTCCCCCTTTTTGGTGATTGATGCCAACACAAACCAAAGCAAATATATAAGTGCAGAATTGAACTAGTTTGCATAAGGTAAGTGCAAAGGTTGCTTGAAGTGAAACCAATAAAATTATTTCAATAGATATGCATGGATTGCTTTCTTTCTTTTAACATTTTGGACCACATTTGCACCACATGTTTTGTTTTTGCAAATTCTTTTGGAAATTCTTTTCAAAGTCTTTTTGCAAGTAGTCAAAGGTATAAGAATAAGATTGAAAGAAGCATTTTAAAGATTTGAAATTTTCTCCCCCCGTTTCAAATGCTTTTCCTTTGACTTAAACAAAACTCCCCTTCAATGAAATTCTCCTCTTAGTGTTCAAGAGGGTTTTACCAATTGAGATAGAATTTTCAAAGATACCAATTGAAAAGCATTTAAAACTTAAACTTATTTTGAATTTTTTTTGAAATTGGTGTGGTGGTGCGGTCCTTTTGCTTTGGGCTAATACTTTCTTCCCCTTTGGCATGAATCGCCAAAAACAGATACTTATGAGTGAAATATAAGCCCTTATACTTTCTCCCTAATGGAAAACAAATAAATATGAGTGAAGATTATACCAATGGAGAGATGGCGGAATACCGACAAAGAGTAGATAATACCGATGGAGTTGAGTGGAAGCGTCGTCTTTGCCGAATACTCCATTTCCCTTTCAATTCTATGACTAAGCATAAGAATACACTTGAAAACACATTAGTCATAGACATAAAAGAGATATGATCAAAGGTATATAAATGAGCTATGTGTGCAAAATATCAATCAAAATTATGAGAATCAAGAATGTTTAGCTCATTCCTAAGTTTGGTAAAGGTTTTCTCATCTAATGGCTTGGTAAAGATATCGGCTAATTGTTCTTTGGTATTAATATAGGCTATCTCGATACCCCCCCTTTGTTGGTGATCTCTCAAAAAGTGATACCGAATGGCTATGTGCTTAGTGCGACTTTGTTCAACGGGATTATCCGCCATGTGGATTGCACTCTCATTATCACATAGGAGAGGGACTTTGCTAAATTTGTAGCCATAGTCCCTGAGGGTTTGCCTCATCCAAAGCAATTGCGCGCAACAATGGCCTGTGGCAATATACTCGGCTTCGGCGGTAGAAAGAGCTACTGAGTTTTGTTTCTTTGAAGCCCAAGACACCAGGGATCTTCCCAGAAACTAACAAGTCCCTGATGTGCTCTTCCTATCAATTTTACACCCTGCCCAATCAGCATTTGAATATCCTAATAAATCAAAAGAGGATCCCTTAGGGTACCAAAGACCAAACTTAGGTGTATGAACTAAATATTTCAAGATTCGTTTCACGGCCCTAAGGTGAACTTCCTTAGGATCGGCTTGGAATCTTGCACACATGCATACGGAAAGCATAATATCCAGTCGAGATGCACATAAGTAGAGTAAAGATCCTATCATCGACCGGTATACCTTTTGATCTACGGATTTACCTCCCGTGTCGAGGTCGAGATGCCCATTGGTTCCCATGGGTGTCTTGATGGGCTTGGCATCCTTCATTCCAAACTTGGTGAGCATGTCTTGAATGTACTTCGTTTGGCTGATGAAGGTGCCCTCTTGGAGTTGCTTGACTTGAAATCCTAAGAAAAACTTCAACTCCCCCATCATAAACATCTCGAATTTTTGTACCAAGATCCTACTAAACTCTTCACAAGTAGATTTGTTAGTAGACCCAAATATGATATCATCAACATAAATTTGGCATACAAACAAGTCTTTTGCAATAGTTTTGGTAAAGAGAGTAGGATCGGCCTTGCCGACTTTGAAGCCATCAGTGATAAGAAAATCTCTTAGACATTCATACCATGCTCTTGGGGCTTGCTTGAGCCCATAAAGCGCCTTAGAGAGTTTATAAACATGGTTAGGGTACTCACTATCTTCAAAGCCAGGAGGTTGCTCAACATAGACCTCTTCCTTGATTGGTCCATTGAGGAAGGCACTCTTCACATCCATTTGATAAAGCTTAAAGCCATGGTAAGTAGCATAGGCAAGTAATATACGAATTGACTCAAGCCTAGCTATGGGTGCATAGGTTTCACCAAAATCCAAACCTTCGACTTGTGAATAACCCTTGGCCATAAGTCGGGCTTTGTTCCTTGTCACTACACCATGCTCATCTTGCTTGTTGCGGAATACCCACTTGGTTCCTATAACATTTTGGTTAGGACGTGGAACTAAATGTCATACCTCATTCCTCGTGAAGTTGTTGAGCTCCTCTTTCATCGCCAGCATCCAATCCGAATCTTTAAGTGCATCCTCTACCTTGTGTGGCTCAATAGAGGAGACAAAAGAGTAATGTTCACAAAAATGAGCGACTCGAGATTGAGTGGTTACCCCCTTATGAATATCGCCGATGATGGTGTTCACGGGGTGATCTCTTTGAATCGCTTGGTTGACTCTTGGGTGTGGCGGTCTTGGACCCTCATCATCTTCCTTGTCTTGTTCATTAGCATCTCCCCCTTGATCATTGTCCTCCTCTTGAGGTGGCTCCTCTTGATCTTCATTTTCATCATCTTGAGCTTTATCCTCATCTTGGGTTGGTGGAGATGCTTGAATGGAAGATGATGGTTGATCTTGTGCTTGTGGAGGCTCTTCGGATTCCTTAGGACACACATCCCCAATGGACATGTTCCTTAGCGCGACGCACGGAGCTTCTTCATCATCTAGCTCATCAAGATCAACTTGCTCTACTTGAGAGCCATTAGTCTCATCAAACACAATGTCACAAGAAACTTCAACTAGTCCAGTGGACATGTTAAAGACTCTATATGCCCTTGTGTTTGAATCATAACCAAGTAAAAAGCCTTCTACAGCCTTAGGAGCAAATTTAGATTTTCTACCTCTTTTAACAAGAATAAAACATTTGCTACCAAAGACTCTAAAATATGAAACATTGGGCTTTTTACCGTTGAGGAGTTCATATGATGTCTTCTTGAGGATTCGGTGTAGGTAGAGCCGGTTGATGGAGTAGCAGGTGGTGTTAATCGCCTCGGCCCAAAACCGGTCTGTTGTCTTGTACTCATCAAGCATGATCCTCGCCATGTCAAGTAAAGTTCTATTCTTCCTCTCCACTACACCATTTTGTTGAGGTGTGTAGGGAGAAGAGAACTCATGCTTGATGCCCTCCTCCTCAAGGAAGCCTTCAATTTTAGAGTTCTTGAACTCCGTTCCATTGTCGCTTCTAATCTTTTTGATCCTTAAGCCAAGCTCATTTTGAGCCCGCCTCAAGTATCCCTTTAAGGTCTCTTGGGGTTGAGATTTTTCCTGCAAAAAAAATACCTGTAACACCCGGTTTTAAAGAACAAAGCCGGGTGCATCTCATACATGCGCCAAAGAAGACAACATATATAATAACAGAGTGTATAGAGATAAATGTCGTAAAACATCAGAGTAATTATTACATAGCGGAAGACTTATTACAAAATAAAAGTATAACCATAAAACGAACTAAGGATCGTCGGTGCCAATGTCAACTGAGAAACGCCACCTAGATCAGATCAAACTCCTCGCCTAGTGGCTCCTCCTGAACCACCTGTTCTTCTCCTGTGGGGGGGTGTGAGACAGCAAGAGTGAGCTCACATACGATCATAGCTCAACAAGTTGTGGGGAACCAGTGGACATAAACTCACAAAGGTGTGAGTTCATGTGATGTGTAAGGCTAATCAATGATAGGGGTTAAAGCTAAGCATTGCTTTTAAGTAGTTGGTCAAAATTTTATTAGCAATTACTAAGTGTAAGTAATTACCAGACCATAAATAAAGTAATAGAACAAAATTAATAATAATCCCATGGAATGCAAATGACCATATTGAATTTAAGTTCCATAATTTAAACATCAGAGAGTCCTGAGCTGCTCATGACCGCGAGCACGGCTAGTATACCAGTTTTACACTCTGCAGAGGTTGTACCCTTTACCCACAAGTCATGTTACCCATCTGCCAAGGGGTCGCGAATCCCATACACCTCTACCTAGGAAGCGCGGCAGGGCAACACTACGAGGCCTTTACAAAGTTCCACTAGCTTCCGAAAACCCGCTACAGTTTATAGGAAGTTCCAATGCAGGGTTCCTGGCTGACCGCCATCGCAGCAAAATCAACCAGGGACCTCCCTACACTGACCACTCCCCTACTGCCCTTGCCCCTTTCGGGTAAGGTAGTCTTCCACTAGCTTTCCTAATTAGTCAGCCAAGGGCGTCCCATTAAACCCTTGTGGTGGCACGTGGTTCTCAAGTTAAGCTCTATGTTCCAATTAACATTAATGAACTTGACATGAACATAAACAGAATAACAAGAATAATTGGAACATAGATATGATAAATGATTATCCCAAAACCATGTAAGCAATAGCAAACTACCCAGTGATTCAGGGGTAAACAAGGTAATGAGATAAACAAATCTAGGGTGACCTATCGGGTCCCATCAAAATTAACCTATGCATGGATAAATGATATTAAAGAACATTATTGGGTAAAAAGTGGTCAAGGGCACAACTTGCCTTCAATGAGCTCCTGCTCAGCTACTTCAACCTGCTGCTCACCAGGGTCCTCAGCAACGGGCTCTTCTACTCGCCACAATACAAACAAGCACAGTGCATATAGAGAAATTAACATTACACCAAACATATAAACAAAACACACAGTAATAATCTACACATTAAAATAAAATCCTAGGAACAGAAATCATAATTTTTGGAGTTATGGAATTTAAGTTATGGATTTTCAAAGGTTTCATGTGTTTAAATTGGATTAAGTGTGAGGTTAATTTTCTTACTGTTGTCATGATAAAACAGAGGCTCTAGGTGCTAAAGAATAAAATTACAAAATTTTAGGAACTGGAATGAAGTGATTTGGAGTTAGTATGAATTTTCTATGAATTATTGAAGTTCTAGCAATTATTTTTCTATTAAATATTCAATTTCTAATTCATTTATACAGTTTAAATAAGCTCTGGACTGGGCCTCATTTTCTAGAAAGTGCAGGGGGCTCGAGGTAATAATCTGCAGACTCAGTGAACACTGGTGTTGGACGGCGGGTTCTATTCACTATAAACAGAAGGGCTCTTTAACAAAAGTGCCAGTACGAACAGGTACGCGCCGATCTCAGCCGTTTGATCAGATACGGGCGCACCAGATTAAAACTTTACCCCAGCGAACCGGTACGCGCCAGTGGCCATTCGATCCGATCCCGACGGCCTGGATCTAATTACTCTACATCTGATCTCCACCGGATATCATCAGATCGACGGTTCTCACCCATACCGGCAAAACAATCACCTAGCTTCTAATCGTGGCCGTCCACCATTGATCCGACGGAGCACGATCATCGCCCCAACCACGACCGGAGAGCGCAGCGGCGCGCTCGAGCCCACGGCGGCGGATGCTGCCGGCGATGACGTCTGGGCATTCGGTGCGCCAAAACCCAATTAAAATCTCTCCCACCGAGCCCACGACACGGCGAATCTATCTAGCCAACTAATTTCCGTGTGTGTTCAACGAAATCTACGGTCCACCGGAGAGGACAGCACACGGCAGTGGTACAAGCGCCGACGAGAAAATTGCACCGCGACGCAACAGCAAGTTCCAAATCGGTGGGCCTACATTGAACCAGAGTAATGGAAAGGGCCAAGGAACTCATACCAACGTTCACCGGCGCGGGGAGCTGAGTAATCGCGGTGAGTTGGCCTCGGCGGCAGCAATGGCTTCGACCGGTTGTGGCGGGTCAACAAGGTGGGTAGGGGAACGACTAGCCCTCTCGAGTGGTCATATAGGCGAGCACAGTACCGATCCCCAGGTTTTTGCGATCGACGGTGCCAGGGTCAACGGCTCCTCCCGCCAAGCTCGGCGCGGTAGTTGAAGCCGGTCCGCGATTCACGCGAGGAAGAAGAACACGCAGTAGCGCGCACGAGGGAATGACAGGCGGGTCCAACGCGTAAGCGACTGTGAATCGACGGCGCGTTCCAGTGGGTTTCCCAGGCACGCGCGGTGTGACTGGCCAGTGGGCCCGCCATGTCGGCGCAGAGAAATAGAAGCTGGGCTGCGCAGGTTGTAATTCGGAGTTGGGCCGAATTCAGGGTTGTTGGCCCATCCAGGTATAGTATTCCTTTTCCTTTTTCTTTTATTTTTCTTTTATTTTCTCCTTTCTCCATTCTTTCACAAATTCAAATTTAAATACTAATTTAAATTCAAACTTGTGACTAGTTCATTTTCAAACCATATTTGTGCAATTAAAAGTATTAGGTTTGAGAATATTTATTCAAATATAGTATTCATGTTTTCATATTCCTTCTCTTTTCTAGATTCAAGAATTTCTTTTAGGATTTAATTTTCCCTTTTTGGTCTTTAATATTTTCTTGTTACAAAATGCACACAAAAATAAAATATTCAACATGATGCATGGATTTAGTAGCATATCTTTTTATTAATTGTTCTTGGACATGGTGTTCACATAGGATGATGCATGAAGATCAAACTCACATAAAGAGAAAATGTTTCTCTATTGGTATTATTTCTAGCAATTTACAAAGTGGGTGTTACAATACCCAAGTGAAGCGAGAATAATCATCCACAATAACTAGACAGTACTTACTCCCGTCGATGCTTATGTAAGCTATCGGGCCGAATAGGTCCATGTGGAGTAGCTCAAGTGGCCTGTCGGTCGTCATGATGTTCTTGTGTGGATGATGAACACCAACTTGCTTTCCTGCTTGACATGTGCTACAAATCCTGTCTTTCTCAAAATGAACATTTGTTAGTCCCAAAATGTGCTCTCCCTTTAGAAGCTTATGAAGATTCTTCATCCCAACGTGGGCTAGTCGGCGATGCCAGAGCCAACCCATGTTAGTCTTAGCAATTAAGCAAGTGTCGAGTTCAGCTCTATTAAAATCAACTAAGTATAGCTGACCCTCTAACACTCCCTTAAATGCTACTGAATCATCACTTCTTCTAAAAACAGTAACACCTATATCCGTAAAAAGACAATTGTAGCCCATTTTACATAATTGAGAAACTGAAAGCAAGTTGTAATCTAAAGAATCTACAAGAAAAATATTGGAAATAGAATGGTCAGGTGATATAGCAATTTTACCAAGTCCTTTGACTAAACCTTGATTTCCATCCCCGAATGTGATAGCTCTTTGGGGATCTTGTTTTTCCTCGTAGGAGGAGAACATTCTCTTCTCCTCAGCCATGTAGTTTGTGCACCCGCTATTAATGATCCAACTTGAGGCCCTGGATGCATAAACCTACAAAACAAGTTTAGGCCTTGTTCTTAGGTACCCCAACGGTCTTGGGTCCTTTCACATTAGAAACAAGCACCTTGGGTACCCAAACACAAGTCTTTGACCCCTTGTGTTTGCCCCCAACATATTTGGCAACTACTTTGCCTGATTTGTTAGTAAGCACATAAGATGCATCAAAAGTCTTGAATGAAATGTTATGATCATTTGATGCAATAGGAGATTTCTTGTTAGGCATTTTAACATGGGTAGAACGCCTAGAGCTAGAGGCCTCATTCTTATAAATAAAAGCATGGTGAGAAATAGAATGAGTCCTTTTAGCATGAATTCTCCTAATCTTATCCTCAGGATAACCAGCAGGATACAAAATATAGCCCTCGTTATCCTGAGGCATGGGAGCCTTGCCCTTAACAAAATTAGACAATCTTTTAGGGGCATTAATTTTGACATTGCCTCCCTGTTGGAAGCCAATGCCATCCTTAATGCCAAGGCGTCTCCCACTATAAAGCATACTACAAGCAAATTTAAATTTTTCATTCTCTAATTCATGCTCGGCAATTTTAGCATCTAATTTTGCTATATGATCATTTTGTTGTTTAATCATAGCAATATGATCATGGATAGCATCAATATTAACATCTCTACATCTAGTGCAAATAGAGACATGACTAACATTAGATGTAGAGGGTTTGCAAGCATTTAATTCATCAATCTTAGCATGTAAAATAGCATTCTCATCCCTAAGATTGGAAATAGAAACATTGCAAACATTTAAATCTTTAGCCTTAACAATTAACTTAACATTCTCAATCTTAAGGCTAGAAATTGCAACATTCAATTTGTCAATCTTAGCAATTAAATCATCATTTTCATTTCTAAGACTAACAATTGAATCATTACATGCATCTAATTTTTCAACCTTAGCAATTAAGTTGGCATTCTCGGTTCTAAGGTTGGAAATTGTTTCATGGCAGATGCTAAGCTCACTAGTCAATTTTTCACATTTTTCTATCTCCTGAGCATAAGCATTTTTCACCTTAACATGCTTCTTGTTTTCCTTACTAAGAAATTCCTCTTGGCTATCCAAGAGTTCATCCTTCTCATGAATAGCACCTATCAATTCATTCAATTTTTCCTTTTGTTGCATGTTAAGGTTGGCAAAAAGAGCAAGCAAATTATCTTCATTATCACTATAGTTTTCTTCATCACTAGATGTTGCATATTTAGTGGAGGCTCTAGATTTTACCTTCTTTTTCTTGCCGTCCTTTGCCATGAGACACTTGTGGTCGACGTTGGGGAAGAGAAGGCCCTTGTTGACGGTGATGTTGGTGGCGTCCTTGTCGGAGGAGGAGTCAGTGGAGCTCTCATCGGAGTCTCACTCCCGGCATACATGGGCATCGCCGCCTTTCTTCTTGTAGTACCTCTTCTTCTCCTTCCTCTTTCCCTTCTTGTCGTCGCCCCTATCACTATCACTAGATAATGGACATTTAGTAATGAAATGACCGCGCTTACCACATTTGTAGCAAACTTTCTTGGAGCAGGGCTTGTAATCCTTCCCCCTCCTTTGCTTGAGGATTTGGCGAAAGCTTTTGATGATTAAAGCCATCTCCTCATTATCGAGCTTGGAGGCGTCGATGGGGACTCTACTTGGTGTAGAATCCTTCTTTTCTTCTTCCGTCGCCTTGAATGCGATGGGTTGCACCTCGGGTGTTGAGGTGGCGCCTCGCTCAATGATTTGTTTGAAGCCTTTGATCATCAATTCAAAGCTCACAAACTTTCCTATAACCTCCTCGGGAGACATTAGCTTGTATCTAGGATCACCACGAATTAATTGAAGTTGTGTAGGATTAAGAAAAACAAGTGATCTTATAATAACCTTGACCATTTCATGGTCATCCCATTTTGTGCTCCCAAGGTTGCGCACTTGATTCACCAAGGTCTTGAGCCGGTTGTACATGGCTTGTGGCTCTTCTCCTTGGTTGAGCATAAAACGACCGAGCTCCCCCTCGATCGTCTCCCTCTTGGTGATCTTGGTCACCTCATCTCCCTCGTGCGCGGTCTTGAGCACGTCCCAAATTTCTTTGGCGCTCTTCAACCCTTACACCTTATTATACTCCTCTCGACTTAGAGAGGCGAGGAGTATAGTAGTGGCTTGGGAGTTAAAGTGCCAGATTTGGGCAACCTCGTCCGAATCATAATCTTCATCCCCCGGCGATGGTACCTGCACTCCAAACTCAACAACGTCCCAAATACTTATGTGGAGTGAGGTTAGGTGATGCCTCATTTTATCACTCCACATGTAATAATCTTCACCCTCAAAAACGGGTGGTTTGCCTAGTGGTACGGAAAGTAATGGAGTACGTTTGGAAATGCGAGGGTAGCGTAAGGGGATCTTACTAAACTTCTTGCGCTCATGGCGCTTAGAAGTGACGGACGGCACGTCGGAGCCAGAGGTGGATGGTGACGAAGAATCGGTCTCGTAATAGACCACCTTCTTCATCTTCTTTTCTTGTCGCCGCTCTGATGCGACTTGGTTTATGAAGGGGATCCCTTCCCCTTGTTGCCGGACTCTCCCGATGGAGTCTTCTCGTGGCTTGTGGCGGGCTTCTTGCCGGTCACGACCTCCTTCTTGGCGTGATCTCCCGACATCACTTCGAGCGGTTAGGCTCTAATGAAGTACCAGGCTTTGATACCAATTGAAAGTCACCTAGAGGGGGGTGAATAGGCGGAATCTGAAAATTATAAACTTAAGCACACACTACAAGCCAGGTTAGTGTTAGAAATATAATCGAGTCCGAAAGAGAGGGCGAAAACAAATCACAAGCAAATAAAGAGTGTGACATGGTGATTTGTTTTACCGAGGTTCGGTTCTTGCAAACCTACTACCCGTTGAGGTGGTCACAAAGACCGGGTCTCTTTCAACCCTTTCCCTCTCTCAAACGGTCACCTAGACCGAGTGAGCTTCTCTTCTCAATCAATCGGGACACTTAGTCCCTACAAGGACCACCACACAATTGGTGTCTCTTGCCTTGATTACAAATGACTTGGGAACAAGAAAGAGGAAGAAGAAAAGTGATCCAAGCGCAAGAACTCAAATGAACACAAATATCTCTGTCTCACTAGTCACTAATTGTTTGGAGTGATCTTTGGACTTGGGAGAGGATTTGATCTCTTGTTTGTGTCTTGGAGTGAAGTCTAGAGCTCTTGTATTGAATGCAATGGCTGAAAACTTGGATGCCTTGAAGTGTGGTGGTTGGGGGGTATTTATAGCCCCAACCACCAAAGTGGCCGTTGGGGAACTCTGTTGTCGACGGGCGCACCGGACAGTCTGGTGCGCCACCGAACACTGTTTGGTACGCCAGCCACGTCACCCAACCATTAGGGTTCGACCATTGGAGCTTCTAACAACTGGGCCACCAGACAGTCCGATGGTGCACCGGACAGCCACTGTTCACTGTCCGGTGCGCCTTCTGGCGCCTGCTCTGACTCTATGCGCACAGTTCGCACTGTTCACTGTTCACTTTTGCAGACGACCGTTGGCGCGCTAGCCGTTGCTCCGCATGGCACACCGGACAGTCCGGTGAATTAAAGCGGAGAGCATTTTCCAGAAACCCGAAGCTGAGCAGTTCAGAGTGATTCTCCCGGTGCACCGGACACTGTCCGGTGGCACACCGGACAGTCCGGTGCGCCAGACCAAGGCAACCTTCGGTTTTCTTTGCTCCTTTGTTTTGAACCCTTTCTTTTAACTTTGTATTGGTTTGTTGTGAACCTTTGGCACCTGTAGAACATATATTCTAGAGTAAACTAGTTAGTCCAATTATTTGTGTTGGGCAATTCAACCACCAAAATCATTTAGGAAAAGGTTTGACCCTATTTCCCTTTCAGTACGAAACAGACCGATCGGTTGACAAGTACACAGTCCTGTTAGTATGCTAGTCCACCACGGTTGGTAAGTACACGGTCTGGTTGGTATGCAAGTCCACCAACTAAATGATGGAATCAATGGATGTTGAAGCTAAACCCGTTAGAAGGTGTTTGGTTTCTTTAGCTAAAGTTTAATTCTTGTCACATTAAATATTTGAATAATAATTATGGTTATTTAAACCACGTCAATGATCTTGGTCATATATGTAACGACCGACAGTTCCACTTCCACCACATCAACGGTCTCGGTAACAAGTAGGGTCGGACCCAGCTCACGTGATGGTCTAACTGGGGTGCCAACGATGGTCGTGCGCAAGCTACGGTGTGGGCCGGCATGAACCCAAGCGTTTGCATGCCCTCCATTGATACTTCATTGAGGACAACATTTCTATTTGCTGTCCCTACACCATCAGTTGTTGCCATGCCCTCCATTGATAATTGATATTCCAATACCAACTCATACAACAAAGAGCGAACTCTATACACTTAATCATGTTGTTTGATTGTCTTCCCCATAAATGGTGCTATAGAAAGCTTTCACAAACTTCAATTTGTATCTAGGATCTAAAACAGTAGCTACCTCCATCAGCCCATGAACATCTGTACAATATTTTTTAAATTTTTCTTTCATCAATGCTGACATCTCTTCTACCTTAGGGATTGCACTAGTCCTCCATTTCTCAATAGCCAAATAAATACCACGTATTTTGGGGAAAAAGGTTGGCTGTGGCATAATTTATTCCTGACAATAGCTCAGTTGCATCAAAAAACATCTTTAGTCTACCACAAAGCTCCCTAGCAAATTCCCAATCCTTTGTTGTTGGCTTAAATGAAGTACAAAGTTTTTCTTTACTTGCAAGGCGGTCAAATACTATTTGATACTCTAGTGCAGTGCAAAGTTTTTCTCTACGAGTGCTGGCAGCAGCAGATCGAGGACAACGAGGCGAGGGAGGAGAATAAGAGGTCCACCAGGCAGTCCGCCGCGTCGAAGCGAGGTCAGGAGCGGTAGCGGCGGAACAACAGCCCGCAGAGGGTTCCGATGGCGGGATGGCGGCCGGGCTGGTAGGGGCACAGCCGTGTAGCGTGGCGCACTGTGCGCCCTTGGGCGTCGGCGCCTCGATGGCGGGCTGCAGGCTGCTGCCTGCTGGCCGCCTGGGGGCTGGGCCACTAGGGGCTTGGGCGAGGAGCCGAGAACGCGAGGTGCAGTGCAGGACTATAGATGCTCGGTGGCTTGGGGCTAGGGGTTGACCAAGAGTGAAAGACGACAGCTAACAGGGGATGAGGGTTGAGGGGATTAGGGATTGGGCGTTTGGCTAATTGGTGCCTTGGTGGGCTGGCGGCTGAGCTCATTGGTGAGCTGGCAATTTATTCATTGGTGTCCATGTGTGGGCCGACAGTAATGGTTAATTTCGGATATCCAACGGATTACCCGCGTGTGAGATTTAATATCCAAATCCATGCCTACTTTACCTCGGATCGGATACGGGTCTAACCCGTGGGTCAAAAAATATATCCATATCTTGATCCATTGGGTCGGATATCCGACGAATATTCAAATCCACAGATTAAATTGCCATCCCTAGGCTCGACTGCTATACCCAGTTGTAGGCGTCTTTTCAATTCTAACGCTAGCCTCTCCCCTCCCACTGTTGCTGAGAAAACCCTTTCGCTGTCACCTTCTCGAACTCATCAGTTCTATGGTTTCTCACTATTGCCCTCGTCTCTCTTACACATGGCCAACTTCTCGGTGGACCCTTGTTCTTTCCTATCACCGGAGTTCGTTGATGTGGATGGAGACTCCAACCGGCGTACGTGTGCCCGCATTCATCTTGCTCTAGGATAGGAGACCCATCGGGATGACTTTGTCACTACGACGGATGTGGAAGGAGTGGTGCAATAGGCTGATCTTGGTATGTGGGCTCATCGTATTCGGGATTATCTTCAAAGTGTTCTTAGATTGCATGTTCTCAGTTGTTCCAATCATCCATTTGGGCTGGTGAAAGGGAAATAGGGTTAACCTTTTCCTAAATTTGATTTTGGTGGTTGAATATCCAACACAAACATATGGACTAACTAGTTTGCTCTACAATTCATGTATTACAGGTGCATAAGGTTCAACACAAACTAATAAATATTCAAGTTAGGGACCCAATTCAAAAGGAGCAAAAAGAACTTGAGTGTGTTGTGGACTGGCGCACCGGACTGTCCGGTGTAACACCAGACAGTGTCTAGTGCTCCAAGACTGTACAAGTGCCAACCAGCCACTCTCAGAAAAACGCAAGCGCGCTCCACTATAATTCACCGGACTGTCCGGTGTGCCACCAGACTGTCCGGTGAGCTAGCGAGCAACAGCTCTCCAGCGTGCAACGGTCGACTCTGACAGCGTGAACAGTGCAGCACAGTGAAATACAGAAGTCAGAGCAGCGAGTCAGAGGGGCACCAGACTATCCGGTGCACCACCAGACTGTTCGGTGCCACAAGAAGACAAAGGTGCCAACGATCAACTGCTCCAGACCCTAACGGTTGGGTGACGTGGCGGCGCACCGGACACTGAACAGTGAGTGTCCGGTGGCACACGGGACTGTCCGGTGCGCCCATCGGCAGCAGCCTCCCCAACGGCTACCTTGGTGGTTGAGGGCTATAAATACCCCCCAACCACCACAACTCCAAGCATCCAAGATTTCTGATTATCACATTCAATACAAGAGCCCTAGCATTCACTCTTAGACACAATTCAAAAGATCAAAGCCTCTCCAAGTCCCAAATTCATCTCAAACACTTAGTGACTTGTGAGAGAGAGATTTTGTGTTCTTTTGAGCTCTTGCTTCTTGGATTGCCTTTCTTCTTTTCTTTCTCTTATTCTCAAGTGCTTTGTAAGAGAGGCAAGAGACACCAAGTGTGTGGTGGTCCTTGCGGGGTCTTAGTGACTTGTGAGATTAAGGAAGAAGGCTCACTCGGTCTAAGTGACCGTTTGAGAGAGAGAAAGGGTTGAAATAGACCCGGTCTTTGTGGCCTCCTCAACGGGGACTAGGTTCTTTGGAACCGAACCTCGGTAAAACAAATCATCATGTCACTCGCCTTATTTCTTGGTTGATTTGTTTTTCCCTCTCTCCTAGACTTGACTTTAATTCTAACGCTAACCCCGACTTGTAGTGTGTGTTAAAGTTTATAAATTTTAGGTTTCGTCTATTCACCCCCCCCCCCCCCTCTAGGCAACTTTCAGCTGGGAATCTTTGAAATGGGAAGCATTCTCTAGAAGGACGGGTTGATTTCGAGCGATATTTTCAATATTGATGGCACTTTGGTGCGCTTTATCAGATCGGATAGAGCGCAAAATTTTAGAGAAGTGAACTATAGCAGAAAAGGATGGATTTTGTTGCTGGTTTTTCCCGTTACTCTCATGAATGATATGTGCATCCACCAAGTCATAGCTTCCTTTAGCAAGCTCCTTCGTTGGCACAACAACCCTAGAATCAAGTCTTATGTTATTGTCAAGTGCATGTACAAATCCTTCAATGACGTGCCAAGAAGCATAGTGCTCACTCAAGGAGAGGTTTCCACTGGTCTGGGATGCTCCTGGACTGTCCCTGTGTACATCCCCACGTGCGGAAGACAACTGGAGGCTGAGGGACATTGAAGCCCTTGCTAATCATGAAGATGATGTTCCTCCCAATGGCAACCCCATCCTCTCCCAGAAGAAGACAATGATGAAGATTTCTTTCAAGCCGAGGGAGACATCATGGAAAATACTAATAATCACAACTTGGGAGGTGTTCAGGATCCTACCCAAGGTGAGCCCGTCTAGGAAAATGTTGTCCTGAACATGGGAATTGCTAACAACTGGCATCTGTGGCCCCATCAGTCCCTTTTTCATCCTCAGACCCATGGCATGCATGAGCAGATTATGTTGGATCCCACTGATAGACTGAATATTGGGACTGATTCCTCCTCCAACAACAACTCGGTTGCAAGATGCAAGAACCGTAACAGATTCCCATTCAGGACTGCTGGTGATCTCCCTAAACTTGGTGCTTTTCCTCTATCTTTGGATCTCCTTTCGTGTGAAATGCCAGGATGGGTTGAACAATTCATGTCCATGGAACTCAAAAGAATTCTATGTCATGTTCTCCCCCACTTAAGTGAGGCCTCTTGGTAAGGCTCCTTCTCGCCTGGTCCTTCCACGGCTCAAATTTGTATTCAGAAAGAAAATGTTGAGGCTTCCATCACTGACAAAGTCCACCCTGTGACTTGCAGACAGCCTCTTTCCTCTCCTCCAAAGCCTATCGAGCCTGCTTGCTCACTTTGGCACAAGCGTCGGGTTTTAAAGCAAAAGCAAGTGGTCTCCAAAGTTATGAAAGGCAGATGCCTAGGTAGAAAATGTGCACCGAAATCCTCTGTGTGACGGAACCTCCCAAGTCATTAGGCCCACCTACAGTTGTCCTTGTCCAACAGACATCAGACAACCCTATAGATGTTCCTGAATCACTTGACAAGTTCGGTATCTTCTTTCTTACCTTTCCAGGAACGTTTCACCCGTCTTGCAGACATTACAGAACATCGGAGATATAGACATGCGGAAGCGATTACATAAACTTACATTTATTTAGAAAGTAAGATCAAGTTGCTTATTACAGACCAGAGTTATAAAACGAGTGTTGAGTAGTATTATTACAATACCAAGGGAGGCAAAAACTCCTCCCGATAAGTTCTTACATAAAAGTTTCTTATGGAGGACCATGTCCTCCCGCAGCTTCACTCTTGTTTTTCTTCATTTGGAACCACCTTGGTACAAAAGCAACAAAAATTTGCTGCTTCCTCACCTAAAAACAACGAGGGAATAAACCCTGAGTATGGAATTACTCAGCAAGTCTTACCCGACTAAAGAAAAGACTCTCAAGGGTATGCTGGTTATAAGGGAGTCAAGGTAAGGTATCTCAAGATCAAAGACTCTGTTTTGCATAAATGCTTACTAAGAGTGGATCCTTAAAAATCCAATTTTATTTTCCGGTTAGGTAAATTTACCTGCATCTAGAGTTCTTTCTACCCTAGTTCAAACACTTGTCCTACACTAGCCAGTTTCTTAACAAGTCCTTTATCTTTACTGGTTTTCTACGTATAGGGCAGTGACCAAGTCTTCATAACCGTGAAGGTACGGCGATCCGAATCGATTATACTCAGCTGAGGATCTCCGATCACACGACATATGTAGCACTTAACCCTTGCATATGTCAACCCGCCACCGGGGTTCTTAAGACCAGATCAGGTTCACGCAAACCGAGAGCACAGATACACCACCGTCCAGCCTCTTGCTACGGAGGGTACACGCTACTCTCGCCACCGCTCCACGCCCATTTCGTGTTATCTTATTCTGGCCTTAGTCTGCCCGAGGCAAGGCTTACCCATGACGAGGCATGTGACCAGTTAAAGGGTCCTCGGTCAGCAAGCCTACATCGACACGGTCCTTAATCGACTCAGACGGAGACACTGCACCGAGACTTTCTTCTCGTGCAAGTCACCCGCTCGGTCTCAGCTTAATCATTTAAACCCAAAAACTTGGTACCTGGCAGAGGTACATCTTTTCCGATGTTGAATCCATCACGGCCGTGATGGATTCACCATCAAATTTTATTTTCGAAAACATCCCACCCACTTTTGCCACATCAACTTTTGTAAAAACAAAACATTTTGTTTTTCTAAAGCAATGCTAAGCATCAAAAATCTTTTGTAAAACAGGTGATCAAGGAAGGTAATGCAGGAATTGTTTTAGCAATCAACTCCTATCACCTAATGCATCAAGCAAGTGAAAAAGATTTTTAAAACACAAGGAGGTGGCAAATGCACCGGGGCTTGCCTTCGTTAGTAGGTGAGTCAGGCTCAGGCCCGCAGATGTCAAAGTAGAGACAAGTCCCTGCCTGAGATTCCAAAGGTGGTGGTGTCTTCTCTTCGGTCACTTCGATCTCTTCTTCGTTTTCTAAACATAACCATATATATGTGTATATAAGAATGAATGCCATGTAATGTTCATGAGAGTGCAAAGATAATAAGAATTTATTATCTAAAGTCTTGAATACAATTTTCCTTCACGGAACTCCGAGAACTTAGGGTTTCCGGAGTTAGTAAAGGAGTTCAAAGGGCAGGGGTGGGGGTTTTGGGTTCTGGTTGTCAAACAAGGTCTAAATCATACCAAATTCTACCCAAGGCTTTTAAATAATGTGTAGAGTTCATATAAAAAGTTTGGGCAATTTTGGGATTACCATTTATTTTCTAAAAATCCAGAACTAATGGTTTAAGCTAGTTTAAATACCTCAAAATTCCTTATTTAATCTAAAAATCATGAAACTATTTTTATTAAATACTATGGAAAATAAGAAGTCTAGGAAAATTGGTTTCACAATTTTAGGATTTTTCTACAATTTATAACAGATTTCCAAAGCTCTACTGAAAAAGAAAAAGAAAAAGATCAAATAGTACTGGACCGGTTCTAGCCCAGGCGGCCCAACCCAGAGGAAAAACGCACGCGCGTGTCCGCGGCAGCGCTGGCGTCTTTACAGAAAAGGCCTCGGAGTTTTTACTAACCGAAAACAGGTTCTTTCATTGTTTAACAGAGTCACTGACCGTTTACAAAAAGACCCCCACACTCCTATCCATTCTCGGTTTGAAGTCCATGACGGCGTCGAGCGCGGGGAAGCTCCGGCGAGCACCTGTACCGGCCGAATGGGGCAATGACTAGGGTCTCCGAGCGACTAACACCCAATTAAACCCTCCTCGATCCATTCCCCCAACCCAATTTCATCAACGACTAACTATCTAGCTCTGGCCACGGCGACCGAGAACCATGCGGACAGGGGAGTGTGTTCCCGGCGATTGGTGAGCCCGCAGTCCAAATTGGTGGTTCGGCAAGCATCACAGAGCTATGAGAGTGCTCAAACGAGGAAGCAGGGGACAGGGACTGACCTGTGGATGGCTGGCTACGGCGAGGTGCTTACACGATGGCGGAGAACTGATTTGGGGCGAATTCAAAATTCGCGAGCTCTGGTGAACGATTGCTAGCGATTCACGGTGGCTGGGTGGGTGATGACCCTGCGGGGCTGGCGGGGGGCTCAATTTATAGTTCTCGTCGTCGGTGGTGTCCAATTCCACGAGGTTGTGCTGGCGGCCGGAGGGGAGAAAGTTCACTGGTGCGTGCGATGGGTGGCAAACATCGTGGCAAGGCCTTAGGTAATAGAAGGACGGCGTGTGGCAATCAACTACGGCATGGTAAGATGGCTGACGGCATGGCATAACTGCGAAGAACGGCGACACGCCGATGATGGCCGTGCGGCCACGTCGCCGGTAAGCGGATGAGCGACTGAGTGGCCACTGTGCTCCAAGTTTATCCACGGTGAGATCTTTCCAAGGTGAGCAAGATTCACACGGCCGCGGCACAAATCCTGGCGACCAGCGCAAATCCGGTCGCGCGGATCGCCGGCGACGAGCGTCCGAGCTGGCAGTCTGATCCTCATACTGTACCATGGAAGTGGGACTCAGTTGGCCTGATAGTCAATATTTAGGCTTGATTTGCTCACAAATCCTTATGGTAACATACTCCATGCTCTGCAACAAAGTTGGAGAGCTATATACCATCTATATTTCGACTATAGGGATTGAACTCATTTGATCACTAGATCAAGGTTAAATTCAAACCCAAAGATGGCTCTGTTACACTGAAATTCTGAATTTCAGAGTTCCATTAGCCTGCCAGTCCAACTTTAGGCTTAATTATTGTCACACCCGGGTTTCGGGGGCACCAAGACCCGGGCGCGAACATAAACACCAGGTATGCTGGGACCAAGTCTCACACATATGATGTATAGTGGCACAGGATCGAATGTCACATCTTTATATATAACAGGAGTTCTATACAAAATAAATAATTACATTATAAGGAGACAACGGTCCAGCAACCCAAAGTTGACTGGGAGACGACGACCTAGACCTCTCGTGAACTCGTCATAGCATCCTCCAAGCGCCTCATCCAGCGGTACCTGTTCTTGACCTGTGGGGGGTGTGAGACAGCAAGAGTGAGCTCACATACGTTCATCGCTCAACAAGTTGTGAGGAATAATGTGCATGAACTCGCCAAAGGCGGGAGCTCACGTGAAGTGTAAGGCTTACCAAAGAGGATGGTTAGAGCTGAGCATTGCTTTTAAAGTTGGTCAAAATTTTATTAGCAGTTACTAAGTGTAAGTAAATACCAAACCCAATTAAGTAGTAGAACAAAAGTAACAACTTCACCTGCGATGCAACATATGACAAATTGAATTTAGTTCCATAAATTAATCATGTGAGTGTCCGAGCTGCTCATGACCGTGAGCACGGCTAGTATACCAGTTTTACACTCTGCAGAGGTTGTGCATCTTTACCCACAAGTCATGTTACCCATCTGCCAAGGGATCGCGACTTCCCATACACCTCTACCGAGGAGGCGAGGCAGGGTAACACTACGAGGCCTTTACAAAGTTCCACTAGCTTCAGAAAACCCGCTACAGTTTATAGGAAGCTCCAATGCAGGAATCCCTTGCAGGACCGCCATCGCAGCAAAATCCTCCCGAGGGCCTTCCTAACAGGAATCCCTTGCAGGACTGCCAACGCAGCAAAATCCTCCCGAGGGCCTCCCTACACTGACCACTCCCCTACTGCCCTTGCCCCTTTCGGGTAAGGTAGTCTTCCACTAGCTTTCCTAATTAATCAGCCAAGGGGTCCCATTCCTCCCTTGTGGTAGCACTGTTTTCCTGGGTGGTTCTCCATGTTCCAATTAACATAATGATCTTATCATGAACAGTAATAATAAACATATAATAAAAGTGTGATCATGAATAATGTACCTTCATACCCAAAACCACATAAAGCACTAGCAGGTACTACCCAAAAAGTTCAGTGGTAAACAAGGTATAAAGATAGACAAACTAGGGTAACCTATTGGGTCCCATCAAAATTAACCTATGCAGATCATTATGATTAATTAGAACATGAGTGGGTAAAAAGTAGTGATCAAGGGCACAACTTGCCTGGGACTTGAGATTCCAGGTACCAGGATGATCTTTCAGATTCTCGTGACCTCACTGCTATTCGTAGCAATACAAACAAACATAGTATATGCAAAATTAACATCACACCAAACATAAGCATAAACTGCGTAATAATATTCTACGTGCCATGATGAGATCGTAGAAACAAGAACCATTAAATTCGGAGCTACGGTTATTTAGTTATGAATTTCTGAAGTTAATAAGCACCTAGAATAGATTAACCCAAATGAACAATTTTAATTCAAGTTTCATGGCTAAATAGTGTTACTAGTTGATAGACAATATTAATACAAAATTATTGCAACTGGAATGGATCAATTTGGACTTAATATAAATTTTCTACTAATTAAACAAGTTTCTGGAATTATTTTTGTATTAAAAATCATTTTCTATAATAAATTTTCTATTTCCGTTGTTCTCTGGACTGGGCATCAAAAACAAAGAAACGCAGGGGCTAACTCGATATATTTCCCAGACTCAGGCGTATCCTGCGGGGGACGGCGGGTTGATTCAAATGTTTGCCAGGGTCTCTTTTGAAAGAAGCGCACGACGAAGGGGTATCGACAACTGTGGGCTGTTGGATCATCATCGGACGGCTGCAAATAGATTGAAGTATTTACTGAACCGGTATGTAATCCGGACTGTCTTGAGCCGTCCGATCAACGGCCAATGGTAAGGATTAGATCGCATCCGACCCAATACGAACTCACACAGTGCCCGCCCGATCCGAATCCCACGGCCCGGATTTAAAGTAGCTATGGCACAATCTAGATCGTCCACTACCAGATCAAGGGCCAGGGTTCATCACCCTCCAACCGAAACGCTCACCTAGCCGATCAATCCCATCTGTTAAAAACGGAACGGACGATCAGCGTGTTCCTTCCTCCCCGCATCCACACGCGACGGTGTCGTGTCCTTCCATGGCGGCGCACCCGCCGGCGTCGGGCAATCCAAGTTACAGGGGATAGCTCATACCATGAATCTGGCGATGGTTTGCCCTTAGCTCCGATGACTCCACGACGAGTCCGACCGAGGGTGCGCTGACCCTCCCCTTTCTTGCGGCAAACCCGCCCACGACCAGGGCCAGATCCCGGCTAGACGACGCGACTCGATGCTCCAACTACCTCCCTACCGCACTGCCCACCGACGAGCAACTAGGCCCCCACGACCGCCCGGGCACACACAGAATACGATTCCGATTGAGCAGAGCTGAAAGCGATGGGGGAAAATGGGTTTACCTCGTCGGTGAGGGATCCGAGATGATGGCGCCCGCAGAGCTCGACGAGCTAACCGCGGATCCTTCTTGCAGCTCGCGATTTCGGCGGCACGAAGGTCTAATCACCCAAACGATGATCCACGACGCCCCCCCCCCCCCCCGATTTCACCCAACGCCTCGGCCCTGGCGGATCGAAGACACGCCCAGAACAGTGGACGAAGCTCGAGTCTGTGGCGGCAAGCTTTTCCCGTGTCTCACAATGACGGCACCCCTGGACTAGTACGGCTGGGCAACGCATAGAAGGTCACGGCGACTGGGTTCTTATACCCAGGGATCACAACTGCTGAGCGAGAAAAGCGCGGTCGCGGAGATCTGTTACGCGGATCCGGCGCAGCTGCCGTCGTGGGGAAGAGGAGCAAGCCCCCGATGAAACGGTCCCACCTACCAGTGACCTACCTCCCAGCGCGTGCAAAACCAGGGAGACAAGGGAGTGGCCCCGCCCGTCGGTGAGCCAGGGTGGGCGGTGCGCCAACTTGTGCGAGCGAGGGGTGAGAAGCTGGTCCATGGGCCCTAGTGGTCAGCCAGGACGTCGATGATGGGTGAAGCTGTGAGGCTGACAGTGCGGGGCTGCAATGTCGACGCCATACGGCTGGATGGGCCGAGCGCGGATGGGTATATGGGCCGACCTGGTCAATTTGGCCCAAAGCGCGAGTTTGAGTCTTTTTTTCTTTTTCTTTTTATTTTGTGTTTCTAAATTCAAATTTATTCAAATCTAAACTTCAACTTTCTAAGTGCCAAAATTAGTACTAATATAAACTTTACTGTTTACAATATTATTATTATTGATTCTTTTCCTTATTATTTATTCATGGGAGAAACAAATGACTTTATTAAAAATTCCTTTTCTCAATTTCTATTTTACGTTTTCATTTAAAATTCTAAGGTCAAATCCAAATTATGTCTTCAATGAAATGACTTAGCCAAAGTGATAAGCAAGGGATGCATTTTCTTCATTTTTGTTTGATGGTTGCTTAACTTAATATCATTAGTTGATTATAAATGGGAAGGATCTTAATAAATTCTCAAGGGTTTTTTGGAAATTCTAGAAATACTATCCTAGATATTCTTATTTCTTTATTTTATTATTTATTATATATATTTTTTTTTCTACTAATTTTAGGCCTTACAATTCCTACCCCCCTAAAAATAATCTCGTCCTCGAGATTAGTAATAAAAGGGATGTCTACTTATATTGTTCTCGGAACCTATGCACAAACAAAGAAATCTCGGCATGAGGCATAATTCTTTAACAAAACATAGGGTCAATAGACCTTGTTATTCCTTCCAAAATAATATCATATCATCTACTAACTAAAGTAACATCTAGATCTTACAAATAATAATAATTTATATATATGTTTATGTAGCTTGGTGGAGCTAGTGGTGGTGGTGGAGGTTGTTGTTGTTGTTGTTGTCTCTCCAACCGCACTTGTCTTATTTCTTGGTGGACCTGACGTATTTCCTCGCGTTCTTGTCTTATCTGATTTTGCATCTCGGTCACCAGGTCTGTTAATTGTTGTATTACCAGTCTTTGGGAAGCAACCATTTGATCGATTTCAACAGGTGGAGGATTTGGAGGATTCATTTCTGTTTGCTGTTACGTGACAATCTTTCCTTTCCTGGTATTGACCATGAAAGTTAGAAGCATATGGTAATAGTTTTTGCAAAGGAAATTATTCAATACGTGGAATGAAATAAGCTAGTAGCTGGTTATAATCTGAAGATTCTTTAGTAGGGCTTAATCTTTGTTTTATGTCCGGATTGGGGTAACCAGTCGTATAAGGTGAATATCCAAGGGTAAAATAGAATCTGTCAAGATGAGATATATATATGGGTGAGATAGACTACAAGATGTAGGTTAAAAGTTTGTTTGTTGTTAGGTGGGAAGAGAAAGGTTATACCATTCATCATGGCTCTATTGGTTAGATCAGATCTCATGCATGTGGCTGAGTGGGTTTAAGGCACTAGTTTATTTTGAAGTGCATGAGGGGTATGGATTTTATCTCTTGTACCAGCATTACGTAACTTACTCTAGATTAGATCATAATAGATTAGATAAAATCTAGATTAGGTTGGATATCACTAGATTAGACCGGTTAAGATCTAAGTAAATTTTGGATTATCACATGGTTGTTATTCTAGAGTGGGATCAATATGCTAATTAGGGCAAGGTGAATCCATAAGGATAAGGTAGAATCTTTTGAGGTCAGTTAGATCTATTAAGATGGGATAAGTAAAGTGGTTAGGATAAGATGAATCCTTCAAGATAAGATGAATTTGTTAAGATAAGAGAAAACCTCTTAAGATAAGATGGATCTATATACATTAGGATAAGTTAAGACCTTTTGAGATAAGATAGATCTATGAGTGTAGGATAGAATCTTTTAAGATGAGATGAATCTATTAAGCTAGATACATTTTTTTTAATGAGGGATAATCCAATTTGTCTAGTTACTTTTATAAGCATTTTTTTTCTATATGTATATGCAGATGTAATTGTGGACATTACTCCACAACTAATCTCACTCAATCAAAGATCCAAATCATACAAGTATCATAAGAACAAACACTCATACAAGTATGTAATAAAATAGTTTTGATTTTGTTCCTGAGAGTAGGTCTCCTATTCCTAAAGGTCACTTTAGGCACAGGATTTCAAAGTGTGTAATCCACTTTTGTCTTAGAAAAGAAAAGGTAAGAATAATCAGAGTAAAGCGAAAATAGATGAGAAAAGATTAAGATAAGTTTAGAAAAGGATCAGAGTAAGGAAAAGTAAAGAATGGTTGTCCAGTTCTAACTAGGTTTCGTCCTACAGTCAACATTCCTCTGATACCACTTCTGTCACACCCGGGTTTCGGGGGCACCAAGACCCGGGCGCGAACATAAACACCAGGTATGCTGGGACCAAGTCTCACACATATGATGTATAGTGGCACAGGATCGAATGTCATATCTTTATATATAACAGGAGTTCTATACAAAATAAATAATTACATTATAAGGAGACAACGGTCCAGCAACCCAAAGTTGACTGGGAGACGACGACCTAGACCTCTCGTGAACTCGTCACAGCATCCTCCAAGCGCCTCATCCAGCGGTACCTGTTCTTGACCTGTGGGGGGGGTGTGAGACAGCAAGAGTGAGCTCACATACGTTCATCGCTCAACAAGTTGTGAGGAATAATGTGCATGAACTCGCCAAAGGCGGGAGCTCACGTGAAGTGTAAGGCTTACCAAAGAGGATGGTTAGAGCTGAGCATTGCTTTTAAAGTTGGTCAAAATTTTATTAGCAGTTACTAAGTGTAAGTAAATACCAAACCCAATTAAGTAGTAGAACAAAAGTAACAACTTCACCTGCGATGCAATGCATATGACAAATTGAATTTAGTTCCATAAATTAATCATGTGAGTGTCCGAGCTGCTCATGACCGTGAGCACGGCTAGTATACTAGTTTTACACTCTGCAGAGGTTGCGCATCTTTACCCACAAGTCATGTTACCCATCTGCCAAGGGATCGCGACTTCCCATACACCTCTACCGAGGAGGCGAGGCAGGGTAACACTATGAGGCCTTTACAAAGTTCCACTAGCTTCAGAAAACCCGCTACAGTTTATAGGAAGCTCCAATGCAGGAATCCCTTGCAGGACCGCCATCGCACCAAAATCCTCCCGAGGGCCTTCCTAACAGGAATCCCTTGCAGGACTGCCAACGCAGCAAAATCCTCCCGAGGGCCTCCCTACACTGACCACTCCCCTACTGCCCTTGCCCCTTTCGGGTAAGGTAGTCTTCCACTAGCTTTCCTAATTAATCAGCCAAGGGGTCCCATTCCTCCCTTGTGGTAGCACTGTTTTCCCGGGTGGTTCTCCATGTTCCAATTAACATAATGATCTTATCATGAACAGTAATAATAAACATATAATAAAAGTGTGATCATGAATAATGTACCTTCATACCCAAAACCACATAAAGCACTAGCAGGTACTACCCAAAAAGTTCAGTGGTAAACAAGGTATAAAGACATACAAACTAGGGTAACCTATTGGGTCCCATCAAAATTAACCTATGCAGATCATTATGATTAATTAGAACATGAGTGGGTAAAAAGTAGTGATCAAGGGCACAACTTGCCTGGGACTTGAGATTCCAGGTACCAGGATGATCTTTCAGATTCTCGTGACCTCACTGCTATTCGTAGCAATACAAACAAACATAGTATATGCAAAATTAACATCACACCAAACATAAGCATAAACTGCGTAATAATATTCTACGTGCCATGATGAGATCGTAGAAACAAGAACCATTAAATTCGGAGCTACGGTTATTTAGTTATGAATTTCTGAAGTTAATAAGCACCTAGAATAGATTAACCCAAATGAACAATTTTAATTCAAGTTTCATGGCTAAATAGTGTTACTAGTTGATAGACAATATTAATACAAAATTATTGCAACTGGAATGGATCAATTTGGACTTAATATAAATTTTCTACTAATTAAACAAGTTTCTGGAATTATTTTTGTATTAAAAATCATTTTCTATAATAAATTTTCTATTTCCATTGTTCTCTGGACTGGGCATCAAAAACAAAGAAACGCAGGGGCTAACTCGATATATTTCCCAGACTCAGGCGTATCCCGCGGGGGACGGCGGGTTGATTCAAATGTTTGCCAGGGTCTCTTTTGAAAGAAGCGCACGACGAAGGGGTATCGACAACTGTGGGCTGTTGGATCATCATCGGACGGCTGCAAATAGATTGAAGTATTTACTGAACCGGTATGTAATCCGGACTGTCTTGAGCCGTCCGATCAACGGCCAATGGTAAGGATTAGATCGCATCCGACCCAATACGAACTCACACAGTGCCCGCCCGATCCGAATCCCACGGCCCGGATTTAAAGTAGCTATGGCACAATCTAGATCGTCCACTACCAGATCAAGGGCCAGGGTTCATCACCCTCCAACCGAAACGCTCACCTAGCCGATCAATCCCATCTGTTAAAAACGGAACGGACGATCAGCGTGTTCCTTCCTCCCCGCATCCACACGCGACGGTGTCGTGTCCTTCCATGGCGGCACACCCGCCGGCGTCGGGCAATCCGAGTTACAGGGGATAGCTCATACCGTGAATCTGGCGACGGTTTGCCCTTAGCTCCGATGACTCCACGACGAGTCCGACCGAGGGTGCGCTGACCCTCCCCTTTCTTGCGGCAAACCCGCCCACGACCAGGGCCAGATCCCGGCTAGACGGCGCGACTCGATGCTCCAACTACCTCCCTACCGCACTGCCCACCGACGAGCAACTAGGCCCCCACGACCGCCCGGGCACACACAGAATACGATTCCGATTGAGCAGAGCTGAAAGCGATGGGGGAAAATGGGTTTACCTCGTCGGTGAGGGATCCGAGATGATGGCGCCCGCAGAGCTCGACGAGCTAACCGCGGATCCTTCTTGCAGCTCGCGATTTCGGCGGCACGAAGGTCTAATCACCCAAACGACGATCCACGACGCCCCCCCCCCCCCGATTTCACCCAACGCCTCGGCCCTGGCGGATCGAAGACACGCCCAGAACAGTGGACGAAGCTCGAGTCTGTGGCGGCAAGCTTTTCCCGTGTCTCACAATGACGGCACCCCTGGACTAGTACGGCTGGGCAACGCATAGAAGGTCACGGCGACTGGGTTCTTATACCCAGGGATCACAACTGCTGAGCGAGAAAAGCGCGGTCGCGGAGATCTGTTACGCGGATCCGGCGCAGCTGCCGTCGTGGGGAAGAGGAGCAAGCCCCCGACGAAACGGTCCCACCTACCAGTGACCTACCTCCCAGCGCGTGCAAAACCAGGGAGACAAGGGAGTGGCCCCCGCCCGTCGGTGAGCCAGGGTGGGCGGTGCGCCAACTTGTGCGAGCGAGGGGTGAGAAGCTGGTCCATGGGCCCTAGTGGTCAGCCAGGACGTCGATGATGGGTGAAGCTGTGAGGCTGACAGTGCGGGGCTGCAATGTCGACGCCATACGGCTGGATGGGCCGAGCGCGGATGGGTATATGGGCCGACCTGGTCAATTTGGCCCAAAGCGCGAGTTTGAGTCTTTTTTTCTTTTTCTTTTTATTTTGTGTTTCTAAATTCAAATTTATTCAAATCTAAACTTCAACTTTCTAAGTGCCAAAATTAGTACTAATATAAACTTTACTGTTTACAATATTATTATTATTAATTCTTTTCCTTATTATTTATTCATGGGAGAAACAAATGACTTTATTAAAAATTCCTTTTCTCAATTTCTATTTTACGTTTTCATTTAAAATTCTAAGGTCAAATCCAAATTATGTCTTCAATGAAATGACTTAGCCAAAGTGATAAGCAAGGGATGCATTTTCTTCATTTTTGTTTGATGGTTGCTTAACTTAATATCATTAGTTGATTATAAATGGGAAGGATCTTAATAAATTCTCAAGGGTTTTTTGGAAATTCTAGAAATACTATCCTAGATATTCTTATTTCTTTATTTTATTATTTATTATATATATTTTTTTCTACTAATTTTAGGCCTTACAATTATCTCCCAAATTCTCTTAACAACTATGCTTACACTCTTAAGCAAAGTTGTTCTCCTTTGTTTGGTCAACAAGTTTGATGTGGAAACCTAGGGCAAAAACCCTAGAATTTGAAAGTTACCAAGCTCCAAAGTTGAGCCAAAACTCTGAATTTTCAGACTTAGTATGAAATTATAATTAGGGTCTTTTTGCAATTTAGTCCAAAACTTAGGGTTTGGCTTGTAAATCTTCCTAAATGTGAATCATGTGACTTTATATGTTTTAGCATAGTAGTTTTTACACTTTAGTCCAAATGTGCACTGTTTTTGCACATAGGCCCCTAGGGTTTGGACTTAGGGTTTTCCTGGGTTCAAATGGGGGTTTTTGGTATCTCAGGGGTATAAATGTGATTCAAGTTCATTCTTGGGATCATTTTATGACTATTCCCCTAAAGCTTTTAGGTTTTCTCTCTTTGGGTTATGTTTTACCACTTTAATCCCTATTTAGGGCTAAGCCCCCTATCCAGGGTTCTATTTGCAAAATGCTATAACATTACAACTTGTTTGAAATTTTTTACCTGGTGAATGCACTCTAGGTGTGTCAAACATATGCAATGCCAATGTTTATGATGCCATGCTCAAGTTTTAGTTGCAGTAACACCAGTGGTGTTACACTCTGGTCACCTGGGACAAAGTTTGATTTCCCAAAAATAGAGGGGGCTTGGGGATTCTCAATCTAAAGATTCAAAACATAGCCCTCTTGCTCAAATTCATTCACAAATTCTATGTTAGAGAAGACATACCTTGGGTAAATCTAATTTGGATCACTCACTACTCTGGGGGCAGGGTCCTCCATGCCTATCCTGAAAACAAGTTCTTTTGGTGGAAGGATGTTTGCAGGTTGATTGACTATTTCAGAGGACATGCTATGCCATGGGCTGGGGATGGAAGAACAATTCTATTGTGGCATGATGTTTGGAATAATATCTCCCCCAAATTCACTTTCCCTTGTCTCTTCTCCTTTACCAAGAAAAAGGAATGCTCACTTCAAGATTTTTTTTAACCAACATGGATATGGAGCACAATTTCCATATCCCCTTATCTCCTTAGGCCGCTGATGAATATCTGGCTTTCCACGAGCTGATGAGCAATCTTCAGAATTCTACAACTGCTAAAAATAAATGGACCTATTCATGGGGCAATACTACCTTCAGCTCATCCAAGCTTTATAGTCTCACTTTCCAGTCAATCCAGCCTCCCGCTGCCTTTAATTGGATTTGACAGTCCAAGGTTGGGAAGAAACTCAAGATTTTTTGTATGGCTGGTCTTCAGGGACAGAATCAACTCCAAAAACATCCTCCGAAGAAAGGGTTTTTGCCACCGGACAACAGCGTTGACTTCACTTTGCACGACATGCACTGCGAAGAGGCGACCTATCACCCGGTGTTTCACTGCCCCTTCAGTACAGACTGGTGGAGCTATGTGGGTCTCTAATGGAATCATGATCTTGACTTCTTTCTGATGATTTATGAGGCCAAGGGTGCCTTTGGCCATTGTTTCTTCATGAAAATTCTGGCGCTTGTGCTTTAGTGTATTTGGAAGCAGAGGAAGGACTTCATCTGTAGGAACGGGGCTCCTTCTTTTTCCTCTTGGCGACGTTGTTTCAACGACATGTTGAAGTCGCACATGCTGAGATTTAACCTTCCTCTAAAGCTAGGCTTTTGCTCTGACTAAACTCTCGATAGCTTCTTTGTTTCCGCTTGTAATCTTATTTCCATTTAAAAAGTTTCAATAAAATGGCGTTGTCGGGGACCATAATTAGGGGTACCCTCAAGACGCCTAATTCTCAGCTGGTAACCCCCATCAGCATAAAGCTGCAGAGGCCTGATGGGTTTGGTTAAGTCAGGGATCAGTCCATACGAGCGACTCGATCGCGCCTCGCCCGAGCCTAGCCTCGGGCAAGGGCAGCCGACCCTGAGGTGTTTTCGTCTCGCCCGAGGCCCCCTTTTTACGGCAGACGCATCTCCGTCTCGCCCGAGGCCTTGCCTTCGTTAAGAAGCAACCCTGACTAAATCACCGTGCCGACCGACCAAGTCACTGGGGCATTTAACACAAAGAGTGAGACCGACGGGCGGCCAGGCTTTGCCAAAGGCACCATAGGAAGCTCCGCTCGACCCAGGGCTCGGACTCGGGCTAAGGCCCCGGAAGACGACGAACTCCGCTCCGCCCGACCCAGGGCTCGGACTCGGGCTAAGGCCCCAGAAGACGGCGAACTCCGCTCCGCCCGACCCAGGGCTCGGACTCGGGCTAAGGCCCCGGAAGACGGCGAACTCTGCTCCGCCCGACCCAGGGCTCGGACTCGGGCTAAGGCCCCGGAAGACGGCGAACTCCGCTCCGCCCGACCCAGGGCTCGGACTCGGGCTAAGGCCCCGGAAGACGACGAACTCCGCTCCGCCCGACCCAGGGCTCGGACTCGGGCTAAGGCCCCGGAAGACGACGAACCCCGCTTCGCCCGACCCAGGGCTCGGACTCCGCCCCGGCCTCTGCCGAACGACCTCCGCCTCGCCCGACCTAGGAGCTCGGGCTCGGCCTCGGCCATGCAGGACAGACTCGGCCTCGACTTCGGAGGAGCCTCCACGTCGCCCGACCTAGGGCACGAGTCCGCCACGTCGACAGGAAGCGCCATCATCACCCTACCCCGAGCCGACTCGGGCCGTAGAGAACAGGACCGACGTCCCATCTGGCTGGCTCCGCCAGATAGGCAATGATGGTGCCCCGCTGGATCCATGACGACGGCGGCTCTCAGCTCCCTTACGGAAGCAGGGGGACGTCAGCAAGGGCCCAACCACTCCGACAGCTGTCCCTCCGCCAGGCTCCATTGCTTCTCCGACAGCCACGACGCCACACTAGCTGGGTGCCAAGATCTCTCCGGCTGCCACCTTGGCATGTACTTAGGGCACTAGCTCTCCCCCGCTAGACACGTAGCACCTTGCTACACCCCCATTTGTACACCTGGATCCTCTCCTTACGCCTATAAAAGGAAGGACCAGGGCCTTCTTAGAGGGGGTTGGCCTCACGGGAACGAGGGCAGGGGCAGGCGCTCTCTTGGGGCCGCTCGCTCCCCTCACCCGCGCGGACGCTTGTAACCCCCTACTGCAAGCGCACCCGACCTGGGCGCGGGACGAACACGAAGGCCGCGGGATCTCCAACTCCCTCTCGACCCGGCTCCGACCACCTCGCTCTTTTCCCCCCTTCGCGCTCGCCCACGCGCTCGACCCATCTGGGCTGGGGCACGCGGCACACTCACTCGTCGGCTCGGGGACCCCCCGGTCTCGAAACGCCGACAGTTGGCGCGCCAGGTAGGGGCCTGCTGCGTGTTGACGAGCAGTTTCCCGTCAAGCTCCAGATGGGCAGTCTCCAACGACCTCTTCAACCCGGGACGGTGTTCCGTTTCGGGAGCCTCGAGTTCATGTCTTTCGACGGCAGCTACGACATGATACTCCTTCCACCGCCGCGCGACAGCGACAATGGTGGCGGACAGTCCGCCCGCCGGCGGCGGAATCGACGACGTCTTTCCCGCGTGGGGGAAGGACAACTTTCGAGCTCGCCCCATCCTCTCCCTCGCCATCGGAGGAGGAGGCGGGGCAACCAGGGCCGAGCGAGAGGCTGCGCTCAGTCGGCTGTCGAGCAAATCGACATCCCCAGCGCCCCAACGGAGGACGCGTCAGGCATCACCCTCGCGTTTGAGGCGAAGGCGAGCGCCGCCCCCCCGCGACACGCAGACCCCGAGCAAGTGGACGACGCCAGCGCGCTCACGGAGGGCCTGCAGGACGTCGCCCTCGCACCCAGGACGACGGCGCGATCAGCCCCCGATGTGACTTCGTCGCTCCTCGTCGACCAAAAGGTACCGGCTGATTCCCATCCTTTGTCATTTCGACTCGGCCTCAATCCGCCTAGCGACCTCGCTTTGGCGGGCGCTCACGTTGAGGCGAGTGCAACCCCTCTGGGGTTTCGTGTGCGGTCGCCTTGGGACCGATTGACGGGCGTCTCGACCTACGGACCCTCTGGGTCCGAGGAAGATGACGACCCCAGCATCTGCTGGGATTTCTCTGGATCTGGCAACCCCAGTGCCATGCGGGACTTCATGACCGCATGCGACTACTGCCTCTCCGACTGTTCCGACGGCAGCCGCAGCCTTGACGACAAGGACTGCGGCCCGAGCCGCGAATGTTTCCACGTCGAGCTAGGGGATCCCTCCGGAGGCAGCTGTCTCGGCATGCCGGAGGATGGTGATCCCCCTAGGCCAGCGCCTCGCGCCGACATCCCGCGGGAGCTAGCTGTGGTCCCCGTTCCGGCGGGGGGTCACGACCCACAGCTCGAGCAAGTCCGCGGGGCGCGGGCCGGGCTCGATGAGGGAGCAGGAGCGCTCGAGGCAATCCGCCGGGACGTCGGGCAGGTATGGGCGGGCCAGCCCCCGGCCGGAGAAATACGTCACCTGCCCCAGGGTCTCCAGCACCGCATCGCCAACGATGCCAGGGACAGACCGCCACCCGCATCCGGCGGAACCGGTCAGGACCTGGCAGCCGCAGCGATGCTCCTCCGCGCGATGCCGGAGTCATCAACCACCGAGGGTCGGCGAATCCAGGGAGAGCTCAAGCATCTCCTGGAAGGCGCTGCGGCCCGGCGGGCCGAGAGCTCTGCCTCCCGAAGGCTGGGGTACCCCTCGGAAACTCGTGCTGCGACTTCCCGACTCATGCGGGAAGCCTCGGTCTTCACCGGGCGCACGCGCAACACCGCGCCTGCAGCCCCGGGCCACCTCGGCGACGAGCACCCTCATCGCGACCGTCGGGCCCGCCTCGACGAAAGGGTGCGCCTAGGTTATCACCCCAGGCGTGGGGGACGCTACGACAGCGGGGAGGATCGGAGTCCCTCGCCCGAACCACCCGGTCCGCAGGTCTTCAGCCGGGCCATTCGGCGGGCGCCGTTTCCGCCCCGATTCCGACCCCCGACTACTATCACAAAGTACTCGGGGGAAACGAGACCGGAATTGTGGCTCGCGGACTACCGCCTGGCCTGTCAACTGGGTGGGACGGACGACGACAACCTCATCATCCGCAACCTCCCCCTGTTCCTCTCCGACACTGCTCGCGCTTGGTTGGAGCACCTGCCTCCGGGGCAGATTTCCAACTGGGAGGATCTGGTCCAAGCTTTCGCCGGCAACTTCCAGGGCACATACGTGCGCCCCGGGAATTCCTGGGACCTCCAAAGCTGCCGGCAACAGCCGGGAGAGTCTCTTCGGGACTACATCCGGCGATTCTCGAAGCAGCGCACCGAGCTGCCCAACATCACCGACTCCGATGTCATCGGCGCGTTCCTTGCCGGCACCACCTGCCGTGACCTGGTGAGCAAGCTGGGTCGCAAGACCCCCACCAGGGCGAGCGAGCTGATGGGCATCGCCACCAAGTTCGCCTCTGGTCAGGAGGCAGTCGAGGCCATCTTCCGAAAGGACAAGCAGCCCCAGGGCCGCCCGTCGGAAGATACCCCCGAGGCGTCTACTCCGCTCGGCGCCAAGAAGAAAGGCAGGAGGAAGTCGCAAGCGAAACGCGACGCCGCCAGCACGGACCTTGTCGCCGCCGCCGAATACAAGAACCCTCGGAAGCCCCCCGGAGGCGCCAACCTCTTCGACAAGGCACTCAAGGAGACGTGCCCCTACCATCAGGGGCCCATCAAGCACACCCTCGAGGAGTGCGTCATGCTTCGGCGCCACTTCCACCGGGCCGGGCCACCCGCAGAGGGTGGCAGGGCCCGCGACGACGACAAAAAGGAAGATCACCAAGCAGGAGGGTTCCCCGAGGTCCGCGACTGCTTCATGATCTACGGAGGGCATGCGGCGAATGCCTCGGCTCGGCATCGTAAGCAAGAGCGTCGGGAGGTCTGCTCGGTGAAGGTGGCGGCGCCAGTCTACCTAGACTGGTCCGACAAGCCCATCACCTTCGACCAGGATGACCACCCCGACCACGTGCCGAGCCCGGGGAAGTACCCGCTCGTCGTCGATCCCGTCATCGGCGACGTCAGGCTCACCAAGGTCCTGATGGATGGGGGCAGCTGCCTCAATATCATCTACACCGAGACCCTCAGGCTCCTGCGCGTCGATCTATCATCCATCCGAGCAGGTGCTGCGCCCTTCCACGGGATCATTCCTGGGAAGCGCGTCCAGCCCCTCGGACAGCTCGACCTTCCTGTCTGCTTCGGAACACCCTCCAACTTCCGAAGGGAGACTTTGACGTTCGAGGTGGTCGGGTTCCGAGGAACCTACCACGCAGTGTTGGGAAGGCCATGCTACGCGAAGTTCATGGCCATCCCCAACTACACCTACCTGAAGCTCAAGATGCCGGGCCCCAACGGGGTCATCACCGTCGGCCCCACGTACAAACACGCATTCGAATGCGATGTGGAGTGCGTGGAGTACGCCGAGGCCCTCGCCGAGTCCGAGGCCCTCATCGCCGACCTGGAAAACCCCTCCCGGGAGGTGCCGGACGTGAAGCGACATGCCGGCAACTTCGAGCCAGCGGAGACGGTTAAGGCCGTCCCTCTCGACCCCAGTGGCGACACCTCCAAGCAGATCCGGATCAGTTCTGGGCTCGACCCCAAATAGGAAGCAGTGCTCGTCGACTTTCTCCGCGCAAACGCCGACGTCTTTGCGTGGAGTCCCTCGGACATGCCCGGCATACCGAGGGATGTCGCCGAGCACTCGCTGGATATTCGGGCCGGGGCCCGACCGGTCAGACAGCCTCTGCGCCGATTCGACGAGGAAAGGCGCAGGGTGATAGGCGAGGAGATCCACAAGCTGATGGCAGCAGGGTTCATCAAAGAGGTATTCCATCCCGAATGGCTTGCCAACCCTGTACTTGTGAGGAAGAAAGGGGGGAAATGGCGGATGTGTGTAGACTACACTGGTCTCAACAAAGCATGTCCGAAGGTCCCCTACCCTCTATCTCGCATCGATCAAATCGTGGACTCCACTGCAGGGTGCGAAACCCTGTCCTTCCTCGATGCCTACTCAGGGTATCATCAAATCAAGATGAAAGAGTCCGACCAGCTCGCGACTTCTTTCATCACGCCCTTCGGCATGTACTGTTATGTCACCATGTCGTTCGGTTTGAGGAACGCGGGTGCAACGTACCAGCGGTGCATGAACCATGTGTTCGGCGAACACATCGGTCGCACGGTCGAGGCCTACGTCGATGACATCGTAGTCAAGACGAGGAAAGCCTCCGACCTTCTCTCCGACCTTGAAGTGACATTCCGGTGCCTCAAGGCGAAGGGCGTCAAGCTCAATCCCGAGAAGTGCGTCTTCGGGGTGCCCCGAGGCATGCTCTTGGGATTCATCGTCTCCGAGCGGGGCATCGAAGCCAACCCGGAGAAGATCGCAGCCATCACAAGCATGGGGCCCATCAAGGACTTAAAAGGCGTACAGAGGGTCATGGGATGTCTCGCGACCTTGAGCCGTTTCATCTCGCGCCTCGGCGAAAGAGGCCTGCCCCTGTACAGTCTCTTAAGGAAGGCCGAGTGCTTCACTTGGACTCCCAAGGCCGAGGAAGCTCTCGGGAACCTGAAGGCGCTCCTCACCCAGGCGCCCGTCTTGGTACCCCCGGCTGATGGAGAAGCCCTCTTGGTCTACGTCGCCGCTACCACTCAGGTGGTCAGCGCCGCGATCGTGGTCGAAAGGCAGGAAGAGGGGCATGCTTTGCCCATTCAGAGGCCAGTTTACTTCGTCAGCGAGGTGCTGTCCGAGACCAAGATCCGCTACCCACAAGTCCAGAAGCTGCTGTATGCAGTGATCCTGACGAGGCGAAAGCTGCGACATTACTTCGAGTCTCATCCGGTGACTGTGGTGTCATCCTTCCCCCTGGGGGAGATCATCTAGTGCCGAGAAGCCTCGGGATGGATCGCAAAGTGGGCGGTGGAAATCATGGGCGAGACAATCTCGTTCGCCCCTCGGAAGGCCATCAAGTCCCAGGTACTGGCGGACTTCGTAGCCGAATGGGTCGACACCCAGTTGTCGACGGCTCCGATCCAACCGGAGCTTTGGACCATGTTTTTCGACGGGTCGCTGATGAAGACGGGAGCCGGCGCGGGCCTGCTCTTCGTCTCGCCCCTCGGGAAACACCTGCGCTACGTGCTCCGCCTCCATTTCCCGGTATCCAACAACGTGGCTGAGTACGAGGCTCTGATCAACGGATTGCGAATCGCCATCGAGCTAGGGGTCCGACGCCTCGATGCTCGCGGCGACTCGCAGCTCGTCATCGACCAAGTCATGAAGAACTCCCACTGCCGCGACCCGGAGATGGAGGCCTATTGTGATGAGGTTCGACGCCTGGAAGACAAGTTCTACGGGCTCGAGCTTAATCACATCGCCCGGCGCTACAACGAGACTGCGGACGAGCTGGCAAAGATAGCCTCGGGGCGAACGACGGTTCCCCCGGACGTCTTCTCTCGGGATCTGCACCAACCCTCCGTCAAGATCGGCGACACGCCCGAGCCCGAGGCGCCCTCGGCCCCGTCGGAGGTGGCCTCGGCCCAGCCCGAGCCATCCTCGGTTCAGCCCGAGGAACCCTCGGCCCCCGAGGGCGAAGCACTGCGCATCGAGGAGGAGCGGAGCGGGGTCACGCCAGATCAAGATTGGCAGACCCCGTACCTGCTATATCTCCGCCAAGGAGAACTGCCCCTCGACCGAGCCGAGGCTCGGCGGGTAGCGCGACGCGCCAAGTCGTTCGTCTTGCTGGGCAATGAGAAGGAGCTCTACCACCGTAGCCCCTCGGGCATCCTCCAGCGATGCATCTCCGTCGCCGAGGGTCAGGAACTCCTGCAGGAAATACACTCGGGGGCTTGCGGCCATCATGCAGCACCTCGAACCCTCGTCGGGAACGCTTTCCGCCAAGGCTTCTATTGGCCAACGGCGGTGGCTGACGCCACTAGAATTGTCCGCGCCTGCGAAGGGTGCCAATTCTATGCGAAGCAGACCCACCTGCCCGCTCAGGCTCTGCAGACGATACCCATCACCTGGCCCTTCGCTGTGTGGGGTTTGGACCTCGTCGGCCCTCTACAGAAGGCGCCCGGGGGCTACACGCACCTGCTGGTCGCCATCGACAAATTCTCCAAGTGGATCGAGGTCCGACCCCTGAACAGCATCAGATCCGAGCAGGCGGTGGCGTTCTTCACCAACATCATCCATCGCTTCGGGGTCCCGAACTCCATCATCACCGACAACGGCACCCAGTTCACCGGCAAAAAATTCTTGGATTTTTGCGAGGATCACAACATCCGGGTAGACTGGGCCGCCGTAGCTCATCCCATGTCGAATGGGCAAGTAGAACGTGCCAATGGCATGATTCTACAAGGGCTCAAGCCTCGGATTTACAATGATCTCAACAAGTTCGGCAAGCGATGGATGAAGGAACTCCCCTCGGTGGTCTGGAGCCTGAGGACGACGCCGAGCCGAGCCACGGGTTTCACGCCGTTCTTCCTGGTCTACGGGGCCGAGGCCGTCTTGCCTACTGACCTGGAATACAGCTCCCCGAGGACGAGGGCCTACAACGATGAAAGCGACCAAGCTAGCCGAGAAGACTCGCTGGACCAGCTGGACGAGGCTCGGGACAGGGCCTTACTACACTCGGCGCGGTATCAGCAGTCCCTGCGACGCTACCACGCCCGAGGGGTCCGACCCCGAGACCTCCAGGTGGGCGACCTGGTGCTTCGGCTGCGGCAAGACGCCCGAGGGAGGCACAAGCTCACGCCTCCCTGGGAGGGGCCGTTCGTCATCGCCAAAGTTCTGAAGCCCGGAACGTACAAGCTGGCCAACAGTCAAGGCGAGGTCTACGGCAACGCTTGGAACATCCAACAGCTACGTCGCTTCTACCCTTAAGATGTTTCCAAGTTGTTCATATACCTCGCACCCACGCAAAGTTTAGTCAACAAGGAAGGGTCGGCCTCGCCTCGGCAAAGCCCGACCCTCCCTCGGGGGCTAAAAGGGGGGAAACCCCCTCTGCGTCAAAATTTTCCTCGAACAGAAAATCTCTTTTACCAGAATACCTTTCGTGCTTTTTGACTACTTCGAAAAGTGGGTCCTGGAAACGACGGAGTACACGTAAGCAGCCAAGGCTGACCGAGCCGAGGGACTCCTACACCTCCGGGATACGGATACCTCACTCATCACCTTCTGCGATAAGTAACTCGCGTTCGGATAAGGTGACTCCGCGGATCGAACAAGTCTCTATGTGTCGGGGACCATAATTAGGGGTACCCTCAAGACGCCTAATTCTCAGCTGGTAACCCCCATCAGCATAAAGCTGCAGAGGCCTGATGGGTTTGATTAAGTCAGGGATCCGTCCATACGAGTGACTTGACCACGCCACGCCCGAGCCTAGCCTCGGGCGAGGGCAGCCGACCCTAAGATGACTCCGTCTCGCCTGAGGCCTCCTCTTTTACGGCAGACGCATCTCCGGCTCGCCCTAGGCCCCGCCTTCGATAAGAAGAAACCCTGACTAAATCACCGCGCCAACCGACCCAGTCACCGGGGCGTTTAACGCAAAAGGTAAGACCGACGGGCGACCAGACTTCGCCAGAGGTGCCATAGGAGGCTCCGCCCAAGGGCTCGGACTCGGGCTAAGGCCCCGGAAGACGGCGAACTCCGCTCCGCCCGACCCCAGGGCTCGGACTCGGGCTAAGGCCCCGGAAGACGGCGAACTCCGCTCCGCCCAAGGGCTCGGACTCGGGCTAAGGCCCCGGAAGACGGCGAACTCCGCTCCGCCCAAGGGCTCGGACTCGGGCTAAGGCCCCGGAAGACGGCGAACTCCGCTCCGCCCGACCCCAGGGCTCGGACTCGGGCTAAGGCCCCGGAAGACGACGAACTCCGCCTCGCCCGACCCAGGGCTCGGACTCTGCCTCGGCCTCTGTCGAACGATCTCCGCCTCGCCCGACCCAGGGCTCGGACTCTGCCTCTGTCTTGCAGGACGGACTCGACCTCGGTTTCGGAGGAGCCTCCACGACGCCCGACCTAGGACACGAGACCGCCATGTCAACAGGGAGCGTCATCATCACCCTGCCCTGAGCCGACTTGGGTCGCAGAGAACAAGACCGGCGTCCCATCTGGCCAGCCACGCCAGATAGGCAAATGATGGCGCCCCGCTAGACCATGACGACGGCGACTCTCAGCTCCCTTACGAAAGCAGGAGGACGTCAGCAAGGGCCCAGCCACTCCGACAGCTGTCTCCCCGTCCGGCTCCGTTACTCCTCCAACAGCCACGACGCCATACCAACAGGGTGCCAAGATCTCTCCGGCTGCCACCTTGGCATGTACATAGGACGCTAGCTCTCTCTCGCTAGACACGTAGCACCTTGCTACACCCCCATCTTGTACACCTGGATCCTCTCCTTACGACTATAAAAGGAAGGACCAGGGCCTTCTTAGAGAAGGTTGGCCTCGCGGGGACGAAGGGCAGGGGCAGGCGCTCTCTCGGGGCCGCCCGCTTCCCCTCACCTCGCGCGGACGCTTGTAACCCCCTACTGCAAGCGCACCCGACCTGGGCGCGGGACGAACACGAAGGCCGCGGGAATTCTCCGACTCCCTCACGACCCGGCTCCGGCCACCGACCTCTCTCTCTGTTCCCCCCTTCGCGCTCGCCCACGCGCTCGACCCATCTGGGCTGGGGCATGCGGCACTCTCACTCGTCGGCTCGGGGACCCCCCGGTCTCGGAACGCCGACAGTTGGCGCGCCAGGTAGGGGCCTGCTGCGTGTTGACGTTCGATTTCCCGTCAAGCTCCAGATGGGCAGTCTCCAACGACCTCTTCAACCCGGGACGGTGCTCCGTTTCGGGAACCTCGAGTTCATGTCTCTCGACGGCAACTACGACATGATACTCCTTCCACCGCCGCGCGACAGCGACAATGGTGGCGGACAGCCCGCCCGCCGGCGGCGGAATCAACGACGTCTTTCCCGCGTGGGGGAAGGACAACTTTCGAGCTCGCCCCATCCTCTCCCTCGCCATCGGAGGAGGAGGAGGCGGGGCAACCGGGGCCGAGCGGGAGATCGCGCTCCGACGGCTGTCGAGCAAATCGACATCCCCGGCGCCTCAACGGAGGACACGCCAAGCGTCGCCCTCGCGTTCGAGGCAAAGGCGAGCGCCATCCCCCCGCAACACGTCGACTCCGAGCAAGCGGACGACGCCAGCACGCTCACGGAAGGCCTGCAGGACGTCGCCCTCGTACCCAAGACGACGACGCGATCTGCCCCCGACGTGACTTCATCGCTCTTCGTCGACAAAAAGGTACCGACTGCTACCCATCTTTCGTCATTTCGACTCGGCCTCAGCCCGCCTGGCGACCTCGCTTTGGCGGGCGCTCACATTGAGGCGAGTGCAACCTCTCTGGGGTTTCGTGTGCGGTCGCCTTGGGACCGATTGACGGGTGTCTCGACCTACAGATCCTCTGGGTCCGAGGAAGATGACGACCCCAGCATCTGCTGGGATTTCTCCGGATCTGGCAACCCTAGTGCCATGCGGGACTTCATGACCGCATGTGACTACTGCCTCTCCGACTGTTCCGACGGCAGCCGCAGCCTTGGCGACAAGGACTGCGGCCCGAGTCGCGAATGTTTCCACATCGAGCTAGGGGATCCCTCCGGAGGCGGCTGTCTCGGCATGCCGGAGGATGGTGATCCCCCTAGGCCAGCGCCTCGCGCCGACATCCCGCGGGAGCTAGCTGTGGTCTCCGTTCCGGCGGAGGGTCACGACCCACAGCTCGAGCAAGTCCGCGGGGCGCAGGCCGGGCTCGATGAGGGAGCAGGAGCGCTCGAGGCAATCCGCCAGAACATCAGGCAGGTATGGGCGAGCCAACCCCCGGCCGGAGGAATACGTCACCTGCCCCAAGGTCTCCAGCACCGCATCGCCAACGATGCCAGGGACAGACCGCCACCCGCATCCGGCGGAACCGGTCAGGACCTGGCCGCTGCAGCGATGCTCCTCCGCGCGATGCCGGAGTCATCAACCACCGAGGGTCGGCGAATCCAGGGAGAACTCAAGCATCTCCTGGAAGGCGCTGCGGCCCGGCGGGCCGAGAGCTCTGCCTCCCGCAGGCAGGGATACCCCTCGGAACCTCGTGCCGCGACTTCCCGACTCACGCGGGAAGCCTCGGTCTTCACCGGGCGCACGCGCAACACCGCGCCTGCGGCCCCGGGCCACCTCGGCGACGAGCACCCTCATCGAGACCGTCGGGCACGCCTCGACGAGAGGGTGCGCCGAGGCTACCACCCCAGGCGTGGGGGACGTTACGACAGCGGGGAGGATCGGAGTCCCTCGCCCGAACCACCCGGTCCGCAGGTCTTTAGCCGAGCCATTCGGCGGGCGCCGTTTCCGCCCCGATTCCGACCCCCGACTACTATCACGAAGTACTCGGGGGAGACGAGACCGGAATTGTGGCTTGCGGACTACCGCCTGGCCTGTCAACTGGGTGGGACGGACGATGACAACCTCATCATCCGAAACCTCCCCCTGTTTCTCTCCGACACTGCTCGTGCCTGGTTGGAGCACCTGCCTCCGGGGCAGATTTCCAACTGGGAAGATTTGGTCCAGGCTTTCGCCGGGAACTTCCAGGGCACGTACGTGCGCCCCGGGAATTCCTGGGACCTCCGAAGCTGTCGGCAACTGCCGGGAGAGTCTCTCCGAGACTACATCCGGCGGTTCTCGAAGCAGCGCACCGAGCTGCCCAACATCACCGACTCCGATGTCATCGGCGCGTTCCTCGCCGGCACCACCTGCCGCGACCTGGTGAGCAAGCTGGGTCGCAAGACCCCCACCAGGGCGAGCGAGCTGATGGACATCGCCACCAAGTTCGCCTCCGGCCAGGAGGCGGTAGAGGCCATCTTCCGAAGGGACAAGCAGCCCCAGGGCCGCCCGTCGGAAGATGCTCCCGAGGTGTCTACTCCGCGCGGCGCCAAGAAGAAAGGCAAGAGGAAGTCGCAAGCGAAACGCGACGTTCCCGATGCAGACCTTGTCGCCGCCGCCGAGCACAAGAACCCTCGGAAGCCCCCCGGAGGTGCTAACCTCTTCGACAAGGCACTCAAGGAGACGTGCCCCTACCATCAGGGGCCCGTCAAGCACACCCTCGAAGAGTGCGTCATGCTTCGGCGCCACTTCCACAGGGCCGGGCCACCCGCAGAAGGTGGCAGGGCTCACGACGACGACAAAAGGGAAGATCGCCAAGCAGGAGAGTTCCCAGAGGTCCGCGATTGCTTCATGATCTACGGAGGGCACGCGGCAAACGCCTCGGCTCGGCATCGTAAGCAAGAGCGTCGGGAGGTCTGCTCGGTGAAGGTGGCGGCGCCAGTCTACCTAGACTGGTCCGACAAGCCCATCACCTTCGACCGGGACGACCACCCCGACCACGTGCCAAGCCCGGGGAAGTACCCGCTCGTCGTCGACCCCGTCATCGGCGACGTCAGGCTCACCAAGGTCCTGATGGATGGAGGCAGCTGCCTCAACATCATCTACGCCGAGACCCTCAGGCTCCTGCGCGTCGACCCGTCATCCGTCCGAGCAGGCGCTGCGCCCTTCCACGGGATCATTCCCGGGAAGCGCGTCCAGCCCCTCGGACAGCTCGACCTCCCTGTCTGCTTCGGAACACCCTCCAACTTCCGAAGGGAGACTTTGACGTTCGAGGTGGTCGGGTTCCGAGGAACCTACCACGCAGTGTTGGAAAGGCCATGCTACGCGAAGTTCATGGCCATCCCCAACTACACTTACCTGAAGCTCAAGATGCCGGGCCCCAACGGGGTCATCACCGTCGGCCCCATGTACAAACACGCATTCGAATGCGATGTGGAGTGCGTGGAGTACGCCGAGGCCCTCGCCGAGTCCGAGGCCCTCATTGCCGACCTGGAAAGCCTCTCCCGAGAGGTGCCGAATGTGAAGCGGCATGCCGGCAACTTCGAGCCAGCGGAGACGGTTAAGGCCGTCCCTCTCGACCCCAGTGGCGACACCTCCAAGCAGGTCCGGATCGGTTCCGGGCTCGACCCCAAATAGGAAGCAGTGCTCGTCGACTTTCTCCGCGCAAACGCCGACGTTTTTGCGTGGAGTCCCTCGGACATGCCCGGCATACCGAGGGATGTCGCCGAGCACTCGCTGGATATTCGGGCCGGAGCCCGGCCGGTCAGACAGCCTCTGCGCCGATTCGACGAGGAAAGGCGCAGGGTGATTGGCGAGGAGGTCCACAAGCTGATGGCAGCAGGGTTCATTAAAGAGGTATTCCATCCCGAATGGCTTGCCAACCCTGTACTTGTGAGGAAAAAAGGGGGGAAGTGGCGGATGTGTGTAGACTACACTGGTCTCAACAAAGCGTGTCCGAAGGTCCCCTACCCTCTACCTCGCATCGACCAAATTGTGGACTCCACTGCAGGGTGCGAAACCCTGTCTTTCCTCGATGCCTACTCAGGGTATCATCAAATCAAGATGAAAGAGTCCGACCAGCTCGCGACTTCTTTCATCACGCCCTTCGGCATGTACTGTTATGTCACAATGCCGTTCGGGTTGAGAAACGCGGGTGCAACGTACCAGCGGTGCATGAACCATGTGTTCGGCGAACACATTGGTCGCACGGTCGAGGCCTACGTTGATGACATCGTAGTCAAGACAAGGAAAGCCTCCGACCTTCTCTCCGACCTCGGACTGACGTTCCGGTGTCTCAAGGCGAAGGGCGTCAAGCTCAATCCCGAGAAGTGCGTCTTCGGGGTGCCCCGAGGCATGCTCTTGGGGTTCATCGTCTCCGAGCGGGGCATCGAAGCCAACCCGGAGAAGATCGCAGCGATCACAAACATGGGGCCCATCAAGGACTTAAAAGGCGTACAGAGGGTCATGGGATGCCTCGCGGCCTTGAGCCGTTTCATCTCGCACCTCGGCGAAAGAGGCCTGCCCCTGTACCGCCTCTTAAGGAAGGCCGAGTGCTTCACTTGGACTCCCGAGGCCGAGGAAGCCCTCGGGAACCTGAAGGCGCTCCTCACCCAGGCGCCCATCTTGGTACCCCCAGCTGATGGAGAAACCCTCCTGGTCTACGTCGCCGCAACCACTCAGGTGGTCAGCGCCGCGATCGTAGTCGAAAGGCAGGAAGAGGGGCATGCTTTGCCCATTCAGAGGCCAGTTTACTTCGTCAGCGAAGTGCTGTCCGAGACCAAGATCCGCTACCCACAAGTCCAGAAGCTGCTATATGCAGTGATCCTGACGAGGCGAAAGCTGCGACATTACTTCGAGTCCCATCCGGTGACTGTGGTGTCATCCTTCCCCCTGGGGGAGATCATCCAGTGCCGAGAAGCCTCAGGACGGATCGCAAAGTGGGCGGTGGAAATCATGGGCGAGGCAATCTCGTTCGCCCCTCGGAAGGCCATCAAGTCCCAGGTACTGGCGGATTTCGTAGCCGAATGGGTCGATACCCAGTTGCCAACGGCTTCGATCCAACCAGAGCTCTGGACCATGTTTTTCGACGGGTCGCTGATGAAGACGGGAGCTGGCGCGGGCCTGCTTTTCGTCTCGCCCCTCGGAAAACACCTGCGCTACGTGCTCCGCCTCCATTTCCCGGCGTCCAACAATGTGGCTGAGTACGAGGCTCTGATCAACGGATTGCGAATCACCATCGAGCTAGGGGTCCGACGCCTCGATGCGCGCGGCGACTCGCAGCTCGTCATCGACCAAGTCATGAAGAACTCCCTCTGCCGCGACCCAAAGATGGAGGCCTACTGTGAGGAGGTTCGACGCCTGGAAGACAAGTTCTACGGGCTCGAGCTTAACCACATCGCCCGGCGCTACAACGAGACTGCAGACGAGCTGGCGAAGATAGCCTCGGGGCGAACGACGGTTCCCCCGGACGTCTTCTCCCGGGATCTGCACCAACCCTCCGTCAAGATAGATGACGCGCCCGAGCCCGAGGCACCCTCGGCCTCGTCCGAGGTGACCTCGGCCCAGCCCGAGTCATCCTTGGCTCGCCCCGAGGAACCCTTGGAGCCCGAGGGCGAAGCACTGCGCATCGAGGAGGAGCAGAACGGGGTCGTGCCAGATCAAGATTGGCGGACCCCGTACCTGCAATATCTCCGCCAAGGGGAACTGCCCCTCGGCCGAGCCGAGGCTCGGCGGGTAGCGCGACGTGCCAAATCGTTCGTCTTGCTGGGCGATGAGAAGGAACTCTACCACCGAAGCCCCTCGGGCATCCTCCAGCGATGCATCTCCATCGTCGAGGGTCAGGAACTCCTGCAGGAAATACACTCGGGGGCTTGCGGTCATCATGCAGCACCTCGAACCCTCGTCGGGAACGCTTTCCGCCAAGGCTTCTACTGGCCAACGGCGGTGGCTGACGCCACTAGAATTGTCCGCGCCTGTGAAGGGTGCCAATTCTATGCGAAGCAGACCCACCAGCCCGCTCAGGCTCTGCAGACGATACCCATCACCTGGCCCTTCGCTGTGTGGGGTCTGGACCTCGTCGGCCCTCTGCAGAAGGCGCCCGGGGGCTACACGCACCTGCTGGTCGCCATCGACAAATTCTCCAAGTGGATCGAGGTCCGACCCCTGAACAGCATCAGGTCCGAGCAGGCGGTGGCGTTCTTCACCAATATCATCCATCGCTTCGGGGTCCCGAACTCCATCATCACCGACAATGGCACCCAGTTCACCGGCAAAAAATTCTTGGATTTTTGCGATGATCACAACATCCGGGTAGACTGGGCCGCCGTAGCTCACCCCATGTCGAATGGGCAGGTAGAACGTGCCAATGGCATGATTCTACAGGGGCTCAAGCCTCGAATTTACAATGATCTCAACAAGTTCGGCAAGCGATGGATGAAGGAACTCCCCTCGGTGGTCTGGAGCCTGAGGACGACGCCAAGCCGAGCCACAGGTTTCACGCCGTTCTTCCTGGTCTACGGGGCCGAGGCCATCCTGCCCACGGACCTGGAATACGGCTCCCCGAGGACGAGGGCCTACAACGAAGAAAGCAACCAAGCTAGCCGAGAAGACTCGCTGGACCAGCTGGACGAGGCTCGGGACAGGGCCTTACTACACTCGGCGCGGTATCAGCAGTCCCTGCGACGCTACCACGCCCGAGGGGTCCGACCCCGAGATCTCCAGGTGGGCGATCTGGTGCTTCGGCTGCGGCAAGACGCCCGAGGGAGGCACAAGCTCACGCCCCCCTGGGAGGGGCCGTTCATCATCGCCAAAGTTCTGAAGCCCGGAACGTACAAGCTGGCCAACAGTCAAGGCGAGGTCTACGGCAACGCTTGGAACGTCCAACAGCTACGTCGCTTCTACCCTTAAGATGTTCCCAAGTTGTTTATATACCCCGCACCCACGCAAAAGTTTAGTCAACAAGGAAGGGTCAGCCTCGCCTCGGCAGAGCCCGACCCTCCCTCGGGGGCTAAAAGGGGGGAAACCCCCTCTGCGTCAAAATTTTCCTCGAAAAGAAAATCTCTTTCACCAGAACATCTTTCGTGCTTTTTGACTACTTCGAAAAGCGGGTCCTGGAAACGACGGGGTACACGTAAGCAGTCAAGGCTGACCGAGCCGAGGGACTCCTACGCCTCCGGGATACGGATACCTCACTCATCACCTTCTGCGATAAGTAACTCGCGCTCGGATAAGGCGAATCCGCGGATCGAACGAGTCTTTACGTACGGGAGCCCTTCTGTCGAAGCGATTCTTCGAGCCTTCTCGACCAAGTCGGTGACAGGGCTTCATGAGCGGGTAAAAGTACGCGTAAGCGGCAAGGCCGACCGAGCCGAGGGACTCCCACGCCTCCGGGATACGGATACCTCACTCATCACCTTCCGCGACAAGCAACTCTTCCTCGCACTAACATCCCTGCTACCGACAAAAAGTCCAGATACTCGAAACGAGAGGAGAAGAGACGCAGCTTTATAATGCAACAAGGGTATGTGTTCTGGCCTCAACGGCCGCGCAAGGCCCACGCTACAAGACGATTTGACCCTGCAGGCTCGGATCTTGACGCTGGAAGAGGGCGACGACACCCTCGGCATCGACAGCACCTTCGGCAAGGCCCGACCTAGCCTCGGGCGGCGACGCGGTCCGAGGGCCTCCGCTCCGAAGGACGACGTCATCACCACGCTCGAGCAATCTCTGCCCGGGACTTCTCCGAGAACCCGGCCCGAGCAGACGGCTCGGCCGGCCACCTCCGGGGCCTCGGCCGACCACCTTCCGAGGGCGCCAGCTCGGTTCGAAGCCTCGGCTGAACAGCTCCGACATCGATCCTGCCAACAAACAACCCGGCTAGGCTCCGGCCAACCAGGTTCCATTTCCGAGCCGACAACGCCTCTGCTCATGCTGATATCGCTACCCCTGGCCTCGGCTCGTCGAAGAGCGGCCGAGGGGTCTCTTTAACTAAGCTAGAGGAGCCTCGGACGACAGGTCCGACCGAGCCGAGGGATTCCTACGCCTCCGGGATACGGATACCTCACTCGTCACCTTGACACGGGGCAACTCACGCTTAGTGAAGCGGTTCAGGCGAACAACGGGCGAGTCTTAGTGCTCAGAAATGAGGAAAAAACACGGCTCTGTGCCGGAGTTACATACATGTTCAGGCCCCAAAAGCCGAAATGAACAAAAAACCCGGCACTCGAAGTGCCATTACAAACGGAACTCCGGTTCCCCCCGCAGGTACGAACAACCCCACTCGATGGGGGAGGGCCTGCGGGGCAGCAGAAGACCGACGAACGGCACGTCGCCGCCCCGCCCCGGCAGCGGCGACGATGAAGACGTCTGTCCCGGGGGGCCCAACAGCAGCAGTGATGGCCTCAGGGTGGATACTGCTGCTGGGAGGCCCCCGCCCTTGCCCAAACTCGAGAGGCAAGGACGGACAGAAGGCCGTAGAGTCGGAGGTCGGCCCGTGCCCAACCTCGGCTGTCGCGCCGGCGGAAGAACCTCTTCCAGCTGCCGTGGCAGGAGGCGGCACCGGGGGCGGCTCCGAGAGTGCTCGGCTCAGAGAGCCGGGCACGATGCAGCTGTTGGCGCCATGGGCGACTCCCGCCCTTCCCTCCGATCACTGAGGGAAGGAGCGGGTCACCACCCGCGCAGGGACCAACCCCGACCCGGCACACGCCCCTCCTCAGCCCTGGTGATGAAAATCCTTGAGGCTGAGGAAGGGGCGGATGCCGCAGCCCGGCTCGCTTTCCCCCACCATCAAGCCGGAGGTCGCCCTCTTGGGTGACCACCGGTGGAGGGGTGCAGCCGGGCTGCATGATGAAAATCCTTGAAGCCGAACGATGGCTGAAAGGTACCAACTCCCACGGAGTTGCGTTCCTCCGGCGATGGAGCGAAAAGACGGCGGTTTCCCCCCATCCGGGGGCTCGGAAGATGGAGAGACGCAATGCATTGGGGAGGAAAGAGACATGGTTACCTCACAAAGGGGGTCGCCCTCCTTTTAAAGGCAACTCCCCCTGCTTGCGCCCTCAACCGTCACGGACTGAGTCTTCTCCAACACGCCTCCAAAGCCCTTCCCTGCGGCGCGGGGGCTGGGGCCCGCCTGTCATGCAGACCGGCTCTAAGCAGAAGAAGCCGAACCGCTGCGCACGACGCACGCAACCACCCAGCGGTTACAAGTAACCCTCCACTTTTGCCCGGACCAGCGGGCGAAAGGGGCAGGCGGCCATGCAGGCGGCATGCAACCGCGCCAAGTGGACGCGCCTCTCCGACTCCTGACAGGCCAGCGCGACGACTCAAGCCCACGCGTCGTGCGACTGGCGCGCCGGGCGCTGCATGCGAACCGCTACGCCACTCGCTCCACCACCGCACCTCCTCGATTGCGGAACCGATACCGCAATTCGAGGCGACCCAGCCCGCGACCCGGCAGCGCCAGCCTGGCGCAGTGATCAAAAGCGGTCAAAAATGGGCCGGCACTAATGACGGTGGCAGGCGCGCGAGAGCAGCGGTCACGCCATCTGCCAAGCTCATGTCCCATCCGGAGGCAGCAAGAGAGCCCCCTCTCACGGCGTGAAGACGACGCGCCCGTGACCTGTACCTCGAACGGCTCGCGCACGCGCAACGGCAACCTCGCCAACTACTCACCCCGGCGCATTAACGCCGCGGCTCGGCGGACAGCGCTACAGGCGGGAGCGGCTGGTGACGTTTCGCCTTCGCCAAAACGACCACGCCGAAAAAAGGTACGCCACGACGTTCAATTTCGAATCCTTTTTCCCTTTTCCTTCTTTCTCTATCTCTTGCAACAGGGACCGAGAAGGGGGATAACCCCAAAGGGATCCTTCCCCGTGAAGGAACTAGGCTCCGTGCCCCCTACTGATCAGGGGTTCGAAGGCTGGCCCCCCGAAGGGTTCAACAGCCGCCTCAGATCGCGTGGGCCCGACACCCACTACTGGTCAGGGGTTCGAAGGTCGGCCCCCGAAAGGACTCACGACCGCCTCAGGCTATTCGGGCTCCGTGCCCCCTACTGATCAGGGGTTCGAAGGCTGGCCCGTCGAAGGGTTCACAGTCGCCTCAGACGCCGAGCGAGGGATGACCAGGGGTACGTTCGATACATAACCAAGGCTCGGGCTGCGCTCCCGAGGTACCCTAGGACATTTCCGAGACCAGCGGGAACGACTCTGTAACGGAATCCCATCGGAGGGAGGCAACGAGCCCTCGGACCCCGTCGCTAGGGGACCGGGTCCGGCAGATCACCCGCAGGTACTTTTGGGCGTGCCTCCGGGCCCCTAGCCGACCCCCAACGAACGGGGCACGGACGTCCACTCGGATTACCCGATTGCAGCTCACCGGAGACACCATGTTCGGTGCCCATCGAGGGTAACATGGCGCACTCCCCCCCTCCTCCTTGCGGAAAGGCGACGTAGGGGCGTATATAAAAAGTCGAGTCTGTCCCTGATCGTCCTCTCGCTCCGTGCGAAGGCTCGGGGGCTGCTCTCGCAAACCCGGCTCCGGCCGAACCGTTGACAGCGTCAACATACCAGCCCGAGAACTTGGGCCCCGACAGTGCACCTGGGTTACGCCCTGCTCGCATGAGGGAACCGCCAGACCAGCCGAGGCATTACGCAAGGCATTAAGACCTTGAAGGAGTGAAACCACTCCTCCGAGGCCTCGGGGGCTACACCCGGCGGGTGCGCTCGCGCGCACCCACCGGAACAAAGTACCACCGAGAAAGGCTGGTCCCCTTGCAAAAAAGTGCGACGCAAGCCTCCAAGCGAGTGTTAACACTCTCTTCGAGGCTCGGGGGCTACTGTCGGGGACCATAATTAGGGGTACCCTCAAGACGCCTAATTCTCAGCTGGTAACCCCCATCAGCATAAAGCTGCAGAGGCCTGATGGGTTTGATTAAGTCAGGGATCAGTCCATACGAGTGACTTGACCACGCCACGCCCGAGCCTAGCCTCGGGCGAGGGCAGCCGACCCTAAGATGACTCCGTCTCGCCTGAGGCCTCCTCTTTTACGGCAGACGCATCTCCGGCTCGCCCTAGGCCCCACCTTCGATAAGAAGAAACCCTGACTAAATCACCGCGCCAACCGACCCAGTCACCGGGGCGTTTAACGCAAAAGGTAAGACCGACGGGCGACCAGACTTCGCCAGAGGTGCCATAGGAGGCTCCGCCCAAGGGCTCGGACTCGGGCTAAGGCCCCGGAAGACGGCGAACTCCGCTCCGCCCGACCCCAGGGCTCGGGCTCGGGCTAAGGCCCCGGAAGACGGCGAACTCCGCTCCGCCCAAGGGCTCGGACTCGGGCTAAGGCCCCGGAAGACGGCGAACTCCGCTCCGCCCAAGGGCTCGGACTCGGGCTAAGGCCCCGGAAGACGGCGAACTCCGCTCCGCCCGACCCCAGGGCTCGGACTCGGGCTAAGGCCCCGGAAGACGACGAACTCCGCCTCGCCCGACCCAGGGCTCGGACTCCGCCTCGGCCTCTGCCGAACGATCTCCACCTCGCCCGACCCAGGGCTCGGACTCTGCCTCTGTCTTGCAGGACGGACTCGACCTCGGTTTCGGAGGAGCCTCCACGACGCCCGACCTAGGACACAAGACCGCCACGTCAATAGGGAGCGTCATCATCACCCTGCCCTGAGCCGACTTGGGTCGCAGAGAACAAGACCGGCGTCCCATCTGGCCAGCCACGCCAGATAGGCAAATGATGGCGCCCCGCTAGACCATGACGACGGCGACTCTCAGCTCCCTTACGAAAGCAGGAGGACGTCAGCAAGGGCCCAGCCACTCCGACAGCTGTCTCCCCGTCCGGCTCCGTTACTCCTCCAACAGCCACGACGCCATACCAACAGGGTGCCAAGATCTCTCCGGCTGCCACCTTGGCATGTACATAGGACGCTAGCTCTCTCTCGCTAGACACGTAGCACCTTGCTACACCCCCATCTTGTACACCTGGATCCTCTCCTTACGACTATAAAAGGAAGGACCAGGGCCTTCTTAGAGAAGGTTGGCCTCGCGGGGACGAAGGGCAGGGGCAGGCGCTCTCTCGGGGCCGCCCGCTTCCCCTCACCTCGCGCGGACGCTTGTAACCCCCTACTGCAAGCGCACCCGACCTGGGCGCGGGACGAACACGAAGGCCGCGGGAATTCTCCGACTCCCTCACGACCCGGCTCCGGCCACCGACCTCTCTCTCTGTTCCCCCCTTCGCGCTCGCCCACGCGCTCGACCCATCTGGGCTGGGGCACGCGGCACTCTCACTCGTCGGCTCGGGGACCCCCCGGTCTCGGAACGCCGACACTATGTTCGGAAGCCCTTCTGTCGAAGCGATTCTTCGAGTTTTCTCGACCAAGTCGGTGATAGGGCCTCATGTACGAGTAAAAGTGCGCGTAAGCGGCAAGGCCGACCGAGCCGAGGGATTCCCACGCCTCCGGGATACGGATACCTCACTCATCACCTTCCGCGAGAAGCAACTTTCGCTCGCACAAACATCCTTGTCACCGACAAAAAGTCCAGACACTCGAAACAAGAGGAAGAGGGACGCAGCTTTAACACGCAACAAGGGTGTGTGTTCTGGCCTCGACGGCCGCACAAAGCACACACTACAAGACAATCTGATCCTGCAGGCTCGGGTCTTGACGCTGGAAGGGGGCGGCGACACCCTCGGCATCAGCGGCACCTTCGGCGAGGCCCGACCTAGCCTCGAACGGCAACGCGGTCCGAGGGCCTCCGCTCCGAAGGACGACGTCACCACCACGCCCGAGCGATCGTTGTCAGGAACTTCTCCGGGATCTGGCCCGAGCGGGCGGCTCGGCCGGCCACCTCCGGGGCCTCGGCCAACCACCTTCCGAAGGCACCAGCCCGGTCCGAAGCCTCGGCTGACCAACTCCGGCGTCGGTCCTACCAACGGACAACTCGGCTAGGCCCCGGCCAACCAGGTTTCATTTTCGAGCCAACTCCGCCTCTGCTCATGCTGATATCGCTACCCCCGGCCTCGGCTCGTCGAAGAGCGGCCGAGGGGGCTCTTTAACTAAGCTAGAGGAGCCTCGGACAACAGGGCCGACCGAGCCGAGGGACTCCTACGCCTCCGGGATACGGATACCTCACTCGTCACCTTGACACGGGGCGACTCATGCTTGGAAAAGCGGTTCAGATAATCAGCAGATGAGTCTTAGTGCTCGGGAATGAGGAAAAAATGCGGCTCTGTGCCGACGTTACATACATGTTCAGGCCCCGAAAGCCGAAATGAACAAAAAGCCCGGCACTCGAAGTGCCATTACGAACGGAACTCCGGTTCCGTCCCCGCGGGTACGGACAACCCCCCCCCCCCCCCCCGCCAGGGAGGCCCGCGGAGCGACAAGCTCTGGGCGAATCACCAGCAAACGCGGGACGCCCCTAAGCACCCCGGCAGATCCTCGCAGCCGTCCTCGCCGCGAATGCGAGGAGGAAGACGGAATGTTGCATCCTAGCTGGGCAGCAACAGTTCACCTTCCCCAGCATGGCTGGAGGATGTCTCCGCCGTGGGACTAAAGGGCGATTGCCACCACCAGAAGCTGGAAGATGAGGTGGACCGCCGACCCGCGCAGGAGGTGTAGCCCCAGCTCGCCTCGCTCCCCGCCCCGGCGAGGATGACGAACACCCTCAACACTGAGGGCGGGGCCGGGACCACAGCCCGGTTTACCTCTCCCCGTCCGGGAGCTGGAGGTCACCGTCTTGGGTGATCACCAGCGGAGGGGAGCCGTCGGGCTGTGTGATGAAAATCCTTGAAGCCGACCGATGGCTGAAAGGTACCCGCTCCCACAGAGCTGTGTCCTCCGACGATGAGGCGAGGGGACGGTGGTTTCCCCCATCCGGGGGCTTGAAAGGTGGGAAGACACGATGCATAAGGGAGGAAGAAGACATGGTCGCCTCACGAAAGGGGTCGCCCTCCTTTTAAAGGCAATTCTCCCCGCTTGCGCCCCCAACCGTCACGGGCTGAGTCTTCTCCAACACGCCTCCAAAGCCCTCCCCTGCGGCGCGGGGGCTGGGACCCACATGTCATGCGGACCGGCTCCGAGCAGAAGAAGCCAAACCGCCGCACGCGGCGCGCAACCACTCAGCGGTTACAAGTGACCCCCCACTTTGGCCCAGACCAACGGGCGAAAGGGGCGGGCGGCCATGCGGGCGGCATGCAACCGCGCCAAGTGGACGCGCCTCTCCGACTCCTGACAGGCCAGCACGGAGGCTCAAGCCCACGCGTCGCGCAACCGGCGCGCCGGATGCTGCATGCAAGCCACTATACCACTTGCGCCACCGCCGCACCCCCTCGATTGCGGAACCGATACCGTGACCCGAGGCGACCCAGCGCGCGACCCAGCAGCGCCAGCCTGATGCAGCGGTCAAACGCGGTCAAAAGCGGGCCGGCAGTAATGACGGTGGCAGGCGCGCGAGAGCAGCGGTCACGCCATCAGCCAAGCTCACGTCCCATCCGGAGGCAGCGAGAGAACCCCCTCTCGCGGTGTGAAGACGACACGCCCGTGACCCGTTCCTCGAACGGCTCGCGCACGTGCAACGACAGCCTCGCCAACTACTCGCCCCGGCGCATTAACTCCACGGCTCGACGAGCAGCGCTTCTGGCGGGAGCAGCTGGCGACGTTTCGCCTTCGCCAAAACGACCACACCAAAAAAGGTACGCCACGTCGTTCAATTTTGTATCCTTTTTCCCTTTTTTCTCTTTCTCTATCTCTTGCAACAGGGACCGGGAAAGGGAATACCCCCAAAGGGATCCATCCCCGTGAAGGAACTAAGCTCCGAGCCTCCTTACTGATCAGGGGTTCGAAGGCTGGCCCCCCGAAGGGTTCAACAGCCGCCTCAGATCGCGTGGGCCCGACACCCACTACTGGTCAGGGGTTCGAAGGTCGGCCTCCCGAAAGGTTCCACGACCGCCTCAGGCTACTCGGGCTCCGCGCCCATTACTGATCAGGGGTTCGAAGGCTGGCCCTCCGAAGGGTTCACAGTCGCCTCAGACACCGAGCGAGGGATGACCAGGGGTACGTTCGATACATAACCAAGGCTCGGGCTGCGCTCCCGAGGTACCCTAGGACATTTCCGAGACCAGCGGGAACGATCTTGTAACGGAATCCCATCGGAGGGAGGCAACGAGCCCTCGGACCCTGTCGCCAGGGGACCGGGTCCGACAGATCACCCGCAGGTACTTTTGGGCGTGCCTCCGGGCCCCTAGCCGACCCCCAACGAACGGGGCACGGACGTCCACTCGGATTACCCGATTGCAGCTCACCGGAGACACCATGTTCGGTGCCCATCGAGGGTAACATGGCGCTCTCCCCCCCTCCTCCTTGCGGAAAGGCGACGTAGGGGCGTATGTAAAAAAGCCGAGTCTGTCCCTGATCGTCCTCTCGCCCTGTGCGGAGGCTCGGGGGCTGCTCTCGCAAACCCGGCTCCGGCCGAACCGTTGACAGCGTCAACATACCAGCCCGAGAACTTGGGCCCCGACAGTGCACCCGAGCTACGGCCTGTTCGCATGAGGGAACCGCCAGACCAGCCGAAGCATTACGCAAGGCATTAAGACCTTGAAGGAGTGAAACCACTCCTCCGAGGCCTCGGGGGCTACACCCGGCGGGTGCGCTCGCGCGCACCCACCGGAACAAAATGCAACCGAGAAAGGTTGGTCCCCTTGCAAAAAAGTGCGATGAAAGCCTCCAAGCGAGTGTTAACACTCCCTTCAAGGCTCGGGGGCTACTGTCGGGGACCATAATTAGGGGTACCCTCAAGACGCCTAATTCTCAGCTGGTAACCCCCATCAGCATAAAGCTGCAGAGGCCTGATGGGTTTGGTTAAGTCAGGGATCAGTCCATACGAGCGACTCGATCGCGCCTCGCCCGAGCCTAGCCTCGGGCAAGGGCAGCCGACCCTGAGGTGTTTCCGTCTCGCCCGAGGCCCCCTTTTTACGGCAGACGCATCTCCGGCTCGCCCGAGGCCTTGCCTTCGTTAAGAAGCAACCCTGACTAAATCACCGCGCCGACCGACCAAGTCACTGGGGCATTTAACACAAAGAGTGAGACCGACGGGCGGCCAGGCTTTGCCAAAGGCACCATAGGAAGCTCCACCCGACCCAGGGCTCGGACTCGGGCTAAGGCCCCGGAAGACGGCAAACTCCGCTCCGCCCGACCCAGGGCTCGGACTCGGGCTAAGGCCCCGGAAGACGGCGAACTCCACTCCGCCCGACCCAGGGCTCGGACTCGGGCTAAGGCCCCGGAAGACGGCGAACTCCGCTCCGCCCGACCCAGGGCTCGGACTCGGGCTAAGGCCTCGGAAGACGACGAACTCCGCTCCGCCCGACCCAGGGCTCGGACTCGGGCTAAGGCCCCGGAAGACGACGAACCCCGCTTCGCCCGACCCAGGGCTCGGACTCCGCCCCGGCCTCTGCCGAACGACCTCCGCCTCGCCCGACCCAGGAGCTCGGGCTCGGCCTCGGCCATGCAGGACAGACTCGACCTCGACTTCGGAGGAGCCTCCACGTCGCCCGACCTAGGGCACGAGTCCGCCACGTCGACAGGAAGCGCCATCATCACCCTACCCCGAGCCGACTCGGGCCGCAGAGAACAGGACCGACGTCCCATCTGGCTGGCTCCGCCAGATAGGCAATGATGGCGCCCCGCTGGATCCATGACGACGGTGGCTCTCAGCTCCCTTACGGAAGCAGGGGGACGTCAGCAAGGGCCCAACCACTCCGACAGCTGTCCCTCCGCCAGGCTCCATTGCTTCTCCGACAGCCACGACGCCACACTAGCTGGGTGCCAAGATCTCTCCGGCTGCCACCTTGGCATGTACTTAGGGCACTAGCTCTCCCCCGCTAGACACGTAGCACCTTGCTACACCCCCATTTGTACACCTGGATCCTCTCCTTACGCCTATAAAAGGAAGGACCAGGGCCTTCTTAGAGGGGGTTGGCCTCGCGGGAACGAGGGCAGGGGCAGGCGCTCTCTTGGGGCCGCTCGCTCCCCTCACCCACGCGGACGCTTGTAACCCCCTACTGCAAGCGCACCCGACCTGGGCGCGGGACGAACACGAAGGCCGCGGGATCTCCAACTCCCTCTCGACACGGCTCCGGCCACCTCGCTCTTTTCCCCCCTTTGCGCTCGCCCACGCGCTCGACCCATCTGGGCTGGGGCACGCGGCACACTCACTCGTCGGCTCGGGGACCCCCCGGTCTCGAAACGCCGACAGGCGTTGTATGAGTTTTCTCTATAGCCTTTTTCATAAAAAAAGCCTCGATGAACAAAACCCTTCACTCTCACACACACTTATTTCGTCATCTTACCTAGAGAGAAGGGAAAAAACAATGTAACTTTATTTTTTCATGTTATGTGGGTCGTATATCTTAGCCGAAGCAAACGAAAAGTCATGCTCTGGTCCAAAGTGCACGACACAAGAGACATTGATCGCGTATGCCCAACCGTTCAGGTTCAGCGATAACGGATGGTTTATATGGTACATACATGTTTCAGGGGATCCTGATGGATCTCCGTGTCTTTGGTTGCGGATACTCATAGCAATGATGCACATAAACCTCCTCTCCTCTCCCGCCTGAGCTATCACCTGCTGTCTATGCGCGAACAAAGAAAGATACCCGCAAGACTCACAGCGTACTCTATATCTATAATCCCGCATAAAACTCGAAATCCTAACTAATTATTCGCACACATAAAACGTTCACGTACTATCTAGACCGCGGACTGTCCGGTCTATGCTTAAAAGTGGGCTCAACAGCGTAACACCAGTACACGACACGAGGCAGGTAAGGCTCAAGAGGCGATGCCCGTAGAAATAGAAATGAGAACGGCCGGAGTCCCAGTAGTCTCCTCTTGCTTTGACTGTGGCGGACCGCAGGGTGCAGACGACGAGACGACACAGAGGAACGGCGCAAACCAAGGTCGGGTGTCGAGTTCGATTGGTCTTCGTTCAGAACGTTCGAAGACGAATACGCAGCGCAAGATCTCCCTCCCGAATTTTTTGCATTTTGGTCCTTCATCGAAAAAAAATTCACGTTTAGACCTTAGAAAATTTTAATGTCATTTTTGGACCCTTTACTCGGCGCCGTAGCCCGTGGCGCCGAGGTAACACAGCTCGGCGCCATAGGCTATGGCGCCGAGGTACGTGCTGCGTTGGCACAAACGGACGTCGTCGACGTGGCCGAATTTTTTGTTTTTTAGCCCCTTTGGAGACAAAAATTTACGTTTGGACCCCCAGAAATTTAATTTGCACGTTTGGACCCTTAGCTCGGCGCCATAGGCTGTGGCGCCGAGCTAACACAGCTCGGCGCCACAGCCTATGGCGCCGAGCTGTGACGTGGCCGCAACGGCTAGTTGCGGCCAGGGCTGACCTGGCGCTGACGTGGCGGCGGCGCGGCCTCGTAGCTCGGCGCCACAGATCTTGGCGCCGAGCTACGAAATCCTATAAAAACACCCGCGCGGGTGGCCGAGAGCAGCTCATTTCATCCCATTTCCAAACTTCGTAAAAATTTTCTGGATTCAAAGATTTGAGTTGGTTCACTTCGTAGACCAAGGTATGATTTCGAACTGATTCGTTTTGTATATTAGGTTGTTAGTTTAATAATTTGTATACACCTATTATATTATCATTTCGATTATTAGTTTGTGTAAACTTATTATAAAGCATAATAGGTACAAGTGATAATTATAATCGTTTATTAGATGAAAGACATGTACCGAGAGGCGTTGTGGCAGAAGAGAGGTCGTCCTCGGGAGTTATATCCGGACGTATCTAGTAAGGATGCTCCTGTTCCTCCTGAACTCCCCGTGCCTAACTGTGACTGTGGCAGACTGGCTTGGGTACATCAATCACAACATCCAGACACGGCTGCTCGCTGCTACTACCTTTGTGGCACTTTGGACGTACGTAGCTTATGACTTGTCACTTAATTTTGTTCGCATTCATTATTTTGTAAATATGTAATAGTGCATCTTTCCATTATTTTAGGGACATCAGAGGTGTTTCTTTTTCCAGTGGATCGATGGTCCTGATAAATTCGACCCTCGATATCTTCTTTTCGTTAATTGGGTGAGTGGAAGGACCAGTCATGAGCGTTTTAAGCGTTGGGTACCTCCTCCCCCGAATCCTCCACCAATGACGGATGCGGAGAAGGAGGTAGCAACAGAAAGACGGATGGACTCACCGCCTCGATGCGATTGTGGAGACCGTGCTGTCATCGACGAAGATCATGACAAGCAGTTCTGTTGTCCGAACATTGATTATGTGAGCCCATTCCTACGCTAAATGTATGAACTAGTTTTTATTTACAATAAATTACTAATTTTTTCTCCTGCAGCCATACGGGTGGCGTAAGTGTCGTTTCAGAGAGTGGTTGTATGGTCCTTTGTCCCATTGGCCAGAGCCAGAGGTAAAGGAAAAGAGATACATGGGGTGGGCGGCTGAAGAGGTCAAATTTGATCCAGTACTCTGCAAATGTGGTATTGAAGCTAAGTATGGATTAGTTCCTTCGGAGCTTGGTGTTGGATATTTTTGTGGACATATGGTCGATTACGATGAGGTTGGTATTTTTTTTTGCACGAGATATAATGTTATAGCGGTACTTACTATTTTTTTGTAGGAGACGAGGAAATGCAGTTGGGAGAGTTACGATGACAAAGGAGAGGTGATGCGCACAATAGAGTATTGTCTAGGTTTACCACATCCGCACCAGAATGCATCAAGTAACACGACATGTGTCCTCGAAGGTCGCACCTCACCGTCGGAAGTTATGCCGCCTAGTGTTGTTACCTCGTATTTACCCAACTCCTCATCAAAGCATTGTACCTCATGTCTATGGGCACGTTCCTTTGCATTATTAAGGTGTGATGTTGGTTTAGGTGCCCATCTCTGCCCTCGGGTTTGCATTGCCTTGGCCTGCGCGTGTCTCTCATTAAACCAAGCCACATGCCTATAAAAAGTGAATGTTACTATAGCATTGACTGGCATGCCCCGTATACCCTTGAGCACACTGTTAAATGACTCGGCCATATTGCTAGTCTGAAACTCGAACCGCCAGCCCCCTTCGTCGTAGGCCCTTGTCCATTTCTGCGGTTCCCTCAGCAATCCAGCTATCCAGTTCTTACCTTCAACATTTGTTGCATCTTTCAGTTCCTTCAACTTATCCTCGAAAAACGAAACCTCCAACTGTCGACATACCTCCTCAAAAAGGGGGAAGTTAGCCTTGCTATGATCCTTTCGAAGAAGATTTTCTGCTAGATGTCGAGTGCACCATCTGTGGTGCATGGGTGCGTAGCCAGGAATCTGCTCTTGCACTGCATTAAGAATACCTTGGTGTCTGTCAGATATGACACCAACCTCGCGTCCAGGGCCTACGACATGGATGCGTACAAGCCGCAAGAACCAAGACCAACTATCTCTGTTCTCTCTCTCCACCAAAGCAAATGCCAAAGGAACCAGTGCGTTGTCTGCGTCGCATGATATGGCAACCAACAATGTGCCCTTATACTTCCCAAGCAGAAAAGTACCATCAATAGAGAGCACGGGACGACAATGCCTGAAGGCCTCTACGCACTGCGAGAAACACCAGAAAGCACGAAAAAATATCTCTCTGTCGTGCCTCCATTCATTAGGTTTGGGGATGTACTCGTAATGCATGCCTGGGTTTTTTGCTTTCATTGCATTGAACAATGCTGGTAACTTCTCATAACCCTCCTCCCAATCCCCGTATATCATCTTCCATGCTCGCTGCTTTGCCCTCCATGCTTTCCCATATTTGATCTTGTAACCAAACAGCTCCGAAGTCATGGTCATAATTGACTTCACCTTCAAGTTAGGTTGACCCTTCAATATCCCCAATATCCTTTTCGCAATCAGGGTAGATGTCAACTGACGATGCTTAGTGCTCAGCTCTGTCTGGGCACAAGTGTGTGGACCTACAATTTTGGTGATCTTAAACTTTCCGGTGTCCTTCTGCCTTCGGGCACATACCCTCCAATTACATTCCGACACCTCGCACACAACAGTGTAACGACGCTGTGCATACGAATGTCTCACCTTGAATGGCCTCTTCCGGTTCACTGAATATTCCTGTAGCCATCGTCTCAGTGTAGGCAGGTCCTTGAAAAGTAAGCCTACCTTAATCTCAATGCTGTCGGCGTTATCCGGAGCCTCTAGCAGTTCATCGTCACGTCCTTCAGCATAAGCACGGGTGGAATGACTTAAACTGCTAAATTCATGTACTGCAGGGTCTCGCTCCGGACACAAACGTCTTATGAGTTCAATTTCTTGCTCCGTCATTTCTTGAACCGGACGGTCATCATCAGAATCTAAGGCCCGTGCAGCCTCATATGGCTCCTCCTCATCCTCAATCTGAACATCAACACTATTGGATGCCCTGCATATGTTGTCCATATTATATGACACAGGCACATCAAGATAAGCAGCATTATCCATATGTGGAGATCCTGCATCGTGTCGGAGCAAGAAAAACCACATTAAAAAGTCTAATCAAACGAAATAACGATGGATACGAACAATGTGTCGAAGACACTTACTAGGATGATCGTGAACTGGATCCTGGGTCAATGGGATCTCTTGGGGGGTACCAACGCATTAGAAGCCCCACAAACGCCGGGAATAGGACGAGAAATCCCATACTCGTGCGGACCCGATTGAGCATCGGGCACAACAACGACTTCTTCATGAAGCTCTACCAAAGGAGCTTCAATACGAGATGCATTTGGCATTTGTGGAGACAACCCGACTGGACCTCCGCAATGACTAACAGGTAACTTTTGAACAACCACATCCAAACATGGTGGAACCATCGTCTTCACAATTCTTAAATATATCACCCAATCATCTTCTAAGGTAATGGAGATCAACCGTCGGACAACTGTTCCATATGTAATATGGGACAACAAACCCTGAATTGATATTCTAGGGTCGTTTATGTCGCAACTAATCTCCTCACAAGCTCGAGCCAAAAGCTGGTCAAAAGTTGGTCTTTCAACGAACAACATGGTCACGATCTTCATACCATCAAAAGTAACACTCCCATAAGCATCTATCTCCACCCTTCCTCCATGGTATAGTGTTACTAGACTGTCCATCTATTGCAAAAATGGATTACTAACTAAATAATGGCTACATACTTAAGCCTACTAACTTACTAAGTAATAAATATATATTAACTAATAACTATACAGTAAATATTAAATGAACACATCAAACGAAATTACATAATCTATAAATAATGTACGAAAACTATGTATACCTGAGAACGCGTACGACTCCAGCTAACGGTGGAGAAGGTCAAGTCGGACGAACACCTACGTAAAAAAAAACCAATGGTCAGTAAAAAATTTGGCAGCACCTCCCCTGTAAAGTGATGTTTATAGAACCTGCGAATAAACGACAACACGATGGTTGCCAACACAGAAAACATGTAATATCAATGCGCTAAACAAAATGGTAACTATATAATCACTAAGAATTTACTAAACACTAACAATATACTACGCAACAAACTAGCTAACTATTTTAATAAACACTAACAATAAAATATCTAACTATTTACTAAACAATAAATAAGTGTATACCTAACTAATTACTACTAGTTTACAAACTAAGAAATTAAAAAAAATACTAGACGGCAGTGTTTGCGGGAGCTACCGGGGCCGGAGCGGGCGGTGGCCGATCGTTGGGAGCGAGCTCGGGGCGGCAGTGGGCGGGGACTGGTCGGCGGCGGGGACTGGGCGGCGTGGGGAGCGAGCTCGGGGCGGCAGTGGGCGGGCGGCGGCGAGCGAGCTCGGGTGGAGCTCGAGCGGCCGGAGCTTGGCGTGGGCGGGCGGAGCTCGAGCTCGGGCGGACCTCGGGCGGCGAGCGCGCTCGGGCAACTCGGGCGGGGCTCGCGGCGGCGAGCCGGAGCGTGGCCGGGGCGGGCGGGCGCCGGCGAGCCGGACCTGGTGATGGCGGCGGCGATTTCTGGAAGGCGGCGGCCGTGATTTCGAATGGGTAGAAAGAGAAGAAACGCGCGCAGAGAGAAGGCAGTTTTCGGTTTTTTCCTAGCTCGGCGCCAAGATCTGTGGCGCCGAGCTAGGTGCCACGCGGGACTGCCACGAAGCTCGGCGCCACAGGCTGTGGCGCCGAGCTGTGTTACCTCGGCGCCAAAGGCTGTGGCGCCGAGCTTCGGGTCCAAACATACAAATAAAATTTCCGGGGGTCCAAACGTAAATTTTTGACTCGAAAGGGGCTAAAAAACAAAAAATTCGGGATCTCCCTCTCTCCCAGACCGGTGAGGCGGTGATCTAGTGGAAAGGACGACGCGAGGTCGAGGACACATGAAAAGGGACACGCGTCTCTCGTCCTTGGTTCCGCAATTCCAACACGGCATGTCGCTGTCGTTCTTGGTCTACTGCGTATATGATCTGTCGGTGTTATACTGCTTACGGGTAGTACATCGCATTCGGCTCTCTGTCTTCCTACAAACAGCTGAAGCAAACAATAATGCCCGGACACGGATCTTGCTGGTAACCTGCAATATAATAAACCTTTCCCATGCTATCGACTAAAACTTAAGCTTGATTGTACCAACACACGAGGACACGCTCATGAGATCTATTCTTGAGGATTTCAGTCCCGCCGACCATATATGAAGATAATAAAGAAGCGTGCACAAACTACCAGCAACTGCAAGAAGGCACTACTAGCTAACTGTCCACTCCACAAACGACTGAAAAAAAGGCCGCTGCAAGTTTCTAATTCACGGGGATGGTTTCAGTCCTCTGCTGCGAAGCTGGGGGGGATTCCTGGTAGGCGTCGAAGCTCCTAAAGCACTGGGACGCTGCACGCGGTTTTAGTTCCAGTCATGTTGTCCTGTGATTCAGACCTCTCTACGTCCTCCTCGCCGAATTTTTCAAGCCGAGTAAGATGCAGAAAGGTTTGAATCAAAGGATGCACATAAACCCCTGAGCTAGGATGTAAACAGGATGAACATATATTTGATTGTGTATGATGCACATAAACCTCCTCTCATCTCCTCTCCTGCCCGAGAACAAAGAAAGGTACCCGCAAGACTCACAGCGTACTCTATATGTTGCCTTCTCCAAACTGCTATATGTGTACGACAGTACGTGGCAGTGGCACAGCACAGTGTTCTTGTTTCCAGTCTCCTTCCACCGTCGATCACAACTCAACAAACTACGAGTAAGGTAGCTAACTGTCCACTTCATAAACGACCAAAAAAAAAAAGCCGTTTCAGTTCTGGTGTTGTGCTCCTGTCATGCCAGTGATTCAGACCGTGCATGGCGTCTCTACATGACCTAATGCGGATTAGTTCAGGCTGTACGTGGTCTCTGCAGCAGTAGATAGACGGCTTTGATCTGAGGTTCCAAACGGGACTCCTGGACGCGGAGAGGAGAGACGTGCTGTGGTCCTCGCGTGTGTGAGGAATGATGGTGCTCGCCTAATCCACAGGGCAAACAAAACGTATCTTTTTCCCGTTTTATCTTAAGGTAAGCTATATGGCTCGTACTGAGCGGAGAGTAGGTTGGCGAGTTAGATATAGGAGATAGGCGATGGGATTGGGAGGACGGCGAGTAGTAGAACCCAATTTGAAGTACGCAAACATATGGACCCAATTCTTGACCGGTGGGAAAAGCACGGCCCAACAACCCATCCCATCCCCATCCATGCTGCACACGCGCCCCACCCCACCCACACCCACGGATGGAGGGCTCGCGGGCGAGCGATCAATGATCCAGGCAGCCGCTCGTGCTTAACTAGCCTCACACACCACACCACACCCCCTCGTCCTTTCCGAAATCCGTGGGTTGGGTTGGGTTGGGTTCCTGCTTTCCTGGCAGCTGGGTCTCGTCTCGTGCCAACATAGCCTAGCTAGCTAGCACGAGCGGTTGGCCTGACGCCTGTGATTGAGGGGGTGTTTGGTTGCCCCTGCTAAAGTTTAGCCCGGGTCACATCAAGCGTTTGACTTTCAAATAGGAGTATGAAATATAGACCCAACCAACTGGATTAGATTCGTCTCGTCTTTTAATCTTCGGCTGACAAATTAGTTTTATAATCCGACTACATTTAATACCCGGAACGGAGGTTCAAACATTCGATGTGATAGGAGCTAAAGTTTAGTTTGGGGTAACCAAACACCCCCTGATATGATATGAAAAGGCATGGAGCAAGCCCTGACGAGACCCTGTTGCTGATGGATCGGTTCGTTGCGTGATGGAACGGCCCCGGCACTTTTCGATGGGAAGGAGGAACGAAGGGTCTAGCTAGCTCTGTGTCCTGGCTGGGTCCACAAGTTCAGGCATGGCATCCATCAGTCGCCGCCCGTACTCTTGGTCCCGGCCGCTGTGATCTGTGAATCGGTGACTGAGAGAGAGAGAGAGCATAAAGCCATATATACCCTTTTGCTTGTGCCCTCGGTCCCTCCCACGTGTACTCCATCAGGGGAAGATTCCTGCAAGTGCGTTCCTTCTCTCTTGGCCGCGAGCCCATGTGGCCTTCCATGTGCACAGGGAAGGGGGGCGCTCCTTGGACGCTTCAGTTCTGGGGCCGGGAGGTCTCCATGAAGCGACGCTGCTCACGCATTAGCTGCTGCTGCTGCGATGCGACGCACATGCACTTCCTTTTTCTACTGCAAGTGCAAGGTGGCATGCGACGCAACGCAAGTCGGCACGGCACGGCACGGCACGGCAGGCATTTTTTTTTACTGACTGGCGCCTGCCAGTGCCAGGTTGCATTGCATGTCGGCAGAACATCCGTCGCCGAGTCAGCAAGCAGCGCGGCAGGCATGCGTGCTCTGTCTGCTGCCCTTTGACGGGAGGCGCGAGCCAATGGGCGACACGCCACGTTATGGGCGCGGACGGGACGGGCCATGTGACGACGTCGCGCTCACTGTTCCGGCACCACGTTCGCGCTGCGGCATCTTTCGTCCAGAGACACCACTGGCGAGACCATCGCGGGAGCACGGCGCCGCGCGACGGCGACGGCGAGCGTGCCTGCAGTCCTGCACGTACGGGGCAAGATGATGGAGCGGAGGGGGTAACATGCATGGGCTGGCGGGGCGACAGCGCCTCGTGTCGTCGCAGAGATGCGTGAGCGAGCGAGAGATCCGTGCCGCCATGTGAAGTGAACCTAGGCCGGGGTCATTCCCACTGCGCCACCATTGCATTCATGTCGTCGTCCAATCCAATTAACCATACGTATAAGGCACGGTTAAACCTAGCTTTTAGTGCCTACCATACCATACCCTACCATACAACGGTGGCCCGATCGACATTCCAGCCGCTGCATCGCCTAGTGGAATTTTACCTGCTGCATGATACAGCCTTAACTTGGACGTTAAAAATCCCAGCCGCCAGCGACTGAAGCTAGCTAGATAGGGCCGGGGGGGAAGTAACATGATGGGACCTGGGTCCTGCACGTTTGCATTTGAAGAAGAAGAAGACAACGACGACGATCGATGATGGTGCATTGCAGGGCACAACCACCTTCCATTTACGAATTTACCCTGGCCTGGCCAAGCAAGGAAAGCGACAAGCGAACTGCTGGCCGGGCCAGCCAAGTGCCCTCCCCACAGCAGAAATGGACATGCTAATCATGAAAAAAAAACAACCATTATAGGGGGGTGGGGGCCTTAGTTAGCGCATGGCATGGCATGTGACTGTGAGCGAATGCAAACGCTGAGGAAGGATAGGAAGCCCCTCTCGTTCTTTTATTTGTCGTTGTCTCTCCCTCCTTCCACTATGTGATTCAATAATTTGGGATCGACGATGATGCTTTGCTGCCTGTGGTGTCCCTGCGCAAATATATTCTCAGTCTTATCCTCGACCAGCCTACCTTGGCCTCTCGCGTCCTTACATTGCACAGCTCACAACTGTCCGATTAAAAAAAAATAGTACCATCACCCTACCTAACCAAATGCTAGCGGTAGCCTTTACCATGCCTTGCTCAATTTGCTGGTACTGTTTATTGGTACTGTTTTCACTTCTTCTTCTTTTTTACTAAGTGAACAAATCCTGTTGGTAAAAGAATAAACCGAGCACAACTCAATGGTGGCGCACATTTTAAACCGAAGGGAATACTAGTATCTAAGTGCCTTTATGCAGAGTTTTCGCTTTTCAAAGATGCTATCGACAAAGGTTTCCTTTTAACTCTTTCCGTGCTGCACTCTACGTGTGTGTGTGCGCGTGCGTGCGTGTGTGTGCATATATGGCTATCATTTAGCAATATTTATCTTTTTCCACGAGTGGCAAATGTAAAGCACACACCATGCCTTGGCTCTCATCAATCAATTTCTCAACCGGAAGTGACTCGCCCACGCGGTCGTGGGTCCCACACGCAGGGACTCGCGTCACTGGTACGCTCTTCACTCTCGGTAGTGCAGGCAGTAGCAGTAGCCTGTATGTAGTGTAGGTGCAGCCCTTTCCTTTCCCTCCCGCGAGCACGCTACGAATCGCCGTGGTAAATGCTCGGCCGCGGCGGCCATTAGAAGGCGCTAATCACGCCCAGGATTAAAGATCCCCATCCCCCCTCTCCGCCTTGGCCTCGGCTCGCGCACCTGCCTGCCTACCTACCTGCGTTGTTGCCTTCTTCGCCTCCCCCCTGTGGCCGCACCGCAGCTGCGGCGCCGGCGGCAGAGGTCAACAGCGACCGGCGGCGAGTGCGCTTCCCGCGGCCTTGTCTTGTCCGGTCTCCGGGGCCGGGACCGGCAGCGCAGCGCCTCTCGGGATCTCCCCCGAGTCCCCGACCCCCATGCGTCGGCCTCGGTGACAGGTAACGGAGGATTTCACCGCCCTGCCCTTGTATCTGGTTCCTGGTTCTGCTTGCTACCTTCTAGGGCGCGCTGCTCGGGGTTGGAGGAATTTGGCGGCTGCTTGTGGTGTGACGAGGAGCGGGCGTGTTTGGTAGATGGCGCGGAGTTCTGCAATGCGGAGCGGTTTTGCCGGGTTCTCGTGCTTCGCTGGGCAGCTCTCCGTCTCCTTCCGTTTTGATTCGAGGTGCTCGGTTGGAAACTTTGGAGATCCGGTTCAAGTTTGAGCAGGCCCTGAATTTCGCCAGGAAATGCCCCTCGCCCAAGCACTTCCTTAAGCCTTTTTTTTTTGGACCAGCGACGCGCAATTTTCTCCACTTCTTCTGCGCCGGGGTCACGTGTTTGTTTCATCTTCTCTTTCTCTTTGTTCTGTCGCTGCGAAGTTTCGGATTTCATAAATCGTTCGCCCACTGTCGTTGTTCCGTAGAAGAAGCTGGAATTTTACGCACTGTCGATGCTGGAACTTCGATTCAGCTTTTATCTGACATAAATTTTGTTTTTTCAGCGCCGCAGCTTTTCAAAAGTGCTCCTCTTTGGGGCCTTGGGGGTCTGTAACTCTAACTGCTGGGTGGCCTCTCTTTTCTAGCCTCCCCGCTTTCTTTTCTGTGGCGAGTTTAAATTCCCGCTTTGATGGCATTTTTTAACGGATCTGACGGCTTCTGATGATTACCGACAGTTTGGCCCTTTTTTCCGCTTCTCTTTCCTATATTTTTTCCTCCTCTTCCCACTGTCACTGATGCAGCGAAGCTTGGTATAGCATGTCCTGAATTCAGCTTGTGTAGACAAGGAGCCAAGTTTCTTCTTCTTTTCCTTTGCTCCAAACAGATCGCTAATTGTGTTCGTGTTTTGTTCTGGTAGGGCCGAAAGTTGCTGGATTCTGCATATGCAATCCCGTGATGAATTCTTGACTTCGAGAACCTCAGTTTCAGTTCAGCGATAGAAAATAGACACTTTCGATTTCGGTGTTCTAGCTGATTCTTCGAGCCACAGGAACTTTCTTTTCTTTATTGTTCGTTTCACTTTAGTCTGTTTTCTGTTTTACTTGGCTGTACATGTTGTTATCCTTTCTTTTGGGTTGCAACTCGTTCGAGTTGTTGGCATGTCAATGAATTGTTGAGAAGAAGACTACCGTTCCCGGCCTGATGCCTGTATCTGCCTATCTGGTTTCGTGCTTAGGGTCCACCTGCAGCTTGGAAATGTTGGAATCTTGTGTCTGAAACCTTGACCCAAAAGAAAAGGACAGATGCTGAGACTGAGGGCTTGATGCTTCAAATAGAATTGACTTGATCAAATTTATCATGTTAGTAGGTTCCACCTTCCAGTAGTTGGAAATTCTTTAATGTTACTGATCTAGAACCGTGCTCCCTTTACCACTTCCCAGGTGTGGTTGTGCAGAAGTTTGAGAACCATGTGTTCCTCTGTCCTGGCTATTATTTGTAGACTTAACCGATGTGCTCCTAAATCTTAAGACGCACCAAACAGCTCTTTTGAGCTTCCTTTTTGTTTTTTGTCATTTTATTAGATCAAATTTCAGCTTTGCTGTTATGCCTAGATTTTAAATGTTCTGGCAAACGTTTTCAGGGTTTGCTAGCGGAGTCCATCCAACTACAATGAACTAGGCACCCAGTACCATCCAACTATAATGAACTAGGCACCCAGTACGTAATGGCGACGGAAGTCAAGCAAACTTATTTTTCATGGTCACAAGGAGAGTCAACTGAACGGGATGGTCCTCAAGTAAGTTTTTATGATACATTAGACATTTAGTTTTGTCAATTTGTTTATGCTATGTGAAGGTAGCTTATTTGAAAAAGAGAGAGGATATATACAATCTTGTTCTCAACAACTATTACTGCTAGTAGTCTCACCACCCTTTTCTGTTGCATTTATTTACTTTTGCTAGGGAGTATCTGTATCCCAGACACTTGATCATGGTTCCATTTCCTTCGGAAGATTTGAATTAGAGTCACTATCATGGGAGAAGTGGTCCGTATTTACTAATGACAGGCGCAATGAAGAATTTGGAAAATTCAATGGTTTAGTCGCTCAGAAAAAGGCTTATTTTGAAGAGTATTACAAGAAGATCAGGGAACTAAAGGCTTCACAGCAGCAAAACCAGCAAACTGAACTTATTCTGGAATACAGCGGTGATGGTAGTGACTCCAGCCAAACAGCAGAAGAGGAGCAGGGTGCTGATCTTGAAACCCCCACTGGATCTGGAGCAGCTGTTGATGTTTATGTGGAAGAAGTTCCATGTGAAACCACATCGGAGCATGGACTGCAGTGCTATAATGACCAAGGAAACGAAAACTTTGATACAGAATTTTCCTCATCTAATCTTTCTTCGTCAGGTGGATTTCTGCAGCAAACTGACCATGATGTTAGAGTTCCTGTTCGTGGTGACAATTCTACCAGTAAACTGTATGCGGCACAGCAGAATGCTAGTTCTGTTCACGATGGTACTAGAAAAACATATGAAGCTGCAAGGACTCCTAGAAGGATTATTGAGAAAGATTCCAGGCTCAGACACAGCCCCAAGATAATACCAAAATCCGTCAAAGCCCTTTCACAAAGTGCTATGGATTACACATTTGCTAGTGAGGTAATAGCATGGATTTGTTTTCTGCATTTGTTTTTTTATATATAAAACTTTGCAGCCTTCTACTTCCACACACATAACCTTCTGAGTAGGCATTACGTACTAGCAGTACAAATGAATTAGTTGTTTATCTACTCACTAATTTGTATTCAGCTAACTAGATGAGTGCATGCTTTGCTTTGTATGCCCACCAATAATAATTGTTTATTAACTCATTACATATTTTACATGAATAATTTCAGAGGCCTGGTTCAGTGAAGCCCAATACAACTATGAGCCAGAAGGCTAAGCCAGTGCAAAGGCCAAATGCAGCAAGCCAGAAGACGTCTGCCTCTACAGAAAGGAGCAAGCTTACAGGTCTCAGAAGACCTTCCTCAGCAGGTGCGCAACGGCCTTCTACTGGAGAGCGACATGCTATTGCCAGGGAGAATTCACAATTACCTGTGGTCGTTTCCACTCCACGGCGACCTTCCACTGCTGAGAGACGCCCAGTCACCCGAGATCGTGCACAGAAGCAAGCCAATGTCACCACACCACGCCGACCTTCTACTTCTGAAAGACTCCCCATCAAAAGAGAGACTGCAGCAAAGCATAATGATATTTCCGCTGTACGTCGACCCTCTACAGGAGAGCGGCGTGCTTTTACTAGAGATGGTGTTCTGAGAACTGATGTGAAGACACCTAGTAAGGCAAGAGCAACTGTGGCTCATCTGAAGAGTGAAATGACTACAGTGGTATGCTCTAGATCCTTGTTATCATATCAACATTTGCAGCATACAGTAAATGAAGCACCTAATGTGGCAAATGCAGTTTGAAGCATCTTTTCTTTGAGGCAATCATTTGTTCATAGCATCTTGATTTGGACTGATGCTTACTGACATGCTGGGTTATCATGTGAAAGTTCAATTGCAGCAAAACTTAACATTTTACTTGTTCATGCAGGGCAATACGAGAAAGGCTATCACTCCAAATGCAGCTAGAAGTAGCAAGCTGGAAACAAAAAGGTTGCTCTTACACACCGGTCGACAGATTCTTGAAAGTGTTAGTTTTACATGTCGGATTTTGATTGTGTTGTTTCTTTTCCCCGCTTCATTGAACAGCAATAACTACAGACTGAAGGGACCTTCAGCATTGGATAGCCACTCTACTAGGTCAAAAAGAATGGACTTGCAAGTGTCTGGCAAGCAGAAATCGAGGTGCTAATCTGCATTAATGTTGGAATACCTTATGATGCTTATAGAATATGGCTGTAAAAGTTGTCTTAGCCATATTTCCTGATTATAACTTCTGGTTTTGTAGTTCTGTTAACCTTCCTCCAAGGAAAATTTTCAGTTCTACTGTGGGAGAACCAGCAGTTGGAACCATATCTAGGTCAAAAAAGAAAGAGGTAATTGCTCGTGATTTAGTTATGATTCTTGCCTCTTTTTTTTGCATGTGTTGCACAAAATTGACAGTTTCAACTTTCAACTAGATGGTTGCCCTGTTCACGTAAGTAGTTATAGCAGTCGCCATTACTTTGAATAACTAGTTTCTGGTAATATAGTGAACTATTTCTCAACCATTCTTAAAAAACGATATATTTCAATCCAGAGGCTAATTTCTGTTGTCTGCCGAATGCTGGTAAATCCTATCGGTCCAACTGTATGTTCGCTTGTAGTAGCCATTCATAGGCCATAGCAAACACACAAGCCTGATCATTTGGCTATACCGATGTGCCCAACAGTGTTGCTGGATGTCTGGGTTTTGCATAGTTTAAGGCTCCAGGACAAAAAGGTTCTAAGAATCCTTTATCATGTCCATAGGTTACCAGATGCCACCGAATCTTGGCAAACCATCTTTCTCGAAACATTTATAACTGAACTGAGGTAGCGGAAGTAGCGTAAATCTCGCATCAACAGTAAAACCGTAATCGCTAACAGCTGCTGGCAACTTTTATGTAGGGCGTTCAGGCGACAGTGCAATCTCGAGCATCCACTTCAAAGAGAACAACTCCTTTGCAGACTGGAAACTTAAAGGCGAGGGGTCCAAATGTATGAATTTCTACACGTCACAGTATTCTCATTATGACTCTAGAATTCTAATCTATAAGATACAGAAACCGGAGCAATATTTCGTCTGGAAAAAAAAGAAGTTTCCTTTACCTAAAAAATGGAATTCTAAGATATTCATTTGTTGGTGAGGATGTTTCCGCATCAGATTTGACCTTTTGCCGTACTCACTTTTGCAGCCACCAGCACCGCCACCTCCACCACGTCGGCCATCACGAACGACGACCAAACCAAGTGCCGGTGCCTCATCGATTGGCGGAAGAAAGCCAAAGTATGCTCATCATGAACACCAAAAGAGCCATCCTACTAGGCCTCACTGCGACCTTCTCAAATACGCGCTTTCCACATCCGTGCATTCTTACCGAGGCCGTCTATTCTCATCCATCCAATGCAGGGCTTCAGCACCACAATGGCACTGATGCAGTGGAGGAGAGCGGAAAGCGCTTCAGTACAGTCACAGTGGCCCGCAGAGCATGATGGATCTGAGCGACGTCAGTACCGGCCTTCCTTTGTATGGTGTGTACTCCCGTTGGCCCGTGCCCGCCTCTTCCTTTGCAGAGCAGCTCCCAAGTGTAGTCTCAGTACAACCCCCGTTGGCCCGTCCCTTCCTTTGCAGAGCAGCAGTCTAGTGTATGTAGTCACGCGTATCATATCCCACCAGTGCCTAGTTTCGTCGTCCACAAGGAACTTAGAACATTGTAAATACCTGGAAATAAATTTGCATCTGAGCTCTAAAGTAAATTCAGCCCAAGATTTGTGAACATCCATGTATGTCATTAGCAATGGAAGCCCTTTGTTATCAGCTTGTTATTGGTGTGTTCTTTTTAAGGGTTATTGTCAGATTTGATTCTTGGATGAACCTGAGCTTCACTGATTTCAGCGGTCGTGTGCAAGCAGCACAGGCACAGCCGACAGGGCACGACCGGATGCGCAGCGCGCGTCAGGGGCTCAGGGCGGAGAGGAGGAGCGACGAGCGCTTTCCCGGTCAGAAAAGATGCAGGCGGGATCTGAGCGCAGGCGTGCAGGCGGTACGAGGTTGGGGTCGGTCGTCTCCCCAAGTAGGCCCCTATCCCCAAGAGCTTGCGCTCGCCGCGTCGCCACTCAACAGCGCGATTTTTCCAATCCACAGGCATCCATCTCCTCCCTCTCTCGCCAAAGTGAAAGCCGCTGGCGCGCCTGCGCCCATGATTTATCGTGGTTCGCAAGGCTGTGCAAGATCTGAGGGGAAAGGGCCGTGAACCGACGACACTACACTATGCCCTTGCCTGCCTGCCGCCCGGCGGATCCCCCGCCTCCATCGCAGAGATCCAGGGCCACCGGACGTTCGACCAGTTAGAGATACGCCGAGAGCCAATTTTACATACTCCCTCCGTTTCTTTTTATTTGTCGCTGGATAGTGTAAAATTGCACTATCCAGCGACAAATAAAAAGAAACGGATGGAGTAATTCGGATTAGGGTTTAACAGGATTAAAGGTTTAATGTAGTGTAGCACATGAACACGCTCTAAAAATATATGAGAAGGAGCTAGAGTTATATCATCTCACCACACGCGTAGACCATAGCCGTAGCTTTCCTCATACTAGTCATGAGACCTTCGCTACGCACGCGGTGCTAGCACATCGACGTCTAGAAGGCGTTCCTTCCGCGCACGTGTGGACTATGTGGAGGCGTAGTTGTGACTGCTACACTAACAAACTACGGAGGGGGAGACTATCGTGATCGGCTACTTCCTCTTCATCGATGCAGGCCTATGTTGGATTGCTGCTCTAACTCATCTTCCGCTGCACTGCACGTCTAATGGTAACGATCCATAATCTCTTATTTACGAGCTTCCTCGATGATGTGATAGATGTGTCTAACATGTTTCCTTACAGTGGTATCGAAGTTATCTTGCATAGTGTAACACCCCGTCCAATCTCGACTGGCGGTACTTACTCCTGGCAGCTCGCTAGGATCATATATTGTTCTCATAGACCAACACGAGTCTTTTGTGCGTACTTTGTCCTCATTCATACGTACCCGAGAAAAACTTCTGAGTCGGTCACCAATTCCAAATTGCTCTAAGCCAAACACGCTTAACTTGGAGGTTCTTTTGAGATAGACTTCCGAAAAATAAGATGCACCTTATTAGTATGAGTATACTATTAATTCTATTAAGTCTTGGTCAGGATATCACCATCTTAGGGGCCAGGATATCACAATCCACTCCTCTTAAAAGACCGACGTCATTGTCGGTCAATCCCAATCCAGGAACCTCCCCTCTTAGCCACGTCTGTGTGTTTAGTGTCATCATATGTTATACCATGAGACCACTTCGGGCCCACATGCGCTATGTGCCATATACCCGAACCCCTAACCCACACACGCCCGTGAAACTACGAGGGTTGGCTCTAATACCACTTGTAACACCCAGTCTAATCTCGGACAGGCGATACTTACTCCTGGCAGCTCGCTAGGATCATATATTGTCCACACAGACCAATACAAGTCTTTTTGTGCGCATTTGTCCTCACTCATGCACACCCGAGAAAAACTTCTCGGTCGGTCAACCCATCCCAAATTGCTCCAAGTCAAGCACGCTTAACTTGGAAGTTCTTTCGATATAAGCTTCCAAAAAATAAGATGCACCTTGTTGGTATGAGTATACTATTAATTCTATTAAGCCTTAGGCCAGGATATCGCCATCCCAGGGGCCATGATATCACATGTAGTTTTTATATGGATCTAGGTTCATGAGATGGATTTACTTGGTGCACAATTTGATTAGATCAATTAGTCATAAGGGATTGAAGTAGATTGCATTATATATTACTGAAGGGATCTGTTCATCATGACTCTGTTGTGTGTGCAACTTGCCTCTACCGGCTAGAATCACCATCAGGGCTAATCGAGTACATAACCAACATATCGAGACAATATCTTTCAAAAAACATATCGAGACAATAGATCATCAAATTTTAAGTAGATTGCATTGTATATGATTGAATGGATCATTTCGTCCTTCTCTATTATGTGGGCAACTTGTCCCTACCGGTCGAAATCACCATCCGGGTTAATTATGCACAAAATCAGCAAGATTGACGTAACAGATCGATGTCATGAGTGTATTTTTCTTCAGGCAGAAGGTCTCGATTTTTAGGTTGATTTGATCAATCATATGAGTGGACCGTCGTTACTATCTTCTATAGTGGCATACATGTAGAAAATGTGTCCGCCTAACTTGATTTTTTGCAAGTTTTGATATGAATGGTATGGTCTTAATGTCATGTGTTGATTTGGTTGTAACTTTTGTGCATGCCTGCATGCTGCAAAGTAACACAATCGGGTTAAGATTGTTTCATTATTGTATAATGACTTGCGTGTCGACATGTGATGCTTTGAAGGATTCTTCATGTAATTCATTTAGTGGCTATTAGAGGTAGTAGCTTTGTATAGTTTCATGGAGACACTTCTTCGGGTACCTAGGAACGTGGTACCCAAGGCGAGGCCCATAAACCTCTCTATTGCCCATTTACCGACCAAGTCCCTGCCTAGCAAGTATGCGAGGCAGGGCAAACGATCAAATCCTCGTCGAGAAAGTCTGCGAGGCGGGGCAGACAACCAAGCGCGGGGCAGACGGCCAAGCCCCTACCGAGCAAGTCTGCAGGCCAGGCGGACGACTGAGCCCCCGTCGAGCAAATCTGCGAGGGGGGGCGGACGACCAAGCCCCCACCAAGCAAGTCTGCGAGGGGGGTGGACAACCGAGCCCCCGTCGAGCGAGTCTGCGAGGCGGATGACTGAGCTCCCGTCGAGCAAGTCTACGAGGCGGGGCGGGCGACCGAGTCCCCGTCGAGCAAACCTATGAGGTGAGGCGAACGACCAAGCCCCCACCAAGCGGATCCGCAAGGAAGGAACCCAGGTCGATGCTGCCGGCCCACGACGGCCACGACAAGATGCAACATCACCAAACCACATCCGGCCGTACATACAGTACCAAAAGGTCTTTGGCAGACACAATGGAACACCCCTACATGCGCCCACGGATATAACCTCACTGACTCATGTCGCGAACCGTCCGCTAGTGCGCAGTTTTGGCATATGCGCCATAACGACTATATGGGCGGTTAAGGGCTATAAAAGCCACCCCAACCTGCCCATTCACCAGGAAAACTCATATACATCCAATACAAGAGTTGGTCATTCACTCCTATCCACTAAAGCAACACTTCTAAACACATAAAAGCCTCACAAGTGCCACAAAAGAGAGATCAAGGAAGAAAGAGCTACTCGTGTGTGTTTAGCGATGGTGCCTTGTAAGAATCATTGAGAGAAAGTGTGTGCTGCCTCTTGTGATCATTTGAGTGTGGAGTTTTGACTCACATTCATTGTAAAGCTAGCAAGAGCCCCTTATCTTTGTGGTTGGTCTTGCTGAGACTTCGGTCTTTTGTCGACAAAGAAGAAGGAACACTTATCGGTCTTGGGGATCGTCGGAGAGAGTGGAAAAGGGTTGAAAAGAGATCTGTCCTTTGTTGACTCCTCAACGGGGACGTAGGTTCTTTGTGGAACCAAACCTCGGGAAACAAATCGCCCGTGTCTCATGTGCTTATTGTTTGTGATTTGTTTATCTTCTCCCTCTCTAAGTTCTCCTGCACTATTCTTTATTGGTACTCTTCTTGTTGCTTGGAAATAGGTATTCATTTGTAGAAGCAACTCTTTGCAAGAAAGAACTTGTTTTTGTTCCTCTTCTGAACTAAGTCTTCTTGCTCCTTTCACCTCATATATTTAGTTGTGTTGCCTTGAGTTTATTCCGTATTATTTAAAGGCAACACATTTGCAAGAAAAGAACTTAGTTTTATGCTCCGATAATTATTCATCTTGTTCTAATCGCTAATTGGGGGGATCAAGTTTTGTGTTTAAGTTGTAAATTTCAGGTTTTGTTTATTCACACCCTCTAGGTGACTATCAACTATATATTTTAATCTTTTTATTATTAGATATAGATATAGATAAGATAATTATAAAAAATATTCAAGATATGACATACTCCCTTAGTCCAAGGATAATCTACCTATTTGATGTGTAAAAATAGTCTTAAGGATGGTCTATCTATTATTTGTGTTGGGTGTTAATGATATCCCTGCCGGTCAATCTATGGGGTGATTTAAGTCTATGTTTAGTAGAATTATTTCTAATCATGTACAATACAGATGGAAGTATTTAATGTATGTATGTACGGGTCTATTTGGTTCGCTGTCTAACTTATCACACCCTGTCAATTTTTTTGTCTAAGGTTACTTCTTTACTTCGGGCGACTAACTTATGTGTGACGCAGTTAGACACAACCAAACCGGCCCTTGACTGAGAATTGTGAAATAGATGTGGCGCACGATTTTGCATGGCTAGGGTCGGGAGCTATGACTTTGGGAGCGGCTAGGTGGTATGCGATTTTGCATGGCATGCGACATCGAAGCTCGGGAGTAGCGATTTTGCACTTTGGGAGCGGCTAGGTGGCGTGCGATTTTGCATGCCGATTTTGCATGGCATGCGACAGCCAAGTCCGGGAGTAGCGATTTTGCATGCGGCTAGGTGGCGTGCGGTTTTGTATGGCGTATGGCCAGAAACTGGTGTTACAAAATATTTTGTACATGTGATCTAATCCATCCATGTGACAGTTATTTCTGAAGGGACACATTCCTTGGGAACTTTTGTATATATACTTCACTACACTGCAATGAAGATTCACCCCTGTCATTTTGTCTCTGTTCTCTCCATTTGCCACTGAGCGCTGCAATAGATTGCAACAACTGGGACGACTACTAAGGGCACATGCCTCCACTCAATTTTCTGGTTTTAGTAGACATTTTATTTTATTTACTATATCTATAAAATCTAATTCTATACTATACCTAAAGCACCAGTTTCAACGGTCGTCCTGCGTCATTTTTTACAAACAACCCCTCACAGCTATTTTAAATTAACCCGATGCACAATTATAAATGGCCAAACGACGGTCCGACACGGGCCACAACTCTGGCCCAGGCACGTCATGCCGACCTGCCACAACTCTGGCCCAGGCACGTCATGCCGACCTGCTAACTGTGCCGGGTCAGCCCGTTAGCTCGTCGGTCCATTTGATTAAATCAGCGTAAAATGTTAAAAAATAGTGCAGGAGGTGAGGTTTGAACCCATGCCCTCATGAAAAAAGGGTGGGAAACACTGGTTGAAGATGTCTAACCAATAGAACATCATGCTCAAATATTTTTAATATTGAGTATAAATTGTATATATATATATACGTTTTTTATAAAATAAAATATATAATCGTGTCAGACCGGGCCAGCACTACGGGCCGAGATTACAGCCCAAACACGGTATGACGTTCTTGGCTCTTGCAAGCATTAGGCCGTTTCTGAGACCACATTGGCGCAATGGACTCAATGGTGTTTGGGGTTGCTGAATTGGATGGAGCAACAATGATTTGTCACACTAACAGTGAAATGAAAGATTATTTGTTGGTTTTAAACGTTAGTAATTGCTACGAAGTAGCATAATTTATATGAAGTGCATCTAGTTTTTATTGATGCCTGACTTTAGCAATCACTCCATATTTTGATCTATCTTTTTTATATGTTTGAGTTCATGTGACTTATTTTAGAAACTTGAACTCACAAACTTTCTCTTATTTGGCCTCTGTACGGTGAAATTATATCATTTTATAATCTATGTTCGTTCAGTCAGTCATTGTGAACCCTCTTCTAATCGCTCACTTTATTGGTCACGTTGTACCAAGACATATTGGATGGAGTAAACAATAACATTAGTTAGCCAAATCAAAAAAATATTATATGGAGAGCATAGACAATCAATAAAGAATCTTGAATTTTTTTTGTGGATAGTTTACATGGGTATTGTTATAAGCCGTCGCAACGCACGGACAACGAATAGTTAGTAAACCTCTGTTTAGGCCCCATTCAGATATCAGACCCCACTCAAATTTTGGTTTAGGTCCAATACTGACCGGAAAGCCCGAAAGTAGCGAGTTTGTGAGCGACTTGGTGCACGATTTGAACTAGGTGTCGGAAGAAGCCAGGCGCGTGAAGTGCCATCTCCATGCATGCAGGCAATCAAAGAGACACCATATTTACTGTAGGACAGTGGACAGGATATAGGTAGGTGCTCTTTTCGTCTTGGTTATAAACTTATAATACACAATGAAAAAAAAGATAGATCATTATTGAACAGAGGGAGTACATCAAACCTTACCGTGGAGACCACAAGAGCCCTCAACCACTGCGAGCTTCTGTCCATGACTTGAGCATCGATGCAACGGAAACATAACCAATGGCAAGATGGAAAAAAAAAAACATGAAACTTGGTGCACGCATCAATTTTTGCGGCGCCACGCAGGCTCGGGTGGGGGCGACCGAGGCTGCAGGTTCGGCACCTACCGAGCCGCAGGACAACTGGAGACAGCCTGTCTCGCACCCCCCTCCTCTTCTTCGCTCTGTCTCCGGCTCTCCGCTCTCTCTCTCTCTCTTCCCCTCCTCGTTCTCCCATTCTCTCTCTCCTCTCCCGAGTCCCTCCCCCTATCCCCCCCTCTCCGCCTCCGTCGCTAGGGCTCCATTCCCCTGCACATCCGCCGCCGCCGGATCCCGCCTCGCCTCCGCCGCAGCTTCGGCATCAGAATCACCGGATTCGGTGGTGTTTCTCGGCTGCCTCAGCTTCCGCCGGCGGAAGGCCCCAGGCGGCGCTCCCCTGCAGCCCTCCGGCCTTCACTGAGGTGATTTGCACTGGAGCTTGAGCAGTTCTCCCTAATCTTTTTAGGCAGCCTCTTTTGGTGATCTAGTGCTTACTCCGGTCGGTTAACGGTCTGGGTTTGAGCCTCTTTACCCGTGGGAACGAGCAAATAAGTTGCTATTGGAGTATTTAGGAGCTAACAAGTGATATTCTTGCTAGTATTTCTGAAATGTTTTAGGGGTTAAAAAAATCTGTATTTAATGCAGGAATGGTAAGCTTTTACTTGTTAGCTGATTGCCTGATTCAAGTAATTTACCAACTTAAATGTGCTAGGTTACCCACTTCAGTACGATATTAACTGTGCACGCAATCAGTAATGGATTTGTCCTAGTATGAGCATCGGAGGTTTAGTGTATAATCAGCTACAATCAAACGAAGTTTCGATTGAGGTGTGTGTGTGGACAACATAGTTTTTTGGGTAGTATTTATGATGTGGTCTGGTGTTGGCATTAATCTTATACAGTTACTTGTTGAATGCAGTCCTCTAGAAGCTAAACATCGTTGATACTTAGAAGGCAGCTGAGTATATGGTATTTGTGGGCCATTGTGCTGTCCATGCGAGCGGAGAGCATGCGTGGCACCTGTGCTTCGGGTGATGCCCCTGACCAGAGTAGCTGCCGATGCATTCGGTGTGCTGACAATCGCACTGTTTGCGCTGTTTGCTGCTCTGGGCCTCTTCTGCATCTTCCAGTCGGTCTACTTCAGGTGTCGGATTCGGAGAGGACCCTCCTTCCTTCCGCTTGGTTATTTTAACGGCCCATGGGTGACTCGCATTGCTCTGATTCTGATCACAATTTGGTGGGGATTAGGTGAGATAGTGAGATTGAGCTTCTTGAAGAAAAAGTTGTTCTCCAGCTTAACATGGCAGAGGAACATATGTGATGTGTACATACTTTCCAACCTAGGGTTTGCAGAGCCAGGGATCTTCTTTGCGTTTGCTTTTCTGCTCCATGGCTCGTTACAAAAGAGGGAGCTGGGCACATTAAACCAAAGATGGAATTGGAAGACCATGGCCTACTTGTTAGTTTTCTGTATTCCAGTGTTCTCGGTGCAGGCAATCCTAGTGTTTGTTGGGCCCAAGTTTGTTAGAGAGGAGAACCATGATCTCGGGAGGAGGAAGATTGCTAAATACTTCATACGCACCTACACGCCGGTTGGAGATACCAGTGTTTGCACTTACCCATTGTTTGGCACCCTTTTTCTTGGACTTGTAGATGCTTTCCTGATGAGCTATGTATCATATGTTGGATTACGGGTGCTGTCCTTGGTTATTAACAAGTCACTGCGAAGGAGAGTTTATCTACTGATGCTGTCTGTGCTGTGCTTCCTTCCTATCAGGGTGCTTCTCCTCGGGTTTTCGGTGCTGCTCAAGCCAGGACATGTTGCCTTTGAGGGTATTATCTTCCTGTCATTCTTGATGATGCTGTCCTGCACGACTGTTGGGATACTCTTGCTGGTTTACTACCCTGTAGCTGATTCATTGGCCCTCCGAGATATAGGCCAGAGGGACATAGCAGAAATGGTGCCTTATGATGATTACTACTATGAAGGCGCATCGCTTGTGGCCAACCAGAGTTTCCGAGAAATCGAGCGGAATTCTGACACTTCAACGAAGCCAGGATCCATATCCTTCCGGACAATGATCAGGGAAGACCAACTCCAGCAGGACGGTACGGATGAGATCGGATTCTCTTCGCGCAGTGGTGTCCATATTGGATCGCCCTCAGGCTCTTCGCCAAGCGCAGCAGTGCCGATGCTCCCTCTCAAGGAAATCCCTAGATACTAAGAAGTATTCACCTGTGACTTTGCCCCTCTACTGTGTTCTCCTTCTCCCCCCCCCCTTTTTTTCACTTCTCTTTCCTCTTACTACCTTAATGATAACAGTTTTGTGGCAATCAAAAAAGGTTTTTGTAAAGTTCTTCCCCCCCCCCCCCCCCCCCCAAGTTAGCTTAAACTCATCATTAGCCCAGCACTCTAATTCCATTCTATCAAAGTAGCAAGTAGCTAGATCTTGCACTGGCTGATGAGCTGTGTTCTGGCATTGGCTGGAAGAGGCTGTGAGTTGGAGTTCACTTTTGGTCGGTTTTGCTGCTCCACAACTCATAATATCTCCCAGCCAATAGGTTACACCATGGACTAGGCTGGAATGGGGGGGCTCTGCTGTGTCGTCGCCTACTATTCCTTAGCTGTTTCTCTTTGTGACAGCTGTGCCACTGAGTATATATTATATGTATATTTGCTTGTGGCCTTGAATTAAAAGCAGGGGCTGCCGGATATAAATGGGCCGGGAGATGTTTAGGAGTAGTATATAAAATATATGCCGGGTAAAGGACCAGGGACCACCGCCAAGGCCTTCCATATTCGCTCAGCCCTTTCCTTTTCTATTTGAAAAAAAAAACAGTTTAACTGCGAAGATATCAAAAAAAGTGACTGAAGTTCACTTCGAATTCGTTTTCACCCTGGTTTTGGCGTATCGTCTTCACCTGTGTATTGTTCAATGAATTTGGTACTACCAGTGTATCGCTAGATGTGGATGGCCGATGGGGCCATATACCTGCAGTGCAGTGCTCCTAGCTGACAGACAGCTTGTCTTCGCGAGGATTTTGTCGCGAGCTGGCCTGGAGCCCGGCGTGGTTCCACCGCTCCTGTCTTTACGCCTGTTGACTATGCGTAGCCAGGTCTGCGGATGTTTCTGGCGTAAAAATGTTTACGCGTGACCTTGATGCCCGTTGCCTGGAACTGGAATCCAAAGCGCGCAACGCTGGAATTAGTCAACTGGACAGGTGCAGGCCGCGTTATTTTTTTGTTGTTGTTGCCGTCGGCTTCTCCCCTGCCGCAAAAATTTCTACGGCACTAGGTGTTCGTGTCAGGCTGTCAGTACATCATCGGATGCCTGAAGCCGTTGGCCATATGGGTAGTTCTGCTGAGACTAGCCTACTCCTTACTTTGATCGTCCTGGTTTGTTCTTGCTCTCTTTTTTAACCGGCCGTGCCTAACCTGTTTTTAAGTACTGCAAGTTGTAGTGTAGGACTGCTGCTGCTAAAGTGCATGTGACGTGTGTGTTCTGATGGTCGGGTAGGTGTGCCTGTGTGTATCGATTACCCTTTGGAACCACTTCTCTCTCTCTCTAGTTGTACTGGGCGAGCTGGGAAAGACCTCTCGCTGACATGAACATCCCAAAGGGCAAATGTTGCAACAAAATGTTCTGTCGGCGCCTCCATCTTTCTTTCCTCTTCTGTTTCTTGGTTGCTGAATCTTCCAGGAGTTCCGTGATGGACGAGCGGCGCCTCTGGAAGCTCTGCATGCCCACCGACGGCTGCGCCAGCAGAGCTCTCAAAACTGCGTAATCTCTGCTTGAACAGAGGTTAAATCCCGAAGAAATTCGTTCGTGTGGGCTGGCCGCTGGCTGTGTTGGACACATGGAACCGGGGTTCTAAGTTCAGCATGTGCATCGGGAGCATCACGCCGTTTCCTTTGGCACGCCACTCGCTAACTGGTACTAGCACTGCGTGTACGTGTTTGGCGACACCCCGGTGGCGTTTGTTTAATCATCGAGCACTCCAAACTGTCCTAGGTGTGTCGTAAAGAAACGGCGAGTTTTCCCCTTTGCTGGCGACGATGATCCGTCGCGTGGTCCCAGGTGGATCGCAGGTCCTGGCGGAATCGTCCTAGTTGGACGCGCGCATCTCTCGTCCTCCCACCGCGGAATCGAGGGAGCGGGCTTGTGCACTAGCACAAGTGGGGAACTCTCGCGTGCCCAGCGCCAGCTTGTATCGACGACATTCTCGAGTGGCTTGTCTGCCCGTGCAGCGGCGACCCCTCGCTATGGTCAGAGATGGCAACGGAGACCCAATTCTAATTCCGATTTAATCCTAATTCCCTGCAGGAAATTTCTCGGGCTGATTTGATGACAAGAGGATCATGGAGGGATTGGAGAAGATTGAGGGGGAAATAAACTAATTTGCCCCTCAATGCCCTCAAATCTACCGTGATCTCTGGTCACCAAATCAGCCTAGAGGATGGGAAATGTTCTCCCCTCATGGAAATGTAAATAGGAAAAACCTTTCTCCGATGGGTAAACGGGGACGGGGATGGGGAAGTATTCCCCATCTCCGTTCCCGCGGGGACCCGTGAAACTTATATATGATGATGTTTTCATATATTTTTTTATAATAAAAATAAATAATTATGTTATCAAGATATCACTCGCCGTACAAATGTGTTTATTTTGATATACATATAATGATTTCTTACATCTAATAATGTGTATAAGTGATAATATTTTGTATTAATAACAAAGAAAGTATGCCATGATTATAATTTAAGCATAGACGGGGATTTCCGATGGGGATTTATCCCACGGGAAACGGGGTTGCGGAAGAAATGCCCCCCAGAGTTCGTGGTGATCCCCACAGGAAACTTTTTTGTCGCAGGGACGAGGATGGGGAGCCAAAACTCGACGGAGAATTCCCCGTTGCCATCCCTAGTTGTGCTCCAAGTCTCCAACCAGGGGAGTCCCGATAAATTTGGATGCCCGGTACAAGATCATAGCGAAAAATATCAAGTATAAATATTCTAATAACATCTAATTATTGTTTCATTTACATCATCTTCATTTGAAAGCAAAATTCTTTTAATATTTTTAAAATAAAACCTTCGATAATATTTTCATATTCAATCTTCTCCTATATTTTACTAGCAATTGCTATTAGAGCCAACGTATTCATTTTCTTTGTGTCATTATAGAACACGAACAAGACTTCAATAACTTCAACTTACAAAAACTTTCGTCCGATGCAACTATTAGAAATAGTCAAAAGAACCCTATATACACTAGTTGCATCATGAAAATAATCACGCTGTTTTATAAAATTTAGAATGTCAATAGGACAATTTTTGTAGAATAAAATATTGGAGAAAACTTAATTCCACAAATAGATCACTTTTTACTTCAAACAAAAAAAACAAATAGATCACTTGCATCAAATCAGATCATCCCTCTATTTTAAGTGTGACCTTAAGATAGTGATAACAAGATTTCAAACTCTTTTTATCCAGTGACTACGACGCACTGGAGTCTGGAGGTAAATAAGAAACTAAATATGTTTGATAACCTTAATACTATTTAAATCTTCTTGTCAGCGAAGAATTAGCTTGATTAACAATAGGAAGAACATATCGATTTCAACGTTCTTACGATTCTAGGCCACGTTTTGGCTAATATTATGCAAAATAACATTTTTTACTTATAATATGTATATGAATTGCTATAACTTTTGGGGTCCTATGTTTTTTGGGGTCCTATGCGGTCGCACTGCTTGCACGATCCCAGGGGCGCCCCTGGCTCCAACTTCAGGCACAACAACTTCCTTTTGCGATCACATCTACGGATTCGACCCAACGGTGAAGCTCGCAAAACTCATGCACTAATGAGTCATAACAACCAAAGCAAAGATGGCAATTGCCAACGGGTATCTGTTACCCTAAACCTAATGGTTTTCTTATTTATAAGGGCATGAGTTTTGGCTAATTTCTCTACCAATAAGTTCATGGTTCAAAAAAACATGACATGTATGTGAATTTAGGTTTGCTCTGCAAACCCATAGTTAAAATGACTCATATTATTATTAATTGAACATGTTATAGTGAACTTAATTTATAAATATGACTCATATTATTAATAATTGAACATGTTATAGTTAAAATGAACTACTTGTAATAAAGTTTAAGTTAAAGTTAGTTGTCACTTGTTTCTTTTATCTCTACTTATTAATATATTGACTGTCATTTACACGATGAATTATTTTTCATGTTAATGTTAGTGGGTATGGAAAACCTGTTGAGTATGAGGGTATCTGAGATTTGCATGGACATGGGTTTGGGCAAAATTTTATACCCGTCATGGGTACATGCGTGCTTTTTCTTATATGGGTATGGGTTTGGACAAGAGATACCAGCGAGTTTTTACCCATTGTCATCTCCACGTGCAATTCTCAATGGATGCTATCTGTCTCCGACTGCACTCCCATGTTGTTGAGGTCGAAGTTAAGGGCGACTACATGTGACCAGATAGGCCGGACTATATGAACTAGCACAAGGCATGAGCATTTTAGTCCAACACGAGCACAACACGACAGTAATTGTGCCGGTGCCGATCCGAGGTCCATCATAGGTCGTGCTTGGGCTTATGGACAAGTCCATTGGGTGGCACAGGCATGGCTCGTTCACTGTCGACCCATTTAGCCCGATATGAGGCACGTATAGTCCATCAGGACGACCACAAACCAACACACTCTGTTTGTGTCCTGACCTTACTTGCTTCAATCTAGCTCACCATATATACACCAATGACCGACATGACCCTATTTTGAGTCATTTAAAAAATAGAGAAAATGACCTATAAAAATAGAGTAAAATAAGTTATTTTTGACCGCTCGACACGATAGCACGACATAGTACGGTAGCCTGACATAACCCATTTAAATGAGTTGGACTGTGTATAGACCTAGATATCTGACCAGTACGACACGACCCACCATTTATTCGTGTTGTGTCTAGTCTAACTAAATCGGTCGAGCTTATGATAGGCTTTGCTGTCCTTTTGCCCGACACGATCCATTGACCAAGTATAGAGGCAGCGACCTTATCCACTGTTGTTTGTTTTAGATTAAAGACATCTGTTTGGACTGTTGCAACTGCAATCCATAGAGACAAAAACACTAGAAGCAGTAGAAGCCGGTACGGATTAAAGCCAAGCGAACAAGCAATTGGGCCTTATTTGCAAGAGTGGAAGCTGGGCCTCATAGTATTTCAAACTGGGCTTCTTCGAGAGTGGAAGCAGGCCCTATTGTGTTGATAAACTTCCTCATATGCAGCGGCCGGAGGCCCACAATGCGCGAACCCGCCTGCGCCATCCATTCCCAATCCCAACACAGCCAGGAGCCAGCTCTACTCGATTCGAGCCTCCGTATATTCCCGAATAGAAGGGCACTCGGCATTTCGGCAAGATTGCAACAGGGTCGTCCGGTCGCGTTTCTCCTACGCGGTCCGTGGGCTGTGCCTGCCTGCCTGCCTGCTGTTGCCTCGTCTCCTCGTTTAAACGGGCGAACTCAAGATTGCAACAGGGTCGTCCGCCGCCACCAATTGCTAGCGCAATCCTAGCCCTAGCCCAGCGCCCCCTCCGGTCCTCCCTGCTTCGTGCTTGGTAGCGATGGCGTCGTTTTCTGAAGCGCCCCCGGGGAACCCAACTGCTGGCGAGAAGATCTTCAAGACCAAGTGCGCGCAGTGCCACACCGTCGACAAGGGCGCCGGCCACAAGCAAGGTCAGCACTGGACCCAAACCCTGATCCTGAGAGTAGTTCCCTGTACCTGTCGCCTTTCTAGATCGATCGTTTGATTTCAAGTGGTGACGCAGATAGTGATTTTTTCCGGGTCGTAGTCGTTGATCGTTGTGGGTAGCAGTCTGACGGAGGCTTCAATTGCTGTGCTTTGTTATGATTATAACACTCTAGACCAAACGCGATTGCATTTATGATGCACACTACTCTGGTTGCGAATCCGAGCTAGTCTTTTGATCTCTAATTTGTTAGGTTCCTGCATTGTATTATAAAACTAAAAAACGTTGTATAAATTGTGACATTATGTGGCGTTGTCCACATTAATTAGTGATAAATCTTATATCGTGTACTCCTATTGTATCTGCCTGAAGATTTCGAACAGTCACATTGCCTGTCCTTTTAATCTATGGACTCTTTAGGATACTGCAGTGTCAAGTGCGCATACGCTGGCTTTAACGTTATCGTAGGTATTCAAACTATCTGAAGCTAGCAATGATAACTGTGTTACTTTTCAGGTCCTAATTTGAATGGTCTGTTTGGGAGGCAGTCTGGTACAACACCTGGCTACTCTTACTCTTCGGCTAACAAGAACATGGCTGTGATTTGGGAGGAGAACACTTTGTATGACTACTTGCTTAATCCCAAGAAGGTTCGGCTGGAATTCACTCTCCCAAACTGTGATAATTTATTTCACCGTGTGTCACTCAGCATGTGTTGCATCCACGCATCCGCTTTGTATGTTGAATGTGTGGCTCTGCCATGTATATTTGCAATATGAGATATGGGCAGCTGCTGTCTTGGCTTAATGTGTTTTGTTCAACCTTCGTCTGGCTGGCAGCAGCTGCTGCAGCTGTTTGGACTGCTGCAGCTGTAATTTATAGAGACAAAATACTGTAGAAACCATAGCCGCAACCGGATTAAAGCCGTATCAAGCCGACTGTTTTCAATCTACAATGTCCTACACATAAATAAGTGATATTTACTACTATAATAATCTGGAGAACAAACTTACTAATACTTGTATCCCATTTTAAGGCTGATCATTGGTTTTTTTGTCACCATTGCTTCCGTATGCTGGTGTTCTCTGTGGATATTCATTAATGTAGAATGCTTGTGTAGCTGCTACCAATGCTAGCTAATCATGGTCCATATATTTTTTGCATACCAATCTTCAAGAACAAGGGAGATATTCAAAGTTGTACCAACTATTGAGGGATTAAGCTCATGAGCCATACTATAAAGCTATGGGAGAGAGTTATTGAGCATCGTCTGAGAGGAATGACGCATATCACCATGAATCAATTTAGATTCATGTCTGGAAGGTCAGCCATGAAAGCAATTTTCTTAATAAGGCAGGTCATATAGCGATATAAGGAGCAGAAGAATGACTTGCACATGAGTTTTATCGACTTGGAAAAAGCCTATAATAAAATACCTAGGAAAATCTCATGTGGTGGACATTGGATAAGTATAAAGTCCAACAAAGTATGTTACGCTCATCAAGGACATGTATAACTAGTGTTCGAACAACTGATGGTGATACAAATGTTTTCCCGATTAACATAGGACTACATCAAGATTCAGCTTTGAGCCCTTATCTATTTGCCTTAGTGATAGATGAGGTCACGAAGAATATATAAGGAGATATCTCTTGGTGTATGTTTTTCGCTAACGATGTAGTTATAGTAGATGAAAGCCGGGAAGGAGTAAATAGAAAGCTAGAGTTATGGCGTCAGACCATAGAGTCAAAAGGATTTAGAATTAGCAGGACCAAAACTGAGTATATGAGATGTGACTTTGATACTACAATTAGTGAGGATGGAGATGTAAGTTTGGTAGGCCAGGTAGTACCAAAGAAGGACATCGATGCTACAGAGAGGGTAATATTGATGAAGATGTTAGCCATAGAATTAAAGCGGGGTGGATGAAATGACGTCAAGCATCGGGAATCGTATGCGACAAGAGAGTGCCACAGAAGTTGAAAGGCAAGTTCTATAGGACAACGATTAGGCCTGCAATGTTATATGGGCTGAGTGTTGGCCTACTAAGAGATGACATATTCAACAACTAAGTGTCGCAGAGATGCGTATGTTGCGTTGGATATGTGGGCATACAAGATTGAACCGAGTGAGAAACGATGACATACGCGATCGGCTAGGAGTAGCGCCAATTGAAGACAAACTTATTCAACACCGGTTGAGATGGTTTAGACATATCTACCGAAGACCAGAGGCACCGGTGCATAGAGGCATTATAAGACGGGACAGTAATGTGGAGAGAGGTAGAGGTCGACCAAACTTGACGGGAGGAGACAATCAAAATGGACTTGAACGAATGGAATATTACAATCGAGTTGTGTTTGAATAAAAGTGCTTGGAAAGAAGCTATCCACGTGCCCGAACCGTGATTAGGCCTTTTTCGTTTTAGTGCTCTCAAAAGCTTTTCCCTCCCCTTTGTCTCTCTTTCCTTTTTTGGTGACATCTTGTTGGGTTTCAACTCTAGGTTATCCCAACCTACTTAGGACTAAAAGGCTATATTGATGTTGATGTTTACTCTTGACCTGTGGACTGCCATTGTGATTTAGGGTCATCAATTCCTTGATGAGGTTTTTTCCCTTTGATTTAAATATAACATTGCAGCAATATTAAAAGTACTATGTTTTCCCTATGCAGTACATTCCTGGAACCAAGATGGTATTCCCTGGACTGAAAAAGCCACAGGAACGTGCTGATCTCATTGCATACCTGAAGAATGCCACTGTCTGACGAGGATGCTGCTGTGGCTCTAAAGATGAAGAGCAGCGATTCTCTTTTTTGCAGTTAAAATAATGACACGAATTTACTTTAATTTGACAGGCTGGATAAACAAGAAAGCTAAGAACTCCAGGTAGTTCTGTAACGGTTTTGTCTATTGCTGGGGGTAAACACCACCCTGGAAGAGCTTTTGATTAGTGGTTGAAATGTGACATCACCATAATACGTTTGACACACATTTCGGAAGCTTTTGATTAGTGTTTTAATGTTCGTTTGTCATGCTGTCTCTGAAAAGCTATCTCATTTCTCTTATAACTTTTGCTTGTATATCTTTTAGTCTGTGTTTGGAGAATGGGGTGTTAGGAAACTAATCCCGTAGTACCAAATTCTAGAATTTACCGATGATTGTACTGTGATCGGAGAGAGTGTGTGTGTGTGGGGTGGGGGGGGGGGGGGGGGGGGGGGGGGGGGGGGGGGGGGGGGGGGTAACCGTTAGATTACCTGTTTAGGGCTTTGAGTTAACTTCTTGTAATTATAGTTTCACCCTTATATAATAGGCCAGGTCCAACAAACTAAGACTATTAATACAACTCACAAACCTAAGTAGAGATGGTAATAGGGACCCGATCCCCGATTTCCTGCGGGGAACTCCTCTATTTAGGGGACGTGTATTAGACTAATTTAGTCCCGCGGGATCTAAATTGGGAAAATTTAATCCCTGTCGGGTTCGCGGGGACGGAGATGGGGAACCATCCCCTGTTCCCGTTCCCCAAGTATCCGCTACACGAAACTTTTTATCCAAGTTAGTCAATTTATTTGTTAAAATTATAGTAAAAACTCAGTTCATGACATGTTATAAAATAGTAAACTAAACTCCGCGACAGGGATGGGATGGAAGAAAAAGCTTTCTCATGAGCATTCGTGGGAACAGGAATGAGGAATTTTTCTTCCCGCGGGAACGGAGATGGAGTCATTCCCTGAAAAAATCCCCGTTGCCATTCCTAAACCCTGAGTTATTATTAGGGTTTCTCATTCCACTAGCACCTCCTCTGCTGGCTGCCTGCCGCTGGGCTTTTCTCCACCTGCGCTGCGTCCCTGGTTGGGCTGCCGATGACCTAGGCCCGCGCGGCCGCGCCCCTCCTCCACCAGGCGTGCTCCCCTGACGTGCCCCTTTCCCGTCCGACTCCCTCGTTGGCCCGTGCGCCGTCCTAGGCTCGTGGCCGCTGTCCGTTTGGCCTCGCACTCGCTGCTAGCCGACGCGTGACCTCCTCTGCTCGGTGCAGCTCTCTGCCCGGACACTGCCAACCTCTCCCACCGGCGCCCTCTGCTTGGGCGTCCTCCTCTCAAGCCAGCACCTCTTCCAGGCCCAAGCCAGCTCAATGTGCCGCCGCCGGCCCTGCTCGCGCTGGCCACGTCAGGCTACTCTGTTGCCCCTGCACCCACGATGGGTGCACCACGCCCCTGGCGCCGCGTCGCCGCTGCTAGGGCCGCCGCCGTCTGGGGCCGCGGCGCCTGAAGCCAACCCTTTCCCAGCAGCGCTGCGCTGCTTCCGGCGTCCCTGGCCGCTGTCCGTACGTCGACCTCCAGCGCCTGCCGCTCCCTCCTGCCGTCGCCTTTGCGTAGTTGCGCTGCTGCCCTCGTGTTGTCTCCCCGTCCTCACCGGTTCTATGGCTTCACTTATGGCTTCACTGCAACATACATGAGCTTTACCTCGACCGCTGCTCCCGTGCTACATGGCTTCTCCGGCCCTCTCCTGCGCCGGTCCTGACATTTTAGAGGCCCGGGGCAAGACTTATAATGGAGGCCCTTGATAATATTAATTATTACACATAATTATAGTGCATATATACATTGATAATAAATATTTATGTATATTTGAAAACGTTGTTCATATTAAATACAAAGTAACTAAAATATAGCATAACATCTCGTAGAAAAATAGGGTATATATGTGTCCAGATGGCTCAAAAGAAGGTTACCTCGAACAATGATCAAATAGATGTAATACGTTGTGAGATCAATCGATTATGTCATGTTAGTTTCGTGTTCGCTATGTAGGGAAAGACAAAAGCGTTGACGTACCCAATGTCGTGTGTTGGCTACCGAGAGGAGAGGGCACGACCGCCTGTCTCTTTGCGACTGAGAGCCTAGGCAGATGGGCCTGAGACTAAGAAGTACTACTACTAGAATATAGAAATCAAGATTAATGGGTTACGTCTAATTCTCCTTGCTTGTTGTTGACTTATAATTAGATCTTTAAAAGTTTTGTAGAGCTAACAGATATATATATATACAATATATGCTATATGGCTGTATATATATACTGTTATTTAGTAACTAAAGTGAGGCCCCATTAATTTAGGGGCCCTGGTCGGGGGCACTGCTCGACCCCCGCCAGGGCCGGCACTGCTCCTGCCTTTGCCTATTTCCGCGATCGTTGTGCGCGTCCTCCACGACAACCAGCTTATCCAGGTCACCTTCGTGACCTTCGATCGTGCCATGAGCCCTCACCCACATGTGGGCTGTCACATGCCTAGACCGCTTGTCTTTCCCAAAGCTATAATTGCCTCACTAGCAATCGAGACCTTGTTGTCTCTCTCTCCTAATCGTGAATTTGTCGGAGTAGCTCCCTTGGCTTTTTTCGCACACCCCGTGGCTTCACCACACACACACACTCTCTCTCTCTCCCACCGATTGGATGGTTGACTCCAGAGCTACCTTCCACATCACTCCCACCACTAGCTTGTTATTTCACTCCCATCTACCACACCCCTCACATCTTCCCTCTATCGTTATGGGCAACGGTTCCACCCTCTTGGTCACCTCAGTAGGTGTATCGGTTCTTCTGGGACCATTTTACCTTAATGATGTCCTTGCTCCCGTTATGACTCCTTCCCTTCTCTTGGTTTGTCGCTTCATTAGAGACGACCACTGTTCTATGGAGTTCGATCCATGGGGCTCCCCATATGCCACCAACCCATGTGTATCGTGCTCACTCGCTGTGACAGATCCAGCCCCCTCTCTCTATTCACTTGCCCTCTACTTCCCCCACCAATGAAGCATCCCCCATGCTCTTGCTACTACCACAACCTCCATCATTTGGTATCATCGTCTCAGGCACCCTAGACCTGACGTGATGTCCCAGTTTTTCAGTCGCTCAGATATGTCCTATACCCGGGGCTCATCTGAGCGCCACTGTCATGCTTGTCAGCTCGGCCATCACTCTCGTCGTTTTTTCCACTTCCACATCTAGGACTCAACGGCCCTTTGATCTTGTCCATTGTGATATCTGAACTTCTCATGCCCCCAGTTGCTCTGGTTACGACTTCTCTCATTTTCTTTGGACTTTCCCACTTCGGTTGAACCCCGACACATTCACCACTCTCACTCACTTCTTCGCCTGGGTCTCTACCCAGTTCTGTCACCCTATCCGTGCCCTCTAGTGTGATAATGGTCGTGAGTTTGACAACAACACCTCTCGCTCCTTCTTCCTCACCCACGGCGTCTAGTTGCGTCTCTCGTGCCCCTACACCTCTTCCCAGAACGACTGGGCCGAACGCATCATTCGCACCACCAACATGATCTGATGCCTCTTTTTTCAGGTGTCTCTCCTTGTCAGCTACTGGGCAGAGGCCCTGAACACCGCCACACTTCTCACCCGCCTCCCCTCGAAGGCGGTGAGCCACCCCACTCCCCACTTCACCCTGTATGCCACAACCCCCTCTTACCACCATCACAAATCTTATGGACTACCTAGTTTTCCTAGTTGATTATTTCTCAGGTGCATAAGTCCATCTATATCAATTCTAAGTCGACTGTCTGGAATACCGTAGATTATTCCGGACAAGAGAAGCTTTTTGGAAAATTCACCTATGCGCGGACTGTCCGGACCTTTCTGGCGGATCGTCCGCGACACCAAGGTGTGCCTCGGACAAGAACTGTGCAAAACTCACATTTACACTACAGACTGTTCGAAGGAGAAGAGAGCACGTCCAGGACCAAGCTCGGGCCATCCGGCCTCAGGCACGGACCGTCCGCTCGTTGAAAAACCACAAAAACCTGAAGGTGACAGGTTCGATAAAATGCATCTTTAGCGTCCTCACGGACCGTTCAGGGTACACGACCGAACCATCCGCGACTGCTTTATCTGATATCTAACAATGCATTTAATGCACTTGTAGCCGTTGATATAGCCGTTACTACTGACCGTTGTGATTTCAGTCGTTGATCTGCAAGCGCGGACCATCTGGACTAGGGGCGCGGACCGTCCGCGGTTGGCAGAAAAAAGGCAACAACTAGGAAGTGGTTGGTGGCTCTAAATACAACCCCAACCACCTTCATTCATTTGATCCAAGCATTCTACTCACTCACATTCAATACAACACTAAACAATTCATTTCAAGACACATTCAAAGCTTCCAAACCTCCGTAAGTGCCATAAGTGCGACTAGTGATCATTAGTGATTACTGACTTGAGAGAGTGTGATCCGGTGTTTCATTTGTTGCTCTTGTTGCTTGGTTTTCTTAATCGTGCTTTCTTCATCTCCTTCTAAACTCTCGAGTGACTTGTAAAGCTAGCAAGAGACACCTAAGTGTGTGGTGATCCTTGCGGGGTCTAAGTGACCCTCGAGATTAAGGAGAAGCACTCAACCGGTCTAAGTGATCGTTTGAGAGAGGGAAAGGGTTGAAAGAGACCCAGCCTACGTGCCCTTCTCAACGGGGAGTAAGTTCATCAGAACCAAACCTTGGAAAACAAATCGTTGTGTTCATTTGTGTTGATCATTATCCTACGATTTGATTCTTCCTCTCCCCTCTCTCTAAGTTCTCTTGCTCATAATCTTTTGAGTTGGCTCCCAAAGTCATCCATATTGATTGAGCAACTCATAGCAAGAAGAACTCTCTTTCACACTCCGATTTCGTTATTACTTATTTCTAATCCTAACCCCAAAGTGAAGTTCGTGTTCAAAGTTTATAATTTGCAGGTTTCACCTTTTACCCCCCTCTAGACGACTTTCAGCGTGTTAGGCTGTGTCTGCTATCCTAACACTTCCGCCATCGCTTCTCATAAGCTATCTCCTCGCTCCACCAGCTGCATCTTCCTTGGTTACTCCCCTAACCACGAGGGGTATCACTGTCTTGACCTCGTCTCCTACTGCATCCTCATCTCTCGTCACGTTGTTTTTGATGAAGATGTGTTTCCCCTTGCTGACTCCTCCCCACCCATCGATCTTGACTCTCTCCTTGAGTTCGATTCGGTCCCCCCTCAACCCCAGCCGCCTTGCCTGTGTCATTGACCACGCCTGCGTCACGTGTGGCCCGGTCGACCACGCCCACGCCGCGTGTAGCCCCGTCGACCCCTCCCGTGCCATGCGTGGCCCTGTAGATAAGCGCAGCCCACTTCGCTAATCCCGCCCTCGTCTACCACCGCCGTGGGTGAGCGACTCCCCTGCTCCCGCTGACTTGGCCCCGTCGACGAGCGTGGTTCGCTTCGCTGACCCCGCCCTCGTCTACCATTGCCGCAAGTGGAACACGCCCTTGGCTCTTGATGCCCCATCGGCCCGCACCGAGCCTCCCGTGTACCACCCATTCACCATCCACCATGATCCTGGGCACGTCCACCCAATGGTGACTCGCCACATAGCCAACGTTCTTTGCCCTGTCGATTGGCTGATCCTGGCGGCTGACACGACTACCACTCCTCTGGACGCCTCTCGGTCCCCTTCGTTCATGCCGTTCTTGTCGACCCCACTGGCGTCGCGCTATGGAGGAGTACGCGGACCTACTGGCCAACCACACTTGGGACCCGATGCCGCATCCACCAGTCACCAACATGGTCACTAGCAAGTGGCTCTTTTGCCACAAGCTAACCATGGACGGCTCCCACGCCGGTCGACACTCAGCCAACTTCGTCTCCTAGACCGCCAAGCAGTAGCTCGTCGTCTCCTGCTCCAGCGTAGAGGCCGAGTACCGCGTTGTGGCCAACGGCGTGGCAGAGGCCTCTTTGCTACATGTAGCATCCTAAAAATTCAAATCTTGAAATTTTCTCAAACTCGCTCTAAATTCAAAATGAATTTCAGAATTTCATTTCAAAATGTTTGTTTGCGAGTTGATATCAACAAATAAAATATAGTGGTCTATATTCTCTCCAAAATCCTCCTCGAATATCCTACAAGTATTTCTCTAGTGACCCGCTCGAATTCTTTCCAGAAATACTGCCCAGATATTTCCCCAGCAACCCCCTCAATTTCTTTCCAGAAATACTGTCCAAATATTCCACCGATATATCTCCAAGTATTTTCCTCTTGAGAAATACCTTCAGAATCATTTTTCAAGTCCCTATAAATATTTTCTTCATAACTTTCCTCATGCTCATACGTATATGTATGTCTCCAGTGTCATACGGTGAGCTCTACAAGCTAATCTCACTTATACAAGACAAATACATGCTAATCTCCACTAATCCTCTCATCCTCCCCCTAATCCTCTCATCCCTCCCCCTAATCCTCCCCACCATGGCTATAAATAGAGGGGCAAGGGCCTCCTCTCATCCCACCCCAAGCCATTTCATGGCAACTCTCTTCCCCCCTCACACACACGCCCACTCCATCTCCCACACAAGCACACACTAGCACAAGGATCGTTCGGTCGTTCTTCGATCGTTCGTCCCCCTGTTCTTAGTTTGTTCGTTCGTTCGTTCGTCCGATCGTTCATGGTTCGTTCGTCCGATCGTTCGATCGTTCGTCCGTTCGTTCGTCCAAATAATCCTTGTTCAGCCGTTATGCTGCCGAAATTCCGATCGTTCGTCCATTCGTTCATAGTTTCTATTCATCGTTCATCGTTCGTTCATAGTCCCTATTCATCGTTCATCAAGATAATCTTTATCCTGCCGTTATGCTGCCGAAATTCCGATCGTTCGTTCGTCCGATCATTCGATCGTTCGTCTGTTCGTTCATAGTTCCTATTCATCGTTCATCGTTCGTTCATAGTTCCTATTCACCGTTCATTCATAGTTCCTATTCATCGTTCGTTCATAGTTCCTATTCATCGTTCATGGTCACTATTCATCATTCATCGTTCGTTCATACGACTATTCACTATCACTATTCACCATTATTATTCACCGTTACTATTCACATACACTATTCATCATCGTTACTATTTATCATTACTATTCATCATCGTTACTATTCATCGATGATATCTATAATTACTTTTCCATCGCCACTATTCATCGTTACTAATCGTCGTTACTATTCATCGGTCATCCAGTCATCCCAAATTTCAACTACTTATCCATCATGCTGTCCAATCCACCTAAGACCAGCCAAACCCATGTTCTAGTCATACGAACTCCGGTGACTGTGATTTTCCTTCCAGTAGGAACTTCCCATCTGGTCACTCATCTCAGGTTTCTCCAAGTTGAGCATGCTTGACTTTGAGATTCCTTCGAACCAAGCTTCCAAACTTAGATTCCAATAATTCTTGTTTCTAAATTCTTATCAAACTATTCCCTATCCAACTATGTCATCCCTTAAACATGGTTCATATTTCAGAAGACTCCCAAAATACTCTTGTCCCATATTCTGCCTATAACTCTCCTGTTCATACTAAGTCAGACGATTCATTCGTCACTATTCTCACCAACAGTGAACTTCACTGTGCTACACCACATACACCCAGCTATAAATACACCAAGCTACCCTCTCCCTCTCCACACACACTCAACACCCTTAGCCAAGGAAAATGCCCCATCCACTCAGTTACTCCGCTCTGCCGGCTACACGCATAGTGTCGCTTCGTCTCCAGTCCACCCTCCTGGTAAGCACCTCCACTCCACCACTAGTAGTATCTCAACACCACATGACACAAATTCTACTCAAGACTCTACCCATCCATATATCGCTATTTTGACCACTATACTAAATATCTATTGATATACTTGCTGGTTTGTATGTTTGCTTATTCATGTTGCATAGTTATCGGAGCGTTTGTGCCGTCTCGTGGAGGCTAGATCTGCAAGTCTTCGCCAAGCAGTGGAGCTAGAAGCCAGTTCTGCGAGCTCCCCTTCCCGCTTCGCCGGATAAGCACGACAAGCTCACTGGATCCCTTTGATGCATAAATTACCTATGCTTTTTCAACCACAACCCTCAGCCTGTTATTTTATGCATGATATGATTTTGAGACAAGTTATTATGGCCACCCAGCCGCTTGCCGCAATCAATCCCTGATATATTTGTTACAAATGATTTGAGGAAAGGTGTGAGTTTTCAAAAGAAAATGCTTTTCAAAATGTGTATGATGAAGGGTTTTCACCCTTATCACCTTTGAGTAGGGATGATCAGGGACTCCCTGGTTTAGGGGAGGGCCTAAGGTGATGGCTCAACTGGTTTAGGCGTGAGCAGAAGGATTGTCCCCTCATATAAGGACCGGTTTGTCATCCTTCACTACCTGTACTCATGATAAGTACAACCACTCGAGACTGTGTGGGCAGTCACTCAATCTGAACTCGTACGGTTCAAACCCCAGGGTTATGAAGGCTGTGGAGCACTAGGAGGATAAGGAGGGGGAATGTTTTGTCCAGTTTGGGCATGGCGGTGGCCTGACTCCTTCCAGTATAACCGTTAAGGTTGGGATGTGCGAGGAAAGAAAGAGATTCGGATTCGGGTCTCACTAGCTATGAGATCGCAGAGCCAGACTAGTGGGTAAAGTGTACACCTCTGCGTAGAGTTTGAAAACCTATTCGAATAGTCCGTGTCCACTGGTATGGACGAGTCTGGTGTGGTATGGCAATTAGTGTTTTGTTTCCAAGAAAAGGGTGCGTTTGAGAAAAATGGTTTTTAAAAGGTCCGGCCGTTGAGCCGTGAGCTATGGCGGACGAGAAGTCCAGTAGCTGTTTTTGAAAACGAAACCAGTGGGAAACTGCTGAGATACCTGGATGGTTTAGTCCAGGGGATTTTGTTTTATACTGAAAAACTTCCTGCTCCTTTTGAAAAGGATGCGCTTTGCAAAATACAAAATGTTTTTCAAAACAACCCTTCATAAAATATTGCTGTTTCTGCAAAATATCCTAAGCTCCATATATTTCATGCATTATATATGATTTCCCCATTCCGCGGGTGAAGGTGGGCTGCTGAGTACGTTTGTACTCACCCTTGCTTATTTGTTGTTTTTCAGAAAAAGGAGATCGGGTAAGAGTTACGACTGTTCTCAACCTTGCCTGTGGCTGTTGGACCGCTGATTTGCTTCGCTGCGTATATCGGGCTGCTTTAGCCCCACTCTGATGATATGTCCCGAGTTGTGGACCAACTCTTAAAGTTGATCGCCACCTTTATAGGTTTGTCTCGTTTAAGCAGATCTAGAATCATCTGTTGTATAAATGTGTTTACTAGCCTCCTGGGACTAGTAATTGTATCACATTTGAGTCCCAGAGGATTGTGGCGCTTCAGGTGGTATCAGAGCTGTTAGGTTGGCCGCAGGACGTAACCCTTAGCCTGGTCAAAAAGTTTTTGAGTCAAAACTATTTTTTTAAAAAAATTTCTTGCTCTCATCCCTTCATTTCAAAAATGCTTTCCCCCTTTCCTTCTCTCAGAAGTCAAATGGAGGTTCGTTGCCAAACCAGCTTTTGCCAGAATGAAGATGGTTTCCCCAAGTTGCTGAGAGCATGCACTGTTCGCCTCGGAATGAGGAGCCAGCCAGAGTATGATGGTCGTGAATTCGTCGAGCATGGCACAGAGAAGTGTGTCGTGACTGTATACATTGTATCCAGTCCGCACCATGTGGAATGGAGTGTCACTGCTGCTGGACATAGATTCAAAGACTCCTACCAAGTCGTCGCCCACAAGGCATTGAGGGCTCTGTGTCAGATCTATGAAGAAGAACTGGCCGATACACCGCTCATATTCTTTTCGCCCTTTCAGAGAGACCGTCCAGTTTGGATGGCCAGGATGCGTGCATTGGAAGGGAAGCAACTGCTTGAGGATGACCCCACAGTCGTGTACCTCACTGCATACCTGCTCACCCTGGATGCACAGTATGATTTCTTGGCTCGGCACCACCGTCAGATGATTGCCCGAGCAGAAGATGTAGAGAAGCGCAACCGTCAGCTCCTTGTGGATCTCACCGCAGCTCAAGCCCGTGTAGCTGCCTTGGAAAGTCGTGAAGTCATCGCTGTTGAAGCCCTGAAGCAAGCCAAGGATGAGCATGTCCAGAAGTTGATGGAAGCCTACTTGGTAACCCATAACCAACGTAGAGCTCTGCGGATCCAAGAGCCCGCTTCATCCAACCCAGTTCAACCCATGAGAGCTGAAGACCCCCAGATTCTTGAAGGTCACCCGATCTCTACCAGAGGAGAAAAGAAGGTTTGGGAACTCCCGGAAGGAGCCATAGTCTTGGAAGGAATTCCAGTCTCCCCTAAGGCTATGGATAAGCAAGAGCACCCTGAATCCTCCCAAGATCCCCCGCCGGAGTTATTTGAGCCCCTAACCATGAAGAAGATTCCAGCACCATCCCTTGAAGTCAAGGAAGAAAGTGCAAGCACCCCACCAGCACCACCGCCCTCTAAGGAACTACAAGAGACAGTCCAGCTTGAAGAAGAGTTCGACCCCGTGCTGCCATCTCAGTCGCCGCCAGAAGAAGTCATCAACATCAGCTCCCTCTTGACCCATCTAGGAGATGTCTCAGATTGAAGTTGTGTGCAAGCCTCGCCAGAAGAGAAGTTGCCTGGTCTGAAGTTAGTTATGCCCAGTCCTCTACATGCATTTGGTAGTGAAGTTTTTCTTCACTTTGGCTAGAGCCCTGCATGTATGAGAGGTAATCGTGTAGACTCGTGTTTTGCAAAACTCTAATTGTGTGGCCCCTAGGGCGTTTCAAAATGAATTTCACTTGATGTTTTCTCTCTTTTGAGTGCATATGTGATGCTTTAACGTTAGTGCTCATAAGTTGCATTTAGCATAGTTCTCAATTCAGGAGCCAAGCAATAGTAGTTATGCTTAGCCCCCGAATCTGAGTAGTCCGTGCTTTGGAAAAACTCTATTCTTCCCTTATTCAAAACAGTTGATTTGTTTGTGCTTATCATTGCTGAGCTTGTGTGTTTTCTTTCTTTTTAAGAAAGGTTTTATCTAAAAACATAGATCACAAATTAGAGCTAATCCTCACCTTATGCTTCCATTCTCATCTTAACCCTTCTCAAGAGAAAAGTGCCTTACCCAAGAAGATACCGGGAAGCTTACCCTTGAAGCCTGGAATAAGCTACAAGAGAAACATGTCTAGTCACTCAATCAAAAGGACCGACCGTGAGAATCAAAACACTACACCTGAGTCAAAGTGAACAGGAAAAGAGGACAAGAGTTATTACCATACAGAGAGGCAAAGATTCTTGGAACCAGAGACCACAAACATCAGGGTCATTGACCCCACCACTCACCCGTGTCCCCCGCACGTGTGCCCGCCTCCATGCGCACTACCGCCACCCACACCCCCCTTTGCAGCGCACCCACCACCACCATTACTGTCAACAACAACATCCCCCCTCCATCGCACTTATTGCCCTGTGTCACCTGCTCCATCATTACCACTCCACGCCCGAGCACCCCCACTCGCCTATAAACTCCTCCACCAGCTCCCTCAACTCCCAACTCGCTCAAAGCAAAGAACACTCCCGATAAAATTTCCTCTACCAAATCGCAAGCAACTCCATTTTCCACTCCCTCGCCCCTAAGATCACAATGCTTGGTGATTCTTGGGTTGAAGACTGTTGTACATGGTTCAACATCTTCGGTTTCCTCCTCTGTATGATGGTAATACTCTTTCATAGAATCCTCCAGTGGGAAGAGCAAAGAGAAAGAAAGAGGCAGTGAGAAGAGAAAAGAAGATAGTGAAGAGAAGATAAGAAGAAGGTTCTCCCAAAATCAACCCTGCTCTATGTCAGTCATCTCTCCACAGCCTGCTCAAGCAGCAACAGCAGAAGAAGACCCCGTAACACCCTTGTTATGAGGTACTTCAAGGAGTTCAAATCCCCAAGATTCAAGAGTTCTACCTCATTCTTTTTAAGTGGGGTAGTGTTCCAGCAAGGTTCCTGCTATGGAGAAGAAGAAGGCCTATAACAAGCTTGTGGAGGACCAGATCATCGAAGCATATAAGTTCCTGGATGAGAAGTGGTCACCCAAGTTCCATTGATGAAGCACCAGAAGACCAATCAAGGAAGGAATCCATGTGGAAGTTTGCAAGAGGAAGATTTGCGTGTTGGCATCGATGCTTCTTCAATAAGCTAGCTGCCAAGTGAAAGCCAGAAGCCTGAAGATGATCTTTGAGTAGCCAGAATCAGCGTTTGCAATCAGCAACCAGATGCTCCTCAAAGGGCGGATTTTGTTGAAGTTCCATCTCCTCGAAGAGTCTGCAAAGTGAAGATATGTAGCTGAAGTAAAGCTATACCCATAACCCTTCTAAGCCGAATCTCGAGGACGACATTCATTTTAAGTGGGGTAGATCTGTAGCATCCCAAAAATTCAAATCTTGAAATTTTCTCAAACTCGTTCTAAATTCAAAATGAATTTTAGAATTTCATTTCAAAATGTTTGTTTGCGAGTTGATATCAACAAATAAAATATATTGGTCTATATTCTCTCCAAAATACTCCTCAAATATCCTACAAGTATTTCTCCAGTGACCCCCTCAAATTCTTTCTAGAAATACTGCCTAGATATTTCCCCAGCAACCCCCTCAATTTCTTTCTAGAAATACTGTCCAAATATTCCACCGATATATCTCCAAGTATTTTCCTCTTGAGAAATACCTTCAGAATCATTTTTCAAGTCCCTATAAATATTTTCTTCATAACTTTCCTCATGCTCATACGTATACGTATGCCTCCAGTGTCATACGGTGAGCTCTACAAGCTAATCTCACTTATACAAGACAAATACATGCTAATCTCTACTAATCCTCTCATCCTCCCCCTAATCCTCTCATTCCTCCCCCTAATCCCCCCCACCATGGCTATAAATAGAGGGGCAAGGGCCTCCTCTCATCCCACCTAAAAGGGAAATGTGCCCTTGGGCCATTTCTATAAGATTTTGGTGATTTAGTGCTTCACACAAATGCTTTGAGTTATATTTTGTGCCAAAGACTCAAGAAGTGCAAATCAAGGTTAAAGGTATGTTTCTAGACTTAGTACATTGTTTTGAAGACTAATGTATTGTGTCTAAGTGCTAGAAACAGGAGAAATCGCTTTGGAGATAAGTTGGCTGTGTTTAGCCAAAGGCTGCTTGGTCTGGGAGCACCGAACTGTCCCGGTGAACAGCCTGCTCTCGGGTCTCGACGGCGGCGTATGGCTATAAATCACCGGACTGCCCGGTGGTGCCCTAGACTGTCCGGTGAGTCATCTGCGACGAAGTCGCCACTCTCAGGAACCAAGTCAACAGCGTACGGCTAAAATTCACTGGTCTGTCCGGTGAGACACCAGACTGTCCGGTGAGCCAACGGTCGGGCGCGCCAACGATCGGCCGCGCAATCCACGCGTGACGCGTGGCCGAGCCAACGGTCGGATAGGGGCACCGGACTATCCGGTGTGCACCGGACAGTGTCCGGTGCGCCAACAGCTCCAAATCTTCAACGGTCGGCTACGCCAGATTAGGAAAGCAATCCGCACCGGACTGTCCGGTGCGCCACCCGACAGAAGGCAAGATTTGCCTTCCTGGATTGCTTCCAACGGCTTCTAGCTGCCTTAGGGCTATAAAAGGGACCCCTAGGCGCATGGAGGAGCACACCAAGCATTCTTTGATCAACTCTAAGCACCAAGACTCCATTTCCGCGCCTTTGATTCTTTGTGATAGCAACTAGAGCTCAATTTGAGTAGAGAACTCTTTGAGTTGTGTTGCGAGCTCAAGTTGTGACTAGTGTGCGTGTTTGTGCTTTGATTTTGTGTCTTGTGTGCATTGCTTTTCCCACCCTTACTTTCGTGCTTCTTTGTGATAATCAAATTGTAAGGGCGAGAGGCTCCAAGTTGTGGAGATTCCTCGCAAGTGGGATATAGTGAAACAAAAGCAGAACACCGTGGTATTCAAGTGGGTCTTTGGACCGCTTGAAAGGGGTTGAGTGCAACCCTCGTCCATTGGGACGCAACAACATGGAGTAGGCAAGTGTTGGACTTGGCCGAACCACGGGATAAACCACTGTGCCTCTCTGTGTTGATTTCTTTGTGGTTATCGTGTTTAGCAAGAACTCCTCTCTAGCCACTTGGCTTTATTGTTCTAACACTTAATCAAGTTTGTGGCCTTGAGTTTTAAGTTTTTACAGGATCACCTATTCACCCCCCTCTAGGTGCTCTCAATTGGTATCAGAGTCGTTCTCTTCACAAAAGGGACTAATCGCCCGAAGGGATGGATCCTTAGGGAAAGGGGATGGTGATCAACGACAAGGAGAAGGAGTCCTTCATCAATGAGCCAAAAGACGACAAGCCCACTGACTCGGGCTCAAGTCATAAGAAGAAGGATGGGAAGAAGAAGAGGCGCATCAAGAAGATAGTCTACTACGACAGCGACGAATCCTCTTCTTCCCAAAAGGACGACGACGACGACTACGAGAAAAAGAAAACGGTCAACTCAAACTTTTCTTTTGATTACTCTCGTATTCCGCATAATTCAAATGCACATTTGCTTTCCATTCCTCTTGGTAAACCTCCACATTTTGATGGAGAGGACTACGGATTTTGGAGTCACAAAATGCGTAGTCACTTATTCTCTCTTCATCCAAGTATATGGGAGATAGTAGAGAATGGAATGCATTTTGATAGTTCGGATAGTCCCATGTTCATAAATGAACAAATTCACAAAAATGCACAAGCTACCACTGTTCTTTTAGCATCCTTGTGCAGGGAAGAGTACCATAAGGTGAGCGGCTTGGATAACTCCAAGCAGAATTGGGACACCCTCAAGATCTCGCATGAGGGGAATGATGTCACTATGCTCACCAAGATGGAGTTGGTGGAGGGCGAACTAGGGAGGTTCGTAATGATCAGGGGGAGGAGCCAACCCAAACATACAATAGGCTCAAGACCCTGGTCAACAAAATAAGAAGCTATGGAAGCACGAGATGGACGGACCACGACGTCGTCCGACTCATGCTAAGGTCCTTCACTGTCCTTGATCCTCATCTTGTTAACTCTATTCGTGAAAATCCTAGGTATACCAAGATGACGCCCGAGGAAATACTTGGGAAGTTTGTAAGCGGGCGAATGATGATCAAGGAGGCAAGATACGTTGATGAGACGTTGAATGGCCCAATCCACGAGCCTCAAACCGTTGCTCTTAAAGCAACAAGTAGCAGGGAGGCGCTACCTAGCAAGGTGGCGCAAGTTAAGGCGGCCGGGCTTAACGAGGAAGAAATGGCCCTCATCATCAAGCGCTTCAAGACGGTGCTAAAGGGTCGCAAGGAGCATCCCAAAAAGAACAAGACGAAGGGAAAGCGCTCCTGCTTCAAGTGTGGTAAGACTGATCACTTTATTGCTAACTGTCCCGATAATGATAGTGACCAGGGACAAGAGAAAAGCGGGAAGAAGGAAAAGAAGAAGGCGTACAAGAAGGCTAAGGGCGAGGCACACCTTGGCAAAGAGTGGGACTCGGATTGTTCTTCGTCCGACTCCGACGACGAGGGACTCGCCGCCACTGCTTTCAACAAATCATCGCTCTTCCCCAACGAGCACCACACTTGCCTAATGGCAAAGAAAAAGAAGGTAATCACTAGAGAAACTCCTAAGTACTCTACTTCGAGTGATGAGGACTCTAGTGATGATGATGAAATTGATTACACTAGTTTATTTAAAGGATTAGATAGAGCTAAAATTGATAAGATCAATGAATTAATTGATGCCTTGAATGAAAAGAATTGATTGTTAGAAAAGCAAGAGGATCTTTTATATGAAGAGCATGATAAATTTGTTAGTGCGCAAAATTCTCTCGTCTTAGAAGTTAAAAGAAATGAAATGCTTTCATGTGAACTATCTACATGCCATGAATCTATTTCTATCTTAAAAAGTATTAATGATGATTTAAATACTAAGTTAGAAATAGTTAATAATACAAGCTCTTGTGTAGAACATGTCGTGATTTGCAATAGGTGTAAGGATTTTAATGTTGATGCTTGTAGTGAACACTTAATTTCCATTTCCAAATTAAATGATGAAGTGGCTAGTCTTAATGCCCAACTTAAGACTAGCAAAAATGAGTTTGATAAACTAAAATTTGCAAGGGATGCCTACACTAGTGGTAGACACCCCTCTATTAAGGATGGACTTGGCTTTCGAAGGGAAGCTAAGAACTTAACAAGTCATAAGGCTCCCATCTCCGCCAAGGAGAAAGGGAAGGCCCCTATGGCTAATAGTGTTCATAAAAATCATGCTTTCATGTATCATGATAGGAGATTTTCTAGAAATGTTCATTATAATAGGTGTTATAATGCTTTTGACTCACATGCATGATTGCTTCAAGTTCAAACTTTAATGGTAGATCTAGGAAGAATTTTGTGTCTCATGCTCCTAGGAAAGTGTGTAATGGATCTACCACTGTATTTCATACTTGCAATGCTAAATTTGTTCTTTCATGTAAAAATGAAAAAGTAATTGCTAAAAAGGTGGGGGCCAAATGTAAGGGAGATAAAACTTGCATTTGGGTCCCTAAGGCTATTGTTACTAACCTTGTAGGACCCAACAAGAGTTGGGTACCTAAAACCCAAGCCTAATTTGCCTTGCAGGTTTATGCATCCGGGGGCTCAAGCTGGATTATCGACAGCGGATGCACAAACCACATGACGGGGGAGAAGAAGATGTTTACCTCCTATGTCAAGAATAAAGATTCCCAAGACTTCATCATATTCGGTGACGGGAATCAAGGCAAGGATAAATCAGAAACCCAAGGGACCCTCAAGCGCTTCCTAAGGTGAGCTCAAAATGAATTTGAGCTCAAGGTGAAGAAGATAAGGAGCGACAACGGGTCCGAGTTCAAGAACCTGCAAGTGGAGGAGTTTCTTGAGGAGGAAGGAATCAAGCACGAGTTCTTCGCTCCCTACACACCACATCAAAATGGTGTGGTAGAGAGGAAGAACAGGACACTTATAGACATGGCAAGGACGATGCTTGGAGAATTCAAGACGCCCGAGCGGTTTTGGTCGGAAGCTGTGAACACGGCTTGCCACGCCATAAACCGGGTCTACCTTCATCGCCTCCTCAAGAAGACGTCATACGAGCTACTAACCGATCTTGATGATGTAGATGAGGATGATGTTCCAACGGACGCGATTCGTACCACGGCGATTGGAGACGTGCGACCACAGGAACACAAGGAGCAAGATCAACCTTCTTCCTCAACAACGGTACACCCCCCAACTCAAGATGATGAACAGGTTCCTCAAGAGGAGGCGTGTGATCAAGGAGGAGCACAAGATGTATAAGTTGAAGAGGAAGAAGCACCACAGGCCCCTCCAACTCAAGTTCGAGCGATGATTCAAAGGAACCATCCCGTCGACGAGATTTTGGGTGACATCAGTAAGGGAGTAACCACTCGCTCTAGATTAGCTAATTTTTGTGAGCATTACTCTTTTGTCTCTTCTATTGAGCCTTTTAGGGTAGAAGAGGCCTTGCTAGATCCGGACTGGGTGTTGGCCATGCAGGAAGAGCTCAACAACTTCAAGCAAAATGAAGTTTGGACACTGGTGCCACGTCCCAAGCAAAACATTGTGGGAACCAAGTGGGTGTTCCACAACAAACAGGACGAGCACGGGGTGGTGACAAGGAACAAGGCTCGACTTGTGGCAAAAGGTTATGCCCAAGTCGCAGGTTTGGACTTTGAGGAGACTTTTGCTCCTGTGGCTAGGCTAGAGTCGATTCGTATTTTGTTAGCCTATGCTGCTCACCATTCTTTCAGGTTGTTCCAAATTGATGTGAAGAGCGCTTTCCTCAATGGGCCAATCAAGTAGGAGGTGTACGTGGAGCAACCCCCTGGCTTTGAGGATGAACGGTACCCCGACCACGTGTGTAAGCTCTCTAAGGCACTCTATGGACTTAAGCAAGCCCCAAGAGCATGGTATGAATGCCTTAGAGACTTTTTAATTGCTAATGCTTTCAAGGTTGGGAAAGCCGATCCAACTCTTTTCACTAAGACTTGTGACGGTGATCTATTTGTGTGCCAAATTTATGTCGATGACATAATATTTGGTTCTACTAACCAAAAGTCTTGTGAAGAGTTTAGCAGGGTGATGACTCAGAAATTCGAGATGTTGATGATGGGCGAGTTGAACTACTTCCTTGGATTCCAAGTGAAGCAACTCAAGGACGACACCTTCATCTCTCAAACGAAGTACACGCAAGACTTGCTCAAGCGGTTTGGGATGAAGGACGCCAAGCCCGCAAAGACTCCAATGGGAACTGACGGACATGTCGACCTCAACAAAGGAGGTAAGTCCGTTGATCAAAAGGCATACCGGTCTATGATAGGGTCTTTACTTTATTTATGTGCTAGTAGACCGGATATTATGCTTAGCGTATGCATGTGTGCTAGATTTCAATCTGACCCAAGGGAGTGTCACCTTGTGGCCGTTAAGCGAATTCTTAGATATTTAGTCGCTACGCCTTGCTTCGGGATCTGGTATCCAAAGGGGTCTACCTTTGACTTAATTGGATACTCAGACTCCGACTATGCTGGATGTAAGGTCAATAGGAAGAGTACATCAGGGACGTGCCAATTCCTAGGAAGGTCCCTGGTGTCGTGGAGTTCTAAGAAACAAACTTCCGTTGCCCTATCCACCGCTGAGGCCGGGTACGTTGCCGCAGGACAGTGTTGCGCGCAACTACTTTGGATGAGGCAAACCCTCAGGGACTTTGGCTACAATCTGAGCAAAGTCCCACTCCTATGTGACAATGAGAGTGCAATCCGCATGGCGGACAATCCTGTTGAACACAGCCGCACAAAGCACATAGACATCCGGCATCACTTTTTGAGAGACCACCAGCAAAAGGGAGACATCGAAGTGTTTTATGTTAGCACCAAGGACCAGCTAGCCTATATCTTTACCAAGCCTTTAGATGAAAAGACCTTTTGTAGGCTGCGTAGTGAGCTAAATGTCTTAGATTCACGTAACTTGGATTGATATAGAGCACACATGTGTTTTATGCTTTTGATCATGTTCCTTTATGCATATTATTGTTTATTTGTGGTGCTCAAGTTGTACTCATGATCCCCGGACCTCACAAGTCCATGTGTGAATGGTGCACATATCTAGGGGGAGAAATGCTACAACTTGACCCTTTGAGACTAACCATGTACTTGAGTTTTCTTAATTTAGTCTTGTCGGGGACCATAATTAGGGGTACCCTCAAGACGCCTAATTCTCAGCTGGTAACCCCCATCAGCATAAAGCTGCAGAGGCCTGATGGGTGCGATTAAGTCAGGGATCAGTCCATACGAGCGACTCGATCACGCCTCGCCCGAGCCTAGCCTCGGGCAAGGGCAGCCGACCCCGAGGTGTTTCCGTCTCGCCCGAGGCCCCCTTTTAACGGCAGACACATCTCCGGCTCGCCCGAGGCCTTGCCTTCGCTAAGAAGCAACCCTGACTAAATCGCCGCGCCGACCGACCGAGTCGCAGGAGCATTTAATGCAAAGGTAGTCTGACACCTTTATCCTGACGCGCGCCCCCCGGCAGAGCCGAAGTGACCACCGTCACTTCGCCGCTCCACTGACCGGTCTGACAGAAGGACAGCGCCGCCTGCGCCATTCCAACTGCAGTGCCACTTGACAGAGTGAGACTGACAGGCAGTCAGGCCTTGCCAAAGGCGCCATAGGAAGCTCCGCCCGACCCAGGGCTCGGACTCGGGCTAAGGCCCCGGAAGACGGTGAACTCCGCTCCGCCCGACCCAGGGCTCGGACTTGGGCTAAGGCCCCGGAAGACGGCGAACTCCGCTCCGCCCGACCCAGGGCTCGGACTCGGGCTAAGGCCCCGGAAGACGGCGAACTCCGCTCCACCCGACCCAGGGCTCGGACTCGGGCTAAGGCCCCGGAAGACGGCGAACTCCGCTCCGCCCGACCCAGGGCTCGGACTCGGGCTAAGGCCCCGGAAGACGACGAACTCCGCTCCGCCCGACCCAGGGCTCGGACTCGGGCTAAGGCCCCGGAAGACGGCGAACTCCGCTCCGCCCGACCCAGGGCTCGAACTCGGGCTAGGCCCCAGAAGACGACGAACTCCGCTTCGCCCGACCCCAGGGGTCGGACTCCGCCCTGGCCTCTGCCGAACGACCTCCGCCTCGCCCGACCCAGAAGCTCGGGCTCGGCCTCGGCCATGGAAGACAGACTCGACCTCGGCTTCGGAGGAGCCTCCACGTCGCCCGACCTAGGGCACAAGCCCGCCACGTCAACAGGAAGCGCCATCATCACCCTACCTCGAGCCGACTCGGGCCGCAGAGAACAAGACCGGTGTCGCATCTGGTTAGCTCCGCCAGATAGGCAATGATGGTGCCCCGCTAGCCCCGTGACGACGGCGGCTCTCAGCTCCCTTACGGAAGCAGGGGGACGTCAGCAAGGACCCAACCGCTCTGACAGCTGTCCCTCCGCCAGGCTCCGTTGCTCCTCCGACAGCCACGACACCACACCAGCTGGGTGCCAAGATCTCTCCGGCTGCCACATTGGCATGTACTTAGGGCGCTAGCTCTCCCCCGCTAGACACGTAGCACTCTGCTACACCCCCATTGTACACCTGGATCCTCTCCTTACGCCTATAAAAGGAAGGACCAGGGCCTTCTCAGAGAAGGTTGGCCGCGCGGGGACGAGGACGGGGCAGGCGCTCTCTTGGGGCCGCTCGCTTCCCTCACCCGCGTGGACGCTTGTAACCCCCTACTGCAAGCGCACCCGACCTGGGCGCGGGTCGAACACGAAGGCCGCGGGATTTCCACCTCTCTCACGATTCGTCTCCGGCCACCTCGCTTTCCCCCCTTCGCGCTCGCCCACGCGCTCGACCCATCTGGGCTGGGGCACGCGGCACACTCACTCGTCGGCTTAGGGACCCCCCGGTCTCGAAACGCCGACAGTTGGCGCGCCAGGTAGGGGCCTGCTGCGTGTTGACGAGCAGTTTCCCGTCAAGCTCCAGATGGGCAGTCTCCAACGACCTCTCCAACCCGGGACAGTGCTCCGTTTCGGGGGTCTCGAGTTCATGTCTCTCGACGGCAGCTACGACATGATACTCCTTCCACCGCCGCGCGACGACGACAATGGCGGCCGACAGCCCGCCCGCCGGCGGCGGAATCGACGACGTCTTCCCCGCGTGGTGGAAGAACAACATTCGAGCTCGCCCCGTCCTCTCCCCCGCCATCGGAGGAGGAGGCGGGGCAACCAAGGCCGGGCGGGAGGCCGCGCTCCATCGGCTGTCGAGCGAATCGACGTCCCCAGCGCCCCAACGGAGGGCGCGTCGGGCGTCGACCTCACGTTTGAGACGAAGGCGAGCGCCGTCCCCCCGCGACACGCCAATCCCGAGCAAGTGGACGACGCCAGCACGCTCGCGGAGGGCCTGCAAGACGTCGCCCTCGTACCCAAGACGACGGCGCACTCAGTCCCCGACGTGACTATGTCGCTCCTCGTCGACCAAAAGGTACCGACTGATTCCCATCCTACGTCATTTCGACTCGGCCTCAACCCGCCTAGCGACCTCGCTTTGGCGGGCGCTCACGTTGAGGTGAGTACAACCCCTCTGGGGTTTCGTATGCGGTCACCTTGGGACCGATTGACGGACGTCTCGACCTACGGGCCCTCTGGGTCCGAGGAAGATGACGATCCCAGCGTCTGTTGGGATTTCTCTGGATTTGGCAACCCCAGTGCCATGCAGGACTTTATGACCGCATGTGACTACTGCCTCTCCGACTGTTCCGACGGCAGCCGCAGCCTTGACGACAAGGTCTGTGGCCCAAGCCGCGAATGTTTCCACGTCGAGCTAGGGGATCCCTCCGAAGGCAACCATCTCGGCATGCCGGAGGGCGGTGATCTCCCTAGGCCGGTGCCTCGCGCCGACATCCCGCGAGAGCTAGCTGTGGTCCCCGTTCTGGCGGGGGGTCACGACCCACAGCTCGAGCAAGTCCGCGGGGCGCAGGCCAGGCTCGACGAGGGAGCAGGAGCGCTCGAGTCGATCCGCCGGGACGTCGGGCAGGTATGGGCGGGCCAACCCCCGGCCGGAGAAATACGTCACCTGCCCCAGGGTTTCCAGCACCGCGTCGCCAACGATGTCAGGGACAGGCCGCCACCCGCATCCAGCGGGGTCGGTCAGAACCTGGCAGCCGCAGCGATGCTCCTCCGCGCGATGCCAGAACCATCAACCACCGAGGGTCGGCGAATCCAGGGAGAGCTCAATAATCTCCTGGAAGGCGCTGCGGCCCGGCGGGCCGAGAGCTCTGCCTCCCGAAGGCAGGGGTACCCCTCGGAACCTCATGCCGCGACTTCCCGATTCATGCGGGAAGCCTCGGTCTACACCGGGCGCACGCGCAACACCGCGCCTGCGGCCCCGGGCCACCTCGGCAACGAGCACCATCGTCATGACCGTCGGGCCCACCTCGACGAAAGGGTGCACCGAGGCTACCACCCCAGGCGTGGGGGACGCTACGACAGCGGGGAGGATCGGAGTCCCTCGCCCGAACCACCCGGTCCGCAGGCCTTCAGCCGGGCCATCCGGTGGGCGCCGTTTCCGGCCCGGTTCCGACCCCCGACTACTATCACAAAGTACTCGGGGGAAACGAGGCCGGAATTGTGGCTCGCAGACTACCGCCTGGCCTGCCAACTGGGTGGAACGGACGACGACAACCTCATCATCCGCAACCTCCCCCTGTTCCTCTTCGACACTACTCGCGCCTGGTTGGAGCACCTGCCTCCGGGGCAGATCTCCAACTGGGATGACTTGGTCCAAGCCTTCGCCGGTAATTTCCAGGGCACGTACGTGCGCCCCGGGAATTCCTGGGACCTCCGAAGCTGCCGGCAACAGCCGGGAGAGTCTCTTCGGGACTACATCCGGCGATTCTCGAAGCAGCGCACCGAGCTGCCCAACATCACCGACTCAGATGTCATCGGCGCGTTCCTTGCCGGCACCACCTGCCGTGACCTGGTGAGCAAGTTGGGTCGCAAGACCCCCACCAGGGCGAGCGAGCTGATGGACATCGCCACCAAGTTCGCCTCTGGCCAAGAGGCGGTCGAGGCCATCTTCCGAAAGGACAAGCAGCCCCAGGGCCGCCCCTCGGAAGAGGCTCCCGAGGCGTCTACTCCGCGCGGCGCCAAGAAGAAAGGCAAGAAGAAGTCGCAAGCGAAACGCGACGCCGCCGACGCGGACCTTGTCGCCGCCGCCGAGTACAAGAACCCTCGGAAGCCCCCCGGAGGTGCTAACCTCTTCGACAAGATGCTCAAGGAGCCGTGCCCCTACCATCAGGGGCCCGTCAAGCACACCCTCGAGGAGTGCGTCATGCTTTGGCGCCACTTCCACAAGGCCAGGCCACCCGCAGAGGGTGGCGGGGCCCGCGACGACGACAAAAAGGAAGATCACCAAGTAGGAGAGTTCCCCGAGGTCCGCGACTGCTTCATGATCTACGGAGGGCATGCGGCGAATGCCTCGGCTCGGCACCGCAAGCGAGAGCGTCGGGAGGTCTGCTCGGTGAAGGTGGCGGCGCCAGTCTACCTAGACTGGTCCGACAAGCCCATCACCTTCGACCAAGCTGACCACCCCGCCCACGTGCCGGGCCCGGGGAAGTACCCGCTCGTCGTCGACCCCATCATCGGCGATGTCAGGCTCACCAAGGTCCTGATGGATGGGGGCAGCTGCCTCAACATCATCTACGCCGAGACCCTCAGGCTCCTGCGCGTCGATCTGTCCTCCGTCCGAGCAGGCGCTGCGCCCTTCCACGGGATCATTCCTGGGAAGCGCGTCCAGCCCCTCGGACGGCTCGACCTTCCTGTCTGCTTTGAAACGCCCTCCAACTTCCGAAGGGAGATTTTGACGTTCGAGGTGGTCGGGTTCCGAGGAACCTACCACGCGGTATTGGGGAGGCCATGCTACGCGAAATTCATGGCCGTCCCCAACTACACCTACCTGAAGCTCAAGATGCCGGGCCCCAACGGGTCATCACCGTCGGCCCCACGTACAAACACACGTTTGAATGCGACGTGGAGTGCGTGGAGTACGCCGAGGCCCTCGTCGCTGACCTGGAGAACCTCTCCAGAGAGGTGCCAGACGTGAAGCGACACGCCGGCAATTTCGAGCCAGCGGAGACGGTTAAGGCCGTCCCTCTCGACCCCACTGGCGACACCTCCAAGCAGATCCGGATCGGTTTCGGGCTCGACCCCAAATAGGAAGCAGTGCTCGTCGACTTTCTCCGCGCAAACGCCGACGTCTTTGCGTGGAGTCCCTCAGACATGCCCGGCATACCGAGGGATGTCGCCGAGCACTCGCTGGATATTCGGGCCGGAGCCCGACCGGTCAGGCAACCTCTGCGCCGATTCGACGAGGAGAAGCGCAGAGTGATAGGTGAGGAGATCCACAAGCTGATGGCAGCAGGGTTCATCAAAGAGGTATTCCATCCCGAATGGCTTGCCAACCCTGTGCTTGTGAGAAAGAAAGGGGGGAAATGGCGGATGTGTGTAGACTACACTGGTCTCAACAAAGCATGTCCGAAGGTTCCCTACCCTCTACCTTGCATCGATCAAATCGTGGATTCCACTGCTGGGTGCGAAACCCTGTCTTTCCTTGATGCCTACTCAGGGTATCATCAAATCAAGATGAAAGAGTCCGACCAGCTCGCGACTTCTTTCATCACGCCCTTCGGCATGTACTGCTATGTCACCATGCCGTTCGGTTTGAGGAACGCGGGTGCGACGTACCAGCGGTGCATGAACCATGTGTTCGGCGAACACATCGGTCGTACGGTCGAGGCCTACGTCGATGACATCGTAGTCAAGACAAGGAAAGCCTCCGACCTCCTCTCCGACCTTGAAGTGACATTCCGGTGTCTCAAGGCAAAGGACGTCAAGCTCAATCCCAAGAAGTGTGTCTTCGGGGTGCCCCGAGGCATGCTCCTGGGGTTCATCGTCTCCGAGCGGGGCATCGAAGCCAACCCGGAGAAGATCGCAGCCATCACCAGCATGGGGCCCATCAAGGACTTAAAAGGTGTACAGAGGGTCATGGGATGTCTCGCGGCCTTGAGCCGTTTCATCTCACGCCTCGGCGAAAGAGGCCTGCCTCTGTACCGCCTCTTAAGGAAGGCCGAGTGCTTCACTTGGACCCCTGAGGCCGAGGAAGCTCTCGGGAACCTGAAGGCGCTCCTCACCAAGGCGCCTATCTTGGTACCCCCAGCTGATGGAGAAGCCCTCTTGGTCTACGTCGCCGCGACCACTCAGGTGGTTAGCGCCGCGATTGTGGTCGAAAGGCAAGAAGAGGGGCATGCATTGCCCGTTCAGAGGCCAGTTTACTTCGTCAGCGAGGTGCTGTCTGAAACCAAGATCCGCTACCCACAAGTTCAGAAGCTACTGTATGTAGTGATCCTGACGAGGCGAAAGTTGCGACATTACTTCGAGTCTCATCCGGTGACTGTGGTGTCATCCTTCCCCCTGGGGGAGATCATCCAGTGCCGAGAGGCCTCGGGCAGGATCGCAAAGTGGGCGGTGGAAATCATGGGCGAGACAATCTTGTTCGCCCCTCGGAAGGCCATCAAGTCCTAGGTATTGGCGGACTTCGTAGCCGAATGGGTCGACACCTAGCTGCCGACGGCTCCGATCCAACCGGAGCTCTGGACCATGTTTTTCGACGGGTCGCTGATGAAGACGGGAGCCGGCGCGGGCCTGCTCTTCGTCTCGCCCCTCGGGAAACACCTACGCTACGTGCTGCGCCTCCATTTCCCGGCGTCCAACAATGTGGCTGAGTACGAAGCTCTGATCAACGGGTTGCGAATCGCCCTCGAGCTAGGGGTCCGACGCCTCGACGCTCGCGGCGACTCGCAGCTCGTCATCGACCAAGTCATGAAGAACTCCCACTGCCGCGACCCGAAGATGGAGGCCTACTGCGATGAGGTTCGGCGCCTGGAAGACAAGTTCTACGGGCTCGAGCTTAACCACATCGCCCGGCGCTACAACGAGACTGCAGACGAGCTGGCAAAAATAGCCTCGGGGCGAACGACGGTTCCCCCGGACGTCTTCTCCCGGGATCTGCACCAACCCTCCGTCAAGATCAACGACACGCCCGAGTCCGAGGTACCCTCGGCCCAGCCCGAGGCGTCCTCGGATCAGTCCGAGGTACCCTCGGCCCAGCCCGAGGCGTCCTCGGTTCAGTCCGAGGTACCCTCGGCCCCCGAGGGCGAGGCGCTGCGCGTCGAGGAGGAGCGGAGCGGGGTCACGCCTGATCGAGATTGGCGGACCCCGTACCTACAATATCTCCGCCAAGGAGAGCTACCCCTCGACCAAGCCGAGGCTCGGCGGGTAGCGCGACGCGCCAAGTCGTTCGTCTTGTTGGGCGATGAGAAGGAGCTCTACCACCGCAGCCCCTCGGGCATCCTCCAGCGGTGCATCTCCAGCACCGAAGGTCAGGAACTCCTGCAAGAGATACACTCGGGGGCTTGAGGCCATCATGCAGCGCCTCGAGCCCTCGTCGGGAACGCTTTCCGGCAAGGCTTCTACTGGCCGACGGCGGTGGCTGACGCCACTAGAATTGTCCGCACCTGCGAAGGGTGTCAATTCTATGCGAAGCAGACCCACCTGCCCGCTCAGGCTCTGCAGACGATACCCATCACCTGGCCCTTCGCTGTGTGGGGTCTGGACCTCGTCGGCCCTCTGCAGAAGGCGCCCGGGGGCTACACGCACCTGCTGGTCGCCGTCGACAAATTCTCCAAGTGGATCGAGGTCCGACCCCTGAACAACATCAGGTCCGAGCAGGCGGTGGCGTTCTTCACCAACATCATCCATCGCTTCGAGGTCCCAAACTCCATCATCACCGACAACGACACCCAGTTCACCGGCAGAAAATTCTTGGATTTTTGCGAGGATCACCACATCCGGGTGGACTGGGCTGCCGTAGCTCATCCCATGTCGAATGGGCAAGTAGAGCGTGCCAACGGCATGATTCTACAAGGGCTTAAGCCTCGGATTTACAACGACCTCAACAAGTTCGGCAAGCGATGGATGAAGGAACTCCCCTCGGTGGTCTGGAGCCTGAGGACAACGCCAAGCCGAGCCACGGGTTTCACGCCGTTCTTCCTGGTCTACGGGGCCGAGGCCGTCTTGCCCACTGACCTGGAATACGGCTCCCCGAGGACGAGGGCCTACGACGATCAAAGCAACCAAGCTAGCCGAGAAGACTCGCTGGACCAGCTAGAAGAGGCTCGAGACAGGGCCTTACTACACTCGGCGCGGTATCAGCAGTCCCTGCGACGCTACCACGCCCGAGGGGTCCGACCCCGAGACCTCCAGGTGGGCGACCTGGTGCTTCGGCTGCGGCAAGACGCCCGAGGGAGGCACAAGCTTACGCCCCCCTGGGAGGGGCCATTCGTCATCGCCAAAGTTCTGAAGCCCGGAACGTACAAGCTGGCCAACAGTCAAGGCGAGGTCTACGGCAACGCTTGGAACATCCAACAGCTACGTCGCTTCTACCCTTAAGATGTTTCCAAGTTGTTCATATACCTCGCACCCACGCAAAGTTTAGTCAACAAGGAAGGGTCGGCCTCGCCTCGGCAAAGCCCGACCCTCCCTCGGGGGCTAAAAGGGGGGAAACCCCCTCTGCGTCAAAATTTTCCTCGAAAAAAAAATCTCTTTTACCAGAATGTCTTTCGTGCTTTTTGACTACTTCGAAAAGTGGGTCCTGGAAACAACGGAGTACACGTAAGTAGCCAAGGCTGACCGAGCCGAGGGACTCCTACTCCTCCGGGATACGGATACCTCACTCATCACCTTCTGCGATAAGTAACTCGCGTTCGGATAAAGTGGCTCCGCGGATCGAACAAGTCTTTACGTTCGGAAGCCCTTCTGCCGAAGCGATCCTTCGAGCCTTCTCGACCGAGTCGGTGACAGGGCCTCATGGACGGGTGAAAGTACGCGTAAGCGGCAAGGCCGACCGAGCCGAGGGACTCCCACGCCTCCGGGATTCGGATACCTCACTCATCACCTTCCGCGAGAAGCAACTCTCGCTCGCACAAACATCCCTGTTACCGACAAAAAGTCCAGATACTCGAAACAAGAGGAAAAGGGACGCAGCTTTACAACGCAGCGAGGGTGTGTGTTCTGGCCTCGACGGCCGCACAAGGCACACGCTACAAGACAATCTGATCCTGCAGGTTCGGGTCTTGACGCTGGAAGGGAGCAGCAACACCCTCGGCATCGACGGCACCTTCGGCGAGGCCCGACCTAGCCTCGGACGGCGACGCGGTCCGAGGGTCTCCGCCTCGAAGGACGGCGTCATCATCACGCCCGGGCAATCGCTGCAAGGGACTTCTCCGGGAATCCGGCCCGAGCAGGCGGCTCGGCCGGTTACCTCTGGGGCCTCGGCTAACCATCTTCCAAGGGCGCCAGCCCGACCTGGGGCCTCGGCTGATCAACTCCGACGTCGATCCTGCCAACGGATAACCCGGCTAGGCTCCGGCCAACCAGGTTTCATTTTCGAGCCGACTCCGCCTCTGTTCATACTGATATCGCTACCCCTGGCCTCGGCTCGTCGAAGAGCGGCCGAGGGGTCTCTTTAACTAAGCTAGAGGAACCTCGGACAGCAGGGCCGACCGAGCCGAGGGACTCCTACGCCTCCGGGATACGGATACCTCACTCGTCACCTTGGCACGGGGCGACTCATGCTTGGTGAAGCGGTTCAGATAATCAGCAGACGAGTCTTAGCGCTCGAAAATGAGGAAAAAACACGGCTCCGTGCCGAAGTTACATACATGTTCAGGCCTCGAAAGCCGCAATGAACAAAAAACCCTGGCATTCGAAGTGCCATTACAAACGGAACTCCGGTTCCCCTCCGCAGGTACGAACAACCCCACTCGATAGGGGCGGGCCTACGGGGCTACAGAAGACTGACGGGCGGCTCGCCACCGCCCGCTCCGACTACGACGACAACGGCCCCCACTCCGGATGGCCGAACTGCAGCAGCGCAGGCCTCAAGGTAGGCACTGCTGCAGTCTTGCCCTCGCCCACGCCGACGCTCGAGGGGCGAGGACAAGTACAAAGAGCCGGAGGCCCGAAGCGCGGATGGTGGTGGTGATCCCGTCGGCGACGGGGACTTCTCGAGCCGCCTCCGCCTCGGCACCGACGGCAGGAGCCATCAGCCCTCCGGCAGATCCCCACTCAAGTCCTCCCAGATGAGTGGGGCACCGGCCTTCGCGTGAAGGTGCCGTCCCGGTGCAAAGGCAGGACCACCCCAGAACACGAACGCCGCCCTAGCAGCGCGCGACATCTAGGGTGGTCCTCCCGTGTACACGGCGCGGCAGCCGCCCCCCTGCAGAAGGGGCCGTCGGGAGCCAAGCCGACGAACCAGACACGCTGGAGGTGACGACGCCTGCCGTCGATCCGCCCCGCGTTGTCAAAGTCCGGGCTGCCCGCAAGGCCAGTGAGCGCCCTCTCCCTCGAATGCTGCGGGAGAGGATGACCCACGAACCCGTGCGGGAGGTAGAGCGCCGGCTCAGCCCGGCACCCACCCCAACGAGGATGATGAACATCCTTGAAGCTGAGGGTGGGACCAAGATCGCAGTCCGGCTTGCTCCTCCCCACCAAGGAGCTGGTGGTCACCGTCTCGGGTGACCACCAGCGGAGGGGAGCAACCGGGCTGCATGATGAAAATCCTTGAAGCCAAACGATGGCTGAAAGGTACCAACTCCCACGGAGTTGCGTTCCTCCAACGATGGGGCGAAAAGACGGCGGTTTCCCCCATCCGGGGACTTGAAAGGTGGAAAGACACGGTGCATAAGGGAGGAAGAAGACATGGTCGCCTTACGAAAGGGGTCGCCCTCCTTTTAAAGGCGACTCTCCCTGCTTGCGCCCCCAACCGTCACGGGCTGAGTCTTCTCCAACACGCTCCGAAGCCCTCCCCTGCGGCGCGGGGGCTGGGTCCCGCATGTCATGCAGACCGGCTCCGAGCAGAAGAAGCCAAACCGCCGCGCGTGGTGCACGCAACCGCCCAACGGTTACAAGTGACCCTCCACTTTTGCCCAGACCAACGGGCGAAAGGGGCGGGCAGCCATGCAGGCGGCATGCAGCCGCGCCAAGTGGACGCGCTTCTCCGACTCCCGACACGCAAGCATGGAGGCCCAGGCCCACGCGTCGCGCGACCGGCGCGCCGGATGCTGCATGCAAGCAACTGTACCACTTGCGCCACCACCGCGCCTCCTCGATTGCGGAACCAATACCGCGACTCGAGGCGACCCAGCGCGCGACCCAGCAGCGCCAGCCTGACGCAGCGGTCAACACGGTCAAAAGTGGGCCGGCAGTGATGACGGTGGCAGGCGCGCGGGAGCGGCGGCCACGTCGTCAGCCAAGCTCACGTCCCATCCGGAGGCAGCGAGAGAACCCCCTCTCACGGCGTGAAGACAACGCGCCCGTGATCCGTTCCTCGAACGGCTCGCGCACGCGCAACGGCAGCCCCGCCAACTACTCGCCCCGTCGCATTAACTCCGCGGCTGGACAGGCGACACTTCTGGCAGGCGCAGCGGGCGACGCTTCACCTTCGCCGAAACAACCGCGCCAAAAAAGGTACGCCGCGTCGTTCGGTTTCGTATCCTTTTTTCCTCTTTCTCTATCTCTTGTGACAGGGACCGGGAAAGGGGAATACCCCGAAAGGGGTCCTTCCCCGTGAAGGAACCAGGCTCCGAGCCTCCTTACTGATCAGGGGTTCGAAGGCTGGCCCCCCGAAGGGTTCAACAGCCGCCTTAGATCGCGTGGGCCCTACACCCACTACTGGTCAGAGGTTCGAAGGCCGGCCCCCCGAAGGGTTCCACGGCCGCCTCAGGCTATTCGGGCTCCACGCCCATTACTGATCAGGGGTTCGAAGGCTGGCCCCCGAAGGGTTCACAGTCGCCTCAGACACCGAGCGAGGGATGACCAGGGGTACGTTCGATACATAACCAAGGCTCGGGCTGCGCTCCCGAGGTACCCTAGGACATTTCCGAGACCAGCGGGAGCGATCTTGTAACGGAATCCCATCGGAGGGAGGCATCGAGCCCTCGGACCCCGTCGCCAGGGGACCGGGTCCAGCAGATCACCCGTAGGTACTTTTGGGCGTGCCTCTGGGCCCCTAGCCGACCCCCAACGAACGGGGCACGGACGTCCACTCGGATTACCCGCTTGCAGCTCACCGGAGACACCATGTTCGGTGCCCATCGAGGGTAACATGGCGCTCTCCCCCCTCCTCCTTGCGGAAAGGCGACGTAGGGGCGTATGTAAAAAAGCCGAGTCTGTCCCTGATCGCCCTCTCACCCTGTGCGGAGGCTCGGGGGCTGCTCTCGCAAACCCGGCTCCGGCCGAACTATTGACAGCGTCAACATACCAGTCCGAGAACTTGGGCCCCGACCGTGCACCCGGACTACGGCCAGTTCGCATGAGGGAACCACCAGACCGGCCGAAGCATCACGCAAGGCACTAAGACCTCGAAGGAGTGAAACCACTCCTCCGAGGCCTCGGGGGCTACACCCGGCGGGTGCGCTCGCGCGCACCCACCGGAACAAAATGCAACCGAGAAAGGCTGGTCCCCTTGCAAAAAAGTGCGACGAAAGCCTCCAAGCGAGTGCTAACACTCCCTTCGAGGCTCGGGGGCTACTGTCGGGGACCATAATTAGGGGTACCCTCAAGACGCCTAATTCTCAGCTGGTAACCCCATCAGCATAAAGCTGCAGAGGCCTGATGGGTGCGATTAAGTCAGGGATCAGTCCATACGAGCGACTCGATCACGCCTCGCCCGAGCCTAGCCTCGGGCAAGGGCAGCCGACCCCGAGGTGTTTCCGTCTCGCCCGAGGCCCCCTTTTAACGGCAGACACATCTCCGGCTCGCCCGAGGCCTTGCCTTCGCTAAGAAGCAACCCTGACTAAATCGTCGCGCCGACCGACCGAGTCGCAGGAGCATTTAACGCAAAGGTAGTCTGACACCTTTATCCTGACGCGCGCCCCCCGGCAGAGCCGAAGTGACCGCCGTCACTTCGTCGCTCCACTGACCGGTCTGACAGAAGGACAGCGCCGCCTGCGCCATTCCGACTGCAGTGCCACTTGACAGAGTGAGACTGACAGGCAGTCAGGCCTTGCCAAAGGCGCCATAGGAAGCTCCGCCCGACCCAGGGCTCGGACTCGGGCTAAGGCCCCGGAAGACGGCGAACTCTGCTCCGCCCGACCCAGGGCTCGGACTTGGGCTAAGGCCCCGGAAGACGGCGAACTCTGCTCCGCCCGACCCAGGGCTCGGACTCGGGCTAAGGCCCCGGAAGACAGCGAACTCCGCTCCGCCTGACCTAGGGCTCGGACTCGGGCTAAGGCCCCGGAAGACGGCGAACTCCACTCCGCCCGACCCAGGGCTCGGACTCGGGCTAAGGCCCCGGAAGACGACGAACTCTGCTCCGCCCGACCCAGGGCTCGGACTCGGGCTAAGGCCCCGGAAGACGGCGAACTCCACTCCGCCCGACCCAGGGCTCGAACTCGGGCTAGGCCCCAGAAGACGACGAACTCCGCTTCGCCCGACCCCAGGGGTCGGACTCCGCCCTGGCCTCTGCCGAACGACCTCCGCCTCGCCCGACCCAGAAGCTCGAGCTCGGCCTCGGTCATGGAAGACATACTCGACCTCGGCTTCGGAGGAGCCTCCACGTCGCCCGACCTAGGGCACAAGCCCGCCACGTCAACAGGAAGCGCCATCATCACCCTACCCCGAGCCGACTCGGGCCGCAGAGAACAAGACCGGTGTCCCATCTGGCTAGCTCCGCCAGATAGGCAATGATGGCGCCCCGCTAGCCCCGTGACGACGGCGGCTCTCAGCTCCCTTACGGAAGCAGGGGGACGTCAGCAAGGACCCAACCGCTCCGACAGCTGTCCCTCCGCCAGGCTCCGTTGCTCCTCCAACAGCCACGACACCACACCAGCTGGGTGCCAAGATCTCTCCGGCTGCCACATTGGCATGTACTTAGGGCGCTAGCTCTCCCCCGCTAGACACGTAGCACTCTGCTACACCCCCATTGTACACCTGGATCCTCTCCTTACGCCTATAAAAGGAAGGACCAGGGCCTTCTCAGAGAAGGTTGGCCGCGCGGGGACGAGGACGGGGCAGGCGCTCTCTTGGGGCCGCTCGCTTCCCTCACCCGCGTGGACGCTTGTAACCCCCTACTGCAAGCGCACCCGACCTGGGCGCGGGTCGAACACGAAGGCCACGTGATTTCCACCTCTCTCACGACTCGTCTCCGGCCACCTCGCTTTCCCCCCTTCGCGCTCGCCCACGCGCTCGACCCATCTGGGCTGGGGCACGCGGCATACTCACTCGTCGGCTTAGGGACCCCCGGTCTCGAAACGCCGACAAGTCTCAAAGGAGGATTGAAAGAGAAATGGTGAACTTGGACCATGCAAGACTTCCACTGCACTCCGATGAGATGGTAGCTTACTCCAAATTCATCTCCGTGTTCTTATTGCCTTTTTACTCTTAATTGAAGATTTTTTGGTGAGGCAATGAGGTTTAAGGGCCAATAATAATCCCGTTTTGGTACTTAATGCCAAAGGGGGAGAAATTAAGGCCAAAGCAAGAAATGGATCAGCTACCACTTGAGAATTTTGAAAATAGTAGAGTTAGAGCTTTTGTTTTTGTCAAAATACTCTTATTGTCTCTTATTGTCAAAAGTTCCAAAATTAAGGCCAAAGCAAGAAATGGATCAGCTACCACTTGAGAATTTTGAAAATAGTAGAGTTAGAGCTTTTGTTTTTGTCAAAATACTCTTATTGTCTCTTATTGTCAAAAGTTGGTCTCTTGTGGGGAGAATGGTTGATTATGGGAAAAAGGGGGAGTTTTTGAATCTTTGATCAATTTCTCTTGGAATACCTCTCTCTATGTCACAACAAGTGATTTTGACTTAGAGATAGGAAATTGAGTTTGATTTGCAAAAACAAACCAAGTGGTGGCAAAGAACGATCCAAATATGTCAAATTTGAATCAAATACAAATTTTTGTTCTCATATGCATTGATGTTGCACTTCTTTAGTTGCTTTTTGTTGTGTTGGCATAAATCACCAAAAAGGGGGAGATTGAAAGGGAAATGTGCCCTTGGGCCATTTCTATAAGATTTTGGTGATTAAGTGCTTCACACAAATGCTTTGAGTTATATTTTGTGCCAAAGACTCAAGAAGTGCAAATCAAGGTTAAAGGTATGTTTCTAGACTTAGTACATTGTTTTGAAGACTAATGTATTGTGTCTAAGTGCTAGAAACAGGAGAAATTGCTTTGGAGATAAGTTGGCTGTGTTCAGCCAAAGGCTGCTCGGTCTAGGAGCACCGGACAGTGTCCGGTGCGCCAGGACCAGTCCCGGTGAACAGCCTGCTCTCGGGTCTCGACGGCGGCATACGGATATAAATCACCGGACTGTCCGGTGGTGCACCGGACTGTCCGGTGAGTCGTCTGCGGCGAAGTCGCCGCTCTCGGGAACCAAGTCTACAGCGTACGGCTAAAATTCACCGGACTGTCCGGTGAGACACCGGACTGTCCGGTGAGCCAACGGTCGGGCGCGCCAACGGTCGACCGCGCAATCCGCGCGTGACGCGTGGCAGAGCCAACGGTCGGGGATGGGGGCACCGGACTATCCGGTGTGCACCGGACAGTGTCCGGTGCGCCAACGGCTCCAAATCTTCAACGGTCGGCTACGCCAGATTAGGAAAGCAATCCGCACCGGACAGTGCCCGGTGGTGCACCGGACTGTCCGGTGCGCCACCCGACAGAAGGCAAGATTTGCCTTCCTGGATTGCTTCCAACAGCTCCTAGCTGCCTTGGGGCTATAAAAGGGACCCCTAGGCGCATGGAGGAGCACACCAAGCATTCTTTGATAAACTCTAAGCACCAAGACTCCATTTCCGTGCCTTTGATTCTTTGTGATAGCAACTAGAGCTCCATTTGAGTAGAGAACTCTTTGAGTTGTGTTGCGAGCTCTAGTTGTGACTAGTGTGCGTGTTTGTGCTCTGATTTTGTGTCTTGTGTGCGTTGCTTTTCCCACCCTTACTTCTGTGCTTCTTTGTGATAATCAAATTGTAAGGGCGAGAGGCTCCAAGTTGTGGAGATTCCTCGCAAGCGGGATATAGTGAAACGAAAGCAAAACACCATGGTATTCAAGTGGGTCTTTGGACCGCTTGAAAGGGGTTGAGTGCAACCCTCGTCCGTTGGGACGCCACAACATGGAGTAGGCAAGTGTTGGACTTGGCCGAACCACGGGATAAACCACTGTGCCTCTCTGTGTTGATTTCTTTGTGGTTATTGTGTTTAGCAAGAACTCCTCTCTAGCCACTTGGCTTTATTGTTCTAACACTTAATCAAGTTTGTGGCCTTGAGTTTTAAGTTTTTACAGGACCACCTATTCACCCCCCCCCTCTAGGTGCTCTCACCACCCCAAGCCATTTCATGACAACTCTCTTCCCCCCCCCCCACACGCCCACTCCATCTCCCACACAAGCACACACTAGCACAAGGATCGTTCGGTCGTTCTTCGATCGTTCGTCCCCCTGTTCTTAGTTTGTTCGTTCGTTCGTCCGATCGTTCGATCGTTCGTCCGATCGTTCATGGTTCGTTCGTCCGTTCGTCCGTTCGTTCGTCCAAATAATCCTTGTTCAGCCGTTATGCTGCCGAAATTCGGATCGTTCGTTCGATCATTCGATCGTTCGTCCGTTCGTTCATAGTTCCTATTCATCATTCATCATTCGTTCATAGTCCTAAAAGTCGCCTAGAGGGGGGTGAATAGGGCGAAACTGAAATTTACAAAGTTAATCACAACTACAAGCCGGGTTAGCGTTAGAAATATAATCGAGTCCGAGAGAGAGGGTGAAAAACAAATCGCAAGCAAATAAGGAATGAGACACAAGGATTTGTTTTACCGAGGTTCGGTTCTTGCAAACCTACTCCTCGTTGAGGTGGTCACAAAGACCGGGTCTCTTTCAACCCTTTCCCTCTCTCAAACGGTCACTTAGACCGAGTGAGCTTCTCTTCTCAATCACACGGGACACTAAGTCCCCGCAAGGACCACCACACAATTGGTGTCTCTTGCCTTGGTTACAATTAAGTTTGATCACAAGAAGAATGAGAAAGAAAAGAAGCAATCCAAGCGCAAGAGCTCAAATGAACACAAGTCACTCTCTCACTAGTCACTATTGATTGGAATTGAACTAGGGACTTGGGAGAGGATTTGATCTCTTTGGTGTGTCTTGTATTGAATGCTATAGCTCTTGTAATGTGTAGAATGTTGGAAACTTGGATGCCATTGAATGTGGGGTGGTTGGGGTATTTATAGCCCCAACCACCAAAATATGGCCGTTGGAAGTCTGCTGTCGCATGGCGCACCGGACAGTCCGGTGCGCCACCGGACACTGTCCAGTGCGCCAGCCACGTCAGCCAGCCGTTGGGGTTCGACCGTTGGAGCTCTGACTTGTGGGGCCTCTAGGCTATCCGGTGGTGCACCGGACAGGTCTTGTAGACTGTCCGGTGCGCCAACTGCGCGTGCTCTGACCTCTGCGCGCGCAGGCGCGCATTAAATGCGTTGCAGTCGACCGTTGCGCTTGAAGTAGCCGTTGCTCCGCTGGCACACCGGACACTGTCCGGTGCCTCACCGGACGGTCCGGTGAATTATAGCGGAGCGCCCCTGATTTTCTCGAAGGTGAGGAGTTCAGCGTCGAGTTCCCTGGTGCACCGGACACTGTCCGGTGGCACACCGGACAGTCCGGTGTGCCAGACCAGGGTGCCTTTGGGATTTCTTAAGCTCTTTTTGTTTGAACCCTTTCTTGGTCTTTTTTTTGGTCTATTGTGAACCTTTGACACCTGTAAAACTTATAGACTAGAGAAAACTAGTTAGTCCAATTATTTGTGTTGAGCAATTCAACCACCAAAATCTATTTAGGAAAAGGTGTAAGCCTATTTCCCTTTCAATCTCCCCCTTTTTGGTGATTGATGCCAACACAAACCAAAGCAAATATAGAAGTGCAGAATTTGAACTAGTTTGCATAATGTAAGTGCAAAGGTTGCTTGGAATGAAACCAATAAATATTACTTACTAGATGCGCATGGATGTCTTTTCTTTTTATTAACATTTTGGACCACGCTTGCACCACATGTTTTGTTTTGCAAAATGTTTTGGAAATTCTTTTCAAATCTTTTGCAAATAGTCAAAGGTAGATGAATAAGATTTTGAGAAGTATTTTCAAGTTTTGAAAGTTTCTCCCCCTGTTTCAAATGTTTTTCCTTTGACTAGACAAAACTCCCCCTTAATGAAATCCTCCTCTTAGTGTTCAAGAGGGTTTTTAGATATTAATTTTGAAGAGGGTATCAGAATTTGAAATTGTATCAAAATAAGATACCAATTGAAAAAACTTCACCAATTAATAGACTCCATACCAAATAAAAGATTATATTTTTGAAATTGGTGGTGGTGCGGTCCTTTTGCTTTGGGCTAATACTCTCTCCCCCTTTGGCATGAATCGCCAAAAACGGATATTTGAGTGAAATATAAGCCCTCTGAAACTACTCTCTCCCCCTTTGGACGGAAGTAAAGGAGTGAAGATTATACCAAAGTTGGAGAGTTGTGCGGAGCGACGACGAAGGATGAATGATTCGATGAAGCGGAGTGGAAGCTGTTGGTGCTGTCTTTCGACAGCAAGGAGAACCAACACAGGTGAATGGAGACGGCAACAGGGCACTCGCGCGTGATGGCTAAAGCTCTGTTAATCCGGCCTCTCACGGGCACTGTGCGGGGGTATTTATAGGTATCCGAGTGCACGGCGCCTTGCGCTAAGGACGCATGTGCCCTCAGGTACCTAGTTTATCCCCAGAATATTCCTATAAAGCGGGGTTACAGGTTGTAATTACATGTACGCCTTTACAAATTAGGCCCGTAACACAACCGCGGCCACGCAGGGCCTGTTACAATGGGCCCGACCTCATGTGGGCCTCGGAGCCGACCGAGGCCGTGCCGTGGGGAGGCGTTGCCGCAGGCCTTCGTCTGGAGCCGAATCGAGCGAAGGGTCTCCATGTTGTCCCTGGTGTCGATCAAGCGAAGGGTGTCCCTGCCTGCTTTGCTTGTCAGAGCGGGGGCTAAGCTGTGGAGACTTCGGGCGAAGGGTGGCGTTTCTGCCTTCGCTCCAACATTTGCCCTCCGAGGGACCAGTTCGACAAAGTCACCTGGTGCCGAAGACGTCGCTAGATGGCGGAGACGCTGCCCTCGCTCGAAGTGGTTCCGCGGGGGTTTTTGATGTGACCGTTGATGGACATCGTACTGTTGGACTGCGGGTTTTCCGAAGCGTCGCGCCCTGTGGGATTGCGGGTTTCCCGAGGAGCCGCGCCCTGCCTATAAAAGGGGGCGAGGGACGGCGCTGCTTGCACTTTGCCTTCCGCGCTCCGTGAAAACCCTAGCCGCCCGCCGTCTTTCTGCTCCTCTTCTTCTACTGCTCGCTTTGCTCCTCGGAGATCTGGCTCGAGTGAAGCAGACCGCCCGCCGCCGCCGACGGTACGTAGCAATGCCATCCTCTTCTTCTTCCGCCGACGCCACGCCGCCGGCCGCCGCCTCGTCTGAGGAGACGTTGAGTGGCGTGATGGTGGAGGAGCTGCGCGCGGGCGACTCTGTTGATTTTGGTGTGTCACGGATGACGTCGGCCCGCGTCGAAGAGATGCAGCGCTTGGGCTACTTTGGCGGCGGAGTCGCTCGTGCTCCGGGGACGGAGGAAGTCCCCGAGCCGGAGGGTGAGTTGGTTGTTTTTGAGGCGTTCTTCGTCGCCGGTCTCCGCTTGCCTGCGCACCGGTTTGTCGGCGAAGTCCTGCGTAGATTCAACGTGCAAATTCATCAGCTGACACCGAACGCCGTGGTGGCGCTGGCGAAGTATGTCTGGGCGACGACTTCGTACGGCGGACAGCCATCGGTTGAAGTTTTTGCGAAGAATTACTGCTTGCATTGGCAGAAGAGGGTGATTGAGGGCGGAGTTGCCCAGTTTGGGTCGTGCACATTCACGCCGAAGACCGGCAAGACCACGATGCCAGTAGTGGAGTTGGTTCCGTGCGCCCGCAACAAGTGGGGCAATTGGAATGAATTTTGGTTTTACGTTGCTGAGGCTACTGTCGAAGGCCATGAAGGACTGCCCGTATCTGAGATGTGCTCTCATTATTACTCTGCGTATCCGCACTTCGAAGTAGCAGAAGAGGATGCAGACGAAGGGGCCCTTCGATGCGCCGCCGGCCAGAGCAGTGGTCGAGATTTAGTTGAAGAGTTTGTGGCGTACGGGGTCTGGCCCTTGGCGCACGGCTGGGCGTTGGGCGAAGTGTGCCCTCGCCAGATGCCCTTTCACGGAGGAAGGGTGGTGCGAAGTCCAGCCTTCGCACTGAATTTGCGAAACCGTGACCCGGCCGCCTTTGTGCGTGATGCTGAGGACTTGGCGGTGCGGCTCGTGGGGCGGTACGTGGCGAGGACGGAAGGCCAGCGCAGCTTCGATATTCGCGGCTCAAATGAACGCTTGAACAGGGTCTTCGAATTGAATCAATTGCCGTACGACGGCTACCCTGGACAAGACGAAGCGGACCGCCGTGGGAAGAAGCCGGCGGTGGAGACTGGAGGCGACCCTGCGCTGACGGCCGCCCCCTCCTCAAAAAAGAGAAAATTAGGTACTGCGATGGGAGGAATCGGGGTGTCTGATAGTTTTGCTAGGGAGTTAATGAGGACGTGCGCGGCCCCGGGGGAGAGGATGTCTTCGCCCGAGCTCCGGGAGTCTTCGGCTCGGATGCTGAGGGTTACCGGGGGCTGCTGGCCTAGAAATGTTCCTGTCCCCTGCGCGGCTGAGGAAGACTGTTTTACATCTCGTATGGTTCGTCAGTGGAGGGTTTTTCCTTACGGGCGAAATATCGGTACTGTTGTGTGGGCAGTGATGGACAAGGATCGCCAAGGGGCCGCGCAAAAACGCCAGGCGACCGTAAGGATTCACGACGCCCGGCCGAAAAGGCAACGGGGAACGGCGAAGGCTGCGGCCTCCAGTGGAGGCAAGCCGCCGCTGGCGGCGAAGGCGGGCGACTCTGCGCCCAGCAAGGCGCCGGAGACAGCGGCGGGCGCCGGAGTCTCCAAGCCGACGAAGGTGGTGCCGCCGGCCAGCGGAGTGGCGGAGGCTGCGAAGGCGGCCCGAGCGTTGCCGCCGCCGGGCAAGCGCGTCGCCGACTTCGGCACCGACATTAGCGTGGACGATTATCTTGGGGGTAAGTCACCCGCCGCTCTTTTTTTTTTTATTATTATTATTTTTTTTTTTTTTTTTTTTTTTTGATTGGCGATGCGCTACAGGGTCGGACGAGGGTCGGCTTGTTATAGCTGTGCCTGCCGGGGCAATCGCGGCGGCGAAGGGCGGGGCCCTTGGCGCCGGAGGCGAGGTGTCGGCCCTCGCGAAGGTCAGAGACGAGGCTGGCGCGGCGACCCGCCGGCTGAAGGGAGTGACGGAGGCGCTGAATCAGGCGACGGAGGCGCTGAGTCAGGTCCGCCGAGTTTTTTTTTTTTTTTTTTTTTTTTTTTTTACGGCCATGGCCTTACGTGTTTTCTGCAGGTGGCCGACTTCACCAGCCGCACTGCGTCGGGGGCGCTCACGGCGGCCTTATCTGCCGAAGTCGAGAGACTTCGGACGCAACATGCTGACGCTGTCCGTGAGAAGTCTGCCTCCGACAGCAAGTGTCGTAAACTGGCGGACAAGGTGGCCGCCCTGGAGGAAGAAAAGGCTGATCTCCGGCGCCAGCTGGCGGAGGAGAGGAGGGAGGCCAACGAGGCCGTCGCCAAAGAGCAGGCCGCGCAGGCGGAGGCTAGGCTGGCACGGGCGGAGGCCAACCTTGCCAAGGGGCTCGCCGAGGACCTGCGGGGGCGACTCACCGCTCTGGAGAGCCGCACGAAGGGGGCCGAAGCCGCGGCACGGACGGAGGCCGAACGGACGCGCACGCAGCTTATGGCCACATACCGCGAGCTGGGTGCGCGGACTGGTGACTTCGTGGTGCCGGAGCGAGAGGCCGGACTTCGCTGCTTGAAATGGGTGCAAGAGGAGCTGCAGGAGCTCCCCACTGTCTTGGCTGGATTAATGTCGTTCGCCTCCCTGGTTACCTGCGAGGGGGCAATGAACGCACTCTCTCGCGAAGGGTGCCGGCACTATGAGGCCTTCGACCAGGCAGATGAAGATTTTGGGCGAGACATCTATAAGGTCGAAGACCCCGTGGTGAAGGAGTCCGCCGGCGCCCTCTATGATCGGATGTGGGGTCTGTATGGCGGTGAAGTGGTCAGGGAGCGGGCCGAGGCTGCGAGGGCTCAGGTAACGTTGTCGTTTGTTTGGCGTTTGCTGGATGTGGTCTGTGCGTGTGTTTGCTGACTTTTTGTATGTTTTGTTTTAGGCGGAGCGAGGCGAGCGGGTGGACGATTTCGGAGCACTGAACGACGCCCTGCCTGACCCGGAGCCGGCCCCGGAGACTACGGGAGACGCACCAGGCGCCCCCACATCTGCTGCGACAGTTGAAGACCTGCCCACGAAGGTGGCCGAAGGCGCTCCCGATGCCCTCGCGGCAGCCGCGCCGACCGTCGAAGAGCCGACGGCGGAGGCGGTGGGAAGAATGGCGGGAGCGGCGGCGGAGACAACGGCGGAGTTGCCCGCCGCGTCAGGGCCCTCGCAGGTGGCATAGCGGTTGTCTAGGGTTAGGAAATTTTGGATGTTTGTACTGAACTTTGGTTGCTGCGCAGGTTCAAGATTTTGGGCCTGCGCACGCAACCACTGCTACTGAGTTTTTGGCGGCCTCGACCGCGGAAGATGGTAATCAATATAGTGGGTCTGCATCTGAGTTTTTTGACTTTGCTGACTCCGGGAGCTCGGTTGAGTGGACTGAGGAGTCGTCGGAGGAGAATTTGGATTATTTTACGGCCTTGGACGTGGCCGCGGCGGAGGCCGCGCCAGACGCCGCGGACGCGTCGGACGCGCCAGGCCCTAGCGCCGGGCGCCGTCGACGAAGGGCGGTTGCAAAACGTAGGATTAGCGCGGAGGAGCGGGCTTTGCTTCGTGTGAGTGGGGCCGGTCGGCAGGAACTGTTGTCTCTGCCGACCGCCGAGGGTGTAGGTGAGGGGGAACTGCGAAGGCTTTTTGCGGGTGAGGAGCTCAGGATAATGTTATTTAATTATAGGGAGATGGGAATTATTCCTAAAGTTGAACCGATGTAGAGTGTGGTGTCATCGCTTGTGTATGTAGAGTCTTGTATGGTGGAATTGTGTGCCCTCGCGTGCATGTGTGTGAAGGCATTTTGTACTAACTGATTCGTTCGGCTGCGCTGTACTTGGTTGATTATAATTGGTCTTGGCGTGAATGGTTCGATGTTGTCGTTTCGGCCGTTGTTGTGCTAGCCCACGTGTACCCTTAAGTGTCTTCTGCACCGATAGTCTTCGGTTTTTTCGTACTTGCTGTGTTGAACCGGTTGCGCCCTTGGGCGACTTCGGCGCGGATAATCGCGATAGACTTAAATTTTTTTTTTTTTTTTTTTCGCACTTGTTGTGCTAATCCGGCTGCACCCGTAGGCGACTTCGGCACAGATAGTCTTCGCGATAGACTTAGATTTTTTCCCGGCTGCACCCTTAGGCGACTTTTGCACGGATAGTCTTCGCGATAGACCTCGATTTTTCTTCGCACTTGTTGTGCTAATCCGGCTGTACCCTTAGGCGACTTTGGCACGGATAGTCTTCGCGATAGACTTCGATTTTTTCCGCACTTGTTGTGCTAATCCGGCTGCACCCGTAGGCGACTTCCGCACGGATAGTCTTCGCGATAGACTTAAATTTTTTCCGCACTTGTTGTGCTAATCCGGCCGCACCCTTAGGCGACTTCGGCACGGATAGTCTTCGCGATAGACTTCGATTTTTTTCCGCACTTGTTGTGCTAATCCGGCTGCACCCGTAGGCGACTTCCGCACGGATAGTCTTCGCGATAGACTTCGATTTTTTCCGCACTTGTTGTGCTAATCCGGCTGCACCCGTAGGCGACTTCCGCACGGATAGTCTTCGCGATAGACTTAAATTTTTTCCGCACTTGTTGTGCTAATCCGGCTGCACCCGTAGGCGACTTCTGCGCGGATTTGTCGCACGCGAGGGTAGCTAGCGCTTAGCCTCGCGGTGACCTCGTGGTGGTCGAATGTCGAAGACCGTCAATACGGTCTTTTTCGACGCATGTCTTTTTGCGGGGGATTTTTTACGCATATATTACATGGCTCCGCCTCGTTAAAAACCTCACCCCCCGGGAGGAAAAGAGTGCGGGCCGGTGCAAGATTGTTTTTGCAAATTACAAGGGCGAAGACAGCCCTGAAGAATCAAACAAAAAATTTGCGGAGGTTGTCAATGTTCCAGGAATGCTCCAGGTCCTCGCCGGTTTGTGTTGTGAGCCTGTATGCGCTGGGGGAGGCCTTCGTCTTGACGATGAAAGGGCCCTCCCACCTGGGCTCCAGCTTGCCCCTTGACTCCGTCCGAGCTGTCCGAATGAGCACGAGGTCCCCCTCGCTGAACTCCCTCGGGGTGACTGAGTGGTCGCGCCATGCTTTGGTCTGGGCTTGATACTTGTTCAGAGCTTGTAGGGCGAAGACACGGTCTCCGTCGATGAGATCCTTTGAAGTCGGCTCGTCCACATCTGGGACGGCTGACGGGACCGTTCGCGGGGACCCGTGCTTTATTTCCTGCGGGGTCATGGCCTCCGATCCGTATAACAGACGGAAAGGAGTGAACCCGGTCGCCCTGCACTCAGTCGTGTTTAGTGCCCAGACTGCCTCAGGTAAGAAATCGCTCCATTTGCCCTTTTTTTCATCGAGGAGCATTTTTTTGATAGCTGTGAAGATTTTTCCGTTGGCGCGCTCCACGACCCCGTTGGACTGCGGATGGTAGACTGAGGCGAAGGCAAGCTTGGTGCCAATGGAGAAACAGAAATCCTTGAAATCTTGGTTATCAAACTGTTTGCCGTTGTCGACCGTTAACTCGGACGGTACTCCGAAGCGGCAAACGATGTTCTGCCAGAAGAATTTCTGGGCAGTCTTCGATGTTATTGCGGAGACAGCCCGTGCCTCGATCCATTTGGTGAAGTACTCGACCGCGACGAAGGCGAACTTGAGGTTCCCCTGAGCGGTGGGCAGGGGTCCAACAATGTCGAGACCCCAGCGCTGGAGAGGCCATGTGTGGGCGATCAGCTTTGTGTACTGCGAAGGGCCGCCTGGTCGAGGAGAGAACTTCTGGCAGGCTTCGCAGGACCGAGTGACCCGATTCGCGGCGCAAATCATTGCTGGCCAGTAGAAACCCTGGCGGATTACCTTAGCAGCTAGGGCCCTTGGGCCCGCGTGCGAGCCGCACGTGCCACTGTGGACTTCACGTAGGATCTGCATGCCTTCGGCCTCGGTGACGCACTTAAGCATTGGTTGGCTGACTCCTTTTTTGTATAGCTGGCCTTCAATCAGAGCGAAGTCCCGGCTTCGATGTCTGAGGCGCTTGGCCTCACTGATGTCAGCCGGGTGATAATATCCCTGTAGGAACAGGGTAATGGGTGCTCGCCAGTCTTCGGTCATGATGAGGTTGACTGTACGGTGGCCCTCGATGTCGTTGGTTATATGGAGCCCTTCGGGGCTCCGGACTGCGGGCGTGCCGATGACGTGGAAGAACACGTCGGAGGGCAGAGTTTCGCCCCTGGCCGCGGCCTTGGCCAACGCGTCGGCCTCCTCATTCTTGGCCCGGTCCACATGCTGCACGGTGAACCCCTTGAACTGTCTCTCAAGACTTCGGATGGCCGCGAGGTACTGCATGAGCGCGGGGTCCTTGGCTGCATAGTCTTTGTCGACCTGGCCGGCAACTACCTTGGAGTCTGTTTTGATGATGCAAGTGGTGACTCCGAGGGCCCTCAGCTTGCGGAGGCCGAGGATGACTGCTTCGTACTCTGCTATATTATTTGTGCACCTGTCGGATTCCAGATTGAAGCTGAGTCGTGCTGCATATCTGTGCTTGACTCCGACTGGTGATGTTATGATTGCAGCGACGCCTGCCCCCGCATGGCACCATGCGCCATCGCAATGGATCGTCCAGACCTTCTCTGTGGTCGGGTCCGGCTGTGTTGCTGGCCCGGTCCAGTCGACGACGAAGTCTGCCAGGACTTGTGATTTGATGGCTGTCCTGGGCTCGAAACTGATGTGGTAGCCGGAGAGTTCGGCTGCCCACTTGGCGATCCTTACCGATGCCTCCGGGTTTCTAAACAGTTCGCCGAGCCCTCTATCTGAGGTGACACGGACCTTGAATGCTTCAAAATAATGGCGCAGCTTGCGCGAGGACATAACGACTGCGTAGGCGATCTTCTCCAGCTCTGTCATGTTGCATTTGGACGGAGTCAGGACCTCGGAGACGTAATAAACAGGGCACTGTCTGACAGCGCCTTCGACTGTCTGCTCCTGCACTAGTGCCGCGCTGACCGCGTGCGGCGAAGCCGCGACATAGAGCAATAAGGGGAGCGAGGAGTCGGGGCTCGTGAGGGTGGCCAGCTCCGTTAAGTACTGCTTTAATGAGGCGAAGGCCGCTGCTTGCTCCGGCCCCCAAGCGAAGTCTTTTGCGCCGCGGAGAGTTTTGAGGAAAGGAAGACTTCGCTCGGCCGACCTGGAAATGAATCTGTTGAGAGCAGCCAATCTGCCTGTCAGACGCTGGACATCCCTGGTGGACTGTGGAGGCGACATGTCGATGATGGCCTGGATCTTGGTTGGGTTGGCCTCGATGCCGCGGTGTGACACCAGGTAGCCCAATATCTTGCCCTGGCGAACACCGAAAACGCACTTTTCCGGGTTTAAGCGGAGTCGTGCGTCTCGCATGTTTGCGAATGTCTCGGCCAGGTCGGCGAGGTGGTCCTCCTTATTTTTGCTGGCGACGACGATGTCGTCCACATATGTAAATATATTTCTGCCGACCTGGCCCTCGAGTACTGTTTTGGTGAGTCTGGAGAATGTGGACCCGGCGTTCTTGAGACCCTCCGGCATTCTGATGAAGCAATAGGTGCCGAAGGGTGTTATGAAACTGGTGCTGGCCTTGTCTTCCTCCTTCATGTATATCTGGTGATAGCCGGAGAAGCAGTCGAGGAGAGACATGACCTCGCAGCCGGCCGCGCTATCGACTATTTTGTCGATCCGCGGCAACGGGAAATTGTCTTTTGGGCAGGCCTTATTGAGACTGGTGAAGTCTATGCACATCCGCCATTTCCCGCTTTTTTTCTGCACCATTACAACATTGGAGAGCCATGTGGGATAAGCCACTGGCTCAATAAATTTAGCCTCTAGGAGGCGGTGCACCTCCGCCTTGGCGGCCTCTGTCTTTTCATCGGACATTTTGCGAAGCTTTTGCTTTCTTGGTCGCACCGAGGGGTCGATCCCCAGACCGTGCTCGATTATGGATCGGCTGACTCCGACCAGGTCGAGGGCGGACCAGGCGAAGACATCTTTATTTTTGGCCAGGCAGCAGAGAAGCTTCTCTTCTTCATGCGGGGTAAGGTCTTCGCTGATGGTGACTGTCTGCTTGGGCGTGGCCTGATCGAGGGGGACAGTCTTGGTCCCATCCTGACTCTGCAACTGAGCCTTGGCGTGCTGCTTGTCAGTGGGGCTGGCGGGCGCAGGAACCTCGCACTGTGTCGTGAGACAGTGCACGTTCCTCTGACCAGGCACGAAGTCCCGCTCTATGTTGCGCGCAGCTTGCTGGTTACCGCGGACCGTAATTACGCCCAGAGGGCCTGGTATCTTCATGCACAAATACAGTCCGTGGATGGCAGCTTCAAACTTATTGATGGAGCCCCGACCCATGATGGCGTTGTATGGATATACCATATCCACGATGTCAAAAGTCACTTGCTCGCTTCGGGCATTAGGTGCTACACCGAAGGAGAGGGGCAACTCTATTTTGCCGACGGGGAAGGTGCCCTTGCCGCCGAAGCCATACAACGGGTTGTCCGAAGGCTTGAGCAGGCTGTGGCTGATGCCCATGCGATCGAAGGCATGGAGGAAGATGATGTCCGCCTGGCTGCCGTTGTCGACGAGGACCTTGTGCAGGTCCCAGCCTGCCACGCTGCAATTGATGACCATGGCATCGCAGTGGGGGGCACTGCGCAAGTCGACGTCCCGTGCGTCGAAGGTGAGCGGTATGTGGGACCACTTCGTCTGCACAACTGGGCCCGTGACAGCGACATGGTTTACGCTGCGGTAGTGGTCCCGCTTCTGCCGCTTGGTGTCGAAGTCGGTGCTGGACCCCCCAGTTATCATATGAATGACTCCGCGATAAGGTTGATCAGCGAAGTCTTCCTGTTTTGGGGCGTGGGGGATGTTTTGTTGTTGCTGGTGTGGTGGTGGAGGCGGAGGATGTACGATTTGTACTTCCTGATGATGTTGGTAAGCGTGGTGCGGTGGATGCGGGGCGGGAGCGTGGATATATGGTGGAGGGGGTGGCTGGTAATTATGCGCGACAATTCTGGGGTTGTCGGCTGGCTGCGCCCTCGCCATTCTGTCTCTGGTGGCCTTTACTTCGGGGCAGTCTTTAGTTTGGTGGGCGCAGTCTTCGCCATGGAAAAGGCAGTAAAATCGGCGCGGCGGAGGGAGTGGCTGCGCACGCCCTCGGCCCCTGCCGCGAGTTCCACTTCCGCGGCCCTGGGGGGGATATTCTTGGCGACGAAGGGGGTCAGCGGCCGGCTGCTGGTTGGCGATGTTGTGCACTTGCTGCTGACCGCGGCCATCCCGACCGGAGTCTGGCTGCGGAGTCCTTGTCCACGTGCGGCTGGACTGCGGAGCATCTTTTGGCTTCCGCTGGGACTCAATCTTGCGCTGGTGGAGCTCCTCGGACCTGGCGTACTTTTCAAACAGCTGGTATAACTCTTGGAGGTTCTTGGGCGGGTCCCTGATGCAATGGCTGTACAGGACGCCAGCGCGAAGACCACTGATAGCATAGTGGATGGCAATCTGGTCATCGACGGAGGGTAGCTGTGACTTGAGGGTCAGGAATTTGCGGTAATATTCCCTCAAGGTCTCCTTCTCTAGCTGCTTGCAGAGCGAGAGCTCGGCCAGGGCGTCGGTGTCCGGGCGGTACCCCTGGAAGTTGAGGAGGAACTTGTCCCGGAGACTTCTCCAGGAATCGATGGACAACGGGGGCAACCTGGTGAACCAGGTGAGCGCGGGGCCCTCGAGGGCGATGATGAAGGACTTCGCCATTGTGGCGTCGTCCCCTCCGGACGATGCGACGGCGACCTGGTAACTCATTATGTATTGAGCCGGGTCGGTGCTGCCGTTGTACTTGGGGTAGGTCCCAGCCCGGAAGTTAGCTGGCCACGGCGTCACTTGCAGGTGAGGCGCCAGGGGGCTTCGCTCATCGAGATAGTTGACCCCTTGGAATGGCGCGGCGTGCTGGAAAGTGAAGTCGCGCTGGGGGAAACGCGGGTCCTCCGGTTGTGCGCGGTGTTGCAGGGGTGGCCCATGCTGCAGGCCGGGGTGGCCCTCGCGCGTGTCTTCGTTTTGTGCGCGCTGCTGGAGGGATGATTCGTGCCGCGGGCTGAGGTGGCCTTCGCGCTGCATCAGCGCGATCTCCCGCTCGAGTTCCTGGGCCTTGAGTTCTTCGTCGCGGATCATCTGCCGCACTTTGGCGAGTGCGGACACACGCTGGCGCTTGGCCTCCAGTATCTCCTTCTGCCTCTGGAGGTTGCGGTTCTTGAGGCGCAGGGCGCGCAGCTGTAGTTGTTCCTCTGCCGAGATGCCGAGGACCTCACCGTCCTCGGCGAGGTCCGCGCCCTCCGGTTGTGCGAAGCCTGAGGGAGGTGCGAAGCCTGAGGGTTGTCCCTCGGGGTTGCAGGTGCGGAGGGTGTCGTCTTCGGTGGCCTCTTGGTGGGTGGATTGGGTGAGGGCGAGGGCCTTGCCCTTTCTGGCGGCGAGCAGTGCTGCCTTCGCAGCCTCGTCAGCCTTCGGGTTAGCTCTCTTGGGTGCCATCGCGGGTGGTTGTCTCGTAGCACGAACGGTGGGCGCCAAATGTTGGTGCTGTCTTTCGACAGCAAGGAGAACCAACACAGGTGAATGGAGACGGCAACAGGGCACTCGCGCGTGATGGCTAAAGCTCTGTTAATCCGGCCTCTCACGGGCACTGTGCGGGGGTATTTATAGGTATCCGAGTGCACGGCGCCTTGCGCTAAGGACGCATGTGCCCTCAGGTACCTAGTTTATCCCCAGAATATTCCTATAAAGCGGGGTTACAGGTTGTAATTACATGTACGCCTTTACAAATTAGGCCCGTAACACAACCGCGGCCACGCAGGGCCTGTTACAATGGGCCCGACCTCATGTGGGCCTCGGAGCCGACCGAGGCCGTGCCGTGGGGAGGCGTTGCCGCAGGCCTTCGTCTGGAGCCGAATCGAGCGAAGGGTCTCCATGTTGTCCCTGGTGTCGATCAAGCGAAGGGTGTCCCTGCCTGCTTTGCTTGTCAGAGCGGGGGCTAAGCTGTGGAGACTTCGGGCGAAGGGTGGCGTTTCTGCCTTCGCTCCAACAGAAGCCTTGTCTTCGCCTAAGACTCCTTTTCCCTTTCAATCTATGACTTAGTATGAAATGGACTTGAAACCACATTAGTCATAGCATATGAAAGAGATAATCAAAGGTATATATATGAGCTATGTATGCAAGACATTAATAAAAGTTTCTAGAATCAAGAATATTTAGCTCATGCCTAAGTTTGGTAAAAGTTTGTTCATCCAATGGCTTGGTAAAGATATCGGCTAATTGTTCTTTGGTGCTAACATATGCAATCTCGATATCCCCTTTTTGTTGGTGATCCCTTAGAAAATGATACTGAATGGCTATGTGTTTAGTGCGGCTATGCTCAACGGGATTATCCGCCATGCGGATTGCACTCTCATTATCACATAGAAGAGGAACTTTGGTTAATTTGTAACCATAGTCCCTAAGGGTTTGCCTCATCCAAAGCAATTGCGCGCAACAATGGCCTGCGGCAATATACTCAGCTTCGGCGGTTGAAAGAGCCACAAAATTTTGCTTCTTTGAGGCCCAAGACACCAGAGATCTTCCCAAGAACTGGCAAGTCCCTGATGTGCTCTTTCGATTAATTTTGCACCCTGCCCAATCGGCGTCGGAATAACCAATTAAATCAAATGTGGATCCCCTGGGGTACCAAAGGCCTAACTTAGGAGTATAAACTAAATATCTCAAGATTCGTTTTATGGCCCTAAGGTGAGCTTCCTTAGGATCGACTTAAAATCTTGCACACATGCATATGGAAAGCATAATATCTTGTCGTGAAGCACATAAATAGAGTAAAGAACCTATCATCGACCGGTATACCTTTTGATCTACGGATTTACCTCCCGTGTCGAGGTCGAGATGCCCATTAGTTCCCATGGGTGTCTTGATGAGCTTGGTGTCCTTCATCCCAAACTTATTTAGAATGTCTTGAATGTACTTCGTTTGGCTAATGAAGGTGCCCTCTTGGAGTTGCTTCACTTGAAATCCTAAGAAGTACTTCAACTCCCCCATCATTGACATCTCGAATTTCTGTGTCATGATCCTACTAAATTCCTCACATGTAGATTCGTTAGTAGACCCAAATATAATATCATCAACATAAATTTGGCATACAAACAAATCATTTGCAAGTGTTTTAGTAAATAAAGTAGGATTGGCCTTGCCGACTTTGAAGCCATTAGCAATAAGGAAATCTCTTAGGCATTCATACCATGCTCTTGGGGCTTGCTTGAGCCCATAAAACGCCTTAGAGAGCCTATAGACATGGTTAGGATACTCACTATCTTCAAAGCCGAGAGGTTGCTCAACATAGACCTCTTCCTTGATTGGTCCATTGAGGAAGGCACTCTTCACGTCCATTTGGTAGAGCTTGAAGCCATGGTAAGTAGCATAGGCTAATAATATACGAATGGACTCAAGCCTAGCTACGGGTGCATAGGTTTCACCGAAATCCAAACCTTCGACTTGTGAATAACCCTTGGCCACAAGTCGGGCTTTGTTCCTAGTCACCACACCATGCTCGTCTTGTTTGTTACGGAAGACCCACTTGGTTCCTACATCATTTTGGTTAGGACGTGGAACTAAATGCCATACCTCATTCCTCGTGAAGTTGTTGAGCTCCTCTTGCATCGCCATCACCCAATCCGAATATTGAAGTGCTTCCTCTACCCTGTGTGGCTCAATAGAGGAAACAAAAGAGTAATGCTCACAAAAATGTGCAACACGAGATCTAGTGGTTACCCCCTTATGAATGTCACCGAGGATGGTGTTCACGGGGTGATCTCGTTGAATTGCTTGGTGGACTCTTGGATGTGGCGGCTTTGGAACTTGCTCATCCTCCTTGTCTTGATCATTTGCATCTCCCCCTTGATCATTGCCGTCGTCTTGAGGTGGCTCATCTTCGTGATCTTCCTCTTCATCATCTTGAGCCTCATCCTCATCTTGAGTTGGTGGAGATGCTTGCATGGAGGAGGATGGTTGATCTTGTGCTTGAATGGGCTCTTCGGATTCCTTAGGACACACATCCCCAATGGACATGTTCCTTAGCGCGACGCACGGAGCCTCTTCATCATCTAATTCATCAAGATCAACTTGCTCTACTTGAGAGCTGTTAGTCTCATCAAACACAATGTCACAAGAAACTTCAACTAGTCCAGTGGACTTGTTAAAGACTCTATATGCCCTTGTGTTTGAATCATATCCTAGTAAAAAGCCTTCTACAGCCTTAGGAGCAAATTTTGATTTTCTACCTCTTTTAACAAGAATAAAACATATGCTACCAAAGACTCTAAAATATGAAACATTGGGCGTTTAACCGGTTAGGAGTTTGTAAGATGTCTTCTTGAGGATTCGGTGTAGATACAACCGGTTGATGGCGTAGCAAGCGGTGTTGACCGCCTCGGCCCAAAACCGATCCGAAGTCTTGTACTCATCAAGCATGGTTCTTGCCATGTCCAATAGAGTTCTATTCTTCCTCTCCACTACACCATTTTGTTGTGGCGTGTAGGGAGAAGAGAACTCATGCTTGATGCCCTCCTCCTCAAGGAAGCCTTCAATTTGTGAATTCTTGAACTCCGTCCCATTATCGCTTCTTATTTTCTTGATCCTCAAGCCGAACTCATTTTGAGCCCGTCTCAAGAATCCCTTTAAAGTCTCTTGGGTTTGAGATTTTTCCTGTAAAAAGAACACCCAAGTGAAGCGAGAATAGTCATCCACAATAACAAGACAGTACTTACTCCCGCCGATGCTTATGTAAGCGATCGGGCCGAATAGGTCCATGTGGAGGAGCTCGAGTGGCCTGTCAGTAGTTAAGATGTTCTTATGTGGATGATGAGCGCCAACTTGCTTCCCGGCTTGGCATGCGCTACAAATCCTGTCTTTCTCAAAATGAACATTGGTTAGTCCTAAAACGTGTTCTCCCTTTAGAAGCTTGTGAAGATTCTTCATCCCAACATGTGCTAGTCGGCGATGCCAGAGCCAGCCCATGTTAGTCTTAGCAATCAAGCAAGTGTCGAGTTCAGCTTTATTGAAATCAACTAAGTATAGCTGACCCTCTAACACTCCCTTAAAAGCTACTGAATCATCACTTCTTCTAAAGACAGTGACACCTACGTCAGTAAATAGACAGTTGTAGCCCATTTTGCATAGTTGAGAAACGGAAAGCAAATTGTAATCTAAAGAATCAACAAGAAAAACATTGGAAATGGAATGGTCAGGTGATATAGCAATTTTACCCAATCCTTTGACCAAATCTTGATTTCCATCCCCGAATGTGATAGCTCGTTGGGGATCTTGGTTTTTCTCATAAGAGGAGAACATCTTCTTCTCCCCTGTCATATGGTTTGTGCACCCGCTGTCGATGATCCAACTTGAGCCCCCGGATGCATAAACCTACAAAACAAATTTAGTTCTTGTTTTTAGGTACCCAAACAGTTTTGGGTCCTTTGACATTAGACACAAGAACTTTGGGTACCCAAACACAAGTCTTTGAACTCTTGTGTTTGCCCCCAACATACTTGGCAACTATTTTGCTGGATTTGTTAGTCAAAACATAGGATGCATCAAAAGTTTTAAATGAAATGCTAGGTTCATTTGATGCACTAGGAGTTTTCTTTCTAGGCAATTTAGCACGAGTTGATTGCCTAGAGCTAGATGTCTCACCCTTATACATAAAAGCATGATTAGGGCCAGAGTGAGACTTCCTAGAATTAATTCTCCTAACCTTATGCTCAGGATAACCGGCAGGGTACAAAATGTATCCCTCGTTATCCTGAGGCATGGGAGCCTTGCCCTTAACAAAGTTGGATAATTTTTAGGAGGGGCATTAAGTTTGACATTGTCTCCCTTTTTGAAGCCAATGCCATCCTTGATGCCAGGGCGTCTCCCACTATAAAGCATACTACGAGCAAATTTAAAATTTTCATTTTCAAGTTCATGCTCGGCAATTTTAGCATCTAATTTTGCTATATGATTATTTTGTTGTTTAATTAAAACCATATGATCATGAATAGCATCAATGTCAACATCTCTACATCTAGTGCAAATAGAAACATGCTCAATGGTAGATGTAGAGGGTTTGCAAGTTTTTAGTTCAACAATCTTAGCATGTAAAATATCATTTTCACTTCTAAGATCAGAAATGGAAGCATTGCAAACATCTAACTCTTTAGCCTTAGCAATTAATTTTTCATTTTCAATTCTAAGGCTAGCAAGAGAGGCATTCAATTTTTCAATCTTGGGAACAGAAATATCATGATCATTTCTAAGATTGGCATATGAATCATCACAAACATTTGAATCAACCTTAGCAACTAATTTAGCATTTTCATTTCTAAGGTTGGCAATAACATCATGGCAAGTGCTTAGCTCACTAGATAATTTTTCACATTTTTCCCTTTCTAGAGCATAAGCATTCTTAACCTTAACATGTTTCTTATTTTCCTTAATTAGGAAGTCCTCTTGGCTATCCAAGAGTTCATCCTTATCATGAATAGCGCTAATAAATTCATTTAACTTTTCTTTTTGTTCCATGTTAAGGTTGGCAAAAAGATTAAGAAAATTATCCTCCTCATTACTAGAATTATCTTCATCACTAGAGGATGCATATTTAGTGGAGGATTTAGATTTAACCTTCTTCCTTTTGCCTTCCTTTGCCATGAGGCACTTATGGCCGACGTTGGGGAAGAGAAGTCCCTTGTTGACGGCGATGTTGGTGGCGTCCTCGTCGGAGGAGGAGTCGGTGGAGCTCTCGTCGGAGTCCCACTCGCGGCACACATGGGCATCGCCGCCCTTCTTCTTGTGGTACCTCTTCTTTTCCTTTCTTCTCCCCTTCTTGTCGTCGCCCCTGTCACTATCACTAGAAATAGGACATTTTGCAATAAAGTGACCGGGCTTACCACACTTGTAGCAAACCTTCTTGGAGCGGGATTTGTAGTCCCTCCTTTGCTTGAGGATTTGTCAAAAGCTTTTGATGATTAAAGCCATCTCCTCATTGTCGAGCTTTGAGGCGTCGATGGGGAGCCTACTTGGTGTAGACTCTTCCTTCTTCTCCTCCGTGGCCTTGAATGCGACGGGTTGTGCTTCGGGCGTGGAGGAGGTGCCTTGCTCGATGATTTTCTTTGAGCCTTTAATCATTAGCTCAAAGCTTACAAACTTCCCTATAACTTCCTCGGGAGACATTAGCTTATATCTAGGATCACCTCGAATTAATTGAACTTGCGTAGGGTTAAGAAAAACGAGGGATCTAAGAATAACCTTGACCATCTCATGGTCATCCCATTTTGTGTTCCCGAGGTTGCACACTTGGTTCACCAAGGTCTTCAAGCGGTTGTACATAGCCTGCGGATCCTCCCCTTGGTGAAGCATGAAACGACCGAGCTCCCCCTCGGTCGTCTCCCGCTTGGTGATCTTTGTCACCTCGTCTCCTTCGTGCGCGGTCTTGAGTACGTCCCAAATTTCCTTTGCGCTCTTCAACCCTTGAACCTTATTATACTCCTCTCGATTTAGAGAGGCAAGGAGTATAGTAGTGGCTTGGGAGTTGAAGTGGTGGATTTGGGCCACTTTGTCCGAGTCATAGTCTTCATCCCCTACAGATGGTACCTGTACACCAAACTCAACAACATTCCAAATGCTTGTGTGGAGTGAGGTTAGATGATGCCTCATTTTGTCACTCCACATATTATAATCTTCACCGTCAAAAACCGGTGGTTTACCTAATGGAACGGAGAGTAAAGGAGTACGCTTTGAAATACGAGGGTAGCGTAGGGGAATCTTACTATACTTCTTGCGCTCATGGCGCTTAGAAGTAATGGACGGCGCGTCGGAGCTGGAGGTGGATGGCGACGAAGAATCGGTCTCGTAGTAGACCACCTTCCTCATTTTCTTTTTCTTGTCGCCACTTCGATGCGACTTGTGGGAAGAGGATTCCTTCTCCTTCCCTTTGTTGCTGGACTCTCCCGATGAAGCCTTCCCGTGGCTTGTAGCGGGCTTGTCGCCGGTTACCATCTCCTTCTTGGCGTGATCTCCCGACATCACTTCGAGCGGTTAGGCTCTAATGAAGAACCGGGCTCTGATACCAATTGAAAGTCGCCTAGAGGGGGGTGAATAGGGCAAAACTGAAATTTACAAAGTTAATCACAACTACAAGCCAGGTTAGCATTAGAAATATAATCGAGTCCGAGAGAGAGGGTGAAAAACAAATCGCAAGCAAATAAGGAATGAGACACAAGGATTTGTTTTACCGAGGTTCGGTTCTTGCAAACCTACTCCTCGTTGAGGTGGTCACAAAGACCGGGTCTCTTTCAACCCTTTCCCTCTCTCAAATGGTCACTTAGACCGAGTGAGCTTCTCTTCTCAATCACACGGGACACTAAGTCCCCGCAAGGACCACCACACAATTGGTGTCTCTTGCCTTGGTTACAATTAAGTTTGATCACAAGAAGAATGAGAAAGAAAAGAAGCAATCCAAGCGCAAGAGCTCAAATGAACACAAGTCACTCTCTCACTAGTCACTATTGATTGGAATTGAACTAGGGACTTGGGAGAGGATTTGATCTCTTTGGTGTGTCTTGTATTGAATGCTATAGCTCTTGTAATGTGTAGAATGTTGGAAACTTGGATGCCATTGAATGTGGGGTGGTTGGGGTATTTATAGCCCCAACCACCAAAATGTGGCCGTTGGAAGTCTGCTGTCGCATGGCGCACCGGACAGTCCGGTGCGCCACCGGACACTGTCCGGTGCGCTAGCCACGTCAGCCAGCCGTTGGGGTTCGACCGTTGGAGCTCTGACTTGTGGGGCCTCTGGGCTGTCCGGTGGTGCATCGGACAAGTCCTGTAGACTGTCCGGTGCGCCAACTACGCGTGCTCTGACCTCTGCGCGCGCAGGCGCGCATTAAATGTGTTGCAGTCGACCGTTGCGCTTGAAGTAGCCGTTGCTCCGCTGGCACACCGGACGGTCCGGTGAATTATAGCGGAGCGCCCCTGATTTTCCCGAAGGTGAGGAGTTCAGCGTCGAGTTCCCTAGTGCACCGGACACTGTCCGGTGGCACACCGGACAGTCCGGTGCGCCAGACCAGGGTGCCTTTGGGATTTCTTAAGCTCTTTTTGTTTGAACCCTTTCTTGGTCTTTTTATTGGTCTATTGTGAACCTTTGGCACCTGTAAAACTTATAGACTAGAGCAAACTAGTTAGTCCAATTATTTGTGTTGAGCAATTCAACCACCAAAATCTATTTAGGAAAAGGTGTAAGCCTATTTCCCTTTCAAGTCCCTATTCATCGTTCATCCAGATAATCTTTATCCTGCCGTTATGCTACCGAAATTCTGATCGTTCGTTCGTCCGATCATTCGATCGTTCGTCCGTTCGTTCATAGTTCCTATTCATCATTCATCGTTCGTTCATAGTTCCTATTCACCGTTCGTTCATAGTTCCTATTCATCGTTCATCGTTCGTTCACAGTTCCTATTCATCGTTCATCGTTCATTCATCGTCACTATTCATCGTTCATTGTTCGTCCATAAGAACTATTCACTATCACTATTCACCATTATTATTCACCGTTACTATTCACATACACTATTCATCATCGTTACTATTTACCATTACTATTCATCATCGTTACTATTCATCGATGATATCTATAATTACTTTTCCGTCGCCACTATTCATCGTTACTAATCGTCATTACTATTCATCGGTCATCCAGTCATCTCAAATTTCAACTACTCATCCATCATGTTGTCCAGTCCACCTAAGACCAGCCAGACCCATGTTCCAGTCATACAAACTCTGGTGACTGTGATTTTCCTTCCAGTGGGAACTTCCCATCTGGTCACCCATCCTAGGTTTCTCCAAGTTGAGCATGCTTGACTTTAAGATTCCTTCGAACCAGGCTTCCAAACTCAGATTCCAATAATTCTTGTTTCTAAATTCTTATCAAACTATTCCCTATCCAACCATGTCATCCCTTAAACATGGTTCATATTTCAGAAGACTCCCAAAATACTCTTGTCCCATATTCTGCCTATAACTCTCCTGTTCATACTAAGTCAGACGATTCATTCGTCACTATTCTCACCAACAGTGAACTTCACTGTGCTACACCACATACACCCAGCTATAAATACACCCAGCTACCCTCTCCCTCTCCACACACACTCAACACCCTCAGCCAAGGCAAACGCTCCATCCACTCAGTTACTCCGCTCTGCCGGCTACACGCATAGTGTCGCTTCGTCTCCAGTCCACCCTCCTGGTAAGCACCTCCACTCCACCACTAGTAGTATCTCAACACCACATGACACAGATTCTACTCAAGACTCTACCCATCCATATATCGCTATTTTGACCACTATACTAAATATCTGATGATATACTTGCTGGTTTGTATGTTTGCTTATTCATGTTGCATAGTTATCGGAGCGTTTGTGCCGTCTCGTGGAGGCTAGATCTGCAAGTCTACGCCAGGCAGTGGAGCTAGAAGCCAGTTCCGCGAGCTCCCCTTCCCCCTTCGCCGAATAAGCACGACAAGCTCACTGGATCCCTTTGATGCATAAATTACCTATGATTTTTCAACCACAACCCTCAGCCTGTTATTTTATGCATGATATGATTTTGAGAAAAGTTATTATGGCCACCGAGCCGCTTGCCGCAATCAATCCCTGATATATTTGTTACAAATGATTTGAGGAAAGGTGTGAGTTTTCAAAAGAAAATGCTTTTCAAAATGTGTGTGATGAAGGGTTTTCACCCTTATCACCTTTGAGTAGGGATGATCAGGGACTCCCTGGTTTAGGGGAGGGCCTAAGGTGATGGCTCAGCTGGTTTAGGCTTGAGCAGAAGGATTGTCCCCTCATATAAGGACCGGTTTGTCATCCTTCACTACCTGTACTCATGATAAGTACAACCACTCGAGACTGTGTGGGCAGTCACTCAACCTAAACTCGTACGGTTCAAACCCTAGGGTTATGAAGGCTGGGGAGCACCGGGAGAATAAGAAGGGGGAATGTTTTGTCCGGTTTGGGTAAGGCGGTGGCCTGACTCCTTCCGGTATAGCCGTTAAGGTTGGGACGTGCGAGGAAAGAAAGAGATTCGGATTCGGGTCTCACTAGCTATGAGATCGCAGAGCCGGAGTAGTGGGTAAAGTGTACACCTCTACGCAGAGTTTGAAAACCTATTCGAATAGTCCATGTCCACTGGTATGGACGAGTCTGGTGTGGTATGACAATTAGTGTTTTGTTTTCAAAAAAAGGGTGCATTTGAGAAAAATGGTTTTTAAAAGGTCTGGCGGTTGAGCCGTGAGCTATGGCGGACGGGAAGTCCAGTAGCTATTTTTGAAAACGAAAATCAGTGGAAAACTGCTGAGATACCTGGATGGTTTAGTCCAGGGGATTTTGTTCTGTACTGAAAAACTTCCTGCTCCTTTTGGAGAGGATGCGCTTTGCAAAATACAAAATGTTTTTCAAAACAACCCTGCATAAAATATTGCTGTTTCTGCAAAATATCCTAAGCTCCATATATTCCATGCATTATATCTGATTTCCCCATTCCGCGGGTGAAGGTGGGCTGCTGAGTACGTTTGTACTGACCCTTGCTTATTTGTTGTTTTTCAGAAAAAGGAGATCGTGTAAGAGTTACGACTGTTCCCAACCTTGCCTGTGGCTGTTGGACCGCTGATTTGCTTCGCTGCATATATCAGGCTGCTTTAGCCCCACTCTGATGATATGTCCCGAGTTGTGGACCAACTCTTAAAGTTGATCGCCACCTTTATAGGTTTGTCTCGTTTAAGCAGATCTGGAATCATCTGTTGTATAAATGTGTTTACTAGCCTCCTGGGACTAGTAATTGTATTACATTTGAGTCCCAGAGGATTGGGGCGCTTCACTACACCAGCTTGTACAGGAGCTCCACAACCCCCTTCAACACGTCACCCTCGTCTACTGCGATAACGTCATCATGGTCTATCTCTAAATCCCGTGCAGCATTAGCGCATGAAGCACATGGAGATCTACCTACACTTCGTCCACGAGCGTGTCGCTACTGGTGACGTTCGTATTCTAAGCATCCCCACCACGCTGCAGTTCATCGACATCTCACCAAAAAGTTACCATCGAGTGTATTCACCAATTTTCGCTCTAGTCTCAATATCTGTACGTGATAGAGTTGAGACTGCAGGGCCTTAGAGTATCCGTTTAGGGTTTTAGGGTTAACCTCTTGTAGTTACAGTTTCATCACTGTGTAATGGGACAAGCCCAACAACTTGAGTCTATTAATATAACTCCTAACACTGAGTTAGGGTTAGGGTTTCCCATTTCAACTGTAACTTCATTGCCGGACACTACGATCTAGATGGGAATGAAGGCCTCAATACATGCTAGGCTGTTTAGTCCTAGGATCCTATCGCGGAACGATTGAGGGGCAGTAAAATTTTGAAATTCTCTGACAACGTGTGCTTTGAAGTGAAGGCTGCAGTTTTTGGGGTGACAGCGTGTCGAGATTGGAATGGCTTTGTTGCTGCAATTATTCGTTTGTGTTTGAATGTACTAGAGCTAATAGTCTTAGGTCTGTAAGTCTAGGGGTGTTTGAATTTACTATTAGTTATTTTTAGTAAATTAGTTAATAGTTAGCTAGATATTTGTTAGTTAGCTAATTTCACTGATATTTTTTAGCCAACTAACTATTAGCGCTAGCATATTCAAACACTCCCAACAAATTGCTTAGATATGGACAATCTTTTTGTATCATAGGTCTCTGGTTAACTGATTACAACTATAAGACTTTAGTCATCATATTGATTTAGATGGTGTTTAAATGCACTAGAGCTAATAGTTAGTGACTAAAATTAGTTGAGACATTTAAACACCCTAGCTAATACTTTACCTATTAGCTATTTTGGTAAATTAGTTAATAGTTAGGTAGTTATTTGTTAGCTAGCTAATTCCACTAACAATTTTTAGTCAACCAACTATTAGTTCTAATGCATTCAAACACCCCTAGACTTACAGACCTTAGACCTGTTTGGATCCACCTAACTTAGGCCCTGTTTAGGATAGCTACAGCTCCAGAAAATTTGGTGGAGTTGGTGGAGCAGGTCATTAGGTGCTTCAGAAAATCGTGGAGGTAGAGCTGTAAGCCTTTAGAAGACATTTCGATAAGTCATTTTCTTTATTATTTATAATAAAAATATTTGTAAAACTAATTAAATTGATATTGTAAACTATAGCTTCACACTGGAGCTGAACCTGAAGCCATCGCAAACACCTTCTTAGAAACTGATTTTTAAAAGCTGAAAGGTCTCCAAACAGGTTAGGCCCCGTTTAGTTTGAGGGACTAAAGATTAGTCCTTCTATTAGTCTCATTTAGTACCTAAATAGCCAAACGACGACTAAAAGGGACTAAAATATATTAATTTCACATTTTGCTTCTCATTTATTTCTGTCGGTGTTTCGGACCCGGGGGGTCCCTGGACTGACGAGTGAAATCGCTGCGTGCCCCTGCCCAGATGGGTTGGCGCGGGATGGAACACAAGATGTGGGGCAAGCCTTGTATTATCCTGCACTAGGGTGTCGCTCGTAGTAGGGGTTACAAGCTCGTCGCGTGAGGGAGAGTGAGGCAGAGAGTGGGAGCCCATTCGTCCGCTCCTTCCCTCGCGCGAACCCCCCTTAGGGTGGCCCTAGACCTCCCTTTTATAGACGCAAGGAGAGGGTCCAAACGTACAACAGGGGGGCGTAGCTATGCGCTAACGTGTCCGGAGGAGGAGTGCCTAAACCCTGTATACATGCCAACGTGGATGTTGGGGGAGAGCTTGGGCCCTGTACACGTGATGGCGTGGCCATCGGAGGAGCGCCTGAGTCCTGTAGGAGCATAGCTGGCAGTGCGGCAAGGATCCTGCTGACGTCTCCTTGCTGCCGTAAGGGGCTGAGAGCCACCGGCGTCATGGTGCACGCGGGGCACCATCATTACCCATCACCGGGGTAAGCCAGATGGGACGCCGATCTTGTTCCTTGTAGCCTGAGCTGGCTAGGGATAGGGTAATGATGTATCTCCTGTTGGCGCGGTCGGTCCGAGCCCAAGGTCGGGCAAGGCGAAGACTTCTCTTGAGGCCGAGGCCGGGGTCGGGCGAGGACGCGATTCCTCCCGAGACCGAGGTCGAGGCCGAGTCCGAGGGTCGGGCGAGGCGGAGACCTCCTCCCGAGGCCAGAGCCTGAGGTCGGGCGAGGCGGAGCTTCCTGTTGCGCCTGAGGCTGAACTCGGTGGTTGAACGTGACTTGTTGTCAGTCTTTGCCTGGGTGGTTGACACGGCAGTCGGAGCGGAGCGAGCGGTGCTGTTTTCCTGTCACATCAGACAGTAAAGAAGAGGGGCGAAGTGACTGCAGTCACTTCGGCCTGGCCGACTGAAGCGCGTGTGTCAGGATACGGCGTCAGGCATCCCCTGCATTGAATGCGCCTGCGAAGCGGGCGGTTGGTGAGGCGGTCTGGCCAAGGTTGCTTCACAACGAAGCCTGCCCGAGCCGGGCTTCGGGAGAGCCGAGGGGGCGCCTGCTGCCTAAGGAGGCCCTCGGGCGAGGCGTGAACTTGTCTGGGACTACTGCTTCAGCCCGAGGCTGGGCTCGGGTGAGATCGCGTCCCTTGGGTAGACGAAGCCTTGACTTGAACCGCACCCGTCAGTTGGTCTGAGGGTGTTTACCAGCCATGATTAGGAGCGTTGGGGGTACCCCTAATTATGGTACCTGACAGTAGCCCCCGAGCCTCGAAGGGAGTGTTGGTACTCGCTTGGAAGCTTTTGCCGCATTTTCGGTGAGGGGACCGACCTCTCTCGGTTTTTGCCTTGTTCTAGTGGGTGCGCGCGAGCGCACCCGCCGGGTGTAGCCCCCGAGGCCTCGGAGGAGTGGTTTGACTCCTCTGAGGTCTGAATGCTTTTCGTGGTGCTTCGGCCGGTCTGATCGTTCCCTCATGCGACCTAGCCATAGCCCAGGTGCATGGTCGGGTTCCAAGTTATCAAGCTAGTTTGTTGACGCTGTCAACAGTTTTGGCCATAGCCGGGTGCGAGAGCAGCCCCCGAGCCTCTGCACGGAGCGAGAGGACAATCAAGGACTTTCCCAACTTTTATCATACGCCCCTGCGTCGCCTTTCCGCAAGGAGGAGGGGGGGAAGCGCCATGTTGCCCTCAGAGGGCGCCGAACATGGTGTTTCCAGTGAGCTGCTAACGGGTGATCCGAGTGGACGCCCATGCCCCGTTCGTTAGGGGTCGGCTGGTGGCCCAGAGGCGCGCTCCAAAAGTACCTGCGGGTGATTCGCCAGACCCAGACCCCTTCGACAGGGTCCGAGGGCTCGATGCCTCCCTCTAGTGGGATTCCGTTACAAATCGTTCCCGCCGGTCTCGGAAATGTCCTAGGGTACCTCGGGAGCATAGCCCGAGCCTCGGCCATGTATCGGACGTACCCAGAGTCATCCCTCACTCTGCGTGCTCTGGGGCGACTGTCGAACCCTTCCGAGGGGCCAGCCTACGAACCCCTGATCAGTAATGGGCATGGAGCCCGAGCGCTCTGGGGCAGCTATCGAACCCTTTCGAGGGGCCAGCCTTCGAACCCCTGATCAGTAATGGGCTTGAAGTCTGAGTGTTTTGGGGTGGCTGTCGAAACCCTTCCGAGGGGCCAGCCTTCGAACCCCTGATCAGTAGGAGGGCTCGGGGCCCGCTTCCTTCACCGAGAAGGATCCTTTCCACAACATCCCCTTTTCTGGTCCTTGTAGCAAGAGAGAGAGAGAGGAGGAGGGGAAGGATATGAATTTAAACAAGGTGGCGCACCTTTTTTGATGCGGTCATTATGGCGAAGGCGAAGTGACGCCCGCTTCGCCTGCCAGAGGTGTCGCCTGCTCCGCCGGGGAGTTAATGCGACGGGATGGGTGATTTGTGTGGCGCCCGTTGCGCGTGCGAACCGTTCGAGGAATGGGGCACGGGTGCGTCGTCTTCACGCCATGGGAGAGGGCCTCCTCCCGTCGCTTCAGGAGGGGACGCGAGCCTGCAGGCGACTTGACCGCTGCTTCCACTCGTCTGCTGTTGTAGTTACTGTCGGCCCACTTTTGACCATGCCAACCGTCGTGCCTACCCCGCAGCTGACTGACCCGTGGCGGTCGCCTTTAGTTGGCACTGTTGGGTCATGCGCAGGGCTACCTCGAGTTGCGGTACTGGTTCCGCAGTCGAGGAGGCGCAGCATTGGCGCGAGCGACGGTGTAGCTTCTTGCACGTCGTAACCAGCGCGCCGGTTACATGACATGCGGGCCCGCTTCCTTTGCGTTGGTCCGCCGGATGTGGTTGAAGCCGAAAGGGCGCACAGTTGCGGTGCGGTTGGACGCTTGTCATGTGGCGGTCCACCCTTTTGGCCACTGGTTTCTGCGAAGACGGGAGAGCGCTTGTAACCGCGGGACAGTTACATGCCTCGTGTGTGGCGGTTCGCTTTCTTCGCGCTTCGGATCAGCTCGTATGACGTGTGGGTCCCAACCCCCGTGTCGTAGGGGGAGAACCCTGGAGTATGTCAGTGGAGACTTCGCCCGTGACGCTAAGGGGTGCAAGTGAGGAGGTCTGCCTATAAAAGGGGGATCGATCCCCCGGGTAGTGGCCATGTCTTCGTTTTCTCCTCATGCATTGCGCCCTTCCACCTTTCGAGCCCCCGGATGGGGTGCACCAACGTCGCCTTGCTCTTGCAGTCGTTGGAGGAGCGCGGCCTCATGGAGATCGGCACCTTTCAGCCACCGCTCGGCTTCAAGGATTTTCATCGAGCAGCCCGGCTACGTTTCCTCACCAATGGGCAGTTTGGTGGGGAGAAGCAAGCCGGGCTGCGGCCTCCGCCCCGCCCTCAGCTTCAAGGATCTTCGTGATCTGGGCTGGGGCGGAGGAGCGCACCGAGTGGGGGGTTGCCTCCGTGTGGGCCGGTGACCCATTTCTTCCCCAGCGTTTGGGGGAGAAAGGCATCATCCAGCCCTGCGGAGGCGCCCTCCAGCCATGTGGGGGAAGGTGAACTGCTGCTCCCTGGACAGGGTGCAGCTTTCCGTCCTCTGTCCGGGCGGCGGTCGTGCCGCGCGTGGGCCGGCCACGTCCAGGTCCTCCTCACACCGTCAGCCACGTCGGGGGTCGCCCAGCACGTCGTACGCCGCGAGGGCGGTGCTCGTGTTCTGGGGCGGCCTCGGCGAGGACGAGAGTGAGGACCTGCCTGTGCGCTTTGGGGCAGCCGCTGTTCGCCGGCACGGCGTCGGTGGGTTCGATCCCACGGTCGGCGCCCTCCGACTCTTCAGCCTCAACGGCTTGTCCTTGCCCCTCGTGTGGGGACGTGGGCGAGGGCCTCTTCACAGCAGCGTTTGTCCTGAGGTCATCACTGCTGCTGTTTAGCCGCCCAAGGTGGAGGTCGTTGTCTCTGCTGCTGTAGAGGTCGCCGGCAAGCCGCTTGGAATTTGTCATCCCGCGGGCCCCCTAGTGTGAAGGTTGTTCATACCCGCGGGAGCGGAACCGGAGTCCCGTTCGTAAGGAGATATACCGGGTTTTTGCCGGAGCAAAATGTAACCGCTTCAAGTACTTAGACATTTGTCGTAGGTCGGGAGAACCGCCGAGGGTTCTGCCGACGTCTAAGTCTGTGTAGCATAGTTACCCCAAGTATATGCGCTGTTCTTTGTGGCTGTCGAGGCCTGAACATTTGGGTATTTCGAGTATAAAGCTGTGTTTCTTCCTCATTCCGAGCACTAGGACTTGCCTGTTGGCTAGCCGAACCACTTAACCGAGCGTGAGTTGCCTTTCGCGAAAGGTGATGAGTGAGGTATCCGTATTCCGGAGGCGTAGGAGTCCCTCGGCTCGGTCGGCCTTGCCGCTCTAGGCCTCTCTTGCTCAGCTTTTAGAACCCTCGGCTGCTCTGCGGTGAGACGAAGCCGGAGGCAGCGGTGTTAGCGCGGACAGAGGCGGAGTCGGCTCGGAAAGAGGCTTCGTCGGCCCGGGAGCTGGCGGCTTCCCAGGCCGAGGGAGATGTGGCAGCAGCCGCTGAAGCTTGGCCAAGACATCTGCTGGCGCAGTGCTGGCGCAGTGCTGGCGTCCTCCCTTAGGTGGAGGTCCTTTCGCCCGGGTCGCCGTCCGAGGCCGGTCCAGGTTGCGCCGAGGGTGGAAACAACGCCGAGGGTGCTGCTGCTCCCCCTGCCGATGCCCGAACCTGCAGAAACAGTTTGTCTGTAGCATGTGCATGTTTTTTCGCGGCCGCCGAGGCCTAAACACTTTATCTTCGTGTTTAAAAAGCTGCGTCTTCTTTCCTCTTGTTTCGAGCATCACGACTTGTCTGTCAGTAGCAGAATCGTTTATCTAAGCGGGAGTTACTTTTCACGGAAGGTGACGAGTGAGGTATCCGTATCCCAGAGGCGTAGGAGTTCCTCGGCTCGGTCGGCCTTGCCACTTACGTGCACTCTCATTTGGTCATAGGATTCCGTTATTGATACAGTCGAGGAGGCACGAAAGTTGTTTTCTACTCGAGTGTTTGGACTTGTCCGGTAGCAGGATCGCTTATCCGAGCGTGAGTTACTTCTCGCGGAAGGTGATGAGTGAGGTATCCGTATCCCGGAGGCGTAGGAGTCCCTTGGCTTGGTCGGCCTTGCCGCTTACGTGTACTCCCGTCATTTTCAGGATCCCGCTATCGATACGGAAGCTGAAAGCACGAAGGTTGTTTTGGTAGAAAATTTTTCCGAGGAAAATTTTGACGCAGAGGGGGTTCCCTCCTTCTAGCCCCCGAGGGAGGGTCAGGCTTTGCTGAGGCAAGGCCGACCCTTCCTTGACGGTTAGACTTTGTGTATGTAAACGAGGTACATGAACGACTTAAAACATCTTAAGGGTAGAAGCGACGTAGCTGTTGGATGTTCCAAGCGTTGCTGTAGACCTCGCCTTGGTCGTTGGCCAGCTTGTATGTTCCGAGCTTCACAATCTTAGCGATGATGAAGGGCCCTTCCTAGGGAGGAGTGAGCTTGTGGCGCCCTCGGGCGTCCTGTCGCAGACGAAGCACCAAGTCTCCCACTTGGAAGCCTCGGGGCCAAACGCTTCGGGCGTGGTAGCGCCGCAGCGACTGCTGGTATCGTGCCGAATGTAGTAAGGCGACGTCCCGTGCCTCCTCAAGCTGGTCCAGCGAGTCCTCTCGGCTAGTCTAGTTGCTTCGGTCATCATACGCCCTGGTCCTCGGGGAGCCGTATTCTAAGTCCATGGGGAGGACGGCCTCGGCCCCATAGACTAGAAAAAACGGAGAGAAACCCGTGGCGTGGCTCAGCGTTGTCCTCAAACTCCAGACTACCGAGGGTAGCTCTTTCATCCACCGCTTGCCGAACTTGTTGAGGTCGTTGTAGATCCTCGGTTTGAGTCCCTGCAAGATCATACCGTTGGCACGCTCCACCTGCCCATTCGTCATGGGGTGAGCTACGGCGGCCCAGTCCACACGGATGTGGTGGTCGTCGCAGAAGTCCAGGAACTTTTTTCCGGTGAACTGCGTGCCATTATCGGTGATGATGGAGTTTGGGACCCCGAATCGACGGATGATGTTGGTGAAGAATGCCACCACCTGCTCGGACCTGATGCTGGTCAAGGGTCGGACCTCGATCCACTTGGAGAATTTGTCGATGGCGACCAGCAGGTGCGACAAGCCCCCGGGTGCCTTCTGCAAGGGACCGACGAGGTCTAGACCCCACACAGCAAACGGCCAGGTGATGGGTATCGTCTGCAGGGCCTGAGCGGGCAGGCGTGTCTGCTTCGCGTAGAATTGACACCCCCGACAGGAGCGAACAATCCTAGTGGCGTTGGCCACCGCGGTTGGCCAGTAGAAACCTTGTCGAAAGGCATTCCCCACGAGGGCTCGAGGCGCTGCATGGTGGCCGCAAGCCCCGAGTGTATTTCTTGCAACAGCTCTCGTCCGTGGGCGATAGATATGCATCGTTGGAGGATGCCCGAGGGGTTGCGGTGATAGAGCTCGTTTTCATCACCCAGCAAGACGAACGACTTGGTGCGCCGAGCCAGCCGCCGAGCTTTGGTCTTGTCGAGGGGAAGCTCTCCTCGGAGGAGATATTCTAGGTACGGGGTCTATCAGTTCGGATCTGGTGTAACCCCATTCTGTTCCCCCTCGACGGGCAAGGCCTCCTCCTTGATGGCCGAGGGTACCTCAGGCTCGGCCGAGGCCCCCTCGGGCTCGGGCGAGGGTACCTCGGGCTCGGGCATGTCGTCGATCTTGACGGATGGTTGATGTAGGTCTCTGGAGAAGACGTCCGTGGGAACCGTCGTCCGCCCCCAGGCTATCTTCGCCAGCTCATCCGCAGTCTCGTTGTACCGTCGGGCGATGTAGTTGAGCTCCAGCCCGTAGAACTTGTCTTCCAGGCGCCGGACTTCGTCGCAGTAGGCTTCCATCCTCTGGTCGCGGCAGTGGGAGTTCTTCATGACTTGGTCGATGACAAGCTGTGAGTCGCCACGAGCATCGAGGCGCCGGACCCCTAGCTCGACAGTGATGTGCAGCCCGTTAACCAGAGCCTCGTACTCGGCCATGTTGTTTGATGTCGGGAAATGGAGGCGTATGACGTAGCGGAGATGCTTTCCGAGGGGTGAAACGAAGAGCAAGCCAGTGCCTGCCCCTGTTTTCATGAGTGACCCATCGAAGTACATGGTCCAAAGCTCGGGTTGGATTGGAGTTGTTGGCAACTGGGTGTTAGTCCACTCAGCCAGGAAGTCTGCCAAGACCTGGGATTTTATGGCCTTCCGAGGAGCGAATGATAACGTCTCACCCATGAGTTTCACCGCCCACTTTGCTGTCCTACCTGAGGCCTCACGGCACTGGATGATCTCCCCCAGGGGGAAGGATGACACCACAGTCACCGGATGAGACTCGAAGTAGTGTCACAACTTTCGCCGTGTCAGAATCACTGCGTAGAGCAGCTTCTGGATTTGTGGGTAGCAGACTTTGGTCTCGGAAAGCACTTCGCTGATGAAGTACACTGGCCTCTGGACAAGCAGTGCATGCCCTTCTTCTCGTCTCTCGACCACGATCGCGGCGCTGACCACCTGAGTGGTTGCGGCTACGTAGATCAAGAGGGCTTCTCCCGTAGTGGGGGGCACCAGAATGGGTGTGTTTGTAAGGAGCGCCTTAAGGTTTTCGAGGGCTTCCTTGGCCTCGGGGGTCCAAGTGAAGCGCTCGGCCTTCCTTAGGAGGCAGTACAGAGGCAAGCCTTTCTCGCCAAGGCGTGAGATGAAGCGGCTCAGAGCCGCAAGGCATCCCATGACCCTCTATACTCCTTTCAAATCCTTGATCGGTCCCATGTTGGTGATGGCCGCGATTTTCTCCGGATTGGCCTCGATGCCCCGCTCGGAGACGATGAATCCAAGGGGCATGCCTCGGGGGACTCCGAAGACACACTTCTCGGGATTGAGTTTTACGCCTTTCGCTCTCAGACACTTGAATGTCGTTTCAAGGTCAAAGAGGAGGTCGGAGGCTTTCTTCGTCTTGACAACGATGTCATCGACGTAAGCCTCGACCGTTCTGCCGATGTGTTCTCCGAACACATGCTTCATGCACCTCTGGTAGGTGGCGCCTATATTCCTCAAACCAAATGGCATTGTAGTGTAACAGTACATGCCGAAAGGTGTGATAAAAGAAGTCGCGAGCTGGTCGGACTCTTTCATCTTGATTTGGTGATAGCCTGAGTAGGCATCGAGGAATGACAGGGTTTTGCACCCAGCAGTGGAGTCCACAATTTGATCGATGCGAGGTAGAGGGTAGGGAACTTTCGGACATGCTTTGTTTAGACCAGTGTAGTCTACACACATCCTCCATTTCCCATCCTTCTTCCTTACAAGAACATGGTTAGCTAACCATTCGGGATGGAATACCTCTTTGATAAACCCTGCCGCGAGTAGCTTGTGGATCTCCTTGCCTATGGCCCTGCGCTCTTCTTCGTCGAAACGGTGCAGGGGTTTGCTTCATGGGTCGGGCTCCAGCTCTAACATCCAGTGAGTGCTCGGCGACATCCCTCGGTATGCTGGGCATGTCCGAGGGACTCCATGCAAAGACTTCGGCGTTTGCGCGGAGAAAGTCGACGAGCACTGCTTCCTATTTGGGGTCGAGCTCGGAGCCAATCCGGACCTTCCTGCTGGCGTCGTTGCTGGGGTCGAGAGTGACGGACTTGACCGCCTCAACTGGTTCGAAGTTGCCGGCGTGCCGCTTTGCGTCGGGCGCCTCCTTGGAGAGACGTTCCAGGTCGGCGATGAGGGCCTCAGACTCGGCGAGGGCCTCAGCGTACTCCACGCACTCCACGTCGCATTCGTACGTGTGGCGGTACGTGGATTCGACGATGATGACCCCGTTCGGGCCCGACATCTTGAGCTTGAGGTAGGTGTAGTTGGGGACGGCCACGAACTTGGCGTAGCATGGTCTTCCCAACACCGCATGGTAGGTTCCTCGGAACCCGACGACCTCGAAGGTGAGAGCTTCCTTTCGGAAGTTGGAGGGTGTCCCGAAGCAGATGGGTAAGTCGATCCGTTCGAGGGGCAGGATTCGCTTCCCGAGCGCGATCCCGTGGAAGGGTGCTGCACCGGCCCGGACCTCGGACCGATCAACCCCCAAGAGTTCTAGGGTCTCGGCATAGATGATGTTAAGGCTGCTGCCTCCATCCATGAGGACTTTGGAGAGCCTGACGTTGCCGATGATCGGATCGACGACGAGCGAGTACCTTCCTGGACTTGGCACAAAGTCGGGGTGGTCGCCTCGGTCGAAGGTGATAGGCTTGTTGGACCAGTCTAGGTAGACCGGCGCTGCCACCCTCACCAAGCAGGCCTCCCGGCGCTCCTGCTTGCGGTGTCAAGCCGAGGCGTTCGCCGCCTGCCCGCCGTAGATCATGAAGCAGTTGTGGACCTCTGGGAACTCCTCTTCCTTGCCACCCTCCTTCTTGTCGTTGTCATGGCCCTTGCCATCTTCCGCCGGGGGCTCGGTCATATGGAAGTAGCGCCGGAGCATGACACATTCTTTGAGGGTGTGCTTGATGGGCCCCTAGTGATAGGGGCACGGCTCCTTGAGCATCTTGTCAAACGTGTCGGCCCCTCTAGGAGGTTTCCGAAGGTTCCTGTGCTCGGCCGCAGCGACGAGATTCGCGTCGGCGGCATCGCGTTTCGCTTGCGACTTGTTCTTGGCCTTCTTCTTCGTGCCCCGCGGGGCGGACGCCTTGGGGGCATCTTTCTTCGGCTCTCCCTGAGGTTGCTTGTCTTTTCGGAAGATGGCTTCGACCGCCTCTTGACCCGAGGCGAACTTGGTGGCGACGTCTATCAGTTCGCTCGCACGGGTGGAAGTCTTGCGCCCCAGTTTGCTCACCAGGTCTCGGCAAGTGGTGCGGGCGAGGAAAGCCCTGATAACATCCAAGTCAGTAACGTTGGGCAGTTCGGTGCGCTGCTTCGAAAACCGCCAGATGTACTCTCGGAGGGACTCCCCTGGCTGCTGGCGGCAGCTTCGGAGATCCCACGAGTTCCTAGGGCGCACGTATGTGCCTTGGAAGTTTCCCGCGAAAGCCTTGACCAGATCGTCCCAGTCAGAGATCTGCGCAGGAGGCAGATGCTCCAGCCAGGCTCGGGCAGCGTCGGAGAGGAAAAGGGGTAGATTACTGTCGGGGACCATAATTAGGGGTACCCTCAAGGCTCCTAATTCTCAGCTGGTAACCCCCATCAGCATGAAGCTGCAAAGGCCTGATGGGTGTGATTAAGTCAGGGATCAGTCCATTCGAGGGACACGATCACGCCTCACCCGAGCCTAGCCTCGGACAAGGGCAGCCGACCCCGGAGGATTTCCGTCTCGCCCGAGGCCCCCCTTTTTTAGCGGCGAACATATTCCCGGCTCGCCCGAGGCCCTGCCTTCGCTAAGAAGCAACCCTGACCAAATCGCCGCACCGACCGACCAAGTCGCAGGAGCATTTAATGCAAAGGTGGCCTGACACCCTTATCCTGACACGCACCCCCCACCGGCAGAGCCGAAGTGACCGCCGTCACTTCGCCGCTCCACTGACCGGCCTGACGAAAGGACAGCGCCGCCTACGCCACACCGACTACAGTGCCACTGGACAGGGTAAGACTGACAAGCGGTCAGGCCCTGCCAGAGGCACCATAGGAAGCTCCGCTTTGCCCGACCCAGGGCTCGGACTCGAGATAAGTCCCGGAAGACGGCGAACTCCGCTCCGCCCGACCCAGGGCTCGGACTCGGGCTAAGTCCCGGAAGACGGCGAACTCCGCCTGACCCAGGGCTCGGACTCGGGCTAAGTCCCGGAAGACGGCAAACTCCGCTCCGCCCGACCCAGGGCTCGGACTCGGGCTAAGTCCCAGAAGACGACGATCTCCGCTTCGCCCGACCCAGGGCTCGGACTCAGGCTAAGTCCCGGAAGACGGCGATCTTCGCTTCGCCCGACCCAGGGCTCGGACTCGGGCTAAGTCCCGAAAGACGGCGAACTCCGCTCCGCCCGACCCAGGGCTCGGACTCGGGCTAAGTCCCAGAAGACGACGATCTCCGCCTCGCCCGACTCAGGGCTCGGACTTGGGCTCGGCCCCAGAAGACGACGATCTCTGCCTCGCCCGACCCGGGGGCTCGGACTCAACCTCGGCTTCGGAGGAGCTTCCACATCGCCCAACCTAGGGCGTAGACCAGCCACGTCGACAGGAGGCGCCATCATCACCCTACCCCGAGCTGACTCGGGCCGCAGGGAACAAGACCGGCGTCCCATCTGGCTCGCGCCGCCAGATAGGCAATGATGGCGCCCCGCATGCTCTGTGACGACGGCGGCTCTCCGCCCCCTTACGGAAGCAAGAGGACATCAGCAAGGGCTCAACCACTCCGACAGCTGTCCCTCCGCCAAGCTCCATCGCTCCTTCGACGGCCACGACATCACACTAGCTGGGTGCCAAGATCTCTCCGGCTGCCACAACAGCATGTACCTAGGGCGCTAGCTCACCTCCGCTAGACACGTAGCACCCTGCTACACCCCCCATTGTACACCTAGATCCTCTCCTTACGTCTATAAAAGGGAGGACCAGGGCCCTCTTAGAGAAGGTTGGCCGCGCGGGGACGAGGACGAGAACAGGCGCTCGCCTGGAGCCGCTCGCTCCCTCTCCCGCGTGGACTCTTGTAACCCCCTACTGCAAGCGCACCCGACCTAGGAGCGAGACGAACATGAAGGCTGCGGGATTCCCACCTCTCTCACGCCGGTCTCCGGCCGCCTCGCTCTCCCCCCTTCGCGCTCGCCCTCGCGCTCGACCCATCTGGGCTGGGGCACGCGGCGACATTCACTTGTCGGCCCAGGGACCCCCCGGTCTCGGAACACCGACAGTTGGCACGCCAGGTAGGGGCCTGCTGCGTGTTGACGAACAGCTTCCCGTCAAGCTCTAGATGGGCAGTCTCCAGCAACCTCTCCAACCCAGGACGGTGCTCCGTTTCGGGAGTCTTGAGTTCATGTCCCTCGACGGCAGCTACGACATGATACTCCTTCCACCGCCGTGCGACAACAACAGTGGCGGCTGACAACCCGCCTACCGGCGACGGAATCGGCGACGTCTTCCCCGCATGGTGGAAGAGCAACCTTCGAGCTCACCCCGTCCTCTCCCCCGTCGACGGAGGAGGAGGCGGGGCAACCAAGGCCAAGCAGGAGACAGCGCCTCGTCGGCTGTCGAGCGAGTCGACGGTCCCGGCACCCCAACGGGGCGCACACCAGGCGTCGACCTCGCGTTTGAGACGAAGGCGAGCGCCGTCTCCCCGCGACACGCCAATCCCGAGCAAGCGGACGACGCCAGCATGCTCGTGAAAAGCTTGCTGGATGTCACCCTCGTACCTGAGACGACGGCGCAGTCAGTCCCCGACGCGACCTTATCGCCGCCCGTCGACCAAAAGGTACCGATCGATTCCCATCCCGCGTCTTTTGGGTTCAGCCTCAACCCGTCTAGCGACTTCACTTTGGCGGGCGCTCTCGTAGAGGCAAATCCAGACCCTCTGGGGTTTCGTGTGCGGTCACCTTGGGACCGGCTGACGGACGTCTCGACCTACGGGCCCTCTGGGTCCGAGGAAGACGACGAACCCAGCATCTGTTGGGATTTCTCTGGACTTGGTAACCCCAGTGCCATGCGAGACTTCATGACCGCATGCGACTACTGCCTTTCCGACTGTTCCGACGGTGGCCGAAGCCTCGGCGACGAGGATCGCGGCCCAAGTCGCGAATGCTTCCACGTCGATCTAGGGGGTCCCCCCGAAGGCAGCCATCTCGGCATGCCGGAGGATGGTGACCTCCCTAGGCCGGTGCCTCACGTTGACTTCCCACGGGAGCTAGCTGTGGTCCCCATTCAGGCGGGGGGTCATGACCCACAGCTCGAGCAAATCTGCGGGGTGCAGGCCAGGCTCGACGAGGGAGCAGGAGCGCTGGAGCCGATCCGTCGGGACGTCGGGCAGGCATGGGCGGGCCAACCTCCGGCCGGAGAAATACGTCATCTACCCCAGGGCTTCCAGCACCGCATCACCGACGACGTCAGGCTCAGGCCACCACCCGCATCCAGTGGGGTCGGCCAGAACCTGGCGGCAGCAGCAATGCTTCTTCGCGCGATGCCAGAGCCATCAACCACCGAGGGGCGGCGAATCCAGGGAGAACTCAAGAATCTCCTGGAAGGCGCCGCGGTCCGACGGGCCGAGAGCTCTGCCTCCCGAAGGCAGGGGTACCTCTCGGAACCTCATGCCGCGACTTCCCGATTCATGCGGGAAGCCTCGGTCTACACCGGGCGCACGCGCAACACCGCGCCTGCGGCCCTGGGTCGCCTCGGCAACGAGCACCACCACCGCGACCGACGGGCCCACCTCGACGAGAGGGTGCGCCGAGGCTACCACCCCAGGCGTGGGGGATGCTACGACAGCAGGGAGGATCGGAGTCCCTCGCCCGAACCACCCGATCCGCAAGCCTTCAGCCGAGCCATCCGACGGGCGCCGTTCCCGACCCGGTTCCGACCCCCGGCTACTATCACGAAGTATTCGGGGGAGACGAGACCGGAACTGTGGCTCGCGGACTACCGTCTGGCCTGCCAGCTAGGTGGAACGGACGATGACAACCTCATCATCCGCAACCTCCCCCTGTTCCTCTCCGACTCCGCTCGCGCCTGGGTTGAGCACCTGCCTCTGGGGTAGATCTCCAACTGGGACGACCTAGTCCAAGCTTTCGCCGGCAATTTCCAGGGCACGTATGTGCGCCCCGGGAATTCCTGGGACCTCCGAAGCTGCCGACAGCAGCCGGGAGAGTCTCTCCGAGACTACATCCGGCGATTCTCGAAGCAGCGCACCGAGCTGCCCAACATCACCGACTCGGATGTCATCGGCGCGTTCCTCGCTGGCACCACCTGCCACGACCTGGTGAGCAAGCTGGGTCGCAAGACCCCAACCAGGGCGAGCGAGCTGATGGACATCGCCACCGAGTTTGCCTCCGGCCAGGAGGCGGTCGAGGCTATCTTCCGAAAGGACAAGCAGCCCCAGGGCCGCCCATCGGAAGGTACTCCCGAGGCGTCAACTCAGCGCGGCGCCAAGAAGAAGGGCAAGAAGAAGTCGCAAGTGAAACGCGACGCCGCCGACGCGGACCTTGTCGCCGCCGCCGAGTACAAGAACCCTCGGAAGCCCCCCGGAGGTGCCAACCTCTTCGACAAGATGCTCAAGGAGCCGTGCCCCTATCACCAGGGACCGGTCAAGCACACCCTTGAGGAGTGCGTCATGCTTCGGCACCACTTCCACAGGGCCGGGCCACCCGCGGAGGGTGGCAAGGCCCGCGACGACGACAAGAAGGAAGATCACCAGGCAGGAGAGTTCCCCGAGGTCCACGACTGCTTCATGATCTATGGTGGGCAAGCGGCGAACGCCTCGGCTCGGCACCACAAGCAAGAGCGCCGGGAGGTCTGCTCGGTCAAGGTGGCGGCGCCAGTCTATCTAGACTGGTCCGACAAGCCCATCACATTCGACCGAGACGATCACTCCGACCATGTGCCGAGCCCGGGGAAATACCCGCTCGTCGTCGACCCCGTCATCGGCGACGTCAGGCTCACCAAGGTCCTCATGGACGGAGGCAGCAGCCTCAACATCATCTACGCCGAGACCCTCGAGCTCCTGCGTGTTGATCTGTCCTCTGTCCGGGCAGGCGCTGCGCCCTTTCATGGGATCATCCCCGGGAAGCGCGTCCAACCCCTCGGACAGCTCGACCTTCCTGTCTGCTTCGGAACACCCTCCAACTTCCGAAGGGAGACCCTGACGTTCGAGGTGGTCGGGTTCTGAGGGACCTACCACGCGGTACTGGGGAGGCCATGCTACGCGAAGTTCATGGCCGTCCCCAACTACACCTACCTGAAGCTCAAGATGCCGGGCCCCAACGGGGTCATCACCGTCGGCCCTACGTACAAACACGCGTTCGAATGCGACGTGGAGAGCATGGAGTACGCCGAGGCCCTCGCCGAGTCCGAGGCCCTCATCGCCGACCTAGAGAGCCTCTCTAAGGAGGTGCCAGACGTGAAGCGTCACGCCGGCAACTTCGAGCCAGCGGAGACGGTTAAGTCCGTCCCCCTCGACCCCAGCGGCGACACCTCCAAACAGATCCGGATCGGCTCCGGGTTCGATCCCAAATAGGAAGCAGTGCTCGTCGACTTTCTCCGTGCGAACGCCGACGTCTTCGCGTGGAGTCCCTCGGACATGCCCGGCGTACCGAGGGATGTCGCCGAGCACTCACTGGACATCCGAGCCAGAGCCCGACCCGTCAAGCAGCCGCTGCGCCGATTCGACAAGGAGAAGCGCAGAGCTATAGGCGAGGAGATTCACAAGCTAATGGCGGCAGGGTTCATCAAAGAGGTATTCCATCCCGAATGGCTTGACAACCCTGTGCTTGTGAGAAAGAAAGGGGGGAAATGGCGGATGTGTGTAGACTACACTGGTCTCAATAAAGCATGTCCGAAGGTTCCCTACCCTCTACCTTGCATCGACCAGATCGTGGATTCCACTGCTGGGTGCGAAACCCTGTCTTTCCTCGATGCCTACTCGGGGTATCATCAAATCAAGATGAAAGAGTCCGACCAGCTCGCGACTTCTTTCATCACACCCTTCGGCATGTACTGCTATGTCACCATGCCGTTCGGTTTGAGGAATGCGGGCGCGACGTACCAGCGGTGCATGAACCATGTGTTCGGCGAACACATTGGCTGCACGGTCGAGGCCTACATCGATGACATCGTAGTCAAGACGAGGAAAGCCTCCGACCTCCTTTCCAACCTTGAAACGACATTCTGATGTCTCAAGGCAAAAGGCGCAAGCTCAATCCCGAAAAGTGTGTCTTCGGGGTGCCCCGAGGCATGCTCTTGGGGTTCATCGTCTCCGAGCGGGGCATCAAAGCCAACCCGGAAAAAATCGCAGCCATTACCAGCATGGGGCCCATCAAGACTTGAAAGGCGTACAGAGGGTCATGGGATGCCTCGCGGCTCTGAGCTGTTTCATCTCACGCCTCGGCGAAAGAGGTCTACCTCTGTACCGCCTCTTAAGGAAGGCCGAGTGCTTCACTTGGACCCCTGAGGCCGAGGAAGCCCTCGGGAACCTGAAGGCGCTCCTCACAAAGGCGCCTATCTTGGTGCCCCCAGCTACCGGAGAAGCCCTCTTGGTCTACGTCGCCATGACCACCCAGGTGGTTAGCGCCGCGATTGTGGTCGAGAGGCAAGAAGAGGGGCATGCACTGCCCGTTCAGAGGCTAGTCTACTTCGTCAGCGAGGTACTGTCCGAAACCAAGATCCGCTACCCACAAGTCCAGAAGCTACTGTACGCAGTGATCCTAACGTGACGAAAGCTACGACACTACTTCGAGTCTCATCCGGTAACTGTGGTGTCATCCTTCCCCCTGGGGGAGATCATCCAGTGCCGAGAGGCCTCGGGTAGGATTGCAAAGTGGGCGGTGGAGATCATGGGCGAGACAATCTCGTTCGCTCCTCGGAAAGCCATTAAGTCCCAGGTCTTGGCGGACTTCGTGGCTGAATGGGTCGACACCCAGCTACCGACGGCTCCGATCCAACCGGAGCTCTGGACCATGTTCTTCGACGGGTCGCTGATAAAGACAGGAGCCGGCGCAGGCCTACTCTTCATCTCACCCCTCGGAAAGCATCTACGCTACATGCTACGCCTCCACTTCCCGGCATCCAACAATGTGGCCGAATATGAGGCCCTGGTCAACGGGTTGCGGATCGCCATCGAGCTAGGGGTCCGACGCCTCGATGCCCGTGGTGACTCGCGGCTCGTCATCGACCAAGTCATGAAGAACTCCCATTGCCGCGACCCAAAGATGGAGGCCTACTGCGATGAGGTTCGGCGCCTGGAAGACAAGTTCTACGGGCTCGAGCTCAACCACATCGCTCGACGCTACAACGAGACTGCGGACGAGCTGGCTAAAATAGCCTCGGGGCGAACGACGGTTCCCCCGGACATCTTCTCCCGAGACCTGCATCAACCTTCCGTCAAGATCGACGACACGTCCGAGCCCGAGGTACCCTCGTGTAACACCCTAAAGTTCAATCTTGTGAAGACAAGGAAAAATTCTCAAAGATTTTAAATCAAAACACCTTTCCTTAAAAATAATCATAATTTAGAAGCTTCCACTCATGAATATGTTAAAAATACATAATTAAAGATACTTAGATAATCTAAATTGCCTTTTGGGTTAGGATATGTGAAAGAATTAGGGTTAACTATTTCTTAATAGATATAAGTTTACAATACAAATTTGATTTCCCTAGAACTAATAAGGTATGGATTATTCTCTACTATATGATTGAAAACTTGTCTAAAAGAACTAAAATAAATAAAGGGATATATAAAATATGTTTTTGCACAGATATGGTTTGCAAATGAACTAGTCACAAACTTGAGTTTAAATTTGAATTTAAAATTTAAAATAGGAAAGAAAAGGGAAATGAGAGAAAGTGAAGGGAAGAACTAAGAAAAATATTACATAAAATAAAATAATTATCCTTCACACTTACATTAATAAATTATACCTTTCAAACTGAAGACAAGTTATTCACAAAGTTTGAACTCAAACTTGAATTCAAATTGGATTTGAATTTGATTTGAAAATGGGGAAAAGAAATAGAAAATAAAAAGGAAAAAGATAAAAACCCTAACTGGGCCGGCGGACATCATTTCGGCCCACCAGTGCTTGCCTTCGCGCAGCCCAGCTCCCTTGTTCCACTGACGGCTGGGCCCCGCTGAACAGGAACTCCAGCGCGCTCACTGCGTACCCGCTGGCGCCGACAACCCGGGTCCACGGGGCAGTCTCTCCCCCTCACGCACGCTCTCACCTCTCGCTGTCGGGCGGGGCCCCCTGCCCAGTCGCTCGCACGCGCGCTCGGTCGCTCTTCCGCTCACGCTCGGTTTCACTGATTCGCGGGCCCCTGCTGTCAGCCGCTCCCTCCCTTCGCGCTACTCGCCTCGCCGACTCGTGGGCCCTCGCGGTCGGGCTCGTCCTCCCTACCGAAATCGCGCGCAACCGCCGCCGCGAGGTCCCCGGTGATTGACCGAGCTGGCTCAACGGCCCCTGCTCCCTCGGACACCCTTTGCCGCATATAAGTAGGCCGCCCGGGATTCCCTGGTCGCAAGCACCGGCCTCAGTTGAGAGAAGCGGAGTGAGAGAGAGGCAGGGATTTTCCGCCGCCGTGGTTTTCGTGACAACGACGCCCTTGCGGCCGGGATTGCTGGTTCGGGCGCTTCTACGGGACCTCCGGTGCATGCTCTCGGCCTCGGTTGGCGCGATTGGAGAGCTGCGTGCCGGCAATTGCTCGCCGTGGTGAAGGCACCACCGCGGGTCCGCACCTCGCCGTGGCCAACGTCACCCGATCGACAATCCGCGGTGAGAACTACCTCAGTGTATTCGCCATTCCCTAAGCATGGTGTAGTAGCTTTTGATTGAACCCTAGGGCACCGGAAGGCCGGAATTGCTACGCTCCGGCGATGGCCACCGCGGTTGGTGGGCGGCGCCGCCGTCTGCTCGGTCGGGAGGTGGAGGACGAGCCTGGGTCGTTCGATCCTTGTTGAACGGCTGAGATTAGATCAGGCGATACCCTTTCGCGTGGATGATCTGAGCCGCTGATCTGCTAATGGACGAACCCGGTTGGATCTCGTTTCATAAAATCGTGACCGTAGGATTTGGATCGTACGGTTATAAAAACGTACCGGTTCGTGGGGCTCGGGATCTAATCTGATCCGTCCGCGCTTGATCGGATGGCTCTCGATGGCCGATACCCCTTCGGCCGGGTGCTTTTTCATAAGAGACCCTGCCTTTTCTTGAAATTAACCCGCCGTCCACCGCGGGGGTTTTCTGAGTCTTAGGTTTATTTGCGCAGAGCCCCCTGGGTTTCTCTGGAATTGAGGCCCAGTCCACTGCTGTTTTAAAATGAGTAAATGAATTAGAAAATGTATTTTTAATACAAAAATAATTGCTAGAACTTAGATAATTCATAGAAAATCCATTTTTAGTCCAAATTGATCCATTCCACTTTCTAAATTTTTGTAATAATATTCTCTATCATTTAGAGTCTTTGTTTTAACATGAACCCTGTCAGAAAATTTATTTATCATTTAATCATACTTTAATCATATTAAACCTTAGGAAAATCATAACTTGAATTCTACAACTCCAAAATTAATAATTCTTTTTCCTGTGATCTTATTTTAATATGTAGATTATTAATATGTATTTTGGCATATATGTTTGGTGTAATGTTAATCTTGCCTATACCATGTATGTTTGTATTGCTACGACTAGCAGTGAGGTCACGAGGATCTGAAGAAATCATCCTGATACCTGGATCTCAAGGCCCAGGCAAGTTGTGCCCTTGATCACTTCTTTTTACCCACTCATGTTCTGATTAATCATAATGATCTGCATAGGTTAATTTTGATGGGACCCAATAGGTCACCCTAGATTGTTTATCTCATCACCTTGTTTACCCCTGAATCACTTGGGTAGTTTGCTATTGCTTTATATGGTTTTGGGATAATCATTTATTACCTCCATGTTCCAATTCTTGTTGTTATTCTGTTTATGTTCATGTTGATATCATTAATGTTAATTGGAACATGGAGCGACCACCCGGGAAAACAGTGCTACCACAAGGGTAGTATGGGATGCCCTTGGCTGATTAATTAGGAAAGCTAGTGGAAGACTACCTTACCCGAAAGGGGCAAGGGCAGTAGGGGAGAGGTCAGTGCGGGAAGTGCCCTCGGGAGGATTTTGCTGCGATGGCGGTCCTGCAAGGGATTCCTGTACTGGATCTTCCTATAAACTGTAGCGGGTTTTCGGAAGCTAGTGGAACTTTGTAAAGGCCTCGTAGTGCTACCCTGCCTCACTTCCTTGGTAGAGGTGTATGGGATTCATGACCCCTTGGCAGATGGGTAACACGACTTGTGGGTAAAGATGCGCAACCTCTGCAGAGTGTAAAACTGGTATACTAGCCGTGCTCACGGTCATGAGCAGCTCGGACCCTCACATGATTAATTTATGGAACTAAATTCAATTTGTCATATGCATTGCATTGCAGGTGATGTTGTTGTTACTTTTGTTCTATTACTTAATTGGGTTTGGTATTTACTTATACTTAGTAACTGCTAATAAAATTTTGACCAACTTTAAAAGCAATGCTCAGCTCTAACCATCTTCTTTGGTAAGCCTTACACTTTATGAGCTCCCACCTTTGGCGAGTTCATGCACATTATTCCCCACAACTTGTTGAGCGATGAACGTATGTGAGCTCACTCTTGCTGTCTCACATACACCACAGGTCAAGACCAGGTACTGCAGGATGATGCTCATGGAGGATGCTGCGATGAGTTCGTGAGAGGTCTAGGTCGTCGTCTCCCAGTCAACTTCGGGTTGCTGGACCGTTGTCTCCTTATAATGTAATTAATTATTTTGTATAGAACCCCTGTTATATATAAAGTTGTGACATTCGATCCTGTGCCACTTTACATCATATGTTTGAGACTTGGTCCCAGCATACCTGGTGTTTATGTTAACCCCGGGTTTTGGACCCCTAAAATCCGGGTGTTACAGAAGTGGTATCAGAGGAATGTTGACTGTAGGACGAAACCTAGATAGAACTGGACAACCATTACCTACTTACCTTTGCTACTCTGATTCTTTTCTAAACTAATCTTAAATCTTTTCTCATCTAATTCCGCTCTACTCTGATTATTCTTACCTTTTCCTTCTAAAGACAAATGTGGATTTCACACTTTGAAGTCCTGTATCTAAAGTGACTTTTAGGAATAGGAGACCTATTCTTAGGAACAAAAAAAAAATTTTTTTTTATAGATATCTTTGAACTTGAATGTTTGTTCTTATGATACTTGCCTGATTTGGATCTTTGATTGAGTGTGATGAGTTGTGGAGTAATGTCCACAATTGCATCTGCATATACACATAGGTATAAAAAAATATAATTATAAAATAACTAGACAATCTAGATTATCCCCATTGGAACATATCTAGCTTAAGAGATTTATCTTATCCTAAAAGATCTCATTCTAACCAATTCATCTTATCTTAAAGATACTCATCTTATCTTGAAAAGATTCTATCCTATCCTAATAAAATCTAACTGACCTCAAAAGATTCTACCTTATCCCTATGGATTCATCTTATCCTAATAAGCATACTTATCCACCCTAGTTTAACAACCATGATCTAGTTTAACAACCATGATCTAATACAAATTAATTAGATCTTATCTAGTCAAACTAGTCACACCAATCTAACCTAGATCTGATCAAATCTAAAGTGACTTATCAAATATGTTAGATAACACTGATGGAATAGTTTAGACTCTACCCCTATAGAACAAGTCTTAACTTAGTTCACCCCGCACTAAATTAAGAATGATAGATCAACTTGGCTATATACAACTACCTCAACTATCTGATAGTTGCATAACCCCTCAATTTTAACCTAGCAAGAGATTCTATCTCATCATAACATATCAAATTAATCTTAAAACATCCTAACATATCTTAATAATACATATTCTACCCAGTTGGACCTATCTAAGCCTAAACTAGTCTAATCTAGTCATATCCAATTCTTATCCTACCTAATGTGACCTGATCTATTGTGGTCTAATGTTATCTAACTTAATGCGGTCCACTTAAACAGATTAATGACACTAGTAGAAGAGATTAGACCCCACTAGCCATGTATTAACTTATCTTAGCACATTGGATCAATTCAACCATGAGCTAACCCAACCCATAGTGCCATAATGAATAGTATGACCTTTCTATTCCCACCTAATAACAAACAAACTTTTAACCTACATCTTGTAGCCTATCTCACCCATGTATATCTCTCATCTTGACAGATTCTATCTTACCCTTGGATATTCACCTTATATGATTGGTTACCCCAATCTGGACATAAATTAAGCCCTACCAAAGAATCTATAGATTATAACCAACTACTAGCTTATCCATTCCGCTTAGTAACTTCCTTTGCAAAACTATTATCACATGCTTCTAACTTTCATGGTCGATACCAGGAAAGGAAAGATTATCACGTAACAACAAACAGAAAATGAATCCTCCAAATCCTCCACCTGTTGACCTCAATCAAGTGGTTGCTACCCAAAGACTGGTAATACAACAGTTAACAGACATGGTGACCGAGATGCAGAATCAGATAAGACAACAACGCGAGGAAATACGTCAAGCCCGCCAAGAAATAAGGCAAGCACGGCTGGAGAGACAACAACAACAACAACCCCCACCACCACCAGCTTCACCAAGCTACATAGATATAAATTATGATGATTTGTAAGATCTAGGTGTTACTTTAGTAATATGATAATATTTTAGAAGAAATAATAAAGGTCTGTTGACCCAATGTTTTGTTAAAGAATTATACCTCATGTTGAGATCTCTTTGTTTGTGCATATGAGTATGCATCCTTTTTCCTTACAAATCTCGAGGACGAGATTATTTTTAAGGGGGGTAGGATTTGTAACACCCTAAAGTTCAATCTTGTGAAGACAAGGAAAAATTCTCAAAGATTTTAAATCAAAACACCTTTCCTTAAAAATAATCATAATTTAGAAGCTTCCACTCATGAATATGTTAAAAATACATAATTAAAGATACTTAGATAATCTAAATTGCCTTTTGGGTTAGGATATGTGAAAGAATTAGGGTTAACTATTTCTTAATAGATATAAGTTTACAATACAAATTTGATTTCCCTAGAACTAATAAGGTATGGATTATTCTCTACTATATGATTGAAAACTTGTCTAAAAGAACTAAAATAAATAAAGGGATATATAAAATATGTTTTTGCACAGATATGGTTTGCAAATGAACTAGTCACAAACTTGAGTTTAAATTTGAATTTAAAATTTAAAATAGGAAAGAAAAGGGAAATGAGAGAAAGTGAAGGGAAGAACTAAGAAAAATATTACATAAAATAAAATAATTATCCTTCACACTTACATTAATAAATTATACCTTTCAAACTGAAGACAAGTTATTCACAAAGTTTGAACTCAAACTTGAATTCAAATTGGATTTGAATTTGATTTGAAAATGGGGAAAAGAAATAGAAAATAAAAAGGAAAAAGATAAAAACCCTAACTGGGCCGGCGGACATCATTTCGGCCCACCAGTGCTTGCCTTCGCGCAGCCCAGCTCCCTTGTTCCACTGACGGCTGGGCCCCGCTGAACAGGAACTCCAGCGCGCTCACTGCGTACCCGCTGGCGCCGACAACCCGGGTCCACGGGGCAGTCTCTCCCCCTCACGCACGCTCTCACCTCTCGCTGTCGGGCGGGGCCCCCTGCCCAGTCGCTCGCACGCGCGCTCGGTCGCTCTTCCGCTCACGCTCGGTTTCACTGATTCGCGGGCCCCTGCTGTCAGCCGCTCCCTCCCTTCGCGCTACTCGCCTCGCCGACTCGTGGGCCCTCGCGGTCGGGCTCGTCCTCCCTACCGAAATCGCGCGCAACCGCCGCCGCGAGGTCCCCGGTGATTGACCGAGCTGGCTCAACGGCCCCTGCTCCCTCGGACACCCTTTGCCGCATATAAGTAGGCCGCCCGGGATTCCCTGGTCGCAAGCACCGGCCTCAGTTGAGAGAAGCGGAGTGAGAGAGAGGCAGGGATTTTCCGCCGCCGTGGTTTTCGTGACAACGACGCCCTTGCGGCCGGGATTGCTGGTTCGGGCGCTTCTACGGGACCTCCGGTGCATGCTCTCGGCCTCGGTTGGCGCGATTGGAGAGCTGCGTGCCGGCAATTGCTCGCCGTGGTGAAGGCACCACCGCGGGTCCGCACCTCGCCGTGGCCAACGTCACCCGATCGACAATCCGCGGTGAGAACTACCTCAGTGTATTCGCCATTCCCTAAGCATGGTGTAGTAGCTTTTGATTGAACCCTAGGGCACCGGAAGGCCGGAATTGCTACGCTCCGGCGATGGCCACCGCGGTTGGTGGGCGGCGCCGCCGTCTGCTCGGTCGGGAGGTGGAGGACGAGCCTGGGTCGTTCGATCCTTGTTGAACGGCTGAGATTAGATCAGGCGATACCCTTTCGCGTGGATGATCTGAGCCGCTGATCTGCTAATGGACGAACCCGGTTGGATCTCGTTTCATAAAATCGTGACCGTAGGATTTGGATCGTACGGTTATAAAAACGTACCGGTTCGTGGGGCTCGGGATCTAATCTGATCCGTCCGCGCTTGATCGGATGGCTCTCGATGGCCGATACCCCTTCGGCCGGGTGCTTTTTCATAAGAGACCCTGCCTTTTCTTGAAATTAACCCGCCGTCCACCGCGGGGGTTTTCTGAGTCTTAGGTTTATTTGCGCAGAGCCCCCTGGGTTTCTCTGGAATTGAGGCCCAGTCCACTGCTGTTTTAAAATGAGTAAATGAATTAGAAAATGTATTTTTAATACAAAAATAATTGCTAGAACTTAGATAATTCATAGAAAATCCATTTTTAGTCCAAATTGATCCATTCCACTTTCTAAATTTTTGTAATAATATTCTCTATCATTTAGAGTCTTTGTTTTAACATGAACCCTGTCAGAAAATTTATTTATCATTTAATCATACTTTAATCATATTAAACCTTAGGAAAATCATAACTTGAATTCTACAACTCCAAAATTAATAATTCTTTTTCCTGTGATCTTATTTTAATATGTAGATTATTAATATGTATTTTGGCATATATGTTTGGTGTAATGTTAATCTTGCCTATACCATGTATGTTTGTATTGCTACGACTAGCAGTGAGGTCACGAGGATCTGAAGAAATCATCCTGATACCTGGATCTCAAGGCCCAGGCAAGTTGTGCCCTTGATCACTTCTTTTTACCCACTCATGTTCTGATTAATCATAATGATCTGCATAGGTTAATTTTGATGGGACCCAATAGGTCACCCTAGATTGTTTATCTCATCACCTTGTTTACCCCTGAATCACTTGGGTAGTTTGCTATTGCTTTATATGGTTTTGGGATAATCATTTATTACCTCCATGTTCCAATTCTTGTTGTTATTCTGTTTATGTTCATGTTGATATCATTAATGTTAATTGGAACATGGAGCGACCACCCGGGAAAACAGTGCTACCACAAGGGTAGTATGGGATGCCCTTGGCTGATTAATTAGGAAAGCTAGTGGAAGACTACCTTACCCGAAAGGGGCAAGGGCAGTAGGGGAGAGGTCAGTGCGGGAAGTGCCCTCGGGAGGATTTTGCTGCGATGGCGGTCCTGCAAGGGATTCCTGTACTGGATCTTCCTATAAACTGTAGCGGGTTTTCGGAAGCTAGTGGAACTTTGTAAAGGCCTCGTAGTGCTACCCTGCCTCACTTCCTTGGTAGAGGTGTATGGGATTCATGACCCCTTGGCAGATGGGTAACACGACTTGTGGGTAAAGATGCGCAACCTCTGCAGAGTGTAAAACTGGTATACTAGCCGTGCTCACGGTCATGAGCAGCTCGGACCCTCACATGATTAATTTATGGAACTAAATTCAATTTGTCATATGCATTGCATTGCAGGTGATGTTGTTGTTACTTTTGTTCTATTACTTAATTGGGTTTGGTATTTACTTATACTTAGTAACTGCTAATAAAATTTTGACCAACTTTAAAAGCAATGCTCAGCTCTAACCATCTTCTTTGGTAAGCCTTACACTTTATGAGCTCCCACCTTTGGCGAGTTCATGCACATTATTCCCCACAACTTGTTGAGCGATGAACGTATGTGAGCTCACTCTTGCTGTCTCACATACACCACAGGTCAAGACCAGGTACTGCAGGATGATGCTCATGGAGGATGCTGCGATGAGTTCGTGAGAGGTCTAGGTCGTCGTCTCCCAGTCAACTTCGGGTTGCTGGACCGTTGTCTCCTTATAATGTAATTAATTATTTTGTATAGAACCCCTGTTATATATAAAGTTGTGACATTCGATCCTGTGCCACTTTACATCATATGTTTGAGACTTGGTCCCAGCATACCTGGTGTTTATGTTAACCCCGGGTTTTGGACCCCTAAAATCCGGGTGTTACACCTCGGCCCAGTCCGAGGCGCCCACGGCTCAACCCGAGGCGCCCTCGGCTCAGTCCGAGGCACCCTCAGCTCGACCCGAGGCGCCCTCGGTTCAGTTCGAGGTACCCTCGGCCCCCGAGGGTGAGGCACTGCGCGTCGAGGAGGAGCAAAGTGGGGTCGCGCCTAATCAAAACTGGCAGACCCCGTACCTGCAACATCTCCACCGAGGAGAGCTGCCCCTCGACCGAGCCGAGGCTCGGCGGGTGGCGCGGCGCGCCAAGTCGTTCGTCTTGCTAGGAGATGAGAAGGAGCTCTACCACCACAGCCCCTCAGGCATCCTCCAGCGATGCATCTCCATCGCCGAAGGTCAGGAACTCCCGCGAGAGATACACTCGGGGGCTTGCGGCCATCACGCAGCGCCTCGAGCCCTTGTCGGGAACGCTTTCCGGCAAGGCTTCTACTGGCCGAAGGCGGTGGCCGACGCTACCAGAATCGTCCGCACCTGCGAAGGGTGCCAATTCTACGCGAGGTATACCCATCTGCCCGCTCAGGCTCTGCAGATGATACCCATCACCTGGCCTTTTGCGGTGTGGGGTCTGGACCTCGTTGGCCCCTTGTAGAAGGCACCCGGGGGCTACACGCACCTGCTGGTCGCCATCGACAAATTCTCCAAGTGGATCGAGGTCCGACCCCTGAACAGCATCAGGTCCGAGCAGGCGGTGGCGTTCTTCACCAACATCATCCATCGCTTCGGGGTCCCGAACTCCATCATTACCGACAACGACACCCAGTTCACCGGCAGAAAGTTCCTGGACTTCTGCGAGGATCACCACATCCGGGTGGACTGGGCCACCGTGGCTCATCCCATGACGAATGGGCAGGTGGAGCGTGCCAACGGCATGATTCTACAAGGGCTCAAGCCTCGGATCTACAATGACCTCAACAAGTTCGGCAAGCGATGGATGAAGGAACTCCCCTCGGTGGTCTGGAGTCTGAGGACAACGCCGAGCCGAGCCACGGGCTTCACGCCGTTCTTTCTAGTCTATGGGGCCGAAGCCATCTTGCCCACAGACTTAGAATACGGCTCCCCGAAGACGAGGGCCTACACCGACCAAAGCAACCAAGTCAGCCGAGAAAACTCGCTGGACCAGCTGGAGGAGGCTCGGGACCAGGCCTTGCTACACTCGGCGCGGTACCAGCAGTCCCTGCGACGCTACCACGCCCGAGGGGTCCGGTCTCGAGACCTCCAGGTGGGCGACCTGGTGCTTCGGCTGCGACAAGACGCCCGAGGGCGGCACAAGCTCGCGCCTCCCTAGGAGGGGCCATTCGTCATCGCCAAGGTTCTGAAGCCCGGAACATACAAGCTGGCCAACAGCCAAGGCGAGGTCTACGACAACGCCTGGAACATCCAACAGCTACGTCGCTTCTACCCTTAAGATGTTTTCAAGTTGATCATATACCTCGCACCCACGCAAAGTTTAGTCATCAAGGAAGGGTCGGCCTCGCCTCGGCAAAGCCCGACCCTCCCTCGGGGGCTAAAAGGGGGGAACCCCCTCTGCGTCGAAATTTTCCTCGAAAAAAGATCTTTTCTGCCAGAATGTCTTTCGCGCTTTTTGGCTACTTCGAAAGTGGATCCTGAAAATGATGGAGTACACGTAAGCAGCCAAGGCTGACCGAGCCGAGGGACTCCTATGCCTCCGGGATACGAATACCTCACTCATCACCTTCTGCGATAAGTAACTCACGTTCGGATAAGTGATTCTGCGGACCGAACAAGTCTTCACGCCCGAAAGCTCTTCTGCCAAAGCGATCCTCCGAGCCCTCTCAACTGTGTCGGTGACAGAGCCCCATGGACGGGTAGGAGTGCGCGTAAGCGGCAAGGCCGACCGAGCCGAGGGACTCGTACGCCTCCGGGATACGGATACCTCACTCGTCACCTTCCGCGAGAAGCAACTCTTGCTCGCACAAACATTTCTGTTACCAACAAAAAAGTCTAGATACTCGAAATAAAAGGAAAAGAGACGCAGCTTTACAACATGGCAAGGGTGTGTTTAGGTCTCGGCGGCCGCAGGAAACACACGCTACAAGACAATCCGATCCTGCAGGCTCGGATCTTGATGGCTGAAGGGAGCAGCAGCACCCTTGGCATCGACGACACCTTCGGCGAGGGCCGACCTAGCCTCGGACGGCGACGCGGTCCGAGGATCTCCACTCTGGAGGACGACGTCATCACCACGCCCGGGCCATCGCCGCTAGGGTCTTCTCCAGGAATCCGGCCTGAGCAGGCGGCTCGGCCGGTCGCCCCGGGGCCTCGGCCAGTTACCTTCCAAGGACGTCAATCCGGCCCGAGCAGGCGGCTCGGTCGGTCACCCCGGGGCCTCGGCCAGCTGCCCTCCGAGGACGTCAGCCCGACCCGAGGCCTCGGCTGGTCAATTCCGGCGTCGGTCCCGCCGACGGACGACCCGGCCAGGCTCCGGCCAACCAGGTTTCCTTTTCAAGCCAACTCTGCCTCTGCCCATGTTGACGCCGCTACCCCTGGCCTCGGCTCATCGAAGAGCGGTCGAGGGGTTCCTTTAACTAAGTTAGAGAAGCCTCGGACAACAAGGCCGACCGAGCCGAGGAACTCCTACGCCTCCGGGATACGGATACCTCACTCGTCACCTGTACACGGGGCAACTCACGCTTGGTGAAGCGGTTCAGACAACCAACAGGCGAGTTTCAGTGCTCGGAAAGGAGGAAAATACACGGCTCCGTGCCAAAACTACATACATGTTCAGGCCCCGACAGCCACAATGAACAAAAACAATGGCACTCAAGGTGCCGTTACAAACGGAACTCCGTTTCCGCCTCCGCGGGTACGAACAACCCCACAAGATTGGGGGGCCCGCGGAGCAACCACGGGCCGACGGTCGGCTCGCCACCGCCTGATCCGGCAACAGCGACAACAACCCCTGTCCCGGGCGACGAAGCAGCTTCAGCAGCGGCTTCGGGGCGGGTGCTACGGCAGAAGGACTCTCGCCCACCGAGGACGAGAGCCAGCCATTCAGGCCGGGAGACGGAGACCCAGGGCTACTGGCGGAGTTGGCCATCTCGTCGGCAGAGAAACCATCTCCAGCTGCCGACGCCTCAAAGCGCGCCGGCAGGTCTTCACCCTCGCCGGAACCACCCAGAACATGGGCGCCGCCCTCGCGGTACGCGGCACAACCATCGTCCGGACGCAGGACGTAATGCTGCGCCCTGGCTGAGTGGCGGCGGTCCGCCTTTCCCGGCATGGCTGGAGGAAGCCTCTGCGAGGCTGGAGAATGCCCTTCTCCCCCAGACGCCAGGGGAAGAAGAGGGTGACCGACCCACGCGGAGGCAGCCCCCCGACTCGCCTCATCCTCCACCTCAGCCCGGATGATGAAAATCCTTGAGGCTGAGGGAGGGGCGGAGGCCGCAGCTCGGCTCGCTTTCCCCCACCATCAAGCTGGAGGTCACCGTCTTGGGTGACCACCGGTGGAGGGGTGCAGCCGGGCTGCATGATGAAAATCCTTGAAGCCGAACGATGGCTGAAAGGTACCAACTCCCGCGGAGTTGCGTTCCCCCAACGACGAGGCGGAAAGACGGCGGATCTCCCCCATCTGGGGACCTAGAAGGTGGAAAGACACGATGCATAAGGGAGCGCGAAGACATGGTCGCCCTCCAAAGGGGTCACCCTCCTTTTAAGGACGGTTCTCCCTACTCGCGCCCCCAGCCGTCACGGGCTGAGTCTTCTCCAACACACTCCAAGGTCCTCCCCTACGGCGCGGTGGCTGGGTCCCACACGTCGTGCAAGCCAACTCAGGGCAGAAGAAGCCAAACCGCCGCGCGCGGTGCACACAACCGCCCAGCGGTTACAAGCGACCCTCCACTTTTGCCCAGACCAACGGGCGAAAGGGTGGGCAGCCATGCAGGCGGCATGCAACCGCGCCAAGAGGGCGCGCTCCTCCGACTCCCAACACGCCCGGCATAGAGGCCTAGGCCCACGCGTCGTGCAACCGGTGCGCCGTTTGCTACGTGTGAGTAACTGCATCGCCACCCGTGCCACCACTGCACCTCCTCGACTGCGGAACCAATACCGCGACTCGAGGCGACCCGGCGCGCGACCCAGCAGCACCAGCCTGGCGCGATGGTCAACACGACTAGAAGTGGGCCGGCAGTAATGGTGGTGGCAGGCGAGCAGGCGCAGCGGTCGCGTCGTCAGCCAAGCTTACGTCCCATCCGGGGGCAGCGAGAGAACCCTCTCCCACGGCGTGAAGACGACGCGCCCATGATCCGTTCCTCGAACGGCTCGCGCACGTGCAACGGTCGCCTCTCCAACCACTCGCCCCGTCACATTAACTCCGCGACCGGACACGCGGCGCCTCTGGCAGGAGAAGCAGGCGACGCTTCCCCTTCGCCAAAATGAACGCGTCCAAAAAGGTACGCCGCGTCGTTCGATTTCGTATCCTTTTCCATTTTTCCTCTTTCTCTCTCTTGCAACAGGGACCGGGAAAGGGGGATACCCCGAAAAGGATCCTTCCCCGAGAAGGAACCAGGCTCCGAGCCCCCCTACTGATCAGAGGTTCGAAGGCTGGCCCCCCGGAAGGGTTCAACAGCCGCTTCAGATCGCGTGGGCCCTACACCCACTACTGGTCAGGGGTTCGAAGGCCGGCCCCTCGAAAGGGTTCAACGACCGCCTCAGGCTGCTCGGGCTCCACGCCCAATACTGATCAGGGTTCGAAGGCTAGCCCCCGAAGGGTTCACAGCCGCCTCAGACGCCGAGCGAGGGATGACCATGGGTACGTTCGATACATAACCAAGGCTCGAGCTGCGCTCCCGAGGTACCCTAGGACATTTCCGAGACCGGCGGGAACGATCTTGTAACAGAATCCCACCAGAGGGAGGCATCTTGCCCTCGGACCCCGTCGCCAGGGGATAGGGTCTGGCAGATCACCCGCAGGTACTTTTGGGCGTGCCTCTGGGCCCCTAGCCGACCCCTAACGAACGGGGCACGGACGTCCACTCGGATTACCCGCTTGCAGCTCGTCGGAGACACCATGTTCGACGCCCATCGAGGGCAACATGGCGCTTTCCCCCCTCCTCCTTGCGGAAAGGCGACGCAGGGGCGTATGTAAAAAAGCCGAGTCTACCCCTGACTGCCCTCTCGCTCTGTGCAGAGGCTCGGGGGCTGCTCTCGCAAACCCGGCTCCAGTCGAACCGTTGACAGCGTCAACATACCAGCCCGAGAACTTGGGACCCGACCGTACACCTGGGCTACTGAAAGGGAAATGTGCCCTTGGGCCATTTCTAAGTATTTTGGTGATTGAGTGCCAACACATGTGCTTAATTGTGAATTTATGTACATGGATGAACAAGGTGCAAATCATGAAATAAAGGTATGTTTCTAAGCCTTAGTACATTGGTTTTATGTACTAATATATTTGTCTAAGTGTTAGAAACAGAAAGAAGAAGAAAAGAGAAGAGGAGAAAAGACTTGGCTGTGTGGTGCCAAGACCCAGCTCGGTCTGGAGCACCGGACTGTCCGGTGTGCACCGGACAGTGTCCGGTGCGCCAGGCCGACTCGGCGCGAACTGGCCGCTCTCGGGAAATTGGCCGACGGCGTACGGCTAAAATTCACCGGACTGTCCGGTGTGCACCGGACTGTCCGGTGAGCCAACGGTCGGCCGGGCCAACGGTCGGCCGCGCAATCTGCGCGGGACACGTGGCGGAGTCAACGGTCGGAAGAAGGCACCGGACTGTCCGGTGTGCACCGGACATGTCCGGTGCGCCAACGGCTCCAGATCTTCCAACGGTCGGCAACGGTCAGAAGCGCCTGTTATGGAAACAAATCGGGCACCGGACACTGTCCGGTGTGCACCGGACTGTCCGGTGCCCCCGACGACAGAAGGCAAGGATGGCCTTCCGGATTTGCTCTCAACGGCTCCTAGCTGCCTTGGGGCTATAAAAGGAGCCCCTAGGCGCATGGAGGAGACACACAAGCAACCTTTGAGCATTCTTGATCATCCACACTAAGTCTCTGCGCATTCGTTTGTGTTTCTAAGTGATTCGAGCTCTGTTCTAAGTGAGAACTCTGAGATAGTCTTGTGAGCTCGATTCTTGGCCGTGTGTGTGCGCTTTTGCTGTGGATTTGTGTGTGTTGCTTCCCTCCCTTACTCTGTGCTTCTCTGTGATCATATACTTGTAAGGGCAAGAGACTCCAATTTGTGGAGATTCCTTGCAAACGGGATAGTGAAAGGAAAAACAAAACACCATGGTATTCAAGTGGGTCTTTGGACCGCTTGAGAGGGGTTGATTGCAACCCTCATCCGTTGGGACGCCACAACGTGGAGTAGGCAAGCGTTGGTCTTGGCCGAACCACGGGATAAACCACTGTGTCACATCTGTGCTTGATCTTTTGTGGTATTGTGTTTTGTTGAGACTTCACCTTAGCCACTTGGCAATAATCGTGCTAACACTTAACAAGTTTTTGTGGCTTAAGTTTGAAGTTTTTACAGAGTCACCTATTCACCCCCCCCTCTAGGTGCTCTCAATTGGTATCAAAGCCGTTCTCTTCACAAAGGGACTAACCGCCCGAAGAGATGGATCCTAAGGGGAAGGGTATAGTGATCAACGACAAAGAAAAGGAGACCTTCGTCAACGAGCCGAAGGACGACAAGCCTACCGACTCCGGCTCGGGCCATAGACGGAAGGAAGGGAGGAAGAAGAAGACAAGGCGCATCAAGGAGATCGTCTACTACGACAGCGATGAGTCTACTTCTTCCCAAAAGGACGACCACAGCGACTACGAGAGGAAGAAACCGGTTAATTCGAACTTTTCTTTTGACTACTCTCGTATTCTGCAAAGTTCACATTCACATTTGCTCTCCATTCCACTCGGCAAGCCCCCACACTTTGATGGAGAGGACTACGGATTTTGGAGCCACAAAATGCGTAGTCACCTATTCTCTCTCCATCCTAGTATATGGGAGATTGTAGAGAGTGGAATGCACTTTGATAGTTCGGATAGTCCCATGTTCATTAATGAACAAATTCATAAGAATGCACAAGCTACTACTGTTCTTCTAGCTTCCTTGTGCAGGGATGAATACCATAAGGTGAGCGGCTTGGATAACGCCAAGCAAATCTGGGACACCCTCAAGATTTCTCATGAGGGGAACGACGTCACCTTACTCACCAAGATGGAGTTGGTGGAGGGCGAGCTTGGACGGTTCGCAATGATAAGGGGCGAGGAGCCGACGCAAACATACAACCGGCTCAAGACCCTTATCAACAAGATAAGGAGCTACGGAAGCACACGATGGACGGACCACGACGTCGTCCGCCTAATGCTCAGGTCATTTACCGTTCTTGATCCTCACTTGGTGAACAATATACGTGAAAATCCCAGGTACACCAAGATGTCGCCCGAAGAAGTTCTTGGGAAATTCGTTAGCGGGCGAATGATGATCAAGGAGGCGAGGTATGTGGACGACGCCTTGAATGGTCCGATCAACGAGCCGCAACCCCTTGCTCTCAAGGCAACACGAAGCAAGGAGGCGCTACCTAGCAAGGTGGCACAGATTGAGGCGGCTGGCCTTAATGATGAAGAGATGGCTCTCATCATCAAAAGATTCAAGACGGTGCTTAAAGGTCACAAGGGACAACCAAGCAAGACCAAAGCCAAGGGGAAGCGCTCATGCTTCAAATGCGGTAAGCTTGGTCATTTCATTGCTAACTGTCCCGATAATGAAAGTGACCAGGAAAAGGGGAACAAAAGAGAGAAGAAGAAGCAATACAAGAAGGCAAAAGGCGAGGCACATCTAGGAAAGGAGTGGGACTCGGATTGCTCCTCCTCCGACTCCGACAATGAAGGACTCGCTGCTACTGCCTTCAACAAGTCTTCCCTCTTCCCCAACGAGCGTCTCACATGTCTTATGGCAAGGGAGAAGAAGGTGAGTACTCAAGACTCCACTTATGCTTCTTCTAGTGATAGTGAGTCTAGTGATGATGATGACATAGATTATTCATGCTTGTTCAAAGGCTTAGATAGATCTAAGATAGATAAAATCAATGAATTGATTGATGCTTTGAATGAAAAGGATAGGCTTTTAGAAAAGCAAGAGGATTTATTGTATGATGAACATGATAAATTTGTAGAGGCACAAAAATCATATGCTTTAGAAGTGAAAAGAAATGAAATGCTTTCTAGTGAATTATCTTCCTGTCATGAAACCATTGCTACCTTAAGAAGTGTTAATAATGATTTAAGTGCTAAACTAGAAGTAGCTAGTAAATCAAATTCCTGTGTTGAACATGTTGAAATTTGTACTAGGTGTAAGGATTTTGATGTTAATGCTTGTAGTGAACACTTAGTGTCAATTTCAAAACTAAATGATGAAGTGGCTAGTCTTAATGCCCAACTTAAGACTAGCAAGAGTGAAGTTGATAAAATAAAATTTGCAAGGGATGCCTACACGATTGGTAGACACCCCTCAATTAAGGATGGTCTTGGCTTCAAGAGAGAGGCCAAGAACTTAACAAGCCATAAGGCTCCCATCTTCGTCAAGGAGAAAGGGAAGGCCCCTATGGCTAGTAGTGCTAAAAAGAACCATGCTTTCTTATACCATGATAGGAGACATGCTAGAAATGCTTATAATGATTTTGATTCACATGTTTATGATTCTCATGCCATGTTTGCCTCTAGTTCCTCTCATAAGCATGATAGAGATATGAGTAGGAGAAATGTTGCGCATATGTCTAGGAGAAATTTTGCTCATGTTCCTAGAAAAGTTGTAAACAAACCTTCTACCATTTATTATGCTTGCAATACTCCCTTTGCTATTTGTAGAAAGGGTAAGAAGGTAGTTGCTAGGAAATTAGGGGCTAGATGCAAGGGAGATAAATCTTGCATTTGGGTCCCTAAAGATATTTGTGCTAACCTTGCAGGACCCAACATGAGTTGGGTACCTAAGACCCAAGCCTAAATTTGCCTTGCAGGTTTATGCATCCGAGGGTTCAAGCTGGATTATCGACAGCGGATGCACAAACCATATGACGGGGGAGAAGAAGATGTTCACCTCCTACGTCAAGAATAAGGATTCCCAAGATTCAATTATATTCGGTGATGGGAATCAAGGCAAGGTAAAAGGATTAGGTAAAATTGCAATTTCTAATGAGCATTCTATCTCAAATGTATTCTTAGTGGAGAGTCTTGGATATAATTTGCTATCTGTTAGTCAATTATGTCAAATGGGATATAATTGTTTATTTACAAATGTAGATGTGTCTGTCTTTAGAAGATGTGATGGTTCACTAGCTTTTAAGGGTGTACTAGACGGCAAGCTTTATTTAGTTGATTTTGCAAAAGAAGAGGCCGGTCTAGATGCATGCTTAATGGCTAAGACTTGCATGGGCTGGCTGTGGCATCGCCGCTTAGCTCATGTGGGGATGAAGAACCTCCACAAGCTTCTAAAGGGAGAACACGTGATAGGTCTAACAAATGTGCATTTCGAAAAAGATAGACCTTGTGCAGCTTGTCAGGTAGGTAAACAGGTGGGAGGAGCACATCACAGCAAGAATGTGATGACCACGTCAAGACCTCTGGAGCTGCTGCATATGGACCTCTTCGGACCCGTCGCCTATCTAAGCATAGGAGGAAGTAAGTATGGTTTAGTTATTGTTGATGACTTTTCCCGCTTCACTTGGGTGTTCTTTTTACAGGATAAGTCTGAAACCCAAGGGACCCTCAAGCGCTTCCTCAGGAGAGCTCAAAATGAGTTTGAGCTCAAGGTGAAGAAGATTAGGAGCGACAACGGGTCCGAGTTCAAGAACCTACAAGTGGAGGAGTTTCTTGAGGAGGAAGGGATCAAGCACGAGTTCTCCGCTCCCTACACACCACAGCAAAATGGTGTGGTAGAGAGGAAGAACAGGACGCTAATCGATATGGCGAGGACGATGCTTGGAGAATTCAAGACCCCCGAGTGCTTTTGGTCGGAAGCCGTGAACACGGCTTGCCACGCCATCAACAGGGTCTACCTTCACCGCCTCCTCAAAAAGACGTCATATGAGCTACTAACCGGTAACAAACCCAATGTATCTTACTTTCGTGTTTTTGGGAGCAAGTGCTACATTCTAGTGAAGAAAGGTAGAAATTCTAAGTTTGCTCCCAAAGCTGTAGAAGGGTTTTTATTAGGTTATGATTCAAATACAAAGGCGTATAGGGTCTTCAACAAATCATCGGGTTTGGTTGAAGTCTCTAGCGACGTTGTATTTGATGAGACTAATGGCTCTCCAAGAGAGCAAGTTGTTGATTGTGATGATGTAGATGAAGAAGATGTTCCGACGGCCGCAATACGAACCATGGCGATTGGAGACGTTCGGCCACAGGAACAAGATGAACGAGATCAACCTTCTTCCTCAACAACGGTGCATCCCCCAACTCAAGGCGATGAACAGGTTCATCAAAAGGAGGCGTGTGATCAAGGGGGAGCACAAGATGATCATGTGATGGAGGAAAAAGCGCAACCGGCACCTCCTACTCAAGTTCGAGCGATGATTCAAAGGGATCATCCCGTCGACCAAATTCTGGGTGACATTAGCAAGGGAGTAACTACTCGATCTCGATTAGTAAATTTTTGTGAGCATTACTCCTTTGTCTCTTCTATTGAGCCTTTCAGGGTAGAGGAGGCCTTGCTAGATCCGGATTGGGTGTTGGCCATGCAGGAGGAACTTAATAACTTCAAGCGCAACGAAGTTTGGACGCTGGTGCCTCGTCCCAAGCAAAATGTTGTGGGAACCAAGTGGGTTTTCCGTAACAAACAGGACGAGCACGGGGTGGTGACGAGGAACAAGGCTCGACTTGTGGCAAAAGGTTATGCCCAAGTCGCAGGTTTGGACTTTGAGGAGACTTTTGCTCCTGTGGCTAGGCTAGAATCAATTCGTATCTTGCTAGCATATGCCGCTCACCATTCTTTCAGGTTGTACCAAATGGATGTGAAGAGCGCTTTCCTCAACGGGCCAATAAAGGAGGAGGTGTACGTGGAGCAACCCCCTGGCTTCGAGGATGAGCGGTACCCCGACCACGTGTGTAAGCTCTCTAAGGCGCTCTATGGACTTAAACAAGCCCCAAGAGCATGGTATGAATGCCTTAGAGATTTCTTACTTGCTAATGCTTTCAAGGTTGGGAAAGCCGATCCAACTCTTTTTACAAAGACATGTGATGGTGATTTGTTTGTATGCCAAATTTATGTCGATGACATAATATTTGGTTCTACTAATCAAAAGTCTTGTGAAGAGTTTAGCAGGGTAATGACGCAGAAATTCGAGATGTCGATGATGGGCGAGTTGACCTACTTCCTTGGGTTCCAAGTGAAGCAACTCAAGGACGGCACCTTCATCTCCCAAACGAAGTACACGCAAGATCTGCTAAAGCGGATTGGGATGAAGGACGCCAAGCCCGCAAAGACGCCGATGGGAACCGACGGACACACCGACCTCAACAAAGGAGGTAAGTCCGTTGATCAAAAAGCATACCGGTCCATGATAGGGTCATTGCTTTACTTATGTGCTAGTAGACCGGATATTATGCTTAGCGTATGCATGTGTGCTAGATTTCAATCCGATCCTAAGGAGTGTCACTTGGTGGCGGTGAAGCGAATTCTTAGATATTTAGTCGCTACGCCTTGCTTCGGGATCTGGTATCCAAAGGGGTCTAACTTTGACTTGATTGGGTACTCAGATTCCGACTATGCTGGATGTAAGGTCGATAGGAAGAGTACATCGGGGACGTGCCAATTCTTAGGAAGGTCCCTGGTGTCATGGAACTCTAAGAAACAAACATCCGTTGCCCTATCCACCGCTGAGGCCGAGTATGTTGCCGCAGGACAGTGTTGCGCGCAACTACTTTGGATGAGGCAAACCCTCAGGGACTTTGGCTACAATCTGAGCAAAGTCCCACTCCTATGTGATAATGAGAGTGCTATCCGAATAGCGGAAAATCCTGTTGAGCACAGCCGCACAAAGCACATTGACATCCGGCATCACTTTTTGAGAGACCACCAGCAAAAGGGAGATATCGAAGTGTTTTATGTTAGCACCGAGAACCAGCTAGCCGATATCTTCACCAAGCCTCTAGATGAGAAGACCTTTTGCAGGCTGCGTAGTGAGCTAAATGTCTTAGATTCGCGGAACTTGGATTGAAATATAGCATACATGTATTTATGCCTTTGATCATGTTCATTCTGCATTTTGTTGCTTATTATGGTGCTCAAGTTGTACAAACACTCCCTGGACCTCACAAGTCCGTTGCAAAGTGATGCACATGTTTAGGGGGAGATGTGTTACAACTTGACCCTTTGAGACTAACCATATGTTTGAGTTTGCTTGTTTTAGTCACAAAGGAGAATTGAAAGGGAAAAGGTGGACTTGGACCATGAAAGACTTCCACTGCACTCCGATGAGGGGTAACTTATTCCAAGTCCATCTCATGAACTCTTATTGCCATTTGCTCTTAATTGAAGATTTTGTGAGGCAATGAGGTTAAAGGGCCAAAATTGATCCCGTTTTGGTGGTTGATGCCAAAGGGGGAGAAAATAAAGGCCAAAGCAATAAATGGATCAGCTACCACTTGAGAAATTTAAAAATAGTAGAGTAGAGTTTTTGGTTTGGCAAAACCCTTTTATTGTCTCTTTTGGCTTCTTGTGGGGAGAAGTAGCAATTATGGGAAAAAGGGGGAGTTTTTGCCAGTTTTTGAAATCTCTGATCAATCTCTTTTGGAATGACTCTCTTTATGCTTCAACATGTGTGTTTAACTTAGAGATAGAGATTTGAGTTTGATTTGCAAAAACAAACCAAGTGGTGGCAAAGGATGATCCATATATGCCAAAATTGATTCAAAACAAATTTAAGTTTTATTTGAAGTGAGTTTGCACTTGTTTTAGTTGCTTTATGTTGTGTTGGCATAAATCACCAAAAAGGGGGAGATTGAAAGGGAAATGTGCCCTTGGGCCATTTCTAAGTATTTTGGTGATTGAGTGCCAACACATGTGCTTAATTGTGAATTTATGTACATGGATGAACAAGGTGCAAATCATGAAATAAAGGTATGTTTCTAAGCCTTAGTACATTGGTTTTATGTACTAATATATTTGTCTAAGTGTTAGAAACAGAAAGAAGAAGAAAAGAGAAGAGGAGAAAAGACTTGGCTGTGTGGTGCCAAGACCCAGCTCGGTCTGGAGCACCGGACTGTCCGGTGTGCACCGGACAGTGTCCGGTGCGCCAGGCCGACTCGGCGCGAACTGGCCGCTCTCGGGAAATTGGCCGACGGCGTACGGCTAAAATTCACCGGACTGTCCGGTGTGCACCGGACTGTCCGGTGAGCCAACGGTCGGCCGGGCCAACGGTCGGCCGCGCAATCTGCGCGGGACACGTGGCGGAGTCAACGGTCGGAAGAAGGCACCGGACTGTCCGGTGTGCACCGGACATGTCCGGTGCGCCAACGGCTCCAGATCTTCCAACGGTCGGCAACGGTCAGAAGCGCCTGTTATGGAAACAAATCGGGCACCGGACACTGTCCGGTGTGCACCGGACTGTCCGGTGCCCCCGACGACAGAAGGCAAGGATGGCCTTCCGGATTTGCTCTCAACGGCTCCTAGCTGCCTTGGGGCTATAAAAGGAGCCCCTAGGCGCATGGAGGAGACACACAAGCAACCTTTGAGCATTCTTGATCATCCACACTAAGTCTCTGCGCATTCGTTTGTGTTTCTAAGTGATTCGAGCTCTGTTCTAAGTGAGAACTCTGAGATAGTCTTGTGAGCTCGATTCTTGGCCGTGTGTGTGCGCTTTTGCTGTGGATTTGTGTGTGTTGCTTCCCTCCCTTACTCTGTGCTTCTCTGTGATCATATACTTGTAAGGGCAAGAGACTCCAATTTGTGGAGATTCCTTGCAAACGGGATAGTGAAAGGAAAAACAAAACACCGTGGTATTCAAGTGGGTCTTTGGACCGCTTGAGAGGGGTTGATTGCAACCCTCGTCCGTTGGGACGCCACAACGTGGAGTAGGCAAGCGTTGGTCTTGGCCGAACCACGGGATAAACCACTGTGTCACATCTGTGCTTGATCTTTTGTGGTATTGTGTTTTGTTGAGACTTCACCTTAGCCACTTGGCAATAATCGTGCTAACACTTAACAAGTTTTTGTGGCTTAAGTTTGAAGTTTTTACAGAGTCACCTATTCACCCCCCCCCTCTAGGTGCTCTCAGCTACGGCCAGTTCGCATGAGGGAACGACCAGACCAGCCGAAGCACTACGTGAGGCAGTAAGACCTCGAAGGAGTGAAACCACTCCTCCGAGGCCTCGGGGGCTACACCCGGCGGGTGCGCTCGCGCGCACCCACCGGAACAAAACGCAACCGAGAAAGGCTGGTCCCCTTGCAAAAAGGTGCGATGAAAGCCTCCAAGCGAGTGCAAACACTCCCTTCGAGGCTCGGGGGCTACTGTCGGGGACCATAATTAGGGGTACCCTCAAGGCTCCTAATTCTCAGCTGGTAACCCCCATCAGCATGAAGCTGCAAAGGCCTGATGGGTGCGATTAAGTCAAGGATCAGTCCATTCGAGGGACACGATCATGCCTCACCCGAGCCTAGCCTCGGACAAGGGCAGCCGACCCCGGAGGATTTCTGTCTCGCCCGAGGCCCCCCTTTTTTAGCGGCGAACATATTCCCGGCTCGCCCGAGGCCCTGCCTTCGCTAAGAAGCAACCCTGACCAAATCACCACACCGACTGACCAAGTCGCAGGAGCATTTAATGCAAAGGTGGCCTAACACCCTTATCCTGACACGCACCCCCCGCCGGCAGAGCCGAAGTGACCGCCGTCACTTCGCCGCTCCACTGACCGGCCTGACGAAAGGACAGCGCCGCCTACGCCACACCGACTACAGTGCCACTGGACAGGGTAAGACTGACAAGCGGTCAGGCCCTGCCAGAGGCACCATAGGAAGCTCCGCTTCGCCCGACCCAGGGCTCGGACTCGGGCTAAGTCCCGGAAGACGGCGAACTCCGCTCTGCCCGACCCAGGGCTCGGACTCGGGCTAAGTCCCGGAAGACGGCGAACTCCGCCTGACCCAGGGCTCGGACTCGGGCTAAGTCCCGGAAGACGGCGAACTCCGCTCCGCCCGACCCAGGGCTCGGACTCGAGCTAAGTCCCAGAAGACGACGATCTCCGCTTCGCCCGACCCAGGGCTCGGACTCGGGCTAAGTCCCGGAAGACAGCGATCTCCGCTTCGCCCGACCCAGGGCTCGGACTCGGGCTAAGTCCCGAAAGACGGCGAACTCCGCTCCGCCCGATCCAGGGCTCGGACTCGGGCTAAGTCCCAGAAGACGACGATCTCCGCCTCGCCCGACCCAGGGCTCGGACTTGGGCTCGGCCCCAGAAGACGACGATCTCCGCCTCGCCCGACCCGGGGGCTCGGACTCAACCTCGGCTTCGGAGGAGCTTCCACATCGCCCAACCTAGGGCGTAGACCAGCCACGTCGACAGGAGGCGCCATCATCACCCTACCCCGAGCTGACTCGGGCCGCAGGGAACAAGACCGGCGTCCCATCTGGCTCGCGCCGCCAGATAGGCAATGATAGCGCCCCGCATGCTCTGTGACGACGGCGGCTCTCCGCCCCCTTACGGAAGCAAGAGGACGTCAGCAAGGGCTCAACCGCTCCGACAGCTGTCCCTCCGCCAAGCTCCATCGCTCCTTCGACGGCCATGACATCACACCAGCTGGGTGCCAAGATCTCTCCGGCTGCCACAACGGCATGTACCTAGGGCGCTAGCTCACCTCCGCTAGACACGTAGCACCCTGCTACACCCCCCACTGTACACCTGGATCCTCTCCTTACGTCTATAAAAGGGAGGACCAGGGCCCTCTTAGAGAAGGTTGGCCGTGCGGGGACGAGGACGAGAACAGGCGCTCGCCTGGAGCCGCTCGCTCCCTCTCCCGCGTGGACGCTTGTAACCCCCTACTGCAAGCGCACCCGACCTGGGCGCGAGACGAACACGAAGGCCGCGGGATTCCCACCTCTCTCACGCCGGTCTCCGGCCGCCTCGCTCTCCCCCCTTCGCGCTCGCCCTCGCGCTCGACCCATCTTGGCTGGGGCACGCGGCGACATTCACTCGTCGGCCCAGGGACCCCCCGGTCTCGGAACGCCGACAATTACGAATGATGAGGTTGTCATCATCTGCCCCTCCCAACTGGCATGCCAGTCGGTAGTCTACGAGCCATAGCTCCGGCCTCGTCTCCCCCGAGTACTTGGTGATGGTAGTCGGGGCTCGGAAACGGGCAGGGAACGGCGCTCGTCGTATGGCCCGGCTGAAGACTCACGGACCGGGTGGTTCAGGCGAAGGACTGCGATCCTCCTCAATGTTGCAGCGTCCCCCACGCCTGGGATGGTAGCCTCGGCGCACCTTCTCATCGAGGCGGGCTCGATGGTCGAGATGGTGGTGCTCGTTGCCAAGGTGATCCCGAGCGGCAGGCGCCTCGTCCCACGTGCGCTCGGGATGGACCGAGGCTCCCTGCATGCGTCGGGAGGACACCGCGTGATGCTCCGAGGGGTCAGCTCGCCTCCGAGAGGCGGAGCTCTTGGCTCATCGAACCGTGGCGCCTTCCAGGAGATCCTTGAGTTCGCCCTGGATACGCCATCCCTCGGTGGTGGATGGCTCCGGCATGGCTCGAAGTAGCATCGCCACTGCAGCTAGGTCCTAGCCGGACCCGCTGACGGCCGGGGGCAACGCTGCCCTGGCATTGTCGACGATGCGACGCCGAACATCTTGGGCCCGATGACAGGCTTCTCCGGCGAGTGTTTGGCCTGCCCACTCCTGTTCGATGTTCTGTCGGAGCTGCACAAGCCGACCTGCTTCCCCATTGACCCGAGCCTGCATCTCACGGATTTGCTCGAGCTGTATGTCCTGACCCCCCGCAGGGACTGGGACCACAGCTAGCTCCCGCAGGATGTAAACGCGAGATGCGGGCCCAGGGGGATCGTCAACCTCCGGCATACCAAGGTGGTTGCCTTCGTTGTGATCTCCCTGATCGACGTGGAAACATTCACGACTTGGGCCGTAACCTTCGTCGTCAAGGTCATGGCCATCGTCAGAACAACCAGAGAGGCAGTGGTCACATGCGATCATGAAGTCCCGCATGGCACCGAGGTCATTGAGGCCAGAGAAATCCTAACCGGAGTCGGGGTCGTCCTCTTCCTCAGAACCCGCCGATCCGAAGATTGAGACAGCTGTCAATTGGTCCCAGGTCGACCACATGTGGTACCCCGGAAGGTTTGGATACGCCTTTACGAAGGCGCTCACCGTAGCGGGGTCGCTAGGTGGATCGAAGCTGAATCAGAAAGGTACGGGATGGAAAACGGACGGTACCTCTTGGTCGATGGACGGTGGTGACATCGCGTCGGGGGCGGAGCACATCGTCATCTCAGGTACGAGGGTAACGCCCAGCAGATCCTTTGCAAGGGTGCTGGCGTCATCAGCCTGCTTGGGGTTGACGCGTTGCGGGGAAGTGACGCCCGCCGTCGTCTCAGGTGCGAGGGCAATGTCCGACATGTCCCCCGGGGGAGTGCCGGCGTCGTCGACTCGCTCTGGTGCGACAGCCGACAAGGTGCCGCCTCCTGCGCGGCCATGGTTGCCCCGTCTCCGCCTCCTCTGGTGAGGAGGGTGGCGAGGACGACCGGAGTGCTCCTCTTCTGCCGCGGGGAGATGCTGTCGCCGAGCTCTCCACCGCCGGGCGAGTCGGAGACCGTCGTTATCGTCGCGCCGCGGGGGGAGGAGTACCATGTCGTAGCTGCCGTCGAGGGACATGAACTCGAGACTCTCGAAGCGGAGCACCGTCCCGGGCTGAAGAGGTTGCTGAAGACTCCCCATCTATAATCTCAACGGGAAGGTGTTCGTTAACACGCAGCAGGCCCCTACCTGGCGCGCCAACTGTCGGTGTTTCGGACCCGGGGGTCCCTGGACCGACGAGTGAAATCGCTGCGTGCCCCTGCCCAGATGGGTTGGCACGGGATGGAACACAAGATGTTGGGCAAGCCTTGTATTATCCTGCACCAGGGTGCCGCTCGTAGTAGGGGTTACAAGCTCGTCGCGTGAGGGAGAGTGAGGCAGAGAGTGGGAGCCCGTTCGTCCGCTCCTTCCCTCGCGCGAACCCTCCTCACGGTGGCCCTGGACCTCCCTTTTATAGACGCAAGGAGAGGGTCCAGACGTATAACGGGGGGGGGCGTAGCTATGCGCTAATGTGTCCGGCAGAGGAGTGCCTAAACCCTGTGTACATGCCAACGTGGCTGTTGGGGGAGAGCTTGGGCCCTGTACACGTGATGGCGTGGCCGTCGGAGGAGCGTCTGAGTCCTGTAGGAGCACAGCTGGCAGTGCGGCAAGGATTCTGCTGACGTCTCCTTGCTGCCGTAAGGGGCTGAGAGCCACCGGCGTCATGGTGCACGCGGGGCACCATCATTACCCATCGCCGGGGTAAGCCAGATGGGACACCGGTCTTGTTCCTTGTAGCCTGAGCTGGCTAGGGATAGGGTAATGATGTATCTCCTGTTGGCGCGGTCGGTCTGAGCCCAAGGTCGGGCGAGGCAGAGACTTCTCTTGAGGCCGAGGCCGGGGTCGGGCGAGGACGCGATTCCTCCCGAGACCGGGGTCGAGGCCGAGTCCGAGGGTCGGGCGAGGTGGAGACCTCCTCCCGAGGCCGGAGCCTGAGGTCGGGCGAGGCGGAAACCTCCTCCTGAGGCCGGATCCTGAGGTCGGGCGAGGCGGAGCTTCCTGCTGCGCCCGAGGCCGAACTCGGTGGTTGAACGTGACTTGTTGTCAGTCTTTGCCTGGGTGGTTGACACGGCAGTCGGAGCGAAGCGAGCGGCGCTGTTTTCCTGTCACATCGGACAGTAAATAAGAGGGGCAAAGTGACTGCGGTCACTTCGGCCTGGCCGACTGAAGCGCGTGTGTCAGGATACGGCGTCAGGCATCCCCTGCATTGAATGCGCCTGCGAAGCGGTCGGTTGGTGAGGCGGTCTGGCCAAGGTTGCTTCACAACGAAGCCTGCCCGAGCCGGGCTTCGAGAGAGCCGAGGGGGCGCCTGCTGCCTGAGGAGGCCCTCGGGCGAGGCGTAAACTTGTCTGGGACTACTGCTTCAGCCTGAGGCTGGGCTCGGGTGAGATCGCGTCCCTTGGGTAGACGAAGCCTTGACTTGAACCGCACCCGTCAGTTGGTCTGAGGGTGTTTACCAGCCATGATTAGGAGCGTTGGGGGTACCCCTAATTATGGTACCCGACAATTTCAGTTGCACTAATGACAGAATAATGTTAAGGGATATTTTAGTCATCTTATGAGTTAATTAATATGTTCTTAATACTTTTAGTCTATGCAACCATATAGTGTAGGGATTGTCACTCAACTAAACTTTAGTCCATAAACTTAAAAAAACCAAACATGCTTTTAGTTTTTTATTTAATTTCTAAAAACTAGTTTATTAGTCTCTTAAAAACCAAGAAGCTGGTCTCCCCAGCTAAAACTAGTTTCTAGATAGATTCAAACACCTTCTTCTAGTTTTTTTTCTTTTTCTAAAAGCCTGTTTTTAGAAACTAGATCTAGAAACCAGTTTTTTAAAAACTGGGATGTATCCGAACACAACATTACATATCCTTACTACAAATGCGTAGAAAATGGTATGGTTTTAGGATCCTTTCTTCTTCTCGATGTGTTTGTGATCGCACTCGCATATCCTTAGTTCCTTACTGCAAAGGTCGTCATTGTACTCTAGAACCTTTCCGTCATCGTGGGGCATCCCTCATGCTGTCTGTCTCCTCGCATCTGGCTCGCCAGTCGCCACTGGACCAGAGGGCGTTCGGCGATGGGGATTTCAAAAGTCAGAGCCTTTTGCTGGGATCGAGCCTGGACTCCCAATACTTTGTTCGGATCCTTTCAGTTGATCTTGTGTCACAATTTTCCAGTGTCACATGATCAGATCTTGCGATCGAGCTGTACCGATTGCTTCGTCGATGCCCATGCTTCATTGTCTCAACGCTTTACTCGGGGAAAATTGCATTTTAGGGCCTGTTTGAGAATACAGTTTTAAAATAATGTAGTTTTGAGATATCGTAGTTTATAATTGTACATGACATAAATACTACGGTATTGCTTTACCACTACAGTATTACTCAAAACCAAGACCTGTTTGGTTTTATTGGAAAAACAAAGTATATGTAGAGAGAAGAGATAAAAACTGAGGTCCTGAGTATAGTTTCAAAAACTTTAAAATACCATAGTTTTGAGTAAACCATGGTATTTAAAACTGAGTTTTGTCTGTACAAACCAAACACCTTTTGAGCTTCAATACTATAGTATCATTAAATAGCATAGTATTGTTTCAAAACTGCAAAAATACTACAATTTCAAACAGGGCCTTAGTGCTTTATTCCTGTTTGTGCCTGCACCAAAATTAGCGGGTGCCCATAGTGGTTGAAATACTTGGTAGTAACTATGCGGCAGGCAACACATGACTACGTACAGTACAGATACACAGGCACAATGGCCATGCGCTGATACGGTTGGGTTGATTACGTGATAATATGAATATCCAGGGGCGAAGCTATGTTGTGCACTGTGGATGCATATGCACCCCAAAAATCCAAAAAACAGTAATAAGAGTCAAATTTCCACCATATATGCATCACCCAAATTTTGTTCCTATGCACCCACAAGAGACGTGCACCCCCTTATATTTTGCTCTAGCTTCGCCACTGTGAATATCATGTAAAATTGATTTCCCCTCATCTTTGTTCTTTGTTCGTAAATGAACGGATGCATGAACCATTCTAAAGTAATTGTTATGTGACACAAATTGTTGCATGTGCTTTGTCAACTACATTATTTATGCTCGATTGGGAACCAAAATGAACACAAGACGTTGTTTTATATGTGTAAAGCGAGAAATATATGAGATAACATGGATTTCTAATGTATTAACGACCGTCAGCAACATTAATTTTTTTTAACTCTCGTAGAAGTCCATCTTCTATTCCTTGCAAAAAAAGAAATAAGAAATTTGCAGACCCCTCAAATGAAGCTGTTTGCTTGCCTTTAATCTGAAATGGATTTTATTATATTTCTATAGTGTTTTGTTTAAATAAATTACGGTTTCAAAAAGCTGTCTTTAATCCGTAGAGCTAGAAGGCTGCTTTGGCAGACAGGCATCACACTGACAAACAGGGCCCACACTCTGGGTTCCATTTGTTCCGTCCGCGCTCCCGGAGCGACGTGCTCCTCTCCTTCCTCCCCTCTCTGAGACTTTTGAGATTATAAAACACGGCAGAGTTGGCTTTGTCGGAACGGAGGCGTTGGCGAGGGTTTTGATCATATGGAAATACAGAGAACGCGAAGACGCTGATATAGACTCACAATCGTTATTAGCCGTTGAGAAGAACGAATAATGATCTTCCGTCGCTGTCCGCCCGCGCGCCGTTTTCTTCTGCCGTCCAGAGCCGTTCTCCTCTCTTCAAGGTTCTTCTCTCTCCCGTCAGACCTCTTCCTTCCATCTCTCCCTTCCATCCCATTTTCTTCAATCTCCATTTCCCTCCCCTGCGAGTCTCCTCCCCTGCTGCCCGCGGCCCCGCGCCAAAGCAGGTGGGGAGAGGGAGAATCCAGTGCCCCAGCGACACGAGGAGCCAGCTGTTCCGTGGATGGTTCAGGCCCATGCTCGTGGACTTCGGCTGGCTGCATAGGTGCTCCAAGGGGCTGGATGTGAGAGTCCTGGAGGAGAACCTGGGGCAGGCCCTGCTCACCCTTCCGCTCCACCTACAGCAGAGCTTGTTTGTAGAATAGTCCGACGTGAACACCAGCGTCTTCGAGTCCGGGCTGAACCAGGGGTGGTTGGTGCGGCCGCCGTCGGCGCTGTGCACCACCCTCCGCAGGCCGGTGCCGTTCGGGTGCACCATGTAGATGGCGAAGCTGCCCCTGCCCGGGTTGTGCCGGTCCGAGGCGAACGCGATCCACTCGCCGTCGGAGCTGTCGGAGTTGACCACGTACATCCCCGGCAGCCCGACGAAGGCGATCCTCTTGCCGTCGTGCGAGAAGGAGGGGAACGAACCGTCGATCCTGAAGAGCGAGAACGTGTCCGGCGCGGAGCTCTTGATGTTCTCCAGCAGCAGCGGCGAGTCCCCGTTCCCGCTGCCCCGGCACCGGTGGTAACCGACGCGCTCGCCGTCCGGCGAGATGAACGGGTTGAAGTGGTGCGCGCGCGGGGCCACGGGCCGGGTCACCTCGTAGTAGGCGCTCCTGTTGTTGGCACCGACGCCGCCGGACAAGTCGATGGCCTCGATGTGGCGGTAGTCGGAACCCGGGCGCCTGGTGGCCACGGCCACGAGCCCCGGCGCGCCGGACGACGCGGCGGGGGTGAACGCGTGGAAACCCGGCGGGGTGATCCGGTCGACGACGGACGCGACGTCGTCGTCCGTGAAGGTGAGCCTGGCGCGGTACACGCCGTACCAGCTGTCGGCGTCCTGGCGGTGGAAGAAGACGGTGGTGTCGTCGGCCCAGGTCGGCCACCCGCCGTCCGGGACGGCCAGCGCCCGGCGCGACCCGTCGGAGGTCCGAAAGACATAGATGTCGGTGCGGAGGTCCTCCACCTCGCCGGCCCAGCCGCTCGGGCCGGGTGACGCGGCGGCGGTCCAGACCCCGGACGGCGACACGGCGGGGCTGAAGTCGGCGACTCCCCACGGGGTGAGGCGGCACGTGGCGCCGCCGGGGGCCAGGCTCGTAGAGAGAGAAGAACCTTTAAAAGAGGAGAACGACTCTGGACGGCAAAGAAAACGGCGCGCGGGCGGACAGCGACGGGAGATCATTATTCGTTCTCCTCAACGGCTAATAACGATTGTGAGTCTATATCAACGTCTTCGCGTTCTCTGTATTTCCATATGATCGAAACCCTCGTCAACGCCTCCGTTTCGACGAAGCCAATTCTGCCGTGTTTTATAATCCCAAAAGTCTCCCCCTCTCTTCTCCAGCGCCTTCCCCTGCTCCCTCTTATCGCCTTCGCGCTCTAAAATGGCCTCACACTCCGCCACACAGTAAACAAAACGACGGGCCCACTCCCCGACGGCTGACGCCCTCCCACGGCCCCTTCCATGAGGCAGCTGCACCTCTCGCCGCAGCTCTCCCCCTCCCCGGTCCTCTCCTCTCACTTCTCGCCGCCGCCGGCGGAGGCCTCGTCCTGGCGGCGGCGGCTGCACCGGGGACGGGCCTTCCAACCGCCGCTCTCCTCGCTGCGGGATCCCAACAAGGCCACGCTCCGCAAGGCCTCGTCCAACGTCCCCTTCCGCCTCGGCGGTGGCGGGGGCGGCAGCCCCAAGGACCGCCGCCCCGCCGACGACGACAAGGAGGAGGAGGAGGCCGAGGGCGAGGGCGGCGCAGGGGCACTCACGGGGACGCTGGTCGCAGGAGCGCTACTGGTTGGTTTCGTAGGGGGGTTTGGGGCGGCCGGATACGTGTACAAGGACCAGATCAACACTTTCCTCACGCAGTTCTCAGGGTTTATTGACGGTAATGGACTGCTCGAGCTTTGCTCTTCGGCTCGTATTTAGTGCTTGTTTGAGCTTCTCTGATGATGGGATACCAGTGATTTGGACTTGGATCAAAGCCAGTGTTAAAAGGCTTGCTTGCTGACAAGTGACATGATATAATGCATGTTTTGTTGTCAATTTCAAATAAATGCAAGCCCTAATTAGCTGGGTCGTGAATTTCTGTGACAATGATAGCTGATAGCATTACGCCATTACCATCGACCTTTACCCTGTAAGGGATCCTACATTCCTACTGTAAATCGTTGCACCCTCTTTCATTTCAGTCAGGGCACTGTGCAATACGCTCTGTATGTGTTGTATAGGGAAAAACAAGGACTGCTGAACTGAAGAGTTGCATGTCTTTACCGCTCCTTGTTTGATTGTCATGGAATTGTTGTACATATCCCTTAGCTGGATCTTTTTAGCTAAACTGTTGTGGTGTCTTACATTGGCAGGCTATGGTCCAGCCGGATATGCTCTGTTCGTACTTGTATATGCAGGATTGGAGGTATGTCCTCAATTGAGCACCCTCATTCTTGGTGGTGTTTATTATAATGGCTTTTTTCGTTTCCATTGCAGTAGCTAGTCAACTACAAACAATGATATGAAGTTGAAAAGATATTGCCACATGCGTATCTGGATTGGAACTTTAGCCTGTGAATTAATATTGTTTTTCTTTTATTTCAGGTTCTCGCTATTCCCGCAATACCTTTAACCATGTCAGCTGGTCTATTATTTGGTAGTGTGACCGGTACAATTATTGTTTCAATCAGTGGAACAGTAAGTACTTCACATCAGTAGCACTTATTCTGAATTCTGCACGAATTTGCATCTGCTTACAGAAATTTACTGATTTTGTAGCTAGCTGCAGCGGTGGCCTTCCTTATCGCTAGATACTTCGCCAGAGATAGAATTCTTAAATTGGTTGAAGGAAATAAGAAGTTTCTGGCAATTGATAAAGCAATAGGTGAAAATGGATTCAAGGTTGTCACTTTGCTTCGTTTGAGTCCCCTGTTACCTTTCTCCCTTGGGAACTATCTATATGGCCTGACTTCAGTGAAGTTCTTGCCATATGTCTTGGGCAGGTTAGTTTCTACTCTCCTTACTCTGTTTGTGGATTATCTGTGGATATCCATGAATGTAATTTGTAGTTATACGCAAGCTGCATTTAGTGAGAAATTGTCTGTTGTTAATGGCATAGTTTCTTCTGCATGTTTCATATGCTGCATTATGTTAATGCTTTTCTGGAAGGGTTGTAATTATGTGACTAAAGGAATAAAAATTATGACTTATGCGAGTATCACTTTCTTGTTACCTATGCTTGGGACTTTAATTTTGTGAGGGATGATGCCAACACTAGTTGTTTTCTTCAAAAACCTTGTTTGCTCTGATATCCACTCTGTGTTATTCCCATGCAGTTGGTTGGGAATGCTTCCAGGTTCATGGGCTTACGTCAGCGCTGGTGCATTCGGGCGAGCTATAATTGTGAGTTCTTAAACTGCTGGTATTTTAAGTCCATCTTCGTTAAAAAATGTACTGCCAAAATGGCAAAAGAGGATTGCTATGTAATAGCCACATTATCGTGCCATCAAAGTTTTCAGCTTCTGATAGCTGCTAGGCACTGCTATTACTTACCATATAACTCCTGCTCTCCTATATAGGACTTAGTAAAAATTAACTGTTTCTATCCCATGTAACTCGGAGTCTCTCATTATGCTGATGGTCTTTACTTTCCAGAGAAGTACCAACATGACAATTCTTTAGATGTTCTATCATGCAATAATACTTGAGATGTTCACATATCCCAATCCAGACATCTTAGTCCACTTCAAGACATTGCTTTGCAATTTGCTTCCTGCTCCTATTACTGTTTCCATCTTTGACATATCAGTTCATACTCATTTCATGACAATATCATAATCTGGTGTTGATAATGAAGTATCCACATAGCTCTGTTGAATATAGTCACTCTGTCCGTGTGAGGAGTGATGAGAAAATGCAACTGGAACTGGAAAGTAATATCTATAGATTTTCCTATTTGCGTAGCAGCACAGCTTTTGTATGAATTTTGTAGGGGGGGGGGGGGGGGGACAATGTATGACTGGCTCGAATGGAGTAATGATTTTTTTTTTACAGCAAGAGGAGTCGGAAATTGGTTGGGGAGGAAATGGACAGCTATGGACATTGGGTGTTGGGTTATTGTTTACGGCCATGGCTGCCGCTTATGTAACAAGGCTCGCAAAGGTGAGGACCTATTTTTCCCATTGACCATGTTTCTGGACTTCTGATATCCCCAGATAACAAACTTTGTTGATAGTCAGGGATTATTGCACGTGTGGTTATTTTTTAGTCTTGTAATTGCTTCAGAGTTTAGTCAATACTGACTGCTCTCTTGCGCTTTTTCAGGATGCTGTAAAGGAGATCGATGACTAGAATAGTAGGATTCTCTAGTAGAAAGGGCCCTCTGGAGTCTGATAGTATACTAGCACATCGTACATCACTGGCACCTTTGGTGCAATCAAATCTAATAGAAATTCAGAGCAATTTTCTGAGTGAATTTGATCTCTTGATGTGGTGTCGATTCTCATTGAACACAAAATTCCTATACCATTAATTCGCTCTACGGTGCATAACTGCATATACCAGCTAAGAATCTACCGAAATTAAAGAGAGCTGACTTCGCCGAATCTCCCTACCAGTAATCACCACAAGAACACTCTCCGTCTTTCATGTGGTGGAAGCAGTTCGCATCCCTCAAAATAATCTCTCTGCCGTACACCTTGGCGACCATCTTGATCGCAGTGTGGCAGTCGCCACATACCCGGAGGTTCTTGAACACGCGGATGGGTGCGGCCGCTGGCACAGCGAGCAGCCCGAAGGCCACGGCAAGCCTCTCACTATGGTACGCCAGCCCCCTCTGCCTCCACTCCGGCACCTCGTCCTGCAGCGCCCAGTCCGTGTCCGGCACGTAACCTTCGACCCGGATCCTCTCGGTCATCTCCTCTACTTTGCGGTAGATCTCTGCCGCCCGCGGGTGATCGCGGTCCTCGACGTGGAACAGGTGCGTGATGCCGTTCACGCCCACCCAGCTGCACCCGGGCTCCTTGGTGACCCCTCTCGCCTTCATCAGCGCGCGGATCCTCGCGACGTCGCCCCATCTCCTCGCCCGGGAGTAGAGGTTGGACAGCATGACGTACGGCACGGCGTCCGCCGGGTCCAGCCTCCACACCATCTCGGCCGCGCGCTCGGCGAGCTCCGCGTTCTGGTGCACCCGGCACGCGCCCAGCAGCGACTTCCACACCGTGGCGTCCAGCTCCGTGGAGCTCCGGTTCAGCAGGTCCATGGCCTCGTCCAGCCTCCCCGCCCGGCCTAACAAGTCGACCATGCACGCGTAGTGATCCGGTCCGGGAGCGATGCCGTAGACGGGCACCATGGAACGGAAGTGAGCCCGGCCGGCGTCGACAAGACCGGCGTGGCTGCACGCGAAGAGCAGACCGATGAAGGTCACGTAGTCCGGCCTGCACCCGGACCGGACCATATCGGCGTAGACCTCGAGCGACTGTCTGCCACGGCCGTTCTGCGCGTACCCGACGATGAGGGCCGTCCACGTGATGGTGCATCGCGCCGGCATCGCGTCGAACACCGCCCGCGCGTCGCGCAGCGCGCCGGTCTTGGCGTACATGGACACGAGCGAGTTCCCGACGGAGCGGAACGGCCGGAGCCCGAGGCGGACCGCGGCGGCGTGCACCGACCGGCCCAGGTCGAGCGCGGTGGAGGCCGCGCACGAGCTGAGGGCCGCCGGGACGGCGAACTCGTCAGGCTGGACCCCCGAGGCGATCATGCCGTGGTACGCGCGGACGGCCGCGCCGTGGGCGCCGGCGCGCGCGAGCCCCGTGAGGAGCGAGGTCCAGGTGACGACGTCCCGGCGCGGCATTTCGTCGAACACGGCCCGCGCCGCGGCGGCGCCCGCGTGGGGCAGCCTGGCGTAGGCGTCGACGAGCGCGTTGGCGACGTGGAGGTGGGGCGCGAGGCCCGCGCGGAGGAGGAGCGCGTGCAGCGCGGCCACCGCCTCGGGCGGACCCCGCAGCTGCGCCGCGGAGTTGAGGAGCGGCGGGAGGGTGTACTCGTCGGCGCGCAGGCCCCGCCCGCGCATCTCGCGGAACAGCGCCAGCGCGCGCGCGTACAGCCCCGCGCGGGCGCACCGGGAGATGGCGGCGTTGTAGGCCACCACCACCGTGCCCGCCGGCAACGCCATCGGCGGGCCCCGGTGGGATCGGACACTGCCGTCAGTTACTGCGTACGTACTACTGTAGAATGGAAAACGCGCGTCGAGAACGGCGACGGCGCTTCACACTTCCATGGTTCGTGCACGTCCTAGCTAGTCGCAGGCTCGCGCCACATTCTTGGCGTGCAGGTCCACGGCGGCGCGACTTGTGCAAACCTATCCATCCAGGGGTCTGCTCTGTTCGTGCAACGGGAGTTCCATGGTGCAACAAACGGCTGGCTCTGGCTGCAGCCGAGCCACAGGAACATGAAGAGTTCGGTGGTCAACATCCTGTCGTTGATTACCGCAGTGAGTCCATGGATCTGCTCCCGAAATTAGGGATGGCAACGGGTCGGGTTCGGATCGGGTATAGTAAATACCTGCCCGTGACGATACCCGCGGGGATCACTCATACCCGCCCGCGACCATACCCGCGGGTAGAATTTTGTACCCATGCCCGTACCCATCGGGTATCGGGCGGGTATCGAGTACCCACGGATATAGTAAAAGTAGAAGTAACCCATCTATCAGACAATCATATATAAATTCACAGAGACATCATATTAATAGTAGTAGTAAAACAAGCACTATAATTTCAGAAAATATAAGTATTTAGTTAAGCAACAACGCAAAATAATAGATAAGTTGCAATTTTTTGCAGCTTGCAGCTTGCACTTTACAATGGCGTACACATTACACTGACAGCAGCCACATTACACTTACATAGTGACAGAAGACACAACCACATAGGGATAGCTGAACACATAAACTAAGTAAGTCTGCAATAGCCAACAACAACACGCCATGACCCATGAGCCAACACAGATGACATGTGAAAACACCATGAGCCAACACAACTGACAACACATGTAGAAAACACCAACACAGGCGATAGGTGACACACTGACACTTGAAGTTCAAGAGTTGAACTGCTAAAGTCCTTAACAGTCAACAACACAGGCTGACAGGTAGCACTTGGAGAGTACATGAACGCCAATTCACCGCTCAGACATTCAGTCTTCACTGGAGAGCACATCAGCACACACCACTTAGAGTCTTGGACAGCTAAACATCAACACTAAGAGTCTAGAGTCTTGGATAGCTGAATAACAACACTTAGAGTCTTGAAGTATCGAAGAATTGAAGTATTTACTGTAGACAAATCAACGAGCGTGTGATCTGATCAGCACAACACTCAGGCACTCAGCACTTGGAGAGCACATGGGCCTTTTCTGTTGTTTTGCGTCTGGTGGATATCCGTGGGCAACCCGTGGGCGAGAAATAAAACCCGTACCCGACCCGAATTTATCTCGGGTCGGGTGCGAGCAATACCCATGAGTCAAAATTCATGCCCGAACCCAAACTCGACGGGTCGGATATCCGACGGATATCCGAACCCGCGGGAAAAATTGTCATCCCTACCCGAAATGCACGACGAACGCCAGAGACAGACTAGGATGAGTGGATGACGGCAACCAGGGCCGCCGAATTTGTCACTTGATTTTTCCCAAAAAATAGCTAAGAGCAGTCTTAACCCTCTACATCATGTAGTTTTTATAGCATTAATTTAGCTGTCACATATACTAAATGATATGTGACAAATAATTAAATAAGAAAAGAATAGAAAATTGGGTATTTGTTTCAACACGATATTCAAAATACAACGAGAGAATATTAAATTCAGTTAATTAATATTGATGTTTGCGTTGAAGCGGTTCTATCATGAGGTTCTGCCACATTGGAGGAGTATTCAAGACACAATATTCTAGATGACGTGGAGACTATATATAAACTATGGAGGTGTTTGATTTGAGGAATCACTCTATCAAAATTGAGGTATTGTATCATAGGTTCATTCTTTAAATTTGATGGAATGACTCTATCTCATAGTACTAACTAAATGTGAGAAATAAGGTAGTGATAGATTAATTTATTCTATTTCACCAACTAAATAAAAAAAAATAAGTAGTGAGAAGAGAATGAACTAGTTTATTTCTTAAACCAAACACCCTGTATATCACTTGATTCTCGTTTTGGCTGTGAGGCAATGACGACTGCCACGAGCTCCCAAAAATCGCGCTCTCACTCGACGGCTCTACTACTCCATCGGTATGGGTACAAGTCTACCAGAGAAAAACAGGTGCAGACAAATTAAACGAGACGAGGGGGCCATGCACCAAAATCTGACGCTGATTTTTGACCGCCACGCAAAAAGACGAAGTGGGACGCCTCTAAAATACAAGGACATTAAAATCTACAGGTTCGCAGCCGCCGGCCACCGCTTCTATGCACACGTTCTGCTTCTGCATGCAGGGCTCCAAAAATCTGGTGGTTTCATTACACATTTCGCTTTATATTCTCGTGCACGAACTATCAGAATGACAGCAGATTCGACGGTAGCAACCGGTTATCAGAAATAGTCCAGCCAAGCTAGAAAGGGAAATTATCGACAAAAAGAATTAGAGGTTTGAATGCACTAGTAGAGATAATAGTTACATGCTAAAATTAACGGAAGACATCCAAACATCTTAACTAGTAATTCAGCTATTCATTATTTTTAGCAAATTAGTTAATAGTTAGCTACCTATTAGTTAGTTAGTTAATTGTACTGGTAATTTTTTAATCAACTAACTATTAGCTCTATAGCATTTAAATATTTCCTTAATATTACAGAACCTAGTTCAAATACAGTTTCTCAGAAAAAATCAAATCAACATAGCCTTCTACTTAGGCCCCGGAATCACTAGAGATAATAGTTAGCCATCTAATAAATTATTAGCTATATTGAACCAGCTAATGAACAAATTACTAGCTGTGAAGTAGCTAACAATTAGCTTGAGAAAATTTGGAACCCAATAACTAATTTTTAATATCTAACTATTAGTTCTAGAGGTTCCATACATGACCTTATGTAATGTTTTAATATATTAGAGTTAATAGTTAGCTAATTTATTAGTTAAAGACATATAAAATAGCAAATTATTTGTTAGAGCAACTTGAAGGCAATAATCTCGCCATGAGAAGTCCGATTTAGAAATTCGAGGCTACAAATAGAATCCAATATGCTCTTCTCGTTTTTCATTTTTCCTTCAACGCTATTTCGGTGTTCTTGCTTGGCATGCCTGTTTCGCGCACGTGCCTTCACTCCCGCCGCCACAAGACCACACCTGCTGGAGACCAAAGATTTTTTTTCTTGTGTTTTTCCTACCATCACGTCATGTAGCTCGCCTCTGAGTACCATCACCGCTGAGCAACAGGAGATCATATGCTAGCCTCAAATTATCCAGACGTCTGCTAATGCGTGCTTTCCGGCTAGTGGACATAGGCTATCCCTGCTTGCTTTGTTCGGCGACCAGCAACAGCATCAGCTAGCAACAAAATGTTGGGCGGCGCCGGAGGCAGCATCGACCGGCAAGAAAAAAATCATGCGTGGTGCTGAAAGCCTCTATAATCTAAAGAATACTATTGACGTGGCATTTTTGTATATGGAGACTCTGAATTTTGGAGTGTTGGAGTAGCCAACTCTTTTATGCGTGAAATCTGGCTAATCTAGCTAATTCTTTTAAGTAATCTCTTGTAGATGCTCTAGCTAATTCCTATAGCAATTTTTAGTTAACTATTAGCTTAGTATATTTAAACACCGTTAAGATGAAATAAGTAACTATAAAATTGGCCCGTTTACTGACGACCACTGAATCACCAATGATGCACTATAGTCTATATTGAGATGATTCGTGGCATTACACGAATCGAATTCCCTCAGAACGCTGAACTCCAAGCAACCGCAAAATAACCACCGTTTCCTTGCAGCCCGCGAATCTTCGTCTCCCTTCCCCACCCGACACGGCACACCACTCTCCCTCCCTCCTTCCCTTCCCCTCCCTCTTTGCCCTCCGAATCCCGCTCGCGAACCCTAGCCAGCCTCCGCGAGATGGACGAGGACTGGGAGCTCCTCCTCGCGTCCCCCAAGGCGGTCTCGGCGGCCGAGCCGTACGCCGGAGGCGGGGAGGACGACGCCGGCGCCATCAAGCACGACTACTTCGACCTCGGCTCCGACGCCAAGTACCCCCGGAGGGCGTCGCTGTCGACGGGGGACGAGGAGGAGGGCGTGGAGGAGGGGCTTCTCAGGGCGTCGGACAGCGCGAGCTGGGTGGAGCCGGACCCTGACGACCTTCTCTTCCCCGGCCGCGTCCGCGCGGCGCTGTGGTCGGACTCGTCCTCCGACGGGGAGAGGCCAGAGGTCGAGGCCACCGATCCCGTGGAGCGGGCCAGGGAGGAGGCCGGGGTCACGGCGGCCGCGGCTGATGGAGTGGAGGGGGCCGTGGCGAAGGGAGGAGAACACGTCCGGTGGTGGAAGCTGCCGCTCGACGCGCTGCGTGTTTGGGCGATGCGCGCGGCGAGGAGCGCCTGGTCGGTGCCGTTCGCCGTCGCGCTGCTCGGATTCGCCGTGCTCGGGCGCCGGCTGTACAGGATGCGCCGCCAGAGCAAGGCCGCCGCGCGCGTCCGCCTCGTATTCGACGAAAAGGTGACGCCTTTCCATCCTCTTCCCTTCCCTGCCTCTGACTTTGTGGAATTTGCCTTCTACACACGCCGGTTTTTCCTGAGTCGCTTGTAGAAACTGATACATACTGAGCTTACCCGTCTGAATGAATTTTAACCTTTTTAAAGTATCATAACTTGATAATAATGTGTATTATAGTAGTACAAATAGTCTATGATTTTTTGAAATTTTGAAAACTGATAAAAATGTCAAATAACTGAATTATAGTATACAGGGAGCTGGATATAGTGAATGGTTGGAAATGTCCTGGATATGGGAGAATATTTTATAGGGTAACATAGTAAAGTATAATAGAAAGTACAGATAGGCGGGAAAATGTGGGAAGAATGGTTGAAGATGGTCTAAGGCCATAACTAGCTGGACACTTTTTCTGATCCGTAAGTTTGGCAAAAGATTAATTTCTTCGAACTAGCTTACTTGCGAGCTTGGTGCTTGGCTGCTCGCTGTATATATTTTTCACTGAATAAACGATGTGCTGTCTCACGCTGGCTGACTGTCTTTTGGAGATGCTCTTGTGCTGTTTATGCTGAAGCCAAATTACAGAAAAGAAACAAAACATTATCGATGTAAGCTTGCCTCCCTACTCCCACAATCGCATGTGTGGTTGCTTCAGCTTCTAGGACTTTGTTATAGAACGTGAACGGATTATGAATGGCAGAGGAGATGTAATATCAGAGTATTCCTAGATCGAAGATTCAACAAATAATTGGTTGCAATGTTGGGATTATATGCTCCAATTGAGGAAATCCTTATCCATGTTTCCTAGTTTTCCCATTCTGTATTGCTTACCTCACTTTGCACTTTGCGATGCTTAATTCTCTATTAGACTCTTACTTACTGACTGAAAGTTTTTTCTTGGGCTTATACGTCTCCGCAGAAGGCCTCCCAATTCAAGGGCCAATCGTCACGTCTGAATGAATCCACGACGATGATGCGCCGAACTCCCTTCATAAAACCTATGCTTCCTGCCAATGGAGTGACTCCATGGCCTGTGCTGGGGCACCTGTGAGATGTGTGATCAGTGACGTTATAGAGCTAATAATACAGCTGCCCCAAGCCATGCAGAGACGCTCACACTTGCTACAGGCCGGCATATTATGCAATGCCCAGCAGCAGATGTACTGGCTGCTTGTAATTCGAAACCACGCACTTGTGGAAGACCTTGCAAGCTTCCGTTCATGCAGAATGATATTTAGGCCTGATCTAGCTTATGTTTCTTTTGTGTATAGCCACCCATGTTTATATTTCTATTTTCTGAATCCTTGTATCATCGACTTATGTGCTGGAGATGTAAACGATTGAGTACTGAGTACCCAACTATCTATATGTAGTGTGATGTATCATGTATATGACGATTACCCTTACCCATAAATCAATACACAAGTGGAAGTTAGATTATGTGCTGGGCATCGTTTCATCACCTCTGATCTAGTTTTTAGTCACTACATCTACATTTTTGCAGTATATCTTTAGAAAAAGGTTGTTCGGAGTGACCTTACTGGGATTTTGCGTATGTTTGGACGGTCTGAAAAGTGGGGAAACACAAAGCGCGATGTGTCATGGCTACCATAGATATATGTTAAATTGCCACCGGTTCCTACAAAACTGGGCTGATTATTATTTCGTTCAGCATTTGGATTCTCAGCAGTCAGCACTCAAAACAACTGTTCTACAGCTTCTCGTTCTCGAACACTAAAGAAGAAAACAAGCTTCATGATTCCCATGTAATTAGTATGAATCTACATGATGTATCAGTCTAGAAACATTCTTTCAATCCAACATATCTGGCAGAAACTGAATTCAGGATTTGGATGAGACTGGGGCCATGTATTGCGTCTAGTTTTCGAAAAATTCCATGCTATAGTACTATCTGCGTGATATTAGGAAAATGTCTTGCTACATGTTAGGGGAAACTTAATTTTATAGCATGCAAAAAGTTAATTCCACTGGCATGGCATTATTATTAAAACTTTGTAGAATTGTATACACGCCCTGACATCAAAGTGGTCGTGCCGGAGTGGTTATCGGGCATGACTAGAAATCATGTGGGCTTTGCCCGCGCAGGTTCGAATCCTGCCGACCACGTCTTTTTTCATTCCCTTCTGTCACGTTTATTCATTTATCTTTTTTTATTTGTAACTAAATTTTAATTTTCGTTTATTCTCACATTGTTCGTGTTTGATTCCTTCTAATGCCAAAGCAGTTCATCCTTTTAGGCTTTTTTTACAGCTTTATATTTAATTTTTTTAACTTTAACTATTTTCCCGCAAGAGTAATTCTAACGAGGGAGTACCACATTTTATTCTTTTACTGGTTTCTCATTTTACGTTTCCTTTTATACTACTATATATTTTTAATTTCACTTTATGTTTTCTCACACTATTAATGTTTGATTACTGTTGATGCAGTTAATTTTTAGGCTTTATTTGTAGACCTTTACTTTTAAGTTTTTAACTTTAACTGTTTTATTCTATTGTACCAACAATTCTAAAAAAAGGAATAGGGTAGGGGATTTGGGGAGTACACATGGGCAGCTCTGTATATATCCATGTGTGATTTGTGTACATACCAATAAGACAATAATACTCTATCTGTTTCAAAATAGTAGTCGTTTTAACTATTGATTTTTATGTTTATACTTAAATGAATGAAAGATTAATCTAGACACATATAAAAAACGCATGCATAAAGAATTGTATGAACATACTAATTTTCTAAAACTAACGACTACTATTTTAGGGAGGTAGTATACTTTTAAGATAACAGAAAAAATGTTTCAACTGCATCCTCTTTCAATAAGAGAAATCGGTTTAAACTATTATAGATTATGACAAACGCTACCCAAACACAACCAAAGTTTGTCAAAAAATCTCCATGTTAAAATTTGAGTCTAAAAATAAACTACTATTCATTGAATGTTAAAAATAGCATTATCACCAATTTCCTAAGCGCAACAAACTTACTCCCTCCCGTGTCCTACCATTTGTCGTTTTGGACAAAGTTTGAGTCAAACTTATAAAATTTTGACTACAAATAGCTATTTTGTCATTTAGTTTTAAAACCTAATATTTATATGCACCGATTTGTCTTAAAAGTATTTTTATAAAAATATTGATGTACTAATATTTTATTTGTATTTAAAAATATTGGTCAAAGCTATATTTTGTAGACCGTGTCGTTGTCATAAACGAAATATAATATGACACCGGAGTGAGTAGGTCAATAGCTAATTTTGGTTATTGTATGTCGTTGCAATTGCTGGACCTAGAATCAAAGTCAGTATCACCTAAATAAGACATGGCTATCTCCAGCAGCGTTCTCTATATCCGTTCTTTACGGTCTTCTCTAAAAAAATCTATCATCTATATCTCCTTCCTCTACAACAGCGTCCTCTATTTCTTATTCTCTATACGTAAATAACCTATACTAGGGACATATTCTACTACGTACGTAATTGCCATTCTCTCAAATATATTGTATAAATTTTAGTTATGTTAAATATATTGTTTAGAGTATTATAATGGATAGAGGAGATGAGAGATAAACTCTATATATAGAGAATCCAGTAGCATCTTCTACATGTAGAGTAATGTTTAAATTAGAGGACAATGTTGGAGGGATAGAGCACGAAAAATCTCCTCTAAATATAGGTTACAACCATTTAGAATTCATTGTTGAGAAATCCTAAGCTCAAAAGCAGTATGGTACGGTGCTTAGCTGGGCTCTAATCAACCACATTCTCTATTTCTATAGTTGCATTAGATCATAAATTTAGAATTTAGAAACGTCAACACCTCCTCCCCTTCAACCCTTCCACGAGATGAACCGGCAGAGGAAAGAGGGCCGAGCAGGGTTCTATAAACCGGTTGGAGGCTAAAAATCGGTCAGAGCCGATAACTGATTTATCCGAATATACCGGCAGAAACCGACCAAATTTAAATCCAAATCAATTTTTGATTTTGACCGATTCAGAAATGATTTATCGGCTGATAGAACCGATTAATCGGTCACTATCGGGGATACGAACCCCGACCCCTAGGGCCCATCGAGCATCGAGTACACTGGGAAAGCATCCTGGTATTCTGGGCCCGCTGGTCAGCTGGAGGATATAGGTAACGTCTACCCTAGAAGAACCAGCTCCTGGACCAACCCTGTGGCATCGAGCCCGGAGTCGGGCATATGCCGAAGAGAAACTACTCGAGTGGATCCTGCGCATGACCCATGACCGACCCATCATAAATAACCGGTCGCATTAACTGTGTCTGGCGCCGAGCCTCAGCGGAGGCACCGATCCACCTCCCACTCATGACCTACGAACCCCTCGGACCGCAGAGCACTGATGACCTACGAGTCCCTCGAACTGCGATGCATTTAGGGCCCGCGTGTGGGAGATAGATATCACATGGGTACTTATAAAGCACAGAAATGTTCCATGGGTTGCTTGATGGCCCGTTGTCAGTTCGCCTAGCAAGGCGTACCGTTGGGCCGCGTCCAGGCTAAATGAGTCTGACCAAGAAGGGTGACAAACAAAACTGGAAATGATCTCGAAAACTGCGACATAAGAGCACTATCTGTGCGCGACTGACGCAGAAGGAGCGCTGATGCTCTGCACACGTAGTTCGCATGTACCTGAAGAAGCTAGATACTCGAATGAAAGGTGACCGAACTCCGGATGAGCAGGAGCACCTAAATGTCAAAGATAGACTCGGATAGAATTAGATAGACTTCACGAATTGTAAAGGGATATCCCTCCGGTCACTTATATTAGACTGAGGGGGTACACCTACAAAACAATCATATCTCATCTCATCATCCCTCTAGTAGTAACGTCGCCAACATTAGATTGATAGAGATAATTCACCCACCGCCATCCACTACTCATTTGTAACCCAAACACCATCAGCAAACTCCATACTCAGCACCAACAGGACGTAGGGCCGCGTCCAGGCTAAATGAGTCCAAACCTGTATAACTCTCTTGTGTTTCTGATGTGCTTCCGCACGTACCATCGAGTTGCGACCAACGATGGCATCCTACCCAAAAGCATCACGTGGGATTCCCCGTGGTGCGCAGTCAGGACACAAACACCGACATCGCGCATCCCCCCGGCCAGCAGCACGCTCATGACCTATCGGGACTAGGTCTGAGTATGCAGACCGCTGGCAGAGCACAACACGACGAACCACGGCAAGCCCCAAGCTACGAAGGGTAGAGGTCGGCATAGCCCGAATAATGGTGCTCAAGCCCCACGCTGCCCACGCCATCTGCCATAAAGAATACAAGACGTTCAGGCGACCGCGAGCATGTGTGGCTTTATCCCATGGTAGAATGCCCAACTTTACTTTCACCCGGTGGCTCCATCCTAAGGATACCATCGTTGGCCAACCCCATCCTTGTCCTATACAAGGAGGAGGCCAACCCTCGAACACAAGATAAGAGACTTGGGAGCCTCTCCTCCCTCTCTCGCCCGCTTGTAACCCCTAATACGAGCTTTGATAATCAATGGTTCTGATAGCGCAAGCCACCGATGACAGGAAGTAGGGACGTTTTGCCCAAACCAGTATAAAATCTTGCGCCTATCGCGCACACCGTCCGGAGCCTGGAAGGCGTATAATAAATTTACTTGTCGGAGCGAGGTTTGAAACACCGATAGTTGGCGCGTCAGGTAGGGGACTTGCATGGCCAGCAACGACATCGGTGCGGTCTAGACCACCGGAATGGCCATCGATTTTGGGAGTCTATATTTCATCGTCAACATTGAAGGGGAGATGACCAAGGCCTCAGAAGCTCTAGACCCTTTGACAACTAACCTACCCAACGTTGCTATATGTCTCGACGACCTCCAGCTCGGTCCCCCTCAGGCCATGTTCGTTTAAGTAAATCCCGGCCGGGGTTAGGCCCAATTCCCCGTGGATCAGCCCGGTCTGGAAAAAATCCCAGCCCACGACAAAACAGCATTCGTTTCACCCCGCCCGGGCCTCAACACCGGCCCACCCCGGCTATTCTCATCTCAACCCGGCCGGGAAGCAGCCCTCGTCCTCCCGTCGTGGAAACAAACCACGAACCAGCGTGAGGCGGCGGCGGCGGCTACATCGGCGGCTACCTGGCTACGACACGAAGATCAGCGTGGAGAACATCAGCTTTTCACCGGTACTCACGTCCTCCTCCTCTGACTCCTCACATGTCGATGGAGAGTGGATCTGCTTTTCACCGCTGCAACTTCTGCCTGCAAGAGCTCCTGCTGCTGGTGGAACATAGTAGCTAGTAGTAGCTAGGTGAGGAGGAGAACCAGCCCGGCGACCAGCGACCAGCCCGAAGATTAGCTCGTTCCGGTTGTGCGAGCCGGCGACCAGCCCGGTGCTGGCCTCCATCCCCCTGACGCTACCAGATCTCAAGATCCAGATTGTTTCTAAGCAATTCCAGATTCTTTCTATCACACGAGTCCTCCCCTCTCTCTCTCTCCCTACTCTCCCCTGCCGGCTTCTTGGCTTTCTCTCTCCACTCTACTCTGTGGTGTGAACTGTGAAGATGTGCAGTCGATCGAGCAGCGCGCGACAGCAGGTGAAGGCAACAGCTGCCTAGCTAGGATTATGTATCTAGAGCTGGCAACACGTGAACGCTAGTGGTTGTTTATCTCAACCTTCAATTACTTTGTGCTGACAATTAAATTTGTGCCCTAAGAATCGATTAGTTCAATTGGTTGCTTTCATCTTTACTCAATAAATCATGACGTGTAGTTTCAGTTCCTAACTTCTGCTTACAGTAGACCATTTGTTTATGATATGTAGTTTTATTAGACCATTAGTTGTATTTAAGAAGCATCACGTTTAATCAGTAACTTCTATCTATGATTTATATTTCTTCTGTTGATAAGGAGGTTGTGGCTGTTCCATTTGTCTCTGGAATGAATGATGTTACTTTTCCTAAAAGCACAAGTTTCGGGTTATTTAGTAGTGGAAATCATTGTATCTGAAATGATTTTCTCTTTTAGACACTAGTTTACTTAGGATTATATTTTCTCTGGTTTTCTTGTCTTCTTTGGCCCTTCCATCTCAAGCTATTTCATGAGTCCTGACTGTGTACACTAGTATGTAAATAAGTACTGAGACCTAGACAGTCATATATATAACTAACGCATGAGAATACCTTAATAACCCCGCAATGTTTCAGTTTAGAGTACATATATTTACTTGTACTTGTCTATATGTATTTCTAACAAGAACCTATTATATTTCTAGATTATCCCTGCACCAGTTCGAGTTGGAGAAGACGAACTTCCACCGTCTTGGGACCCTATATCCTCTCCTTTAGGTACTTGTTATATTCTAAATGTTCTTTATTACACCATGTTCTATTTTTGTTGGTGTTTATTTTCTGTCATGAATTTCGTTTTAGTTAGCAATGGATGTGGCACTAAGTACTGCATAGGCCCTGCTTTATCAGCTGCTATTTTCAAAGAAAACTAGAGATGTATGTAAAGTATTTATTTTTTAGGAAACTATCGATTTATTCAGGATTTTTTTATGAAGTTAAAAATGTTGCCTAAAATATGAGTAATTTCGTCAGGCGCTTTGGACCACCGACAATGACACAAGTAGGCACGATCTTCAGTCCCAGCCTGGTGATCAAGATCATCAGCGAGGCCTTGTTCTGCACATATTATATTTCAGTTTAGAGTACATATATTTACATATATTTCTCTTTCAGTTTAGAGTACATATATTTACATATATTTCTCTTTCTGTCGGTGAGAATCTAATCATTGTTCCCCTTGTATATTTGCAGGCTTTACATCTCCGGGACACTTTTGCTATTACTATATAAAGTTTTAAACTTAGAAGCCTTTGGCTCAACTTGATCGTAGGCTGTAACCATGCCTAGAACTGTGAGCCATGAGTGATGTCTGCATTTTATTGGATTGAACCTTAGTCTACGAGTGGGACAAAATGACTGCAAGCACCAACTCTACTTTGTTCTTTGTTTTTATCTATTTAAATCATGTGCAAACTATGACCAACATATTGTCTGTTTGCTAGGACATACATTTATCTTGTTGAATTGAAACTTTATGTAGACAGGGAACTAAACCTTATTGTCTGTTTGCTACGAGTGTACTGAAGGTTCTTCATGTTCAGAGCAGAAATCTTTATGTAAAGCTTGACATTTTAGATGTATGTACAATGGATCAGATTTTTTGCTTTTATTCATTGGACTGGGGCTAACCGAACAAGGAAAAATAGACAGGGAAAAGGGGCAGGGAAAAGGAGGGAGGGAACTAAACCACGTGGGGAAAAAATGTCAATAGGGGATTCATTCAATCCATGTCTGGATTAATTACACTTGGGGATTGAATCCATACCAGCCGAACACAGCCTCACGAGGAGTGCGGGCCACAAGGCTCACCACGACCCGTCGTACCGAGGTCATAGGGGTATTGGACCCCATCTGGGATTCATTCATGGACATCCTCCTGTCAGGAACAAAGGATAGGCTCTCCTCCCCGCCTAACGAGGCTAGTTGCAACCCCAGCCAGGAGTGCCTCGTATCGAACACGACTGGGGATCATCCCCCCGCACAAGAGGCCCAAGGGAAACTTCTGCCAGTGTCTCGATGTGTGCCATGGCGTTCGCCCTGCCCCAGCTCAACCTGCTTCCTCAGGGATCACCACCAGACCTGAGCCTTTCGTGGAGCAGCCAACGCCCAGCGGCAGGGAAGGAGGGAGGGTCACGGTGGAGGATGGATGACTGCACCTAGTCGTGTGTGAAGGTACACCATGATGATGAACGCCTACCACTGCCTATTTTACGACAGGGGTGGGTCATCGCGTTTCCCTCGAGCAAGCCAAAACATCACGACTATCGCAGCGGTTCTGGACAAACTCCCCAAGGTGGATACACCAAACGAGCGAAAAACCCACCAAGAAATTCGAGATCTTATCGGCCTCGCTGTGCGGCGGTAGGCTGAGAGCTCCATATCTCAATGTCACAAGCCAGAGATCAACCGGTGCAACGTGTCTACACCAACAGCGAACGATGCCACGTCATGACAACCCCCTGAACTCGAAGAAAGCATGACACGGGTTCCACCTCGCCGGTGCTTAAGGTCAAGTCGAAGCGCGCTTAGCCACAGGGCTAGAGAGGAGGGACAAGACGGGTCAGGCGGCACCTATCGGTTTAACTAACGTCGCGGAGGCCGTTTTGACCCTGATGGGGACCGAAGCCTGAGCCCGCCACCATCGGGGCCTCGATCCTTTAGCCGCCGCATCCTTTGTGCACCGGTGCTGTGACGGTACAGGGCATCCATCAATATCACAAAATATTCCGGAGAGTCGAACCCCAACCTCTAGTTGGGAGACTACCGACAGGCGTGCCATGCAGGAGGAGCAGACCACGATGACTTCATAATCCGCAACCTCCCCATGTATTTAGCAGATTTGGCGCATGCATGGTTAGAGAACCTGAGGCCTGGCTACATCCAAAACTGGGTCGACCTTAAGGAAAACTTCATGGAAGATTTCCAGGGCACGTATGTTCGTCTAGGAAACCCGTGAGACCTCAAGAACTATCGACAGAAGCCTGATGAGATCTTGAGAGACTACATCTGAGGCTTCTCGTCATAGTGCAACGAGCTGACTAACCTTGCGAATGCCAATGTTGTTAGTGCAATCATCTTGGGAACCATAAGTGAAACTCCGGTGCACAAGCTCGCAAACCCGCAAACCACGAAGGAACTTCTAGACATTGCGATGACCAACGCGTCGGGGGAGGATGCGGTAGGGGCAATTTTCAACCATCACAATCAGAAGGCCAAGTGCAACAAAGAGCCTGATGGAGGCCTCGGAGGGGGGCGACAAGAGGAAGAAGGACAAGCGGAGGCACGACGAAGTGCTGGTGGCCACGACGGGTCAGGAAGGAAGGAAATCACCAACAGAGGAGGCCACCGACCATTTCAAGAAACTACTCGAGGCCTCATTGAAAGGGAATTAGGCTTACACCTATTTCCTAATTGATTTTGGTGGTTGAATTGCCCAACACAAATAATTGGACTAACTAGTTTGCTCTAGTCTATAAGTTTTACAGGTGCCAAAGGTTCACAATAAGCCAATAAAAAGACCAAGAAAGGGTTCAAACAAAGAGAGCAAAAGACAACCCAAAGGCACCCTGGTCTGGCGCACCGGACTGTCCGGTGTGCCACCGGACAGTGTCCGTAGCACCAGGACACTCGAAGCTGAACTCGCTACCTTCGGGAAAATCAGAGGCCGCTCCGCTATAATTCACCGGACTGTCCGGTGAAGCACCGGACAGTGTCCGGTGTCACACCGGACTGTCCGGTGTGTCAGCGGAGCAACGGCTACTTCGCGCGCAATGGTCGACTGCAACGCATTTAATGCGCGCCTGCGTGCGCAGAGGACAGAGCACGCGCAGTTGGCGCATCGGACAGTCTACAGGACCTGTCCGGTGCACCACCGGACAGCCTAGAGGCCCCACCTGTCAGAGCTCCAACGGTCGAACCCCAACGGTCTGCTAACGTGGCTAGCGCACCGGACAGTGTCCGGTGGCGCACTGTCCGGTGCGCCATGCGACAGCAGCCTTCCAATGGCCACATTTTGGTGGTTGGGGCTATAAATACCCCAACCACCCCACATTCAATGGCATCCATGTTTTCCACCTTCAACACATTACAAGAGCTATTGCGCTCCAAAGAGATCAAATCCTCTCCCAAGTCCAAAGACAACTCCAATCAATAGTGGCTAGTGAGAGAGTGATATTTGTGTTTATTTGAGCTCTTGCGCTTGGATTGCTTCTTTTCTTTCTCATTCTTCTTATGACAAACTCAATTGTAACCGAGGCAAGAGACACCAATTGTGTGGTGATCCTTGCGGGGACTTTTTGTCCCGTTTGATTGAGAAGAGAAGCTCACTTGGTCTAAGTAACCGTTTGAGAGAGGGAAAGGGTTGAAAGAGACCCGGTCTTTGTGACCACCTCAACGGGGAGTAGGTTTGCAAGAACTGAACCTCGGTAAAACAAATCATCGTGTCTCGCTCTTTATTTGCTCACGATTTGTTTTTCGCCCTCTCTCTTGGACTCGTTCTTATTTCTAACGCTAACCCGGCTTGTAGTTGTGCTTAAGTTTATAAATTTCAGATTCGCCCTATTCACCCCCCTCTAGGCGACTTTCAATTGGTATCAAAGCCCGGTGCTTCATTAGAGCCTAACCGCTCGAAGTGATGTCGGGAGCATCCGCCAAGAGGGATCTCGGGACCGGCGACAAGTCCGCAAGCTCGGGAAGAACACACTCAAGGGAGTCCGCCCACAAGCACAAGGAGGAATCCTCTTCCTCCATCAAGTCCCATCAGATGGGTGACAAGAAGAAGAAGATGAGGAAGGTGGTCTACTACGAGACCGACTCTTCGTCACCCTCCACCTCCGGCTCGGAATTGGCCTCCACCACTTCAAAGCGCCATGAGCGCAAGAAGTATAGTAAGATGCCCCTTTGCTATCCTCGTATTTCTAGACGCACTCCATTACTCTCCGTTCCATTAGACAAACCACCTATGTTTGAAGGTGAAGATTATTCTATGTGGAGTGATAAAATGAGGCATCACCTAACCTCACTCCACAAAAGCATATGGGATATTGTTGAGTATGGAGTGCAGGTACCAAAGAAGGGAGACAAGGATTACGACTCGGAGGAGGTCGAACAAATCCAACACTTCAACTCCCAAGCCACAACTATACTCCTCGCCTCTCTAAGTCGAGAGGAGTATAATAAGGTACAAGGGTTGAAGAGCGCAAAGGAGATTTGGGACGTGCTAAAGACCGCGCACGAAGGAGACGAGGTGACCAAGATCACCAAGCGGGAGACGATCGAGGGGGAGCTCGGTCGCTTCCGGCTTCGCCAAGGGGAGGAGCCACAAGATATGTACAACCAGCTCAAGACCTTGGTGAACCAAGTGCGCAACCTCGGGAGCAAAAAATGGGATGACCATGAAATGGTTAAGGTTATTCTTAGATCACTCGTGTTCCTTAACCCTACGCAAGTTCAATTAATTCATGGTAATCCTAGATATACACTAATGACTCCCGAGGAAGTAATAGAAAACTTTGTGAGCTTTGAGTTCATGATCAAAGGCTCAAAGAAAATTATCGAGCACGACGGCCCCTCCACGCCCGAAGCACAACCGGTCGCATTCAAGGCGACGGAGGAGAAGAAAGTGGAATCTACATCAAGTAGACCACCCATCGATGCCTCCAAGCTCGACAATGAGGAGATGGCGCTCATCATCAAGAGCTTCCGCCAAGTCCTCAAGCAATGGAGGGGGAAGGATTACAAGCGCCGCTCCAAGAAAGTGTGCTACAAATGTGGTAAGCCCGGTCATTTTATTGCAAAATGTCCACTATCTAGTGACAGTGACAGGGGCGACGACAAGAAGGGAAAGAGGAGAGAAAAGAAGAGATACTACAAGAAGAAGGGTGACGATGCCCATGTGTGTCGCGAGTGGAACTCTGACGAGAGCTCCTCCGACTCCTCCTCCGACGAGGACGCCGCTAACATCGCCGTCACCAAGGGACTCCTCTTCCCCAACGTCGGCCACAAGTGTCTCATGGCAAAGGACGACAAAAGGAAGAAGGTAAAATCAAAATCCTCCACTAAATATGAAACCTCTAGTGATGAGGATAATTGTAGTGATGAGGAGGATAATTTGCGCACCCTTTTTGCCAACCTAAACATGCAACAAAAGGAAAAACTAAATGAATTAATTAGTGCTATTCATGAGAAGGATGATCTCTTGGACTCTCAACAGGACTTCCTAATTAAAGAAAACAAGAAGCATGTTAAAGTTAAGAATGCTTATGCTCTAGAAGTAGAAAAATGTGAAAAACTATCTAGTGAGCTAAGCACATGCCATGATGTTATTACCAACCTTAGAAATGAGAATGCTAGTTTGATTGCTAAGGTTGATTCAAATGTATGTAATGTTTCAATTCCCAATCTTAGATGATAATGTTAACTTGCTTGCTAAGATTGAAGAATTAAATGTCTCTCTTGCTAGCCTTAAGATTGAAAATGAAAAATTAATTGCTAAGGCTAAAGAATTAGATGTTTGCAATGCTTCCATTTACGATCTTAGAGATAACAATGATATTTTACGTGCTAAGATTGTTGAACTTAATTCTTGCAAACCCTCTACATCTACCATTGAGCATGTCACTATTTGCACTAGATGTAGAGATATTAACATTGATGCTATTCATGATCATATGGCTTTAATTAAACAACAAAAATGATCATATAGCAAAATCAGATGCTAAAATTGCCGAGCATGACTTAGAAAATGAAAAATTTAAATTTGCTAGAAGCATGCTCTATAGTGGGAGACGCCCTGGCATCAAGGATGGCATTGGCTTCCAAAAGGGGGACAATGTCAAACTTAATGCCCCTCCTAAAAGATTGTCAAACTTTGTTAAGGGCAAGGCTCCCATGCCTCAGGATAACGAGGGTTACATTTTGTACCCTGCCGGTTATCCCGAGAGCAAAATTAGGAGAATTCATTCTAGGAAGTCTCACTCTGGCCCTAATCATGCTTTTATGTATAAGGGTGAGACATCTAGTTCTAGGCAATCAACCCATGCTAGATTGCCTAAAAAGAAAACTCCTACTGCATCAAATGATCATAATATTTCATTTAAAACTTTTGATGCATCTTATGTTTTAACTAACAAATCCGGTAAGATAGTTGCCAAGTATGTTGGGGGCAAACACAAGGGATCAAAGACTTGTGTTTGGGTACCCAAAGTTCTTGTATCTAATGTCAAAGGACCCAAAACCATTTGGGTACCTAAAATCAAGAACTAAACTTGTTTTGTAGGTTTATAAATCCGGGGGCTCAAGTTGGATCATCGATAGTGGGTGCACAAACCATATGACAGGGGAGAAGAAAATGTTCTCCTCCTATGAGAAAAATCAAGATCCCCAACGAGCTATCACATTCGGGGATGGAAACCAAGGTTTGGTCAAAGGATTGGGTAAAATTGCTATATCTCCTGACCACTCCATTTCCAATGTTTTTCTTGTAGATTCTTTAGATTACAATTTGCTTTCAGTTTCACAATTACGTAAAATGGGCTACAACTGTCTTTTTACAGATGTAGGTGTTACTGTCTTTAGAAGAAGTGATGATTTAGTAGCATTTAAGGGAGTGTTAGAGGGTCAGCTATACTTGGTAGATTTTGATAAAGCTGAACTCGACACTTGCTTAATTGCTAAGACTAACATGGGCTGGCTCTGGCATCGCCGACTAGCACATGTTGGAATGAAGAATCTTCACAAGCTCCTAAAGGGAGAACACATTTTGGGACTAACAAATGTTCATTTTGAGAAAGACAGGGTTTGTAGCGCATGTCAGGCAGGGAAGCAAGTTGGTATTCATCATCCACTCAAGAACATTATGACGACTGACAGGCCACTCGAGCTCCTACACATGGACCTATTCGGCCCGATATCTTACATAAGCATCGGCGGGAGTAAACTGTTTAGTTATTGTGGATGACTATTCTCGCTTCACTTGGGTGTTCTTTTTGCAGGAAAAATCTCATACCCAAGAGACCTTAAGGCTGTGTTCGGCTGGTATGGATTCAATCCCCAAGTGTAATTAATCCAGACATGGATTGAATGAATCCCCTATTGACATTTTTTCCCCACGTGGTTTAGTTCCCTCCCTCCTTTTCCCTGCCCCTTTTCCCTGTCTATTTTTCCTTGTTCGGTTAGCCCCAGTCCAATGAATAAAAGCAAAAAATCTGATCCATTGTACATACATCTAAAATGTCAAGCTATACATAAAGATTTCTGCTCTGAACATGAAGAACCTTCAGTACACTCGTAGCAAACAGACAATAAGGTTTAGTTCCCTGTCTACATAAAGTTTCAATTCAACAAGATAAATGTATGTCCTAGCAAACAGACAATATGTTGGTCATAGTTTGCACATGATTTAAATAGATAAAAACAAAGAACAAAGTAGAGTTGGTGCTTGCAGTCATTTTGTCCCACTCGTAGACTAAGGTTCAATCCAATAAAATGCAGACATCACTCATGGCTCACAGTTCTAGGCATGGTTACAGCCTACGATCAAGTTGAGCCAAAGGCTTCTAAGTTTAAAACTTTATATAGTAATAGCAAAAGTGTCCCGGAGATGTAAAGCCTGCAAATATACAAGGGGAACAATGATTAGATTCTCACCGACAGAAAGAGAAATATATGTAAATATATGTACTCTAAACTGAAAGAGAAATATATGTAAATATATGTACTCTAAACTGAAATATAATATGTGCAGAACAAGGCCTCGCTGATGATCTTGATCACCAGGCTGGGACTGAAGATCGTGCCTACTCGTGTCATTGTCGGTGGTCCAAAGCGCCTGACGAAATTACTCATATTTTAGGCAACATTTTTAACTTCATAAAAAAATCCTGAATAAATCGATAGTTTCCTAAAAAATAAATACTTTACATACATCTCTAGTTTTCTTTGAAAATAGCAGCTGATAAAGCAGGGCCTATGCAGTACTTAGTGCCACATCCATTGCTAACTAAAACGAAATTCATGACAGAAAATAAACACCAACAAAAATAGAACATGGTGTAATAAAGAACATTTAGAATATAACAAGTACCTAAAGGAGAGGATATAGGGTCCCAAGACGGTGGAAGTTCGTCTTCTCCAACTCGAACTGGTGCAGGGATAATCTAGAAATATAATAGGTTCTTGTTAGAAATACATATAGACAAGTACAAGTAAATATATGTACTCTAAACTGAAACATTGCGGGGTTATTAAGGTATTCTCATGCGTTAGTTATATATATGACTGTCTAGGTCTCAGTACTTATTTACATACTAGTGTACACAGTCAGGACTCATGAAATAGCTTGAGATGGAAGGGCCAAAGAAGACAAGAAAACCAGGGAAAATATAATCCTAAGTAAACTAGTGTCTAAAAGAGAAAATCATTTCAGATACAATGATTTCCACTACTAAATAACCCGAAACTTCTGCTTTTAGGAAAAGTAACATCATTCATTCCAGAGACAAATGGAACAGCCACAACCTCCTTATCAACAGAAGAAATATAAATCATAGATAGAAGTTACTGATTAAACGTGATGCTTCTTAAATACAACTAATGGTCTAATGAAACTACATATCATAAACAAATGGTCTACTGTAAGCAGAAGTTAGGAACTGAAACTACACGTCATGATTTATTGAGTAAAGATGAAAGCAACCAATTGAACTAATCGATTCTTAGGGCACAAATTTAATTGTCAGCACAAAGTAATTGAAGGTTGAGATAAACAACCACTAGCGTTCATGTGTTGCCAGCTCTAGATACATAATCCTAGCTAGGCAGCTGTTGCCTTCACCTGCTGTCGCGCGCTGCTCGATCGACTGCACATCTTCACAGTTCACACCACAGAGTAGAGTGGAGAGAGAAAGCCAAGAAGCCGGCAGGGGAGAGTAGGGAGAGAGAGAGAGGGGAGGACTCGTGTGATAGAAAGAATCTGGAATTGCTTAGAAACAATCTGGATCTTGAGATCTGGTAGCGCCAGGGGGATGGAGGCCAGCACCGGGCTGGTCGCCGGCTCGCACAACCGGAACGAGCTAATCTTCGGGCTGGTCGCTGGTCGCCGGGCTGGTTCTCCTCCTCACCTAGCTACTACTAGCTACTATGTTCCACCAGCAGCAGGAGCTCTTGCAGGCAGAAGTTGCAGCGGTGAAAAGCAGATCCACTCTCCATCGACATGTGAGGAGTCAGAGGAGGAGGACGTGAGTACCGGTGAAAAGCTGATGTTCTCCACGCTGATCTTCGTGTCGTAGCCAGGTAGCCGCCGATGTAGCCGCCGCCGCCGCCTCACGCTGGTTCGTGGTTTGTTTCCACGACGGGAGGACGAGGGCTACTTCCCGGCCGGGTTGAGATGAGAATAGCCGGGGTGGGCCGGTGTTGAGGCCCGGGCGGGGTGAAACGAATACTGTTTTGTCGTGGGCTGGGATTTTTTCCAGACCGGGCTGATCCACGGGGAATTGGGCCTAACCCCGGCCGGGATTTACTTAAACGAACATGGCCTAAAGGGGTTCTTGAGACGTGCTCAAAATGAGTTCACCTTAAGGATCAAAAAGATTAGAAGCGACAACGGGATGGAGTTCAAGAACTCACAAATCGAAGGCTTCCTTGAGGAGGAGGGCATCAAGCATGAGTTCTCTTCTCCCTACACACCACAACAAAATGGTGTAGTGGAGAGGAAGAATAGAACTCTATTGGACATGGCAAGGACCATGCTTGATGAGTACAAGACTTCAGATCGGTTTTGGGCCGAGGCGGTCAACACCGCCTGCTACGCCATCAACCGGTTGTATCTACACCGAATCCTCAAGAAGACATCGTATGAACTCCTAACAGATAAAAAGCCCAATGTTTCATATTTTAGAGTCTTTGGTAGAAATGCTTTATTCTTGTTAAGAGAGGTAGAAAATCTAAATTTGCTCCTAAGGCTGTAGAAGGCTTTTTACTAGGATATGATTCAAACACAAGGGCATATAGAGTCTTTAACAAGTCCTCTGGACAAGTTGAAGTTTCTTGTGACATTGTGTTTGATGAGACTAACGGCTCTCAAGTAGAGCAAGTTGATCTTGATGAGATAGGTAATGAAGAGGCTTCGTGCGTCGCGCTAAGGAACATGTCCATTGGGGATGTGTGTCCTAAGGAATCCGAAGAGCCACCACATGCACAAGATCAATTATCTTCCTCCACACAAGCATCTCCACCAACTCAATATGAGGATGGGGCTCAAAATGATAAAGGAGAAGATCAAGATGTTGAGCCACCTCAAGAGGAGAGCAATGATCAAGGGGGAGATGCCCATGATCAAGATGAGGAAGATGAACAAGTTCCAAGGCCGCCACACCCAAGAGTCCACCAAGCAATCCAACGAGATCACCCCGTGAACACCATCCTCGGTGATATTCAAAAGGGGGTAACTACTCGATCTCGTGTTGCTCATTTCTGTGAACATTACTCTTTTGTTTCCTCTATTGAGCCACACAGGGTAGAGGAAGCACTACAAGATTCAGATTGGGTGGTGGCGATGCAAGAGGAGCTCAACAACTTCACTAGGAATGAGGTATGGCATTTAGTTCCACGTCCTAATCAAAATGTTGTAGGAACCAAGTGGGTCTTCCGCAACAAGCAAGATGAGCATGGTGTGGTGACAAGGAACAAAGCCCGACTTGTGGCCAAAGGATATTCACAAGTCGAAAGTTTGAATTTCGGTGAAACCTATCCACCCGTAGCTAGGCTAGAATCAATTCGCATTTTACTTGCCTATGCTACTTACCATGGCTTTAAGATTTATCAAATGGACGTGAAAAGTGCCTTTCTCAATGGACCAATCAAGGAGGAGGTCTATGTTGAGCAACATCCCGGCTTTGAAGATAGTGAGTATCCTAACCACGTATATAAACTCTCTAAGGCGCTTTATGGGCTCAAGCAAGCCCCAAGAGCATGGTATGAATGCCTAAGAGATTTCCTTATCACTAATGGTTTCATCGTCGGAAAGGCCGATCCTACTTTATTTACTAAAACTCTTGACAATGATTTGTTTGTATGCCAAATTTATGTTAATGATATTATATTTGGGTCTACTAACGAATCTACATGTGAGGAATTTAGTAGGATCATGACATAGAAATTCGAGATGTCGATGATGGGGGAGTTGAAGTACTTCTTGGAATTTCAAGTAAAGCAACTCCAAGAGGGCACCTTCATTAGCCAAACGAAGTATATTCAAGATATTCTAAACAAGTTTGGGATGAAGGATGCCAAACCCATCAAGACACCCATGGGAACCAATGGGCATCTCGACCTCGACACGGGAGGTAAATCCGTCGATCAAAAGGTATACCGGTCGATGATAGGCTCTTTACTTTATTTATGTGCATCTCGACCGGATATTATGCTTTCCGTATGCATGTGTGCAAGATTCCAAGCCGACCCTAAGGAAGCTCACCTTACGGCCGTAAAACGAATCTTGAGATATTTAGTTCATACTCCTAAGTTTGGGCTTTGGTATCCTCGGGGATCCACATTTGATTTAATTGTTTATTCGGATGCCGATTCGGTAGGGTGTAAAATCAATAGAAAGAGCACATCGGGGACTTGCCAGTTCTTGGGAAGATCTCTGGTGCCTTGGGCTTCAAAGAAGCAAAATTCCGTAGCTCTTTCTACCGCCGAAGCCGAGTATATTGCCACAGGTCATTGTTGCGCGCAACTACTTTGGATGAGGCAAACCCTTAGGGACTATGGTTACAAATTAACCAAAGTTCCTCTTCTATGTGATAATGAGAGTGCAATCCGCATGGCGGATAATCCCGTTGAGCATAGCCGCACTAAACACATAGCCATTCGGTATCATTTCTTAAGGGATCACCAACAAAAGGGAGATATCGAGATTGCATATATTAACACTAAGGAACAATTAGCCGATATCTTTACCAAGTCACTAGATGAACAAACCTTTAACAAACTTAGGCATGAGCTAAATATTCTTGATTCTAGGAATTTCTTTTGATGTTTTGCACACATAGCTCATTAATATACCTTTGATCATATCTCTTTTATATACTATGACTAATGTGTTTTCAAGTATATTTCAAACCAAGTCATAGGTGTATTGAAAGGGAATTGGAGTCTTCGACGAAGACAAAGGCTTCCACTCCACTCCATAACTCATCCTTCGCCGTCGCTCCGAGCAACTCTCCAACTTTGGTATAATCTTCACTCTTATTGTGTTCGCCAAAGGGGGAGAAAGTAGTTAAAAGGGCTTATATTTCACTCAAGTATCCGTTTTTGGCGATTCATGCCAAAGGGGGAGAAAGTATTAGCCCAAAGCAAAAGGACCGCACCACCACCACCAATTTTCAAAATTTGAGTTAAGAAAAGATTTCTAAAATGATGAATTTTTCAATTGATATCTTATTGTATTCAAAAGGGGGAGAAAGTAGTATTTTCAAATTGGTATCTTAAAACCCTCTTGAACACTAAGAGGAGGATTTTATTAAGGGGGAGTTTTGTTAAGTCAAAGGAAAAGCATTTGAAACAAGGGGAGAAAATTTCAAATCTTGAAAATGCTTCTCAAAATCTTATTCATTTACCTTTGACTATTTGTAAAAGGACTTTGAAAAGAATTTACAAAAGATTTTGCAAAAACAAAACATGTGGTGCAAGCGTGGTCCAAAATGTTAAAAATAAAGAATCAATCCATGCATATCTTATGAAAATATTTATTGGTTCAACTCTAAGTAACCTTTGCACTTACATTATCCAAACTAGTTCAATTATGCACTTCTATACTTACTTTGGTTTGTGTTGGCATCAATCACCAAAAAGGGGGAGATTGAAAGGGAATTAGGCTTACACCTATTTCCTAATTGATTTTGTTGGTTGAATTGCCCAACACAAATAATTGGACTAACTAGTTTGCTCTAGTCTATAAGTTTTACAGGTGCCAAAGGTTCACAATAAGCCAATAAAAATACCAAGAAAGGGTTCAAACAAAGAGAGCAAAAGACAACCCAAAGGCACCCTGGTCTGGCGCACCGGACTGTCCGGTGTGCCACCGGACAGTGTCCGGTGCACCACCAGACAGTGTCCGGTACACCAGGACACTCGAAGCCGAACTCGCTACCTTTAGGAAAATCAGAGGCCGCTCCGCTATAATTCACCGGACTGTTCGGTGAAGCACCGGACAGTGTCCGGTGTCACGCCGGACTGTCCGGTGTGCCAGCGGAGCAACGGCTACTTCGCGCGCAACGGTCGACTGCAACGCATTTGATGCGCGCCTGCGCGCGCAGAGGACAGAGCACACGCAGTTGGCGCATCGGACAGTCTACAGGACCTGTCCGGTGCACCACCGGACAGCCCAGAGGCCCCACCTGTCAGAGTTCCAACGGTCGAACCCCAACGGTCTGCTGACATGGCTGGCGCACCGGACAGTGTCCGGTGGCGCACCGGACTGTCCGATGCGCCATGCGACAGCAGCCTTCCAACGACCACATTTTGGTGGTTGGGGCTATAAATACCCCAACCACCCCACATTCAATGGCATCCAAGTTTTCCACCTTCAACACATTACAAGAGCTATAGCATTCAATTCTAGACTCTCCAAAGAGATCAAATCCTCTCCCAAGTCCAAAGACAACTCCAATCAATAGTGGCTAGTGAGAGAGTGATATTTGTGTTTATTTGAGCTCTTGCGCTTGGATTGCTTCTTTTCTTTCTCATTCTTCTTATGACAAACTCAATTGTAACTGAGGCTAGAGACACCAATTGTGTGGTGATCCTTGCGGGGACTTTTTGTCCCGTTTGATTGAGAAGAGAAGCTCACTTGGTCTAAGTAACCGTTTGAGAGAGGGAAAGGGTTGAAAGAGACCCGGTCTTTGTGACCACCTCAACGGGGAGTAGGTTTGCAAGAACCAAACCTCGGTAAAACAAATCATCGTGTCTCGCTCTTTATTTGCTCACAATTTGTTTTTCGCCCTCTCTCTCGGACTCGTTCTTATTTCTAACGCTAACCCGGCTTGTAGTTGTGCTTAAGTTTATAAATTTCAGATTCGCCCTATTCACCCCCCCTCTAGGCGACTTTCACTCATGTCTAAACCACCGTTGTCTGGTTTGACACACCTATAAGGACTGTGGGTTTTTAAGGAAATTCCTGAGCAAAGGAACGCCACCCGAGAGAGGCGTCAAACCCCAATAGAGCGGCGAGCATAGGAAAGCGGGGGCTACTTCCCCCGACAAGACCGGGTGCCTTTGAAAGTCGCCTAGAGGGGGGGGGGGGTGAATAGGGCGAATCTAAAATTTATAAACTTAAGCACAACTACAAGCTGGGTTTGCGTTAGAAATAAGAGCGAGTCCAAGAGAGAGGGTGAAAAACAAATCACGGGCAAATAAAGAGTGAGACACGATGATTTGTTTTACCGAGGTTCGGTTCTTGCAAACCTACTCCCCATTGAGGTGGTCACAAAGACCGGGTCTCTTTCAATCCTTTCCCTCTCTCAAACGGTCACTTAGACTGAGTGAGCTTCTCTTCTCAATCAAACGGGACACAAAGTCCCCGCAAGGACCACCACACAATTGGTGTCTCTTGCCTCGGTTACAATTGAGTTGATCACAAGAAGAATGAGAAAGAAAAGAAGCAATCCAAGCGCAAGAGCTCAAATGAACACAAATGTCACTCTCTCTAGTCACTATTTGATTTGGAGTGATTCCAGACTTGGGAGAGGATTTGATCTCTTTGGTTGTGTCTAGAATTGAATGCTATAACTCTTTTAATGTGTTAAAGGTGGAAAACTTGGATTGCATTGAATGTGGGGTGGTTGGGGTATTTATAGCCCCAACCACCAAAATGTGGCCGTTGGAAGGCTGCTGTCGCATGGCGCACCGGACAGTCCGGTGCGCCACCGGACACTGTCCGGTGCGCCAGCCAAGTCAGCCGGCCGTTGGGTTCTGACCGTTGGAGCTCTGACTGGTGGGGCCTCTGGGCTATCCGGTGGTGCACCGGACAGGTCCTGTAGACTGTCCGGTGCGCCTTCTGCGCGTGCTCTGACCTCTGCGCGCGCAGGCGCGCATTAAATGCGTTGCAGTCGACCGTTGCGCGTGAAGTAGTCGTTGCTCCGCTGGCACACCGGACACTGTCCAGTGCATCACCGGACAGTCCGGTGAATTATAGCGAAGCGACCTCCCATTTTCCCGAAGGTGAGGAGTTCAGCGTCGAGTGCCCTGGTGCACCGGACACTGTCCGGTGGTGCACTGGACACAGTCCGGTGGCACACTGGACAGTCCGGTGCGCCAGACCAGGGTGCCTTTGGGTTGTCTTTTGCTCTCTTTGTTTGAACCCTTTCTTGGTCTTTTTATTGGCTTATTGTGAACCTTTGGCACCTGTAAAACTTATAGACTAGAGCAAACTAGTTAGTCCAATTATTTGTGTTGGGCAATTCAACCACCGAAATCAATTAGGAAAAAGGTGTAAGCCTAATTCCCTTTCAATCTCCCCCTTTTTGGTGATTGATGCCAACACAAACCAAAGCAAGTATAGAAGTGCATAATTGAACTAGTTTGCATAATGTTAGTGCAAAGGTTACTTAGAATTGAACCTATAAGTATTATCATAAGTTATGCATGAATTGTTTCTTTATTTTTAACATTTTGGACCACGCTTGCACCACATGTTTTGTTTTTGCAAATCCTTTTGTAAATTCTTTTCAAAGTCCTTTTGCAAATAGTCAAAGGTAAATGAGTAAGATTTTGAGAAGCATTTTCAAGATTTGAAATTTTCTCCCCCTGTTTCAAATGCTTTTCCTTTGACCTAAACAAAACTCCCCCTTAGTAAAATCCTCCTCTTAGAGTTCAAGAGGGTTTTAAGATACCAATTTGAAAAATCATCATTTTGAAATACCTTGTCTTTTAAATTTTTGAAAATTGGTGGTGGTGCGGTCCTTTTGCTTTGGGCTAAAACTTTCTCTCCCTTTGGCATGAATCGCCAAAAACGGATACTTGAGTGAAATATAAGCCCTTTTAACTACTTTCTCCCCCTTTGGCGAACAAGATATGAGTGAAGATTATACCAAAGTTGGAGAGTTGCTCGGAGCGACGGCGAAGGATAAGTAATTGATGGAGTGGAGTGGAAGCCTTTGTCTTCGCCGAAGACTCCAATTCCCTTTCAATCTATGACTTGGTTTGAAATATACTTGAAAACACATTAGTCATAGCACATGAAAGAGACATGATCAAAGCTATATAAATAAGCTATGTGTGCAAAACATCAAAAGAAATTCCGAGAATCAAGAATATTTAGCTCATGCCTAAGTTTGTTAAAAGTTTGTTCATCTAGTGGCTTGGTAAAGATATCGGCTAATTGTTCCTTAGTGTTAATGTATGCAATCTCGATATCCCCTTTTTGTTGGTGATCCCTTAGAAAATGATACTGAATGGCTATGTGTTTAGTGCGGCTATGTTCAACGGGATTATCCGCCATGCGGATTGCACTCTCATTATCACATAGAAGAGGAACTTTGGTTAATTTGTAACCATAGTCCCTAAGGGTTTGCCTCATCCAAAGAAATTGCGCGCAACAATGGCCTGTGGCAATATACTCATCTTCGGCGGTAGAAAGAGCTACGGAATTTTGCTTCTTTGAAGCCCAAGACACCAGAGACCTTCCCAAGAACTGGCAAGTTCCCGATGTGCTCTTTCTATTGATTTTACACCCTGCCCAATCGGCATCCGAATCACCAATTAAATCAAATGTGGATCCCCGAGGGTACCAAAGCCCAAACTTAGGAGTATAAACTAAATATCTCAAGATTCGTTTTACGGCCGTAAGGTGAGCTTCCTTAGGGTCGGCTTGGAATCTTGCACACATGCATACAGAAAGCATTATATCCGGTTGAGATGCACATAAATAGAGTAAAGAACCTATCATCGACCGGTATACCTTTTGATCTATGGATTTACCTCCCGTGTCGAGGTCGAGATGCCCATTGGTTCCCATGGGTGTCTTGATGGGTTTGGCATCCTTCATCCCAAACTTGTTTAGAATGTCTTGAATATACTTTGTTTGGCTAATGAAGGTGCCCTCTTGGAGTTGCTTCACTTGAAATCCCAAGAAGAACTTCAACTCCCCCATCATAGACATCTCGAATTTTTGTGTCATGATCCTACTAAATTCCTCACATGTAGATTCGTTAGTAGACCCAAATATAATATCATCAACATAAATTTGGCATACAAACAAATCATTGTCAAGAGTTTTAGTAAATAAAGTAGGATCAGCCTTTCCGACTTTGAAGCCATTAGTGATAAGAAAATCTCTTAGGCATTCATACCATGCTCTTGGGGCTTGCTTGAGCCCATAAAGCGCCTTAGAGAGTTTATATACATAGTTAGGGTACTCACTATCTTCAAAGCCGGGAGGTTGCTCAACATAGACCTCTTCCTTGATTGGTCCATTGAGGAAGGCACTCTTCACGTCCATTTTATAAAGCTTGAAGCCATGGTAAGTAGCATAGGCAAGTAAAATGCGAATTGATTCTAGCCTAGCTACGGGTGCATAGGTTTCACCGAAATCCAAACCTTCGACTTGTGAGTATCCCTTGGCCACAAGTCGGGCTTTGTTCTTTGTCACCACACCATGCTCATCTTGCTTGTTGCGGAAGACCCACTTGGTTCCTACAACATTTTGGTTAGGACTTGGAACTAAATGCCATACCTCATTCCTAGTGAAGTTGTTGAGCTCCTCTTGCATCGCCACCACCTAATCCGAATCTTGTAGTGCTTCCTCTACCCTGTGTGGCTCAATAGAGGAAACAAACGAGTAATGTTCACAAAAATGAGCAACACGAGATCGAGTAGTTACCCCCTTTTGAATATCGCCGAGGATGGTGTTCACGGGGTGATCTCGTTGGATTGCTTGGTGGACTCTTGGGTGTGGCGGTCTTGGAACTCGTTCATCTTCCTCATCTTGATCATGGGCATCTCCCCCTTGATCATTGCTCTCCTCTTGAGGTGGCTCAACTTCTTGATCTTCTCCTTCATCATTTTGAGCCTCATTCTTATCTTGAGTTGGTGGAGATGCTTGCATGGAGGAAGATGGTTGATCTTGTGTATTTGGAGACTCTTCGGATTCCTTAGGACACCCATCCCCAATGGACATGTTCCTTAGCGCGACGCATGGAGCCTCTTTATCACCTATCTCATCAAGATCAACTTGCTCTACTTGAGAGCCGTTAGTCTCATCAAACACAATGTCACAAGAAACTTCAACTAGGCTAGAGGACTTGTTAAAGACTCTATATGCCCTTGTGTTTGAATCATATCCTAGTAAAAAGCCTTCTACAGCCTTAGGAGCAAATTTGGATTTTCTACCTCTTTTAACAAGAATAAAGCATTTGCTACCAAAGACTCTAAAATATGAAACATTTGGCTTTTTACCGGTTAGGAGTTCATATGATGTCTTCTTGAGGATTCGGTGTAGATACAACCGGTTGATGGCGTAGCAAGCGGTGTTGACCGCTTCCACCCAAAACCGATCCGAAGTTTTGTACTCATCAAGCATGGTCCGTGCCATGTCCAAAAGAGTTCTATTCTTCCTCTCTACTACACCATTTTGTTGTGGGGTGTAGGGAGAAGAGAACTCATGCTTGATGACCTCCTCCTCAAGGAAGCCTTCAATTTGAGAGTTCTTGAACTCCGTCCCGTTGTCGCTTCTAATCTTTTTGATCCTTAAACCGAACTCATTTTGAGCCCGTCTCAAGAATCCCTTTAAGGTCTCTTGGGTATGAGATTTTTCCTGCAAAAAGAACACCCAAGTGAAGCGAGAATAATCATCCACAATAACTAGACAGTACTTACTCCCGCCGATGCTTATGTAAGCAATCGGGCAGGTCCATGTGTAGGAGCTCGAGTGGCCTGTCTGTCGTCATGATGTTCTTATGTGGATGATGAACACCAACTTGCTTACCTACCTGACATACGCTACAAATCCTGTCTTTCTCAAAATGAACATTTCTTAGTCCCAAAATGTGTTCTCCCTTTAGAAGCTTGTGAAGATTCTTCATTCCAACATGTGCTAGTTGGCGATGCCAGAGCCAGCCCATGTTAGTCTTAGCAATTAAGCAAGTGTCGAGTTCAGCTCTATCAAAATCTACCAGGTATAGCTGACCCTCTAATACCCCCTTAAAATGCTACTGAATCATCACTTCTTCTAAAGACAGTAACACCTATATCCGTAAAAAAATAGTTATAACCCATTTTTTTATAATTGTGAAACTGAAAGCAAGTTGTAATCTAAAGAATCTACAAGAAAAACATTGGAAATGGAATGGTCAGGAGATACAACAATTTTACCCAATCCTTTGACCAAACCATGGTTTCCATCCCCGAATGTGATCGCTCTTTGGGGATCTTGGTTTTTCTCATAGGAGGGGAACATCTTCTTCTCCCCTGTCATGTGGTTTGTGCACCCGCTGTCGATGATCCAACTTGAGCCCCCAGATGCATAAACCTACAAAACAAATTTAGTTCTTGTTTTTAGGTACCCAAACGGTTTTGGGTCCTTTGACATTAGATACAAGAACTTTGGGTACCCAAACACAAGTCTTTGATCCCTTGTGTTTGTCCCCAACATACTTGGCAACTACTTTGCCGGATTTGTTAGTTAAAACATAAGATGCATCAATAGTTTTAAATGAAATGTTAGAATCATTTGATGCACTAGGAGTTTTCTTCTTAGGCAATTTAGCACGGGTTGATTGCCTAGAGCTAGATGTCTCACCCTTATACATAAAAGCATGATTAGGGCCAGAGTGAGACTTCCTAGAGTGAATTCTTCTAATTTTGCTCTCGGGATAACCGGCAGGGTACAAAATGTAACCCTCGTTATCCTGAGGCATGGGAGCCTTGCCCTTTACAAAGTTAGACAATCTTTTAGGAGGGCATTAAGTTTGACATTGTCTCCCTTTTGGAAGCCAATGACATCCTTGATGCCAGGGCGTCTCCCACTATAGAGCATGCTTCTAGCAAATTTAAATTTTTCATTTTCTAAGTCAGGCTCATTAATCTTCGCATTAAGTTGAGCTATGTGATCATTTTGTTTCTTAATTAATGCTAGGTGATCATGAATAGCATCAACATTAATATCTCTACATCTAGTACAAATGGAAACATGCTCAATAGTAGATGTAGATGGTTTGTAAGATTTTAGTTCAACAATCTTAGCATGTAAAATGTCATTTTCATTTCTAAGATTGGATATTGTAACATTGCAAACATCTAAATCTTTAGCCTTAGCAATTAATTTTTCATTATCATTTCTAAGACTAGCAAGAGAGACATTCAATTCTTCAATCTTAGCAAGTAAACTAACATTATCATCTCTAAGATCGGGAATTGAAACATCACTTACATTAGAATCAACCTTAGCAATTAATTTAGCATTTTCAGTTCTAAGGTTGGCAATAATATCATTACAAGTGCTTAGCTCACTAGATAGTTTTTTCACATTTTTCTACTTCTAGAGCATAAGCATTCTTAACCTTAACATGCTTCTTGTTTTCTTTAATAAGGAAGTCCTCTTGGGAGTCCAAGAGTTCATCCTTCTCATGAATAGCACTAATTAATTCATTTAATTTTTCCTTTTGTTGCATGTTTAGGTTGGCAAAAAGGGTGCGCAAATTATCCTCCTCATCACAAGAGTTATCCTCATCACTAGAGGTTTCATATTTAGTGGAGGATTTTGATTTTACCTTCTTCCTTTTGCCATCCTTTGCCATGAGGCACTTGTGGCCGACGTTGGGGAAGAGGAGTCCCTTGGTGACGACGATGTTGGCGGCGTCCTCGTCGGAGGAGGAGTCGGAGGAGCTCTCGTCGGAGTCCCACTCGCGACACACATGGGCATCGTCGCCCTTCTTCTTGTAGTATCTCTTCTTTTCTCTCCTCTTTCCCTTCTTGTCGTCGCCCCTGTCACTATCACTAGATAATGGACATTTAGCAATGAAATGACCGGGCTTACCACACTTGTAGCATACTTTCTTGGAGCGGGATTTGTAGTCCTTCCCCCTCCTTTGCTTGAGGATTTGCCGGAAGCTTTTGATGATGAGCGCCATCTCCTCATTGTCGAGCTTAGAGGCGTCGATGGGTTGTCTACTTGATGTAGACTCCTCCTTTTTCTCCTCTGTTGCCTTGAATGCGACCGATTGTGCTTCGGGCATGGAGGGGCCATCTAGCTCAATGATTTTCTTTGAGCCTTTGATCATCAATTCAAAGCTCACAAAATTTCCTATTACTTCCTCGGGAGACATTAGTGTATATCTAGGATTACCACGAATTAATTGAACTTGCGTAGGGTTAAGAAAAATGAGGGATCTTAGAATAACCTTGACCATCTCATGGTCATCCCATTTGGTGCTCCCGAGGTTGCGCATTTGGTTCACCAAGGTCTTTAAGCGGTTGTACATGTCTTGTGGCTCCTCCCCTTGGCGAAGCCGGAAGCGACCGAGCTCCCCCTCGATCGTCTCCCGCTTGGTGATTTTGGTCACCTCGTCTCCTTCGTGCACGGTCTTGAGTACTTCCCAAATCTCTTTGGCACTTTTCAATCCTTGCACCTTGTTATACTCTTCTCGACTTATAGAGGCGAGGAGTATAGTGGTGGCTTGAGAGTTGAAGTGCCGGATTTGGGCGATCTCGTCCGAATCATAGTCTTCATCCCCCGGTGATGGTACCTATACTCCAATCTCAACAACATCCCAAATGCTAGTGTGGAGTGAGGTTAGATGATGTCTCATTTTATCACTCCACATATTATAATCTTCACCATCAAACATAGGTGGTTTGCCTAATGGGACGGAAAGAAATGGAGTACGTTTGGAAATGCGAGGGTAGCGTAGGGGAATCTTACTAAACTTCTTGCGCTCATGGCGCTTAGAAGTTACGGACGGCGTGACGGAGCCTGAGGTGGATGGCGACAAAGAATCGGTCTCGTAGTAGACCACCTTCCTCATCTTCTTCTTCTTCTTGTCACTGCTGTGACGCGACTTGTCGTGTGAAGGGGATCCCTTCACCTTGTTGGTGGACTCCCCGGATGGAGCCTTCCCATGGCTTGTGGCGGGCTTCTCGCCGGTCTCGATGTCCCTCTTGGCGGATGCTCCCAACATCACTTCGAGCGGTTAGGCTCTAATGAAGCACCGAGCTCTGATATCAATTGAAAGTCGCCTAGAGGGGGGTGAATAGGGCGAATCTGAAATTTATAAACTTAAGCACAACTACAAACCGGGTTAGCGTTAGAAATAAGAGCGAGTCCGAGAGAGAGGGTGAAAAACAAATCGCGGGCAAATAAAGAGTGAGACACGATGATTGTTTTACCGAGGTTCGGTTCTTGCAAACCTACTCCCCGTTGAGGTGGTCACAAAGACCGGGTCTCTTTCAACCCTTTCCCTCTCTCAAACGGTCACTTAGACCAAGTGAGCTTCTCTTCTCAATCAAACGGGACACAAAGTCCCCGCAAGGACCACCACACAATTGGTGTCTCTTGCCTCGGTTACAATTGAGTTGATCACAAGAAGAATGAGAAAGAAAAGAAGCAATTCAAGCGCAAGAGCTCAAATGAACACAAATGTCACTCTCTCTAGTCACTATTTGATTTGGAGTGATTCCGGACTTGGGAGAGGATTTGATCTCTTTGGTTGTGTCTAGAATTGAATGCTATAACTCTTGTAATGTGTTGAAGGTGGAAAACTTGGATTGCATTGAATGTGGGGTGGTTGGGGTATTTATAGCCCCAACCACCAAAATATGGCCGTTGGAAGGCTGCTGCCGCATGGCGCACCGGACAGTCCGGTGTGCCACCGGACACTGTCCGGTGCGCCAGCCACGTCAGCCGGCCGTTGGGTTCTGACCGTTGGAGCTCTGACTGGTGGGGTAACCCGGCCGTTGGGTTCTGACCGTTGTAGACTGCCCGGTGCGCCTTCTGCGCGTGCTCTGACCTCTGCGCGCGCAGGCGCGCATTAAATGCATTGCAGTCGACCATTGCGCGCGAAGTAGCCGTTGCTCTGCTGGCACACCGGACAGTCCGGTGTTACATCGGACACTGTCCGGTGCATCACCGGACAGTCCGGTGAATTATAGCGAAGCGACCTCCCATTTTCCTGAAGGTGAGGAGTTCAGCGTCGAGTGCCCTAGTGCACTGGACACTGTCCGGTGGTGCACCGGACACTGTCCGGTGGCACACCGGATAGTCCGGTGCGCCATTCCAGGGTACCTTTGGGTTGTCTTTTGCTCTCTTTGTTTGAACCCTTTCTTGGTCTTTTTATTGGCTTATTGTTAACCTTTGGCACCTGTAAAACTTATAGACTAGAGCAAACTAGTTAGTCCAATTATTTGTTTTGGGCAATTCAACCACCAAAATCAATTAGGAAAAAGGTGTAAGCCTAATTCCCTTTCAGTCTTCTAATCTTTGGAGGGTCAGATTACTATGCACTGAGAAGGCATCGGAAGTCAAAATGGCATGAGATATTCTAGGCACGACAAGCATCCCTGACCTTCCTCGATTGGTTCGATCATGCCATTATCTGTGACCGTACCGATCAGCCGGAGCATATCCCTCGATCCGAGAGATACCCCCTCACTGTTAGTCCCATTGTCAGGTCAGTGCGACTTACAAAGGTGTTGATGGACAGAGGGAGTGCACTCAATATCTTTTACTCTGCCACACTCGACGCCATGGGCTCGATCGGGAGCACCTTTCCACGAGGGTCGTACCAGGAAGGCGGGCAACCCCGCTCGGGCGAATTGACCTCCTCGTTACCATCGGGATGCCAACCAATTTTAGGACTGTAACCCTAACCTTTGAGGTGGTCGGGTTTCAAGGGACCTACCATGCCATTCTCAGGTGACCATGTTATGCGAAGTTTATGGCCATCCCTAAGTATCATATCTAGTCAGCTTAACAGGTCTTCATTGGGAATCTGATTGTTTGTGACCCGGGTAGAATCATTGATGCAAGTCTACAAGTAAGCAGGGTAAACTTTGTCCTTCAAAGGTTGAATATTCTTGAAGACAAAATCAGCAACCATGGCCTCAGCAGTCAGACCCCTGTCCTTCAGTGAGCAAATTTTAGCAAGCAACACCTTGGCTTCGGCTGCCTCTGTGTAAGTAGGGTACTCCACCCAGCTAGGCGTGCGAACATCGGGCTACCTTCCTGACCAAGGGGGAGGGATTTGTTGTGATTCTCCAAGGTGAACCACTCGAGGCGCCATCCCTTAATGCTATCCTTGAGGGGAATGTCGAGGTATTCCACTTTCCTCCCCAGCGAAGTTCCAAACTTGTGCCACCGACGAGCTGATGCTGCCCTCCAGCCATGCCGGGCCGATAGTGATAAAGGTACCTCTAGAGTCCGAAATGGGGAAGAATTCCAAGAAAAGCCTCGCACAAGTGTACGAAAATGGCGACTTGAAGAATTGAGTTAGGGTTTAAGTGTGTCAGATTTAAATCGTAGAAATCGAGACAGCGAAAAAAGGGAGAAATGGGAAGAGCAAGTCCGCGGATAAGGAACGACACATAAACAATAGATTCATGGGTGTCCTCAGTCGGAACAGTGACCCCACGCTAGATCCGCCAAGAACAAAGTTCTTTTGGCGGCAAAACCCCAGTCTCAACAAGGTGAAAAAGATCTGATTCAGAGATGACGTACATGTGATTACCAGCAAACAGAAGCTGGCTATTGGGATCGATGGGCGGAATGATCGGAGCAACGACGCTCTGTCTCTTCTGCTTGGGAGCCATCCAATCTCTCGGGCAGAATGAGCGGGCTCAGGAATTCAGAAAAGCAGAGAAGCGGCAGAGGAAAAAGTGAAGTTATGGCTTGGAACTCAAAAAGGCACGTCGGCATGAGTATAAATGGGCTCCTTAGGTCGGGCATTACCTCTAAAGTGCCAGATCACCACTCGGAAAAGAAAAAACCGCAATCGTCACTCGGGCATTACCTCTAAAATGCTATCGCTATCAAGCACACAGATAAACTTTCAAGCCATAAGTGAAAAGCAAACAACAGTGATTATCTGGAGCAACTTCATCCTTGATTCATAATAGGGGGAGTAATACAAACTCGAAGCTGACTCATTATGAGTCAACTTCTTCTACCCTTGCCACTACATCACATTACATTACATTACCTTACTGAAAGGAAAATGTACCCTTGGGCCATTTCTATAATTGTTTTGGTGATTGAATGCCCAACACATTGGTTTAAACTCACATGTGCTAAGTAGGCGAAAAGTGCACATCAAAGAACAAGGTATGTTTCTAGACTTAGTAAATTGTTTTTGGGTACTAACATGTTTATCTAAGTGCTAGAGACATGGCCAAGAAAAGAGGAAAAGAATTGGAGAAGAAGTGGCTGTAATCAGCCAAACCAGCACCAGCCTGTGGCGCGCCGGACTGTCCGATGGTGCACCGGACAGTGTCTGGTGTCCAGGCTAGCCCAGCGGCAAACTCGTCGCTCTCGGGAAATGAAGAAGCCACCGCGGCTAAAAACAACCGGACAGTCCGGTGGTGCACCGGACTGTCCGGTGAGCCAAAGGCGCCCGCGGCCAACGGTCATCTACGCGATCAACGGGCAACACGTGGCCAAGCCAACGGTCGGTTGGTCACACCGGACTGTCCGGTGTGCACCGGACAGTGTCCGGTGCGCCAACGGGCTCGGAGGACCAACGGTCGGCTGCGCTCGATATGGAAGGAAATCGAGCACCGAATAGGTACTGTTCATGTCCGGTGGTGCACCGGACTGTTCGGTGCTCCACTCGACAGAAGGCAAGATTTGCCTTCCAAGTTGGTCTCCAACGGATCCTAGCTGCCTTGGGGCTATAAAAGGGACCCCTAGGCGCATGGAGCAGAAAACCAAGCATTCTCTAAGCATCTTAAGACATCTAGACTTCACCTCCATGCATTTGGATTGTTGTGTTAGTGATTTGAGCTCCGCTTGAGTTGTGAACTCCCTGCATCGTGTTTTGAGCTCAAGTCTTGGCCTGTGTGCGTGTGTGTGCTTTGGATTGAATCTTGCGTGTGTTGCTTTCCCTCCCTTACTCTTGTGCTTCTCTTGTGACCAAACTTTGTAAGGGCGAGAGGCTCCAACTTGTGGAGATTCCTCGCAAACGGGAAAAGACTACTGAAGAAGAAAATAGTGGTACTCAAAGTTGATCATTGGATCACTTGAGAGGGATTGAGTGCAATCCTTCACCGAAGGAGGTCACCACAACGTGGAGTAGGCATTGGTCGAACCACGAGATAAATCACTTTGTCTTGTGTCCATCTTCTTTGTGATTGGTTTTCTTCTAAAGTTCACACTTTAGCAACTTGGTTTTAATTGCACTAACATTTCATAACCAAGTGTTGGCTATTTAGTGTTGAATTTCGTAGGATCACCTATTCACCCCCTCTAGGTGCTCTCAATTGGTATCAGAGCCGTACTCTTCATCTAAGGGACTAATCGCCCGAAGAGATGGATCCTAAGGGTAAGGGGATGGTGGTCAACGACAAGGAAAAGGAGTCCCTCTTCAACGAGCCAAGAGACGACAAGCCCACTAACTCAGGCTCAAGTCACAAGAAGAGGGACGGGAAGAAGAATAGGCGCATCAAGAAGATCATCTACTATGATAGCTACACCTCCTCTTTTTCACCAAGGGATGACGACTCCTCGTCGAAAAAGATAACGGTCAATCAGAATGACTCTTTTGACTATTCTCGCATTCCTTACAATTCAAATGCGCATTTACTGTCAATTCTACTTGGAAAACCTCCACACTTTGATGGAGAAGATTATTCTTTTTGGAGTCATAAAATGCGTAGTCATTTGTTCTCCCTCCATCCTAGTATCTAGGAGATTGTAGAAAATGGAATGCACTTTGATAGCACTGATAACCCTGTATTCATTAATGAACAAATACACAAAAATGCCTAAGCTACTACTGTTTTGTTAGCACCTCTTTGCAGGGATGAATACAATAAAGTGAGCGGCTTGGAAGTGCTAAGCAAATCTGGGATACTCTCAAGATATCACATGAGGGAAATGACACCGCCATGATTACCAAGATGGAACTGGTGGAAGGCGAGCTGGGGAGGTTCACGATGATCGGGGGAGAGGAGCCAACACAGACCTACAACAGGCTCAAGACCCTGGTCAACAAAATTCGAAGCTACGGGAGTACAAGATGGACGGATCGTGATGTCGTCCAACTCATGCTCAGGTCATTTACAGTTATTGACCCCCATCTTGTAAATCTTATTCGTGAGAACCCCAGGTACACCAAGATGACGCCCAAGGAAATCCTCGGAAAATTCGTAAGCGGGCGCATGATGGTAAAGGAGGCACGATACGTGGATGACGCCTTGAACGGTCCACTCCCCATCTACGAGCTGTAGCCCGTTGCTCTCAAAGCAACCAGCGGCAGGGAGACGCTACCTAGCAAGGTAGCACAAGTGGAGGCTACCAGGCTCAATGAAGATGAAATGGCGCTCATCATCAAGCGCTTCAAAACCGCATTGAAAGGACGCAAGGAATACCCCAACAAAAACAAATCAAGGGGAAAACACTCCTGTTTCAAATGCGGTAAGATTGGTCATTTCATAGCTCAATGCCCCGATAATGATAGTGACCAGGCACAAGAAAAGCATGGGAAGAAGGAGAAAAAGAAGAACTATAGGAAGGCGAAGGGCGAGGCACACCTTGGAAAGGAATGGGACTCTGACTACTCTTCATCCGACTCCGACGATGAAGGATTAGCTACCTCGGCCTTCGACAAATCTTTGCTTTTCCCCAACGAACTCCATATGTGCCTTATGGCTAAGGAGAAGAAGGTATGTATTTGGGACACTCCCAAGTATACTTCTTCTAGTGATGAAGAGTCATCTGATGATGAAGTAGACTATACTGATTTGTTTAAGGGATTAGATAGAACTAAAGTAGACAAGATAAATGAATTAATTGATGCATTTAATGAAAAGGATAGATTGCTAGAAAAGCAAGAAGATATTTTATATGAGGAGCATGATAAATTTATTAGTGTTCAAAAATCTCTTGCTCTAGAAATTAAGAGAAATGAAATGTTATCCTCTGAGTTGTCTACTTGTCATGAATCTATCTCTAGCTTAAAGAATTTAAATGATGAATTAAATACCAAGCTAGAGAAAGTAACTAGTTCATGTGTGGAACATGTAGTTATTTGCAATAGGTGTAAAGACTATGTTGACTTTGATGAACATGCTACCACTATTGCCAAATTAAACAATGATGTTGCAAGCCTTAATGATCAACTTAAGACTTGCAAAAATGATTATGAGAAACTAAAATTTGCTAGGGATGCCTACACAGTTGGTAGACACCCCTCAATTAAGGATGGACTTGGTTTTCGAAAGGAAACCAAGAAACTTAACAAGCCAAAGGACTTCTGATCTCAACAAAGGGAAAGGGAAGGCTCCTATGGCTAGTAGCTCATATTCTTCACATGATCAAGGGAACCATGCTTATCTTTATGCTCATGTTAAGAAAGTTTCTCATCATGATAGGAGTTATAATCATGCTGTGTTACCTATTTATAATGATTCACATGCTATGTTTGCATCAAGCTCTACTTATGCACATGGTAGAAATAGGCCTAGGCGTAATCATGTTGTGTCTCATGCGCCTAGGAAAACTTGCAATGGTCCTATTACTGTCTATCATGCTTGCAATGCTTCTTTTGTACTCTTATGCAAAAATGCAAAAGTAGTCGCTAGGAAGTTGGGATCCAAATGCAAGGGAGACAAGACTTGCATATGGGTTCCAAAAACTGTTGTGACTAACCTGGTAGGACCCAACAAGAGTTGGGTACCTAAAACCCAAGCTTAAATTCCTTGCAGGTTTATGCATCCGAGGGCTCAAGCTGGATTATCGACAGCGGATGCACAAACCACATGACGGGGGAGAAGAAGATGTTCACCTCCTACGTCAAGAATAGGGATTCCCAGGATACTATTATCTTTGGAGATGGGAACCAAGGCAAGGTTAAAGGATTGGGAAAGATAGCCATCACAAACGAGCACTCAATATCAAATGTATTTTTTACTAGAGTCGCTCGGATACAATCTACTTTCTGTAAGTCAATTGTGTCATATGGGCTACAATTGTTTATTTACAAATATTGATGTTTCTGTCTTTAGAAGGAGTGATGGTTCATTAGCTTTTAAGGGTGTATTAGATGGCAAGCTCTATTTAGTTGATTTCTCAAAGGAGAATGTCGATCTAGATGCATGCTTAATCGCTAAGACTAGCATGGGCTGGCTTTGGCATCGTCGTCTAGCACATGTTGGGATGAAGAACCTTCATAAACTTCTAAAGGGAGATCATGTGTTAGGACTAACAGATGTCTGTTTTGAGAAAGACAGACCTTGTGCAGCGTGCCTAGCAGGGAAACAGGTGGGAAGCACTCACCATAGCAAAAATGTGATGACGACATCAATACCACTGGAACTTCTTCACATGGATCTCTTTGGACCTGTTGCCTACCTCAGCATCGGGGGAAGTAAGTATGGTCTTGTAATAGTTGATGAGTTTTCCCACTTCACTTGGTTATTCTTTTTGCAGGACAAACCCGAAACCCAAGGAACCCTAAAGCGCTTCTTAAAGAGAGCTCAAAATGAGTTTGAGCTAAAAGTGAAGAAGATAAGAAGTGACAATGGGTCCGAGTTCAAGAATCTTCAAGTTGAAGAGTATCTTGAGGAGGAAAGCATCAGGCACGAGTTCTCCGCTCCCTACACACCACAGCAAAATGGTGTGGTAGAGAGGAAGAACATGATGCTAATCGACATGGCGAGAACAATGCTTGGAGAGTATAAGACGCCTGAGCGGTTTTGGTCAGAAGTTGTGAACACAGCTTGCCATGCCATAAACCGGCTCTATCTGCACCGCCTCCTCAAGAAGACCTCCTACGAACTCCTTACTGGCAACAAACCCAATGTTTCTTATTTTCGTGTATTTGGGAGCAAATGTTACATTCAAGTGAAGAAAGGTAGACATTCGAAATTTGCTCCCAAAGCAGTAGAAGGGTTTTTACTAGGATATGACTCAAATACAAAGGCGTATAGGGTCTTCCACAAGTCATCAGGATTAGTTGAAGTCTCTAGCGACGTTGTATTTGATGAGACTAATGGGTCTCCAAGAGAGCAAGTTGATCTTGATGATGTAGATGAGGATGAAGTTCCGACGGCCGCAATGAGAACTATGGCGATAGGTGATGTGCGACCACAGGAACTACAACAACAAGATCAACCCTCCTCCTCTACAACGATGCATCCCCCAACTCAATATGATATACAAGTACCTTAAGAAGAGGGACAAGATCAAGGGGGAGCACAGGAAGAACAAGTTATGGAGGAAGAGCACCACGGGCCCCTCCAACCCAAGTCCACGCGACGATCCAAAGACATCACCCCGTCGATCAGATTCTGGGTGACATCAGCAAGGGAGTAACTACTCGCTAACGATTAGCTAATTTTTGTGAGCATTACTCGTTTGTCTCTTCTATTGAGCCTTTCAGGGTAGAAGATGCCTTGCAGAATCCAGACTGGGTGTTGGCCATGCAGGAAGAGCTCAACAACTTCAAAAGGAATGAAGTCTGGAGCCTGGTGCCACGTCCAAAACAAAACATTGTGGTAACCAAGTGGGTGTTCCACAACAAGCAAGACGAGCACGGAATGGTGACAAGAAACAAGGCTCGACTTGTGGCAAAAGGTTATGCCCAAGTCGCAAGTTTGGATTTTGAGGAGACTTTTGCTCCTGTGGATAGGTTAGAGTCAATTCGGATTTTATTAGCCTATGCTGATCACCATTCCTTTAAGTTGTTTCAAATGGACATGAAGAGCGCTTTCCTAAATGGACCAATTAAGGAGGAGGTATACGTGGAACAACCCCCTGACTTTGAGGATGACAGGTATCCTGACCATGTATATAAGCTCTCTAAGGCGCTCTATGGACTTAAGAAAGCCCCAAGAGCATGGTTTGAATTTCTTAGAGATTTTCTTATTTCTAATGCTTTCAAGGTTGGGAAAGCCGATCCCACTCTTTTCACAAATACTTGTAATGGTGATCTTTTTGTTTGCCTAATTTATATCGATGACATAATATTTGGTTCTACTAACCAAAAGTCTTGTGAGGAGTTTAGCAGGGTGATGATGCAAAAGTTCGAAATGTCGATGATGGGTGAGTTGACCTACTTCCTTGGATTCCAAGTGAAGCAACTCAAGGACAACACTTTCATCTCCCAAATGAAGTACACTCAAGATCTTCTCAAAAGGTTTGGTATGAAGGATGCTAAGCCTGCAAAGACACTGATGGGAACTAACAGACATCTTGACCTCAACAAAGGAGGTAAGTCCTGTCGGGGACCATAATTAGGGGTACCCTCAAGACGCCTAATTCTCAGCTGGTAACCCCCATCAGCATAAAGCTGCAGAGGCCTGATGGATGCGATTAAGTCAGGGATCAGTCCATACGAGCGACTCGATCACGCCTCGCCCGAGCCTAGCCTCGGGCAAGGGCAGCCGACCCCGAGATGTTTCCGTCTCGCCCGAGGCCCCCTTTTAACGGCAGACACATCTCCGGCTCGCTCGAGGCCTTGCCTTCGCTAAGAAGCAACCCTGACTAAATCGCCGCGCCGACCGACCGAGTCGCAGGGGCATTTAACGCAAAGGTAGCCTGACACCTTTATCCTGACGCGCGCCCCCCGGCAGAGCCGAAGTGACCGCCGTCACTTCGCCGCTCCACTGACCGGTCTGACAGAAGGACAGCGCCGCCTGCGCCGCTCCGACTGCAGTGCCACTTGACAAAGTGAGACTGACAGGCAGTCAGGCCTTGCCAAAGGCGCCATAGGAAGCTCCGCCCGACCCAGGGCTTGGACTCGGGCTAAGGCCCCAGAAGACGGCGAACTCCGCTCCGCCCGACCCAGGGCTCGGACTCGGGCTAAGGCCCCGGAAGACGGCGAACTCCGCTCCGCCCGACCCAAGGCTCGGACTCGGGCTAAGGCCTCGGAAGACGGCGAACTCCGCTCCACCCGACCCAGGGCTCGGACTCGGGCTAAGGCCCCGGAAGACGCCGAACTCCGCTCCGCCCGACCCAGGGCTCGGACTCGGGCTAAGGCCCCGAAAGACGGCGAACTCCGCTCCGCCCGACCCAGGGCTCGGACTCGGGCTAAGGCCCCGGAAGACGGCGAACTCCGCTCCGCCCGACCCAGGGCTCGGACTCGGGCTAAGGCCCCGGAAGACAGCGAACTCCGCTCCGCCCGACCCAGGGCTCGGACTCGGGCTAAGGCCCCAGAAGACGACGAACTCCGCTTCGCCCGACCCCAGGGGTCGGACTCTGCCCTGGCCTCTGCCGAACGACCTCCGCCTCGCCCGACCCAGGAGCTCGGGCTCGGCCTCGGCCATGAAGGACAGACTCGACCTCGGCTTTGGAGGAGCCTCCACGTCGCCCGACCCAGGGCACAAGCCCGCCACGTCAACAGGAAGCGCCATCATCACCCTACCCCGAGCCGACTCGGGCCACAGAGAACAAGACCGGTGCCCCATCTGGCTAGCTCCGCCAGATAGGCAATGATGGCGCCCCGCTAGCCCCATGACGACGGCGGCTCTCAGCTCCCTTACGGAAGCAGGGGGACGTCAGCAAGGACCCAACCGCTCCGACAGCTGTCCCTCCGCCAGGCTCCGTTGCTCCTCCGACAGCCACGACACCACACCAGCTGGGTGCCAAGATCTCTCCGGCTGCCACCTTGGCATGTACTTAGGGCACTAGCTCTCCCCCGCTAGACACGTAGCACTCTGCTACACCCCCATTGTACACCTGGATCCTCTCCTTACGCCTATAAAAGGAAGGACCAGGGCCTTCTTAGGAAAGGTTGGCCGCGCGGGGACGAGGACGGGGCAGGCGCTCTCTTGGGGCCGCTCGCTTCCCTCACCCGCGTGGACGCTTGTAACCCCCTACTGCAAGCGCACCCGACCTGGGCGCGGGACGAACACGAAGGCCGCGGGATTCCCACCTCTCTCACGACTCGTCTCCGGCCACCTCGCCTTCCCCCCTTCACGCTCGCCCACGCGCTCGACCCATCTGGGCTAGGGCACACGGCACACTCACTCGTCGGCTTAGGGACCCCCCGGTCTTGAAACGCCGACAGTTGGCGCGCTAGGTAGGGGCCTGCTGCGTGTTGACGAGCAGCTTCCCGTCAAGCTCCAGATGGGCAGTCTCCAACGACCTCTCCAACCCGGGACGGTGCTCCGTTTCGGGAGTCTCGAGTTCATGTCTCTCGACGGCAGCTACGACATGATACTCCTTCCACCGCCGCGCGACGACGACAATGGCGGCCGACAGCCCGCCCACCGGCGGCGGAATCGACGACGTCTTCCCCGCGTGGTGGAAGAACAACATTCGAGCTCGCCCCGTCCTCTCCCCCGCCATCGGAGGAGGAGGCGGGGCAACCAGGGCCGAGCGGGAGGCCGCGCTCCGTCGGCTGTCGAGCGAACCGACGTCCCCAGCGCCCCAACGGAGGGCACGTCGGGCGTCAACCTCGCGTTTGAGACGAAGGCGAGCGCCGTCCCCCCGCGACACGCCAATCCCGAGCAAGTGGACGACGCCAGCACGCTCGCGGAGGGCCTGCAGGACGTCGCCCTCGTACCCAAGACGACGGCGCAATCAGTCCCCGACGTGACTATGTCGCTCCTCGTCGACCAAAAGGTACCGACTGATTACCATCCTACGTCATTTCGACTCGGCCTCAACCCGCCTAGCGACCTCGCTTTGGCGGGCGCTCACGTTGAGGCGAGTGCAACCCCTCTGGGGTTTCGTGTGCGGTCGCCTTGGGACCGATTGACGGACGTCTCGACCTACGGGCCCTCTGGGTCCGAGGAAGATGACGATCCCAACATCTGCTGGGATTTCTCTGGATTTGGCAACCCCAGTGCCATGCGGGACTTTATGACCGCATGTGACTACTGCCTCTCCGACTGTTCCGACGGCAGCCACAGCCTTGACGACAAGGTCTGCGGCCCAAGCCGCGAATGTTTCCACATCGAGCTAGGGGATCCCTCTGAAGGCAACCATCTCGGCATGCCGGAGGACGGTGATCTCCCTAGGCCGGTGCCTCGCGCCGACATCCCGCGGGAGCTAGCTGTGGTCCCCGTTCCGGCGGGGGGTCACGACCCACAGCTCGAGCAAGTCCGCGGGGCGCAGGCCAGGCTCGACGAGGGAGCAGGAGCGCTCGAGTCGATCCGCCGGGACGTCGGGCAGGTATGGGCGGGCCAACCCCCGGCCGGAGAAATACGTCACCTGCCCCAGGGTTTCCAGCACCGCGTCGCCAACGATGTCAGGGACAGGCCTCCACCCGCATCCAGCGGGGTCGGTCAGAACCTGGCAGCCGCAGCGATGCTCCTCCGCGCGATGCCAGAACCATCAACCACCGAGGGTCGGCGAATCCAGGGAGAGCTCAAGAATCTCCTGGAAGGCGCTGCGGCCCGGTGGGCCGAGAGCTCTGCCTCCCGAAGGCAGGGGTACCCCTCGGAACCTCATGCCGTGACTTCCCGATTCATGCGAGAAGCCTCGGTCTACACCGGGCGCACGCGCAACACCGCGCCTGCGGCCCCGGGCCACCTCGGCAACGAGCACCATCGTCGCGACCGTCGGGCCCGCCTCGACGAAAGGGTGCGCCGAGGCTACCACCCCAGGTGTGGGGGACGCTACGACAGTGGGGAGGATCGGAGTCCCTCGCCCGAACCACCCGGTCCACAGGCCTTCAGCCGGGCCATCCGGCGGGCGCCGTTTCCGGCCCGTTTCCGACCCCCGACTACTATCACAAAGTACTCGGGGGAAACGAGACCGGAATTGTGGCTCGCAGACTACCGCCTGGCCTGCCAACTGGGTGGAACGGACGACGACAACCTCATCATCCGCAACCTCCCCCTGTTCCTCTCCGACACTGCTCGCGCCTGGTTGGAGCACCTGCCTCCGGGGCAGATCTCCAACTGGGATGATTTGGTCCAAGCCTTCGCCGGCAATTTCCAGGGCACGTACGTGCGCCCCGGGAATTCCTGGGACCTCCGAAGCTGCCGGCAACAGCCGGGAGAGTCTCTTCGGGACTACATCCGGCGATTCTCGAAGCAGCGCACCGAGCTGCCCAACATCACCGGCTCCGATGTCATCGGCGCGTTCCTTGCCGGCACCACCTGCCGTGACCTGGTGAGCAAGTTGGGTCGCAAGACCCCCACCAGGGCGAGCGAGCTGATGGACATCGCCACCAAGTTCGCCTCTGGCCAGGAGGCGGTCGAGGCCATCTTCCGAAAGGACAAGCAGCCCCAGGGCCGCCCGTCGGAAGATGCTCCCGAGGCGTCTACTCCGCGCGGCGCCAAGAAGAAAGGCAAGAAGAAGTTGCTAGCGAAACACGACGCCGCCGACGCGGACCTTGTCGCCGCTGCCGAGTACAAGAACCCTCGGAAGCCCCCCGGAGGTGCTAACCTCTTCGACAAGATGCTCAGGGAGCCGTGCCCTTACCATCAGGGGCCCGTCAAGCACACCCTCGAGGAGTGCGCCATGCTTCGGCGCCACTTCCACAGGGCCGGGCCACCCGTAGAGGGTGGCAGGGCCCGCGACGACGACAAAAAGGAAGATCACCAAGCAGGAGAGTTCCCCGAGGTCCGCGACTGCTTCATGACCTACGGAGGGCATGCGGCGAATGCCTCGGCTCGGCATCGCAAGCGAGAGCGTCGGGAGGTCTGCTCGGTGAAGGTGGCGGCGCCAGTCTACCTAGACTGGTCCGACAAGCCCATCACCTTCGACCAAGCTGACCACCCCGACCACGTGCCGAGCCCGGGGAAATACCCGCTCGTCGTCGATCCCATCATCGGCGACGTCAGGCTCACCAAGGTCCTGATGGATGGGGGCAGCTGTCGCAACATCATCTACGCCGAGACCCTCAGGCTCCTGCGCGTCGATCTGTCCTCCGTCCGAGCAGGCGCTGCGCCCTTCCACGGGATCATTCCTGGGAAGCGCGTCCAGCCCCTCGGACAGCTCGACCTTCCTGTCTGCTTCGGAACGCCCTCCAACTTCCGAAGGGAGATTCTGACGTTCGAGGTGGTCGGGTTCCGAGGAACCTACCACGCGGTATTGGGGAGGCCATGCTACGTGAAGTTCATGGCCGTCCCCAACTACACCTACCTGAAGCTCAAGATGCCGGGCCCCAACGGGGTCATCACCGTCGGCCCCACGTACAAACACGCGTTCGAATGCGACGTGGAGTGCGTGGAGTACGCCGAGGCCCTCGCCGAGTCCGAGGCCCTCATCGCCGACCTGGGGAACCTCTCCAGAGAGGTGCCAGACGTGAAGCGACACGCCGGCAATTTCGAGCCAGCGGAGACGGTTAAGGCCGTCCCTCTCGACCCAAGTGGCGACACCTCCAAGCAGATCCGGATCGGTTCCGGGCTCGACCCCAAATAGGAAGCAGTGCTCGTCGACTTTCTCCGCGCAAACGCTGACGTCTTTGCGTGGAGTCCCTCGGACATGCCCGGCATACCGAGGGATGTCGCCGAGCACTCGCTGGATATTCGGGCCGGAGCCCGACCGGTCAGGCAGCCTCTGCGCCGATTCGACGAGGAGAAGCGCAGAGTGAGAGGCGAGGAGATCCACAAGCTAATGGCAGCAGGGTTCATCAAAGAGGTATTCCATCCCGAATGGCTTGCCAACCCTATGCTTGTGAGAAAGAAAGGGGGGAAATGACGGATGTGTGTAGACTACACTGGTCTCAACAAAGCATGTCCGAAGGTTCCCTACCCTCTACCTCGCATCGATCAAATCATGGATTCCACTGCTGGGTGCGAAACCCTGTCTTTCCTCGATGCCTACTCAGGGTATCATCAAATCAAGATGAAAGAGTCCGACCAGCTCGCGACTTCTTTCATCACGCCCTTCGGCATGTACTGCTATGTCACCATGCCGTTTGGTTTGAGGAACGCGGGTGCGACGTACCAGCGGTGCATGAACCATGTGTTCGGCGAACACATCGGTCGTACGGTCGAGGCCTACGTCGATGACATCGTAGTCAAGACAAGGAAAGCCTCCGACCTCCTCTCCGACCTTGAAGTGACATTCCGGTGTCTCAAGGCAAAGGACGTCAAGCTCAATCCCGAGAAATGTGTCTTCGGGGTGCCCCGAGGCATGCTCCTGGGGTTCATCGTCTCCGAGCGGGGCATCGAAGCCAACCCGGAGAAGGTCGCAGCCATCATCAGCATGGGGCCCATCAAGGACTTAAAAGGCATACAGAGGGTCATGGGATGTCTCGCGGCCTTGAGCCGTTTCATCTCACGCCTCGGCGAAAGAGGCCTGCCTCTGTACCGCCTCTTAAGGAAGGCCGAGTGCTTCACTTGGACCCCCGAGGCCGAGGAAGCTCTCGGGAACCTGAAGGCGCTCCTCACCAAGGCGCCTACCTTGGTACCCCCAGCTGATGGAGAAGCCCTCTTGGTCTACGTCGCCGCGACCACTCAGGTGGTTAGCGCCGCGATTGTGGTCGAAAGGCAAGAAGAGGGGCATGCATTGCCCGTTCAGAGGCAAGAAGAGGTGCTGTCCGAAACCAAGATCCGCTACCCACAAGTTCAGAAGCTACTGTATGCAGTGATCCTGACGAGGTGAAAGTTGCGACATTACTTCGAGTCTCATCCGGTAACTGTGGTGTCATCCTTCCCCCTGGGGGAGATCATCCAGTGCCGAGAGGCCTCGGGCAGGATCGCAAAGTGGGCAGTGGAAATCATGGGCGAGACAATCTCGTTCGCCCCTCGGAAGGCCATCAAGTCCCAGGTACTGGCGGACTACGTAGCCGAATGGGTCGACACCCAGCTGCCGACGGCTCCGATCCAACCAGAGCTCTGGACCATGTTTTTCGACGGGTCGCTGATGAAGACGGGAGCCGGCGCGGGCCTGCTCTTCGTCTTGCCCCTCGGGAAACACCTACGCTACGTGCTGCATCTCCATTTCCCGGCGTCCAACAATGTGGCTGAGTACGAAGCTCTGATCAACGGATTGCGAATCGCCATCGAGCTAGGGGTCCGACGCCTCGACGCTCGCGGCGACTCGCAGCTCGTCATCGACCAAGTCATGAAGAACTCCCACTGCCGCGACCCGAAGATGGAGGCCTACTGCGATGAGGTTCGGCGCCTGGAAGACAAGTTCTACGGGCTCGAGCTTAACCACATCGCCCGGCGCTACAACGAGACTGCGGACGAGCTGGCAAAGATAGCCTCGGGGCGAACGACGGTTCCCCCGGACGTCTTCTCCCGGGATCTGCACCAACCCTCCGTCAAGATCGACGACACGCCCGAGTCCGAGGTACCCTCGGCCCAGCCCGAGGCATCCTCGGTTCAGTCCGAGGTACCCTCGGCCCATCCCGAGGCGTCCTTGGTTCAGCCCGAGGTACCCTCGGCCCCCGAGGGCGAGGCGCTGCACATCGAGGAGGAGCGGAGCGGGGTCACGCCTGATCGAGATTGGCAGACCCCGTACCTGCACTATCTCCGCCAAGGAGAGCTACCCCTCGACCAAGCCGAGGCTCGACGGGTAGCGCGACGCGCCAAGTCGTTCGTCTTGCTGGGCGATGAGAAGGAGCTTTACCACCGCAGCCCCTCGGGCATCCTCCAGCGATGCATCTCCATCGCCGAAGGTCAGGAACTCCTGCAAGAGATACACTCGGGGGCTTGCGGCCATCATGCAACGCCCCGAGCCCTCGTCGGGAACGCTTTCCGGCAAGGCTTCTACTGGCCGACGGCGGTGGCTGACGCCACTCGAATCGTTCGCACCTGCGAGGGGTGTCAATTCTATGCGAAGCAGACCCACCTGCCCGCTCAGGCTCTACAGACGATACCCATCACCTGGCCCTTCGCTGTGTGGGGTCTGGACCTCGTCGGCCCTCTGCAGAAGGCGCCCGGGGGCTACACGCACCTGCTGGTCGCCGTTGACAAATTCTCCAAGTGGATCGAGGTCCGACCCCTGAACAGCATCAGGTCCGAGCAGGCGGTGACGTTCTTCACCAACATCATCCATCGCTTTGGGGTCCCAAACTCCATCATCACCGACAACGGCACCCAGTTCACCGGCAGAAAATTCTTGGATTTTTGCGAGGATCACCACATCCGGGTGGACTGGGCTGCCGTAGCTCATCCCATGTCGAATGGGCAAGTAGAGCGTGCCAACGGCATGATTCTACAAGGGCTCAAGCCTCGGATTTACAACGACCTCAACAAGTTCGGCAAGCGATGGATGAAGGAACTCCCCTCGGTGGTCTGGAGCCTGAGGACAACGCCGAGCCGAGCCACGGGTTTCACGCCGTTCTTCCTGGTCTACGGGGCCGAGGCCGTCTTGCCCACTGACCTGGAATACGGCTCCCCGAGGACGAGGGCCTACGACGATCAAAGCAACCAAGCTAGCCGAGAAGACTCGCTGGACCAGCTGGAAGAGGCTCGGGACAGGGCCTTACTACACTCGGCGCGGTATCAGCAGTCCCTGCGACGCTACCACGCCCGAGGGGTCCGACCCCGAGACCTCCAGGTGGGCGACCTGGTGCTTCGGCTGCGGCAAGACGCCCGAGGGAGGCACAAGCTCACGCCCCCCCTGGGAGGGGCCATTCGTCATCACCAAAGTTCTGAAGCCCGGAACGTACAAGCTGGCCAACAGTCAAGGCGAGGTCTACGGCAACGCTTGGAACATCCAACAGCTACGTCGCTTCTACCCTTAAGATGTTTCCAAGTTGTTCATATACCTCGCACCCACGCAAATTTTAGTCAACAAGGAAGGGTCGGCCTCGCCTCGGCAAAGCCCGACCCTCCCTCGGGGGCTAAAAGGGGGGAAACCCCCTCTGCGTCAAAATTTTCCTCAAAAAAAATCTCTTTTACCAGAATATCTTTCGTGCTTTTTGACTACTTCGAAAAGTGGGTCCTGGAAACGACGGAGTACACGTAAGCAGCAAAGGCTGACCGAGCCGAGGGACTCCTACGCCTCCGGGATACGGATACCTCACTCATCACCTTCTGCGATAAGTAACTCGCGTTCGGATAAAGTGGCTCCGCGGATCGAACAAGTCTTTACATTCGGAAGCCCTTCTGCCGAAGCGATCTTTCGAGCCTTCTCGACCGAGTCGGTGACAGGGCCTCATGGATGGGTGAAAGTACGCGTAAGCGGCAAGGCCGACCGAGCCGAGGGACTCCCACGCCTCCGGGATACGGATACCTCACTTATCACCTTCCGCGAGAAGCAACTCTCGCTCGCACAAACATCCCTGTTACCGACAGAAAGTCCAGATACTCGAAACAAGAGGAAAAGAGACGCAGCTTTACAATGCAGCGAGGGTGTGTGTTCTGGCCTCGACGGCCGCACAAGGCACACGCTACAAGACAATCTGATCCTGCAGGCTCGGGTCTTGACGCTGGAAGGGGGCAGCAACACCCTCGGCATCGACGGCACCTTCGGCGGGGCCCGACCTAGCCTCGGACGGCGACGCGGTCTGAGGTTCTTCGCTCTGAAGGACGACGTCATCACCACGCCCGGGCAATCGCTCCCAGGGACTTCTCCGGGAATCCGGCCCGAGCAGGCGGCTCGGCCGGTTACCCCTGGGGCCTCGGCCAACCATCTTCCAAGGGAGCCAGCCCGACCTGAGGCCTCGGCTGATCAACTCCGACGTCGATCCCGCCAACGGATAACCCGGCTAGGCTCCGGCCAACCAGGTTTCATTCTCGAGCCGACTCCGCCTCTGTTCATACTGATATCGCTACCCCTGGCCTCGGCTCGTCGAAGAGCGGCCGAGGGGTCTCTTTAACTAAGCTAGAGGAGCCTCGGACAGCAGGGCCGACCGAGCCGAGGGACTCCTACGCCTCCGGGATACGGATACCTCACTCGTCACCTTGACACGGGGCGACTCATGCTTGGTGAAGCGGTTCAGATAATCAACAGACGAGTCTTAGCGCTCGAAAATGAGGAAAGAACACGGCTCCGTGCCGACGTTACATACATGTTCAGGCCTCGACAGCCGCAATGAACAAAAAACCCTGGCATTCGAAGTGCCATTACAAACGGAACTCCGGTTCCCCCTCCGCAGGTACGAACAACCCCACTCGATAGGGGTGGGCCTGCAAAGCAACAGAAGACCGACGAACGGCTTGTCATCGCCCGCCCCAGCAGCGGCGACGATGAAGACTTCTGTCCCAGGGGGCCGAACAGCAGCAGCGATGACCTCAGGGCGGATGCTGCTGCCAGGAGGCCCCCGCCCATGCCCAAACTCGAGAGGCAAGGACGGGCAGAAGGCCGTAGAGTTGGAGGTCGGTCCGTGGCCAGCCTTGGCTATCACGCCGGCGGAAGAACCTCTTCCAGCTGCCGTGGTAGACGCCGGCGCCGCGAGCGGCTCCGAAGCCACTTGCGTCCGAAGGCCAGGCACGCTGCAGATGCCAGCGCCACGGACGATGACCGCTCCTCCCTCCGATCACTGAGTAAAGGAGCGGGCCACCGCCCACGCGGGGGCCGACCTCAACTCGGCACACTCCCCTCCCCAGCCCTGGTGATGAAAATCCTTGAGGCTGAGGGAGGGGCAGAGGCCGCAGCCCGGCTCGCTTTCCCCCACCATCAAGCCGGAGGTCACCATCTTGGGTGACCGCCGGTGGAGGGGTGCAGCCGGGCTGCATGATGAAAATCCTTGAAGCCGAACGATGGCTGAAAGGTACCAACTCCCACGGAGTTGCGTTCCTCCAACGATGGGGCGAAAAGATGGCGGTTTCCCCCATCCGGGGGCTTGGAAGGTGGAAAGACACGGTGCATCAGGGAGGAAGAAGACATGGTCGCCTTACGAAAGGGGTCGCCCTCCTTTTAAAGGCGACTCTCCCTGCTTGCGCCCCCAACCGTCACGGGCTGAGTCTTCTCCAACACGCTCCAAAGCGCTCCCCTGCGGCGCGGGGGCTGGGTCCCGCATGTCATGCAGACCGGCTCCGAGCAGAAGAAGCCAAACCGCCGCGCGTGGTGCACGCAACCGCCCAGCGGTTACAAGTGACCCTCCACTTTTGCCCAGACCAACGGGCGAAAGGGGCGGGCAGCCATGCAGGCGGCATGCAGTCGCACCAAGTGGACGCGCTTCTCCGACTCCCAACATGCCAGCACGGAGGCCCAGGCCCACGCGTCGCGCGACCGGCGTGCCGGATGCTGCATGCAAGCAACTGTACCACCTGCGCCACCACCGCACCTCCTCGATTGCGGAACCAATACCGTGACTCGAGGCGACCCAGCGCGCGACCCAGCAGCGCCAGCCTGACGCGGCGGCCAACGCGGCCAAAGGTGGGCCGGCAGTAATGACGGTGGCAGGCGCGCGGGAGCAGCGGTCACGTCGTCAGCCAAGCTCACGTCCCATCCGGAGGCCGCGAGAGAACCCCCTCTCACGGCGTGAAGACAACGCGCCCGTGATCCGTTCCTCGAACAGCTCGCGCACGCGCAACGGCAGCCCTGCCAACTACTCGCCCCGTCGCATTGACTCCGCGGCTGGACAGGCGGCGCTTCTGGCAGGAGCAGCGGGCGACGCTTCGCCTTCACCGAAACAACCGCGCCAAAAAAGGTACGCCGCGTCGTTCAGTTTCGTATCCTTTTTCCTTTTTTCCTCTTTCTCTATCTCTTGCGACAGGGACCGGGAAAGGGGGATACCCCGAAAGGGATCCTTCCCCGTGAAGGAACTAGGCTCCGAGCCTCCTTACTGATCAGGGGTTCGAAGGCTGGCCCCCCGGAGGGTTCAACAGCCGCCTCAGATCGTGTGGGCCCTACACCCACTACTGGTCAGAGGTTCGAAGGCCGGCCCCCCGAAGGGTTCCACGGCCGCCTCAGGCTACTCGGGCTCCGCGCCCATTACTGATCAGGGGTTCGAAGGCTGGCCCCCGAAGGGTTCACAGTCGCCTCAGACACCGAGCGAGGGATGACCAGGGGTACGTTCGATACATAACCAAGGCTCGGGCTGCGCTCCCGAGGTACCCTAGGACATTTCCGAGACCAGCAGGAGCGATTTTGTAACGGAATCCCATCGGAGGGAGGCATCGAGCCCTCGGACCCCGTCACCAGGGGATCGGGTCCGGCAGATCACCTGCAGGTACTTTTGGGCGTGCCTCTGGGCCCCTAGCCGACCCCCAACGAACGGGGCACGGACGTCCACTCGGATTACCCGCTTGCAGCTCACCGGAGACACCATGTTCGTTGCCCATCGAGGGTAACATGGCGCTCTCCCCCCTCCTCCTTGCGGAAAGGCGACGTAGGGGCGTATGTAAAAAAGCCGAGTCTGTCCTTGATCGCCCTCTCGCCCTGTGCGGAGGCTCGGAGGCTGCTCTCGCAAACCCGGCTCCGGCCAAACCGTTGACAGCGTCAACATACCAGCCCGAGAACTTGGGCCCCGACCGTGCACCCGGGCTACGGCCAGTTCGCATGAGGGAACCACCAGACCAGCCGAAGCATTACGCAAGGCATTAAGACCTCGAAGGAGTGAAACCACTCCTCCGAGGCCTCGGGGGCTACACCCGGCGGGTGCGCTCGCGCGCACCCACCGGAACAAAATGCAACCGAGAAAGGCTGGTCCCCTTGCAAAAAAGTGCGACGAAAGCCTCCAAGCGAGTGCTAACACTCCCTTCGAGGCTCGGGGGCTACTGTCGGGGACCATAATTAGGGGTACCCTCAAGACGCCTAATTCTCAGCTGGTAACCCCCATCAGCATAAAGCTGTAGAGGCCTGATGGGTGCGATTAAGTCAGGGATCAGTCCATACGAGCGACTCGATCACGCCTCGCCCGAGCCTAGCCTCGGGCAAGGGCAGCCGACCCCGAGATGTTTCCGTCTCGCCCGAGGCCCCCTTTTAACGGCAGACACATCTCCGGCTCGCTCGAGGCCTTGCCTTCGCTAAGAAGCAACCCTGACTAAATCGCCGCGCCGACCGACCGAGTCGCAGGGGCATTTAACGCAAAGGTAGCCTGACACCTTTATCCTGACGCGCGCCCCCTGGCAGAGCCGAAGTGACCGCCGTCACTTCGCCGCTCCACTGACCGGTCTGACAGAAGGACAGCGCCACCTGCGCCGCTCCGACTGCAGTGCCACTTGACAGAGTGAGACTGACAGGCAGTCAGGCCTTGCCAAAGGCGCCATAGGAAGTTCCGCCCGACCCAGGGCTCGGACTCGGGCTAAGGCCCCGGAAGACGGTGAACTCCGCTCCGCCCGACCCAGGGCTCGGACTCGGGCTAAGGCCCCGGAAGACGGCGAACTCCGCTCCGCCCAACCCAGGGCTCGGACTCGGGCTAAGGCCCCGGAAGACGGCGAACTCCGCTCCGCCCGACCCAGGGCTCGGACTCGGGCTAAGGCCCCGGAAGACGGCGAACTCCGCTCCGCCCGACCCAGGGCTCAGACTCGGGCTAAGGCCCCGAAAGACGGCGAACTCCGCTCCGCCCGACCCAGGGCTCGGACTCGGGCTAAGGCCCCAGAAGACGGCGAACTCCGCTCCGCCCGACCCAGGGCTCGGACTCGGGCTAAGGCCCTGGAAGACGGCGAACTCCGCTCCGCCCGACCTAGGGCTCGGACTCGGGCTAAGGCCCCAGAAGACGACGAACTCCGCTTCGCCCGACCCCAGGGGTCGGACTCTGCCCTGGCCTCTGCCGAACGACCTCCGCCTCGCCCGACCCAGGAGCTCGGGCTCGGCCTCGGCCATGAAGGACAGACTCGACCTCGGCTTCGGAGGAGCCTCCACGTCGCCCGACCCAGGGCACAAGCCTGCCACGTCAACAGGAAGCGCCATCATCACCCTACCCCGAGCCGACTCGGGCCGCAGAGAACAAGACCGGTGTCCCATCTGGCTAGCTCCGCCAGATAGGCAATGATGGCGCCCCGCTAGCCCCATGACGACGGCGGCTCTCAGCTCCCTTACGGAAGCAGGGGGACGTCAGCAAGGACCCAACCGCTCCGACAGCTGTCCCTCCGCCAGGCTCCGTTGCTCCTCCGACAGCCACGACACCACACCAGCTGGGTGCCAAGATCTCTCCGGCTGCCACCTTGGCATGTACTTAGGGCGCTAGCTGTAACGCCCCGAATTTTGCAGTTGAATTTTTTTTCTTTTCTTTACTCGCCAAATTCGGGCGTTACCTTTTCTTTTTTCTTTTTCCCCTCGCTAGACCTTGACTTTTTCCAAAGTTTTAGCGGGATTCGGTTTGGAATTCCCGTGTAAGAAAACCCTAAAATACTTTATGTTGTTTGATGCACCATGCCGAACTATGCATTCTTTGATTGTTTGAAAGCGCAAATGCATTCATCCAAGAAGATCGGATTTCGAAAATAAGGAGAAAATCTTTTTCTTTCTTTTTCTTTCTCTTTCTCTCTCCTCTTTTTCTCTCTCTCCCGCGCCGTGGGCCGTCCCTGGCCGGCCGAGCCGCCCCTGCGCGCCCCCTTTGGGCCCAATAGGCCCAGCCGCCCCCCACCCCCCTCCCCTTTTTCCCCAACTCCCTCTCCCTCTCCCTCCCTCTCTCCCATCCTCTCCCTAGCCGCCGCCCTCCCCTGCCCTAGCCCCGCCCCCTGCTCGGCCGCCGCCCCTGCAGCTCGGCCGCCCGCCCCGGTGAGCCCCCCCTCCTCTCTCCTCCTTCCTCCCTCCCTCTCCCCTCCTCTCCCCTTGGCAGCCCAGCCGCACGGCCGCCCCTGGCCACGCCCCTGGCCGCCCCCAGCCCAGCCGCCCGGCCGCGCCCAGCCGGCCACGGCCGCCCCTGGCCGCGCCCCCGGCCGCGCCCAGCCGGCCACGGCCGCCCCTGGCCGCGCCCCCGGCCGCCCCAGCCCGCGCCCTGGCCGCGCCCCAGCCGCGCCCGGCCGCGCCCTGGCCGCTGGCCGCGCCCCCGCCCCTGCGTGCTCGGCCGCCCCTGCGCCGGCCGGTTCAACCGCCCCCTGGGCCGGTTCAACCGCCCCGGCTCAGCCGCCCTCCCCCCCCCCCCCCCCGCGCTCGGCCGCCCCTGCTCGGCCGCCCTGCCCCCGGCCGGTTCAACCGCCCCTAGGGCCGGTTCAACCGCCCCCCTTTTTTTATTTTTTTTATTTTATTTTATTTTGTTTTACTTTCTCTGATCATAGTTATTTTATTTTAGGTAGACTAATCATTGTTCATGCTATTGAAATAGGAAGCTTAATTTAGAATTCCGTTACGCTAGTTGATTCATGTAATTAATTGTTTATCTCGTGCAATGTTGATCAACTTAAAATGACCAGGTTTCCATTAGTGCATATAACTGATTCTTTTGTTAAGAACCAATTGTAACTAATCATTAGTGCATAAGCTTTGACCCCCTGCGAGACCTTTCCCCGTTTCTTTCTAACCATAACAAATGCGATATTGAATGTCATACTTGATGCATATTCACTTTATTTGTTCCCTTGTATGGTGTACTGTTCTTTTGTATTAAATATGTGGATGTATGTATGTTTGCGCTCGCATAGAGAACGATCCGGTCGAAGAGCCCGAGGAATTCGTAGGAGAAGCCCCTGAGCAGCAGTCGGTTGGTGGAGGCAAGTGTCCTTTGACCTATTTCTGTCCTATTCATTCTTTAATTCACCTCCCGCATTACATATTTATACCTAAGGATTGACTAGTTTTTGTTATTCATGTCCTTGTTTACCTATTTGGGTCGGATTATTACTGCTTAGTCTGATGCTATTGCTCAACTCTAATCAATGAACATGATGTGATTATCTATGATACGCTGTTTTCCCTTCTTATTTATGATTATATTTGTGACCTTCAAGGGGACTCGAGCGGTTTCTCGAGTGCCTCTCCGTAAGGACCTGTTCAATGGATGACCGCCCGGGAAAACAGTGCAACCATGAGGGTGGAATGGGACGCCCTTAGCTGAATAATTAGAGGAACCGGGGTGTAGTTCGCTTAGCCGTTGTGCCGTCAATGGGGCTCGGTGTATGCGGCTCGCTCTGCCAAGGTTGATTTGTCCCTTGGGGAGGAGTGCGGTACATTTAGGAAACCTAACGGGTGGCTACAGCCCCGGGGAATCTTTGTAAAGGCTACGTAGTGAGACCCTGCCTATTCACCTTGGTAGTGTTTAAGGGTTTGATCGGCCCGAGGCAAGAGGGAATCACGGCTTGTGGGTAAAGTGCGCAACCTCTGCAGAGTGTTATGAAACTGATATATCAGCCGTGCTCGCGGTTATGAGCGGCCAAGGGAGCTCCAGAGATTAGTGATACTTGATCAGAGACATTTTGGTACAGGTGGCAATGAGATTGATGATTCTGATTATGATTATGGTGTTGGTAAGGGGTATTCTTTCCGTTTGGAAAGGATACATTGGGCTAATAACTTGGGTTAATGTTAAAACCTGGCTTTCTACTAGTAAGTAATAACTTGACCAACTAAAAGCAACTGCTTGACTTATCCCCACATAAAGCTAGTCCACTACAGCCAAACAGGATGCTTGCTGAGTATGTTGATGTGTACTCACCCTTGCTCTACACACCAAACCCCCCCCCTTCCAGGTTGTCAGCATTGCAACCACTGCTCAGGAGAAGATGAAGCTGTGGAAGGAGACTTCCAGGAGTTCCAAGACTACGACGAGTTCTAGGCGTGGGTTAGCGGCAACCCCCAGTCGGCTGCCTGTGAAGGCCGCGGTTATCTACGTTTCGTTTTCGCACTTTGATTTATTGTAAGAACTATATGGACGTCTCAGACGTATGATGTAATCGACTATTATTTCCCCTTTTAATACTATTTGAGCACTGTGTGATGATGTCCATGTTATGTAACTGCTGTGTACGTGAATAACTGATCCTGGCACGCACATGGTTCGCATTCGGTTTACCTTCTAAAAACCGGGTGTGACATAAGTGGTATCAAAGCCGTGCTGACTGTAGGACCGCTAACCTAGAGTAGAATGGTCGTTCTAAGGACTATAGACCTCTGTCCCTGCCTTGACTTTGGTATCCCTTCAAAAGTTGGTCCTACTGACCAAACCTATGTTCTACTATATATTATACCTTGCTAAAAATTTTGTTTTATTCTGATCCTTCATTTATTTATGATTCATTATTTGCTGGTCATACTAATTCTGTTCTCACCCTTTTGCTTGCGATGTCTTTTATAGATGGCTCGTCTTAGACACACTGCACGAAAGTCCGTCATCCCCTTCTTACCCTCCCGCCTTGCTGAGCGTCCGCTTCGCCGTCCCGTGGCCGGACAGTCCAGCCACTTGGAGAGACTGCACCACCGCCTGCATGAGGAGCAGGAACGTCGACGACAGGAGCAGCGGGGCTCTTCCTTCTCGCTCCAGCAGGAGATAGAGTCTGTGAGGAGCTGCTCCCCTGTGCTTCCCCTGGAGGCGCCCCCTGCACCACCACTGGGCGCCCCAGCTTCTGGAGTAGCTGCTGGAGGAGACTCAGACGACGGAGGTGGCGACGACAGCTTGAGCCACGACATCGACTTCTCTGCTGACCATGAGCCGGAAGGATGGGTTGCTCGACCCATCACTCGTGACGCTGCTCGCGGGTGTCACTTCCACGACGCGCTCGACACCCTGCTACGTCGGGCACTTGACCGGCGTACTTGGTCCATCGAGTATCGCTGTGTGGTCTACCAGCATAGTCGCGGGGTCTACCCGGACTGCTGGGAGGCGACCTGCTTGGTGCGCCGTCTGGAGAACAGTCTCCAGGGCGCGGAGGCCTGCTCAGAGCACTATTCTATCTCTGAGCGGGACTCAGCTGAGGCAGCCATGCAGGATGCTGCACGGCGTGCGCTTTCGCACTACTGCTCGGTTCTCGGTGGGGTAGCTGACGGTCTCGACCTGAAGTATTACCCCCGCCGTCCATCTGGCAGCACAGGAGGCGTGATTGTTTCACCTGCTGGTGAGGACAATCCTAGGTTGAGCAGCACAGTCAACCTAGCCGCCGTGCTAAACACGGAGCTGGACCATGCATTAGACGAGTTGAGTAGGGCTCGTGCTGAGATCGCCCTGCTGCGGGCTGAGCGCGCGGAGCGTCGTCACTTGGATGATGGTTCCCCCGCTCCCGTCGGGACTCAGCACCCGTATCGCTCACCTCGGCGTGGACTCCAGTCTTATGGCAATCCCGACTGCAAGACCAAGATCAATCTAGAACCATAGCTCATTAGAGTTGGATCTTGTAATTAATACGAAATATATATACATAGAAGCTTCAGTCTTAGCGTTAGTCTTGGTTTTAGTTAGTCTTAGTTAGACAGGGTAGTTTGCTATATCCTGTGCATTTATGTTTGTCATGATGAACTATGTTTGGTTTGGATCTTTGTAATGACTGTCACCAGAGTGTGGGTATCCCCTGCATTTTGGTTTACCTATTATGTTAATGGAGTTAGTTATATAGTTGGGAAACCCTTTATTCTACTTTCCTCTTTATCTGAGAAGCTGTGTGGTCTGCGATGGAGATCAGTGAAGATGCTCATCTGTTCAGTGCTGTTGGAGAATTCTATACTCTTTTCTTATGCTGCAAGATTTGCCAGATCAGTTCTGATGTGTGGTTGCGTTCTGCAGATGTCAGAGAACAGGCGTAGAGGAGGAAGGCGTGCTCAGCAGGAGCAAGCCGCTCCGCAGGATGAGGTGCCTCAGCAGCAGCACCTGCCGCCCCCGCCCCCGATGTCGATCGAGCAGATGTTTCTGATGCAGACTCAAGCAGTTCAGGCCATCGGTCAGACTCTGGCCGCCATTCAGCAGCAGCAGCAGCAGCAGGCTCCACCCCAGCCTCAGATGCCTCAGATGCCCAGAGACAAGCGTGCTGAATTCATGAGAGGTCATCCCCCAACGTTCGCTCACTCTTCTGACCCCATGGATGCTGAAGATTGGCTGCGCACTGTGGAGCGGGAGTTGCATACCGCTCAGTGTGATGACAGGGAGAAAGTCTTGTATGGTCCCCGTCTGTTGAGAGGAGCAGCCCAATCATGGTGGGAGTCTTACCTCGCCACCCATGCCAACCCCGATGCCATCACCTGGGAAGAGTTCAGAGGTAGCTTTCGTCAGTACCATGTGCCTGCAGGTCTGATGACAGTGAAGAAGGAGGAGTTCCTGGCCCTTAAGCAAGGGTCATCATCGGTCAGTGAGTATCGAGACAGGTTTCTGCAGTTGTCTCGCTATGCTCCTGAAGATGTCAACACCGACGCCAAGCGACAGTACCGTTTCTTGAGAGGCCTGGTCGACCCTCTTTAGTACCAACTGATGAATCATACCTTCCCGACATTCCAGCACCTGATTGACAGAGCAATCATGACAGAAAGGAAGCGTAAGGAGATGGAGGATCGTAAGCGCAAGATCAGTGGACCCCAGCCTGGAAGCAGCAGCCGCCCTCATTTCTCAGGCAATCAACCTCAGCAGTTCAGGCAGAACCAGCGTCCACCTCAGCAGCATCAGCAGCGTCAGCAGTATCAGCAGTTCCAAAGGCAGTACCCTCAGCATCAGTACCAGAACCGTCAGAGCAATCAATCAGGAGGTCAGGTTATCATCAGCTCAGGATCCGACCTTCGGACATTCCGAAGACGGCATTCATTACCAAGTATGGTTTGTATGAGTTCACAGTGATGTCTTTTGGTTTGACCAATGCACCAGCGTTCTTTATGAACTTGATGAACAGTGTATTCATGGATTATCTCGATAAGTTTGTGGTGGTATTCATTGATGACATTCTGGTTTATTCTCAAAGCGAAGAAGAGCATGCAGATCATTTGAGGATGGTATTGCAGAGATTGCGAGAGCACCAGTTGTATGCAAAGTTGAGCAAGTGTGAGTTCTGGATCAGTGAAGTCCTGTTCTTGGGTCACATAATCAACAAAGAAGGATTGGCTGTGGATCCGAAGAAAGTGGCAGACATTCTGAACTGGAAAGCGCCAACGGATGCTCGAGGAATCAAGAGCTTCATTGGAATGGCCGGATATTATCGGCGATTCATTGAAGGGTTTTCGAAGATTGCGAAACCAATGACAGCGTTGCTAGGCAACAAGGTTGAGTTCAAGTGGACCCAGAAGTGCCAAGAGGCCTTCGAAGCGCTAAAAGAGAAGTTGACAACAGCGCTTGTCCTAGTCTTGCCTGATGTGCACAAGCCCTTCTCTGTGTACTGTGATGCTTGTTACACAGGTTTGGGATGCGTGTTGATGCAAGAGGGAAGAGTTGTGGCTTACTCGTCCCGACAGCTGAAGGTTCATGAGAAGAATTACCCAATCCATGACCTAGAGTTGGCAGCAGTGGTTCACGCACTGAAGACATGGAGGCACTATCTGTATGGACAGAAATGCGATGTTTACACAGACCACAAGAGTCTGAAGTACATATTCACTCAGTCAGAATTGAATATGAGGCAGCGAAGATGGTTAGAGTTGATCAAAGACTATGAGTTGGAGATTCATTACCATCCGGGCAAAGCAAACGTAGTGGCAGATGCTTTGAGCAGAAAGAGTCAAGTCAATCTGATGGTCGCTCGTCCGATGCCTTATGAGTTGGCCAAGGAGTTCGACAGGTTGAGTCTCGGATTTCTGAACAATTCGCGAGGAGTCACAGTTTAATTGGAACCTACCTTGGAGCGAGAAATCAAAGAAGCGCAGAAGAATGATGAAAAGATCAGTGAGATTCGGCGACTGATTCTAGATGGTAGAGGCAAAGATTTTCGAGAAGATGCAGAAGACGTGATATGGTTCAAAGACCGCTTGTGTGTTCCCAATGTCCAGTCCATTCGGGAGTTGATCCTTAAGGAAGCTCATGAGACAGCCTATTCGATTCACCCTGGCAGTGAGAAGATGTATCAGGATCCGAAGAAGAAATTCTGGTGGTACGGAATGAAGAGGGAAATCGCAGAGCATGTGGCTATGTGCGATAGTTGTCGAAGAATTAAGGCAGAGCACCAGAGACCAGCTGGATTGTTGCAACCGTTGCAGATCCCTCAGTGGAAATGGGATGAAATCGGTATGGATTTCATAGTCGGATTGCCTCGCACTCGAGCCGGCTACGATTCTATTTGGGTAGTAGTGGACCGTTTAACCAAGTCAGCCCACTTCATACCTGTCAGGACCAACTACAGCAGTGCAGTATTGGCAGAGTTGTATATGTCTCGGATCGTTTGTCTTCATGGTGTGCCAAAGAAGATAGTGTCAGACAGAGGAACGCAGTTCACCTCTCATTTCTGGCAGCAGTTGCATGAAGCTTTGGGCACACATCTGAATTTCAGTTCAGCTTATCATCCGCAGACAGATGGCCAGACCGAAAGAACCAATCAAATTCTCGAAGACATGTTGAGAGCCTATGCGTTGCAAGATCAGTCCGGATGGGACAAGCGATTGCCTTATGCAGAGTTTTCCTATAACAACAGTTACCAGGCCAGTTTGAAGATGTCACCATTTCAAGCGCTCTATGGAAGGAGTTGTAGAACTCCGTTGCAATGGGATCAGCCTGGAGAGAAGCAAGTGTTTGGGCCAGATATTTTGCTTGAAGCCGAAGAGAACATCAGGATGGTCCGAGAAAACCTGAAGATAGCGCAATCAAGGCAGCGAAGCTATGCAGACACAAGAAGAAGAGAGCTGAGTTTTGAAGTCGGAGACTTTGTCTATCTGAAAGTGTCACCGATCAGAAGAGTCAGAAGGTTCGGAATCAAAGGCAAGCTAGCACCCCGCTACATTGGTCTGTACCAGATCCTCTCAAAGCGTGGAGAGGTGGCTTATCAGCTCAGCCTGCCAGAGAATTTGTCTGCTGTGCATGATGTTTTTCATGTGTCTCAGTTGAGGAAGTGCTTGCGTGTGCCAGAAGAGCAGTTGCCAGTGGAAGGTCTCGAAGTCCAGGAGGACTTGACCTATGTCGAGAAGCCAGCTCAGATCCTTGAGGTTGCAGATAGAGTCACCCGAAGGAAGACCATCAGAATGTGCAAAGTCAGATGGCATCACCACTCTGAGGAAGAAGCAACCTGGGAGCGTGAAGATGATCTAATGGCCAAGTACCCAGAGCTCTTTGCTAGCCAGCCCTGAATCTCGAGGGCGAGATTCTTTTAAGGGGGATAGGTTTGTAACGCCCCGAATTTTGCAGTTGAATTTTTTTTCTTTTCTTTACTCGCCAAATTCGGGCGTTACCTTTTCTTTTTTCTTTTTCCCCTCGCTAGACCTTGACTTTTTCCAAAGTTTTAGCGGGATTCGGTTTGGAATTCCCGTGTAAGAAAACCCTAAAATACTTTATGTTGTTTGATGCACCATGCCGAACTATGCATTCTTTGATTGTTTGAAAGCGCAAATGCATTCATCCAGGAAGATCGAATTTCGAAAATAAGGAGAAAATCTTTTCTTTCTTTTTCTTTCTCTTTCTCTCTCCTCTTTTTCTCTCTCTCCCGCGCCGTGGGCCGTCCCTGGCCGGCCCAGCCGCCCCTGCGCGCCCCCTTTGGGCCCAATAGGCCCAGCCGCCCCCCACCCCCCTCCCCTTTTTCCCCAACTCCCTCTCCCTCTCCCTCCCTCTCTCCCATCCTCTCCCTAGCCGCCGCCCTCCCCTGCCCTAGCCCCGCCCCCTGCTCGGCCGCCGCCCCTGCAGCTCGGCCGCCCGCCCCGGTGAGCCCCCCCTCCTCTCTCCTCCTTCCTCCCTCCCTCTCCCCTCCTCTCCCCTTGGCAGCCTAGCCGCACGGCCGCCCCTGGCCGCGCCCCTGGCCGCCCCCAGCCCAGCCGCCCGGCCGCGCCCTGGCCCCGGCCGCGCCTGGCCGCCCGCCTGGCCGCGCCCAGCTGGCCACGGCCGCCCCTGGCCGCGCCCCCGGCCGCCCCAGCCCGCGCCCTGGCCGCGCCCCAGCCGCGCCCGGCCGCGCCCTGGCCGCTGGCCGCGCCCCCGCCCCTGCGTGCTCGGCCGCCCCTGCGCCGGCCGGTTCAACCGCCCCCCGGGCCGGTTCAACCGCCCCGGCTCAGCCGCCCTCCCCCCCCCGCGCTCGGCCGCCCCTGCTCGGCCGCCCTGCCCCCGGCCGGTTCAACCGCCCCCCCCTTTTTTTATTTTATTTTATTTTATTTTATTTTGTTTTACTTTCTCTGATCATAGTTATTTTATTTTAGGTAGACTAATCATTGTTCATGCTATTGAAATAGGAAGCTTAATTTAGAATTCCGTTACGCTAGTTGATTCATGTAATTAATTGTTTATCTCGTGCAATGTTGATCAACTTAAAATGACCAGGTTTCCATTAGTGCATATAACTGATTCTTTTGTTAAGAACCAATTGTAACTAATCATTAGTGCATAAGCTTTGACCCCCTGCGAGACCTTTCCCCGTTTCTTTCTAACCATAACAAATGCGATATTGAATGTCATACTTGATGCATATTCACTTTATTTGTTCCCTTGTATGGTGTACTGTTCTTTTGTATTAAATATGTGGATGTATGTATGTTTGCGCTCGCATAGAGAACGATCCGGTCGAAGAGCCCGAGGAATTCGCAGGAGAAGCCCCTGAGCAGCAGTCGGTTGGTGGAGGCAAGTGTCCTTTGACCTATTTCTGTCCTATTCATTCTTTAATTCACCTCCCGCATTACATATTTATACCTAAGGATTGACTAGTTTTTGTTATTCATGTCCTTGTTTACCTATTTGGGTCGGATTATTACTGCTTAGTCTGATGCTATTGCTCAACTCTAATCAATGAACATGATGTGATTATCTATGATACGCTGTTTTCCCTTCTTATTTATGATTATATTTGTGACCTTCAAGGGGACTCGAGCGGTTTCTCGAGTGCCTCTCCGTAAGGACCTGTTCAATGGATGACCGCCCGGGAAAACAGTGCAACCATGAGGGTGGAATGGGACGCCCTTAGCTGAATAATTAGAGGAACCGGGGTGTAGTTCGCTTAGCCGTTGTGCCGTCAATGGGGCTCGGTGTATGCGGCTCGCTCTGCCAAGGTTGATTTGTCCCTTGGGGAGGAGTGCGGTACATTTAGGAAACCTAACGGGTGGCTACAGCCCCGGGGAATCTTTGTAAAGGCTACGTAGTGAGACCCTGCCTATTCACCTTGGTAGTGTTTAAGGGTTTGATCGGCCCGAGGCAAGAGGGAATCACGGCTTGTGGGTAAAGTGCGCAACCTCTGCAGAGTGTTATGAAACTGATATATCAGCCGTGCTCGCGGTTATGAGCGGCCAAGGGAGCTCCAGAGATTAGTGATACTTGATCAGAGACATTTTGGTACAGGTGGCAATGAGATTGATGATTCTGATTATGATTATGGTGTTGGTAAGGGGTATTCTTTCCGTTTGGAAAGGATACATTGGGCTAATAACTTGGGTTAATGTTAAAACCTGGCTTTCTACTAGTAAGTAATAACTTGACCAACTAAAAGCAACTGCTTGACTTATCCCCACATAAAGCTAGTCCACTACAGCCAAACAGGATGCTTGCTGAGTATGTTGATGTGTACTCACCCTTGCTCTACACACCAAACCCCCCCCCCTTCCAGGTTGTCAGCATTGCAACCACTGCTCAGGAGAAGATGAAGCTGTGGAAGGAGACTTCCAGGAGTTCCAAGACTACGACGAGTTCTAGGCGTGGGTTAGCGGCAACCCCCAGTCGGCTGCCTGTGAAGGCCGCGGTTATCTACGTTTCGTTTTCGCACTTTGATTTATTGTAAGAACTATATGGACGTCTCAGACGTATGATGTAATCGACTATTATTTCCCCTTTTAATACTATTTGAGCACTGTGTGATGATGTCCATGTTATGTAACTGTTGTGTACGTGAATAACTGATCCTGGCACGTACATGGTTCGCATTCGGTTTACCTTCTAAAAACCGGGTGTGACACTAGCTCTCCCCCGCTAGACACGTAGCACTCTGCTACACCCCCATTGTACACCTGGATCCTCTCCTTACGCCTATAAAAGGAAGGACCAGGGCCTTCTTAGAAATGGTTGGCCGCGCGGGGACGAGGACGGGGCAGGCGCTCTCTCGGGGCCGCTCGCTTCCCTCACCCGCATGGACGCTTGTAACCCCCTACTGCAAGCGCACCCGACCTGGGCGCGGGACGAACACGAAGGCCGCGGGATTCCCACCTCTCTCACGACTCGTCTCCGGCCACCTCGCCTTCCCCCCTTCGCGCTCGCCCACGCGCTCGACCCATCTGGGCTGGGGCACGCGGCACACTTACTCGTCGGCTTAGGGACCCCCCGGTCTCGAAACGCCGACAAGTCCGTTGATCAAAAGGAATATCGGTCAATGATAGGTTCATTACTTTATCTTTGTGCTTGTAGACCGAACATTATGCTTAGTGTATGCATGTGTGCTAGATTTCAATCTGACCCCAAGGAATGTCACCTTGTGGTCGTTAAGCGGATTCTTAGGTATTTAGTTTCTACACCTTGCTTCGGGATCTGGTATCTAAAGGGGTCTACCTTTGACTTAATTGGATACTCAGACTCCGACTATTTCGGGTGCAAGGTTGATAGGAAGAGCACATTAGGTATGTGCCAGTTTCTAGGGAAGGTCCCTGGTGTCCTGGAGCTCGAAGAAACAAACATCTGTTGCCCTATCCACCGCTGAGGCCGAGTACGTTGCCGCAGGACAGTGTTGCGCACAACTGCTTTGGATGAGGCAAACCCTCTGGGACTTTGGCTACAATCTGAGCAAAGTCCCACTCCTATGTGACAATGAGAGTGCAATCCGCTTGGCAGATAATCCTGTTGAACACAGCCGCACTAAGCACATAGACATCCGGCATCACTTCCTGAGAGACCACCAGCAAAAGGGAGATATCGATGTTTACCACATTAGCACCGAGAACCAGCTAGCCGATATCTTCACCAAGCCTTTAGATAAGAAAAGGTTTTGCAGGTTGCGTAGTGAGCTAAATGTCTTAGATTCATGTAACTTGAGTTGATCTATAGCATACATGTGTTTCATGCCTTTGATCATGTTCCTTTGAGCATTTACATCATTTATTGTTTATTTTGTGGTGCTCAAGTTGTACAAGTCATCCCCGGGCCTCACAAGTCCGTTTGCAAATGATGCACATGTTTAGCGGGAGATGAGCTACAACTTGACTCCTTTGAGACTAACTTGTTTGTTTGAGTACACTTCAAATAGTCTCGAAGGACCATTGAAAGGGAAAATGAACTTGGACGACGAAAAGACTTTCACTGCACTCTGGTATAAGTGTATTTAATTCCAAGATTCATACTAATGCTCTCATTGACTCTTTGCTCTTATTTGACATTTTAGTGAGGCAATGGGGTTAAAGGGCCAAAAGTTTTCCCGTTTTGGTGCTTAATGCCAAAGGGGGAGAAATTAAGGCCAAAGCAAATGGATCAACCAACCACTTGTGAATTTTGAAAATAGTAGAGTTAGAATTTGTATTTCGTCCAAAATCCTCTAATTGCAAAATTTGGTCTCTTATGTGGGAGAATTTTGATTATGGGAAAAGGGGGAGTTTTTGGCACTTGATCAATTTTACTCTTGGAATATCTCTCTATTTGCCCAAACAAGTGTGTTTCACTTAGAGATAGGAAAAAGAATTTGATTTGCAAAAACAAACCAAGTGGTGGCAAAAGTGATCCAAATATTCCAAATCCTAAGTAAAGAGAATTTGGCCTTCAATTTGCAATTCTTAGTAGCTTTGTAATGTGTTGGCATAAATCACCAAAAAGGGGGAGATTGAAAGGAAAATGTGCCCTTGGGCCATTTCTATAATTGTTTTGGTGATTGATTGTCCAACACATTGGTTTAAACTCACATGTGCTAAGTAGGCGAAAAGTGCACATCAAAGAACAAGGTATGTTTCTAGACTTAGTAAATTGTTTTTGGGTACTAACATGTTTATCTAAGTGCTAGAGACATGGCCAAGAAAAGAGGAAAAGGATTGGAGAAGAAGTGGCTGTAATCAGCCAAACCAGCACCAGCCTGTGGCGCACCAGACTATCCGGTGGTGCACCGGACAGTGTCCGGTGCCCACTACCCAGGCTGGCCCGGTGGCAAACTCGTCGCTCTCGGGAGATGAAGAAGGCACCGCGGCTAAAAATCACCGGACTGTCCGGTGGTGCAACGGATTGTCCGGTGAGACAAAGGCGCCCGCGGCCAACGGTCATTTGCGCGATCAATGGGCAACACGTGGCCAAGCCAACGGTCGGTTGGTCACACCGGACTATCTGGTGTGCACCGGACAGTGTTCGGTGCGCCAACGGGCCCGGAGGACCAACGGTCAGCTGCGCTCGATATGGAAGGAAATCGAGCACCGAACATGTACTGTTCATGTCCGATGGTGCACCAAACTGTCCGGTGCACCACTCGACAGAAGGCAAGATTTGCCTTCCAAGTTGGTCTCCAACGGCTCCTAGCTGCCTTGGGGCTATAAAAGGGACCCCTAGGCACATGGAGCAGAAAACCAAGCATTCTCTAAGCATCTTAAGACATCTAGACTCCGCCTCCATGCATTTGGATTGTTGTGTTAGTAATTTGTGCTCCGCTTGAGTTGTGAACTCCCTGCGCCGTGTTTTGAGCTCAAGTCTTGGCCTGTGTGCATGTGTGTGCTGCGGATTGAATCTTGCGTGTGTTGCTTTCCCTCCCTTACTCTTGTGCTTCTCTCGTGACCAAACTTTGTAAGGGCGAGATGCTCCAACTTGTGGAGATTCCTCGCAAATGGGAAAGGACTACTGAAGAAGATAACCATGGTACTCAAAGTTGATCATTGGATCACTTGAGAGGGATTGAGTGCAATCCTTGACCAAAGGAGGTCACCACAATGTGGAGTAGGCATTGGTCGAACCACAGGATAAATCACTGTGTCTTGTGTCCATCTTATTTGTGATTGGTTTTCTTCTAAAGTTCACACTTTAGCAACTTGGTTTTAATTGCACTAACATTTCATAACCAAGTGTTGGCTATTTAGTGTTGAATTTCGTAGGATCACCTATTCACCCCCCTCTAGGTGCTCTCACTTACTACTTACACTACACTACGCTACTGACTAACACTACCTTATTCTACTACTACTATCTATACTAATATTTAAACCAAAGGCATTATGCCACTAGTCTTGCTCCTGCCGCCGTCGCCCTTGCCGCTACTGCCGCTGTCGCCCCTGCCGCCGTCGCCCTTGCCGCTACTGTTGTCGCCATCGCCCTTGATGCTGCCGTCACCGTCGCCCTCGCCATCGCTGCTGCTGCCGTCACTGTCGCCCTTGCCGTCGACGCCCTTGTTGTTGTCGCTCCTGTCGTCGTCGCCGCTGCTGCTGCCGTCGCCCTCGTTGTCACCATCGCGGTCGCTCCACTTCTCGGATGAGTCGGATGAGTCCGCCTCATCCGAGGAGACCCCCGACTCATCTGACCCACTGAGCCTGGCGCGCTCGATGGAGCGCCAATACGCCTGGGCTGCGATGGACAGCCCCATGGAGTCATTCGAGTCCTCAGATGATGCCATGGGAGAAGCCAGAGTAGGGGAACGGTCAGCCTCAGAGGAGGTCTCCTCCGAGTACTCGGAGTCACCGAAGTCCTTTGAGGGAGGGCTCGAATCGCACTTGCGCTTGCCATCAGTGCGGCGAGGCCAGCCACTATCCCTCCTGTCTCTACCCATGGTTGGATGGAAAGGGAGGGAAAATGAAGAAGAAGAAAGCAGATGATCGGAGAACGGGTGAAGAGAACAGCTGGGGCAAGCAGGTTATTAATAGGGGCCGGGAGTGATCGTCCACTTCCTACCCCGCTCGTCGAACACTCGCAAGAATTCAATAAGCAATTCAAGGCGTCTGAAAATGAGTCAGGCAACATGCGTCGCTTCGCGTAACACGACACTAGTTGGACCTAAGTCAACTGCTCAGGCAAATGATTACACTCCGCTGTCACATCAAGTTACTACTCCAGGATAATGTGGTAAACACTCTGCGTACCAAGACACCCCTTGGGCACACCCATTGGGTTTGTCGCCAAGAATTTTCAAAGATTTTCTGAAGAAGTCGTATCCACAAAATATACGCAATGAATGTACCACGACAAAAGGAGAAGATCGTCCGAGATGGGAGGAAGTCCAAATATGGCTACAGAAGTGGAAGTCTAATCAGCAGAAGCATTGAAGCACAGAGCAGGGTGATGTCCCGCTGAGAGCCATCTGCCTCAACCATCCAGACATCCAATCTATCATCGATCAAACTAATTTCAGACCTAACAAGGCATGGACAGATAGCATCGTTTGAATTCCTAGAGCATAAAATGAAGACCTTTGAATGGATTATTTCCAGAATCCACTCAAAGCTTGGGGGCTACACCCATTGGGTGCACCTTCGATGCACCCAATAGATTTTTAGTCCCATGAAGATAAAATGCTGATTTCTAAAGCATAAGATGAATATATTTGAATGGAATATTTCCAAAATCCACTCAAAGCTCGGGGGCTACACCCATTGGGTGCACCACCCAATAGATTTTTAGTCCCATGAAGACAAAATGCTGATTTCTAAAGCATAAGATGAAGACCTTTGAATGGATTATTCCCAAAATCCACTCAAAGCTCGGGGGCTACACCCATTGGGTGCACATTCGGTGCACCCAACAGATTTTTAGTCCCATAAAGACAAAATGCTGATTTCTAAAGCATAAGATGAAGACCTTTGAATGGATTATTTTCAAAATCCACTCAAAACTCAGGGGCTACACCCATCGGCAAAACATAAATTGTGCCATATAACAGACCCATGAGTCGGACCTAGAATCTTTGGGTAGATTATTTCAAAATCAACTCAAAGATTAGGGGCTTGTGGGAGACAGATATCCCCCGGGTCCACTAGAAGGCAAAAAGGCCTCACGCGGGGCCTCAGGCCAGTTACCCCGCAAGGCCATCCCTTCGTGGGCTAGGCTAGAGCTACTGGCGGAATGGGCCGACCTGAGAAGGCAACAGACTCAAGCCTAGGCAATCCGTCAACTCGTGCGCTATCCACAGCAACCACCCGACTTTCCCGTGCATGGCGTCCTTGAATATCGGGGCGGATTAGGGATAAGTCGGCAAGATTGTAGGAAGATCAGTTCAGTCGGTTCACTATTATTTAGGAGACATGTGATCCTCATGTACGCGAGGAGTGCCCCACGGTTGAGTATATAAAGCCTAGGGGTACCCCATCATTTTCATCAACCATCTATGTTGGGGGCCTGCTTCGTCGCCGAAGGTCCTGTAAGAAGAAACACCTTCGGAAGATCAACACAGAAGCAACGCCGAAGCTACCATCCAGGGAGCTTCGGCATAGCGATACGCCTTGAGACGAAGGGTTGCACCGACTTAAAGATGAAAAGACCGATCGACCCATGATAATATGTGTCATGATTGTAACTAGTTGTAAAGGACATGAATGTAATTTCACACAGGCTGCGACCTATGCCTATAAATAGTTGAACAATACCCCTGTACTGTTCACGCTGATTTGTACTCGCTCGTGCATCACGCTTGTACCTTTGCCTTCTGTCAAGTCGAAGGTACAAATGTAATTCAATATTGTTCTTATTCATTCATGATTATATAATAAAAGATATATCAATGGTGTCATATGATTATCCATGTTATTTCTCATGTTTCATATGCTTCATTTTTCATTGATATATGCTGTGATGATGAAGTTACGTCCTTCATGACCTTCGTCCGAAGATCGTTATATCCTTAGGGAAATGATGCTTCAAAGGACGAAGGGCATTAACCATTAACCTATTTTTGTGTTGCCTTGTTCTTAATTCGAAGCATTTGAGAACAAGTCCCCAACATTGGTGTCCACCTCCGGTGAACTCACTTCCACTTTTGAGCTGATGGCTTCGTTCAACAACCACGCCGAAGCACCTTCGGCTACAAAGTTGGTGCTCCCGATAACAGGCGGTTCAAGTTCAGAGCCGGCTAACAAGAAGCAGAAGAAGGAAGCACGGAGAAGGGTACAACATGTTGGGGTGTAGGGACCCTTCATCAAGTCAAAATGGTCTCACATCCCAATCACCTTATCCCAGGACGACCTTCAGCTTAAAGATTACCCTCACAATGATGCTATGGTCATATCTTGTGTCATTTAGGGATTTCTGGTCCATAATGTTCTGGTTGATACAGGCAGTGCAGCAGATATCATATTTGTTAAGGCCTTCAGACAGATGCAAGAGCCAGAAGATAAGATTCATGATGCTACACATCCTCTTTGTGGCTTCGAAGGAAGATAGATTGTAGCGCTTGGCAAAATCACAATGCCAGTGACCTTCGGCTTTGTCCATAACACAAGGACTGAACAGGTTGTCTTTGACATTGTTGACATGGAGTACCCCTATAATGCAATCATTGGTCAAGGGACACTTAATGCTTTCGAAGCGATACTTCATCCAGCATACCTATGCATGAAGATACCTTCGGAACAAGGGCCCATTGCTGTCCATGGAAGTCAAGAAGCTGCCAGAAAAGCCGAAGGAAACTGGACAGATTCAAAGGCAATTCATAATATAGATGGAGCCAAAGCCTATGAACAGTACAAATACAAAAGAGAGAAGGCTGCTTCGATGGATCAGCCGAAGCCTATGCTCCTATGTGAAGATATAGCAGAGCAAAAGGTACTGTTGGGGTCTCAGCTATCTAAAGAATAAGAGAAGTCTTTGATAAGATTTCTATTTAACAACAAAGATGTCTTTGCTTGGTCAGCCAATGATCTTTGTGGTGTTAACAGAGATGTCATTGAACATTCACTCAATGTGGATCCATCCTTTAGGCCAAGAAAACAAAGGCTTCGGAAAATGTCTGAAGACAAAGCCGAAGGTGCTCGGAACGAAGTGAAGAGACTTCTTAGTGCTGGTGTTATCAGATAAGTGAAATACCCAGAATGGCTAACCAACACTATTATGGTGAAGAAGGTCAACAGTAAATGGAGAATGTGCATTGATTTTACAGATCTTAACAAGGCTTGTCCAAAGGACGAGTTCCCATTGCCAAGAATAGACTCTCTAGTAGATGCAACAGCTTCTTCAGAGCTCATGAGTCTACTGGACTGTTACTCAGGCTATCACCAAATTTGGATGAAGAAGGAAGATGAGCCGAAGACTAGCTTCATAACTCCCAGTGGCACCTATTGCTATCTTCGGATGCCTGAGGGGCTCAAAAATGCTGGAGGAAGCTTCAGCAGAATGATAGCTAAGGTCCTTCATTCTCAAATAGGTAGGAATGTACTGACCTATGTTGATGATATCATAGTGAAAAGCACGAAGCAAGGAAATCACATTGCTGACTTGCAAGAGACATTTGCCAATTTCAGGCAAGCTGGCCTGAAGTTAAATCCAGAAAAGTGTGTTTTGGGGGTAAAGAAGGGCAAGTTCCTTGGTTGTTTAGTATCAACGAAGGGAATTGAAGCCAACCCAAGCAAGATTGAAGCTATCCTTTGGATGGAGCCGCCAAGCACAAAGAAAGGGGCCCAGCGGCTAGTAGGTAGACTAGCATCATTAAACAGATTCATATCTAGATCAGCAGAAAGAAACCTGCCATTCTTTGAAATACTGAAGTCAGCCGAAGTTTTTCAATGGGGTCCGGTTCAACAAAAAGCCTTCGAAGAGTTGAAGCAATACTTGATTGATTTAACAACACTAACTCCACCTTCATCAGGGGCTCCATTGCTCTTATATGTGGCAGCTTCGCACTCTGCAGTAAGTGCGACACTTGTACAGGAGAAGCTAGATGGCCAAGTCAAAAAGCAAGCTCCAGTGTACTTCGTTTTTGAAGTCTTGAGTTTGTCAAAGAAAAATTATACAAAATTAGAGAAGGTGTTGTATGCTGTGTTAATGGCATCCAGAAAGCTTCGACATTATTTTCAAGCATATCATATAATTGTTCCTTCGTCACAGCCTTTGAAGGACATAATGAGGAACAGAGAAGCTACTGGAAGGATTGGAAAATGGGCTGCGGAGCTTAACGAATTCGCTATAGACTATGTGCATAGATCTTCAATTCAATCCCAGGCGTTAGCAGACTTCATCGCTGACTGGACGCCAGGGGCTCAGGAAGAAGAAATAAATAAAGACACCGAAGCTTGGACAGTGTTCTGTGATGGTTCTTGGGGAACCTTCAGTGCAGGAGCGGCTGCTGTCCTAGTAGCACCTTCGAAAGTTAGAACATGTTACACAGCCAAGCTTGACTTTAGTTGTACAAATAATATTGCTGAATACGAAGCACTTCTGTTGGGGCTTCAAAAGTTAAGAGCAATGGGAATAAGAAGGGCCATCCTGAAAACTAATTCTCAAGTTATTTCTGGCCATGTAGACAAAAGTAGCAAGGCAAGAGACCCGAAGCTTAAAAAATATCTGGATACAGTCCGAAGGTTGGAAGCTTCTTTTGAAGGTTTTTCTGTCAAGAATATTCCAAGAGGTGAAAATGAGCATGCAGATCTGCTAGCCAAATCAGCGGCTCAGGGGCTCCCCCTACCTTCGGAAGTATTTTTTGAAACAATAAAGGCACCTTCGGTTGAACTCATGGAGAGAGCAGTGCTTGCTATTTCTCCAGTACATAGTGAAGATTGGAGGACTAAAATTATATCTTTCCTCCAAGGTAATTGTCTTTCGAATGACGAAGCTTATAATAAGAGAATGGAAGCAAGGACAAGACCGTATGTGATAATAGAAGGGGAATTATATAAACATGGAGTCTGTTCTCCACTCCTCAAGTGTTTATCAAGAGCTGAAGGTATTGAATTAATGAAGAAGATACATGCAGGTCTGTGTGGATCCCATATCGAGTCTAGGCCCTTGCTGGGAAAAGTATTTAGACAAGGATTTTACTGGCCGAAGCCAGCTTCGGATGCAGCAGAGCTAGTTCAAAAATGTGAAAATTGTCAAAAATGTGCAAGAGACCAGAAACAACCTTTATCTCTCACTCAGCTAATACAGCCCACCTGGTCGTTGCAAAGATGGGGCCTGGATTTGTTAGGCCCACTTCCACCAGCGCAAGGCAATTTGAGATATGTTGTGGTAGCTATAGAATATTTTTCTAAGTGGATTGAAGTGAAGCCTTTGGCTACAATAACTTCGGTTACAGTCCAGAAATTCTTCTGGCAAAATATTGTTTGTCGCTTCGGCGTGCTGAAGGCTATAACTGTGGACAACGGAACACAGTTTGATGCCGAAACTTTCAAGGATTTCTGTGATCAGATTGGCACGAAGATTAATTTTGCATCAGTTAGGCATCCGGAGCCAAACGGGCTGGTCGAAAGAGCAAATGGCATTATAATGACGGGAATAATGAAGGTAATCTTCAATCAGCCCAGAGGGAAGTGGCCAGATGAGTTGATTAAAGTGGTGTGGAGCCACAATATAACTATATCAAGATCAACAGGTTTTATACCGTTCAAATTATTATTTGGTGGCGAAGCTATAACCCCAGAAGAAGCCAAAGCAGGGTCAATAAGAACAGCAGCTTCAGCAGAAGACGAAGTTGATTATCATGTAGCAAAAGATACTATAGAAGGGACCAGACTTCAGGCTGTGGAGAATATCAATAAATACCAAGCCGAAACAATAAAATGGCGTGACAGAAAAGTTCGGTTGAAAAATATTAAGCCAGGGCATTTGGTGCTTCGAAGAGTGGCTAATCCGGACACAGTAGGAAAATTGCAGTTGAAGTGGGAAGGGCCTTTTTTGGTGGTATCTTCGTCGAGGCCCAGTTCTTACAGATTGAAGGATATGGACGGCAACGACATTCCTAGATCTTGGAATGCGGACGAGCTTCGACGATATTATGTGTGATTTGATGTAATCTCTTTTCATTTTTTCTATGGCATTCCTTTCCGAAGGGGGAGAAAGGTTTTTAATGGGGCCAAAGCTTGTAATTTTTTCTTTATTACTTAGCTCCATGAGAGCAAATCCCCCAAAAGAATGTCAAATGTAAAATCTGAGCATGCACCATCGAGTGCAGAGAGAAAAAAGAAGCAGGGAGAAGCTCAAAAGTCGTCCCTAAGGGGATGCAGAGCACGACGAAGCTACAAAAAGTCGTTTCTAAGGGAGCACAGCGTAAGTTTTCTGCTCAAAAGTCGTTCCTAAGGGAATGCAGAGCCAAATACTGCCGAAATATAAGGCGAAGAAGTTCCAAAGTCGTCCCAAGGGGATGCAGAACTTATACCACCGAAATAGAAGGCGAAGAAGTTCCAAAGTCGTTCCTAAGGGGATGCAGAACTTACACCAAAAAATAAACGATGAACACCGAAAAATAAACGGTGAAGAAGACTCAAAAGTCATTCCTAAGGGGATGCAGAGTCTGGGTGTGGCTTCGTAAGCATGTGTTTGGACATTCATTTGCACGTTACATCACATCATTCATTTGCATTCATACACATTCATTTAGACATTCGTAGGATCATCATCATCATAACATAGAATACAAACAGATGCTTCGGCTCTGATGACAAGGCTTCGATGAGCATTGTCGGGGACCATAATTAGGGGTACCCTCAAGGCTCCTAATTCTCAGCTGGTAACCCCCATCAGCATAAAGCTGCAAAGGCCTAATGGGTGCGATTAAGTCAGGGATCAGTCCATTCGAGGGACTCGATCACGCCTCGCCCGAGCCTAGCCTCGGACAAGGGCAGCCGACCCCGGAGGATCTCCGTCTCGCCCGAGGCCCCCCTCCAGCGGCGAACATATTTCCGGCTCGCCCGAGGCCCTGTCTTCGCCAAGAAGCAACCCTGACCAAATCGTCGCACCGACCGACCAAATCGCAGGAGCATTTAATGCAAAGGTGGCCTGACACCTTTATCCTGACGCGCGCCCCCCAGCCGATAGAGCCGAAGTGACCGCCATCACTTCGCCGCTCCACTGGCCAGTCTGACAGAAAGACAGCGCCGCCTGCGTCGCTCCGACTGTGGTGCCACTTGACAGAGTGAGGCTGACAGGCAGTCAGGCCCGGCCGCAGGCACCATAGGAAGCTCCGCTTCGCCCGACCCAGGGCTCGGACTCGAGCTAAGCCCCGGAAGACGGCGAACTCCGCTCCACCCGACCCAGGGCTCGGACTCGGGCTAAGCCTTGGAAGACGGCGAACTCCGCTCCGCCCGACCCAGGGCTCGGACTCGGGCTAAGCCCCGGAAGACGGCGAACTCCGCTCCACCCGATCCAGGGCTCGGACTCGGGCTCAGCCCCAGAAGACGATGAACTCCGCTCCGCCCGACCCAGGGCTCGGACTTGGGCTCAGCCCCAGAAGACAACGAACTCCGCTCTGCCCGACCCCAGGGCTCGGACTCCGCCCAGGCCTCAGCCGACGGTCTCCGCCTCGCCCGAACCAGGGGCTCGGACTCGACCTCGGCCACGGAAGGCAGACTCGACCTCGGCTTCGGAGGAGCTTCCACATCGCCCAACCTAGGGCGCAGACAGCCACGTCAACAAGAGGCGCCATCATCACCCTACCCTGAGCTGACTCGGGCCACGGGGAACAAGACCGGCGTCCCATTTGGCTCGCTCCGCCAGATAGGCAATGATGGTGCCCCGCATACTCTGTGACGACGGCGGCTCTCAGCCCCCTTACAGAAGCAAGAGGACGTCAGCAAGGACTCAACAGCTCCGACAGCTGTCCCTCCGCCAGGCTCCAGCACTCCTCCGACGGCCACGACATCACACCAGCTGGGTGCCAAAATCTCTCTGGCTGCCACGATAGCATGTACTTAGGGCGCTAGCTCTCCTCCGCTAGACATGTAGCACTCTGCTATACCCCCCATTGTACACCTGGATCCTCTCCTTACGCCTATAAAAGGAAGGACCAGGGCCCTCTTAGAGAAGGTTGGCCGCGCGGGGACGAGGACGAGACAGGCGCTCGCGTGAGGCCGCTCGCTCCCTCTCCCGCGTGGACGCTTGTAACCCCCTACTGCAAGCGCACCCGACCTGGGCGCGGGACGAACACGAAGGCCGTGGGATTTCCACCTCTCTCACGCCCATCTCCGGCCTCCTCACTTCCCCCCTTCGCGCTCGGCCTCGCGTCGACCCATCTGGGCTGGGGCACGCGGTGACATTTCACTCGTCGGCTTGGGGACCCCCCGGTCTCGAAACGCCGACAGCTGGCGCGCCGGGTAGGGGCCTGCTGCGTGTTGACGAACAGCTTCCCGTCAAGCTCCAGATGGGCAGTCTCTAGCAACCTCTCCGACCTGGGACGGTGCTCCGTTTCGGGAGCCTTGAGTTCATGTCCCTCGACGGCGGCTACGACATGATACTCCTTCCACTGCCGGACGACAGCGACAATGGCGACCGACAGCCCGCCCGCCGGCGGCGGAATCGACGACGTCTTCCCCGTGTGGTGGAAGAACAACCTTCGAGCTTGCCCCTCCCTCCTCCCTGCCGACGGAGGGGAAGGCGGGGCAACCAAGGCCAAGCAGGGGGCGACGCCTCGTCGGCTGTCGAGCGAGTCGACAGCGTCGGCACCTCAACGGGGGGCGCGCCGGGCATCGACCTCGCGCTTGAGATGAAGACGAGCACTATCTCCCCGTGACAAGCCAATCCCGAGCAAGCGGACGACGCCAGCACGCTCGCGAAAGGCTTGCTGGACGTCACCCTCGGACCTGAGACGACGGTGCAGTCAGTCCCCGACGTGACTTCATCACCGCCCGTCGACCAAGAGGTACCGACCGATTCCCATCCCACGTCTTTCGGATTCAGCCTCGACCCGCCTAGCGGCTTTGCTTTAGCGGGCGCTCTCGTAGAGGCGAGTCCAAACCCTCTTGGGTTTCGTATGCGGTCACCTTGGGACCGACTGACGGACGTCTCGACCTATGGGCCCTCTGGTTCTGAGGAAGACGACGAGCCCAACTTCTGTTGGGATTTCTCCGGACTTGGCGACCCCAGTGCCATGCGGGACTTCATGACCGCATGCGACTACTGCCTTTCCGACTGTTCCGACGGTAGCCGTAGCCTCGGCGACGAGGACTGCGGCCCAAGCCACGAATGTTTCCACGTTGATCTAGGGGGTCCCTCCGAAGGCAACCATCTCGGCATGCCAGAAGACGGTGATCTCCCTAGGCCGGTGCCTCGCGTTGACATCCCACGGGAGGTAGTTGTGGTCCCCGTTCAGGCGGGGGGCCATGACCCACAGCTCGAGCAAATCCGCGGGGTGCAGGCCAGGCTCGACGAGGGAGCAGGAGCGCTTGAGCCGATCCGCCGGGACGTCGGGCAGGCATGGGTGGCCCAACCTCCAGCCGGAGAAATACGTCATCTACCCCAGGGCTTTCAGCATCGCGTCGCCAACGACGTCAGGGTCAGGCCGCCACCCGCATCTAGTGGGGTCGGCCAGAACCTGGCTGCAGCAGCAATGCTCCACCGCGCGATGTCGGAGCCATCAACCACCGAGGGGCGGCGAATCCAGGGAGAGCTCAAGAATCTCCTGGAAGGCGCCGCGGTCCGATGGGCCGAGAGCTCCGCCTCCTGAAGGCAGGGGTACCCCTCGGAACCTCATGCCGCGACTTCCCGATTCATGCGGGAGGCCTCGGTCTACACCGGGCGCACGCGCAACACAGCGCCTGCGGCCCCGGGTCGCCTCGGCAACGAGCACCATCACCGCGACCGTCGGGCCCACCTCGACGAGAGGGTGCGCCGAGGCTACCACCCCAGGTGTGGGGGACGCTACGACAGTGGAGAGGATCGGAGCCCCTCGCCCGAACCACCTGGTCCGCAGGCCTTCAGCCGGGCCATACAACGGGCGCGTTCCCGACCCGGTTCCGACCTCCGACTACTATCACAAAGTACTCGGGGGAGACGAGACCGGAACTGTGGCTCGCGGACTACCGTCTGGCCTGCCAACTGGGTGGAACGGACGATGACAACCTCATCATCCGTAACCTCCCCCTGTTTCTCTCCGACACCGCCCGCGCCTGGTTGGAGCACCTGCCTCCGAGGCAGATCTCCAACTGGGACGACCTAGTCCAAGCTTTCGCCGGCAATTTCCAGGGCACGTACGTGCGCCCCGGGAATTCCTGGGACCTCTGAAGCTGCCGACAGCAGCCGGGAGAGTCTCTCCGGGACTACATCCGGCGATTCTCGAAGCAGCGCACCGAGCTGCCCGACATCACCGACTCGGATGTCATCGGCGCGTTCCTTGCTGGCACCACCTGCCGCGACCTGGTGAGCAAGCTGGGTCGCAAGACCCCCACCAAGGCGAGCGAGCTGATGGACATCGCCACCAAGTTCGCCTCCGGCCAGGAAGCGGTCGAGGCTATCTTCCAGAAGGACAAGCAGCCCCAGGGCCGCCCATCGGAAGATGCCCCCGAGGCGTCAACTCAGCGTGGCGCCAAGAAGAAGGGCAAGAAGAAGTCACAAGCGAAACGCGACGCCGCCGACGCGGACCTTGTCGCCGCCGCAGAGTACAAGAACCCTCGGGAAACCCCCGGAGGTGCCAACCTCTTCGACAAGATGCTCAAGGAGTCGTGCCCCTATCACCAGGGGCCCGTCAAGCACACCCTTGAGGAGTGCGTCATGCTTCGGCGCCACTTCCACAGGGCCGGGCCACCCGCGGAGGGTGGCAGGGCCCACAACGACAATAAGAAGGAAGATCACCAAGCAGGAGAGTTCCCCGAGGTCCGTGACTGCTTCATGATCTACAGTGGGCAAGCGGCGAATGCCTCGGCTCGGCACTGCAAGCAAGAGCGCCGGGAGGTCTGTTCGGTGAAGGTGGCGGCGCCAGTCTACCTAGACTGGTCCGACAAGCCCATCACCTTCGACCAAGCCGACCACCCCGACCATGTGCCGAGCTTGGGGAAATACCCGCTCGTCGTCGACCCCGTCATCGGCGACATCAGGCTCACCAAGGTCCTCATGGATGGAGGCAGCAGCCTCAATATCATCTACGCCGAGACCCTCGGGCTCCTGCGTGTCGATCTGTCCTCCGTCCGGGCAGGCGCTGCGCCCTTCCATGGGATCATTCCCGGGAAGCGCGTCCAGCCCCTCGGACAACTCGACCTTCCCGTCTGCTTCAGAACACCCTCCAACTTCCGAAGGGAGACCCTGACGTTCGAGGTGGTCGGGTTCCGAGGAACCTACCACGCGGTACTAGGAAGACCATGCTACGCGAAGTTCATGGCCGTCCCCAACTACACCTACCTGAAGCTCAAGATGCCGGGCCCCAACGGGGTCATCACCGTCGGCCTCACGTACAAACACGCGTTCGAATGCGATGTGGAGTGCGTGGAGTACGCCGAGGCCCTCGCCGAGTCCGAGGCCCTCATCGCCGACCTGGAGAGCCTCTCTAAGGAGGTGCCAGACGTGAAGCGTCATGCCGGCAACTTTGAGCCAGCGGAGACGGTCAAGCCCGTCCCCCTCGACCTCAGCGGCGACACCTCCAAGCAGATCCGGATCGGCTCCGGGCTCGATCCCAAATAGGAAGCAGTGCTCGTCGACTTTCTCCGCGCGAACGCCGACGTCTTCGCGTGGAGTCCCTCGGACATGCCCGGCATACCGAGGGATGTCGCCGAGCACTCGCTGGACATCCGAGCCGGAGCCCGACCCGTCAAGCAGCCTCTGCGCCGATTCGACGAGGAGAAGCGTAGAGCCATAGGCGAGGAGATCCACAAGCTAATGGCGGCAGGGTTCATCAAAGAGGTATTCCATCCCGAATGGCTTGCCAACCCTGTGCTTGTGAGAAAGAAAGGGGGGAAATGGCGGATGTGTGTAGACTACACTGGTCTGAACAAAGCATGTCCGAAGGTTCCCTACCCTCTGCCTCGCATCGACCAAATCGTGGATTCCACTGCTGGGTGCGAAACCTTGTCTTTCCTCGATGCCTACTCAGGGTATCACCAAATCAGGATGAAAGAGTCCGACCAGCTCGCGACTTCTTTCATCACACCCTTCGGCATGTACTGCTATGTCACCATGCCGTTCGGCTTGAGGAATGCGGGCGCGACGTACCAGCGGTGCATGAACCATGTGTTCGGCAAACACATTGGCCGCACAGTCGAGGCCTACGTCGATGACATCGTAGTCAAGATGAGGAAAGCCTCCGACCTCCTTTCCGACCTTGAAGTGACATTCCGATGTCTCAAGGCGAAAGGCGTCAAGCTCAATCCCGAAAAGTGTGTCTTCGGGGTGCCCCGAGGCATGCTCTTGGGGTTCATCGTCTCCGAGCGGGGCATCGAAGCCAACCCGGAGAAGATCGCAGCCATCACCGGCACGGGGCCCATCAAGGACTTGAAAGGCGTACAGAGGGTCATGGGATGTCTCGCGGCTCTGAGCCGCTTCATCTCATGCCTCGGCGAAAGAGGTCTACCTCTGTACCGCCTCTTAAGGAAGGCCGAGTGCTTCACTTGGACCCCTAAGGTCGAGGAAGCCCTCGGGAACCTGAAAGCGCTCCTCACGAAGGCGCCTATCTTGGTGCCCCAGCTGTCGGAGAAGCCCTCTTGGTCTACGTCGCCGCGACCACTCAGGTGGTTAGCGCCGCGATCGTGGTCGAGAGGCAAGAAGAGGGGCATGCATTGCCCGTTCAGAGGCCAGTCTACTTCATCAACGAGGTACTATCCGAAACCAAGATCCGCTACCCACAAGTTCAGAAGCTGCTATACGCGGTGATCCTAACGCGGCGGAAGCTGCGACACTACTTCGAGTCTCATCCGGTAACTATGGTGTCGTCCTTCCCCCTAGGGGAGATCATCCAGTGCCGAGAGGCCTCGGGTAGAATCGCAAAGTGGGCGGTGGAAATCATGGGCGAAGCAATCTCGTTCGCCCCTCGGAAGGCCATCAAGTCCCAGGTCCTAGCAGACTTCGTGGCCGAATGGGTCGACACCTAGCTACCAACGGCTCCGATCCAACCGGAGCTCTGGACCATGTTCTTCGACGGGTCGTTGATGAAGACAGGAGCCGGCGCAGGCCTACTCTTCATCTCGCCCCTCGGCAAGCACATACGCTATGTGCTACGCCTCCATTTCCCGGCGTCCAACAATGTGGCCGAGTATGAGGCTCTGGTCAACAGGGTTGCGAATCGCCATCGAGCTAGGGGTCCGATGCCTCGACGCTCGCGGTGACTCGCAGCTCGTCATTGACCAAGTCATGAAGAACTCCCACTGCCGCGACCCGAAGATGGAGGCCTACTGCGATGAGGTTCGGCGCCTGGAAGACAAGTTCTACGGGCTCGAGCTCAACCACATCGCTCGGCGCTACAACGAGACTGCGGACGTGAAAGTAGCCTAGAGGGGGGGTGAATAGGCTACACCTAAAAATTTTCACTAAAAACTTCGAGATAGGTTAAATTAAAGTTGCACTGGTGCAAACCAGTTCAGTCGATTTTAATTACAACTGAACAAGTTTGAACCTGCTCAACTTAAATTAGATAATCTGTTGAACAAATACGAAGTAGTGAATAATATAGCTAAAGATTTGCCCTACACAAAATCTACTCGAATGAATAATATGAACCAACACCGAATATAAAGCGCTTGCCAAGAACACACAAGAACACGCGATATAACCCGAGGTTCGGCAACCACCACAAAGGTGTCCTACTCCTCGTTGAGGAACCCACAAAGGGCCGGGTCTTTTCCAACCCTAATCCTCCACAAGCCAACCACAAAGGTCAAGGCAATCTCTTCTCAAATCAGCTCAAAGAGCAGGTGATACAAACTTCTTGGGGTCGTCCACAAATTTGGAGACTCCCAAGCAACCTCTAACCGTCAAGGAACACGAGGTTCCAAGAGTAACAAATCCGCACACGGTTAAGTTTGCAACGAGCTCAAGAACAAAGAGAATGGGAGAATCAAGATGAAATTGACAGCGAGTTCGATCGAGTTCACCTCACACCAAGGGTCCTTCAAATGATTGAAGGAGATGCGATTGCGGGTGTGAAAGGTGAAATGAATGCGCTTGTTTGAAGGTTGGTTAGCCAAGAATTCGTGGGAGAGGCAGGAGTAAATGAGAGAGAGAGTGTGAGGGGGTATATAAAGGATCCCCCAAAAGCTGGCAGCCGTTGGGAGAAAAGGAGCAAAAACCGGTTGAACCGGTTTCTACCAGGGGGATCCCGGTCCACTGAGCTACTCAGCCGGAGACTCGACCGGTTTCAAAACCGGCTGAGTAGGGAAAAATTTCGGCTCAACCGGTTTCTGAAAAATATCTGCTGCGACTTTTCTGACAGCTCTGACTGTCAGACAGGTCAGAGCAGAGGTGGCAGGTGAACAGTACCGAAACCGGTTGAACCGGTTTCAGGACCGGTTGTACCGGTTTTGGGGGCTGAAACCAAATTTTGAGTATTTTGAAGAGAACAAAAGGGGAGTCTTTGTGGGAAGTAAAATTTGTTTTTCTCAAGGGCATTCATGATCTGGGAAAATGATCTCCAAGGAGTTTTCAAAAGATATTGAACTTGGCTCGTTTCACAACTTACTTAACCGTCGCGGATCCCTCTTAATTGTACGGCGATTTCTATGACTCAAGAATTATAAATTTAGCACCGCCGTTATTTCTTAGCACTTGGAGCACGCCATTTGATGTGGAATTTTAAATCCGCTATGCTTTATACTTTTATGCTCGTAAGATCTGTGCTTCTCCTGTCTGTAGAAATACTGTGTACATACTAGGAGCAAACTTGTTAGAATCTTAGTTTGTTTTGTCATTAATCACCAAAACTCTCAATTAGGGTTGATTGCACTTACAATCTCCCCCTTTTTGGTGATTGATGCCAAAACAAACTAGAATGGAAATAAGAATTAAAAGTTACAAGTACTTGCGAGATAAAATCTTTTGTGTATGTGTAGCTCCCCCTAAATATGTGCATGAGTTTTGCGATATTAACATTGACTTGATATGTCAATTTGCAACATATTTAGAGAGAGAGAACAATCAACACCATACACAAATCAATGAGGTATGAAACATAATTGGATAGAAAGAGTAAAAATTACACATTCAAGCTCATTATTGCATAGCATATGATATGAAAAATTCTACAACTATTACAATAATGAGAACTCATCTCATCACATCATAAAAGTGTTTATGGCATTCGAGCCATGCATCAAATAGTTATTACAGACCGATTGTTCATTACAAAAATAAAGGGGGTACTGCATAATAAACCTTCTCCCCCTTTTTGGCAACAAGAACCAAAAAGAGAGAGAAAAGCGCCAATCCAATGATCACCAGTGGGGAGGAGGATGATGAGGAGCAAAGAGGTGGTGCGCCAGGTCAGAGGCAAAGTGTTCCTCTCCAGACTGGGCCAGAGGAGGAGCACTGCCAGAAGGGTCCTGGGGCGGAGGATAAGAGGACGATTGGCCCGGATCCCCGTGATATGGAGGTGGGACAAACTGCTCCGGATCATCAAAATAAGTTTCTTCTTCTTCGACGTCATCAGCTGTCGTAAAAGGCACCCCATATGCCTGCTGGTACCACTCGTTGACATCTGGAGGAGGAGGGTGGAGAGGTACATCAGGAGAGCGGGGGGCGAAGGGAGTACCCAAAGCGGAAGCTTGACGACGTAGGTTGTCGTCGGTCTCCCGCTGACGTCGAGCCACCTCATGGACATCTGCAGCAATGTTTCGGCACATGGAGAAGAAAGCCGCAAACCCGTGGGCCAAGCGGGCACCCATCCCACGGCCATGACCTCGACCACGACCACGACCATGTGGTGTGGGAGATCCGCGGCCAGGGGAAGGGCGCGAGGCACCAGCAGCAGCAGCAGCACCAACACCAGCAGACGGACCCGCAGATGTATGAGCACGAGAACTGGAGGGGGCTTTCCTGAGGCGCCCTGCTGGATTGTTGGGGTCAATCCAGAAAGGGGTGTATGACTGATGTCTGGTACCTTTGTCAAATCTGAACTGAGTCACAACCTCAATCATCTTCATGATAAACGGAGCATGAAGACACCCCTTCAAAGGAAAGCAGGCGACATGAATGATCTCCTGCCAAATCATGTCAAAGACATTTATACTTTCTGAGCTATTGGGTTTCATGAAAGAGAGCAAGACCTTGCTCTCCCCAAGAATGTTCATCTGATTACCCCCTTTTGGAATGAGGGTCATCCTGCAGAGGGAGTTGATATAACGATAATACTTATGAATGTTTGTCGACTCCCAATACTTCCCAGACTCAGAAAGATGAAGATCCTTGGCTTCATCTCTAGTAGGCTGCCAGAAATCATGAATCTTGAACTTGTCGCCAGAGATATCATTGTCAGAAAAGCCAAGAATGTGAGCAAATCGACGATAGCTCACCTTATACCAGCTACCTTTAATGAAGAAGTTCAGATAAGGGTAGTTGTAATGACTCTCCTCGTCAGCTTGCTTTATCCATAGAGTAGAGTAGAATTGAGCAATAACTTCATCATTCCAATCATACTGGAATGTCATGATATTCTTCATCTGTTTCCTTTCACAGGCCCTCAATGCCTGTGACATTTCTGGGTCCCCAATGGCTTCACAACCTTCCCAGTTGATATAACGTTGATGCAGGATAGGTTGATGCTTCTTGGGGAGAATGATGGAATTATAGAAATCCACGTGATGAAGTGTCCAAAAGTGATTTCCATCGATCCTGGCATCACGAATGCGCAATACAGGATTTTGGAAACGAAGATCCTGGAGGAGAGCAGAGCCTCCACTGGCAGTGAAATCAGTGACTGGCTCATTGCCAGCACGCCGAGCCTCTGCCCGGTGGAGGACCAAGCCACGAATCACAAGAGCGTGGGCCGGGGGAAGATCAACTTCATCATCCTTCCCGCCTTCATCATCACTTGCAGGCTCCCACGCCTGCGGATTCGTCGCATGTCGAGACCGACCGGAAGGATTCCGGGATGTCCGACCGCGAACACTTTGAGACCCGGAGGCCTCAGCACCCGGCATGACATTGCCGCTTCCGCGCCCTCGCTTGGATCGAGAGCGAGGTGGCGTATCTCCGTGGATTTCCTGGTCATCCGAGGAGTCGGATTCAACCACAGACGGGTTCCTTCGACGCACCATTCTAAGAAATAAGAAATAGAACCTATGATGAGCAAGGATCAAACACGTTTGAGTAGAAACGCATAAGATATTGAGCATGCACTTCAACCGTTCATATGAGCGGTTCAACTACAACGAACAATATCAAATCGCTAATCTCAAACAATGTCAGTGACAAATGAAGATAATCTAAGTGTTGCAATCACTTAAACTAAAATGTACCCAACAAATGATACATTTGATAATCAAGAACGCGTAGGATCGAGTACAAGGAAATAAAATAGGGCAATACCTCGATCTGGAGATTGGATCAAGAACTTCCAACGAGATGGAGGAAGATGATGGAAAACGCCGGGATGAACGGATCTCCAACAACTCTTCCAAAAGTGTGAGGGCACGAGAGAGTTTTTGGAGTGGAGTGTGAAGGTGAGAGAGGAGAAAGAGAGGGCGGCGGCGGCTGGAAAATGAGACTGAGAAGGGAAGAGGAGAGAGGGAGAGAAATTAAAAGGGGGAAAGTCGGCCGCCAGAAGACAGAAAACCGGTTCAACCGGTTCCAAAACCGGTTCAACCGGTTTCTGGTCAAACTGCGCAGTAAAAGCACGCAGAAAACGGTGTTGACTGCGCGAAAATTCTGGCAGTCTGACAGCACAGACTGCAAAACTGATAGCGCAGACTACGCAGCTGTCAGCGCAGACTGCGCGCAGACTGACGGCGCGAAGGCCAAAACCGGTTCAACCGGTTTTTATACCGGTTCAACCAGTTTCCACCAGGGAGAAACCGGTTGAGTGGCCTACTCAGCCGGTTTACTCAACCAGTTTCTAGATATTGCCCGGAAGGGCTATAATAGCACTTAGCAAATATGACATGAGATATTTTAAAGATAAAAATGTTATTTCTCATTTCATATTGCTAAAACAATCAATTTTAATCCGTCAAGTTTGATCAAAATTTTAGTTATTAAGTCACGTTTCGAGAATCTAAGATATTTAGCTCACTCCTAAGAAAACAAAACCTAGTCTCATCAAGGGGTTTTGTGAAGATATCGGCTAGTTGATTTTCGGTGCTCACATGAAATAGTTCGATATCTCCTTTGGCTTCGTGGTCTCTCAAGAAATGGTGTCTGATGTCAATATGTTTAGTTCTAGAGTGTTGCACCGGATTGTTTGCAAGTTTTATGGCACTCTCATTGTCACACAAAAGTGGAATTTTGTTAAACTCACAACCAAAATCTCTAAGGGTTTGCTTCATCCATAACAACTGTGCACAACATGCCCCAGCTGCTATGTACTCAGCTTCTGCAGTGGAAAGTGCAACACAATTTTGTTTCTTGGAACTCCATGACACTAAGGACCGCCCAAGGAATTGGCAAGTCCCAGTAGTGCTTTTTCGATCTACTTTGCAACCGGCATAATCTGAGTCAGAGTAGCCAAGCAAATCGAAAAGGGAGCCTTTGGGATACCATAATCCTAGGTTTTAGGTGTGAACTAAGTATCTTAGAATTCTCTTAACGGCTACAAGATGGCAATCTTTAGGATTTGCTTGAAAACGTGCACACATGCAAACACTCAACATTATATCAGGTCTAGATGCACATAAGTAAAGCAGTGATCCTATCATTGATCTATATAATTTTTGATCTACAGGTTTACCTTCCTCATTTAGGTCGAGATGTCCATTTGAAGACATTGGAGTCTTGGCGTGTTTTGCTTTTTCCATGCCAAACTTCTTGAGCATATCTTGTGTATATTTGGTTTGACATAGAAAAGTACCTTCCTTGAGCTGTTTAACTTGAAATCCCAGGAAGTATTTAAGCTCGCCCATCATAGACATCTCAAACCTGTTCGTCATTACTTTGCTAAACTCTTCACAAAATTTTTCATTAGTACTACCAAATATAATGTCATCAACATATATTTGGCACACAAATAATTCATTGTCACCTTTTCGAGTAAATAAAGTAGAGTCAGCTTTTCCTATTGTAAACCCATTCTTAATTAAAAAATCTTTAAGCCAGTCATACCAAGCTCTAGGGGCTTGTTTAAGCCCGTAGAGTGCCTTGTGAAGTAAATAAACATGATTTGGCTTCTTTGGATCTTCAAAACCCGATGGTTGCTCCACATATACTCTCTCTTGTAGTGGTCCATTTAGGAAAGCGCTCTTGACATCCATTTGATATAGCTTGAAATCATGGTTAGTAGCATAGGCAATTAATATTCTAATTGATTCTAACCTTGCTACCGGCGCATACGTTTCACCAAAATCAAGTCCTTCCACTTGAGTATAGCCTTGGGCAACCAACCGTGCCTTGTTTCTTGTAACCACGCCATGTTCATCTTGCTTGTTCCTAAAGACCCATTTAATCCCAATCACATTTTGTTTGGGTCTTTGGACTAAGGACCAGACTTCATTCCTAGTGAAGTTGTTCAACTCTTCTTGCATGGCAATTATCCAATCCGGATCACCCAATGCTTCTTCAACCTTAAGTGGCTCAAGAGAGGAAACAAACGAGTAAAATTCACAAAAATTAGCTAAATGAGATCGAGTTGTTACCCCTCTCCTGATGCTACCCAGGATGTTGTCCACTGGATGATCCCTTTGAATTGTTTGATGGACTCTAGGATGAGGCACTGATGGATGTCTTTGTATTTGCTCCTCCTCATCATTCACTTGATCAAGAGGCACTTCACCATCAATACTTTCTTGTTCATCTTCTACCACTGTTGGCATCCTTTGATGATTTTCTTCGTGGCTTGGATGACTTGAGGTTGATGGGTTTGCTTGGGTGGAGACTTTGTCACTCACCACCCTTGCACCCACATCAACAACCTCATTGGTCATCCATATGGTTCCTTCCTCATCATCCCTTTCTTGAGGTTTCACCTCACCTATTGCAAGTTTCTTTATGGCCTCACAAGGTAGTTCCTCATTTCCTGCAGTGTCATTAGAAACATGCCCTTGCGAGCCATTAGACTCATCAAATGTCACGTCTATCGCTATTTCAACAAGACCGGTGGTATTGTTGAAAACACGATATCCATGCGCATTTGATGCATAACCAAGCAAGAAGCCCTCATCCACTCTAGGAGCAAACTTTGAGCTCTTGACTTTCTTGTTAAGAATAAAACACTTACAACCAAATACTCTAAAATAATCAACTTTGGGTTTGTTACCAGTGAGAAGCTCATAAGCAGTCTTTTTGTAGATCTTATGAAGATAGAGACGGTTGATTGCATGACAGGCGGTGTTGACCGCCTCTGCCCAAAAGTTGTCAGGTGTCTTGTACTCATCCAACATGGTTCTTGCAGCTTCAATTAGAGTTCGGTTCTTTCTTTCCACAACACCATTTTGTTGTGGAGTGTAAGGCACCGAGAACTCATGTTTGATTCCCTCTTCTCCTAAGAATTCTTCGACACCTGTGTTCTTGAATTCCATCTCATTATCACTTCTCACTTTCTTGATTTTGAGCTCAAATTCATTTTGAGCTCTCCTCATGAATTTCTTCAATATTTCTTGAGTTTCACCTTTATCACTCAAAAAGAAAACCCAGGTGAATCTAGAAAAATCATCAACAATGACTAAACCATACTTACTACCACCAATGCTAATGTAGGCCACAGGTCCGAAGAGGTCCATGTGAAGAAGCTCCAATGGCCTCTTTGTTGTGACCACATTCTTTGATTGATGTGGGACTCCATGTTGCTTTCCTGCTTGGCATGCACCACAAACCCTATCTTTCTCAAATACAACATTTGTTAGTCCAATGATGTGATTATCCTTTTGAAGTTTGGCCAAATTTCTCATACCGACATGGGCTAGCCGGCGATGCCATAGCCAACCCTTGTCGGACTTTGCCACTAAACAGGTCTCAGGCGTCACTTTACTTGTTGTGAAATCAACAAGATAAAGCTTGCCCTTCAAGCGACCGGTAAAGGCAACTGAGGAGTCCTCCCTTCTAAGGATCTTCACATCCACATCCGAAAATAAACAATTATAACCCATTCCACAAAGTTGTGAAACGGACAACAAATTATAGCTTAAAGAATCTACCAATAAAACATTTGAAAGTGGTTGTTGGTCAGAGATAGGAATTTTACCAATACCAATCACCTTACTCTTGCCACTATCTCCAAACACAATTTCTTGTGCTTCTTGAGTTAGTTGCAATGTATGAAACATGTCTTTCTCCCTGGTCATGTGATTTGTACATCCACTGTCAAGCACCCAACTTGACCCACTAGAGGAGTAGACCTGCAAAACAAGTTTAGGCTATGCTTTTAGGTACCCAAATTGAATTGGGTCCTACAGTGTTAGTTATAGCCTTGGGTACCCACACACTTCTTTTCATGACTTTTCGTTTAGTGTAGGCACCCACATATTTCACAACCAATTTCCCTAAATCCCAAGTCAACATATAATCACAAAGATATGAGTGGGAAATGGGAGCATTGGATTTTTGTCCACTTGAGGATCCCACTTCCTTCATCTTACTCTTTGTGGAACTCAAGTTAACCTTTACCTGAGGTGACTTGTCATTTGAGGAGTGAATCCTCCCCAAGGCATCATATAGGGTGGTTCCCTCTATGAACTTGGGGGATCTCCACCCCTTATGCACTGTGCTAGGGTTTTCCTTGGATGAGTTGAACCCAAGCCCCCTTCTTCCATTGTTGGGCTTAAGGGACTTGTACTTGGGTTCAACTTTCTTTAACCCATCATAGCTAGAGCATCTTTTCAAAATTTCTTTGACCTTCACCTGTGGGCTATTCTTCCTTGCATGGTTAGTTAGACAACAAGAAGCATGATATTTGGCACAATGTTTGCAAGAATTATCATTCAACCTAGACTTAGATTCTAGTACTAAAGATGAGGCATTGATGTTCTTGCAATTTTCAAGTTGCACTTGAAGTTCTTGATTTTGAACATTCAAGCTTGACATGCTTGATTCAAGTGCATTCTTTTCATTTGCAAGATTAGCTATAGAGGTTTTCATGTTAATTACTTCTTTATCTTTATTCTCTATAGTTATCTTGACTAAAGAGACTTCCTTAGTCAAGACATCTAGCATTTCATCTTTATTGTGAATCAACTCTTGAAGCTCTAGGTTTCTTTCCTTTTCAAGGATAAGCAAGTCTTCTTGAGCATCAAGAGTTGCTTTTCTTTTATCTAGCTTTTCCATTAATTTGGTGATAACATTGTATCCATTCAAGCCAAATTCTTTAATCATTTTATTTTTCATGGCAATTTGATCATCATCAACATCATTTGAAAAATCATTACTAAATAAGGTTACCTTATCTCCCTTTGCCATGAGGCAAGTTGGAGTGTAGGAGTCGTCTTGTAGGTTGGTGAAGAGTTGTGCGCTTGATGTAGATTGGATGGCCACATTTGCCACCACTTCCTCTTCTTCGGAGCTAGAACTCTCTTCATCGGAGTTCCATTCCTCACCAATATGGGCTTGACCATACTTCTTCTTTTTGAAGTATCCCTTAGTCTTGCCTCCCTTTTTAAACTTGTCCTTCTTGTATTCCTTCTTGGCTTCTTGTTCCTTCTTGTTAGGACAATCCGCTATGAAATGACCGGTTTGGCCACATTCATAGCATGCCCTCTTCTTTCCTTTCCTTTGGAACTTGTCATTCTTCCTTACAAATTTCTTGAATGTTTTGATGAACATAGCCGTGTCTTCATCACTTGAGCTATCTTCATCACTTGAGGTCTCGACCACTTTCTTTGCTTTGTGGTCTTTGTTCTTCTTGAGGTTGTCTTGTTCATTTGTGATCAAGGCATGAGAGTCTCTTGTCTTGATGGGGGCTTCTTCGGACTCGTGTTGTTGAATTTTTGCAAATAATTGATGAGGCGTCATATCCTCATAGTCATCTCGATCCCTTATCATCCTTGCAAGACTCTTATCCTTTTCTTTATATGCTCTCATGAACAATCTTGTGACCTTGGAGTCACTCCAATCTTCACTCCCGAGAACTCTTATTTTGTTGACCAACACCATCAACCGATCAAAGAGTGATTGAAGCGACTCACCCTTTGTCCAATCATATCTTGCAAGCTCACTTTCCAAAGCTTCAACTCTATGTCTTTTAGCTTTGGGATCTCCTTCATGTGACATTTTAAGAATATTCCAAATGTCACGGGCATCTTCTCTTCCTTGAACTTTCCGGTATTCTTCCGGACAAAGACTTCCTTTAATTATGCTCACTGCTTGAGCATTTCGATGAACCTCTTGCATCATTTCTGGAGTCATCTCTTCTCCTTGGGCGGGCTTATACATACCTACATTAACAATCTCCCAAAGACTAGGATGCACACCGATTAAATGCGACTTCATCTTGTCGGCCCACTCATCATAGTTCAACTCACTAAGAGTTGGTAACTTTCCAAGTGGGGCGGAAGAGAAGTTGGGAATATAATTTCTAGAGTAATCGAATTGAACTTTGCTAAATTCATTACCTTTGCTTTTGCTAGATGATCCTTCGGTGTTGAGACTTACCTTGCTCAATACCTTAGACACCAAAAGATCCACTAGATCGTCATTATAATCAAATGTTCCCTTACCTTTATCTTCTTCGGCCTTTCTTCTTGATTCTTCTTCTTCGGCCTTTTTCTTAGCATCTTCCTCTTTCATTTTGAGGAACATTCTCTTGGCAATCTTCATGGCGAGGTCGAGGACCTTGGGGTCCACTTCCTCATCGGAAGATGTGACGGGGATTTCCTCGAGGAGAGGATCCACATGGTCCCGTTGTGTAGACATGATCGTTTCCTCACGCGGTTAAGCGTAAAACGAGGCACGTAGTTCTGATACCAATTGAAAGTAGCCTAGAGGGGGGGTGAATAGGCTACACCTGAAAATTTTCACTAAAAACTTCGAGATAGGTTAAATTAAAGTTGCACTGGTCCAAACCGGTTCAGTCGATTTTAATTACAACTGAACAAGTTTGAACCTGCTCAACTTAAATTAGATAATCTGTTGAACAAATACGAAGTAGTGAATAATATAGCTAAAGATTTGCCCTACACAAAATCTACTCGAATGAATAATATGAACCAACACTGAATATAAAGCGCTTGCCAAGAACACACAAGAACACGCGATATAACCCGAGGTTCGGCAACCACCACAAAGGTGTCCTACTCCTCGTTGAGGAACCCACAAAGGGCCGGGTCTTTTCCAACCCTAATCCTCCACAAGCCGACCACAAAGGTCAAGGCAATCTCTTCTCAAATCAGCTCAAAGAGCGGGTGATACAAACTTCTTGGGGTCGTCCACAAATTTGGAGACTCCCAAGCAACCTCTAACCGTCAAGGAACACGAGGTTCCAAGAGTAACAAATCCGCACACGGTTAAGTTTGCAACGAGCTCAAGAACAAAGAGAATGGGAGAATCGAGATGAAATTGACATCGAGTTCGATCGAGTTCACCTCACACCAAGGGTCCTTCAAATGATTGAAGGAGATGCGATTGCGGGTGTGAAAGGTGAAATGAATGCGCTTGTTTGAAGGTTGGTCAGCCAAGAATTCGTGGGAGAGGCAGGAGTAAATGAGAGAGAGAGTGTGAGGGGGTATATAAAGGATCCCCCAAAAGCTGGCAGTCGTTGGGAGAAAAGGAGCAAAAACCGATTGAACCGATTTTCAGACCGGTTGAACCGGTTTCTACCAGGGGGATCCCGGTCCACTGAGCTACTCAGTCGGAGACTCGACCGGTTTCAAAACCGGCTGAGTAGGGAAAAATTTCGGCTCAACCGGTTTCTGAAAAATATCTGCTGCGACTTTTCTGATAGCTCTGACTGTTAGACAGGTCAGAGCAGAGGTGGCAGGTGAACAGTACCGAAACCGGTTGAACCGGTTTCAGGACCGGTTGAACCGGTTTTGGGGGCTGAAACCAAATTTTGAGTATTTTGAAGAGAACAAAAGGGGAGTCTATGTGGGAAGTAAAATTTGTTTTTCTCAAGGGCATTCATGATCTGGGAAAATGATCTCCAAGGAGTTTTCAAAAGATATTGAACTTGGCTCGTTTCACAACTTACTTAACCGTCGCGGATCCCTCTTAATTGTACGGCGATTTCTATGACTCAAGAATTATAAATTTAGCACCGTCGTTATTTCTTAGCACTTGGAGCACGCCATTTGATGTGGAATTTTAAATCCGCTGTGCTTTATACTTTTATGCTCGTAAGATCTGTGCTTCTCCTGTCTGTAGAAATACTGTGTACATACTAGGAGCAAACTTGTTAGAATCTTAGTTTGTTTTGTCATTAATCACCAAAACTCTCAATTAGGGTTGATTGCACTTACAGGACGAGCTGGCTAAAATAGCCTTGGGGCGAACAACGGTTCCCCCGGACGTCTTCTCCCGAGATCTGCATCAACCCTCCGTCAAGATCGACGACACGCCCGAGCCTGAGGCACCCTCGGCACAGTTTGAGGCACCCTCGGCTCGGCCCGAGGCACCCTCGGTTTGGCCCGAGGTACCCTCGGCCCCCAAGGGCGAGGCGTTGCGCGTCGAGGGGGAGCAAAGTGGGGTCACGCCTGATCAAAACTGGCAGACCCCGTACCTGCAATATCTCCACCGAGGAGAGTTACTCTCCGACCGAGCCAAAGCTCGGCGGGTGGCGCGGCGCGCCAAGTCGTTCGTCTTGCTGGGAGATGAGAAGGAGCTCTACCACCGCAGCCCCTCTGGCATCCTCCAGCGATGCATCTCCATCGCCGAAGGTCAGGAACTCCTGCGAGAGATACACTCGGGGGCTTGCGGCCATCACGCAGCGCCTCGAGCCCTTGTCGGGAATGCTTTCCGACAAGGCTTCTACTGGCCCACGGCGGTGGCCGACGCCACTAGAATTGTCCGCACCTGCGAAGGGTGTCAGTTCTACGCAAGGCAGACCCACCTACCTGCTCAGGCTCTGCAGACGATACCCATCACCTGGCCTTTTGCTGTGTGGGGTCTGGACCTCGTCGGCCCCTTGCAGAAGGCACCCGGGGGCTACACGCACCTGTTGGTCGCCATCGACAAATTCTCCAAGTGGATCGAGGTCCGACCCCTAAACAGCATCAGGTCCGAGCAGGCGGTGGCGTTCTTCACCAACATCATCCATCATTTCGGGGTCCCGAACTCTATCATCACCGACAACGACACCCAGTTCACCGGCAGAAAGTTCCTGGACTTCTGCGAGGATCACCACATCCGGGTGGACTGGGCCGCCGTAGCTCACCCCATGTCAAATGGGCAAGTAGAGCGTGCCAACGGCATGATTCTACAAGGGCTCAAGCCTCGGATCTACAACGACCTCAAAAAGTTCAGCAAGCGATGGATGAAGGAACTCCCCTCGGTGGTCTGGAGCCTGAGGACAACACCGAGCCGAGCCACGGGCTTCACGCCGTTCTTTCTGGTCTACGGGGCCGAGGCCGTCTTGCCCACAGACCTGGAATACGGCTCCCCGAGGACAAGGGCCTATGCCAGCCAAAGCAACCAAGCTAGTCGAGAAGACTCGCTGGACCAGCTAGAAGAGGCTCGGGACAGGGCCTTACTACACTCGGCGCGGTACCAACAGTCCATGCGACGCTACCACGCCCGAGGGGTCCGGTCCCGAGACCTCCAGGTGGGCGACCTGGTGCTTCGGCTATGACAAGACGCCCGAGGGCGGCACAAGCTCACGCCCCCCCTGGGAGGGGCCGTTCGTCATCGCCAAAGTTCTGAAGCCCGGAACGTACAAACTGGCCAACAGTCAAGGCAAGGTCTACGGCAACGCTTGGAACATCCAACAGCTACGTCGCTTCTACCCTTAAGATGTTTTCAAGTTGTTCATATACCTCGCTCCCACGCAAAGTTTAGTCATCAAGGAAGGGTCGGCCTCGCCTCGGCAAAGCCCGACCCTCCCTCGGGGGCTAAAAGGGGGGAACCCCCTCTGCGTCGAATTTTTTCCTCGAAAAAAGATCCCTTCTGCCAGAATGTCTTTCGTGCTTTTTGACTACTTCGAAAGTGGATCCTGAAAACGACGGAGTACACGTAAGCAGCCAAGGCTGACCGAGCCGAGGGACTCCTACGCCTCCGGGATATGGATACCTCACTCATCACCTTCTGCGATAAGTAACTCACGTTCGGATAAGTGATTCCACGGACCGAACAAGTCTTCACGTTCGGAAGCTCTTCTGCCGAAACGATTCTTCGAGCCTTCTCGACTGCGTCGGTGACAGAACCCCATGGACGGGTAAGAGTGCGCGTAAGCGGCAAGGCCGACCGAGCTGAGGAACTCCTACGCCTCCGGGATACGGATACCTCACTCATCACCTTCTGCGAGAAGAAACTCTCGCTCGCACAAACATTTCTGTTACCGACAAAAAGGTCCAGATACTCGGAATAAGAGGAAAAGAGACGCAGCTTTACAACACGGCGAGGGTGTGTGTTGGCCTCGGTGGCCGCAGAAAACACACGCTACAAGACGATCCGATCCTGCAGGCTCGAATCTTGATGCTTGAAGGGAGCAGCAGCACCCTCGGCGTCGACAACACCTTCGGCGAGGTCCGACCTGGCCTCGGACGGCGACACGGACCAAGGGTCTCCGCTCTGAACGACAACGTCATCACCAAGCCCGGGCCATCGCCGAGAATCCGGCCCGAGCAGGCGGCTCGGTCGATCACCCCGGGGCCCCGGCCAGCTGCCCTCCGAGGACATCAGCCCGGCCCGAGGCCTCGGCAGTTCATTTCTGGCGACGATCCCGCTAACGGACGACCCGTCCAGGCTCCGGCCGACCAGATCTTCTTTTCGAGCCAACTCTGCCTCTGTTCGCGCTGACACCGCTACCCCTGGCCTCGGCTCATCGAAGAGCGGTCGAGGGGTTCCTCTAACTAAGCAAGGGAAGCCTCGGACAACAAGGCTGACCGAGCCAAGGGACTCCTACGCCTTCGGGATACGGATACCTCACTCGTCACCTTTACACGGGGCGACTCACGCTTGGTAAGGCGGTTCAGACAACCAACAGGCGAGTCTTAGTGCTCGAAAATGAGGAAAAAACACGGCTCCGTGCTGAAATTACATACATGTTCAGGCCTCGACAGCCACAATGAACAAAAACACTGGCATTCAAAGTGCCATTACAAACGGAACTCTGGTTCCACCTCTGCAGGTACGAACAACCCCACTCGATGGGGGGGGCTGCGGAGCAACAGAAGACCGACGAACGGCGCGCCGTCGCCCGCTCCGGCAGCGGCAACGATGACGACTTCTGCTCCGGGGGGCCAAACAGCGGCAGCGATGACCTCAGGGCAGATGCTGCTGCCAGGAGGCCCCCGCCCATGCCCAAACTCGTGAGGCAAGGACGGGCAGAAGGCCGTAGAGTTGGAGGTCGGTCCATGGGCGGCCCTGGCTATCTCGTCGGCGGAAGAACCTCTTCCAGCTGCCGTGGCAGAAGCCGGCGCCGAGAGCGGCTCCGAAGCCACTCGCGTCCGAGAGCCAGGCACGCGGCAGCTGCCAGCGCCACGGACAACAACCGCCCTTCCCCCCGATCACTGAGGGAAGGAGCGGGCCGCCGCCCACGCAGGGGCCGACCCCAACTCAGCACACTCCCCTCCCCAGCCCTGGTGATGCAAATCCTTGAGGCTGAGGGAGGGGCAGAGGCCGCGGCCCGGTTTGCTTTCCCCCGCCGTCGAACTGGAGGTCACCATCTTGGGTGACCGCCGATGGAGGGGTGCAACCGGGCTGCATGATGAAAATCCTTGAAGCCGAACGATGGCTGAAAGGTACCAACTCCCACGTAGTTGCGTTCCTCCAACGACGAGGCAGAAAGACGGTGGGTATCCCCCATCCGGGGGCTTGGAAGGTGGAAAGACACGATGCATAAGGGAGCACGAAGACATGGTCGCCTTCCAAGGGGGTCACCCTCCTTTTAAAGGCGACTCTCCCTACTGCGTCCCCAGCCGTCGTGGGCTGAGTCTTATCCAACACACTCCAAGGTCCTCCCCTACGGCGCGGGGGCTGGGTCCCACACGTCATGCAAGCCGGCTCACAGCAGAAGAAGCCAAACCGCCGCGCGCGGTGCGTAAAACCGCCCAGCGGTTACAAGCGGCTCTCCACTTTTGCCCAGACCAACGGGCGGAAGGGAGGGCAGCCATGCAGGCGGCATGCAACCGCGCCAAGTGGGCGCACTTCTCCGACTCCCAACACGCCCAGCATGGAGGCCCAGGCCCACGCGTCATGCAACCGGCGCGCCGAATGCTTCGTGCATGTAACTGCACCACCACTTGCGCCACCACCGCGCCTCCTCGACTGCGGAACCAATACCGCGACTCGAGGCGGCCCAGAGCACGACCCAGCAGCGCCAGCCTAGCGCGACGGTCAATGCAGCCAAAAATGGGCCGACAGTAATGGCGGTGGCAGGCGGGCAGGAGCAGCGGTCACGTCGTCAGCCAAGCCTATGTCCCATCTAGGGGCGACGAGAGAACCCTCTCTCAAGGCGTGAAGACAACGCGCCCGTGTTCCGTTCCTCGAACGGCTCGCGCACGCGCAACGGCCGCCCCGGGAACCACTCGCCCCATCGCATTAACTCCGCGGCGAGACAGGCGGCGCCTCTGGCAGGAGAAGCGGGCGACGCTTCGCCTTCGCCATAATGACCGCGTCAGAAAAGGTACGCCGCATCGTTCGATTTCGTATCCTTTTCCTTTTTTCCTCTTTCTCTCTCTTGCAACAGGGACCGGGAAAGGGGGATACCCCGGAAAGGATCCTTCCCCGTGAAGGAACCAGGCTCCGAGCCTCCCTACTGATCAGAGGTTCGAAGGCTGGCCCCTCAGAAGGGTTCAACAGCCGCCTTAGAGCGCGTGGGCTCCACACCCACTACTGGTCAGAGGTTCGAAGGCCGGCCCCTCGGAAGGGTTCAACGGCCGCCTCAGGCTACTCGGGCTCCACGCCCACTACTGATCAGGGGTTCGAAGGCTGGCCCCCGAAGGGTTCACAGCCGCCTCAGACACAGAGCGAGGGATGACCATGGGTACGTTCGATACATAACCAAGGCTCGGGCTGCGCTCCCGAGGTACCCTAGGACATTTCCGAGACCAGCGGGAACGATCTTGTAACGGAATCCCATCGGAGGGAGGCATCGAGCCCTCGGACCCCGTCGCTAGGGGACCGGGTCCGGCAAATCACCCGCAGGTACTTTTGGGCGCGCCTCTGGGCCCCTAGCCGACCCCTAACGAACGGGGCACGGACGTCCACTCGGATTACCCGCCTGCAGCTCACCGGAGACACCATGTTCGGCGCCCACCGAGGGCAACATGGCGCTTTCCCCCCCTCCTCCTTGCGGAAAGGCGACGCAAGGGCGTATATAAAAAAGTCGAGTCTATCCCTGATCGCCCTCTCGCCCTGTGCAGAGGCTCGGGGGCTGCTCTCGCAAACCCGGCTCCGACCACACCGTTGACAGCGTCAACATACCAGCCCGAGAACTTGGGACCCGACCGTACACCCGGGCTACGGCCGGCTCGCATGAGGGAACGACCAGACCAGCCGAAGCATTGTGCGAGGCATTAAGACCTCGGAGGAGTCAAACCACTCCTCCGAGGCCTCGGGGGCTACACCCGGCGGGTGCGCTCGCGCGCCCCCGCCGGAACAAAACGCAACCGAGAAAGACTGGTCCCCTTGCAAAAAAGTGCGACGAAAGCCTCCAAGCGAGTGCTAACACTCCCTTCGAGGCTCGGGGGCTACTGTCGGGGACCATAATTAGGGGTACCCTCAAGGCTCCTAATTCTCAGTTGGTAACCCCCATCAGCATAAAGCTGCAAAGGCCTGATGGGTGCGATTAAGTCAGGGATCAGTCCATTCGAGGGACTCGATCACGCCTCGCCCGAGCCTAGCCTCGGACAAGGGCAGCCGACCCCGGAGGATCTACGTCTCGCCCGAGGCCCTCCTCCAGCGGCGAACATATTTCTGGCTCGCCCGAGGCCCTGTCTTCGCCAAGAAGCAACCCTGACCAAATCGCCGCACCGACCGACCAAATCGCAGTAGCATTTAATGCAAAGGTGGCCTGACACCTTTATCCTGACAGAGCCGAAGTGACCAGCCGACAGAGCCGAAGTGACCGCCGTCACTTCGCCGCTCCACTGGCCGGTCTGACAGAAAGACAGCGCCGCCTGCGCCGCTCCGACTGCGGTGCCACTTGACAGAGTGAGGCTGACATACAGTCAGGCCCGGCCGCAGGCACCATAGGAAGCTCCGCTTTGCCCGACCCAGGGCTCGGACTCGGGCTAAGCCCCGGAAGACGGCGAAATCCGCTCCGCCCGACCCAGGGCTCGGACTCGGGCTAAGCCCCGGAAGACGGCGAACTCCGCTCCGCCCGACCCAGGGCTCGGACTCGGGCTAAGCCCCGGAAGACGGCGAACTCCGCTCCACCCGATCCAGGGCTTGGACTCGGGCTCAGCCCTGGAAGACGACGAACTCCGCTCCGCCCGACCCAGGGCTCGGACTTGGGCTCAGCCCCAGAAGACGACGAACTCCGCTCCGCCCGACCCCAAGGCTTGGACTCCGCCCTGGCCTCAGCCGACGGTCTCCGCCTCGCCCGAACCAGGGGCTCGGACTCGACCTCGGCCACGGAAGATAGACTCGACCTTGGCTTCGGAGGAGCTTCCACATCGCCCAACCTAGGGCGCAGACCAGCCACGTCAACAGGAGGCGCCATCATCACCCTACCCCGAGCTGACTCGGGCCACGGGGAACAAGACCGGCGTCCCATCTGGCTCGCTCCGCCAGATAGGCAATGATGGCGCCCCGCATACTCTGTGACGACGGCGGCTCTCAGCCCCCTTACGGAAGCAAGAGGACGTCAGCAAGGACTCAACAGCTCCGACAGCTGTCCCTCCGCTAGGCTCCAGCACTCCTCCGACGGCCATGACATCACACCAGCTGGGTGCCAAAATCTCTCCGGCTGCCACGACGGCATGTACTTAGGGCGCTAGCTCTCCTCCGCTAGACACGTAGCACTCTGCTATACCCCCCATTGTACACCTGGATCCTCTCCTTACGCCTATAAAAGGAAGGACCAGGGCCCTCTTAGAGAAGGTTGGCTGCGCGGGGACGAGGACGAGACAAGCGCTCGCGTGAGGCCGCTCGCTCCCTCTCCCGCGTGGACGCTTGTAACCCCCTACTGTAAGCGCACCCGACCTGGGCGCGGGACGAACACGAAGGCCGCGGGATTTCCACCTCTCTCACGCCCATCTCCGGCCTCCTCACTTCCCCTCTTCGCGCTCGGCCTCGTGTCGACCCATCTGGGCTGGGGCACGCGGCGACATTTCACTCGTCGGCTTGGGGACCCCCCGGTCTCGAAACGCCGACAAGCATACAAGAAGCAAAGTTATGCTTCGTTGTGTACGAAAAGAAGGGAAGGTGTTTTTCGCCTTCGGCTCAAAAAATACAAGTTTCGTCCACATAAAAGCAGTTCATACATGGATGGAAAGGTAAAAATATATTACAAGGTATGAACAAATTTACAGAGTAGTGTTTGATTCCTAAATTACAATATCTTTTACAAAGTTAATTCAAAATTTCTCTAAGAGCTTTTTGCAGCAGCTTCATCAGTATCTGTCAAGCTTCGGATCATTGATCTTCGGCTTCGTCATCCTGTACATAACAAAGCGTTATAAGGTAAATAGAAATCTCAGGAGAAGGTAAGCACCATGCACAAGTTTAAATACCGGCTTGAGATGACTTTGAGCTTCGTCACCATCTAAGTCTCGACCTCCCTTCGTCCATATTTGAGTTATAAATCTATTTCCAATGCTTCGGGCCAGGCTGGGATGTCAGTTAAATCCGCTGGTGACAGGCTGAAGTTTGGTCTGTTTACGATCTTCCCATGCGTGCAACCAGTCTTCATGAAAGCAACAGCTGTGCCACGAGAAGCTAGCAGGGCACAGAAGTCACCATGCCCAGCTATAACTTCGTCGAGTGCATCAACTTCGCCCTCAATATGTTCGAAGGTGCTTGGCAGGTCTTCAACCGAAGGTTCAAATTTTTCAGAACTGGCTCCAACTGAGTTGAAGACCTGCTTCAGTCGTTGCACGCACCGGTTGCCGAAGTCTAGACATTTGTGCTGAAGCTCCTTCAGCGATTTTTGCAAATTCGAACTCTTCTCGACTTCGGCTTCGATCTTCGCATCAAAATTCTTCTTTTCTTGCTCGAAGTTTTCTGACTTCAAGACGAGTTCACTGTTTAATCTGGTTATTTCGTCTTGAGCCTCTGCCAATGAACCCTCCATTGGTTGAAGAACAAAATCTTTCTTTTCAAGAGCAGCTTCATGATCTTTGATTTTGCTTTCCAAGCCTTCAATTATAACCTCATTTTTTTATCTTTGAGGTCCTGTTGCATCCTCAAGGCTTTACTTAGTAGCATACTCTGTTCAAAACAACCTTCGTCAGAATCACCTTCATCGTAAAACAATAAAAAGTTGAGGGAAAAATTTTACCTTGAAATTGGAATAAAATAAACTACCGACGATATGATGTCGTCAGTAGCGACTGATGTCAGCTTCAAGCTTCGGAAAACCAACACTCTTCGATAGAGTGCTGATAATTTTTGCTCCAGTTCGATCTCGAATACATCCTAAGCTCTCTTCGTTAATTCCGCCGAAGAGCATCGCTCCTGGCTGGTAGCCACAGGATATAGCATAATCCTGCAGCTCCTCTTTCTCAGCCTTGGATAATTCTTGACCAATTATATTTTGAAAATTGAATCCTTTTTCCTCCGAAATATCTTCGATGATTTCCTTCCCTTTTTCAGGCACTATGGCTAGGGTTTCTTCGGCAGCTGCAGCAGCTTCTTCCGTGGCCATATCCAAGAGCATTTTATCAATATCAGAGAATGTGCTCTCCAAATTGGTAGTTTCGGAAGTTGCAGCTTCGACAGTTGTAGCTTCGGCCGGAGCAGCTTTGGTAGAGGCAGCAACTTCGGCAGCTGGTGTTATTTTTGACCTTGAGGCTGGCGGTGGCGTTTCTTCAATTGCTTGCATAACAGTAACAATCCTTTGCTTTTTTCGCCCAACCACCTTCTTCGCTGCCGAAGGCTCATCCTTCTTCTGTAAAAGCTTTGTCAGTTGCGGCCTCAGTGGACTTAGCAGCATGACAGGTAAAGATTCGGTCATTACCTTTAAAATTTCTTCTACTTCGGCAGCAGAAGGTGTCGAAGGAGTTTCCTCCTCTATCTCAGCTGCTTCTGGCTCCAGAGCTGCAGTCTTTCTTTTCTTCGAAGCAGTCACCTTCGGCTCAGGACTGGATCTTCTCTTTTTCAGAGCTTCTTCATCTTCTTTCACCATCCTAGCAGCTTGTCTGCTTAGAACACTAACAATCTTTTTTCTCTTTTGCCCTTCGGTACCCTTGTTTAATCGTTCATAGTTAGGGTATTCAAAGTTTAAAGCATCCATCACCCGATTCAACCTTCATTTCGGTCGGGTACCGAAGGCTGCAGTCATCAGTTGATCCTCTTTTTGGTGTAATTTCCCAGCACTTCATTACACACTGTTTCAATCATTTCCAGCCACTCTTGGCAAGGTTCTTTAAATTTTTTCTCAAATTTAAGCCGATAAGGAAATCGCACAAGCACAAGTCCCTTCTTCGTTCCTTTTAGCTTCGGCATGCTAAATTCGCTCAAAGTCGGAGATGTTCTGTTAGCCAAATATTCTTGAACTATATCTCTGGTGCTGATCTGTTCGGCTACCACCCTGAATTCTGCCACAACTTGTTGGCATGGTGACCGCGACGTCATGCGACACAGGGGCCTAGTCAACCCGATGCTTAAACTCAGCGGGCTCATCACTAGCGTTTTCAACTTCTCCCTCTTTCTCTCATCGGCCTGGACATAGAACCACTCACTTTTCCAACCGGTTGGCCACTTGGTGCGATAGCTAAGCACCGGGGCCTTCATATCCTTGCGATATGCGAAGTTATAACAATCAAAGTTTTCATGCATTCCGTCTTCTCTAGCCTTCGTCTGGTAATGCAACTCATGCACTCGGCAGAAAGCTTCAGCATTCGGGTCCACTCCTTAGCTTCGAAGGGCCCAGATGAAGACGTTGAGCCTAATGATAACATTAGGGGTCAGCTGATGAAGATATATTTCATAATTATCTAAAACTTCCCCAATCATCTCATTCAAGGGAAACCGCAATCCTGCTCTAAAAAAGCTCTTGAAAACCACCACTTCATCTTTTTTAGGCTCTAGAGTGATTTCTCCTCTGGCAAAGTGAATAAGCTTCTTCTCAGTCTCCCCAAAAGAACCTAGCTTCATCATCATGGGCATATCAGCTTCAGAAATGGTAGATTTTCCAAAATCCAAGTGGCTAGGTTTTGACGGGATCAGAGTGCTATAATCTTCTTCTTCTTCTTCATCAATGATTTCTTCCTCAATATCTTGTCCAGTTTCGGCAGCAGGTGTACCTTGTTCAATGGCTTTCTCTGTCACAACTAGTCCCGACTGTCTCATCACTTTGGAGATTGGGGCAGTCTCGGTGGCTTCGGCCTCCTCTCCGTCACGGGTCACCCTTGCAGTTGAACGTACTCTGGCCATCTGATGTTGAATTTCTTGCAGTTATTACGAAGTTGATGATTTTTACAGTTTTGATGAAGCTTTCTCTTATGACGAAGCTAAATCAAGACGATGCTTTGCTCGAGAATGCAATGAAAAAGCTTCGGCTATGGTTAAATTTTTTAGCAGCACAACAGTGCAATGGCAAGCTGTGGTAACTTCACACCTACCCGTCTGTTTATATAGTGCTGCACGTGTGAAGGTGAATCATCAAGTCGCCCGCACCCGCTGAACAGTTACCTGCACCCACTGAACGGTGGACCACTTGGCACATGGGAGGTGAATCGCTAGATCGCGCGTACCCGCCGCATGGTGGGCCACCTCGCGCTCGGAATATTTTAATCGTTTCTCAGCAACGAGCTCAGGGAAGGTGTTTTTTCGGACCTTCGGCATTCCGAAGCCTTGGAGAATTTTTCACGGATCAAGCTCGTTACGAAAAACGATCTAGCACCGCAATGGGGCTACTATTGGGGGTCTGCTTCGTCGCCGAAGGTCCTGTAAGAAGAAACACATTCGGAAGATCAACACAGAAGCAACGCCGAAGCTACCATCCAAGGAGCTTCAACATAGCGATACGCGTTGAGATGAAGGGTTGCACCGACTTAAAGATGAAAAGACCGATCGACCCATGATAATTTGTGTCATGATTGTAATTAGTTGTAAAGGACATGAATGTAATTTCACACAGGCTGCGACCTGTGCCTATAAATAGATGAACAATACCCCCGTACTGTTCACGCTGATTTGTACTCGCTCGTGCATCACACTTGTACCTTTGCCTTCTGTCAAGCCGAAGGTACAAATGTAATTCAATATTGTTCTTATTCATTCATGATTATATAATAAAAGATATATCAATGGTGTCATATGATTATCCATGTTATTTCTCATGTTTCATATGCTTCGTTTTTCATTGATATATGATGTGATGATGAAGGTACGTCCTTCATGACCTTCGTCCGAAGATCGTTATATCCTTAGGGAAATAATGCTTCAAAGGACGAAGGGCATTAACCATTAACCTATTTTTGTGTTGCCTTGTTCTTAATTCGAAGCATTTCAGAACAAGTCCCCAACAATCTACCTATCTCATTAGCTTTTCTCCATTCAGGAGACTTCACCTGTAACCCACCACATAAAGATCCACCCTAGGAAGTAGGTATTACGCCTCTCCAAGCGGCCCGAACCTGCAAAAAATTGCCCATCCCTCTCTCGTGCATCTAGCACGAACCATTGAGCTACAGTTAACAGCACCGTCCTACCCAAAAGCAACGCAAGGGGTAACCCTGGGTGTGCGGCCGTACTCTAAACACCGACAGTGCCCGATGTTTGGACGTCCACAGGGACTCTTAGCTCGTAATAGGACAAGTGATGAAGGAGTCAGAATGCCACAACCACAAGATGGTGGCGCTCTACCAGGAGGTACGATGATTGGAGGACCAATTCGATGGCCTTGAGCTAAATCACATCCCTCGGTGAGATAACGAAGTGACGGACACCCTCACAAATATGGCATCAGGACGAACAACCATCCCACCGATGGTCTTCGCAACTGACCTTTTAAGCCAACCGAGCAATACAATCAGGCCGACCAAAGGGGTGAGTAACCCTCGGGCGCATGACCATTGACCCTAAAACCGGTCACTGTTGTGGAAGGTGCGGACCTCCCAACTGACCCCGTGGACGACTGGAGAACGTTGTATCACAACTTCTTATCCAGTGGCCTGCTTCCCCCAAGATGAATCAGAGGCGTGAAGGCTTCATCGATGGGACAAGTCCTTCGTCATGATTGGGGAAGATCTCTACCAAAAGGGGCATATTGGAATAAAATATCTGTGCATCCCGATCAAACAGGGAAGATAGCTCCTGGAAGACATCCACGGTGGGACATGCAGGCACCATGCTACCACAAGAAGCCTCGTGGGGAACACCTTCCGACACGGTGTCTATTGGCCCACTACGGTATCGGATGCACACTAGGTGGTGAGAACATGCGAAGGATGTCAATACTACACACGACAGACCCATCTACCCACACAGGCACTCCAAACCATTCCAGTTATCTGGTCGTTTGCCGTCTAGGGACTTGATATGGTCAAACCTCTCAAAAAGACTGAAAGTCGCCTAGAGGGGGGTGAATAGGTGAAACCTGAAATTTATAAACTTTGAACACGAACTTCACCCGGGGTTAGGATTATAATGTGTCATAATGAAATCAGAGTGCGTAAGAGAGTTCTTCTTGCAATGAGTTGCTCAATCAATGTGGATAATTTTGGGAGATAACTCAAAATGATTGCAAGCAAGAGAACTTAGAGAGAGGGGAGAGAGAATCAAATTGCAACATAAGATTAGCACAAAGACACATGCGATTTGTTTCCCGAGGTTCGGTTACAAAGAACCTACTCCCCGTTGACTAGGCCACGTAGGTTGGGTCTCTTTCAACCCTTTCCCTCTCTCAAATGGTCACTTAGACAGACTGAGTGCTTCTTCTTAATCTCGAGGGTCACTAAGACCCCATAAGGATCATCACACAATTAGGTCTCTTGCTAGCTTTACAAGTCACTTTTGAGTTTAGAAGGAGATGAAAAAAGCATGATCAAGAAAGCCAAGCAACAAGAAACAAGAAACAAGAAACAAGAAAAACACAAGATCACACTCTCCCTATACTTTCCAGGGCACTAATCACTAATGATCACTAGTCATAATTATGGCACTTGGAAGAGCTTGGGAGCTTTGAATGTGTCTTGGGATGAAATGCTTGCTCTTGTATTGAATGAGGATGAATGTAATGCTTGGATTAAATGAATGGAGGTGGTTGGGGTTGTATTATAGCCACCAACCACTTCCTAGCCATTGCCCACTTTCTACGAACCGTGGACGGTCGCGCTCCTGGTCCGGATGGTCCGCCCCTACACACCAACGACTGAAATCGCAATGGTCAGCTGTATTGGATATATCAACGGATAAGTGCATTAAATGCATCATTGGATGTCAGATAAAGTAGTCGCAGATGGTCCGGCCGTGCCCCTCGGACCGTCTGAGATGATGTCATAATTAATTTTTACCCAACTTGGCACCTTTGGGTTTCTCTGGTTTCCAACAGGCGGACGGTCCGCGTGTGGGGCCAGATGATCTAAGCTTGGTCTCAGACGGTGCTCTCCTCTCCTTCGGACAGCCCGTAGTAGAAACACGAGTTTTGCATAGTTTGTATTCGAGGCTCACCACGGTGTCGCAGACAGTCAGCCTGAAGGGCCTGGATGGTCCACACATCGGTGAATTGTCCAAAAAAACTTCTCCTGTCTGGAATAATCTACGGTATTATAGGAAGTTGACTTAGAATTACGATGGTCAGACTTATGCACCTGAGAAACAATCAACTAGACAAACTAGTTAGTCCATTTGGTTGTGATGGTCATCAATCATCAAAACCAATCTAGGGAAAATGGTAAAGGCCATTTCCCTTTCAATACCCCCTTTTTGGTGATTGATGCGAACACAAACCAAAGCAAGTATAAAGTGTAGAAAAGTAACTAGTTTGCAATTTTGACAAGAGTGCATGAGTTACTGAAGTGAAATCAGTTTTGAGTACATGTGAATGTTTTGATATATTTAAAATTTTGGACTACATTTTCACCACTTAGCTTGTTTTTGCAAATATTTTAGAAAAGTCTTCTCAAATTCTTTTGCAATTAGCCTAAGGTATAAGAATATAATTTTCTGAAAAGCATTTTCAGATTTAAAATATTCTCCCCCTTTTTCAAATGCTTTTCCTTTGTCCATACAAAAGTTCCCCTGAAAAAGTTCTCCCCTTTTGGTATAAGTAGGTTTTCTCCTCTTAGCTGTCAAGAGGGTTTTTGCAAGTGCAGTAGTACCAATTTGGAAGATAAAAAATTTTCAGATAACAGAGTGGTGGTGCAGTCCTTTTGCTTTGGCCTATTAATTTCTCCCCTTTGACATTAACTGCCAAAAAACGAAGAAATCTAGAGGCCTATTATAAGAAAGATATGAATATAAGTACATGAGTAGGGCAAAAGGTATTTGATACTGACGAAGATGCAGTGGAAGCCTTGCCTTTGCCTACAACTCCATTTTCCTTTCAATCTAAGACTAAGTATAGAATACACTCAGAAGAACATTAGTCTTAGCTATGGCACAAGAAGAATAAGAAATACGCATTTAGACCAAATGAAAGAGACATGTCATGATCAAAGGTATAAAATGAGCAATGTGTGCAATATTTCAATCAAGGTTCCGAGAATTTAAGACATTTAGTTCATTCCTAAGCTTACAAAAAGTCATTTCATCCTGGGGCTAGGTGAAGATATCGGTTAACTGGTTGTGGCTGCTAACATGGTTAATTACGATATCTCCCCTTTGTTTGTGATTTCTTAGAATGTGATACCAGATGTCTATATGCTTTGTGCAGCTGTGTTCAACAGGATTATCTGCCATGCAGATTGCACTCTCATTGTCACATAGGAGATAGACTTTGCTCAATTTGTAGTCATAGTCCCTAAGAGTTTGCCTCATCCAGAGTAATTGTGCACAACAATGTCCTACAACAATATACTCGGCTTCGACGGTGGATAGAGCTACCGAGCTTTGTTTCTTTGAATCCCAAGACACCAGAAATCTCCCTAGAAATTGACAAGTATGTGATGTACTCTTTGTATCTGAAAGTCGTCTAGAGGGGGTGAATAGGCGAAACCTGAAAATTATGAATTTTGAACACACACTTTACTTGGGGTTAGGATTAGAGTTAAATTCGGAGTGCAGAAGATTGTTTCTCTTGCTATGAGTTGCTCAATCAATGTGGATAACTTTGGGAGCCAACTCAAACAAATATGAGCAAGAGAACTTTAGAGAGAGAGGAGAGGTGAGAAACAAATCGAAAGGTGAAGATCAACACAAGTGGACACGATGATTTGTTTATCGAGGTTCAGTTCAAAAGGACCTACTCCATGTTGAGGAGGCCACAAAGGCCGTGTCTATTCCAACCCTTTCCCTCACTCAATTGGTCATTTAGACCGGTCGAGTGCTTCTTCTTAATCACACGGGTCACTAAGACCCCGCAAGGATCACCACACAATTAATTTAGGTGTCTCTTGCTTGCTTTACAAAACACTTAGAGAGTTTAGAGAGAGATGAAGAAAGTATGATTAAGAAAATCAAGCAACAAGAGTAACAAATGAAACACGAATCACACTCTCTCAAGTCACTAATCACTAATGATCACTTGTCTCAGTTGTGGAACTTGGAGAGATTAGAAGCTTTGAATGTGTCTTGGAATGGATTGCTAGCTCTTGTATTGAATGTGTATGAGTGGAGTGCTTGAGTGAAGTGAATGGAGGTGGTTGGGGTTGTATTTATAGCCTCCAACCACTTCCTAGCTGTTGCTCCTTTTCTACCGACCGCGGACAGTCCGCCCCTGCACATTAATGACTGAAATCTCAACGGTCAGCAGTAACGACTATATCAGCGGCTATAGTGCATTTAATGTGCCGTCAGATGTCAGACAAGGCAGTCGCGGACAGTCTGGCCGTGCATCCCGGACGGTTCGCGAGGACGCTAAAAATACATTTTACCGAACCCGTCACCTTCGGGTTTTACTGGTTTTACAACGACCGGACGGTCCGCGCCTGAGGCGAGACGGTCCGCGCTTGGTCTCGAACGGTGCTCGCTTCTCCATCGGACGATCTGTAGTGTTAACGTATGTTTTTGCAGAGTTCATGTCCGAGGCTCACCCTAGTGTCACGAACGGTCCGCCACAAGGGCCCGAACGATTCGTGCATAGGTGTTTTCCAAAAAGCTTCTCCTGTTTAGAATAATCTACGGTATTCTGAACAGTCGACTTAGAATAGTTGTAGATGAACTTATCCACCTGACAAATGATCAATCTGGGCAAACTAGTTAGTCCATAAGGTTTGTGATGGTCGTCAAACACCAAAATCGATTATAGAAAATGTTGAGGCCATTTCCCTTTCAATCTCCCCCTTTTTGGTGATTCATGCCAACACAAACCAAAGCAAATACAGAGTGTAGAAATGTAACTAGTTTGCATTTTGACATATGTGCATAAGTACTTTGAAATGAAAGCATTTCTAAGCATGTATGTTTGATTTGATATTTTTAACATTTCTGACTACATTTGCACCACTCAGCTAGTTTTTATAAATCTTTTTTGAAAGTCTTTGAAATTCTTTTGCAATTAGCCAATGGGATAAGAATATGATTTCAAAAAGCATTTTCGAGTTTTTGAAAATTCTCCCCCTGTTTCAAATGCTTTTCCTTTGGCTAAATAAAACCTCCCTAGAAGAAGTTCTCCTCTTAGTTGTCAAGAGGGTTTTTTTATAATTTGAATAATTTCTCCTCCTTTTTGAAAAAGTTTTTAAAGAAAACAGGTTGGTGGTTGGTGGTGCGGTCCTTTTGCTTTGGGCCTTTTAATTTCTCCCCTTTAGCATTAAGCGCCAAAAACGAAAAAAAACTTGAGAGGCCTAATCTTGTCTCCCCCTTTATAAAAGGATATGAGTGAAGGTTTATGAGTAGGGCAAAGGATAAATGGTACCGACAGAGTCATAGTGGAAGCCTTGCTTTTGCCGAATACTCCATTTCCCTTTCAATCTAAGACTAAGGATAGAAATACACTTGGAAGCACATTACTCTCAGCTTTGGCACAAGAAGAATAAGAAATGGGCATTTGTACCAAATGAAATAGACATGATCAAAGGTATATAAATGAGCTATGTGTGCAAGATTTCAATCAAAGTTCTGAGAATCGAGGATATTGAGTTCAATCCTAAACTTGCTAAAAGTCTTTTCATCCAGGGGCTTGGTGAAGATATCAGCTAATTGGTTGTGGGTGCTAACATTAGCAATTTCGATATCCCCCTTTTGTTGGTGATCTCTCAAAAAGTGGTACCGGATGTCTATGTGCTTAGTGTGGTTGTGTTCAACGGGATTATCCGACATGCGGATTGCACTCTCATTATCATATAGGAGAGAGACTTTGCTCAACTTGTAGCCATAGTCCCTAAGGGTTTGCCTCATCCAGAGTAATTGCACACAACAGTGTCCTGCAGCAATATACTCGGCTTCGGCGGTGGATAGAGCTACTGAGTTTTGTTTCTTTGAAGCCCAAGACACCGGGGATCTTCCCAGAAACTGACAAGTCCCTGATGTGCTCTTTCTATCAATTTTACATCCGGCATAATCAGCATCAGAATACCCAATTAAATCAAAGGTAGATCCCTTGGGGTACCATAGCCCAAACTTAGGAGTGTAAACTAAATATCTCATGATTCTTTTCATGGACCTTAGGTGAACTTCCTTAGGATTTGCCTGGAACCTTGCACACATGCATACAGAAAGCATAATATCCGGTCGTGAAGCACATAAATAGAGTAAGGATCCTATCATCGATCGGTAAACCTTTTGATCTACAGATTTACCTCTCGTGTCGAGGTCGAGATGCCTATTTGTTCCCATCGAAGTCTTGATGGGTTTGGCATTCTTCATTCCAAACTTCTTAAGAATGTCTTGAATGTACTTAGTTTGGCAGATGAAGGTGCCCTCTTGGAGTTGCTTGATTTGAAATCCAAGGAAATACTTCAACTCCCCCATCATAGACATCTCGAATTTCTACATCATAATCCTACTAAACTCTTCACAAGATGACTTGTTAGTATACCCAAATATAATATCATCAACATAAATTTGGCATATAAACAAGTCTTTAGCAATTGTTTTTGTGAAGATAGTGGGGCCAGCTTTTCCAACTTTGAAGCCATTAGTGATAAGAAATTCTCTTAGGCATTCATACCATGCTCTTGGGGCTTGCTTGAGCCCATAAAGCGCCTTTGAGAGCTTATAAACATGGTTAGGATACTCACTATCTTCAAAGCCAGAAGGTTGCTCAACATATACCTCTTCCTTGATAGGCCCATTGAGGAAGGCACTCTTCACGTCTGTTTGATATAACTTAAAGCCATGGTAAGTAGCATAGGCAAGTAATATACGAATTGACTCAAGCCTAGCTATGAGTGCATATGTTTCATCGAAATCCAAACCTTCGATCTATGAATATCCCTTGGCAACAAGTCGGGCTTTGTTCCTAGTCACCACACCATGCTCATCATGTTTGTTGCGGAATACCCACTTGGTACCTACAACATTTTGGTTAGGACGTGGAACTAAATGCCATACCTCATTCCTCGTGAAATTGTTGAGCTCCTCTTGCATTGCCACCACCCAGTCTGGATCTCTAAGTGCATCTGAAAGGGAATTAGGCTTACACCTAGTTCTTAAATAATTTTGGTGGTTGAATTGCCCAACACAAATAATTGGACTAACTAGTTTGCTCTAGTGTATAAGTTATACAGGTGCCAAAGGTTCACAACAAGCCAATTAAAAAGACCAATGTTGGGTTCAAAATAGAGAGCTAAAGGCATCCCGAAAGACTCCCTGGTCTGGCGCACCGGACTGTCCGGTGTGCCACCGAACAGTGTCCGGTGCACCAGGGGACTCCGCATTGAACTCCTCAGCCTCGGGAATTTTCAGAGCCGGCGCGCTATAATTCACCGGACTGTCCGGTGTACACCGGACAGTGTCCGGTGCTCCAAGAGGACGCGGCTCTGGAACTTGGCAGCCTCGGGATTTCGCAGCGGCTGCTCCGCTATAATTCACCGGACATGTCCGGTGTACACCGGACTGTCCGGTGTAACTGCGGGGCAACGGCTATTTCGGTGCCAACGGCTACCTGCAGCGCATTTATTGCGCGCCAGCGCGCGCAGAAGTCAGGCACGCCCATGCTGGCGCACCGAACACTCTACAGTACATGTCCGGTGCGCCACCGGACATCCAGGCGGGCCTAGAAGACAGAACTCCAACGGTCGAATCCCAACGGCTTTGGTGACGTGGCTGGCGCACCGGACATGTTCGGTGTGCACCGGACTGTCCGGTGCACCATACGACAGTCAGCCCCACCAAACGGCTAGTTTGGTGGTTGGGGCTATAAATACCCCCAACCACCCACCATTCATTGCATCCAAGTTTTCCACTTCTCAACCACTTACAAGAGCTAGGCATACAATTCTAGACACACCAAAGAGATCAAATCCTCTCCAATTCCACACAAGGCTTTAGTGATTAGCGAGAGAGATTTGTCGTGTTCTTTTGAGCTCTTGCGCTTGGATTGCTTCTTTTCTTTCTCACTTGTTCTTGTGATCAAAACTCCATTGTAATCAAGGCAAGAGGCACCAATTGTGTGGTGGCCCTTGCGGGGAAGTTTTGTTCCCGGTTTTGATTTGAGAAGAGAAGCTCACTCGGTCGGAGGGACCGTTTGAGAGAGGGGAAGGGTTGAAAGAGACCCGATCTTTGTGACCACCTCAACAGGGAGTAGGTTTGCGAGAACCGAACCTCGGTAAAACAAATCCTTGTGTCACACTCCTTATTTGCTTGAGATTTGTTTTGCACCCTCTCTCGTGGACTAGTTTTTATTTCTAACGCTAACCCGGCTTGTAGTTGTGTTTATATTTGTAAATTTCAGTTTCGCCCTATTCACCCCCCTCTAGGCGACTATCAATTGGTATCAGAGGTCGGTGCTTCATTAGAGCCTAACCGCTCGAAGTGATGTCGGGAGATCACGCCAAGAAGGAGATGGAGACCGGCGAAAAGCCCACTACAAGCCACGGGAGCACTTCATCAGAAGAGTCCCGCATCAAGAGGAAGGAGAAGAAGAAGGACTCCTCCAAAGGGAAGGAGAAGAAATCTTCTTCACACCACAAAGAGAAGAAGGAGAAATCCTCTTCTCACAAGCCGCATCGGAGTGGGGACAAGAAAAAGAGGATGAGGAAGGTGGTCTACTACGAGACCGATTCTTCATCGGCATCCACCTCCGGCTCCGACGCGATGTCCGTCACTTCTAAACGCCAAGAGTGGAAGAAGTATAGTAAGATTCCCCTACGCTACCCTCGCATTTCTAAACATACACCTTTACTTTTTGTCCCATTAGGGAAACCACCAACTTTTGATGGTGAAGATTACGCTAGGTGGAGTGATTTAATGCGATTTCATCTAACCTCACTCCACAAAAGCATATGGGATGTTGTTGAGTTTGGTGCACAGGTACCATCCGTAGGGGATGAAGACTATGATGTGGATGAAGTGGCCCAAATCGAGCACTTCAACTCCCAAGCCACAACAATACTCCTTGCCTCTCTAAGTAGAGAGGAATACAACAAGGTGCAAGGGTTGAAGAGTGCAAAGGAGATTTGGGACTTACTCAAGACCGCGCACGAGGGTGATGAACTCACCAAGATCACCAAGCGGGAAACGATCGAGGGGGAGCTCGATCGCTTCCGTCTTCGCCAAGGGGAGGAGCCACAAGACATGTACAACCGGCTCAAAACCTTGGTGAACCAAGTGCGCAACCTCGGGAGCAAAAAGTGGGATGACCACGAGGTGGTTAAGGTTATTCTAAGATCTCTTATTTTCCTTAACCCTACTCAAGTTCAATTAATTCGTGGCAACCCAAGATATACACTAATGACTCCCGAGGAAGTAATCGGGAATTTTGTGAGCTTTGAGTATATGATCAAGGGCTCGAAGAAGATCAACGAGCTAGATGGCTCCTCCACATCCGCGGCACAACCGGTCGCATTTAAGGCGATGGAGGAGAAGAAGGAGGAGTCTACATCGAGTAGACAACCAATCGATGCCTCAAAGCTCGACAACGAGGAGATGGCGCTTGTCATCAAAAGCTTTCGGCAAATCCTCAAGCAAAGGAGGGGGAAGGATTACAATCCCCGCTCCAAGAAGGTTTGCTACAAGTGTGGTAAGCCCCGTCACTTTATAGCTAAATGTCCAATTTCTAGTGACAGTGACAGGGGTGATGACAAGAAGGGGAGAAGAAAGGAGAAGAAGAGGTACTACAAGAAGAAGGGTGGCGATGCCCATGTTTGTCGGGAGTGGGACTCCGACGAAAGCTCTAGCGACTCCTCCGACGACGAGGACGCCGCCAACATCACCGTCACCAAGGGACTCCTCTTCCCCAACGTCGGCCACAAGTGCCTCATGGCAAAGGACGGCAAGAAGAAGAAGGTTAAATCTAAATCCTCCACTAGATATGAGTCTTCTAGTGATGATAATGCTAGTGATGAGGAAGATAATTTGCGTACCCTTTTTGCCAACCTTAACATGGAACAAAAAGAAAAATTAAATGAATTAATTAGTGCTATTCATGAAAAGGATGACCTTTTGGATTCCCAAGAGGACTTCCTAATTAAGGAAAATAAGAAACATGTTAAGGTTAAAAATGCATATGCTCTAGAGGTAGAAAAATGTGAGAAATTAACTAGTGAGCTAAGCACATGCCATGACACTATTGCCAACCTTAGAAATGAAAATGCTAATTTGTTAGCTAAGGTTGATTCTCATGTTTGTAATGTTTCAACTTCCAATTCTAGAAATGATAATGATGATTTACTTGCTAGGATTGAAGAATTGAACATATCTCTTGCTAGCCTTAGGATTGAGAACGAAAAATTGCTTGCTAAGGCTAAGGATTTTGATGTTTGCAATGCTACTATTTCCGACCTTAGAACTAAAAATGATATATTGCATGCTAAGGTTGTAGAATTAAAATCTTGCAAACCCTCTACATCTACCGTTGAGCACACTTCTATTTGTACTAGATGTAGAGATATTGATGTTAATGCTATTCATGATCACATGTCTTTAATCAAACAACAAAATGATCATATAGCAAAATTAGATGCTAAAATTGCCGAACATAACTTAGAGAATGAAAAATTTAAATTTGCTAGAAGTATGCTCTATAATGGGAGACGCCCTGGCATCAAGGATGGCATTGGCTTCCAAAGGGGAGACAATGTCAAACTTAATGCCCCTCCTAAAAGATTGTCTAATTTTGTAAAGGGCAAGGCTCCCATGCCTCAGGATAACGAGGGTTACATTTTGTACCCTGCCGGTTATTGAAAGCTCTCTTGTGAGTTTTGGTGTTTGGATGACAACTCAATTAAAGGACTAACAAGTGTACTAAGTGTTGAACAGGTGCTTAAGGTAAAGCTTACAGGGTTCAACACAAGTGAACAAATGTGATTGTCCAAGAACTGGATTATGGATATATAATGGACATCACAAGTAAGATGGACATTGCATAAAGTGAGACTCGGGTGCGAAGCTCGGAGACAACTGATCAAGCCAAGGACGGAGGCAAGAGAAGCTTCGAGGTACCAAGTGCACGGGAGAAGGTCAAGGAGGCTGAGGAACCCAAAGCCAAGGGTGAAGAAGAAGGCTTGCAAAGTCAAGGGTGATCGAGTTGAGAAGAGCTATAGCACATCAAGGATCACTACATAAGGACGTGACTTACAACCAATGAGGTAACAGCTACAGTTATGTGGTGTAAGTCATAAGGCTCAAGACCAAGCTCTAAGGAAGAGATCAAGGTCACTAGAAGGAGAACAAGTGTCAAAACCAGAACTGGAAGCAGCCCAAAAGAGCTAAGTTCACCTTAATCTTTAGTTTGGGTTGTTCCTATGTTTGGAGATGTTCTATGTGACCTTTGCAGGATGTTGGAACTAAGAAATGTCAATCTAGATCAAGTCAAGCCAATTTGATGATTTATGAGTCCAACATCAAAGCTCAAGCATGTGAAATGCTATAGATCTAATGATTAAGAGAAGGTATGTTTCTAGGCCTTAGTACATTGGTTTTGTGTACTAATATACTTGTCTAAGTGTTAGAAACAGAAAGAAGAAGAAAAGAAAAGAGGAGAAAAAGACTTGGCTGAGTGCAGCCAAGACTCAGCTCAGTCTGGCACACCGGACTGTCCGGTGGTGCACCGGACAGTGTCCGGTGCGCCAGGCTGACTCGGCGTGAAGAGGCCGCTCTCGGGAATTCGCCAACGGCGTACGGCTAAAATTCACCGGACTGTCCGGTGTGCACCGGACTGTCCGGTGAGCCAACGGTCGGCCGGGCCAACGGTCGGCCGCGCAATCTGTGCGGGACACGTGGCGGAGCCTACGGTCGGAAGACGGCACCGGACTGTCCGGTGTGCACCGGACATGTCCGGTGCGCCAACGGCTCCCAGATCTGCAACGGTCGGCAGCGCCATTTTAGGAAAGAAATCGGGCACCGGACAGTGTCCGGTGTGCACCGGACTGTCCGGTGCGCCACCCAACAGAAGGCAAGATTTGCCTTCCTGGTTTGCTTCCAACGGCTCCTAGGCCCCTTATGCCTATAAAAGGGACACCTAGGCGCCTCCAGCAAAATACAAGTGCAGCCAACAAGTGTAGACTTCACTGGAATCAATTCTCGCTCTCCCTCTTGTGTGTAACTCTATAGTTTGTGTAGAAGGCACAACTATAAGCCTTTAGAGAGAGGAGTAGTGCTGCTAAGAGCTAGAGCAAGGTCTTGAGCGTATCGTTACTCTGCCGGGGTACTGCCAAGAAGTTTGTAAGCAGCCGTGGTTCTGTTGTAACCCCACTCAATAGTGAAAGGCTCTATCTGTCAGACTGACAGATCTGAGCAAACGGAGGAAGGAGTTGAAATAGACTCCAAGCCCAGGTGTGGCTAACTCCAACGAGGACTAGGCAAGCATTTTAGGCTTGGCCGAACCTCGGGATAAATCCTTGCGTCTGTGTGCTCTGTTCTGTATTGTACTCTGACTCTCTGTCTTACTCGCTTATATATCTGCACTTCACTACTTACTTGTGGTACTAGCTTTCCTTGAAGTGCAGGATATTCATAAGACAGGAACTTCAATTCCACTGCAACCTACTCGAAGGGTTCTTCACTCCACTGCGATCTTGTCTTCGAGTAGAGTAAGATTTAAGTTTTAAAGTGATAATTTTTATTCGCCTATTCACCCCCCCCCCCTCTAGGCGACATCTAGATCCTGTTCCCGGGCCAAAGGGAACTTTCAATTGGTATCAGAGCTAGGCCTCTCCAGTGTGGGCTTAGCCGTCCGGAGATAACGATGTCGTCACAAGAGGTAACTGTAGAACTTCTTTTAGGCGATGGTTCTAATTACAAATCTTGGTCTGTCTCTATTTACAAAGCTTTCATGAATGTTGATTCTGATTTGAGACAGATCTTTAGTAGAAGTATTTTTCCCTCTGATTTTAGTAAAAATCCTTCTAATGAAGAACTAAGATGTTTATCTCTCAATCACCATGCTTGCAACATCTTAGTTGACTCTCTTTCTAGAAGTGCTTATTTTGCCATCATGAGTAGTGATAGTGATCTATTTGTTGATGCTCATGATTTATGGAATAGGATTAAAGAAAGATATTTTGTAGCAAACTGTGATGCTCCTACTCCCTATATTACTTGTGATACTAACCATTCAAAGGGAGAAGAACAAGAACGATGGCACCCAAACGATGAATCCACCTCATCAACAGGCTTGTTCTCCACTAGTGATAAATGTTTTATTGCTAACAATGACGGTGGAGACAAAAGCCATGATGAGGAGGAATATGAGGATGATAGCGAGGATGAATCTTCATCACCTCAAGGTACATTTTCCTGTTTGGCTTCCACTGACATTAATGACAGGGAAAATGATACCAATGATGTGGAAGAAGAGGAGATTCGCCGTTTCTACATCCATCTCAACAAAGAGGACAAAGCTCTCTTGGTTAAGTTGTTGAGAAGGAACAAGGAACAAGGCGAGACGCTTCTCAGGCTAGAGGAGACCCTCATCAAAACCAACAACAGCCTGGAGAAGATGACCAAAGAACATGAGGAGCTAAAGTGCTCTCATGACGATTTGGTCCAACGGTATGAATCTATTTTATTTGAGCAAAGAAATAATGATGATGTTTTATCCTGTGTTGCTCAACTTAAAATGGAAAACGCCATGCTTAAGAGTCAAGTAGAAATTCTAAATTTAGAAAAACTTGCTCTAGGTGAAGAGTATGATATGTTGTCAAATTCTCATAATAAACTAGTTGATGACCATATCATGCTTAATGTTGCTCATGAGGTTGTAATTTTAAACTTAAATTCATGTGAACCTCATTCTCGCACGTGTGCGCATTTGAATTGTATATCATCATGTGCTAACCCCTGTTGCTCAAAAGAAAGCCAATCATTGATTGAGCAACAAGTTTTAGGGTCACAAAAGAAATTCTGTGGGAATAAGAAGCAACGACAATTGAGGAGAAGACGCTTAGCTCAACTCTCTCAAGATATCCACGGGCGCGTGGTGAAGAAGCTTGAGAAAGGAAAAACTGCAGCAAGTGTTAAGCTCAATAAGAAGAATGTTCCCAAAGCTATAAATGAAGAAATCAATATAAACGAGGAAAAAGGTAAGAATTCAATTAGTCATGTTGTTTGTACTAATCATCTCTCCATGTCCTTCAAGCACAAAAAGGGAAAGGGAAAAAGGAGGTGTTTCAAGTGCAAGAAGTTAGGCCACCTCATCGCATCTTGTCCGTACATAGACAAGAATGAAGGGACAAGGAGTTGTTTTGGATGCAACAATCAGGACCACACGATCACTTCATGTCCGGTCATGAAGAATCAAGGATGTGCATCCTCCAAGGTGGCCCTCACCAAGGAAAATGACAAACAGCAAGCGTCATGTCAGATTGAGCGACGCTTCTGCTACAAGTGTGGTGAGCAGGGTCATCTATCCAAGGTATGTTATAAAGGTAAGATTCCTAAGCAAGTGAATTTGTGTCAATCTTATTCGGGTAGGAGACCCAAATCATACACTTATACTAGATCTATAACGAGATCACCTGGAACTAGCACAAAGGCAATTTGGGTACCAAAGGCACATTTAGATGATCGTTATGGACCCATCCCGAGATGGGTACCAAACTGTGCTAACTAGACCATGCAGGTGCCTTGAGATGGACTGGAGACCATGGGAGAGCTTAAGACGGTTATCTTAAACTCTATGCTTAAGCTATTAATTGTTTTAGTATTGATTGTTTTGGTGTCTTTATTGTGAAACACTAATCCCATGTTCATCTCAAGTGAAAGAAGGTGTGTAGGTCCTGAATCATTATTGGTGAATCAAGTAAAGGACCTTAATGAGAATCTACAACTTGCTCTCCAAAGGATGGTACTCGTGTATTTTAAGTACAATTTAGTATTGCTCTTAAGATGGCTTGTTGTGCTACCTGTCTTTGGAGTAGTTATGCTTTATGATTGCCTGTGGTAAATGAATCATAAAGATGTTTGCTTAATCATGACTGGTGTTATATAGGATATATCTTTTGAATCATTCGTGGGTAGCTCTTTCATTTGTTATATCCACAACGATTAACTCTCTTGTGTATATGGATAAACCTGTAACTTTGTGTAAGTCATGCTATGTGCAAATATTGACATATTGTTTAATCCATGTTCACATGATTACCCTAGTTTTGTACTGTGTGAATTTCAAATCCATGTTGTGCCCTTTGAGCTATGTGGTGCATGAGCAAAAGGAGCCCTGAATTGGTGATAACAAGTGCTCTCATAAAGGCAAAGGTATGGAAAATGGAACTGTGCAATTGTATTGAATATCTTGAAGTTCCATTGATAGTGAACATAGCTGTGTTCTTGCATTTCATTGGTAGCATCGTGGCTTAGGAGACTTATGCCTTAAAATAATGTTTCTTTTGTGCACCTAAGAAACCTTCTTAATTATGGCATGCTTAAACATTACGCTTTATACACATGGTTGTGTTGATCTTCAATTGGTATATGCAATGATAGTTGAGTATGAAGCATGTCCAAATTGCGGAAATGTTAGACTTTCTGTTAGTATTCAAATGGCTTAGGTGCTCCTAAGGCATGCATTGTTGAATTTAGTCAACCCTTCATTTAGCCTTAAATTTGTGTTAAGTGGTTTTACAATTGATATTCAAATTGGCATCCTTGTGTGATGACAGTGATAGAGTATGCCTTGACCAAGGTATGTTGTGATCCCCTCTAGTTCTGAGGAAGCTAGAATGTGCAAAGTGCAAGTCATTCAAATACTTGATGCACAACTTGAGGGGGAGCACACATAACTTGTGTCTTTTGAGACTAACTGTTTCCTGTTTCTTGAGCAATCTTGTACAGTCTCAAGGTGGAAAAGAGAAGATGAGCATGAAATGGAGCAATCAGGACTTGGGTATCTCTGTAAGTCAAGTAATTGGTATCTTAAGTCATGAGTAATTGTATATCTTTAGATTGCTCATGCTCTATAATATCTGGTGATAATAGATGTTTTTTTCTTAAATATCATGGAGCCATGATGAACTTGCAATTGGTATCTTTCAATTGGTAGCTGTGATAGTTTGCTTCATTTTGATAATCATTAGAATAGAAGTTTCTTCTTGTGCCCAATACTATAACTTGTTCTAAGTTTGGTGTCTTAGCAACAAGGAAAAGTTAGGATAAAGAATCAGGCACAAGTGTGGAGAAGCTCTCGAGAGATTAACTACTTTCAAGATGGGAAGTACACTACAACATGGTAAAGGTACAAAGGGAGTAAATCTTTTTGCATATATGTATCTTACCTAAATGTTGATAGTGCATATGTGAAATGCTATAGATCTAATGATTAAGAGAAGGTATGTTTCTAGGCCTTAGTACATTGGTTTTGTGTACTAATATACTTGTCTAAGTGTTAGAAACAGAAAGAAGAAGAAAAGAAAAGAGGAGAAAAAGACTTGGCTGAGTGCAGCCAAGACTCAGCTCAGTCTGGCACACCGGACTATCCGGTGGTGCACCGGACAGTGTCCGGTGCGCCAGGCTGACTCGGCGTGAAGAGGCCGCTCTCGGGAATTCACCAACGGCGTACGGCTAAAATTCACCGGACTGTCCGGTGTGCACCGGACTGTCCGGTGAGCCAACGGTCGGCCGGGCCAACGGTCGGCCGCGCAATCTGCGCGGGACACGTGGCGGAGCCTACGGTCGGAAGACGGCACCGGACTGTCCGGTGTGCACCGGACATGTCCGGTGCGCCAACGGCTCCCAGATCTGCAACGGTCGGCAGCGCCATTTTAGGAAAGAAATCGGGCACCGGACAGTGTCCGGTGTGCACCGGACTGTCCGGTGCGCCACCCGACAGAAGGCAAGATTTGCCTTCCTGGTTTGCTTCCAACGGCTCCTAGGCCCCTTATGCCTATAAAAGGGACACCTAGGCGCCTCCAGCAAAATACAAGTGCAGCCAACAAGTGTAGACTTCACTGGAATCAATTCTCGCTCTCCCTCTTGTGTGTAACTCTATAGTTTGTGTAGAAGGCACAACTATAAGCCTTTAGAGAGAGGAGTAGTGCTGCTAAGAGCTAGAGCAAGGTCTTGAGCGTATCGTTACTCTGCCGGGGTACTGCCAAGAAGTTTGTAAGCAGCCGCGGTTCTGTTGTAACCCCACTCAATAGTGAAAGGCTCTATCTGTCAAACTGACAGATCTGAGCAAACGGAGGAAGGAGTTGAAATAGACTCCAAGCCCAGGTGTGGTTAACTCCAACGAGGACTAGGCAAGCATTTTAGGCTTGGCCGAACCTCGGGATAAATCCTTGCGTCTGTGTGCTCTGTTCTGTATTGTACTCTGACTCTCTGTCTTACTCGCTTATATATCTGCACTTCACTACTTACTTGTGGTACTAGCTTTCCTTGAAGTGCAGGATATTCATAAGACAGGAACTTCAATTCCACTGCAACCTACTCGAAGGGTTCTTCACTCCACTGCGATCTTGTCTTCGAGTAGAGTAAGATTTAAGTTTTAAAGTGATAATTTTTATTCGCCTATTCACCCCCCCCCCTCTAGGCGACATCTAGATCCTGTTCCCGGGCCAAAGGGAACTTTCAGTTATCCCGAGAGCAAAATTAGGAGAATTCATTCTAGGAAGTCTCACTCTGGCCCTAACCATACTTTTATGTATAAGGGTGAGACATCCAGCTCTAGGCAACCAACCCGTGCTAAGTTGCCTAAGAAGAAAACTCCTAGTGCATCAAATGAACATAGCTTTTCATTTAAAACTTTTGATGCATCATATGTTTTAACTAACAAATCCGGCAAGGTAGTTACCAAGTTTGTTGGGGGCAAACACAAGGGATCAAAGACTTGTGTTTGGGTACCCAAAGTTCTTGTTTCTAATGCCAAAGGACCCAAAACCGTTTGGGTACCTAAAGTCAAGAACTAAAATTATTTTGTAGGTTTATGCATCCGGGGGCTCAAGTTGGATACTCGACAGCGGGTGCACAAACCATATGACAGGGGAGAAGAAGATGTTCTCCTCCTACGAGAAAAACAAGGATCCCCAACGAGCTATCACATTCAGGGATGGAAATCAAGGTTTGGTCAAAGGTTTGGGTAAAATAGCTATATCCCCTGACCACTCCATTTCCAATGTTTTTCTTGTTGATTCATTAGATTACAATTTGCTTTCCGTATCTCAATTATGCAAAATGGGCTACAACTGTCTCTTTACTGATATAGGTGTCATTGTCTTTAGAAGAAGTGATGATTCAATAGCATTTAAGGGAGTGTTAGAGGGTCAGCTATACTTGGTAGATTTTGATAGAGCTGAACTCGACACTTGCTTAATTGCTAAGACTAACATGGGTTGGCTCTGGCATCGCCGACTAGCCCATGTTGGGATGAAGAATCTTCATAAGCTTCTAAAGGGAGAGCACATTTTAGGATTAACAAATGTTCATTTTGAGAAAGACAGGATTTATAGCGCATGCCAAGCAGGGAAGCAAGTTGGTGCCCATCATCCACACAAGAACATCATGACGACCGACAGGCCGCTTGAGCTACTCCACATGGATCTATTCGGCCCGATAGCTTACATAAGCATCGGCGGGAGTAAGTATTGTCTTGTAATAGTGGATGATTATTCTCGCTTCACTTGGGTATTCTTTTTGCAGGAAAAATCTCAAACCCAAGAAACCTTAAAGGGATTCTTGAGACGAGCTCAAAACGAGTTCGGCTTAAGGATCAAAAAAATTAGAAGCGACAACGGGACGGAGTTCAAGAACTCTCAAATTGAAGGCTTCCTTGAGGAGGAGGGCATCAAACATGAGTTCTCTTCTCCCTACACCCCTCAACAAAATGGTGTAGTGGAGAGGAAGAATCGAACTCTATTGGACATGGCTAGAACCATGCTTGATGAGTACAAGACTTCGGATCGGTTTTGGGCGGAGGCGGTCAACACCGCTTGCTACGCCATCAACCGGTTGTATCTACACCGAATCCTCAAGAAGACATCTTATGAACTCCTAACCGGTAAAAAGCCCAACATTTCATATTTTAGAGTCTTTGGTAGCAAATGCTTTATTCTTGTTAAAAGAGGTAGAAAATCTAAATTTGCTCCTAAGACTGCAGAAGGCTTTTTACTAGGATATGATTCAAACACAAGAGCATATAGAGTCTTTAACAAGTCCTCCGGACAAGTTGAAGTTTCTTGTGATGTTGTGTTTGATGAGACTAACGGCTCTCAAGTAGAGCAAGTTGATCTTGATGAGATAGGTAATGAAGAGGCTCCATGCATCGCGCTAAGGAACATGTCCATTGGGGATGTGTGTCCTAAGGAATCTGAAGAGCCTCCAAATGCACAAGATCAACCATCCTCCTCCACGCAAGCATCTCCACCGACTCAAAATGAGGATGAGGCTCAAGTTGATGAAGGAGAAGATCAAGCAAATGAGCCACCTCAAGATGACGGCAATGATCAAGGGGGAGATGCAAATGATCAAGACAAGGAGGATGAAGAACAAAGGCCGCCACACCCAAGAGTCCACCAAGCAATCCAACGAGATCACCCCGTCGACACCATCCTCGGCGACATTCATAAGGGGGTAACTACTAGATCTCGTGTTGCACATTTTTGTGAGCATTACTCTTTTGTTTTCTCTATTGAGCCACACAGGGTAGAGGAAGCACTTCAAGATTCGGATTGGGTGGTGGCGATGCAAGAGGAGCTCAACAACTTCACTCGGAATGAGGTATGGCATTTAGTTCCACGTCCTAATCAAAATGTTGTAGGAACCAAATGGGTCTTCCGCAACAAGCAAGATGAGCATGGTGTGGTGACAAGGAACAAAGCTCGACTTGTGGCCAAGGGATACTCCCAAGTCGAAGGTTTGGATTTCGGTGAAACCTATGCACCCGTAGCTAGGCTTGAGTCAATTTGTATATTATTGGCCTATGCTACTTACCATGGCTTTAAGCTTTATCAAATGGACGTGAAAAGTGCCTTCCTCAATGGACCAATCAAGGAAGAGGTCTATGTTGAGCAACCTCCCGGCTTTGAAGATAGTGAGTACCCTAACCATGTCTATAAACTCTCTAAGGCGCTTTATGGACTCAAGCAAGCCCCAAGAGCATGGTATGAATGCCTTAGAGATTTTCTTATCACTAATGGCTTCAAAGTTGGAAAGGCCGATCCTACTTTATTCACTAAAACTCTTGAGAATGATTTGTTTGTATGCCAAATTTATGTTGACGATATTATTTTTGGGTCTACTAACGGATCTACATGTGAAGAGTTTAGTAGGATCATGACACAAAAGTTCGAGATGTCTATGATGGGGGAGTTGAAGTACTTCTTAGGATTTCAAGTGAAGCAACTCCAAGAAGGCACCTTCATTAGCCAAACGAAGTATACTCAAGACATTCTAAACAAGTTTGGGATGAAGGACGCCAAGCCCATCAAGACACCCATGGGAACTAATGGGCATCTCGACCTCGACACGGGAGGTAAGTCCGTGGATCAAAAGGTATACCGGTCGATGATAGGATCTTTACTCTATTTATGTGCATCTCGACCGGATATTATGCTTTCCGTATGCATGTGTGCAAGATTCCAAGCCGACCCTAAGGAAGCTCACCTTACGGCCGTAAAACGAATCTTGAGATATTTGGCTTACACTCCTAAGTTTGGGCTTTGGTATCCTAGGGGATCCACATTTGATTTGATTAGTTATTCGGATGCCGATTGGGCGGGGTGTAAAATCAATAGGAAGAGCACATCGGGGACTTGCCAGTTCTTGGGAAGATCCTTGGTGTCTTGGGCTTCAAAGAAGCAAAATTCGGTCGCTCTTTCCACCGCCGAAGCCGAGTACATTGTCGCAGGTCATTGTTGCGCGCAATTGCTTTGGATGAGGCAAACCCTGCGGGACTATGGTTACAAATTAACCAAAGTCCCTTTGCTATGTGATAATGAGAGTGCAATCAAGATGGCGGATAATCCCGTCAAGCATAGCCGCACTAAACACATAGCCATTCGGTATCATTTTCTTAGGGATCACCAACAAAAGGGAGATATCGAGATTTCTTACATTAACACTAAAGATCAATTAGCCGATATCTTTACCAAGCCACTTGATGAACAAACTTTTAACAAACTTAGGCATGAGCTAAATATTCTTGACTCTAGGAACTTCTTTTGTTGATTTGCACACATAGCTCATTTATATACCTTTGATCATGTCTCTTTCATATGCTAAGACTAATGTGTTTTCAAGTCCATTCCAAACCAAGTCATAGGTGTATTGAAAGGGAATTGGCGTCTTCGGCGAAGACAAAGGCTTCCACTCCATAACTCATCCTTCGCCGTCACTCCAAGCACCTCTCCATTCTTGGGGGAGAAAGCATGAGCACCAAGCAAAAGGTCTCCGCCTTTGGTATAATCTTCACCCATTTACTTATGACCAAAGGAGGAGAGAGTAATTCAGAGGGCTCTAATGATTCCGTTTTTGGCGATTCATGCCAAAGGGGGAGAAAGTATGAGCCCAAAGCAAAAGGACCGCACCACCACCTAATTTTAAAATTGGAGATTTTTAATTGGTAAATTTCAAATTGGTATCTTATTGTGTTCAAAAAGGGGGAGAAAGTAGTATTTCAAAAATGATATATCAAAACCCTCTTGAACACTAAGAGGAGGATCTCATTTAGGGGAAGTTTTGTTTAGTCAAAGGAAAAGCATTTGAAACAGGGGGAGAAAATTTCAAATCTTGAAAATGCTTCGTAAAAACTTATTCATTTACCTTTGACTATTTGCAAAAGAACTTTGAAAAGGATTTACAAAAGAATTTGTAAAAACAAAATCCGTGGTGCAAGCGTGGTCTAAAATGTTAAAAACAAAGGAACAATCCATGCATATCTTGTAAGTATTTATATTGGCTCAATTCCAAGCAACCTTTGCACTTACATTATGCAAACTAGTTCAATTATGCACTTCCATATTTGCTTTGGTTTGTGTTGGCATCAATCACCAAAAAGGGGGAGATTGAAAGGGAATTAGGCTTACACCTAGTTCTTAAATAATTTTGGTGGTTGAATTGCCCAACACAAATAATTGGACTAACTAGTTTGCTCTAGTGTATAAGTTATACAGGTGCCAAAGGTTCACAACAAGCCAATTAAAAAGACCAATGTTGGGTTCAAAATAGAGAGCTAAAGGCATCCCGAAAGACTCCCTGGTCTGGCGCACCGGACTGTCCGGTGTGCCACCGGACAGTGTCCGGTGCACCAGGGGACTCTGCGTTGAACTCCTCAGCCTCGGGAATTTTCAGAGCCGGCGCGCTATAATTCACCGGACTGTCCGGTGTACACCGGACAGTGTCCGGTGCTCCAAGAGGACGCGGCTCTGGAACTTGGCAGCCTCGGGATTTCGCAGCGGCTGCTCCGCTATAATTCACCGGACATGTCCGGTGTACACCGGACTGTCCGGTGTAACTGCGGGGCAACGGCTATTTCGGCGCCAACGGCTACCTGCAGCGCATTTATTGCGCGCCAGCACGTGCAGAAGTCAGGCACGCCCATGCTGGTGCACCGGACACTCTACAGTACATGTCCGTTGCGCCACCGGACATCCAGGCGGGCCCAGAAGACAGAACTCCAACGGTCGAATCCCAACGGCTTTGGTGACGTGGCTGGCGCACCGGACATGTCCGGTGTGCACCGGACTGTCCGGTGCACCATACGACAGTCAGCCCCACCAAACGGCTAGTTTGGTGGTTGGGGCTATAAATCCCCCCAACCACCCACCATTCATTGCATCCAAGTTTTCCACTTCTCAACCACTTACAAGAGCTAGGCATACAATTCTAGACACACCAAAGAGATCAAATCCTCTCCAATTCCACACAAGGCTTTAGTGATTAGCGAGAGAGATTTGCCGTGTTCTTTTGAGCTCTTGCGCTTGGATTGCTTCTTTTCTTTCTCACTTGTTCTTGTGATCAAAACTCCATTGTAATCAAGGCAAGAGGCACCAATTGTGTGGTGGCCCTTGCGGGGAAGTTTTGTTCCCGGTTTTGATTTGAGAAGAGAAGCTCACTCGGTCGGAGGGACCGTTTGAGAGAGGGGAAGGGTTGAAAGAGACCTGGTCTTTGTGACCACCTCAACGGGGAGTAGGTTTGCGAGAACCGAACCTCGGTAAAACAAATCCTTGTGTCACACTCCTTATTTGCTTGAGATTTGTTTTGCACCCTCTCTCGTGGACTAGTTTTTATTTCTAACGCTAATCCGGCTTGTAGTTGTGTTTATATTTGTAAATTTCAGTTTCGCCCTATTCACCCCCCCTCTAGGCGACTATCAGCATCATTTATCCTATATGGCTCAATAGAAGACACAAAAGATTAATGTTCACAAAAATGATCAACTCGAGATCGAGTGGTTACCCCCTTGTGAGTGTCACCAAGTATGGAGCTGATGGGGTGATCTCTTTAAATTGCTTGGTGGACTCTTGGGTGTGGTGGTCTTTGATTCTGAATCTCTTGACCATCTTCCTTGTCTTGATCGTCTTCATCTCCCCTTGATCAATGTTCTCCTCTTGAGGTGGCTCATCGTCTTGATTTTGATCCTCGTCCTCTTGAGCCATTTCCTCATCTTGAGTTGGTGGAGATGCTTGTATGGAAGATGATGGTTGATATTGTGCTTATGGAGGCTCTTCGGGTTCTTTTGGACATACATCCCCAATGGACATGTTCTTTAGTGTGACGCATGGAGCATCTTCATCATCTAATTCATCAAGATCAACTTTCTCTACTCGAGAGTCATTAGTCTCATCAAACACAATGTCACAAGAAACTTCAACTAATCCAGTGGACTTGTTGAAGACTCTATATGCCCTTGTGTTTGAGTCATAACCAAGTAAAAAGCCTTCTACTGCTTTAGGAGCAAATTTAGAATTTCTACCTCTCTTAATAAGAATAAAGCATTTGCTCCCAAAAACTCTAAAATAAGAAACATTGATCTTTTTACCGGTGAGGAGTTAATATGATTTTTTCTTGAGGACTCGGTGAAGGTTGAGTCGGTTGATGGAGTAGCAAGCGATGTTAATTGCCTCCTCCCAAAATCGATCTGGAGTCTTGTACTCATCAAGCATGGTCCTTGCCATATCCAAAAGAGTTCTATTCTTCCTCTCCACTACACCATTTTGTTGAGGTGTGTAGAGAGAGGAGAACTCATGCTTGATTCCCTCCTCCTCAAGAAATCCTTCAATTTAAGTGTTCTTAAACTCCGTTTCATTGTCGCTTCTAATCTTTTTGATTCTCAATCCAAACTCATTTCGAGCTCGTCTCAAGAATTTCTTTAAGGTCTCTTGGGTTTGAGATTTTTCCTGCAAAAAGAATACCCAAGTGAAGCGAGAATAATCATCCACAATAACAAGACAATACTTACTCCTGCCGATGCTTATGTAATCGATCGGGCCGAATAGATCCATATGGAGTAGCTCAAGCGTCTGTCGGTCGTCATGATGTTCTTGTGTGGATGATGAGCTCCAACTTGCTTCCCTGCTTGACATGCGCTACAAATCCTATCTTTCTCAAAATGAACATTTGTTAATCCAAAAATGTGCTATCCCTTTAGAAGCTTGTGAAGATTCTTGATCCCAACATGAGCAAGTCGGTGATGCCAGAGCTAGCCCATAATAGTCTTAGCAATTAAGCAAGTGTCTAGTTCAGCATTGTTATCATTAAAATCAACTAAATATAGTTGACCATCTAACACTCCCTTAAAAGCTATTGAATTATCACTTCTTCTAAAGAAAGTAACACCAATATCAGTAAAAAGACAGTTGTAGCCCATTTTACATAATGGAGAAACTGAAAGCAAGTTGTAATCTAAAAAATCTACGAGAAAAACATTGGAAATGGAATGGTCAGAAGATATAGCAATTTTACCCAAACCTTTGACCAAACCTTGATTTCCATCCCCGAATGTGAAAGCTCTTTGGGGATCATCATTTTTCTCATATGAGGAGAACATCCTTTTCTCCCCTGTCATGTGGTTGGTGCACCCGCTATCGATTATCCAACTTGTCCAGTCGGATGCATAAACCTACAAAACAAATTTAGGCCTTGTTCTTAGGTACCCAAATGGTCTTGGGTCCTTTCACATTAGAAACAAGCACCTTGGGTACCCAAATACATGTCTTGGGACTCTTGTGTTTGACCCCAACATATTTAGCAACTACTTTGCCTGATTTGTTAGTTAGCACAAAAGATGCATCAAAGTCTTAAATGAAATGCTATGTTCATTTGATGCATTGACAAATTTCTTTTTAGGCATTTTGATATGAGTTGAATGCCTAGAGCTAGATGCCTTATTACTATACATGTACGAATGATGAGAAATAGTATGAGGTTTTCTAGCATGAATTTTCCTAATTTTGTGCTCAGGATAGTTTCCAGGATATAAAATGTAACCCTCTCTATCCTGAACCATGGGAGCCTTACCCTTAACAAAATTAGAGATTCTGTTCTTGGGGGCATTAAGCTTGATGTTGCTTTGGCTCCCTTATTGGAAGCCAATGCCATCTTTAATGCTAGGGTGTCTCCCATTATATAACATGCTACGAGAAAATTTGAATTTTTCATTTTCTAATTCATGCTCGGCAATTTTAGCATTTAATTTAGCTATGTGATCATTTTGTTCTTTTATCATGGCAAGGTGATCATCCATAGCATCAATATTAACATCTCTACATCTAGTGCAGATGGTGACATGCTCAATGGTAGATGTAGAAATATTGCAAGCATTCAATTCTTCTATCTTAGCATTTAAACTAGCATTTTCAGTTCTAAGTATAGGTGTACATTTGGGCGGGGCCTGATGGGCCGGCCCGAAGCACGAAAAAAGCGCGGCCTAGGCACGACACGACCTGAAATATTTTAGTGTCGGGTCGGCACGGCCCGATATATCGGGCCGGGTTTGGGCCGAGGTCACAGCCCATGGGCGGGCACGAGCACGGCCCGTTTAAGGCAGGCACAAAATGACCCATATAGAGGCACGAAAAGGCCCATATATTTATTAAAATCACACTTCATTCCACACTTTCATGTACTTGATAAATGACACAAAGCTAGAGATAATGTTAGTTAGATGTTTTTTCGCTTTGAATTAGAGTATGTGATGTAATTTTATTTTTGTTATGAACATTAGATAATGAACTGAACTTACGAACTTTATATAGAGCTGATTATACTCTTTTTTCTAACAAAATGATTTGTAAACGAGGTAGTCATTGCATAGCTCTGGTAACTTAATACAAATATTAAGTTTACTTTTGGTCAAATTTATTTGTCTTATCTTTTATTTATTTTATTAAATTTGTTTTGAATTTCGGGCTCCGATGTGAATTTCGAGCCCTGATGTGAATTTCGGGCCAAAAATTGAATTTCGGGCCCTAATGTGAATTTCGAGCTTTTATAATTTCGGGCCACCCGAAATGAGACCGGCACGTTTAAGCAATTACGGGCTGGGTCGTGGGACGAGGGCTAGGCCCGTGGGCCGGCCCAGCACAGTCCAAAATTCAAACGGGCTGGGCCGGCCCGAAATTCAAAGAATACGGGCCTTTTCGGGCTTGGGCCGGGCCGGGCGGCCCGAATGTACACGTATAGTTCTAAGACAAGAAATTGAATCATTACAAACATTAATCTCTGTAGATAAATTTTCACATTTTTCTACTTCAAGAGCATAAGCATTTTTTAGTTTAACAAACTTCTTATTTTCCTTAACGAGCAAGTTCTCTTGGCATTCCAAGAGATCATCCTTCTCGTTAATGGTTTCTATCAATTCATTTATCTTTTTCTTTTGTTCTTTGGTAAGGTTCGCAAAAAGAGAAGTTAAGTCATCTTCATTATCACTAGAGCTACCCTCATCATCGGAAGTAGTGTATTTGGGGGTATCTCTAGAATGTACCTTCTTCTTTTTGTCGTCCTTAGCCATGAGGCATTTTTGGCCGACATTGGGGAAGAGAAGGCCCTTGTTGATGGCGATGTTGGCGGCGTCCTCGTCGAAGGAGGAGTCGGTGGAGCTCTCATCAGAGTCCCATTCCCGCCCCATGTGCACCTCGCCACCCTTCTTCTTATAGTATCTCTTCTTCTCCATCTTCTTCCCTTTCTTGTCGTCGTCCCTATCACTGTCACTTGTATATGGACATTTTGCAATAAAGTGATCAGACTTACCACACCTGTAGCAAACCTTCTTGGAACGGGGTTTGTTGTCCTTCCTCTTCCTTTGCTTGAGGATTTACCGAAAGCTCTTGATGATAAGAGACATCTCCTCGTTGTCGAGCTTGGAAGCATCGATTGGTAGTCTACTTGGTGTAGACTCTTCCTTCTTTTCTTCCGTTGCTTTGAATGCAACGGGTTACACCTCGGGTGTAGAGGTGGCGCCTTGCTCCAAGTTGACAATGTGTTTGGAGTCTTTGATCATAAGTTCAAAGCTCACAAACTTGCCAATGACCTCCTCGGGGGACATCTGTTTGTATCTAGGATCTCCACGAATTAATTGAACTTGAGTAGGATTACGAAAAACAAGAGATCATAAAATAACCTTGACCATTTCATGGTCATCCCATTTGGTGCTCCCGAGGTTGCGCACTTGGTTGACAATTGTTTTGAGCCGGTTATACATTGCTTGTGGCTCTTCTCCTTTGTTGAGGACGAATCGACCGAGCTCTCCCTCGATCGTCTCACACTTGGTGATTTTGGTCACCTCATCCCCTCCATGCGTTGTTTTGAGGACATCCCAAATTTCTTTGGCATTTTTCAACCCTTGCACCTTATTATACTCCTCTCGACACAAGGAGACGAGGAGTATAGAAGTTACTTAGAAATTAAAATGCTTTATTTGGGCGACCTCATCGAAGTTGTAGTCCTCGTCGCCCGCCTGTGGTGCCTGTGCTGCAAACTCAACAATATCCCCTATGCTTTTGTGGAGTGAGGTTAGATGGTGCCTCATTTTATCACTCCACATACAATAATCCTCACCATAAAAATATGGTGGTTTTCCTAGGGGTATGGAGAGTAAAGGAGCGCGTTTAGGAATGCGAGGATAGCGTAGAGGCATCTTACTATACTTCTTGCGCTCTTGGCGCTTCAAAGTGGTAGACTCGGCATCGGATGTGGAAGGTGATGAAGAGTCGGTCTCGTAGTAGACTGCCTTCTTTATTTTCTTTTTCTTCTTGTCACCCTTCCTATGTGACTTGATGGAGGAAGCAGATTCCTCCTTGTGCTTGTCGCCAGCCTCCTTTGATGGAGTCCGTTCATCGTTCTTCCTTCCCGAGCCTTCGAGCTTTTCGCTAGTGACCATCTCCCTCTTGGCGTGTTCTCCCAACATCACTTCAAGTTGTTAGACTCTTAATGAAGCACCGGGATCTGATACCAATTGAAAGTCACCTAGAGGAGTGAATAGGCGAAACCTGAAAATTATGAATTTTGAACACGCACTTTACTTGGGGTTGGGGTTAGAGTTAAATTCGGAGTGCGGAAGATTGTTTCTCTTGCTATGAGTTGCTCAATCAATGTGGATAACTTTGGGAGCCAACTCAAACCAATATGAGCAAGAGAACTTTAGAGAGAGAGAGAGAGAGGTGAGAAACAAATCGAAAGGTGACGATCGAAAACAAGTGGACACGGTGATTTGTTTCCCGAGGTGCGGTTCAAAAGAACATATTCCTCGTTGAGGAGGCCACAAAGGACGGGTCTATTCCAACCCTTTCCCTCTCTCAATCGGTCACTTAGACCGGTCGAGTGCTTCTTCTTAATCACACGAGGCACTAAGACCCCGCAAGGATCACCATACAATTAGGTGTCTCTTGCTTGCTTTACAAAACACTTAGAGAGTTTAGAGGGAGATGAAGAAAGTACAATTAAGAAAACCAAGCAACAAGAGCAACAAATGAAACACAAATCACACTCTCTCAAGTCACTAATCACTAATGATCACTTGTCTCAATTGTGGAACTTGGAGAGATTGGAAGCTTTGAATGTATCTTGGAATGGATTGCTAGCTCTTGTATTAAATGTGTATGAGTGGAGTGCTTGAGTGAAGTGAATGGAGGTGGTAGGGGTTGTATTTATAGACTACAACCACTTCCTAGCTGTTGCTCCTTTTCTGCCGATCGCGGACGGTGCGCCCCTGCACATCAACGACTGAAATTGCAACGGTCAGCAGTAACGGCTATAGTGCATTTAATGCGTCGTCAGATGTCAGATAAATCAGTCGCAGACGGTCTGGCCATACATCCCAGACGGTCCGCGAGGACGCTAAAAATACATTTTACCGAACCCATCACCTTTGGGTTTTACTGGTTTTACAACGACCGTACGGTCCGCGCTTGAGGCCGAACGGTCCGCGCTTGGTCTCAGACGGTGCTCGCTTCTCCTTCGGACGATCCGTAGTTTTAACGTATGTTTTTGTAGAGTTCCTGTCCGAGGCTCACCCTAGTGTCACGGACGGTCCGCCGCAAGGGCCCTGACGATCCGTGCATAGGTGTTTTTCCAAAAAGCTTCTCCTGTCCGGAATAATCTACGGTATTCCAGACAATCGACTTAGAATAGTTGTAGATGAACTTATCCACCTGACAAATGATCAATCTGGGCAAACTAGTTAGTCCATAAGGTTTGTGATGGTTGTCAAATACCAAAATCAATTATAGGAAATGTTGAGGCCATTTCCCTTTCACTATCAATTTTACATCCAGCATAATCGGCGTCAAAATACCCGATTAGATCAAAGGTAGATCCCTTGGGGTACTATAGCTTAAACCTAGGAGTATAAACTAAATATCTCATGATTCTTTTTATGACCCTTAGGTGGATTTCCTTAGGTTCGGCTTGGAATCGTGCACACATGCATACTGAAAGCATAATATCCCATCGTGAAGCACATAAATAGAGTAAAGATCCTATCATCGACCGATATACCTTTTGATCTATAGATTTACCTCCTATGTCGAGGTCGAGATTCCCATTTGTTCCCATAGTAGTCTTGATGGTCTTGGCATTCTTCATTCCAAGCTTCTTAAGTATATCCTGAGTGTACTTTGTTTGGTTGATGAAGGTGCCCTCTTGGAATTGCTTGATTTGGAATCCAATGAAATACTTCAACTCCCCCATCAAGGACTCAATTTTTTTGCATCATAATTCTACTAAACTCTTCACAAGATGACTTGTTAGTAGACCTAAAGATAATATCATCAACATAGATCATCCCACTCAAAGGTGATAAGGGTGATAACCCTTCATTATACCCATTTTGGAAAACATTTTCTTTTGAAAACTCACACCTTTTCTCAAATCATTTTGTGACAAAAATGTCAAGGGGTATAAAGATGAATTGTGGCAAAGTTCTAAGGTTGGGTGGTGTTGGGGACTTGTTCTCAAATGCTTCGGATTAAGAACAAGGCAACATAAAAAGTGTTAAATGTTAAGGCCCTTCGTCCTACCAAACATTATTCCCCTTCGGGAATAATGAGTTCCGGACGAAGGTCACAAGAGACATACCTTCGTAAATATAACAGGTAATAACGAAGGATTCATACAAAACATGAAATATAAATCATAGAATCATTTCTATTTTATTAACACAGAGAAATAGAAATGATTACAAATTACAAATGTACCTTCGGTCTTGAGAGAAGGTAAAAAAGTACAAGCGTGACGCAAATGCCAATGCCAAGTCAGCATGAACAGTACGGGAGTACTGTTCATCTATTTATAGACGCGGGACACAGCCCACGTAAAATTACATCCATGTCCATTACATTTGTTAATGACTTATGGAAAACTGTCAAGGCCCACGTAGTCTTTTCATCTTTAAGTCGGTTCCCCCTTTCCGCTATCGCGACGAAGCTTCCCTGCACACAGCTTCGGCTGTGCACCATCCTTCGTAGAGCCTGGTAATCAGCTCGTCCTTCGTCTGGTTCAGGCTTCGTCCTGACCGTGCTTTATGTTCATAATTCTGAGTCCGAAGATACCTGTTCACATAATCCACTTGGAAAACATTGTCAAATCATGTTTTTGAGGACCTTCGGAGGACGAAGGCCCCCAACAGGTGGCCATTTTAACATGTCTCTTAACAGCAATATAATATAATGCATAAAATAACAGGCTAAGGGTTGTGTTTGAAAAACATAGGTAATTTATGCATCAAAGGGATCTAGTGAGATTGCCATTGTTTTAACTGGTAAAAGGGTGAGAGCTCGCGAAACTGGTTTCTGGCTCCACCGTCTGGTGTGGACTTGCAGAACTAGCCTTCATGAGACGACACGAACGCTCTGATAACTATGCAACATAAACAACCAACATACAAACCTACAAGTATATCAACAAATATTTAGTATAGTGGTCAGAATGGCGATATATGGATGAGTAGAGTCTTGAGCAGAATTTGTGTCATGTGGTGTTGTGATATTACTGGTGGTGGAGTGGAGGTTCATACCAGAAGGGTGGATTGGAGTCAAAGCAACACTAGGCGTGTAGCCAGCAGAGCGGTGTAACTGAGTGGGTGGGGGTTTGCCTTGGCTCAGGGTGTTGAGGGTGTGGATAGGGAGAGGGTAACTGGGTGTATTTATAGATTGGTGCATGTGATTTAGTACGATAGAGTTCACTGTTTGTGAGAATAGTGGCGAAGGAATTGTCTGACTTAGTCCGAACAGGGAAATTATAGGCAAAATATGGGACAAGAGTATTTTTGGAGTTTTCTGGAATATGAACCATGCTTAAGGGATGACATGGTTGGGTAGGGAATAATTGGATAAGAATTTAGAAATAAGAATTATTGGAATCTGAGTTTGGATGGAGCATTTTTGGATTTTATAACCATATGAATTAGAAAAATAAAAAGGAAAAGGATATTCTTGGAATATTCCAAAATTTGAATATTTAGGGATATTTTTGAGTGGAGTGCGAGGAATTATTTCTGGACTGTTCATGAGCAGAGGCTTATGTTGGTGGCAACTGTTCCTACCTACTGTGTCACATGAGACAACATTATGGCGGGACCCAAATAGTTGGAATACTGTGATATTCTGGTCTGAGTGGGCTATGGTATCTTGGGCTAGGTTTTATAGGATTGACGACAATATCCATACAAACATGGTTCGCCTTTCTTTTTTGAAGCCTGGTTGGAAGAAGCTCAAAGTTAAGTGTGTTCAACTTGGAGCAATCTGGGATGGGTGACCAGACAAGAAGTTCTTACTGGAAGGAAAATCACAGTCACCAGAGTCCGTGTGACTGAAATATTGGTCTGGCATGTCTTAGGTGAGCTGAACAGCATGATGGATGAGTTGTTGAATATTTGGGTGATCGGATGAACGATGAATAGTAACGATGAATAGAAGGATGAACGATGAATAATGACTATGAACAATCTGATGAACGGTGAATAGTCCATATAAACGAACGATGAATAGTTCATATGAACGAACTATGAATGATCAATAGGGACTATGAACGAATGGACGAATGATCGAATGATCGAACGAGCTGAAAGTCGCCCAGAGGGTGGTGAATAGGCGAAACCTAAAATTTATGAACTTTAAACGCGCATTATGACCGGGGTTAGTGTTAGAAATAATTCGAAGTGCGGAAGATAGTTCTCCTAGCTAGGAGTTGCTCAATCAATGCGGATAACTTAGGGAGTCAACTCAAATCGATATGAGCAAAGAAACTTTAGAGAGAGGAAGGGTGGGGAAACAAATCGAGTGGAGATTAACACAAATGAACACGACGAATTGTTTACCGAGGTTCAGTTCCAAAGAACCTAGTCCCCGTTGAGGAGGCCACAAAGGCAGGGTCTATTCCAACCCTTTCCCTCTCTCAATCGGTCACTCAGACCGATCGAGTGCATTTTCTCAATCTCACGGGTCACTAAGAGCCCGCAAGGATCACCACACAATTAGGTGTCTCTTGCAAGCTTTACAAAACACTTAGAGAGTTTAGAGAGATGAAGAAAGCACGATTAAGAAAACCAAGCAACAAGAGCAACAAATGAAACACGAATCACACTCTCTCAAGTCACTAATCACTAATGATCACTTGTCTCAATTGTGGAACTTGGAGAGATTGGAAGCTTTGAATGTGTCTTGGAATGGATTGCTAGCTCCTGTATTGAAGGTGTATGAGTGGAGTGCTTGCTTGTTATGAATGGAAGTGGTTGGGGTTGTATTTATAGCCTCCAACCACTTCCTAGCCGTTGCTCCTTTTCTGTCGACCGCGGACGGTCCGCGCCCCTGGTCCGAACGGTCCGCCCCTGCACATCAACGGCAAAAATCGCAACGGTCAGCTGTAACAGCTATATCAACGGCTATAGAGCATTTAATGTATCGTTAGATGTCAGATAAAGCAGTCGCAGATGGTCCGGCCGTGCACCCCAGACGGTACGCGAGGATGCTAAAAATGAATTTTACCGAACCCGTCACCTTAAGGGGTTTTCTGGTTTTTCAATGACCGGACGGTCCGCGCTTGGTCTCGAACGGTGCTTGCTTCTCCATCGAACGGTTCGTAGTGTTAACTTGTGTTTATGTAGTGTTCCTGTCCGAGGCTCACCCTGGTGTCGCGGACGGTCCGCCGCAACGGCCCGGATGGTCCGCGCACGTGTGTTTTCCAAAAAGCTTATCCTGTCTGGAATTCCGGACAGTCGACTTAGAATAGTTGTTGATGAACTTATGCACCTGAGAAATGACTAACTAGGCAAACTGGTTAGTTCATAAGGTTTGTGATGGTCATCAAACACCAAAATCGATTATAGGAAATGTTGAGGCCATTTCCCTTTCACGAACGAACGATCAGAATTTCGGCAGCATAACGACTAAACAAAGATTATTTGGACGAATAAACGGACGAACGATCGAACGGTCGGACGAACGAACGAATGAGCAAACTATGAACAGTTGGACGAACGATCAAATGAACGACCGAAGGATCCTTGTGCTTGCATTGTGCTTCTATGTGAGTGGGAGTGAGTTGCCATGAAATGGCTTGGGATGGCATGAGGGTAGAGCCTTGTCCCTCTATTTATAGGCAAGGTGGGGGGATTAGGGGAGGAGGCGAGGATTAGTGGGAGGAGGCAAGTATTAGTGGAAGATAAGCATGTATTAGTGAAATTAGCTTATAGAGCTCTTTGTATGACACTGGAGGCGTATGTATATGTATGAGCATGAAGAAAATTATTAAGAAAATATTTTTAGGGATTTTAAAAATGATTCTGAAGGTATTTCTTAAGAGGAAAAATATATTAATTAAGCTAATTCACTTTTATACAAAATATATTTATATACTATTATTAGTAAGATGTCCTAAATATTTATGTGCTACATTTTTACTATAGAGGAGTAGAACGAAGAGTGTCATGTAAGTTATAGATTAGAAACAAATTCCAATCATGCATAAAATCATTTCCTATCATCCACCCTATGAATTTGAGATAGGCTTATATCTGAACTTTGGAAAGTGGTGGAATGCCAAATTCCAAACTAAATAAGTTACTTTATTGAGTGAATTCCAATTCCTTTAAAATGAAGGGATCCAAACGCCCCGTTAGAGAAATATCAATGGAATATTTAGGCAATATTTGGAAAGAATTTGAGGGAGATCACTAGATAAATATTTGTAGGATATTTTAAGAAGGATTTTGGAGAGAATGTAGACCACTATATTTTATTTGTTGAGATCAACTCGCAAACAAACATTTTGAAACGAAATTTAAAATTTATTTTGAATTTAGAGCGAGTGAAATTTTCAAGATTTGAATTTCGGGGTGCTACAGAAGGCCAAGGGTCGGCATAGATCAAATGATGGCGCTCAGGCCCCACTCTACCCATGTCGTACAACATAAAGAACACAAGATAGCCAGACGACCGCGAGCATGCGTGGCTTTACCCCATGGTAGAATGCCCAGTTTTACCTTCATCCGGTGGCTCCTTCTTAAGGAAGCCACCACCGGCTGACCCCCTCCTTGGCCTATAAAAGGAGGAGGCCGACCCCAGGACACGAGGGATCTCGGTTGGGGGTTCCCTCGGACACACAACAGACGCAAGGATGGACCCCAGACGAGACGATGCCCAGAAGGACCAACGAACAGGAGGAGGATCCAGAGGCCAGAGCCCCACCGCCAAGCCTAGACTTAGTTAGGACTCCACTCTGTAACCACCACTATCACAAATAAGAGACTTGGGAGCCTCTCCTCCCTCTCTCGCCCGCTTGTAACCCCTACTACGAGCTTTGATCATCAATGGTGTCGGTAGCGCAAGTCATCGATGATTGGAAGTAGGGACGTTCTGCCCGAACCAATATAAATCTTGCGTCCGCCGCGCACACCGTCCGAATCCCAGAACACGCACAATAAATTTACTTAGCGAGGTTCGAAACACCGACAATCACCAATTTGATAAACCGGCATGCGATAGTATTGCATCATAAACTGAACCTCTTGTTTTTGGCAAATAAAGCACATTTAGGCCACAAAATTTAAACAAAAATTGCCCTAAATGTTATCACAAGTCCAATAACATCTAGTGGTTCAAAATGTATTACATGACACGATTTCATGGTTTAAATACATTACATGCCACAATTTCATAGTTCACAAGTACCATCGAAGATACAATACACCCTCGAGTGAACATCATTCTCACGAGTGTTCATTCCACTTATCCTATGTCATATTATACTCCTCCGGTAACAGCAACATAATACCTGTTCATGCATCAACTGTGCCTTCTGCTTCGTCCAAGTCTGCCCAGTCCATGTAGAAATATACTCTATGAGTGCACCAACATTTGGTAGTACTTAGGCTCCTCCCATTAGTACACCTACCTTATCGGTTGCCGAGTCACTTCACCGACCAGATAATTCACATACGGAGGAAGTGGTGAAGATGAACCTTGTCTTTCATTGCTAGAATCAGGGGTCCAATATGCTTGTTGTAGGTCGTGGTGTCCCATCCCGTGAACGTGGCCCTACGATCATCAGGTGCGACATGATCTTGGTTTTTTATGTAGCATCTTCTCCTTTCTAGAAGGTGTTCTTCCAAACATAGCGCAAATACCTCCTTGTGAGGAGCCACCACCCGTGAGTACATGCCACCGCCTCCTTCTATTTTTTATTGAAAGGTGTTGCTTGAAACGTGTAGCACCACCCCTTTCACTATTTCTTGCAATACTTGCACTTGAACCCGTGTATATATTGTCCCCGTGTTTCCAAACCAGATACCTGAAAATAATAATAATATTAACTATTACTACAAGTAGCAACACTAATACTAGAAATATTTGAAGTTAAAAAGAAAAAAAATCCTCAAAACCTAGCTAGAGTACCCCTCGGTTTATCTCTACATGTGACCGCAGGGGTTGCTAATCAGCAAAACCGTCTAATTTTTTAAAAAAACTTGTTTGATTTTTAGTTTGAAATCTGTTGTGTGCTTTTTGATTTTGATTTCAGTGAAAAGTCTTAAAATACTCTATAGTGTTTATAAAAAAATAACATCATTTTTTCAAAATTTACTAAACATTCTAAATTCAAATATCGGCTGCCACCGATTATCACTTATCCTCCGATCAGCCGGATTAACCGAACGACTTCCTCAGGCTAGCTCCAGCAAGGTCCGCTATATGGACCTGTACCCTAAATGTAGAGGACCGTTACGTCTCCTACGCATCCAACAAGGTCCTCTATAGCGTCCTCTAAATTTTAGCGCACCACCCAGGAACCGTAAATGTGGAGGCTCCCGTACGTGCGCTATCCGCGCGATGGATCGAGCTCCCGTCGTGCTGAAACCTCCGCCTCCTCCCTCCGCGTGCTGGTGACTATGTTTCCCGGGGCGGAGCCCTCAATCTAGCGTGGTTCGCTGCCGGCATCGAGCAAGTTGGGAGAGAAGAGGGGTTGCGCGGGCGGGTCTGGCGGTGGACCGGTCCGGGTAGTTGGAAGCGAGGAGGAGCGCGCCGTCGCTGGGGCTGTTGGAAGCGAGGTTGCTGCATCTCCTCAGAGGAGAGTCGACATCGCCAAACGGCTTCGTCGTCTGCCGTCGTTGTCGAAGGTTTGTGACAAAAGGAAGCGTAGCTCTTCGCTGCCATCCTCATCCTCTTTGATTCGGTCGTCCGCACCAGATACGAGTAGAACAAGATTCGATCTACAATTTTCGATTGCGGATCTATTGGATTAGGAACATATTTTGTCGTCCGCTGCGTATTTTGGACCATATTTCGACCATTCGATTAGGGTTAGGGTTTACGATTCATAGAACTTTTGCGTTGAATCAGATCCGTAGCGTTCCATTGATGAACACGCTTTGGATGCAAATTGATCTCCCATGTGCACAAAAATATATGGGTTTAGGGTTCCATGGTGTACACAAATACATTGAAATCCCTAATGTCCAATGTTTATCTTTGGTGTATCTAATCCTATTGTTGCCTTATCTAAATAAATGTTTCATTCGTTTACAATGCGATTGTAGTGCAATCATGTATGTAGTTCCATGGTAGGCTTCTTCACTTGGCTATATTAGCTTAGCAGAAACTAACTTGCATATTCAACTTGCCTTCAATATGCATAAGCTTGTTAGATAGTATAACATTAATTTGTAGGACGTGATAACTAATACAACACTCTGTTTCATGTAGCCCATGGAATCGGAGAACGAAAAGCTCCGAAAAGCACTAGCTACTTTGCTCAGAGTTGTTGAAAAGTGTTGTTGTGACATCGTTGATGTCGTCAACGCAACCTTCCAGCCTTTGAAATCACCTTTGTTCGATGAAATGAACCGAGCATTAGTTGAGATTGACGACCTCGCCAAGGATCTTGAAGAGGTAGCAATGCAAACCAAGTGACTGTCAAGTTGACGAACTTCTGATACAAGAGGATCTAGTAGACGAGCTTCTGATACAAGAGGATTCACCAATTAACTACGACGGCATAGTAGGCTATGACAATGGTCATAACTACTCTACCGACGACACCTATCCCTACTAGTTTGTAGTTTCATCTCTAATAACAGTACTAGTATGTATGACAGCAGCGTATGTATGATGAAAACTTGAAACGACACCAGTGTTTGTATGACATAACCCGTATGATCTTGTCATGTTTTTGTGGGTTCTGAGTGTTGTCTGGGTTGTACACTCAAACCTTTTAAACTATTACAATTATTATCAGTTGTGTCTCTGTATGTTTCGTTTTATTCATATGAATTGTGCAAGTTCAAACGATTGCAATTATTGTCATACGTGTCTGTGTATTTTCAAATTCACTAGTGCAGCTTGATGACAATTTTGTCGTGCTTCTCTTGTATGTATAGTATGGGAACTGACTGGAACCAGGTGATGGCAAAATATGGTAGATTCCTAAGCCAGCATGAGGAGCAGCCTGTTGGGAGTGAACAATTTGTTCTTCCAGCGGATGGGCACGCAGAGGGATCAACACCACCAGCTGTAGCTAAGAAGGATAATCAACGAACTAAGCTAGCAAACTTCACTGCTGATGAGGACATGAGGGTTTACCACGCTTGGCTTGCTATTAGTTGTGATCCCATAATTAACACAGGCTAGAAGCGTCAAGGGTTTTGGAGTTGAATTAATGAGGCTTACAACTCAAGACGAGGAATATTGTCGGAAAGGTCCACAAAATCTTTGATGATTAGATGGGATACTATCAAAACACAGTGTTCTACTCTTGCTTGTTACATGATGACGGTCCTTCGACAAAACCCTAGTGGGCTAACTGACGCAGACAAGGTACATATGATTCCTTAACAACCACATTTCTTACTTATTTTTTGATATGTTACTACTCTAACGATATGTTACTTGCAGACATCACTTGCAGCATCTAGATTTGCTGCTATTGAGAAGAAGTCGTTCCATTTTTTTGCATTGTTGAGCCATACTAAAGGATCAACCCAAATGGATGGACAACCACATGGGTCACCAAAATCAACCAGCCAACGCAGTTCCCACACAATCTAACACTATTGATGTTGATGCAGAGGAATCAGTTCCAACTAGCTTCACATCCAAGAGGCCACTTGGTCGGGATTCTTCAAAGGAAAAGGCAAAGCGAACTCGATCTATGGACACATCTTCAACGGATTCGAAGTACCTCACACGGATGGGAGATTTATCTTTGGAGCGCCTTTCTGTGTACAAAACAGTAGCTACAATAGAGGAAAAGAAGTTGGAGTCAATGAACAAAAACGAGAGGCAGAAACTAATCCTTGAGAGGAAGAAGTTGAACCTTGAGAAATTAAGGTTGGATAGGCAGAAACTTAAGGAGGACAAGGAAGAGGAGGTCATGATCTTAAGCATGGATCTAAGTAAATGTAACCCTCTTCTTCGACAATACTATGAAGCCAAGCAACAAGAGATCTTAGCAAGAGTTACTGGATCATCGTCATCTAGTAAGTGAGGATCCAACGCTGGCGGCGGTGAACTTATCTTATTTTTGTTTTACCATTTCTGTTTGAGGCGAAGTAAAACCTGTATCAGACTTCTTTATGTGAGGATTTGTGAGAATTTGTTGCTATTGTGTACGTTATTAGAGTTGATGTTGTTATCAGACTTCATGTTGTTATTAGTGTGTCATGTGACAAATGGATGTTGTTGCGTTTCATTGATGTTGTGTCATGACAAGCATAGTTTCACATGGATACATCTTACGGCACACATGATACACTAGCACACACGTGACACACACTATCATAGTTTCACACACATCGCCACACATGACACACTAGGACACAAATTACACATACACTACGACATTTTGGTTGAATGTCGTCATTTTATTTAAGTATCATACGATTACTCGACGCCTAAGCTACTCCGGAGCCAAGACACGCCCAGTGATGGTGGATGAGGTCAACCTGAAGCTGAGTATATTTGTTTCGGTCTTTCCGTTGGTTGTACCTTTGATTGATGAACTCGTTGCGCTCCTCCATTGAACCTTGAGTAGTGTCAGCCACGACTCCGATGTTGTCAAAACTTGTGCTCAATGCTAATGGCCCTTCGTCCTCTACTATCATGTTGTGCAAGATGATGCAAGTTTTCATTATGTCCCCAATGTGTTAGGGAGTCCATCGCTTCTGGAGCATACCAAAAGCTCATTCAATATCTTTTCTAGCGGACTCCTGAATGGTGGCAAAGTGTCGCATCCTAACATCGTACGGATTCCATATTTTCTTTACAAAGGCTGGGCAGTCTGGGTAAATACCACCTGCTAGATAATATCCCATATTGTAAGTGTGACCATTAACTAAGAAAGAGACAGGTGGAGTGTCACCGTTGAGATGCCTTTCGAAAAGGTTTGAACGGTGGAGAACGTTGATGTCGTTGCAGCTACTTGGCATTCCAAAATATGCATGCCAAATCCAAAAGTCATACGATGCAACTGCTTCCAGGATCATGGATGGGTGTTTACCGCGACCTGTAAACATTCCCTTCCATGCACTTAGGCAGTTGTGCCACTCCCAATGCATGCAATCGACACTACCAAGCATACCAGGGAACCCTCGTGACTCTCCAACTTGGAGGAGGCGTGTGATATCTGCCTCAGTAGGTGCACATAGATAGTAACCCCCAAATGCGGTTTAGATGGCCGTGCAAAAGTGTTTCAATGCCTCATGAGTGGTAGATTCACCAATGCATACGTATTCGTCAACGACATTGGCAGGAATACCATAAGCAAGGATATGAACAACAGCAACAACTTTATGCACAGTTTAGGCGCTGAATAAAGTAAGGATGGACTTGTTGCACAACATCGAGGCGCTCAAACACATGGCGACGCATGCGAAACCTACCATATAATAAACGTCTGTCACTGTGAGGCTCGATCATGTTAAGTACATGTACCAATGCATGTGCGTACAAAATATATGAATACCTCCTCCGGAATTGAGCATCCGTGTACACGGGTTCGGCGCCAAAGTAGTCCGCTCGGATTCTTGCATCGCCGCTCATGTAGTCACGATGAATCCGAACACGCCCAGGAATGGAACCACCATGACGACGCTCGTTGCGTGCACAACGTCTCCTAAGGTGCAGGTACGTCGCCATCTCCAATTCTTCTTCTTCCTCTTCCATTTCTTGCATCATCCTAAGAAGAACATTGGATTCTAAGTACGGGTCCATTGTTGTGGAGCTCTGTAAGTGAAGTGGGAGTGATGTGTTGAAGCGTGAGTGCTTTATTTATAGAACGAATAGGCTTCGGAGACAAGGCATCGTGGTGGCGTGTAGACGAAGCTAGTCGATAGCTTGTTGAAGAAGTGTCGTGGCTTACAGTGCAAGCTAGTGTATCTGAAAACATATTTTTCAGCCTATATAAAATTATGTGACATTTTATCGACAACAATTACAAAAAATCACTTCGAGTGGTAATTAATAGTTGCAATTTCAAATTATTAATCACACATTAATTCAGAAAATAGTAATTGCAAATTAATTAAATATACTATTTTGCGCATTCATTTTATTACACGTAATGGAAACAAAACAAAAAAAACTAAATAAATAGAAAAAAGATATTTATTAATACTGTAGCTTTATAGAACTGAATTTAAGAGACGTTGTTGAAAACTAAAAAGATATAAAGATAAAATCTTTTAAAACGTGCTATAAAGGACAGAATATTACTTCTAGAGGAGAGACGGCCTCAACCTCAAGCGCCGAGCGCGAGAACAGAAGCGAGAAGAGCCAAAGCCACGCGTCACGCGCGCCGCGCGCCAGTGGACCCTCGAGTCATCGATCGCTCAACGGCGTGGTCGGCGCTCCGGCCGCCCGCGCGACTCGAGTCTTTCCATTTCTTTCCCCCACGCCCACGGCATCGGCTAGTTTCACTCGAACCCACACAGCATAGTCGCCCGCTCCTCTGCTCTCACGAATTCGAACCCACCAAACCCTCGCTCACTCAGACCGCCTGCCCTCCGCCGCCGCCATTTGCGCCGACCGCCGTCATCAGGGCAAGGATCGCGGAAGCGAGGGTGATTCCGGGGTTTTGCGGAGGGTTTAAGCCCGGACCGCTCTGTTCGCGCATCGAGGGGAGGAAAAGATGAGCTGGAAGAGGCAGTGGCAGGATAAGGACGAGATGACCGAGGAATGCTGCTTCATTTGCAAGGACAGCGGCCACGACCTCCGCGTATGTGACTCTAGGTAAGTCTTCATCGTCCTGTATACGTGTGACTCCACGACCCCGATAGCTGTGTGAGTGTGGGTGGGTCGGTTCTGTGTCTATCGGTTGGCTCTTTGGGTGCGAAAAAGACTAGAATTCATCGCGATTGCTCTTTAACCGGTTGCGTGATTTCGTGCTGCTGGCTTGTTCCAGCGCATTTGGATGGCTGTGCGCAATGCAGCTAGGTAGATGTTGGTGCAGCGATTCTGCGTGGCGAATCCACCTGCTTATACCTCTACTGGCTTGGGAAACGTCGCCTGGTTCATCTTATTTTTCAGTCCAATTGTTGCCAGCAGCTTTGCAGCTAATTTTGCGTCCTGGTCCTTTCCAGGAACTGCCCCAAGGCTTACCATCCACGCTGTTTCCAAAACAAAGATGAGGGGTTCATATGCGGTGAGAACTTATATGCTGTTGATTTTACCATTCCTATCCTGAATGAATGGATGCAATGTTAATGTCGAACAATAGTTTTGATTGGCGTTTTGCATCACACATGTACTGCACGATCATGATAACCTACCCATTTGGTGAACATGGCCGTGCATCCTAAATGTGAGCCTGTTTTTATGAATCTATAATAATCTCATACAGGGAAAAGTGTTTTTGGTTAATAAATTTGTCCACAGCAGTATACACTAACATTTTAGTGTTTTGACAATGCATCATCATCAATGACTGTGATAGGATCCCTATTCATGTCGTGGTTGTGAAGTGTGTCGGGATATGAGATTGGGGGTTGGGTCGAAACCTATGATTTCGATAAGGTGCCGTGGTGGCTAGGATGTAGATCGGCGGCACAATACTGATGGGACATAACACGTGGGGCAGCCTTTGAAGCCTAACAAAGATAATTGCCTTGCTTGCTTTCATTTGGTTACATAGTTCTAGAGTACTTTTCCCCCCAAGCGAACTAGAGGAGTCCTTATCAATTTGGGCTGTCCTTTCCTAACAAATAATTCTATTTCTTAGACTGTTCACACCTATTGTAATTTGAGCCAATTGCATGGGCCGTTTTTTTTGTCATTGACACACATAGGATACACCGGTCATAACATCTCACCCCATCTCTTCAAACAGCTCATCATCGAGTTGAACATCTGGATAGCGGTCCTTGAAGTCGTGCAATGGCTCCCAAGTAGTGTCATCTTTGATTAGACCCTGCCACTGTACGAGAACTTGTTGGACACCATGGTGTAACTGGGCGCGCAACGCTTTCTTTGGAGCACGCAACAACCAACCATCCTAAACAAGTGGCACATGTGGCGAAGTTGTTGGAGGGTTCCCGTAGAACGGCTTCAGCAGTCCAATGTGGAACACATCATGGAGACGGGTGCCGGTCGGGAGGTGGGAGGCGATAGGCCACCTGCCCAATTCGCTCTGATACTTAGAAGGGGCCTACATAGCGAGGCCCAATCTTTCCCTTGGGTCAAGGCTCTGGCGAGCAGGAGATGGAGAAGGCAGAGCCACACCCAATCACCCACTTTGGACTCGAGCTCGCAATGGTGGTCATCGTAGTACCATTTCCCATGCTACTAAGCCTATCTGACAAATTTCCCAGAGGAAAGCATCTCGATCACGTATTAGGGAATCCACTGCCTTCGTTTGAGCAACCCTGTGTTGTGTGGTAACAGAGGTGGCGGGGGTTGGCCGTACACCACCTAGAAGGGAGTGGTGGGGAGCACCATGTGGAAAGAGGTGTTGTACCAATATTCGGTCCACGAAAGCCAGTCCACCAAAGCACGCGGTCGGTCCCCCATGGTGCAACAGAGGTACATGGCTATCACCGTGGTGGAATGCTATGTTCAGGTGGAGTATGACGTCGACCATCTTGAAGAAGTCATGCTACATATGACTGATGAAGACCGGATCCCGGTTGCTGATGATGGAGGTCGGGAAGCTGTGTAGCCGAACAATGTCCTCGAAGAAGGCACAAGCGACTGACACAGTCGAGTATGGGTGACTAGGGATGAAAACGGTCGGTAAACACTAAAACCATTTCTATATACATATTTTTTATCGGAACCAAAATCGAAAACCAAACTTCGCAAATGGAAATGATGTCGATATTTCAAAAACGTTGGAAACGAAATTTTGATCGAAATCTAAAATACGTTCGGTAAACATATCAATATGACAATATCATAATATGTACTCTTGATTGACTTCAAAAAATTCACACAAGTCATACTTTCACATAGACATTAGTAAAAATACATAAGTGTTCATAAATTTATAAAGAGATTCAAAAGTACATATGCAACAACTCAAAGATGGGGTTTAAATATTACATAGTACTTCTTCTCAAAGAAAAACACATGTCCTAATTAAAGTGCACATGCACCTTAAAGAATTCTATCGGAAAGACCAGCTTATGGTCTATGTATGTGATTGAAAACGTCTCCTCTCTGTTTTGTGCTAACACGGAGTAGCATCAAATTTGATGACAGATTTAAAGCCTCATCCCATATACAAATTCCAATTCATTGTTCACTTTTAAATAAAAGTTATACATGGGTGGTGTTGTACATGTTGGCAAAAGAGCCCGGGCGCCTGTCTGCCCTGCTCAGGAGCTCAATCCCCCACAAGAAAATATGATCGTCTAGCACATGAAGTGCGTCCTAGCTTTTGCCTGATAATGATTCTCACTGATGGGTTGGAAAGTTGGTATGCACAAGTAGAATAAGATGTGGTGTTAATCCAGGTAATACATGTTGACATGCTAAAGAGAAACAAGGAAAAGATTGGTGTACATTCATATGAAAAGGCTGAAAAGGTGGAGCCGAGAAGGTAAAGTTGGGTATCCTCGAAGCAAGATAGCCACTCAGGCAGGTGTATGTTAATTGCTAATCTCAAGTTCATCATACCTGTGGCTGTTGGTGACAAATTGGCGAAAATCTGAAGCAAACAAAGTGAGAGCCAGGGCCAAAGAAAGAATAGATTTGGCATTTTGACTTTGAACAAAGGGAAAGGCAAGGAATAATCAGCAGTGAAAAAGAAAAGCTATGGCAAAAGGAAATGACTGACGTCAATTAGTCACTTTGTTGATTGGTAGTCCCGGAGTGGGCCTCGCAGACCTTGTGGTCAGTGAAGACGACGACGACGTGCGTCTTGGAGTGCGCCTCACAGACCTTGTGGCTGGCGGCGACGGTGGTAGTCACGACATTTGTACCACCACGACATTTGCTGAGGTTAGCCTTGCAGCTGTCCATTGCGCACGATGGGCACTTCAGCATTGCGCCCCACCGGTGCCACTGGGCCTCGACCTCGAACGTGAGCACTTCATCGGGCAATGCCCGCCGCGGGGGAAGGCACAACAGATGTGATGACAATGTGCGCTGCCAACATAAGGGGAGCTGCGGTGGTGGTGGCAATGGACGTCGATATGGTGTTGTGGGCAGGTCTTAGGAATCTGGCGTCTTGAGATCCCAATCCATGAATGCAACACAACATGATGGGTGAAGCGAGCTCCACCCATTCCCGTCGGTGACTGAGGGCAATGAAGTGCACATATTTGAAGAAACAGTCGACGACGATGAGGATGACAAACTTCCCGTGGACCTTGTGAAGGCCCTCAATGAAATCAATCAAGATATCTGCCTACACCTAAGATGGCACGTCGAGTGCTTGTAGGAGATCGTCCAACTACAGGGTCAATGTCTTGTTGCATTGACACATGTCTCACATGCGATTGAAGTCGCAGATGAGTACTCTGTCGCCTGGAGGTCAACGTTGACCCAATAGTAGCACCCCCCTAGGATGATTGTAGAACACCGTACCTAGATTACTTCATCCGCGATACACTCTTGACGGACAAGACTGGGGCTCGACGACTCGCATGACACATCAAGTCTTTCGTAATCATCAACGGAGATTTGTATACACGGAGCTTGACCAAAATGCTCCAACAATGTATCCCAACCAAACAAGGGAAGCAATTGTTGCTTGAGATCCACGGCGGGGTCTGTCGCCATTATGTCGCACCCAGGGCCCTTTTCGGGAATGCGTTTCGATAAGGCTTCTATTGGCCGACCGTAGTGGTGGATGCAGAGCACATCATGCACACATGCAAAGGATGCCAATTTTACGCCAAGCAGACACATCTGCTGCCCCAAGCCCTACAAACCATCCCCATCACGTGGTCCTCAGCGGTCTGGAGGCTGGACATGGTTGGGCCCTTCAAAAAAGTGCCTGGGGCTACACACATTTGTTTGTCACCATCGACAAGTTCACAAAGTGGATCAAAGCCCGACCGATTGCGTAGATCAAGTCCGAACAGTTTGGAAATTTTTTTTCAATATCGTCTATCGATTCAGAGTGCCCAACTCAATCTTCACCGTTAACCGACTAGTTCACCGAGAAGAAGTTCCTCAAGTTCTTCGATGACTATCACATTCAAGTCAATTGGGCAGCCGCAGCGCATCCCAGCACGAACGGACATGCCGAGCGCGCTAACAACTTGATCCTACAAGGCCTCAAACCAAGGATCCAAAACCACCTAAACAAATTCGGCGGACGATGGGTCGCTGAGCTCCCGACGATGCTCTGAAATCCGAGGACGACCCCAAGTCGGGTGACCAACTTCACCCCGTTTTTTATGATGTATGGTTTTGACGCAATCTTGCCAACTGACCTTGACTACGGAGCCCCGAGGGTCAAAGCATACAACGAGCAGGGAGCCGAATCATCCCTTTAGGACGCCTTAGATCAACTCTATGAGGTACGCAACATCACACTCATGAAGTCAGCCAAGTACCAGCAGGCCCTACGTCGATATCACAATCGTCGGGTAAGGGGTTGGGCGTTCAGCGTTGGAGACATGGTACCGCGCCTTGTCTAGAGCAACAAGGATCGCCACAAGCTATCACGGGAATGGGAAGGCCCCTACATCATCACATAGGTACTTCGACCGGGTACATACAAACTGCAAACGGTTGATAGGCAAATTTTCTCCAATGCATGGAACATCGAGCAACTGTGTCGTTTCTATCCCTAGAAATATTATGAGTTTTGTGCTGTCGAGATGTATGACTAACCAAAAACGTAAAGGTTCACGTCTCAGCGCTCGGCTTACTCAAGAATGAAATGGTCGACCCCATCGCCCAACTCGGTACCCCCATGCCACTTTTTTCTATAGGACATCTAAAGCAGGACTCGGCCTCCTGACTGACCATTCCTTGAAGAGCGGATCAAGGGGTTCCCATCCACGAGATGGAACCGACCAGGTAAGGGATATGGAGCTGTAATACGCCCCTATGTCCCATTAACAGCATAAGGGTTTGAAGGTTGGCCTGTCGAAGGGTTCGATAGCCTCCCTAGGACACACCTTGAGTGAGAGACAAAGGATGGGTCCTAGCAGTCAGTACCTAGGCACCCAAAGCGCCAAGGCCATCTTGTTTTGTGTTCGAGTCCTGACTTCCGACCCATGGTTATTTCCCCGAAGAAAGGCACCGGAGCCCCCGGGATCAGTCGAACGACCTTGGGAATTATATGGGGGCGGAAGTCGGGAATTTTGATGGCTAATCACCAGCTGATCCATCGGGTACCTCCGACAGGGAACCAGGTCATCACTAGAACAAACCCATTTGTAGCTCATCGGGCTCCCCACTTCGTACCAACGAGGCAAAGTGGGGCGTGGCCCAGCCTCTTCTGTCTCTAGCGAACAAGACACGAAATGGATGACGATGAAAAAGATGAAACGACTCTCTGATCGGTCCACCGCAACGAGCAGAGGCTCAGGGGTCGGCATCACAAAACAAGATGGAAAGCGCGATCGTAGAACAACACCCCCTGAAAAACATAAACCGTGCCTACAGTCGAGAGACCCCCCGAATGAACCCATGGTTCCTCTGGAGGCTCGGGGGCTAGACTCATCGAGTCCTTGCACGTCCTCGATTAGAGCAAGATACGTCGTCACCAGGTCAACCTCTGAAGGAGCGTGATGCTCCTTCGAAGACTTATAGGTATGACGTGGGCTAGATTAACAAACAATGATGAAAAGTCGAAATAACTGAACACGTCCGGACCTTATAGGACCAACCACATTTTGTCCAACCCTCGACCCTCACAAGTCTAGGAGACAAGCAACCTCGTCTTACTATACCGTCTCGACCGACCCCTAACCCTAAAGGGCCAAGGGGAGGGTGACTCGTCCTTGGGTCCCCGTTTCTCCTGACCCTAACCCTCGACCATCAAGACGAACGAAAGAGGAAACTTGGTCCCAAAGTACCGCCTCGCCCAAGCCGTGGGTTGAACCTAGTACCTTACCTTGCGAGTCCAGGATTCGTGGAACCGTACCACGATGGCCATTTCGGGCGTGGGGATGTGCGAGTCAAGCCCTGGCACAGGTGTGTAGGGATGGCAACAGGGCGGGTTCGGGACGAGTGGAGTAGCCGCAGACCCGCCCTAACACCGATCCACTTAATGGGTTGATATTTGCCCCCGCCTCCGAACTTGACGGGCACCCGAACCCCGATGGGGTCGTGATAGATCACGCCGTCATGGGGAGCCGGAGCTGGGACAGGGTTTTGGCGGCGCGGCCTCGCAGTTCCTGGGAGCCGGGGCCCAAGTAGGTTGGTCGCAGGGTCAAGGAAGCCAGTGCCTGAGGAGGTTGGCTGCCGGGAGGGAGAACCTGGGATGTCGAGAGGCTGGTCGTGAGAGCCTCGAACCCCATCGCTGGGAGGGGTAGCAGGGAGACCGGCCTTTCCCATCGCAGTCGCAGGGAGCCAATGAGGCGGAGAGCCAGGGAGGTCGGTCGCCGGAGGCAGATCGAGGTCTCACAATGAGCCAGTGATGTAGACCGCCGAAGGTGCAATCGTCATGGGGAGTAGGCGAGTATGTGAATATCGCATGAGTATTAGCGGCGGCCTATGGGAGTGGGATGCTAGGGCAGAGAGTAACATTATATACCTAAGGTTATACGGGCCATGTGTTGGGCCGATAGGCCAAAGAAGGCAAGAAACTTGTACTTCGAGGCTCCATGGGGAACCCGCGGGTGGGGATTGAAATTCGCCCCACACCTGTTCCTATTCGGGGCCCCAAACCTGTGGATCCGCGGGGATAAACGTGGACCCGCCTCAGCCCCTATCGGGTCCAAAACCTATGCAGACCCGCCCCGAACCCGCCTCGCTGCCATCCCTATAGGTGTGCGGTCCGAATGACAGCGCGGGAGTTGGTGTGTCAGGTCAAAGGCGTCATTTGCCACGACGTGGACCTTGTCAACAGACCAACCACCCTGTCATAGGAAAGTCAACTAATGACGATGAGTAATCCGCTGCATGACAAGATGGCACATAACTACAACCATAACGTCGCTACAATACTCTGACGAAAGAAAGATCATCCACAGGAGTCCTTCGGTTACAAGAAACCTAGAGGACAAGGAGCTACGCGATAAGACCCGACCCCTCCTCCCTTCGTTCGACCTCTTGGGCATACATGAAAGTCAACAAAGGACGATGGGTAATCTGCTGCAAGACAAGACGTCACGTAAAAACAACCACAATGTCGCTATTGTACTATGATGGAAGGAAGAAAGATCATCCATAGGAGTCCTTCGCTAAGAAGCCGGGAATCTAGAACCATACGAGGTTCCACGTTTTGTGGAATGCGGTTCTAGATCGAGGAATGAGAACCATACAAAACGACGACGATCCTATGGCTGGAACGTGATTTGTGCTCGGGTGGAATGTGATAAAGAACGATGACGATTCCATGGCCAGAACGTGATCTGTGCTCGAGTGGAACGTGATTTATGCATAAACGCACTAAGGAAGCTAGCTATGTCATTATAATCGATCTTAGACTCACTCACATAAGATAAAACTATGGAAGTCAATAATGACTGATAAACTAGTTAAGTCATTATAACCAATCTTAGACTTAATCTTATATAAGATGAACATTGCTGGGAACCTCGTTCCACATCATCGTTCCGAAATTACATGGTTCACATTTCGGTTATCGAATAAACCATACAAGGAGGAATACCTCATTCGTTCCTCGCCTCCAAAAATTGGCGATCCTCGACCTGCGTTCTCGTTCCTCGATCCCTTTGTCCTAGGATCCTGACTTCTTAGTCTTTCGGTTAGCGAGAAACCTGGAGGACAAGGAGCTACACGACAAGACTCGACCCCTGCTCCCTCCGTCTGACCTCTCGGGCATATGTAACAACCACCGAGGGAGTAGGTTAACGAACAAGATCCTCAGCTGGCAGCGTCAGAATTTAACTAGATATTGTCTCAATGTCAACGAATCTTCTTCCACATCCAGTCGCGGGGCAATGAGCGTCACAATTTCATCAGCCCACACCAAAGCGAGGTCACTGATAACTGTAACAACCACCGCGTTGAGCAAATCTTCCTCAGCTCTTGTCATACGCTAATCCCATCAATGATACATGACGACGGGGATTTCGACGCAGACCCCTCCACCTAGGAGACTGAAAGATGATTCACTTGAGCCGCCAGCCCCGAAGGGTCTTCTTCAACAGTACTGATCGTCGAATGCCTGCGTGGACGTCGCTGACGTTTTCTGGGAGGCTGAGACTTAACCTAGGTATCCTGCTCTTAGGCCTCAATATGATCCGCTTTAACTAGAGTCGCTTGATCCTTCTCTTCATTCTTCTCCGATGGTGGTGAAATTTGACGCCATATCGGGACCCTAGACGCATTCTGCATCCATGATCGCTAGTGCAGCCATCCTGGACGCGGTCTGGCGCGATGGTTGTGTCACCCTCACATCCATGATCACCGGTGCAGCCTTTTCACGGGGCTCCATTGTCACAGGACCAAGCCTCTCCCAAACCAACGCCTTAGGAAACAACTGGTGCGGCGAGCCACGACCCACGAGCCTCAATGCTGCCAACCTTAGGGCACTTGTAGGAGCGATGGCCCAAGGTATGGCAACGGAAGCAGCACGACTTCGAGCATCAGAAGCGGGCGGCGTGGTCCAGAGCAAGGCAATTGAAGCACCGCCCTAGGAGGTCCACTGTGTTATGGTCGGGCAGACATACAAGAGAAGGGATAAGGATGGCGAGTCCTAGGCCACCTGAAGGGATAAGTCTGCTATAGGGGAGTTTGTTAAGATAGGGATTCAAGCTGTTTAGATCAGCCTATTTGTTAGGAGATTTCAGTTGGTTCAAGCTGTTTAGATCAGCCTATTTGTTAGGAGATTTCAGTTGGCTATAGGCCTATATAAGTAGGACTTTTGTAATCTGCCAGAAAGGCAAGAAGTAATAAAGATATTATTGCTCCCTGCCCCTTGTTCACCTACCAGCCTCTCCTCTCGGGCAGCCACGGCGCCTGGACCATCTTCCAGGCGACGAGCCACCACGCCTCGCCCTCCAGTTTCCCACCAATACAACCTGCGCAGTACCGCCCGTAACAACCTGGTATCGGAGATGCCGGGCTCAGAAGTGTCACCAGCAGCCACCGTCGGGGACACAGAAGCCGAAGATCTTCCACCGGCGGCCGTCCAGACCAGCGAGATGGCGGATTTGAAGCGGATGATGATGGATTTCCATCGTCAGATGGTGCAACAGATGTCATCCGTAACAGCTCGGATGGCTGCAATGGAAGGGGCCTCATCTTCAACGCCGTCGGTTCCCAACCCTCCAGGTTTTCCGCACGGGATGCTAGGATTCGGCGGCATCCCACCGAGAACCACCTCGCCGCCAACCACCGCCCTTGCAGCCCCGGCCACATCCTCCGTCCCCATCCACCAGATCAACTTTCCACCATCACCTTCACCGCTGCCCACCTTCTCCACCACACCCCCTCGCACTTCCACGACCGACTGCCATGCGCCGCCGCCGCCCCATATTCCAAGATTCCACAATCTGGAACTGTCCCTCTTCGACGGCAAAGAGGATCCGCTCGGATGGCTCAATCGATGCGAACAATACTTTCGCGGCCAGCGCACGGTTGAAGAAGATAAGGTCTGGTTAGCCTCCTACCACCTGACGGGCGCAACACAGCAATGGTACCATCTGTTGGAGCGCGAGGAGCCTTCCCTGTCCTGGCCACGTTTCAAGAATCTGTGCCACCAGCGGTTTGGTCCTCCCCTCCGACAGAATGCCCTCGGCGAGTTGGCCCGGCTATCTTTTCGGACGACGGTGGAAGACTACCAAGATCGCTTCATGGCGCTGCTCTGACATGTGGCTCCCCTAGCACCAGAACATCAGGTGCAGCTGTTTACTGCGGGACTCCCTGACCTGATTCACATCGATGTGGAGCTGCTCAATCCGCCAGACCTCAATACGGCACTCGCAACAGCACGGGCATACGAGCGCCAATCACAGAGCTTGCCATGGGGTCACATGCCAGCAGGACAGAGGTAGCCACGGTCCACACCTCGCCCTGCAGCTACGGGAACATCAGTTTCATAGCAGTTAACCAGCTCAAAAAACCCCCATCAGTCGACACAGAGATTCAAACGCCTGACACCCACGAAAATGGCCGAGCGACGCAAGCAAGGCCTCTGTTACAATTGTGATGAGCAATATGTCCCGGGGCACTGTTGTCAGCGTCTCTTCTATCTGGAGGTCTTGGATTATGATGAGGACATGCCGTCCGAAGAAGAAGACCCAGCAGCAATAGAGCCTGTGCTCTCACTCCATGCTTTTATGGGAACCCGGACAGAAGACACAATGCAGATCGTGCTCTCTATACATGGCCATCACCTGACAGCATTGCTAGACTCAGGCTCCACACACAATTTCCTCGACCTAGCCTCATTGAAGCGACTGGACATCACCATGGGACCAAGCCCAGGCCGTCAGGTGACCGTCGCTAATGGCGAAAGAGTGGCCTGCAAGGGATTCACAGAGGGCATTCCAGTCGTCATCGGCCACGAGCATTTCGCAATACCCTGCTACGCCATTCCATTGGACAGTTTCGATGTCATCCTAGGGGTTAATTTCCTTCGTACGTTGGGTCCAATCTTATGGGACTTTGACGACCTCTGTATGGCATTCTGGCGTGGGGGTCGGCGGGTCTTTTGGAAGGGACTTGGGTCACCACACAATGACATCCGTGAACCAGCCACTCGTTCACTACAGATGGCAGACCCTCAGATGATGGAGCAATTATTGCAGTCATTTGAATCAGTGTTTTAAGAACCACAAGGACTTCCCCCAGCCCGCCACTGTGATCACAGGATTCACCTAAAAACAGGGACACAGTCAGTGGCTGTTAGACCGTACAGGTATCCACAACTGCAGAAAGATGAATTGGAACGACAGTGCACAGCTATGCTCACACAAGGGATTATTTGACCCAGCACATCTGCATTTTCTGCTCCTGTCCTTTTGGTAAGAAAAGCAGACAATTCTTGGCGCTTTTGTATAGATTATAGAGCTTTGAATGACTGCACAACAAAAGATAAATACCCAATACCCGTGGTTGATGAACTCTTAGATGAACTCCATGGGGCACACTACTTCACCAAATTGGACCTCCACTCGGGGTATCATCAAGTACGAGTACATCCCGAGGATGTGGAGAAAACAACTTTTCGTACTCATCATGGTCACTTCGAATTTTTGGTTATGCCATTTGGACTGTCCAATGCTCCCTCAATATTTCAAAGCTTGATGAATGAAGTCCTAGGGCCATTCCTGCGACGGTTTGTGCTCGTATTTTTTGATGATATACTGATTTTTAGTACTACTTGGACCGAGCATTTACGCCATGTTGCAGCAGTCTTGGACACCCTCCGGAGCAATAGCCTATTTGTCAAACGATCCAAATGCATATTTGGGGCTAGCTCCATTGCATATTTGGGACATGTAATATCAGCACAAGGAGTGGCCATGGATCCAGATAAGGTAGAAGCAATCATTACCTGGCCGCAGCCACTCTCCGTTCGAGGGTTGCGTGGATTTCTGGGTCTCGCAGGGTACTACAGGAAATTTATACATAACTTCGGAGTCATAGCAGCACCCCTTACACAGCTTTTGCGCAAAGAAGGCTTCAAATGGACTGAAGCAGCCGAGTCCGCCTTTGCAGCCCTCAAAACAGCATTAACAGAAGCACCTGTACTCCAGCTACCATCATTCACCAAAGACTTCATGGTTGGTTGTGATGCATCCGACACAGGCTTTGGGGCAGTCCTTCATCAAGGAACAGGAGCCATTGCATTCTTCAGTCGTCCTTTTGCAGCAAGACACTACAAATTAGCAGCATATGAAAGAGAGCTTATTGGTCTCGTACTGCTTGTACGACACTGGCGGCCATATTTGTGGGGACGCCGCTTCATCATACAGACATACCACTATAGTCTCAATTTCCTCCTCGACCAGCGACTCTCCACAATCCCCCAGCACCAGTGGATTAGTAAAATCCTTGGGTTTGATTTCTCTGTCCAGTACCAGCCAGGTCGCCTCAACACAGTAGCAGATGCACTCTCCCGTCGCAATGCAGACACCCTTTTCTCTGCAGCTCTATCGGGGCCAACTTTTACCCTCTATGATGACCTCTGAAGGGACACTGCTAGGGACCCAGACTGCCAGACCATGTGCACCCAGATTCGAGAGGGGACCTTACCTCCTCCATGGCGCGTGCAGGACGGTCTCATTCTCCATGGCCGACGCATTTACGTGCCAACATCATCAGATTGTTTGACGGCGCTGCTGCAAACAATCCATAATGCTGGCCATGAAGGGATTCAGAAAACACTTACCAGACTAAGGGCTGATTTCTATATCCCACGGGACAAAGCTCGAGTTCGAGACTTTGTTAAGTCCTGTACAACATGTCAACTGAAAGGGAAATAGGCTTACACCTTTTCCTAATTGATTTTGGTGGTTGAATTGCCCAACACAAATAATTGGATTAACTAGTTTGCTCTAGATTATAAGTTCTACAGGTGCCAAAGGTTCACAACAAACCAATAAAAAGACCAAGAAAAGATTCAAATAAAGAGAGCAAAAGACAACCAAAGTGTGCCCTGGTCTGGCGCACCGGACAGTGTCCGGTGCACCAGGGAACTCAACTCCGAACTACTCACCTTCGGGAATTCTGGGAGCCGCTCCGCTATAATTCACCGGACTGTCCGGTGTAGCACCGGACTGTCCAGTTCACCAGCAGAGCAACGGCTACTTCGCGCCAACGGTCACCTGCAGAAGACATTAAATGCGCTACAGTGCGCGCAGAAGTCAGAGCACGCGCAGAAGGTGCACAGGACAGTCTACAGAACCTGTCCGGTGCACCACCGGACTGTCCGGTGCCCCAGATGTCAGAAGCTCCAACGGTCAGAATCCAACGGCCGGGTGACATGGCTGGCGCACCGGACTGTCCGGTGCGCCATGCGACAGAAGCCCTCACCAACGGTTCTTTTGGTGGTTGGGGCTATAAATACCCCCCAACCACCACACTTCAATGCATCCAAGTTTTCAGCCTTCAAACACCTTACAAGAGCTATAGCATTCAATACAAAACACAATCAAAGAGATCAAATCCTCTCCCAAGTCCAAAGATAATTCCAATCAAATAGTGGCTAGTGAGAGAGAGAGACTTGTGTTCATTTGAGCTCTTGCGCTTGGATTGCTTTTCTTCTTCATTCTTTCTTGTGATCAACTCAATTGTAACCAAGACAAGAGACACCAATTGTGTGGTGGTCCTTGTAGGGACTTAGTGTCCCGTTTGATTGAGAAGAGAAGCTCACTCGGTCTAAGTGACCGTTTGAAAGAGGGAAAGAGTTGAAAGAGACCCGATCTTTGTGACCACCTCAACTGGGAGTAGGTTTGCAAGAACCGAACCTCGGTAAAACAAATCACCGTGTCATCCGCCTTATTTGCTTGTGATTTGTTTTCACCCTCTCTTTTGGACTCGAATTTAATTCTAAAGCTAACCCCGGCTTGTAGTTGTGCTTAAAGTTTCTAAATTTCAGATTCGTCCTATTAACCCCCCCTCTAGGCGACTTTCATCAACGCAACAAAACAGAGCATCTGCACCCAGCAGGCCTCTTACAACCATTGGACATTCCCTCACAGGTGTGGGCAGATATCTCAATGGACTTTGTTGAAGGATTGCCACGAGTTCATGGAAAATCTGTGATCCTGACAGTAGTGGATCGATTCTCCAAATACGCCCATTTCATTGCACTCAGTCACCCCTACACCGCAGCTTCTGTTGCCAGGATCTTCTTTGCGGAAATTGTTCGTCTTCATGGCATTCCATCATCTATTGTGAGTGATCGGGACCCGATCTTCACTAGCCATCTATGGAAGGACTTATTCAAGCTGACTGGCAGCAAACTCCGGTTAAGCACTGTGTTCCACCCCCAAATAGATGGTCAATCGGAAGTCGTCAATCGCACAATTGCTATGTACTTGCGATGCATCAGAGGAGATCGACCTCGTTCCTGGCTGGACTGGCTTCCATGGGCAGAATATTGCTATAATACATCCTTCCACTCAGCGCTGCAGACTACACCATTCAAATTGGTATACGGACGTGAGCCTTCGGCACTGGTACCATACCAACAGGGCACGACGCAATCCCAAACCGTGGAAGACCTGCTACAAGACCGAGACAATTTCCTGGTAGAGGTGCGGGACCGTCTTCTTCAAGCACAGCAGCATGCCAAGCGTTGGTATGACAACCATCACCGGGAAGTGACTTTTGAGGTAGGAGACTGGGTCTGGCTTCGACTCCTACATAGGCCAATGCGCTCCCTGGTTGACAAAGCACACAACAAGCTGGCACCAAAGTATGCAGGTCCTTTCCAAGTTCTGGAACGAGTCGGGTTAGTAGCCTACAGACTTCAGCTCCCAGCCGGCGCTCGTTTACATGATGTTTTTCATGTGGGACTCTTAAAGGCATTTCACGGCACTCCGCCAACAGAGGTTCCACAATTGCCCCCAACAGCACAGGGGCGCTTATTGCCAGTACCAGACAAGGTCCTACAGGCCAGTCTTCGGCGAGGCATTTGGCATGTTCTCGTCCAGTGGGGAGGTATGACTACCGAGCAGGCTACATGGGAACCACTGCAGAAGTTCAAGGACCAGTACCCAGATCATCAGCTCGAGGACGAGCTGTTCTTGAAGGCGGGGAGAGATGTTATGGTCGGGCAGACATACAAGAGAAGGGATAAGGATGGCGAGCCCTAGGCCGCCTGAAGGGATAAGTCTGCTATAGGGGAGTTTGTTAAGATAGGGATTCAAGCTGTTTAGATCAGCCCATTTGTTAGGAGATTTCAGTTGGTTCAAGCTGTTTAGATCAGCCTATTTGTTAGGAGATTTCAGTTGGCTATAGGCCTATATAAGTAGGACTTTTGTAATCTGCCAGAAAGGCAAGAAGTAATAAAGATATTATTGCTCCCTGCCCCTTGTTCACCTACCAGCCTCTCCTCTCGGGCAGCCACGGCGTCCAGGCGACGAGCCACCACGCCCCGCCCTCCAGTTTCCCACCAATACAACCTGCGCAGTACCGCCCGTACCACACTGGCACTTGACGATAGCCACGAGGAGACTTGACTCGAAGATGACGAGATTGGCGGGATTCCGCCAGTTGCCAGCTGTTGGCATCCACAGGAGGAACACAAATCGATTTGCAAACGAAACTCTGTACCTTTTGCGGACGAGCGAGTTTTTTGCCCTGAAAGGCCTTCGATGGTTAAGCTGCACCCTTTGCTGCTGAGGAAGCAGGTGCTGGAACAGACAAAACAACGTCATGGAGGGGTACCATGCCACCGATCGAACTTGGTCCTACCTTAAGGGGTCGACGCCTTTGGTGGGCCAGCGTCTACGGTGGGGACTGAGGTGGTCGCCAATCCCAGGACAGGAGGTCGGTGCAGGGCTGGGGGAGGTGGTCGCCGGCGTCGGAGTGTCCGCTGGTCGTTGGCTGAGGGGAAATGAGGCGTCGGGGAGAGGTGGGTGGGTGGGTGGGTGGGAGGGAGGTTGAGGTGGTTAGTTGTATGCTCTCTTACACTGATAGCTTCTTCACGAGTGTTGCGTAGATCAATTAGGATTTTTCCCAGCAGTATGCAACATGGAACATAAATACAACTAGCATTTCAATGCCTCCAATAAAAACTTGTAAACATTAACTATCCAACTTCTTTTGTCTGACAACACATCAAACTAACCAGGACTTAAATAGTTGCACATAATAAGCATTTTGCACCTGATATATATGATCATGGATGGAATGTCTGTTTTAACCTCTTTTATGAAATGTCTTTTTAGCTTCTGGACTCTTGAAATCTATTATAATTCATTCGTGGTCCTATTTTTGGCTTTGTACAGATTGGCACATATGTGTCCATTGCAGAGGACGTTCTGATTATCAGTGCCTGTGCTGTCCATTTTACTCGGTTTGCTCTACCTGCCTTGGAAAACTAGAATTTGTGCAACTGAGAAAGCAAAATAAGGGATTCTGCAGCAGCTGCTTGAACCTGGCTATTGCGATTGAGAAGGATGATCCTCATGTGGTAACTGCATGCATATACCCAACTTCTATTATGAATCATGATATTGTTCTCAAATGCATTGGAGGCTGGATGCCAGTCCATTAAAGAAGAAAAAAAAATCCATGTATAATCCACACAGTAAGACATATGTCTGACACCCATGGCTCTCCTGCATTTACTGCTCATTACGTCTCTCAAGCATTTCTCTATTCTTAAATTATTGACGGGTTGTACTGAATGGTGTAGGAGCTCATACACAATGTCATCAAACAAGCTTTACGTCATCTTATTTTTCATCTTACTTGCCGGCTTCTCTTGCTCATGGACAAACCACAACCTGTAAGGTAGTAACAGCTAGCTAGGTGTAGCATGAGCATATATATGGAATTGCCCCCCCCCTGTTGATTTAAGTATTTAACTCAGCTCTGCCACTGATCACACACCCACAGCACTCATAAAAGAAGAACGCCACAGTCTAAGTGGATAAAACAGCCCAGATTCCTCGAGTACAATATTGAGTCTTTACTAGTCAATTCTCGAAAAGGGTTTGTTGCTTGCTATAAAGTTCACTGTTAGTCCTTCCCCTCCGTAATTTTGTTGGATATCTTTGTGGAAATAGTGCCAAAGTAGATTAGGCATTAGACTATATATAAAAAAAATACAATTTGACCTTTCCAACATGTTCTTTTCCCTCCTGTCTTTTCTGACAACTGTACATGTGCATATCCAGTCAAAAACAGATAACTACAAAATTTTGTTTAAAGACTACTGGGAAGGAATTAAAGATGCAGAACATTTGACATTGGTTGACCTGGAAGAAGCTAGTGATATTCTGAACAGAAAGCTTAACTGTAAAGGAGCAACTTTAGAGAGATTTCCAGCTGATGATCACAAGTTAGATGAAAATACATCTCCTGATAATGGTGCTAATGATCAAACAAGATTTCCAGCTGATGATCACAAGACACATGAAAATACATCTCCTGATAATGGCGCCAATGATCAAACAATTTCTTTTGACTCTGAGGGCAAACAGATTAAAGCAAACACATCACGGAACAACAAGTCAAATAAGATAACCTATGTTGGGTGGGGTTCCAAAGAGCTAATTGGATTCTTGTCAAGTTTGGGAAAGGATACGTCAAAATCTCTTGATGAACTCGAAATTATTGGAGTTGTCAAGGGGTACATCAAACAGAAGAAACTGTACCAGGATGATAAGAAACTTCGTTTCTTGTGTGATGATAAGCTGCAACCCCTCTTTACGAGAAGAAAAGTGAGATGTAAAATGATCCGTAAGTTCTTGGCAGTTCATCTAGCTTCAAATGCTATTTCAGAGGATGAAAGATTTTGTAGTTATGAAGCTGACGATGATGCCTTAGTTATTAAAAAGAGACCTCGGAATAGTCTAGGGCCAAAGATTGCTAAGACGGTCTCAGAAAGAAGCAAGAGACATTTTGCGTCCCTTACTCAGAATAATATCAACCTAATCTACCTGAGAAAAACTTTAGTTATTAGTCTTTTGAATCAGCCAGACACATTTGAACAGAAAGTTATTGGCTGTTTTGTTAGAGTCAGGTGTGGCAAAAAGGCGCACAGCTATGAAATACCTAAAAAGGCATACCTGCTTGGAAAAGTAATAGGTATGGATCACTTGCAATAGTTTTTTCTTAGGTTGATGGTTTAGTTCATTTGTGAAGAAAGGAAACAACTTTCTCACATGCTGTTGGATAAATCTGTAACAGGCATCAAGAAGTCTAAAAATGAATACAAGATAAATGATACATATACAAAAATTCTCTTATGTGTTACTGGTTTGTTGGATGATGTCAGTGTATCGATGCTCTCAGATGAGGACTTAGAAGAGGTACTATTTTTATAATCCAGTAGCATTTTAATGCTATTATGTTAGTTATTGCTGATGGAAAATTAAATTTAGTGCTGCATATGTTCTAAAGTAGTTTGTCATTACTAAGTAGTTTGTGCAACATTGGCTCACTAATTCAATATTTAGTTTTTTTTGCCTGGTTAAAAGATATGGTGGAATAATTATGCATTTCCCCCCTGGTAACAGGATGAGTGCGATGATCTTATTTCTTTGGCTGAGAAAGGACTACTGGAACGGGCTACTGTTGTAAGATCATATTCTGAATTCTTCTTTTTAATGCAATGGCAGAACCTAACCATTTGAATATATGGCACTGGATGGAGCAGACTTACCATGCTGTTGAATAAATGATTTCTTTCTTTCACCTTTCACATTCATTGCACTAGCGATGAGAATATTTTGTATTTGCATGTGTTGTATGTATGTGTACATTTATTGTGAATCAATGTTATGGTTCTCATTCTAACATATTCACATGGCTAATTAGTAACGCGAATCTGTGGCTGTATCTTGTCAAACAAATCATGGATTCCTCTAGCAATTCCAGTGCTAAAGTAAGATAATTCATATACAAATTCATCACGGGGATCTATGCTCCTTATGCTCTAAAGAACGCTTAGTACAATACAGAAGGGTGCTTGATTTGCAGGCATAAACTGGCTTGTCCTTTAATTTTTGGATGTTCCCCGGGAGTGTGGTTTATGAGGGGAAATCTCTGTGGTCGGCAGTTAAGTACAGTCTTTTACAACTACCTAAACTCTCTATTCTGCTTAATTGAAATGCATAGCTCCTGAGAGTTCATTAAAAATGATCTAGGCAATTTTCTTTGGTTGCTCTTCCAATTGGATGTTTAGAACACTAGTAAATACTGAGGAGTTATGGGGGCGAACTAACCAGATTGTGTTGTTAATAGGAAGGAAATTCACTAGTCCATAGAGATGAAGGACCACAGTAATATTTTCTGTATGTTATATGTTAGCTAGTTAGAATGATGTGAAATGTTTTGGGTATTGCGTAAGTGTTACTTTGTGCCAGGTCATGTCTTGGATGGGTCATACTCTGTACTTGTTGATAGTTGAGGATCAATTTGTTTCTGGTTTTCCACTACTCCCTTCTGCTATTAAAGAAAAACTTTGGACACTGGCAATCTTGTAAAATGCAATGTGGGCCACTATTGCACAACAACGACAGCAAGAGACTTTAGTTGAGTTGGTTAGGTGGCTTGAGTAGGTCCTGAATTTGACTATACGTGGGAGTGAATTTTCAGACTAGGGTTAAAAAATCTCTTCGTATGTCTAGGTCTAAGGTCTGGCTTTAGTTATAGTCATTCTCACATAGGGCTATCGTGCCGCTGTGTATGGGTGGGGTAGGGTTTCAAAGGTTTTCTCAACATATATGAGAAGTTATTATTAATACAATGCCTAGAAGCTATCTTCTTCCTCATAGGTCGAGTTTTTTTTTATAAAAAAGCCAGCCTATTTACCTAAGTTTGCACCTATTAATATCTATTAGCTGGAAATACTTAAAAAGATAGTGTGTCTTCTGTTGTACTTGAGCTTCTAATTTGCATATGCTAAGCTCCTTCTTAGTTTTCTGAGTTAGCTCCTTTTGGCAGGCTGAGTTGGAGGAAAAGGTGGCAACTGTACATACAGACATAGTTAATCATGTAAGTGCACCTAGCAGTTCAGTGAATGCCATTGGTTTGCTACTTCATGCTTGTGTATGTTGGAAGGGAAATGTATGCAGATAGATATAAATTAGAAGTTTAACAGGCAACTGGTTCTGGTTGTTTGATCAACTGAAAATGAGTGCTTTGTAACTCGTACTGAGGACATAGTGCTTTTCATGTGTTAGAATATAGAAGTGTCATGGTTTTGGGAACCGGGGGACAATAAGATTTGTGTTCGGAGGAGGGGATGCTAGCGTGGACTCAATCTGAATGGTGAATCGTCGGGACTCGAACGGTGGGTTTGAGATAGTGGGTTTATACTGGTTTAGCCTTTACAGTGGAGTCTCGCCCTTGACGAGAAAATAGAGGGAAAGAGAGAGGCCTATCTCCCTAGGTCAACGAGCTAGGTCCTCTTTCCCGTGCATGGTCGTACCCCCGATATGGTGTTGTCCATCATGCTGGTCCCTGTAGCGAGTCCGTTATTGACGCCCTGGTGGTAGTACGTGGCGGGTCCTGCGAGTCTGTCCCAGGGCGTGATCGTACGCGGCGTGGTTTCGCCCGTTGTATGCCCTGCGTCACCTTCCATCGTACGTGGTACATACGCTCGTTATGGTGTGTTGTCCCGTCTTTTCCAATATGTGGGCCACTGTTGAGACCCCTGTGCTGAGGTCTCCCATGACTGAGGCTGGCCGACCTTACGGGGCAATCGGGGGCATGTTTGAACTATTTGCAGGGGCGTACAAGTGTGATGATGATGAACCCTTGGCGCTCGTCCTGTACAGTGTGTGCATGTCTGGGCGTGGCTAGGTGATGGCGCGTCTTGTCGCAGCTGGTGTGGGCTCGTACCACTAGGTTCGGATTTTCGTCTCGCGGGTTTGTTCAGCGGAGACTTGGTTGGCCGCTCTGCCTCGCAGGCTTGCTCGGCGGAGACTTATGTTAGAATATATGTGGTTAGGCCCATGTGGCTAGGCCCATGTGGCCCATGTACAAACACTATATAGCTACCCTCTAGGGTTAGCCCTAATAATATACAATTATTACCTCTAACATGGTATCAGAATAGCCTAGCTTTCCTCCAGCCGCCTGGCAGCCGCTGCTAGGGTTTCTCCAACCGCCGCCGCCGGGATCTGCCCCTACGCGCCCCCAGTGCCGCCGCCGGGCCCTGCCCCTGCGCGCCAGGTCGCCGCCGCCAGGAGCCCTGCGCGCCAGGCCGCGCCCGGACGCCGCCCAGGAATCCGCGCCGCCGTCCCGCCCCTGCGCGCCAGGCCGCGCCCGGAGCCCGCCGACCGCGCGCCGCCCAGGAATCCGCGCCGCCGTCTGCGCCCGGCTGTGCTTCAGCGCCGCCGCCGCCAGGACCCAGCGCAGCCGCCGGGACCAGCCCCTGCGCGCTAGGCAGCCGCCGCCAGGAGCCCCTGCGCGCCAGGCCGCGCCTCCTGCCAGCCGAGGAGCCGCGCGCCCCTGCACGCCAGCGACCCTCCCATGGCTGGCGAGCAGCCTCCTCTGTCCCCCTCCACTTTCCCTCCCCTCTCCTCCTGGGCGGGGGCCGCCTCCCCTGGCAGGCCCGCCGTCGCCGCCTCTCCTGCCGCTGCTGCGGCCGCCGTGCGTGGGCGTGCCCCCCTGGCCCCTCCCCACCCCCTCCCAGCCGCCGCCGCCGCTGTCTCCCCTGCAGGTGCGCAGGTGTAAGACCCAAAATTAGTAGAAAAAAAATATAAATAAAGTATCATAATGCTTTGGAAATTAGGGAATAAGAAAAAGATGGGAAAAGAATTTTTTTTCTTTTAAAGGAAACCATTTATACATCCCATGAAATAAATAAATAACAAGGAGAATAAACTTGAATTAGTAATATTAAAATAGTATGGTTTATATTCACCTTTGGGTTTCAATAGATACATTTGAAGAATCTGAAAACTAAAATAGAAGTATAAATTTGAATTTGGAATAAGGAATAGGAATGTGAATGGAAATTTAAATAAAACTCTTAAGAATAAATAGGAAAAATAAAATTACTGAAAATAATAGAGATTATATTTTCATTAGGGATTGGTTTGATATTTGGGGATTTGAAAAAGGGGCAAATCAGAAAAAGTTGAGACAGGTTTGAATTTGGGATCAGAATTTGAAAATTTAAAAGATATTGAAAATGGAAAAGAAAAAAACAAACCGACTTAGGTGGGCTCACGAGGCGATTTTCGGCCCACTTCCGATCTCACTCGTCTCGGCCCAAACCATCAAACCGGCGCCGACATGTGGACCCCACGCGGTCAGCCACTCTTCCACCCACGCGAATTCCTCAGTCACCGGCATGCGGGCCCGCTTTGTCAGGTTCACCTCCCTCCACCGGACGACCCGAGTTTTGCTCCCGCACGGATCGCAACAACCCGCGCAACGGCCGCCGCGAGACCTCGGAGCTGGCCGGGCCGGCTCAACGGCCTCCCTACCTCCTCGGATGCGGACTCGGGCATCTCCCAGGGTACAAATAAAGGCTCGACGCCCCTAGACGACCCAGAACCGGAGAGCGCCACCGCCGGGGTAGAACTTAGTCCGCCGCGCGCTAAGTGCCTCTCGCCGTCGATTTGCCCTCCGTTGTGTGTGCGGGTTCACCTCCGTGATCCCTTGAAGCCGTTGCAAGGGCCTCCCGGGCTTGTCTTCGTCCCTTGAGCACCGAATTGCTCATCGACGCTTGTGTCGTCGCCGCAGACCCGCTCTCCTCCGTGGACAGCCCCCTTCGCCGCATAATACTCGGTATGGATCCCTACACCATGCTCGCCAAGTCCTCCTTTACGTGTAGCTCGGTCCAATTCGTATTTGGCGTTCGGATACAATCGATTGACAACCTCGCCGGCGTGCTCCGCCGAGCGTGCGGGGCGGCGCCGCCGGGCGCGTGTGTTCTGTTGGGGGATCGTCGTGGTCCGTTGGATCCGGCGCTGACGGATGAGATTAGAAGCTAGGGCAACGTTTCATACGAGTTGATAGGATTCGTCCGATTCCGATCCTACGCGTGCAGATCAATCTCACCTGTATAGAATCTATACCGTTGATGCTTGATCTGATGGCGGGGAGTGGATACCGGTTCATAACAGCCCCAATCTAATCTGAGCCTTTGGTTCATGATCGGACGACTAGGATTGAAGCGTACCCTTTCGGTTGGGGAGTTTTTCTTATGAGCCCTCGGGGTTCTGAGAAATAGAACCCGCCATCCGCGCGGGGTGTAGACTGAGTCTGGGGAAAACTTTTAGATTTGCCCCGGAGTTCTCTATAATTAGCGCTCGATCCAGAAAATAATGAAAATGGATAATTAATTACAGAATTTGATTTTTAATACAAAAATAATTCCAGAAATTTGTGAAATTCATAGTTAATTCATTTTAACCCCAAATTGAGTCATTCCAGTTGCAATAATTTTATTTTAATATTTTCTATCAACTAATAACACTGTTTAGCCATGAAACTTGAGTTAAAATTGTTCATTAGGATTAATCTATTCTAAGCACTAAATAATTTCGAAAATTCATAACTTAATAACCGTAGCTCCAAATTTAGTGGTTCTTGTTTCTACGATCTCGTAGCAGCGCGTAGATTATTATTATCCAGTTTGTGCTTATGTTTGGTGTGATGTTAATTTTGCCTGTACCATGTTTGTCTGTATTGCTACGACTAGCAGTGAGGTCACGAGTCACCTGAAGATCATCCTGGTACCTAGAATCTCAAGTCTCAGGCAAGTTGTGCCCTTGATCACTTCTTTTCACCTACTCATGTTCTAATTGATCATAATGATCTGCATAGGTTAATTTTGATGGGACCCAATAGGTTACCCTAGTTTGTCTATCTTTATACCTTGTTTACCACTGAACTTTTTGGGTAGTACTTGCTAGTGCTTTATGTGGTTTTGGGTATGTAGGTATATTATTCATGATCACACTTTTATTATATGTTTATTATTACTGTTCATGATAAGATCATTATGTTAATTGGAACATGGAGCGACCACCCGGGAAAACAGTGCTACCACAAGGGAGGAATGGGACCCCTTGGCTGATTAATTAGGAAAGCTAGTGGAAGACTACCTTACCCGAAAGGGGCAAGGGCAGTAGGGGAGTGGTCAGTGTAGGGAGGCCCTCGGGAGGATTTTGCTGCGATGGCGGTCCTGCAAGGGATTCCTGCATTGGAACTTCCTATAAACTGTAGCGGGTTTTCGGAAGCTAGTGGAACTTTGTAAAGGCCTCGTAGTGGATCCCTAGCCGTTCACCTCGGTAGTGTCTAAGGGCCTTGCAAACCCTGGCGACATGGGATACACGACTTGTGGGTAAAGATGCGCAACCTCTGCAGAGTGTAAAACTAGTATACTAGCCGTGCTCACGGTCATGAGCGGCTCGGACCCTCACATGATTAAATTATGGAACTTAAACTCAATTTGTCATATGCATTGCATCGCAGGTGAAGTTGTTACTTTTGTTCTACTATTTAACTGGGTTGGTATTTACTTATACTTAGTAACTGCTAATAAAATTTTGACCAACTTTAAAAGCAATGCTCAGCTCTAACCATCTTCTTTGGTAAGCCTTACACTTCACGTGAGCTCCCACCTTTGGCGAGTTCATGCACATTATTCCCCACAACTTGTTGAGCGATGAACGTATGTGAGCTCACTCTTGCTGTCTCACACCCCCCCCCCCACAGGTCAAGAACAGGTACCGCAGGATGAGGCGCTTGGAGGATGCTGCGATGTGTTCGTGAGAGGTCTAGGCCGTCGTCTCCCAGTCAACTTTGGGTTGCTGGACCATTGTCTCCTTATAATGTAATTATTTATTTTGTATAGAACTCCTGTTATATATAAAGATGAGACATTCGATCCTGTACCACTATACATCATATGTGTGAGACTTGGTCCCAGCATACCTGGTGTTTATGTTCGCGCCCGGGTCTTAGTGCCCCTAAAATCCGGGTGTTACAGAAGTGGTATCAGAGGAATGTTGACTGTAGGACGAAACCTAGATAGAACTGGACAACCAATACTTACTTACCTTGGCTACTCTGATCCTTTCTAAACTTTTCTTAATCTTTTCTCATCTAATTCCGCTTCACTCTGATTATTCTTACCTTTTCTTTCTAAAGACAAATATGGATTTCACATTTGAAATCTTGTACCTAAAGTGACTTTTAGGAATAAGGAGACCTATTCTCAGGAACAAAAACAAAACTATTTTTATGGTTATCTATGCACTTGAATGTTTGTTCTTATGATATTTGTTTGATTTGGATTTTTGATTGAGTGTGATGGGTTGTGGAGTGATGCCCACAATTACATCTGCATATACGTATAGGCATAAATAGAATTCATAAGAAAACTAAGCAACTTAGATTATTCCCCATTAAAATGTACCTATCCCATCTTGACATATTCTATCTTACCTTTGGACATTCACAACTAATTACCCTAGTCTTGACATAGAATATCTGGTCAAGCCCTGCCAAAGAAAGTTTTAGTACATAACCAACTATTAGTTTATTCATTCTGTCTACTAAATGATTCCCTTGCAAAGCTATCTTACCATACGCTTCTAACTTAGATGGTCAATACCAGGCGGGGTGGTGGAATCGATTTACCTCCTAATCGACACACTCGGTGGATATATCGACAACCCCAACCACAGCCAGCAGAGATGAATCCTCCTAATCCCCCACCAGGCGGAGTCGATCCACTAATTACAGCTCAAATGAGGATGATGCAGCAAATGGCTGACACTATGGCAGATATGCGCACCCAAATGCAGCAAGAACGCCAGGAAATGCACCAGGAAAGAGAGGATGCACGTCGGGAAATGCGCCAAGAGCGGGAAGAGATACGCCAGGAGAGAAGGGTACAACAACAGCAGCTGCAACAACAACTTCAACAACAGCAGCAACAGCAACAGGTGCCATTGCCTCCACCTCCACCACCAGTTCCACCCCGGGACAAGCACCGGGAATTCATGAGCCACAAACCACCAACCTTCTCCAACTCCGCAGATCCGCTGCAAGCAGATGACTGGTTAAAGTCCATAGAGAAGATGCTCAACATAGTTCAGTGCTCGGATAGAGAGAAAGTACTCTATGCATCAGGTCGTCTTGCTGGTCCCGCTGCGGATTGGTGGGATGCGTACTGCGCTGCTCATGTTGCTGTCGATACAATTACCTGGGCAGAATTCTCCACACAGTTCAGAAATTACCATATTCCTGCTGGACTCATGAAGATTAAGAGGAAGGAGTTTCTATCCCTCAAACAAGGAAGTATGTCCGTGAGTGAATATAGGGACAAATTCATCCAGTTATCTCGATATGCTCCCAGAGATGTTGAGGATGATGAGCAAAAGCAGGAGCTTTTTCTGGACGGGTTAATTGGACCCTTGCAATATCAACTGGTATCGCACACATTCCCATCCTTCCAAAGGTTACTTGACAAAGCCATTGCTGTAGAAAACAAGAGGAGTATATTTGGAGAGAAAAGAAAGGCTGTCAACCAAGGGCAGGCTGGAAGTAGTTCCCGTCCTCGCTATACTACCACACCAAGTACACCAGCTAGTGGCAGTTCTGGACAACAAACTCAACAGGCACCAACTGCTCCTCCAAAAGCAAGCACCCCAGCAGGACCCGTTGCTCCTAACACAACCACCAACAGGACATGCTACAAGTGTGGACAACCGGGACACTACGCCAACTACTGTCCCAACAGAGCTGCCTACACTACACCGGCTCCGATGAAGCAAGGACAAGCCTCGGCAGGAAAGAGTCAACCCCTATCTATCAACCGGGGACATGCCCATCATGCAGAAATAGAAACTGAACCAAGTGAACATGAAATTCAAGAAGAAGAGCTAGTTGAAGATGAAGTAGTCGGTGAAGAAGTCAACGAACAACAAGAATAGAGATAAACATAAACATAGATACATATTCTACTATTTGTAAGACCTAAATAGTAGTTTAGCTAGTAGTAATATTTTACTATTTTCAGTAATAATAATAAGGTCTAATTGACCCATGTGTTGCTAATAAAGTATGCATCATGCTGAGATTTTTGTGTGTGCATATGTTCTAAGATGACATAGTTATACACCTTTTCTTACAAATCTCGAGGACGAGATTTCTGTTAAGGGGGGTAGGATTTGTAAGACCCAAAATTAGTAGAAAAAAAATATAAATAAAGTATCATAATGCTTTGGAAATTAGGGAATAAGAAAAAGATGGGAAAAGAAATTTTTTTTTCTTTTAAAGGAAACCATTTATACATCCCATGAAATAAATAAATAACAAGGAGAATAAACTTGAATTAGTAATATTAAAATAGTATGGTTTATATTCACCTTTGGGTTTCAATAGATACATTTGAAGAATCTGAAAACTAAAATAGAAGTATAAATTTGAATTTGGAATAAGGAATAGGAATGTGAATGGAAATTTAAATAAAACTCTTAAGAATAAATAGGAAAAATAAAATTACTGAAAATAATAGAGATTATATTTTCATTAGGGATTGGTTTGATATTTGGGGATTTGAAAAAGGGGCAAATCAGAAAAAGTTGAGACAGGTTTGAATTTGGGATCAGAATTTGAAAATTTAAAAGATATTGAAAATGGAAAAGAAAAAAACAAACCGACTTAGGTGGGCTCATGAGGCGATTTTCGGCCCACTTCCGATCTCACTCGTCTCGGCCCAAACCATCAAACCGGCGCCGACATGTGGACCCCACGCGGTCAGCCACTCTTCCACCCACGCGAATTCCTCAGTCACCGGCATGCGGGCCCGCTTTGTCAGGTTCACCTCCCTCCACCGGACGACCCGAGTTTTGCTCCCGCACGGATCGCAACAACCCGCGCAACGGCCGCCGCGAGACCTCGGAGCTGGCCGGGCCGGCTCAACGGCCTCCCTACCTCCTCGGATGCGGACTCGGGCATCTCCCAGGGTACAAATAAAGGCTCGACGCCCCTAGACGACCCAGAACCGGAGAGCGCCACCGCCGGGGTAGAACTTAGTCCGCCGCGCGCTAAGTGCCTCTCGCCGTCGATTTGCCCTCCGTTGTGTGTGCGGGTTCACCTCCGTGATCCCTTGAAGCCGTTGCAAGGGCCTCCCGGGCTTGTCTTCGTCCCTTGAGCACCGAATTGCTCATCGACGCTTGTGTCGTCGCCGCAGACCCGCTCTCCTCCGTGGACAGCCCCCTTCGCCGCATAATACTCGGTATGGATCCCTACACCATGCTCGCCAAGTCCTCCTTTACGTGTAGCTCGGTCCAATTCGTATTTGGCGTTCGGATACAGCCGATTGACAACCTCGCCGGCGTGCTCCGCTGAGCGTGCGGGGCGGCGCCGCCGGGCGCGTGTGTTCTGTTGGGGGATCGTCGTGGTCCGTTGGATCCGGCGCTGACGGATGAGATTAGAAGCTAGGGCAACGTTTCATACGAGTTGATAGGATTCGTCCGATTCCGATCCTACGCGTGCAGATCAATCTCACCTGTATAGAATCTATACCGTTGATGCTTGATCTGATGGCGGGGAGTGGATACCGGTTCATAACAGCCCCAATCTAATCTGAGCCTTTGGTTCATGATCGGACGACTAGGATTGAAGCGTACCCTTTCGGTTGGGGAGTTTTTCTTATGAGCCCTCGGGGTTCTGAGAAATAGAACCCGCCATCCGCGCGGGGTGTAGACTGAGTCTGGGGAAAACTTTTAGATTTGCCCCGGAGTTCTCTATAATTAGCGCTCGATCCAGAAAATAATGAAAATGGATAATTAATTACAGAATTTGATTTTTAATACAAAAATAATTCCAGAAATTTGTGAAATTCATAGTTAATTCATTTTAACCCCAAATTGAGTCATTCCAGTTGCAATAATTTTATTTTAATATTTTCTATCAACTAATAACACTGTTTAGCCATGAAACTTGAGTTAAAATTGTTCATTAGGATTAATCTATTCTAAGCACTAAATAATTTCGAAAATTCATAACTTAATAACCGTAGCTCCAAATTTAGTGGTTCTTGTTTCTACGATCTCGTAGCAGCGCGTAGATTATTATTATCCAGTTTGTGCTTATGTTTGGTGTGATGTTAATTTTGCCTGTACCATGTTTGTCTGTATTGCTACGACTAGCAGTGAGGTCACGAGTCACCTGAAGATCATCCTGGTACCTGCAATCTCAAGTCTCAGGCAAGTTGTGCCCTTGATCACTTCTTTTCACCTACTCATGTTCTAATTGATCATAATGATCTGCATAGGTTAATTTTGATGGGACCCAATAGGTTACCCTAGTTTGTCTATCTTTATACCTTGTTTACCACTGAACTTTTTGGGTAGTACTTGCTAGTGCTTTATGTGGTTTTGGGTATGTAGGTATATTATTCATGATCACACTTTTATTATATGTTTATTATTACTGTTCATGATAAGATCATTATGTTAATTGGAACATGGAGCGACCACCCGGGAAAACAGTGCTACCACAAGGGAGGAATGGGACCCCTTGGCTGATTAATTAGGAAAGCTAGTGGAAGACTACCTTACCCGAAAGGGGCAAGGGCAGTAGGGGAGTGGTCAGTGTAGGGAGGCCCTCGGGAGGATTTTGCTGCGATGGCGGTCCTGCAAGGGATTCCTGCATTGGAACTTCCTATAAACTGTAGCGGGTTTTCAGAAGCTAGTGGAACTTTGTAAAGGCCTCGTAGTGGATCCCTAGCCGTTCACCTCGGTAGTGTCTAAGGGCCTTGCAAACCCTGGCGACATGGGATACACGACTTGTGGGTAAAGATGCGCAACCTCTGCAGAGTGTAAAACTAGTATACTAGCCGTGCTCACGGTCATGAGCGGCTCGGACCCTCACATGATTAAATTATGGAACTTAAACTCAATTTGTCATATGCATTGCATCGCAGGTGAAGTTGTTACTTTTGTTCTACTATTTAACTGGGTTGGTATTTACTTATACTTAGTAACTGCTAATAAAATTTTGACCAACTTTAAAAGCAATGCTCAGCTCTAACCATCTTCTTTGGTAAGCCTTACACTTCACGTGAGCTCCCACCTTTGGCGAGTTCATGCACATTATTCCCCACAACTTGTTGAGCGATGAACGTATGTGAGCTCACTCTTGCTGTCTCACACCCCCCCCCCCACAGGTCAAGAACAGGTACCGCAGGATGAGGCGCTTGGAGGATGCTGCGATGTGTTCGTGAGAGGTCTAGGCCGTCGTCTCCCAGTCAACTTTGGGTTGCTGGACCATTGTCTCCTTATAATGTAATTATTTATTTTGTATAGAACTCCTGTTATATATAAAGATGAGACATTCGATCCTGTACCACTATACATCATATGTGTGAGACTTGGTCCCAGCATACCTGGTGTTTATGTTCGCGTCCGGGTCTTAGTGCCCCTAAAATCCGGGTGTTACAGCAGGCGCTGGTGGCAGGGGCGTGGGGGTCCGTGCCCGCCTCCCCTGCGCTCGGGCCGACGTGGGGGGCCGGGCCCACCGCCGCCGGTGGGGCCCTCACCGCTGCGCGCACCGCCTCGGCCCTTGCGGCTGTGGCGGATGCAGTTCCCGCGGGGGTTGCCGGTCCGGAGGACCCTCCCCCGCCAATTCCCCCGTCGCTGGTCGTTGATCCGCCTCCGGTCGTCGATCAACCGCCTCCTCCACCGGTCGCCCACCAGGGATACACCGTCGCCGCTCTCACTGCTGCCCGTGCGGAGCACGAGGCGCGACAGGCCCGCTTGCGGGAAGCGGCCCTCGTATAGGAGCGCGAGCGCGAGGCCGCCGACGCTATCGCTGCTCAGATTGCCGCGGCGGAACAGCTTCTCGCCTCGCCTGCGGCCCACGATGGCGGGGCCACCTCCTCTGACACCATGGCGGCGTGTACGACGTCCCGACCGCACCGACCGTCGGAACCGGGCCCCGCACCATCCCCACGGTGCTCTGGCATGACCCGGCTGACCCGCTAGTGGCTCAGCTCCACCTTCAGGCTGGGAGTGTCCAGAACATTCGCCTGATGGTTCCTGTCGTCCTGGAGCCCGAGTCGCCGTCCTACGCACGCTGGCGGGACTTACTCCTCCTCACCCTTCGTCGCTACGCTCTGGACGACCACGTCCTCTGCGACCCCACCGGCGTGGCGCCGACTGCCGCGTGGGTGCGCCTTGACAGCATCGTGCTCACCTGGATCGTGGGGACGATCTCCGTTGACCTCCACAGCCTCCTCCGGAACCTTCCTCACGCTCGGGCTGTTTGGCTTGCCATCGAGGGCCAGTTCATGGGCAACACCGAGGCTCGGGCTCTCCGCCTCGACGCCGCTTTTCGCACCTTCGTCCAGGGGGACCTCAGTGTCAGTGCGTACTGCCGCAAGATGAAGACCATGGCGGACTCACTTGGCGATCTGGGTTACCCCGTGGAGGACCGCATCCTAGTCGTCAACGTCCTCCGCGGCCTCGGCGATCGCTACACCCACCTCCGGTCGGTGATCATGCGCCAGCGCCCCTTTCCTACCTTCCTCCAGGTTCGCGACGACCTCGCCCTAGAGGAGATCACTCTGGGTGCTCAGGCTGCATCGATCTCCAGCACGGGGTCCTCGTCCTCTTCGACAGCACTAGCGGCTTTCACCCCGACCCGTCCTCCTACTCCGTCACAGTCTGCCCTTGGCCCTCGCCCTCCCGGGCCGAGCATGGGCGGCGAGGGTCGAGGTGGCGGAGGCGGGGGCGGTGGTGGTCGTCGGCGCCGTGGTGGCTGCGGTGGTGGTTCCGGGGGTGGTGCCCGTGGCCACGCACCGACGCCGGGACCCCAGCAGGGTGCGCCTTGGCCCACTTTTCACCACCCGTGGTCAGGGCGCATCTCCATGTGGTCGTTCCAGGGGCCAGGCTCTGAGGCTCGGCCCCCGGCGGCCATGTTCGCTGGTGCGCAGCCAGGGTTCGCCTTCGCCTCTCCGTCGCCCTGGACCTCGACACCTGCCGCTTCGTCGTGGCCCACGCCACCGGCTACTCCACCGTCCGGGCTGGTTGGTTGGGACGCGGCCACCCTGGCTGCCTTCCAGACTCCTACTCTGACTCCGCCGATGGGTCCCGAGTGGATCGCGGACACCGGTGCTACCTACCACACCACCCCCGACCCTGGTATACTCACCTCTGTTCGCCCTCCTTCTTCCTCTCTCCCTTCGTCCATCATGGTGGCGAATGGCTCGTGTCTTCCTGTCACATCTGTGGGTGCCGCCAGCCCTCCCGGCTCTTTTCGCATTCCCGATGTTCTTGTCGCTCCTTCTTTGGTCCACAATCTTCTTTCTATTCGTCGGTTTACTGCTGATAATTCTTGTTCTGTCGAGTTTGACTCTTTTGGTCTTACTGTGAAGGACTCGGCAACTCGGCGCCCCCTCCTCAGATGTGACAGCACCGGCCCCCTCTACACCCTTCGGCTTCCGCACGCCACATCTTCTTCGTCTTCGTCACCTGACACAGCTGCTGTTTTTGCTGCCGCCACGTCTTCTACCACCTGGCATCGTCGCCTTGGTCACCCCGGACGCGATGCCTTGATGCAGCTTACTCGTAGTGCCACTATCCCATGTACTAGATCCCATGATGAGCATCTTTGTCATGCGTGCCAGTTAGGCCGCCATGTTCGTCTTCCTTTTTCTTCTTCCTCTCATGCTACTCATGCATTTGATCTTGTACACTGCGATTTGTGGACTTCACCTATTACCAGTATGTTGTCAGGCTACAAATACTATCTTGTGGTGCTTGATGATTTTTCTCATTATGTGTGGACTTTTCCTTTGCGTGCCAAGTCTGAGACTTTCCCCGCCCTCCGCCACTTCTTCGCCTGGGTGTCCACTCAGTTCGGCCTCACCATTAAGGCCGTTCAGTGTGACAATGGTCGGGAGTTCGATAACTCCACCTCCCGCGACTTCTTTCTCTCCCACGGGATGCAGTTGCGGATGTCTTGCCCGTATACCTCCTCCCAGAACGGCAAGGCTGAGCGCATGATCCGCACGACCAACGACACCATCCGCACTCTTCTTCTCCAGGCGCACCTTCCGGCACGTTTCTGGGCCGAGGCCCTCCACACCTCTACCTACCTCCTCAACTGTCTCCCTTCCACTGCGTGTCCGGCCCCCACACCTCACCAGGCACTCTTCGGTACCCCTCCGCGCTATGACCACCTCCGTGTCTTCGGGTGTGCTTGCTACCCGAACACCGCTGCCACTGCTCCTCACAAACTAGCACCCCGTTCCACCCTCTGTGTGTTTCTCGGGTACTCCCCGGACCACAAAGGCTACCGCTGCTTTGACCTCTGCTCTCGCCGGGTCCTCATCTCTCGCCATGAGGTGTTTGATGAGTCCATATTTCCCTACTTCTCCACCACCACACCACCCTCCTCCGACCCTGACCTTGACCTCTTCACTCTCTTTCCGACTGACACGGTGGTCGAGCCACCTCTCCTTCCTCTCTCTGCAGGTACTCGCTCACCACCTGTCGGTCCTACTCTCGGCCCGGTACCTTGCTCGGGTCCGGTGGTGTTGCCTACGGTGCTGTCGCCTCTCCGCGGAGCCCCGTCTCCGATCGCCCCCGGGCCGAGCGAGGGTGGTGGGACTGCACCGCCTCCGGGGCCGTCGGTTCCGACCCCTCCGACCCGCTTCGCCCAGCCGGTGCGGGTCTACCAGCGCCGGTTGCCGCCGCCGGGGTTCGCACCTCCACCATCGCCGCCCCTGCCGCTGTCACCGCTGGTGGCCCAGTCCCCGCCAGGGACACCCACACCTCCGTCGCGGCCACCCACGGCCCGTGTCGAGACGCTAGCGTACCACCCACCGCTCCTTCACCGCGACCCGCGGCACGTCCACCCGATGGTGACGCGGCACGCGGCTGGTACCCTGCCGCCTTGTGTCCTGGCGGCCACGACCGCAGACTCGCAGGTTTCTCCGGTACCCTCCTTCGTTCGCACCGCCCTACTGGACCCCCACTGGCGTCGGGCGATGGAGGAGGAGTACGCGGCGCTCGTCGCCAACCAGACGTGGGATCTGGTGCCCCGTCCGCCCGGCACCAACGTCGTCACCGGCAAGTGGATCTGGATGCACAAGCGGCGGGCCGATGGTACCCTGGAGCGGTACAAGGCTCGCTGGGTTCTTCGGGGCTTCACTCAGCGCCCCGGAGTCGATTACGATGAGACCTTCAGCCCGGTTGTGAAGCCGGCCACCGTCCGCACGGTGCTATCGCTGGCCCTTGCTCGCTCCTAGCCAGTTCACCAGCTCGACGTCAAGAACGCCTTCCTGCACGACGCTCTCACCGAGACCGTCTACTGCTGTCAGCCGGCGGGGTTCGTCGACTCCTCTCGCCCTAACATGGTCTGCCGACTCAACAGGTCCCTCTACGGCCTCAAGCAGGCCCCCCGGGCGTGGCACTCCAGACTGGCTACGTTCCTGGTGACACTGGGCTTCGTGGAGGCCAAGTCAGACACGTCTCTGTTCGTCCACCATCATGGAGCAGAGACTGCCTACTTGCTCCTCTACGTGGATGACATTGTCCTCACCGCCTCCAGTCAGTCACTTCTTCGCCGCCTCGTCGACGCACTTCAGCGAGAGTTTCCGGTCAAGGATCTGGGTGTGCTTCACCATTTCCTGGGGGTCACTGCTGAGCCTCGCCCCTCAGGACTCCTACTTCACCAGCGGCAGTACACTCTTGACATTCTGGAGCGGGCCAAGATGATTTACTGCAAGCCCTGCTCTACCCCAGTCGACACGCAAGCGAAGCTCTCTGAGGCCATGGGTGACCCAGTCGAGGACCCCACCGGGTACAGGAGTCTTGCCGGTGCCCTTCAGTACCTCACCTTCACTAGGCCGGACATCTCCTACGCTGTGCAGCAGGTCTGTCTCCATATGCACGACCCTCGAGAGCCCCACCTCGCGGCTCTCAAGCGCCTCCTCCGCTACCTCCGGGGCACCGTCGACTACGGACTGCTTCTTCACCGGTCTACCTCCTCCGAGCTGGTCGTCTACACCGACGCTGACTGGGCCGGGTGCCCGGACACTCGGCGCTCCACCTTCGGCTACGCCGTCTTCTTAGGCGGTAACCTGGTGTCCTGGTCGTCGAAGCGCCAGCCGGTCGTCTCCCGCTCGAGCGCTGAGGTGGAGTACCGTGCCGTGGCCAACGGCGTGGCGGAGGCTGCGTGGCTCCGGCAGCTCCTCGCCGAGCTCCACAGTCCCCTCTCCAGGAGCACGTTGGTCTACTGCGACAACGTCAGCGCCGTCTACCTCTCCACCAACCCGGTGCAGCACCAGCGGACCAAGCATGTGGAGATCGATCTACACTTCGTCCGAGATCTGGTCGTCGTCGGTGATGTTCGGGTCCTCCACGTCCCGACCACCTCCCAGTTTGCCGACATCTTCACCAAGGGTCTTCCGTCCTCGACCTTCGCCGAGTTTCGCTCCAGCCTCAACATCAGTAGTGGCTAGTTGAGTCTGTGGGGGGATCCTAGTGTGTGATGTACTTCTTCTTTTCGGCTCCAGTCTGTAAACTCCGCTGCGACGGATGTTCAGACTGCGGGGGGGTGTTAGAATATATGTGGTTAGGCCCATGTGGCTAGGCCCATGTGGCCCATGTACAAACACTATATAGCTACCCTCTAGGGTTAGCCCTAATAATATACAATTATTACCTCTAACAACTTAGTTGGCCACCCTGCCTCGTAGGCTTAGGCTTGCTCGACAGAGACTTGGTCGGCCGCTCCGCCTCGCATACTTGCTTGGCGGGGACTTGGTCGGCCGCCGCGCCTCGCAGTCTTGCTCGACAGGGACTTGGTCGGTCGTCCTGCCTCGCAGGCTTGCTCGCAGGGACTTGGTCGGCTGCTCTGCCTCGCAGACTTGCTCGGCAGGGACTTGGGTTGGAAATGAGGTTACATACCTATTTAGTGTACCCTGTCCCTGGGTACCCAATAAGAAGGATTAATTATTCAAGCCTTCATGCCTTGTTCTACACATAGAGATGTATTCTAATTATAGATAGAGTTGTAGCCGAACATGGCTGATATAGAATCATGAGCGGCTACCACATTGTAACTGAGTTGGACTCTAACTTGTTGGCAGTTTCTTCCCATATAAATATACATCATGTGGCCTCCTATGGAGGATATATGCTTAAAGCCTTAAACAATTTGGTGGTTTTCTCTCATGGTATTAGAGCCCACCTCCTAAAGACCTAAACCCTAGCTGCTAGGACTATCCAGAAACCCTAATCCTAGCTGCCAAAAAAATCAATATGCCATGGTGAGTTTTTCAACTTTCTCTGCTGGCTCGCAACTTCTGTTGAGACAAGCAATTGCAGAGAAACTCAACAAGAACAATTATTCTCTATGGAGGGCGCAAGTCCTGCCTATCCTCCAGGGCGCCCAACTGCAAGGTTATCTTGACGGCTTGTGTGCCGCTCTGACCGAGAAGATTGAAGTTTCAATCGGTGACAAGAAGATGTAGATCAATCCTGAGTTGACATGGTGGTTAGCAATTGAGCAACAAGTATTTGGTTTCCTTCTCACCTTCATGACTAAAGAAGTCATGAGTCAGATCGTGACTTGTGAAACACCTCATAAGGTGTGGATTATCCTTGAGCAGACCAATGCGCCAAGTTCTCAAGCAAGAACAGTCAATACAAGGATTGTACTTGCAACAACTCAGGAAAGGTAACATGTCAATTTCTGAGTATATCGTAAAGATGAAGTCACTTGTAGATGAGATGAAGCCAATTGATGAAGAAGAACAAGTCCCATACATCTTGGCGAGACTAGATATCGAGTTCAACCCGGTGATTTCCGTTCTCTGTGCACGAGTTAAATCTATTTGTGATGGCTCGACCGAGTTTCCCGGCGATCACCGGAGAAAGAATCAGAAACGGGAAAGAAGCAGGAAGAAGAACGGGGAAGGAAGAAGTGAGGAGGTAAGTTTCTTCTGTATTCATCATAAGCAGTTCAATACAGAGTTCAGGCTTATATATCCAAATCAGGCCCAGGCCCATTTACCACAACTATTACAACGGCCCATGGCCAATATAAACCTGTACATGGCATACTCCCGCCAACCAGCTAGTCCTCACTCCTCAGTCGCCACCGTCGTGACTCGTGACACTATTTCGCTTGGGGAGGCAGGATGGATACGCTGCATGAATAGCCTCAACTATCGACCAATGCGCCACAACATGGACGCGATGCTCTTGGTCAAGGACGTGATCGAGGGTGTGGTGGCCGTGGTAGAGGCTTCCAAAAGACCAAAACAGCTCTAGAGGATGGGGAACAGCAGGAAGGCGATCTGACAGACCTCAGGTTACATGTCAGGTTTGTGATAGGATAGGTCATTCAGCCTTGGACTGCTAGTACAGATTCGATGAAAATTACTCCTCCAACTCCAATTTTGAGGGATAACTGGGGACAACCCTGGGATAGTCCTGTCCCAAGTCTTGACCCTGAACCAAACAACCTTATTTGAGAGATCGTCTCATCCCGTCCCGTCCTGTCATTGCAACCAAACGCATCCCAAGAGTGCAGCAGCAGCTACTCAGCTATGGAGTGGACACAAATTGGTACACCAACATTGCTCTGCCACGGATCACCTCACCGCTGATCTAGACAAATTGACTACTCCCGAAAAATACAAGAGGACTGATCAGATCCCCACAGTCAGTGGGACACGTATGAACATTTGTAATACTGGTCATGCTGTTATTGACAATCCTATTAAACCCTTGCATCTTAACAATGTTCTCCTTGTTCCAAAATCTCAAAAAATATTGTGTTTATCCATCATTTTTCTTATGATAATCAAGCCTCACTTGAATATTTTTCTGATCATTTTATTATTAAGGATTTAGACACGAGGAGAATTCTTTTTCGCGTTGTGAAGATGGGCTCTATCCCCTTCCATCAAACTCTTGGAGAGAAGCTCTAGACACCTTCAAGGTGTCCCCTCGCAGATGGCATAGTCGTCTTGGTCATCCAGCTCGTCACAGTTCAAAAGTTGGGGTCTTGCTCTAGAGTCTGTTGGTTGAAAAAAATATTATGTCAGCTTTATAGATGATTTCAACAAGTTTGCTTGGGCGCATTTTCTTGAATTTAAATCTGAAGTTTTTCAAAAATTCACTGAGTTCCAGAATATGGTTGAACATCTCTTTTTTTCTCAAATACGCAGGAGGGCTGCGCATCATTATATTAAAGGAGAGGGAAAAAGGCCTGAGGCCTCGAAGAAACAGGACACCAGACTCACAAAAACGCACACCAGACTCACACAACAAACACACACCAAACACACACATACCAGCCACACACAACACACCACCACCACAACATACAAAGAGGCTAAAAAACCTTCCTTCCTCTAACCAGGATAAAAAAGAGAGCTTATGTTCTTGGCTCCTGCAAAAAAATAAAAACAGTTGCATCTCATCTTTGAAACCATCCTCTAAGGTAGAAAGGCAGGGCCGAGCTCCATCAAAGATACACCTATTTCTCTGCTTCCAAAGGCTCCAAGCCCCAAGGATGACCACACTATTAAAGCTCTTTCTTTTGCTTTTTAGGAATCCTAGCTGAAGACTTTCTCCACCATTCAGCAAAACAGGAATCTCTTCTCTTAGAAGCCACAATAGAGAGACCAATTGGAGTTAATATATTATGCCAAAACTATCTTGTGAAAACACAATTTGATAGAATATGCTGCACAGTTTCATCTTCTTGATCACATAGAACACAATTTTCAGGTTGAACATCTCTTCCACTAAAATCATAGCAATGTAATGCAAACTGACTGGGGAGGCGAGTATCAAAGGTTAAACTTGTTCTTCACCAAAATAGGGATCACACACTATGTAAAATGCTCTCATGCGCACCAGCAAAACAGTTCAGCTAAGAGAAAGCACAGACATATTGTGGAGGCTGTCTGTTCTAGTTCATGCATCCATGCCACTCAAATTCTGGGATGAAGTTTTTGCTACTGCAACATATCTTATCAACCGCCCTCCCTCAAAACTCTTAGATTACTCAACACCTCTAGAACGACAGGTTAAACAATTCCCAGATTATTCCTTTTTTATGGTGTTTGGGTGTGCTTACGGGCCTAATTTGTGCCCATACAATACTCGCAAGCTTACTTTTAGGTCTATGCAATGTGTCTTCCTTGGATACAACAACACGCATAAAGGTTAAAGTGTCTAAAGGTATTCATTGGCCGCATAAACATCTCTCGTGATATTGTTTCTGATGAAGTCTTTCTCTCTAGAGAACTTCATTTTAATGCTGGTGCGCTGCTGCGATCAGAAATCAGTCTTTTGCCTTCTAACTTACTTCCTTCATCCAACTTTGATAGGATGATTTTGATACAACTGATCAATCATTGTCTATTGTTAATGGTGAAAATTCTAGAGGATCTCATATTTGTATGACAGATGGCTCAAGGGAGGATGCTAATGATGGGCACCACGTTAAATCTGGTGATATTTCAGCCACAATGATAGAATTTGTGTTGCAGACATGACAAAGTATCAATATTAGCATTTCTTTGCTTTGAAACTTGTACACCAAATATTTTATTGCTGTTCTCTTTTACTTTGAAATTTGAGTTATTTGTCCACCATGCCCTAATTGATGTGGATATTTGTTTTTGGAAGTCCTGTAGGTCTGAATGGCAATATGACCTGCATCACATACTAATCTTTTGCATCTATTAGATAACATATGATGTCTCATCAACATCAACATAGCCTTTTAGTCCCAATCAAGTTAGGCTAGGCTAGAGTTGAAACCCAACAAGAAGTCACCAAAAAGAGAGAAAGGGGAGAGAAAAAAGCTTTTGAGAGCACTAAAAGGGAAAATGCCTAATCACGGTTCGGGTACATGGATAGCTTCTTTCCCAGCACTTCTATCCAAACACAACTTTATTGGGATATTCTATTCCTTCAAGTCCCTTTTGATTGTCTGCTCCCATGTCAAGTTTGACCATCCTCTACCTCTCTTCACATTATTGTCTCGTCTTATGATGTCTCTGTGCACCGGTGCCTCTAGGGGTCTCCGGTGGACATGCCCAAACCATCTCAACCGGTGTTGATTAAGGGTCTGTTTGGTTGGGTTATGACTGTGAAAAAAGTTATTGTAAGCTGTGAGCTATGAAAAAAACTGTTGTGAGCTATTAAAAAAACAAAAAACCGTTTGGTAGAAACCACTAAAACTCGCTAAAAATTCTTCCATATATATTTTCACAGTTCCACTCGAAAGCCACTAAAAGCAGATCCAGAGGTGCTTTCAGTTTTAAACTGCGAGAAAGTCGACTTTTAGAAAAAGCTGCTTCCTGGATCTAGCCCTTTGGTTTGGCTTTTAGGGTTTAGGGTGCCCACATATACAACTCAACATACACATATCTGCGACATTTAGTTGTTGGATATGTTGTCTCTTAGTAGGCCAACACTCAGCCCCATATAACCTAGCAGGCCTAATCGCCGTCCTGTAGAACTTGCCTTTCAACTTCTGTGACATTCTTGTCACATAGGACTCCTAATGCTTGACGTCATTTCGTCCACCCCACTTTGATCCTATAGATAACATCTTCATCAATATCATCATCTCTCTATAGCATCTATCCCAAATAATGAAAGGTGTCCTTTGGTACTACCTGGCCTCCCAAGCTTACATCTCCATCCTCACTAATTATAGTACCAAAGTCACATCTCATATACTCGGTTTTGGTCCTGCTAATTCTAATTTCTTTTGACTCTAGGGTCTGACGCTATAACTCTAGCTTTCTATTTACTCCTCCCCGACATTCATCTACTAGAACTACATCGTCAGCAAAAAGCATACATCAAGGGATATCTCCTTGTATATCTCTCGTGACCTCATCTATCACTAAGGCAAATAGATAAGGGCTCAAAGTTGAACCTTGATGTAGTCTTATGTTAATCGGGAAAACATTTGTATCACTATCAGTTGTTCGGACGCTAGTCACAACCTTGTCATACATGTCCTTGATGAGTGTAACATACTTTGTTGGGACTTTATGCTTATCTAATACCCACCACATGAGATTCCTATGTATTCTATCATAGGCCTTTTCCAAGTCGATAAAAACCATGTGCAAGTCCTACTTCTCCTTATACCGCTTCATGACTTGTCTTATTAAGAAAATTGCTTCCATGGTTGACCTTCTAGGCATGAATCCAAATTGGTTCATGGTGATATGCATCATTCCTCTCAGGCGATGCTCAATAACTCCCTCCCATAACTTCACAGTGTGGCTCATGAGCTTAATCCATCGATAGTTGGTACAACTTTGAATATCTCCCTTGTTCTTAAAATTCAACTAATGTACTCCACTCATCGGGCATCTTGTTTGATCGAAAAATATGGTTGAACAACTTGGTTAGCCAAACGGTAGCCATATCCCCAAGGCAGTTCCGCACCTCTATTGGGATACCATCCGGCCCATCGTCTTGCCCCCTTTCATCCTCTTTAAAGCTTCTTTGACCTCTGGTTCTTGGATCCTGCGTACAAAGCATCCAATTGGGTATCCATAATCTCATTCTCACCATTGAAAAGATTGTCAAAATATCTTTGCCACCTTTGTTTGATGTCTTGTCCTTTCACCAAGAGTTGATCATCTCATCCTTAATGCATTTAACTTGGTTGAGGTCACTCGTCTTCCTTTCCCGAATCCTAGCCATCTTATAAACATCCTTCTCCCCTTCCTTTGTACTTAGTCTTCAGTAAAGATCATCATAGGCTCGACCCTTTGCATCACTCACAGCTCGCTTTGCAGTCTTCTTTGCCACCTTATACCTCTCTATGTTGACCGCGCTCCTGTCATGGAACAAGCTTATGTAACATTGTTTCTTCTCCTTTATTGCCTATTGAATGTCCTCGGTCCACCACCAAGTATCTTTGGGTTCATCTTTTCTCCCTTTGGTCACTCCAAACACCTCTGACGCCACCTTCCTAATACAAGTTGCCATCTTCACCCACATGTTGTTTGCATCTTCTTCTTCGGATCAAGCGTCCTCCACAAAAACTATTTCCCTAAAAATTTTGGATGTCTCCCTTTGAGTTTCCACCACTTTGTCCTCACAATTTTGGCTTGTTTATCCCTATGGGTACGGATTCGAAAACAGAAGTCAGTCACCACAAGATTATGTTGGGGCACAACACTCTCTCCAGGTATCACCTTACAATCCAAACATGCTTGTTTATCTTCTCTCCTTGTGAGAACGAAGCCGATTTGACTCGAATGATAGCCAGTGCTAAAAGTCACCAAATGAGAATCTCTCTTTCTGAAGAAAGTGTTGTCTATCACTAGGTTGTAGGCTATGAGATGGTTGTGGCTTCAAAAGACAGTCCCTTCCAAACCGTGGGCTGGTATAGATCTCAATATTTCCTCAAATGCTAAATCCTTTTTTCAGATTGTTGTGTTTACATAGGTTGGTAATGGAGCCACAACCCTATTTTGGAAAGATAAGTGGATTCATGGGTGTTCTGTGGTTGAGGTAGCTCCTTCAGTGGTTGTTGCAGGTCTTAAAAAGTTTCAGAGCATACATACTGTCCAACAAGCCCTCCCTTCCTCCAACTGGGTCCAGGTAATCAAGGGGAATCTATCTCTTGTTGGCTTAGAGGAATTCTTGCAACTTTGGGACTTATTACAAGATTTTCAATTGCATGAGAGGCCCGACAGGCATGTGTGGAGGTTCTCTAACTCCGGGGTATTTTCCTCAAAGTCGGCTTACAGAGCTTTCTTCACTGGTGTTTTTTCTTTGAGCCGTGGAAAAGGATCTGGAGAAGCTAGGTTGAGCCTAAGTGCAAGACTTTCATTTGGCTCGCTATCAACAAGTGTTGGACAGCTGACAAACTAAAGAAGAGAGGGCTTGTCTCCCCTGAGAGCTGCGTCCTTTGTGATCAAGATGATGAAACAATGCAACATATTCTCTCCAATTGTGTTTTTGCAAGACAATTCTGGCACTCCATCCTCTCCCCCATTGGCCTTGCTACTATTGTTCCCACTAATAGTGATGTTTGCTTTGAAGACTGGTGGAGAGAGGCCTCATCCAAAATCACCAAAGGGAAATGGAAGAGATTTAACAGTGTTGTTATCCTTGGTGCTTGGAGTCTACGGAAACATAGAAACAGATGTGTCTTTGATGGAGCTCGCCCTTCCCTGAACACTTTAGTAGACGAGTTCAAAGAGGAATTGCACCTTTGGTCCCTGGCAGGTGCAAAAAACTTGAGAACCCTTTTTGATCCCGGTTGAAGGAGGGGCTCCTGTGGGGCCGGTGTGTCTGGTGCCTGTTAAAGGGTGTGTCAGGTGTTTGGGTGCGTTAGAGGGTGTGTTTTGGGTGCGTTTCTTGTTTTTCTGCTCGGGCTCTAGCCCTTCTTTCTTCTATCAATATGATGATACGCAGCTCTCCTGCGTTTTCGAGAAAAAAAAAGTCCAAAATATCCTCTCCTTCTTGATTCCTACTACCATACCCAAAACATCCATGGGCCAGCTCATAACCTGTATTTGTTGAACCTACATGACCATTGGGATCTCCTCCTATGAAAAGCTTCTCATTGGTGGGTACTGCTCTGACCATGCCATCTAAGTCTTCCCAGAACTTCCTCTTCTCGCTCTCACTGAGACCAAACTGAGGGGCATATGCACTTATAATGTTCAAGACTACATCCCCCAAAACTAGTTTGATTAGGATAATCATATCTCCCTACCTTTTGACATCCACCACTTCATCCTTGAGGGTCTTATCAATCAGAATACTTGCTCCATTTTTGTTTGCCATTGTTCCTGAGTACCAAAGCTTGAAACAAGTGTTTTCCACCTCCTTCACTTTTTGCCCCTTCCATTTTGTGTCCTGGACACATAGGATATTAACATGCCTCCTGCTCGCTGCATCGATTAACTCTCTTAGATAGCATTTGATGTCTGAAAGCAAAATTTTAAATTATTATGCTAGATTCAGCTCTTCATTGGTCCTACTATTATAGTGATGTATCTTTTCTTTCCACGTATTTGTTATATGTGCATCTAATCTTATCGATGAAATTGGCATTTTCCAGTGGATTGAAAGAGAACTTGTGAGACTAGAAAGAAAGATCGACATTGCGCATACGAAAGGGTTACACATAGAATATCCTTTGTAGACTGACGGTGATGATCATGTATTAGTATAGTGTTTCATTTTGTTAATACCATCTTCCTTTTATATTTCACTGTTAGTACTTAGTAGTACATATTCTTAGGACCATTGAAGAAACTTTCCACGTGGTTTCCTTCCTTGACCCATTCTTTTCTTACAATGGTGGAACTACTGGACCAAAAGATACTTTTAAACACGCCAGCTGAAAGACGGCGTCTTCTTGAAGAGGTTCCAGAAATCGTTCCTGATACTGAGTACAGAGAAAAGGAAACTGAACTCCAAGTTGCGGCAAGCAACTCTTCTCAAGAGATTAGAGGTGCCAACACTTGATTTTTTTTGTTTCTTAAAGCACTTTTACCTTTGCATCTGTTTCACATTCATAATGGTCCCGAATACTTAAATCGTTACATGCTCGATCCAAATCGACCTCCACTTCGTCCGTGAGTGTGTCGCCGTCGACGATGTCTAGGTCCTTCACATTCCGACGACTTCGCAGTTCGTTGACATCTTCACCAAGGGGCTTCCTTCCTTGGTGTTCTCCGACTTTCGGTCCAAACTCAATGTCTGCAGAAGCTAGAGGCCTAGAGTTTCGACTACGGAGAGTGTTAGTGTATGCCCTATGAGCTGTTAATGTATGGAATCATTTTCCTACAATAAACAATTATCAGACAACCAATTTGATTTGTATGTTCATTCAACTTTTGATGTTTCCACAAAACAATGGAACCAGTCCGGGATATATTTTGTGCATATGGATTTTATTTAGAACTTGATTAAAACTAAAGCTAATAAATGATGGACTGCTTAAATGTTTTAGGGCGGCTAGTTATATTGAGTAACTGGAATTCTGAAACCATTCGAACACCAAAACCATAAGATCATTTAGTCATGTGGATTGTGCTAGATACTAATAATCTAGCATGGTGATGCCAAGAAACTCTGATCAATAGCAGTAAATAAGGTAATACCTCCACTTGTATAGTTCATTTGTTTGCATGTGGTACATAATCGATTTCTTCTGATATATTTATCCTATGCAATCAATGCTGCTAGTTTTGGATCTTATCTATTAATTTTATCCATGTAGCTCATGAAGCCTGCGTCAGTGGTGGTGTTACTCCTGATCCTGCACTATATTATCAAATGGACGATACTCAAGGTTTGCTACTCAACACCTTTGCTAATGTGACGGATCCTTGCAAGAGCTTCTAGAGGTTTCTTATATTTAGATGACTGGGCATTTGTTGCATTTCCCCATTTTTTCTTAATAATTCCAAGTTTGGTCATATAGGTTTAGTGCCAAGTAGAATTTAGATGACTCTGCATTTGTTGCATTTCCCCATTTTTTCACGAACATGCGCTGGGACGCAAGTTTTTCATTAAGGGCTAGTTTAGCAACTCCATTTTTGCAAGTCATTTCTATTTTTCTAAGAGAAATTAGTTCCCAAGAGGGATAATGGAGCTGCTAAACTAGCTCTAAGAGGGAAGGATTGTTACAGTTTCAAGGTGACCAGGCACGGCTTGGACCAACACAAACCTCATCTGCAAGGTGCATTTTCCCCATTCAAACACGAGTGGCTATTCTGATTGTATCGGTGTTTATCATATCCTGCTGCAGAAATAGCTGTGCATTTTGCTGTTTGCTGTGAAGACATTGCACAGTGACATGCTATCGTTAACTTACTAACAATTTCCTCTTTTTCGGCAATCACATTTAACTTTCTAAGTTAATGCAGATGATAGCCCGACTCAAGCCATGAACATTGACCAAGATGAATGTGACCACTCTCGGCAAGTTGCCATGACAAGGATTAATGAAGCAGAAGTCATCGATCTAACCAGTGATGACGAGGAGGATCCTCGCACAGTGCAGCATAATCCAGAAGGCAAGGTCATGCATGATCCAACTCCATGGACCATGGATGGGATTCTTCAGCCGGAGCAGCGACAGCCAGCTCATGCAGCCATGAATGGAATTGTGCCCCCAGAGCAGCACAAGCCAGCACGTGCAGCAACGAACGGCGTGTCACCTTGGACGCTCCAATGGCACTACATAGACCCTCAAGGAGACACCCGAGGGCCATTCTCGCTGGTGCACCTGTTGCATTGGAAACGGGGGGGCTTCTTCGACGAGGGCTTCCGAGTGTGGAGGACGGGGCAGACTTCTGAGCAGGCTATCTTGCTTAGAGATGCCTTGTTGCATCTGCATCTGTAGCCTGCTTTCGTCGTCGATGCATTCTGGATCTCGTTTCCTTAACCGGTTTGGACCTCATGGACATGGACTACCTCTAGTCACCTCGAGGCTCGAGTAATGTGGATGTACTCCCCCGTGGCCCTCGCCACACACACACCAAACGAACAAACAAAAAACACACAATTTTAGATTTGAAACTAGTCAAGCTTTCTTAAATCAGAGTTTACTACCCTTCTTAAATCAGCCGGATGTCCGCGGCCGCTAAGATTTAGGGCCTGTTTAGTTTAGCTTTGTCTGAGAATTTTTTTGAGAATTTGGTTGTCAAGAAAACTCGAGTATCATGGAGATTACGTGTTGAGAAAGATAAAAGAGTACATAGAAAGTGACGATTTTCTATTGTCACAACGGCTTGACCAATTATGTGTTCATTTTGATTTTAGACGATTTTGACTAAAGTGATTCTCATAGAAACGTTGAAAAGTTGGATGTTTAACAGTTCGCAGCAGCTTGCTTATGGTGGCCAAAAGCTGAAAAGACTGAAACAAATAGAGCCTAAGGAGACAAGATTCTTGGGGCCCTCAAGGCCTTTAGGCCCTTTCTGCCTCCTAAGCCTTTAGGGGTCGAGGGACATCCAAGCCTCTGAGGCCCTCAATGCACTATCTACTCAACCTAGTCTGAGGGCACCTATAAATTGGGACATATAACCAGATCTCTTGGATGCTCAGAGGACGTGATGCTCATTCGAGGAAGAGGCAAGAGGAAAAGAAACAAATTGTTTTCTGTGTAGTTGTGGTATGGTGGATAATATTTTTTAATCTCAATATTTTTTTGGTTTTGAGAATTCATAAAATTAGAGGGTACATCCATAGATTTTTGTGGAGCTTCTCTATCATCGTCTGAAGAAGAGCATACCTCTAACGGTCGCTAGAGAAGGCCATATCTTGACTACTACTAAAATGTGCTCAAAGGTCCCACCTTAGAGACTGACTACAAAATCCAACATGATAGGACCACTTCTCTCAGCCTTAGAGTCTTCGTGACCTCCCATGGCCTTGGTTAAAGGGGTGCTCTAGCTCTCAGTAAGAGTATATGAGGGCACCCGTATAGATCGACCTGGCTACTAGATGGCTTGAGGGCCTTTTAGACTTGATACACAATATAAGGTCTAGGACCCTAAGTGCCCAACAATCTCTAGGGGTAAAATGTTCTAAATTCCTAAGACACTGTGTCACGTAGCACTAACCGGGAGGTAGGTCCCCGGGCCCATGGGTACCGTGAGACTATAGTTGTCCTCAGGACACAATGCACTTTGAGATGCTTGCAAATATAGGTCTCCAAGGGCGTATGTTTGTATAAGTCTTTAGTAGGCCTAAAAACCATTTCCACACTTGTTTTAGTAATTGATGACCATCACAACCAATGAAGCTAACTAGTTTGCTAAGTATGAATTCAGGTACTCAGAAAATTCTTCAAGAAAATCAATCCTCAAAACAACATATCACGGATCGTCCGAGGCTCTTGTGCGGACTATTTGGGATAATGTAGATTATCCCGGACAGGAGCTCTTCTTAAAAATACCACTTGGCTTCGGACAGTACAGGCCCTTCTGGTGGACCGTCCGTGACACCTTGAAGGACTTCAGATAGAAATTATGCCAAATGCTTATTTCTACTATGGATTGTCCGAAGGAAAGAAGAGTATCATTTGGCTCAATGTGTGACCATCCAACCTCATGTGCGGACCATCCGACCGTTGAAGATCGACCTGAAGGTGTTGGATTCATTAAAATTAATTATAATGTCCACGCGGACTGTTCGAAGGCACGAATGGAACATACGCTTCAGACTTTATCTGACATCTTGAAAGGGAAATGTGCCCTTGGGCCATTTCTAAGTATTTTGGTGACTAAGTGCCAACACAAATGGTTTAAGTGTTAAAGTGTGCCAAAGGCTCAAGAAGTGCAAATCAAGGTGCAAGGTATGTTTCTAGGCTTAGTACATTGTTTTGAAGACTAATGTATTGTGTCTAAGTGCTAGAAACAAGAGGAAACGATTTGGAAAAGAGTTGGCAGTGAACAGCCAAATACAGCTTCGGTCTGGGTGCACCGGACTGTCTGGTGGTGCACCGGACAGTGTCCGGTGCGCCAGGACCAGTCTCGGTGAACAGCCTGCTCTCGGGACTCGACGGCGGTGTACGGCTATAAATCACCGGACTGTCCGGTGGTGCACCGGACTGTCCGGTGGGCCATCCACGGCGAAGTCGTCGCTCTCGGGAAGTGATCAACGGCGTACGACTAAAATTCACCGGACTGTCCGGTGGTGCACCGGACTGTTCGGTGAGCCAACGGTCGACTGCGCCAACGGTCGGCCACGCAATCCGCGCGTGATGCGTGGCCGAGCCAACGGTCTGATGGGGGCACCGGACTGTCCGATGTGCACCGGATAGTGTCCGGTGCGCCCGCCAACGGCTCCAAATCTTCAACGGTCGGCTGCGCCAGAATAGGAAAGCAATCAGCACCGGACAGTGTCCGGTGGTGCACCGGACAGTGTCCGGTGCACCACCCGACAAAAGGCAAGGATAGCCTTCCTGGATTGCTCTCAACGGCTCCTAGCTGCCTTGGGGCTATAAAAGGGACCCCTAGGCGCATGGAGGAGAAACACCAAGCATACTTTGAGCATTCTTAATCATTCACACTCCGTCTTTGCGCACTCAATTGATATTCTTAGTGATTTGAGCTCCGTTCTAGTGATGAACCTTGTGTTATTCATTTGAGCTCAAGTCTTGGTTGTGTGTGTGTATTGCTGTGGATTTGTGTGTGTTGCTTCCCTCCCTTACTCTAGTGCTTTCACTTTGATCCTTATTGTAAGGGCGAGAGACTCCAAGTTGTGGAGATTCCTCGCAAACGGGAAAGAGTAAAGAAAGAAGAACACCGTGGTATTCAAGTTGATCATTGGATCACTTGAGAGAAGTTGAGTGCAACTCTCGTCCATTGGGACGCCACAACGTGGATTAGGCAAGTGTTGTACTTGGCCGAACCACGGGATAAACCATCGTGTCTCTTATGCTTGTTCTCACTATTGTGTTTCACAAGAGCTCGGTCCTTAGCCACTTGATTTCACTGTGCTAACTGAAAGTCGCCTAGAGGGGGGTGAATAGGGCGAAACTAAAATTTACAAAGTTAATCACAACTACAAGCCGGGTTAGCGTTAGAAATATAATCAAGTCCGCGAGAGAGGGTGCAAAACAAATCGCAAGCAAATAAGGAGTGTGACACGCGGATTTGTTTTACCGAGGTTCAGTTCTCGCAAACCTACTCCCCGTTGAGGTGGTCACAAAGACCGGGTCTCTTTCAACCCTTTCCCTCTCTCAAACCCTCGGACCGAGTGAGCTTCTTCTTCTCAATCAAACGGGAACAAACTTCCCCGCAAGGACCACCACACAATTGGTGTCTCTTGCCTTAGTTACAATTGAGTTGATTTCAAGAAAGATCGAAAGAAAGCACGATTGCAAAAGCTAAGCGACAAGAGCGGCAAATAACACACGGATCTTTCTCTCTCTCAAGTCACTAATCACTAATGATCACTTGTCTCAACTTTGGAACTTGGAGAGATTGGAGGCTTTGAATGTGTCTTGGAATGGATTGCTAGCTCTTGTATTGAATGTTGAAGGTTGGAATGCTTGGGTGAAGTGAATGGAGGTGGTTGGGGTTGTATTTATAGCCACCAACCACTTCCTAGCCGTTGCTCCATTCTGCCGACCGCGGACGGTCCGCCCGCCTGGTCCGGACGGTCTGCGCCTGTAGATCAACGACTGAAAACGCAACGGTCAGCAGTAACGGCTATATCAACGGCTATATTGCATTTAATGCGTCGTCAGATGTCAGATAAAGCCAGTCGCGGACGGTCCGGTCGTGCACCCCGGACGGTCCGCGAGGACGCTATAATTCATTTTTCCGAACCCATCACCTTCGGGTTTTCGGTTCCTCACCTAACGGACGGTCCGCGCCAGAGGCCGGACGGTCCGCGCGAGGTCTTGGACGGTCCTTGCTTTTTCCTCCGGACGGTCCATAGTGTAGACTTAGATTTGTGCATTGGTTCTGTCCGAGGGCCATCCTGATGTTGCGGACGGTCCGCCGCAAGGGCCCGGACGTCCGCGCTTGGCCTGTTTTTCCAAAAAGCTTCTCCTGTCCGGAATAATCTAGAGCAAACTAGTTAGTCCAATTCAACCACCAAAATCAATTAGGAAATAGGTGTAAGCCTAATTCCCTTTTAATCTCCCCCTTTTTGGTGATTGATGCCAACACAAACCAAAGCAAATATAAAAGTGCATAATTGAACTAGTTTGCATAATTGTAAGTGCAAAGGTTACTTAGAATTGCGCCAATATAAATTCTTGCATGGATTGTTTCTTTATTTTTAACATTTTGGACCACGCTTGCACCACTTGTTTTGTTTTTGCAAATTCTTTTGTAAATTCTTTTCAAAGTCCTTTTGCAAGTAGTCAAAGGTAAATGAATAAGATTTCGAGAAGCATTTTCAAGATTTGAAATTCTCCCCCTGTTTCAAATGCTTTTGCTTTGACTTAACAAAACTCCCCCTCGATGAAATCCTCCTCTTAGTGTTCAAGAGGGTTTTAAGATATCAATTTTAAAAATACTAACTTCTTCCCCTTTTGAACACAGTAAGATACTAATTTGAAATGTCCAATTGAAAATCATTTTAAAATTAGGTGGTGGTCCAGTCCTTTTGCTTTGGGCTCATGCTCTCTCCCCCTTTGGCATAAATCGCCAAAAACGGAATCATTAGAGCCCTAGCTAACTACTTACTCCCCTTTGGCAAATAAAATATGAGTGAAGATTATACAAAAGTAGGAGAGTTGCTCTCTCCTCAAAGATGGAGAGTTGCCCGGAGTGACGGCGAAGGATGAGTTACGGAGTGGAAGCCTTTGTCTTCGCCGAAGACTCCAATTCCCTTTCAATATACCTATGACTTGGTTTGAAATTCACTTGAACACACATTAGTCATAGTATATGAAAGAGACATGATCAAAGGTATATGAATGAGCTATGTGTGCAAATTAACAAAAGAAGTTCCTAGAATCAAGAATATTTAGCTCATGCCTAAGTTTGTTAAAAGTTTGTTCATCTAGTGGCTTGGTAAAGATATCAGCTAATTGATCTTTAGTATTAATGTATGAAATCTCGATATCGCCCTTTTGTTGGTGATCCCTTAAAAAGTGATATCGAATGGCTATGTGTTTAGTGCGGCTATGCTCAACGGGATTATCCGCCATGCGGATTGCACTTTCATTATCACATAGAAGAGGGACTTTGGTTAGTTTGTAACCGTAGTCCCTAAGGGTTTGCCTCATCCAAAGTAGTTGCGCGCAACAATGGCCTGCGGCAATGTACTCGGCTTCGGCGGTAGAAAGAGCTACGGAATTTTGCTTCTTTGAAGCCCAAGACACCAAGGATCATCCCAAGAACTGGCAAGTCCCCGATGTGCTCTTTCTATTAATTTTACACCCCGCCCAATCGGCATCCGAATAACCAATTAAATCAAATGTGGATCCCCTAGGATACCAAAGCCCAAACTTAGGAGTATAAACTAAATATCTCAAGATTCGTTTTACGGCCGTAAGGTGAGCTTCCTTAGGGTCGGCTTGGAATCTTGCACACATGCATACGGAAAGCATAATATCCAGTCGAGATGCACATAAATATAGTAAAGAGCCTATCATCGACCGGTATACCTTTTGATCGACGGATTTACCTCCCTCGTCGAGGTCGAGATGCCCATTGGTTCCCATGGGTGTCTTGATGGGTTTGGCATCCTTCATCCCAAACTTGCTTAGAATATCCTGAGTATACTTCGTTTGGCTTAGGAAGGTGCCTTCTTGGAGTTGCTTCACTTGAAATCCTAAGAAATACTTCAACTCCCCCATCATAGACATCTCGAATTTTTGTGTCATGATCCTACTAAATTCTTCACATGTAGACTCGTTAGTAGACCCAAATATAATATCATCAACATAGATTTGGCATACGAACAAGTCATTTTCAAGAGTTTTAGTGAAGAGTGTAGGATCGGCTTTTCCGACTTTGAAGCCATTATTTATAAGGAAATCTCTAAGGCATTCATACCATGCTCTTGGGGCTTGCTTGAGCCCATAAAGCGCCTTAGAGAGTTTATAAACATGGTTAGGGTACTCACTATCTTCAAAGCCGGGAGGTTGCTCAACATAGACCTCTTCCTTGATTGGTCCATTGAGGAAGGCACTCTTCACGTCCATTTGGTAAAGCTTGAAGCCATGGTAAGTAGCATAGGCCAATAATATACGAATTGACTCAAGCCTAGCTACGGGTGCATAGGTTTCACCGAAATCCAAACCTTCGACTTGGGAGTATCCTTTGGCCACAAGTCGGGCTTTGTTCCTTGTCACCACACCATGCTCGTCTTGCTTGTTGCGGAAGACCCATTTGGTTCCTACAACATTTTGATTAGGACGTGGAACCAAATGCCATACCTCATTCCTAGCGAAGTTGTTGAGCTCCTCTTGCATCGCCACCACCCAATCCGAATTTTGTAGTGCTTCCTCTATCCTGTGTGGCTCAATAGAGGAAACAAAAGAGTAATGCTCACAAAAATGTGCAACACGAGATCTAGTGGTTACCCCCTTATGAATATCGCCGAGGATGGTGTCGACGGGGTGATCTCGTTGGATTGCTTGGTGGACTCTTGGGTGTGGCGGCCTTTGCTCTTCATCCTCCTTGTCTTGATCATTTGCATCTCCCCCTTGATCATTGTTGTCATCTTGAGGTGGCTCATTTGCTTGATCTTCTCCTTCATCAACTTGAGCCTCATCCTCATTTTGAGTTGGTGGGGATGCTTGCATGGAGGAGGATGGTTGATCTTGTGCATTTGGAGGCTCTTCGGATTCTTTAGGACACACATCCCCAATGGACATGTTCCTTAGCGCGATGCACGGGGCCTCTTCATCACCTATCTCATCAAGATCAACTTGCTCTACTTGAGAGCCGTTAGTCTCATCAAACACAACGTCACAAGAAACTTCAACTTGTCTAGAGGACTTGTTAAAGACTCTATATGCCCTTGTGTTTGAATCATATCCTACTAAAAAGCCTTCTACAGTCTTAGGAGCAAATTTAGATTTTCTACCTCTTTTAACAAGAATAAAGCATTTGCTACCAAAGACTCTAAAGTATGAAATATTGGGCTTTTTACCGGTTAGGAGTTCATAAGATGTCTTCTTGAGGATTCGGTGTAGATATAACCGGTTGATGGCGTAGCAGGCGGTGTTGACCGCCTCGGCCCAAAACCGATCCGAAGTCTTGTACTCATCAAGCATGGTTCTTGCCATGTCCAATAGAGTTCGATTCTTCCTCTCCACTACACCATTTTGTTGAGGCGTGTAGGGAGAAGAGAACTCATGCTTGATGCCCTCCTCCTCAAGGAAGCCTTCGATTTGTGAGTTCTTGAACTCCGTCCCGTCGTCGCTTCTAATTTTCTTAATCCTTAAGCCGAACTCGTTTTGAGCCCGTCTCAAGAATCCCTTTAAGGTCTCTTGAGTATGAGATTTTTCCTGCAAAAAGAATACCCAAGTGAAGCGAGAATAATCATCCACAATAACTAGACAATACTTACTCCCGCCGATGCTTATGTAAGCAATCGGCCCGAATAGATCCATATGTAGGAGCTCCAGTGGCCTGTCGGTTGTCATGATGTTCTTGTGTGGATGGTGAGCACCAACTTGCTTTCCTGCTTGACATGCGCTACAAATCCTGTCTTTCTCAAAGTGAACATTTGTTAGTCCTAAAATGTGCTCTCCCTTTAGAAGCTTATGAAGATTCTTCATCCCAACATGTGCTAGTCGGCGGTGCCAGAGCCAGCCCATGTTAGTCTTAGCAATTAAGCAAGTGTCGAGTTCAGCTCTATCAAAATCTACCAAGTATAGCTGACCCTCTAACACTCCCTTAAATGCTATTGAATCATCACTTTTCTAAAGACAGTGACATCTACATCAGTGAATAGACAGTTGTAGCCCATTTGACATAATTGAGATACAGAAAGCAAGTTGTAATCTAAAGAATCTACAAGAAAAACATTGGAAATAGAGTGGTCAGGAGATATAGCAATTTTACCCAATTCTTTGACCAAACCTTGATTTCCATCCCCGAATGTGATAGCCCGTTGGGGATCTTGGTTTTTCTCGTAGGAGGAGAACATCTTCTTCTCCCCTGTCATGTGGTTTGTGCATCCGCTGTCGATGATCCAACTTGAGCCCCCGGATGCATAAACCTACAAAACATTTTAGTTCTTGACTTTAGGTACCCAAATGGTTTTGGGTCCTTTGGCATTAGATACAAGAACTTTGGGTACCCAAACACAAGTCTTTGACCCCTTGTGCTTGCCCCCAACATATTTGGCAACTACTTTGCCGGATTTGTTAGTTAAAATATAAGATGCATCAAAAGTTTTAAATGAAAAGTTATGTTCATTTGATGCACTAGGAGTTTTCTTCTTAGGCAACTTAGCACGGGTTGGTTGCCTAGAGCTAGATGTCTCACCCTTATACATGAAAGCATGGTTAGGGCCAGAGTGAGACTTCCTAGAATGAATTCTCCTAATTTTGTCCTCGGGATAACCGGCAGGGTATAAAATGTAACCCTCGTTATCTTGAGGCATGGGAGCCTTGTCCTTAACAAAGTTGGACAATTTCTTAGGAGGGGCATTAAGTTTGACATTGCCTCCCTGTTGGAAGCCAATGCCATCCTTAATGCCAGGGCGTCTCCCACTATAAAGCATACTACGAGCAAATTTAAATTTTTCATTTTCAATTTCATACTCGGCAATTTTAGCATCTAATTTTGCTATATGATCATTTTGTTGTTTAATTAAAGCCATGTGATCATGTATAGCATTAACATCAACATCTCTACATCTAGTACAAATGGAAGTGTGCTCAACGGTAGATGCAGAGGGTCTGCAAGATTTTAATTCTACAACCTTAGCATGCAATATATCATTTTTAGTTCTAAGGTCGGAAATAGTAGCATTGCAAACATCAAAATCTTTAGCCTTAGCAAGCAATTTTTCATTTTCAATCCTAAGGCTAGCAAGAGACATGTTTAATTCTTCAATCTTAGCAAGCAAATCATCATTATCATTTCTGAGATTGGGAATTGAAACATTACAAGCAATAGAATCACCCTTAGCTAATAAATTAGAATTCTCATTTCTAAGGTTGTTTATAGTCTCATGTCAAGTGCTTAGCTCACTAGACAATTTTTCACATTTTTCAACTTCTAGACCATAAGCATTTTTAACTTTAACATGCTTTTTGTTTTCCTTGATTAGGAAGTCCTCTTGGGAGTCCAAGAGATCATCCTTCTCATGGATGGCACTAATTAATTCATTTAATTTCTCTTTTTGTTGTATGTTTAAGTTGGCAAAAAGGGTACGCAAATTATCTTCCTCATCACTAGCATTATCATCACTAGAGGACTCATATCTAGTGGAGGATTTGGATTTAACCTTCTTCTTTTTGCCGTCCTTTGCCATGAGGCACTTGTGGCCGACGTTGGGGAAGAGGAGTCCCGTGGTGACGGCGATGTTGGCGGCGTCCTCGTCGTCGGAGGAGTCGCTAGAGCTTTCGTCGGAGTCCCACTCCCGACAAACATGGGCATCGTCGCCCTTCTTCTTGTAGTACCTCTTCTTCTCCTTTCTTCTCCCCTTCTTGTCGTCGCCCCTGTCACTGCCACTAGAAATAGGACATTTTGCTATAAAGTGACTGGGCTTACCACACTTGTAGCAAACCTTCTCGGAGCGAGGCGTGTAATCTTTCCCCCTCCTTTGCTTGAGGATTTGGCGGAAGCTCTTGATGACGAGCGCCATTTCCTCATTGTCGAGCTTGGAGGCGTCGATGGGTGTTCTACTCGGCGTAGACTCCTCCTTCTTTTCTTCTGTTGCCTTGAATGCGACGGGTTGAGCTTCGGATGTGGAAGAACCGTCAAGCTCGTTGATCTTCCGTGAGCCCTTGATCATAAATTCAAAGCTCACAAAATTCCCGATTACTTCCTCGGGGGTCATTAGTGTATATCTTGGGTTGCCACGAATTAATTGTACTTGAGTAGGGTTAAGGAAAATAAGTGATCTTAAAATAACCTTAACCACCTCGTGGTCATCCCATTTCTTGCTCCCGAGGTTGCGCACTTGGTTCACCAAGGTTTTGAGCCGGTTGTACATATCTTGTGGCTCCTCCCCTTGGCGAAGACGGAAGCGACTGAGCTCCCCCTCGATCGTTTCCCGCTTGGTGATCTTGGTGAGTTCATCCCCCTCGTGCGCGGTCTTGAGCACGTCCCAAACTTCTTTGGCGTTTTTTAATCCTTGCACCTTGTTGTACTCCTCCCTACTTAGAGAGGCGAGGAGTATGGTTGTGGCTTGGGAGTTGAAGTGCTCGATTTGGGTCACCTCGTCCTCATCATAGTCCTCATCCCCTACTGATGGTACCTGTGCTCCAAACTCAACAACATTTCATATACTTTTGTGGAGTGAGGTTAGATGAAATTTCATTAAATCACTCCACCTAGCATAATCTTCACCGTCAAAGGTTGGCGGCGCCTAATGGAACGGAAAGTAATGGAGTATGTCTAGAAGTGCGAGGGTAATGTAAGGGAATCTTACTAAACTTCTTGCGCTCATGGCGCTTAGAAGTTATGGAGGGCGCGTCGGAGCCGGAGGTAGATGGCGATGAGGTGTCGGTCTCGTAGTAGACCACCTTCCTCATTTTCTTTTTCTTGTCGCCACTCCGATGCGACTTGTGGGAGGAGGCCTTCTTGTCCTTCCTTTTCTTTTTGTTGCGGGACTCTTCCGATGAAGCCTTCCCGTGGCTTGTAGCGGGCTTGTCGCTGGTCTCCATCTCCTTCTTGGCGTGTTCTCCCGACATCACTTCGAGCGGTTAGGCTCTAATGAAGCACCGGGCTCTGATACCAATTGAAAGTCGCCTAGAGGGGGGTGAATAGGGCGAAACTGAAATTTACAAAGTTAATCACAACTACAAGCCGGGTTAGCGTTAGAAATATAATCAAGTCCGCGAGAGAGGGTGCAAAACAAATCGCAAGCAAATAAGGAGTGTGACACGCGGATTTGTTTTACCGAGGTTCGGTTCTCGCAAACCTACTCCCCGTTGAGGTGGTCACAAAGACCGGGTCTCTTTCAACCCTTTCCTTCTCTCAAACGGTCCCTCGGACCGAGTGAGCTTCTTCTTCTCAATCAAACGGGAACAAACTTCCCCGCAAGGACCACCACACAATTGGTGTCTCTTGCCTTGGTTACAATTGAGTTGATTTCAAGAAAGATCGAAAGAAAGCACGATTGCAAAAGCCAAGCGACAAGAGCGGCAAATAACACACGGATCTTTCTCTCTCTCTCAAGTCACTAATCACTAATGATCACTTGTCTCAACTTTGGAACTTGGAGAGATTGGAGGCTTTGAATGTGTCTTGGAATGGATTGCTAGCTCTTGTATTGAATGTTGAAGGTTGGAATGCTTGGGTGAAGTGAATGGAGGTGGTTGGGGTTGTATTTATAGCCACCAACCACTTCCTAGCCGTTGCTCCATTCTACCGACCGCGGACGGTCCGCCCGCCTAGTCCGGACGGTCCGCGCCTGTAGATCAACGGCTGAAAACGCAACGGTCAACAGTAACGGCTATATCAACGGCTATATTGCATTTAATGCGTCGTCAGATGTCAGATAAAGCCAGTCACGGACGGTCCGATCGTGCACCCCGGACGGTCCGCGAGGACGCTATAATTCATTTTTCCGAACCCATCACCTTCGGGTTTTCGGTTCCTCACCTAACGGACGGTCCGCGCCTGAGGCCGGACGGTCCGCGCGAGGTCTCGAACGGTCCTTGCTTTTTCCTCCGGACAGTCCGTAGTGTAGACTTAGATTTTTGCATTGGTTCTGTCCGAGGGCCATCCTGATGTTGCGGACGGTCCGCCGCAAGGGCTCGGACGGTCCGCGCTTGGCCTGTTTTTCCAAAAAGCTTCTCCTGTCCGGAATAATCTAGAGCAAACTAGTTAGTCCAATTATTTGTGTTGGGCAATTCAACCACCAAAATCAATTAGGAAATAGGTGTAAGCCTAATTCCCTTTCACTAACACTTAACCAAGTTTTGTGGCTTTAAGTTTTAAGTTTTTACAGGATCACCTATTCACCCCCCCCCCTCTAGGTGCTCTCACATCTGACGACACATTTAATGTGATTATAGCCGTTATAACTGACCATTGTGATTCAGTCGCTGATCTTGCAGGGGCGGACCATTCGCGTGTGGCAGAAAGTTTGCAATGGCTAGGTGGTGGTTGAGGACTATAAATACCACCCCAACCACCCCTTCAATTGCACCCAAGCTTACACAACTCTTATTCGTTGCAAAGAGCAAGTATTCACTTGAAGCCACACTCAGAAGCCTCAAACATCCTCCAAGTTTCATAATTATGATTTGTAATCTTTAGTGATTAGCGCCTTGGAGAGACTCTATAAAGAGTGTGATCTTGTGTTTTCTTGTTGCTCTTATTGCTTGTTTTTCTTGATCATGCTTTCTTCCTCACCTTTTTAATTTTAATTCACTTGTAAAGCTAGCAAGAGACACCTAAGTGTGTGGTGATCCTTGAGCGATCTAAGTGACCCTCGAGATTAAGAAGAAGCACTCATCCGGTCTAAGTGATCGCTTGAGAGAGGGAAATGGTTGAAAGAGACTCATCCTACGTGGACTCTTCACTGGGGAGTAGGTTCTTTAGAACCGAACCTCGGGAAACAAATCACCTACCTTTGTGTTAATCTAGCTTTGTGATTTGGTTCTTTCTCTCCTCCCTCTCTAGTTCTCTTGCTTGCAATCATTTTGAGTTGGCTCCCAAAGTTATCCATAATTGATTGAGCAACTCTTAGCCAGAAGAACTACTCTTCTACACTCCGATTCATTCTATACTCGTTCTAACGTTAACCCTTGGTGAAGTTTTGGGTTAAAGTTTGTAAATTTTAGGTTTCGCCTATTCACTATCCCCTATAGGCGACTTTCAATATGTCCTCGAGGACCCTTGTGCCCACAGGCCCCTCTTGCCTCGGGATGTCTATCGATATGAAGTCCTAGGCCATTGCGCCTTGGGGCACCTATAGATAAAAGCTCTTGGGGCCCTCGTGTCGTAGGACACCTGGCGGTGTAGGTCCTTAGGGCCCTTGTGTCCCAAGGTAATAATGAGTGCTCAGGACAAACTGACTCCAGAACCCTTGTAACACTTGTCGCTTATGGATCTTTATAGGCCTGAGGGCCTTAAAGTTCTCGAGCTCATACTCCAAGGACGACTAGGGCCCATGTCTAGTGTCCTCCAAGATCTAGGGGTTCCTCGAAGGAGTTGATGACTTAGCTTGGTTAAGTCTGATCATGTCTCGTGATAGAGGGATGTGTTAGACACATCGGGAACCGTACGACTTTGGATGATGGACCTCATATCTAAAGGCTTGAAGACTACCCCTTAGTGGTAGATTAATGGCTAAGTTTTAGGTACATCATATTAAATATATAATGAGCGATATTGCGGGTCTGAATTAGCATACTGGCACATGACTTATACTTCAGGGCACTTAAGACCACTACACAGTACATGCACTGATCTTGAAGCCACGCATGAGCAGACCTTAATTATATTATGTCAGGTGCTCTAGATTGTGGTGTATATAGACGCATGTTATCATGCTTGTCGCTCTAGCAAGTATGACAGTCACCTTAGGAAGGGATGATTGCAACCATGCCCTTATATCGTATTAAATATAATACATTATATTACAGTCACGTCTTCACCCTAACATATGCTCTAGGGGAAGGTGTATCCGATGTCACTTTAATTGTACCCTTTTTAAGACCATATCTGGTCAGACAATCATAATCAACTATTGGAGAATGGAAATCTCTATAGCCATGATTAGACAATATGGTAGTGTTTTCATGTAATAAAGGTATGAGTAACCCTATTGAACACCATTAAGGCACTCGTCCTAACTCTGGACCGAGCACAAAAAGGTCGCGTTAATATATATCATTACATCGGTATACGTTGTGTGTATGTTATATGATTATAAGGTTGAGACATGACATAGATAGTTCGCCTGACGCCAATTAGGACCTACAGGTAGTGCATTCATGTAAGCTAACCACTCTCTCGAACTATGAAAGAGAGAGAGAGAGAGATAAAGCGGCATTTAAGGAGATCCCCATTCTATTTCACTTAGGATACATTCATACTTCAGTCTTCATCAAACACTAGCCAAGTGTGATCAATTTGATTCGACCAAGGTAGCTATAGTTAGAATTGGTCTAGCTCTCGACAAAAACTCTCGTATTGGAGTACTCTGGTGCTGGAGTTTATAATCTTGTATATCATTTGCATATATTAACGCATGATCAGCAGGAAGACACAATTTATTACACACATCATGGCCCGAACCTTTATAAAAATCCATGTTATCATGGTTTCGGAAACCGGAGGGACAATAAGATTTTTGTTCGGAGGGGAAGTTAGTGTGGACTCACTTCGAATGGTGAGTCGTCGGGACTCGAGCGATGGATTTGAGACGGTGGGTTTAGAGATGGCAATGGGTAAATACCCATCGGGTATTACTATCCCATACACATACCCACGAGAAAAAATAACCCTGTCGGGTCACCCATATCCACTCGTGGGTATGGATTTACCGCCATACTCGTACTCATGTAGGTATGGGTCACCTATCGGGTCACCCATACCCACAAAGATTAAGCATCTATCAAAATAATACATTGTATAAATATCAAGTATATCCATCTAAATACCATTACAAAAATTCTAGCATTATTCAATCATCCATTCAACATCACCATAAAAATTTGGATAAAATAGTGACAATAGGATAGTACCTGTCGGCGTTTCGAGACCGGGGGGTCCCTAAGCCGACGAGTGAGTGTGCCGCGTGCCCCAGCCCAGATGGGTCGAGCGCGTGGGCGAGCGCGAAGGGGGGAAGCGAGGTGGCCGGAGACGGGCGTGAGAGAGGTGGAAATCCCGCGGCCTTCGTGTTCGTCCCGCGCCCAGGTCGGGTGCGCTTGCAGTAGGGGGTTACAAGCGTCCACGCGGGTGAGGGAAGCGAGCGGCCCCAAGAGAGCGCCTGCCCCGTCCTCGTCCCCGCGCGGCCAACCTTCTCTAAGAAGGCCCTGGTCCTTCCTTTTATAGGCGCAAGGAGAGGATCCAGGTGTACAATGGAGGTGTAGCAGAGTGCTACGTGTCTAGCGGGGGAGAGCTAGCGCCCTAAGTACATGCCAATGTGGCAGCGGGAGAGATCTTAGCACCCAGCCGGTGTGGTGTCGTGGCTGTCGGAGGAGCAACGGAGCCTGGTGGAGGGACAGCTGTCGGAGCGGTTGGGTCCTTGCTGACGTCCCCCTGCTTCCATAAGGGAGCTGAGAGCCGCCGTCGTCACGGGGCCAGCGGGGCGCCATCATTGCCCATCTGGCGGAGCTGGCCAGATGGGACACCGGTCTTGTTCTCTGCGGCCCGAGTCGGCTCGGGGTAGGGTGATGATGGCGCTTCCTGTTGACGTGGCGGGCTTGTGCCCTAGATCGGGCGACGTGGAGGCTCCTCCGAAGCCGAGGTCGAGTCTGTCTTTCATGGCCGAGGCCGAGCCCGAGCTCCTGGGTCGGGCGAGGCGGAGGTCGTTCGGCAGAGGCCAGGGCGGAGTCCGACCCCTGGGGTCGGGCGAAGCGGAGTTCATCGTCTTCCGGGGCCTAGCCCGAGTCCGAGCCCTGGGTCGGGTGGAGCGGAGTTCGCCGTCTTCCGGGGCCTTAGCCCGAGTCCGAGCCCTGGGTCGGGCGGAGCGGAGTTCGCCGTCTTCCGGGGCCTTAGCCCGAGTCCGAGCCCTGGGTCGGGCGGAACGGAGTTCGCCGTCTTCCGGGGCCTTAGCCCGAGTCCGAGCCCTGGGTCGGGCGGAACGGAGTTCGCCGTCTTCCGGGGCCTTAGCCCGAGTCCGAGCCCTGGGTCGAGCGGAGCGGAGTTCGCCGTCTTCCGGGGCCTTAGCCCGAGTCCGAGCCCTGGGTCGGGCGGAACGGAGTTCGCCGTCTTCCGGGGCCTTAGCCCGAGTCCGAGCCCTGGGTTGGGCGGAGCTTCCTATGGCGCCTTTGGCAAGGCCTGGCTGCCTGTCAGTCTCACTCTGTCAAGTGGCACTGCAGTCGGAGTGGCGCAGGCGGCGCTGTCCTTCTGTCAGACCGGTCAGTGGAGCGGCGAAGTGACGGCGGTCACTTCGGCTCTGCCGGGGGGCGCGCGTCAGGATAAAGGTGTCAGGCTACCTTTGCGTTAAATGCTCCTGCGACTCGGTCGGTCGGCGCGGCGATTTAGTCAGGGTTGCTTCTTAGCGAAGGCAAGGCCTCGGGCGAGCCGGAGATGTGTCCACCGTTAAAAAAGGGGGGCCTCGGGCGAGACGGAAACCCCTCGAGGTCGGCTGCCCTTGCCCGAGGCTAGGCTCGGGCGAGGCGTGATCGAGTCGCTCGTATGGACTGATCCCTGACTTAATCGCACCCATCAGGCCTCTGCAGCTTTATGCTGATGGGGGTTACCAGCTGAGAATTAGGCGTCTTGAGGGTACCCCTAATTATGGTCCCCGACAGTAGCCCCCGAGCCTCGAAGGGAGTGTTAGCACTCGCTTGGAGGCTTTCGTCGCACTTTTTTGCAAGGGGACCAGCCTTTCTCGGTTGCATTTTGTTCCGGTGGGTGCGCGCGAGCGCACCCGCCGGGTGTAGTCCCCGAGGCCTCGGAGGAGTGGTTTCACTCCTTCGAGGTCTTAATGCCTTGCGTAATGCTTCGGCTGGTCTGGTGGTTCCCTCATGTGAACTGGCCGTAGCCCGGGTGCACGGTCGGGGCCCAAGTTCTCGGGCTGGTATGTTGACGCTGTCAACGGTTCGGCCGGAGCCGGGTTTGCGAGAGCAGCCCCCGAGCCTCCGCACAGGGCGAGAGGGCGATCAGGGACAGACTCGGCTTTTTTACATACGCCCCTACGTCGCCTTTCCGCAAGGAGGAGGGGGGGAGAGCGCCATGTTACCCTCGATGGGCACCGAACATGGTGTCTCCGGTGAGCTGCGAGCGGGTAATCCGAGTGGACGTCCGTGCCCCGTTCGTTGGGGGTCGGCTAGGGGCCCAGAGGCACGCCCAAAAGTACCTGCGGGTGATCTGCCGGACCCGGTCCCCTGGCGACGGGGTCCGAGGGCTCGATGCCTCCCTCCGATGGGATTTCGTTACAAAATCGCTCTCGCTGGTCTCGGAAATGTCCTAGGGTACCTCGGGAGCGCAGCCCGAGCCTTGGTTATGTATCGAACGTACCACTGGTCATCCCTCGCTCGGTGTCTGAGGCGACTGTGAACCCTTCGGGGGCCAGCCTTCGAACCCCTGATCAGTAATGGGCGCGGAGCCCGAGTAGCCTGAGGCGGCCGTGGAACCCTTCGGGGGGCCGGCCTTCGAACCTCTGACCAGTAGTGGGTGTAGGGCCCGCGCGATCTGAGGCGGCTGTTGAACCCTTCGGGGGGCCAGCCTTCGAACCCCTGATCAGTAAGGAGGCTCGGAGCCTGGTTCCTTCACGGGGAAGGACCCCTTTCGGGGTATCCCCCTTTCCCGGTCCCTGTCGCAAGAGATAGAGAAAGAGGAAAAAAGGAAAAAGGATATGAAACCGAACGACGCGGCGTACCTTTTTTGGCGCGGTTGTTTCGGCGAAGGCGAAGCGTCGCCCGCTGCGCCTGCCAGAAGCGCCGCCTGTCCAGCCGCGGAGTTAATGCGACGGGGCGAGTAGTTGGCGGGGCTGCCGTTGCGCGTGCGCGAGCCGTTCGAGGAACGGACCACGGGCGCGTTGTCTTCACGCCGTGAGAGGGGGTTCTCTTGCTGCCCCCGGATGGGACGTGAGCTTGGCTGACGACGTGACCGCTGCTCCCGCGCGCCTGCAACCGTCATTACTGTCGGCCCACCTTTGGCCGCGTTGGCCGCCGCGCCAGGCTGGCGCTGCTGGGTCGCGCGCTGGGTCGCCTCGAGTCGCGGTATTGGTTCCGCAATTGAGGAGGCGCGGTGGTAGCACAGGCGGTACAGTTGCTTGCATGCAGCATCCGGCGCGCCGGTCGCGCAACGCGTGGGCCTGGGCCTCCATGCTGGCGTGTCGGGAGTCGGAGAAGCGTGTCCACTTGGCGCGGTTGCATGCCGCCTGCATGGCTGCCCGCCCCTTTCGCCCGTTGGTCTAGGCAAAAGTGGAGGGTCACTTGTAACCGCTGGGCGGTTGCGTGCACCACGCGCGGCGGTTTGGCTTCTTCTGCTCAGAGCCGGTCTGCATGACGTGCGGGACCCAGCCCCCGCGCCGCAGGGGAGGGCTTTGGAGCGTGTTGGAGAAGACTCAGCCCGTGACGGTTGGGGGTGCAAGTAGGGAGAGTCGCCTTTAAAAGGAGGGCGACCCCTTTCGTAAGGCGACCATGTCTTCTTGCTCCCTTATGCACCGCATCTTTCCACCTTCCAAGCCCCCGGATGGGGGAAACCGCCGTCTTTTCGCCTCATCGTTGGAGGAACGCAACTCCGTGGGAGTTGGTACCTTTCAGCCATAGTTCGGCTTCAAGGATTTTCATCATGCAGCCCGGTTGCTCCCCTCCGCTGGTGGTCACCTAAGGCAGTGACCTCCGGCTTGATGGCGGGGGAAAACGAGCCGGGCTGCGGCCTCTGCCCCTCCCTCAGCCTCAAGGATTTTCATCACCGGGGCTGGGGAGGGGAGTGTGCCGAGTTGAGGTCGGCCCCCGCGTGGGCGGCGGCCCGCTCCTTCACTAAGTGATCGGAGGGAGGAGCGGTTGTCGTCCATGGCGCTGGCATCTGCAGCGTGCCTGGCCTTCGGACGCGAGTGGCTTCGAAGCCGCTCGCGGCGCCGGCGTCTGCCACGGCAGCTGGAAGAGGTTATTTTGTCGGCGTGATAGCCAAGGCTGGCCACGGACCGACCTCCAACTCTACGGCCTTCTGCCCGTCCTTGCCTCTCGAGTTTGGGCATGGGCGGGGGCCTCCTGGCAGCAGCATCCGCCCTGAGGTCATCGCTGCTGCTGTTCGGCCCCCTGGGACAGAAGTCTTCATCGTCGCCGCTGCTGGGGCGGGCGATGACAAGCCGTTCGTCGGTCTTCTGTTGCTCCGCAGGCCCACCCCTATCGAGTGGGGTTGTTCGTACCTGCGGAGGGGGAACCGGAGTTCCGTTTGTAATGGCACTTCGAATGCCAGGGTTTTTTGTTCATTGCGGCTGTCGAGGCCTGAACATGTATGTAACGTCGGCACGGAGCCGTGTTCTTTCCTCATTTTCGAGCGCTAAGACTCGTCTGTTGATTATCTGAACCGCTTCACCAAGCATGAGTCGCCCCGTGTCAAGGTGACGAGTGAGGTATCCGTATCCCGGAGGCGTAGGAGTCCCTCGGCTCGGTCGGCCCTGCTGTCCGAGGCTCCTCTAGCTTAGTTAAAGAGACCCCTCGGCCGCTCTTCGACGAGCCGAGGCCAGGGGTAGCGATATCAGTATGAACAGAGGCGGAGTCGGCTCGAGAATGAAACCTGGTTGGCCGGAGCCTAGCCGGGTTATCCGTTGGCGGGATCGACGTCGGAGTTGATCAGCCGAGGCCTCAGGTCGGGCTGGCTCCCTTGGAAGATGGTTGGCCGAGGCCCCAGGGGTAACCGGCCGAGCCGCCTGCTCGGGCCAGATTCCCGGAGAAGTCCCTGGGAGCGATTGCCCGGGCGTGGTGATGACGTCGTCCTTCAGAGCGAAGAACCTCGGACCGCGTCGCCGTCCGAGGCTAGGTCGGGCCCCGCCGAAGGTGCCGTCGATGCCGAGGGTGTTGCTGCCCCCTTCCAGCGTCAAGACCCGAGCCTGCAGGATCAGATTGTCTTGTAGCGTGTGCCTTGTGCGGCCGTCGAGGCCAGAACACACACCCTCGCTGCATTGTAAAGCTGCGTCTCTTTTCCTCTTGTTTCGAGTATCTGGACTTTCTGTCGGTAACAGGGATGTTTGTGCGAGCGAGAGTTGCTTCTCGCGGAAGGTGATAAGTGAGGTATCCGTATCCCGGAGGCGTGGGAGTCCCTCGGCTCGGTCGGCCTTGCCGCTTACGCGTACTTTCACCCATCCATGAGGCCCTGTCACCGACTCGGTCGAGAAGGCTCGAAAGATCGCTTCGGCAGAAGGGCTTCCGAATGTAAAGACTTGTTCGATCCGCGGAGCCACTTTATCCGAACGCGAGTTACTTATCGCAGAAGGTGATGAGTGAGGTATCCGTATCCCGGAGGCGTAGGAGTCCCTCGGCTCGGTCAGCCTTTGCTGCTTACGTGTACTCCGTCGTTTCCAGGACCCACTTTTCGAAGTAGTCAAAAAGCACGAAAGATATTCTGGTAAAAGAGATTTTTTTTTGAGGAAAATTTTGACGCAGAGGGGGTTTCCCCCCTTTTAGCCCCCGAGGGAGGGTCGGGCTTTGCCGAGGCGAGGCCGACCCTTCCTTGTTGACTAAACTTTGCGTGGGTGCGAGGTATATGAACAACTTGGAAACATCTTAAGGGTAGAAGCGACGTAGCTGTTGGATGTTCCAAGCGTTGCCGTAGACCTCGCCTTGACTGTTGGCCAGCTTGTACGTTCCGGGCTTCAGAACTTTGGCGATGACGAATGGCCCCTCCCAGGGGGGCGTGAGCTTGTGCCTCCCTCGGGCGTCTTGCCGCAGCCGAAGCACCAGGTCGCCCACCTGGAGGTCTCGGGGTCGGACCCCTCGGGCGTGGTAGCGTCGCAGGGACTGCTGATACCGCGCCTAGTGTAGTAAGGCCCTGTCCCGAGCCTCTTCCAGCTGGTCCAGCGAGTCTTCTCGGCTAGCTTGGTTGCTTTGATCGTCGTAGGCCCTCGTCCTCGGGGAGCCGTATTCCAGGTCAGTGGGCAAGACGGCCTCGGCCCCGTAGACCAGGAAGAACGGCGTGAAACCCGTGGCCCGGCTCGGCGTTGTCCTCAGGCTCCAGACCACCGAGGGGAGTTCCTTCATCCATCGCTTGCCGAACTTGTTGAGGTCGTTGTAAATCCGAGGCTTGAGCCCTTGTAGAATCATGCCGTTGGCACGCTCTACTTGCCCATTCGACATGGGATGAGCTACGGCAGCCCAGTCCACCCGGATGTGGTGATCCTCGCAAAAATCCAAGAATTTTCTGCCGGTGAACTGGGTGCCGTTGTCGGTGATGATGGAGTTTGGGACCTCGAAGCGATGGATGATGTTGGTGAAGAACGCCACCGCCTGCTCGGACCTGATGCTGTTCAGGGGTCGAACCTCGATCCACTTGGAGAATTTGTTGACGGCGACCAGCAGGTGCGTGTAGCCCCCGGGCGCCTTCTGCAGAGGGCCGACGAGGTCCAGACCCCACACAGCGAAGGGCCAGGTGATGGGTATCGTCTGCAGAGCCTGAGCGGGCAGGTGGGTCTGCTTCGCATAGAATTGACACCCTTCGCAGGTGCGGACAATCCTAGTGGCGTCAGCCACCGCCGTCGGCCAGTAGAAGCCTTGCCAGAAAGCGTTCCCGACGAGGGCTCGAGGCACTGCATGATGGCCGCAAGCCCCCGAGTGTATCTCTTGCAGGAGTTCCTGACCTTCGGCGATGGAGATGCATCGCTGGAGGATGCCCGAGGGGCTGCGGTGGTAGAGCTCCTTCTCATCGCCCAGCAAGATGAACGACTTGGCGCGTCGCGCTACCCGCCGAGCCTCGGCTTGGTCGAGGGGTAGCTCTCCTTGGCGGAGATATTGCAGGTACGGGGTCTGCCAATCTCGATCAGGCGTGACCCCGCTCCGTTCCTCCTCGATGCGCAGCGCCTCGCCCTCGGGGGCCGAGGGTACCTCGGGCTGGGCCGAGGGTACCTCGAGCTCGGGCGTGTCGTTGATCTTGACGGAGGGTTGGTGCAGATCCCGGGAGAAGACGTCCGGGGGAACCGTCGTTCGCCCCGAGGCTATTTTCGCCAGCTCGTCCGCAGTCTCGTTGTAGCGCCGGGCGATGTGGTTAAGCTCGAGCTCGTAGAACTTGTCTTCCAGGCGCCGAACCTCATCGCAGTAGGCCTCCATCTTCGGGTCGCGGCAGTGGGAGTTCTTCATGACTTGGTCGATGACGAGCTGCGAGTCGCCGCGAGCGTCGAGGCGTCGGACCCCTAGCTCGATGGCGATTCGCAATCCGTTGATCAGAGCTTCGTACTCAGCCACATTGTTGGACGCCGGGAAATGGAGGCGCAGCACGTAGCGTAGGTGCTTCCCGAGGGGCGAGATGAAGAGTAGGCCTGCGCCGGCTCCCGTCTTCATCAGCGACCCGTCGAAAAACATGGTCCAGAGCTCCGGTTGGATCGGAGCCGTCGACAGCTGGGTGTCGACCCATTCGGCTACGAAGTCCGCCAATACCTGGGACTTGATGGCCTTCCGAGGGGCGAACGAGATTGTCTCGCCCATGATTTCCACCGCCCACTTTGCGATCCTGCCCGAGGCCTCTCGGCACTGGATGATCTCCCCCAGGGGGAAGGATGACACCACAGTTACCTGATGAGACTCGAAGTAATGTCACAGCTTTCGCCTCGTCAGGATCACTGCGTACAGTAGCTTCTGAACTTGTGGGTAGCGGATCTTGGTTTCGGACAGCACCTCGCTGACGAAGTAAATTGGCCTCTGAACGGGCAATGCATGCCCCTCTTCTTGCCTTTCGACCACAATCGCGGCGCTAACCACCTGAGTGGTCGCGGCGACGTAGACCAAGAGGGCTTCTCCATCAGCTGGGGGTACCAAGATAGGCGTCTTGGTGAGGAGCGCCTTCAGGTTCCCGAGAGCTTCCTCGGCCTCAGGGGTCCAAGTGAAGCACTCGGCCTTCCTTAAGAGGCGGTACAGAGGCAGGCCTCTTTCGCCGAGGCGTGAGATGAAACGGCTCAAAGCCGCGAGACATCCCATGACCCTCTGTACACCTTTTAAGTCCTTGATGGGCCCCATGCTGGTGATGGCTGCGATCTTCTCCGGGTTGGCTTCGATGCCCCGCTCGGAGACGATGAACCCCAGGAGCATGCCTCGGGGCACCCCGAAGACACACTTCTCGGGATTGAGCTTGACGTCCTTTGCCTTGAGACACCAGAATGTCACTTCAAGGTCGGAGAGGAGGTCGGAGGCTTTCCTTGTCTTGACTACGATGTCACCGACGTAGGCCTCGACCGTACGACCGATGTGTTCGCCGAACACATGGTTCATGCACCGCTGGTACGTCGCACCCGCGTTCCTCAAACCGAACGGCATGGTGACATAGCAGTACATGCCGAAGGGCGTGATGAAAGAAGTCGCGAGCTGGTCGGACTCTTTCATCTTGATTTGATGATACCCTGAGTAGGCATCGAGGAAAGACAGGGTTTCGCACCCAGCAGTGGAATCCATGATTTGATCGATGCGAGGTAGAGGGTAGGGAACCTTCGGACATGCTTTGTTGAGACCAGTGTAGTCTACACACATCCGCCATTTCCCCCCTTTCTTTCTCACAAGCACAGGGTTGGCAAGCCATTCGGGATGGAATACCTCTTTGATGAACCCTGCTGCCATTAGCTTGTGGATCTCCTCGCCTATCACTCTGCGCTTCTCCTCGTCGAATCGGCGCAGAGGCTGCCTGACCGGTCGGGCTCCGGCCCGAATATCCAGCGAGTGCTCGGCGACATCCCTCGGTATGCCAGGCATGTCCGAGGGACTCCACGCAAAGACGTCGGCGTTTGCGCGGAGAAAGTCGACGAGCACTGCTTCCTATTTGGGGTCGAGCCCGGAACCGATCCGGATCTGCTTGGAGGTGTCGCCACTGGGGTCGAGAGGGACGACCTTAACCGTCTCCGTTGGCTCGAAGTTGCCGGCGTGTCGCTTCACGTCTGGCACCTCTCTGGGGAGGTTTTCCAGGTCGGCGATGAGGCCCTCGGCGTACTCCACGCACTCCACGTCGCATTCGAACGCGTGTTTGTACGTGGGGCCGACGGTGATGACCTCGTTGGGGCCCGGCATCTTGAGCATCAGGTAGGTGTAGTTGGGGACGGCCATGAACTTCGCGTAGCATGGCCTCCCCAATACCGCGTGGTAGGTTCCTCGGAACCCGACCACCTCGAACGTCAAAATCTCCCTTCGGAAGTTGGAGGGCGTTCCGAAGCAGACAGGAAGGTCGAGCCATCCGAGGGGCTGGACGCGCTTCCCAGGAATGATCCCGTGGAAGGGCGCAGCGCCTGCTCGGACGGAGGACAGATCGACGCGCAGGAGCCTTAGGGTCTCGGCGTAGATGATGTTGAGGTAGCTGCCCCCATCCATCAGGACCTTGGTGAGCCTGACGTCGCCGATGATGGGGTCGACGACGAGCGAGTACTTCCCCGGGCTCGGCACGTGGCCGGGTTGGTCAGCTTGGTCGAAGGTGATGGGCTTGTCGGACTAGTCTAGGTAGACTGGCGCCGCCACCTTCACCGAGCAGACCTCCCGACGCTCTCGCTTGCGATGCCGAGCCGAGGCATTCGCCGCATGCCCTCCGTAGATCATGAAGCAGTCGCGGACCTCGGGGAACTCTCCTGCTTGGTGATCTTCCTTTTTGTCGTCGTCGCGGGCCCTGCCACCCTCTGCGGGCGGCCCGGCCTTGTGGAAGTGGCGCCGAAGCATGACGCACTCCTCGAGGGTGTGCTTGACGGGCCCCTGATGGTAGGGGCACGGCTCCTTGAGCATCTTGTCGAAGAGGTTAGCACCTCCGGGGGGCTTCCGAGGGTTCTTGTACTCGGCGGCGGCGACAAGGTCTGCGTCGGCGGCGTCGCGTTTCGCTTGCGACTTCTTCTTGCCTTTCTTCTTGGCGCCGCGCGGAGTAGACGCCTCGGGAGCCTCTTCCGACGGGCGGCCCTGGGGCTGCTTGTCCTTTCGGAAGATGGCCTTGACCGCCTCCTGGCCAGAGGCGAACTTGGTGGCGATGTCCATCAGCTCGCTCGCCCTGGTGGGGGTCTTGCGACCCAACTTGCTCACCAGGTCGCGGCAGGTGGTGCCGGCAAGGAACGCGCCGATGACATCTGAGTCGGTGATGTTGGGCAGCTCGGTGCGCTGCTTCGAGAATCGCCGGATGTAGTCCCGAAGAGACTCTCCCGGCTGTTGCCGGCAGCTTCGGAGGTCCCAGGAATTCCCGGGGCGCACGTATGTGCCCTGGAAATTGCCGGCGAAGGCTTGGACCAAATCATCCCAGTTGGAGATCTGCCCCGGAGGCAGGTGCTCCAACCAGGCGCGAGCAGTGTCGGAGAGGAACAGGGGGAGGTTGCGGATGATGAGGTTGTGAAAGTTCCCTTTGCCCGGGAACAGGATCTGGATGTCGCCTAGAGGGGGGGGGTGAATAGGCGAATAAAAAATTATCACTTTAGTTCTTACTCTACTCAAAGACCAGATCGCAGTGGAATGAAAGATCCTTCGAGTAGGTTGCAGCGGAATAGAAGATCCTGTCTCAAAATGCCCTGCACTTCAAATATAACTTGTACCACAGATAAGTGTTGAAGTGCAGATATAAAAAGTGAGTAAGACAGAGAGTCAGCACACAATACAGAGCGAAGCACACAGACGCAGGAATTTATCCCGAGGTTCGGCCAAGCCTGAAATGCTTGCCTAGTCCTCGTTGGAGTTAGCCACACCTGGGCTTGGAGTCTATTTCAACTCCTTCCTCCGTTTGCTCAGATCTGTCAGTATGACAGATAGAGCCTTCCACTATGTTGAGTTGGGTTACAACAAAGCCGCGGCTGCTTACAATCTTCTTGACAGCACTCCGGCGGAGTAACAATGCGCTCAAGACTTTGCTCTAGCTCTTTGCGGCACCTCTCCACTCTCTAAAGGCTTATAACTTTGCCTTCACACAAACTAGAGAGATTTACACAAGAGAGAGAGAGAATCGATCCGAGTGATGTATACAATTGTTGGCTGCACTTGTGTTGTTGTTTGAGGCGCCTAGGGGTCCCTTTTATAGCCCCAAATGGCCTAGGAGCCGTTAGAGCTTCATTTGGAAGCTCCCAGCCTTCCCTGGTTGCGGGTGCACCGGACTGTCCGGTGGCGCACCGGACAGTGAACAGTAACGGGTCTGATTGACAGTTTCCTTCTCTAGAACAGCTAGCCGTTGGTGCACCGGACAGGTTACTATTCACTGTCCTGTGCACCGGACAGGTCACTATTCACTGTCCTGTGCACCGGACACAGCTACTATTCACTGTCCTGTGCACCGGACGCTGCGACTATTCACTGTCCTGTGCACCGGACACAGTTACTATTCACCGTCCTGTGCACCGGACACAGTTACTATTCACTGTCCTGTGCACCGGACAGCTACTATTCACTGTCCTGTGCACCAGCCAACAGCACACTAAGTGCTTTTTCCTCCGTTCTTTCTCCGTTTGACTTCAACTTTTGGGAGGATTTTCCTGAGACTTAAACAAACACATTTAGAGTATAATCCAATTGATTTAGTCCTAGAAACTTACATCTTTCTTGTTCTTCTCCTAGCTTTTCTGTTTCTCCTCCAGCAGAGCTCAGAATGGTACTTTCTCTACAGAAAGAGTTAGAGAGCAAACCAAAGCACCAAACTTGTAGTAAGAGGTGTATGCAAAATGGTTGAACACTCAAACCTTACATACTTAACCTTTTTCATCGTTTTACCCAATTTGGCTTGTTTGAGGTCGATGTTGGACTCTAAACCATCAAGTCAACTTGACTTGATCTAGATTGACATATCTGAGCCCCAACCTCCGTTCACTTCTCGAGCTTGATCTTGAGCCTTATGACTTACACCACATAATTGTAGATGTTACCTCATTGGTTGTAAGTCATGTCCTTATGTAGTGATCCTTGATGCACCATAGCTCTTCTTAACTCGATCAACCTTGACTTTGCAAGTCTTCTTCTTCACCCCTGGCTTTGGGATCCTGGTCTCCTTGACCTTCTCCCGTGCACTCGGTACCTCGAACCTCTTCTTGCCTCCATCCTTGGCTTGATCGATTGTCTCTGAGTTACGCACACCGAGTCTCACTTAAGCAATGTCCATCTTACTTGTGATGTCCATTACCTATAGATAATCCAGTCTTTGGACCATCACACTTGTTCACTTGTGTTGAACCCTGTTAGCTTTGCATTAAGCACCTGTTCAACACTTAGCACACTTGTTAGTCCTTTAATTGGGTTGTCATCCGAACCACCAAAACCCAGAAGAGAGCTTTCAGGTTGTCGTCGTCCGTTCCACCCAGTTGACAGGCCAGGCGGTAGTCTGCGAGCCACAATTCCGGTCTCGTTTCCCCCGAGTACTTTGTGATAGTAGTCGGGGGTCGGAAACGGGCCGGAAACGGCGCCCGCCGGATGGCCCGGCTGAAGGCCTGCGGACCGGGTGGTTCGGGCGAGGGACTCCGATCCTCCCCGATGTCGTAGCGTCCCCCACGCCTGGGGTGGTAGCCTCGGCGCACCCTTTCGTCGAGGTGGGCCCGACGGTCGCGACAATGGTGCTCGTTGCCGAGGTGGCCCGGAGCCGCAGGCGCGGTGTTGCGTGTGCGCCCGGTGTAGACCGAGGCTTCCCGCATGAATCGGGAAGTCGCGGCATGAGGTTCCGAGGGGTACCCCTGCCTTCGGGAGGCAGAGCTCTCGGCCCGCCGGGCCGCAGCGCCCTCCAGGAGATTCTTGAGCTCTCCCTGGATTCGCCGACCCTCGGTGGTTGATGGTTCTGGCATCGCGCGGAGGAGCATCGCTGCGGCTGCCAGGTTCTGACCGACCCCGCTGGATGCGGGTGGCGGCCTGTCCCTGACATCGTTGGCGACACGGTGCTAGAAACCCTGGGGCAGGTGACGTATTTCTCCGACCGGGGGTTGGCCCGCCCATACCTGCCCGACGTCCCGGCGGATCGACTCGAGCGCTCCTGCTCCCTCGTCGAGCCTGGCCTGCGCCCCGCGGACTTGCTCGAGCTGTGGGTCGTGACCCCCCGCCGGAACGGGGACCACAGCTAGCTCCCGCGGGATGTCGGCGCGAGGCACCGGCCCAGGGAGATCACCGTCCTCCGGCATGCCGAGATGGTTGCCTTCGGAGGGATCCCCTAGCTCGACGTGGAAACATTCGCGGCTTGGGCCGCAGTCCTTGTCGTCAAGGCTGCGGCTGCCGTCGGAATAGTCGGAGAGGCAGTAGTCACATGCGGTCATAAAGTCCCGCATGGCACTGGGGTTGCCAAATCTAGAGAAATCCCAACAGACGCTGGGATCATCATCTTCCTCGGACCCAGAGGGCCCGTAGGTCGAGACGTCCGTCAATCGGTCCCAAGGCGACCGCATACGAAACCCCAGAGGGGTTGCACTCGCCTCAACGTGAGCGCCCGCCAAAGCGAGTTCGCTAGGCGGGTTGAGGCCGAGTCGAAATGACGTAGGATGGGAATCAGTCGGTACCTTTTGGTCGACGAGGAGCGACATAGTCACGTCGGGGACTGATTGCGCCGTCGTCTTGGGTACGAGGGCGACGTCCTGCAGGCCCTCCGCGAGCGTGCTGGCGTCGTCAACTTGCTCGAGATTGGCGTGTCGCGGGGGGACGGCGCTCGCCTTCGTCTCGAACGCGAGGTCGACGCCCGACGCGCCCTCCGTTGGGGTGCTGGGGACGTCGATTCGCTCGACAGCCGACGGAGCGCGGCCTCCCGCTCGGCCTTGGTTGCCCCGCCTCCTCCTCCGATGGCGGGGGAGAGGACGGGGCGAGCTCGAATGTTGTTCTTCCATTGCGCGGGGAAGACGTCGTCGATTCCGCCGCCGGCGGGCGGGCTGTTGGCCGCCATTGTCGTCGTCGCGCGGCGGTGGAAGGAGTATCATGTCGTAGCTGCCGTCGAGAGACATGAACTCGAGACTCCCAAAACGGAGCACCGTCCCGGGTCGGAGAGGTCGTTGGAGACTGCCCATCTGGAGCTTGACGGGAAACTGCTCGTCAACACGCAGCGTGCCCCTACCTGGCGCGCCAACTGTCGGCGTTTCGAGACCGGGGGTCCCTAAGCCGACGAGTGAGTGTGCCGCGTGCCCCAGCCCAGATGGGTCGAGCGCGTGGGCGAGCGCGAAGGGGGGAAGCGAGGTGGCCGGAGATGGGCGTGAGAGAGGTGGAAATCCCGCGGCCTTCGTGTTCGTCCCGCGCCCAGGTCGGGTGCGCTTGCAGTAGGGGGTTACAAGCATCCACGCGGGTGAGGGAAGCGAGCGGCCCCAAGAGAGCGCCTGCCCCGTCCTCGTCCCCGCGCGGCCAACCTTCTCTAAGAAGGCCCTGGTCCTTCCTTTTATAGGCGCAAGGAGAGGATCCAGGTGTACAATGGGGGTGTAGCAGAGTGCTACGTGTCTAGCGGGGGAGAGCTAGCGCCCTAAGTACATGCCAATGTGGCAGCCGGAGAGATCTTGGCACCCAGCCGGTGTGGTGTCGTGGCTGTCGGAGGAGCAACGGAGCCTGGTGGAGGGACAGCTGTCGGAGCGGTTGGGTCCTTGCTGACGTCCCCCTGCTTCCGTAAGGGAGCTGAGAGCCGCCGTCGTCACGGGGCCAGCGGGCGCCATCATTGCCCATCTGGCGGAGCTGGCCAGATGGGACACCGGTCTTGTTCTCTGCGGCCCGAGTCGGCTCGGGGTAGGGTGATGATGGCGCTTCCTGTTGACGTGGCGGGCTTGTGCCCTAGATTGGGCGACGTGGAGGCTCCTCCGAAGCCGAGGTCGAGTCTGTCTTTCATGGCCGAGGCCGAGCCCGACCTCCTGGGTCGGGCGAGGCGGAGGTCGTTCGGCAGAGGCCAGGGCGGAGTCCGACCCCTGGGGTCGGGCGAAGCGGAGTTCGTCGTCTTCCGGGGCCTAGCCCGAGTCCGAGCCCTGGGTCGGGCGGAGCGGAGTTCGCCGTCTTCCGGGGCCTTAGCCCGAGTCCGAGCCCTGGGTCGGGCGGAACGGAGTTCGCCGTCTTCCGGGGCCTTAGCCCGAGTCCGAGCCCTGGGTCGGGCGGAACGGAGTTCGCCGTCTTCCGGGGCCTTAGCCCGAGTCGAGCCCTGGGTCGGGCGGAGCGGAGTTCGCCGTCTTCCGGGGCCTTAGCCCGAGTCCGAGCCCTGGGTCGGGCGGAACGGAGTTCGCCGTCTTCCGGGGCCTTAGCCCGAGTCCGAGCCCTGGGTCGGGCGGAACGGAGTTCACCGTCTTCCGGGGCCTTAGCCCGAGTCCGAGCCCTGGGTCGGGCGGAGCTTCCTATGGCGCCTTTGGCAAGGCCTGACTGCCTGTCAGTCTCACTCTGTCAAGTGGCACTGCAGTCGGAGTGGCGCAGGCGGCGCTGTCCTTCTGTCAGACCGGTCAGTGGAGCGGCAAAGTGACGGCGGTCACTTCGGCTCTGCCGGGGGGCGCGCGTCAGGATAAAGGTGTCAGGCTACCTTTGCGTTAAATGCTCCTGCGACTCGGTCGGTCGGCGCGGCGATTTAGTCAGGGTTGCTTCTTAGCGAAGGCAAGGCCTCGGGCGAGCCGGAGATGTGTCCGCCGTTAAAAAAGGGGGGCCTCGGGCGAGACGGAAACCCCTCGAGGTCGGCTGCCCTTGCCCGAGGCTAGGCTCGGGCGAGGCGTGATCGAGTCGCTCGTATGGACTGATCCCTAACTTAATCGCACCCATCAGGCCTCTGCAGCTTTATGCTGATGGGGGTTACCAGCTGAGAATTAGGCGTCTTGAGGGTACCCCTAATTATGGTCCCCGACAGTACCACATAACACAATACATGTTCCATTACATGGTTGTCGAATAGTTATTAAACCTTCCATGACATTATTACTCAAAAGATTGGTAAATAGTCAAAAGAAGATGGACGATTGTATCCCAAGTTCATGTTTTCGGGCCTAGTTTATACTGGGTATTTTATACCCACGGGTTAAAGGGCATGGGTGACAGTAGAACATTCTAATACCCATTTACCCATTGGGTGAAGGTTTTTGCCTAATAAGAGACTCATGGGTAGAATATTTAGCCCATATACATACTCTAATGGAGTAAATACCCATCGGGTATCGGGTCGCGGGTACCCATTACCATCTCTAGGTGGGTTGTACTGGTTCAGGCCGAAGCCCTAGTCCAGTGTAGCGCTGATCGTGGTATTGCGGTAGAGCGTGTTATATCTAGTGTGCTCATGTTGGAAGGAGGGCCCTGCCCTTTTATATCTCAAGGGTAGGACCTTACAGAGGAGCTCTATTTTCTATTAGAGAGAGAGAGAGAGATTGGCTCCCATGGGTTGTCGCAGTGGGTCCTTCGTAGGGTCATGTGTAGCCGTACTCCCTGTATGGCGTTGTCTGTTACTCTCGCTCCTGTAGCGAGTCCATCGCTGACGTCTTTGTAGTGGTGCGTGGTGGGTCCCATGGATCAGTCTCATGGTGTAGTCGTACGTGGTGTGGCTTCTTCTGTCGTCATGAGCCCTTCGTCACCTGTCAGCGTGTGTAGGCGTACACTCCATATGACGCATTGTCTCGTCCTTCCGATGTACAGGTCACGAACCCCGTTGCCCATTCAGTGTGCTATGCGTATGTCCGGACGTGACTTGATGGTGTCACGTCCCGTTGTAGCTGAAGTGGATCAGTAGCGCTGGACTCAGATCTTTGCCTTGTCAGGTTGCTCGACTGCGAGTTGGTCGGCGGGAGTTGATTGGCAGAGAGTTGGTCATCGAAGTTGGTCATTGGAGAGTTGGTCAACCGATCCGCCTCGCAGAGTTGGTCGACAAAGTGGTTGAAACAGTGCTTGGCATGGTCTTCTGCAAGATTCGCGGGGAGTAGGTGGCATTTAATGCATGTGCTCCCCTGCTGGGGCCTGGGGGTAGTTGGCCGAGACTGGGCTCGGTCGAGGCGAAGATTTCTCCCGAGGCCGAGGCCAGGATTAGATGTTACATGTAACCACGCTCTGGGTGGTTGAAACAATGGTCGGAGTGGAGGAACAGTGCCCCGTATTTGCGCCTTGACCCCCATCGTGGGTGGTAAAAGTAGATTAGACCGTGGTCGCGTCATCCTTTGTTTACTTTAGCACCTTCAATGGGGTAGGTGAACATATGAACGCACGTTTTAGGATCGAACTGGTTAGCCGAGGCGTGTACCTCCCAGAGCGTCGTCCGAGACGCCCTTGGGCGAATCGGAAATGCGCTTCTCACCCAAGGCTGACCTTAGGCGAGTCGGGAATGTGCTGCTCGTCTAGGGTTGGCCTCAGGCGAGCCGTGACTGCATCTCCTGTCCGGGATTAGCCTTGGGCGAGTTGTGACTTAGGTCCCTCGTGTCTTGGTAAGGTTGGGAGCGTATTTGCTTATGACACATTCCTACTCAAGCATTTAGGCACTTTAGAGTGATCTGGGTACCCCTATATATGGTAACTGATACATGTGTATTAGGCTCTTGATGTTATGACCTTATAGACATACTTTATGGTGATAGGAATCGTTCCCTACTCCCCTAGCTATCGTTTCTCTGGTACTCTGGTGTCTCTATTGTGACATGCTCTATAATAAAGATATATAAATCTAAAGATGTTTAGCTCAAAAATTTGATAGAGTTTATTTTTATCTGCTCAAAAAATTTGATACAAAGTTGGTTTCTATCTAGAGCTGATGTTTCAAATAGACCCTTAGGATCATGTGGAGTTATATGGCTCCCACCCGGCCTCTCCTACTTGCCAAACATAAATCTCTATTAAATATGGCCTCGACACTTTAATAAATAGTAGGGACGATTGCAAATCTGCCCTCATTTTGCAAGCCAATTGTAAAAATAGACCTCTTTTCCAGACTTTGCAAAATCGGACCTCTTTTTTTGAAACCAAAGCTGGCGTCTACCCCTATTACGTTAACAACCACCGACGATGTTAAATTAGATGTAAAAAGACACCAACACCCTTTGCAAAAATGCCCCTATTGTTGTACTGAATTGCCTATAATTAAAGTAGCATGTAATCTGTCAACGTCATACCATGATGCTACTGCTACTGAATTGCTTGTGCATTCTACATTTACACCCGGGCCCGGCCACAACAGTGTCTGAATTTAGCGCCTGGTGACCTTGCCGACTTGACGCTGGTTGCGAAAATAGCTCAGAAGGACCTGTGCCTGCACATACAAAACAAAAAATGGTAAGCTGTTGAACAAACTACGGCATCATTTAACATGTACTACAGAACTGAAAGTGCCAGCTTATGCTTATGCCAGAATGATACGGACTGGGCTGCAAGTGCAGTACCTTCTCTCGTGCACGCGCCGTGCCCGATTGCGACAGAGCCACCAAAGGAGGCATGGCGCCTTCCTGGAGCACCAGGCTGCAGAACCTGCTGTTGTTCGTGCAGAGCTGCAGCAGAGCAGCAGCAGCGTTCTCCTTCGCCCGTGCCGAGCCCAGCTCAACGACCTCAACCAGCACCGGGATGCCACCTGCCTGAGCAATACCGTTCCTTCCCTCCTGCACCGTGGCAAGGATTGCCAAAACGGCGACGGCCTTGTCAACCATCCCAGCTGCTGGGTCCATCAGCTCCACCAGGGGCTTTACAGCCCCGGCCTCAACAACCCGGGCCTTGTTCTCGTGAAATATTGATAGGTTGAAGAGAGCCGTTGCTGCATCCTTCTTCCCCTGTGCACTGCCATCTCGCAGCAGGTCGACCAGGGGTTTGATTGCTCCAGAGCGTCCGATTTTAGCCTTGTTCTCTTCGTTTACTGAAAGGCTGAAGAGAGTTGCAGCTGAGTTTGCTCTTGCCTCTGGGTTACCCGTCTCAAGGACGTGGATGAGAGGCTTGATGGCGTCCGCGCTTGCGATGGTGATCTTGTTGTTGTCATCTAACGACAAATTCAGGAGCACTGTTACAGCATTTTCCTGCATGCTGGGGTCTGCAGAGTAAAGAAGATTCACCAAGAAGGGTATAGCACCGTGGTTTGCAATGGAAATTCTACTCTCCATGTTATGCCTTGAAAGGACCAGCAGCTCTCCTATTGCTGCCCTCTCGGGATCAGTACGCTCATTTTTTAGATCCTCAATAAGTTTACGAACTTTATTATCAACAATAGCAAAATCAGATCTTGAATCCAATGAAACAGCTTTATCTGATCGTTGCTGCCAGACTAAATGATTTCGAGAACGAACACCACCCAACCTTGGCAGAAAATTTGGTTTTGAGCAGGTGACCGTTCGGCCATTTCTTGTAGTCTCTGATGCAATGCTGTTACTTGAGACCTGTTCCTCCTTATCCTTCTCAACAACTTCAAGATGGTTGCTGCTGGAAGAAGCGCTTGTGCCAATATCACCGCTGATACTGTTTCTTTGGAGACGTGGCTCAACATCAGAAGCATGGAAACCATCCTTTCTCGATTGCTTAATGGAATCAGAACCATCAATAGATGCATTGCATATCAATTTGTTTGCTTCAGTAGATGCAACTAGTAACTTCGGAGGACCCGTTTCTGAATCATCTGTGTCTTCAGAAGATGAAGCCTTGGAGATTTGATCATCTGAATCAAAATTCTCATGCAGCAAGTTAGGATGACAACTGTCATCTGATGATATATGATCTGGTGAGCCAAACTTATTTGCCCTTGAAGAGTTTTCAGAGAAAGGAGATTTATCACTTGTTCTACCATTAATCGGCTTGAGGGAAACTGAAAAGTTCAAACTCAAGAGTTTCACAGGATCTGGTAGCACTACACCATGTACCTCAGACCAATTTTCAATCAACTGTTTGACAGTGTAGTTAGGAATCAAATTACTGTGTCCCAAAGTTTGACGTGTCTTGGGGCAGACATTGTAACCCAAGTCAAGCCATTTTCTGATGAAAACCCGTTCATATGTTTGACCAGAAGCCACAATCACTGGATCTGACATTAGTTCAAGGGAAAGGGGGCAACAAAAATCAGCAGGTATGGGCACTCCATTAATACTATGCATCTGTTTTTCTTCCACGTGTTTCTCAAGCATATGGTTGACTAATTCAGAGATATGGTTGATACCATCTAGTTCTGAACTATCCTCAGCATCGACTCTTGTTCTAATCTTGGCAAGGGCAACAGCCTCCATCAGTAACTCTTGATTTGTGGATAAGCTCAAAGAGACCTGGATCTTTGTCAATGTCTCTGACTTTGGCGTAAATTTTCCGGCAATATCCCTGGAAGCCTCCTTGATGATACCCATAATTTTCTCACATTGAAATTGCTTTATTTTCTGAAATTTGCAAGAAAATAAATCATTGGAAGATGAGAACAATTGAAAGGAGTGCTACTGATATGACAATAAAGCTCTTTCACTACCTCCAAGTACACTGAAATACGATTGGTTTCTGGTGGTGTCACTTCAGAATTGACAACTTGGCACACTTCAAGCACATAGTTTTGCATCTTGGTAATAAGGGACTCCACCAGCATAACCTTGATATAATAACTTGCAAGTATCAAATAACGACAGCATTGTACAAGCTATAAGTTGTGCCTTATGTGAATGACAGTAGTAAATGGGAGAGATAAGGGAGTTACGAAATAAATTTTGCTCATCATCAAATCCCAGCTTCCAACTAGCTTTATCGCATCATTGATAGTAGCATCTAGTCCCTCAAGCATCCTATCATCCAGACTAATCTGGGTGAGAACTTCATCCAGGACCAGCTTCAAAAGACCCAGGATTTCATTGATCTTCCGGCAGTATCTCTTAACTAGCTCAGTTTCTACCACACTGCTGGTAGACAGCGTGCGGAAGTTTGAAATACTGCTGATTACTGACATTGGCACTGACTCCTCCATTGACCTGTATCAAGATTGAAGACTCTATTTTAGCTGCAGAACTTACCAAACCATAAAAAAAAGTGGTACAGCTTAAAGAAATTTCAGACGCCATTTATGGGTCTTACTCCACTTAAGGAAACATAGACAGTCCCATATAAAAGCACATCCCATAAAGTGATCGCCAGTATAGCCTATCGAATGTATTTGACCTTAAATCGCGCATACGGAGTACTTTCGTTCCTATCTCTTGAAATGTAGAAACTTAGGCATGAAAACAACGAATTATCATACTCAACGCATGCAAAAGCTGACGATCAGAAACTCCACTTAGCCCAAAGACTAGTACTCTTCCCATAGTAAGCTCACTAAATCCAATTCCCCCCTAAGCCCTAAATCTGTCGTAATCACAGGACCTCTAGCCGAGCGGAAACACAGGATCACCTGAAACACCTGCTGCTACTCCCGATCCCAACCTCAGAGCGCGCCGTGCGTGCACGTGTGCGAGGTTTACGCACCTTGCGCACCAAATGAAGCTCCCACCCCCCTCTAATCGCAGCACTTGAACAAGCACCAAAATCACAAATGCTGAAGGAACTGCACGGGACGATGCCAAAGCCCAAAGCAATCAAACGCGCGTGATAATGATTACAATACACGGGAGCCGAGAAACGCTAGAAGCGAAGAAAGCTAGCTAGGCATTCCAGGCGAGGAGAGAGAGGCGAGCTTTGTACCTCCTGGAACTACAATGGCAGTCGCCGCCGTGAGCTCCACGCGGGTCGCGAGGCTGAGACGCCGAGGCGAGGACGAAGACCGTGAGGCCTGAGGCGCCTAGAGGAGTGTGAACACGAGGGGGAGGCGGCAGCGACCAGCGCGACGAAGGGGAGAGGACGGACGGAGTAGTAGTTGGAAGTGGAGCTGGATGGTGCAAGTGCGTGGTGGTCCGGGTGCTTTCTTTTACTGACTGGTGGGGCCAACTGCAGGGGAATGGCGGGTCTCCGCTAGACCCGATGCAGCGACACCCATAAGGTCCGTCTGCAACTGCTCCCAGAGTCCCGTGGGCCCCGCAGCTGATCGCTGATTCCCGGCGCTGCTGGGTTTGCTTGTACCAGACTGCACGGACTGGGAGGCGGGGCACGGTTTTTTTTTTTCTCTTGGAGTGGGCCCCGCATGGCGTGCTTTTTTATTCGCCAATCGCCACTCCGCGTGTACGGACGGACTGGTGTTCGTACTGGCTCACGGTCAAGGAAGCCGTGAAGGAGAATAACGCCAGACCAACTCCAGCAAAGCACACCTCCGTATCCGTATTTGGCACGTAGTTGCGTGCCGAGTTTGGAGTTACGTGTTCAAAATCAAGAATGGGAAACACCGTGTCTCGTACAGAAACGAAGGCTATTGTTGCTCTATGGCGAAGAGAGAGAAGACGAGAGAAAAGGCAACCTAGACACCCGATTCTGGTTTTGTGCGGCGTGATACGGAGTCCGCTGGAAGGAACAGTAGCCGATATCATGTAATTTACGGATAGGGAGTCATACGCGGACTCTACTAGAGTTGGTCTAACACGGGTGTTTGATTTGGCGGGACTATTAGATTTTAACTTTATCTACATTGAATGTTTGATTACTAGTTAAAGATATTAAATATATTTTTAATTATAAAACTAATTATTAAGATAAGAAGTAAATGTTAAGACGAGTCTTTTAAATCTACTTAGTCAAAGGTTTGGTCATTGTTTGCTACTCGTGGATTAATTAGGTTTAAAAAAATTGTCCCATAACTAGACTATATTTAATATCAATAATAAACATTCAAACATTCGATGTGACACAGTATAAATTTTAGTGCCTATAAGTGTTTGGTTCTAAAGTTTAGCTCATGTGACATCAAGTGTTTGAACACTATGTACGGGTATCAAATATAGTCTAATTATAAAACTAATTACATATATGAAGACTAAATGGCAAGACAAAATTTTTAAGTATAATTTAATCCATGATTAACAAATGTTTGTTGTAGCATGACATGGGTGAATTATTGACTAATTAAGCTTAATAGATTTGTCTTATCATTTATTTCTTATCTTTGTAATTAGTTTTATAATTAAATTATATTTAATACTTCTAACTAGCATTCAAACATCCATTGTGATAGACTAAAATTTAAATGGAGGAAACAAATAGGCCCTAACATGGCAACTGTTCAAGAGAGTTCTTTGTTGTTGGAACAGTGATAAGTAAGAAGGTGTTTGGTTTCACCACACTAAAGTTTAGTCACCGTCACATCGAATGATTGAATAATAATTACATGTATTAAATATGGTCTAACTAAACTAAGGCCTTGTTTGGTTTGAGGGGTGTTGGAACTTGAACACGGGCGCAAGTTGATCCAACAGGGGGGGAGTGATAGCACAAACAGGGTTTTAGCACGTGATGGCAAAAGCACTGTTTAACTAGCCTCTCAAGGGCACTGTGCGGGGGTATTTATAGGTGTCCGGGTACCCAGCGTCCCGTGTTAAGGACGCATGTGCCCTCAGACACCTAGGTTATCCCCGGAATATTCCCATAAAGTGGGGTTACAGACTGTAATTACAGAGACGCCTTTATAAATCAGGCCCGTAACACGCAGCGGCCACGCAGGGCCTGTCACAATGGGCCGGATCACACGTGGGCCTCCGCGCTGGACGAGGCCGCCCGGTGGAACGACCTCGCCACGGGTCTTCGTCCGATGTCGCATGGGGCGAAGGGTGTCCCTGCCCGTTGTCTTGTCTCCGTGTCGGCCGGCGTTTACGGCGAAGGCCCCGAGCGAAGGGTGGCGTCTTTACCTTCGCCCCAACATTTGCCCTCCGAGGGACCAGTTCGACTAAGTCATCTGGTGCCGAAGACGTCGCTAGATGGCGGAGACGCTGCCCTCGCTCGAAGTGGTTCCGCGGGGGTTTTTGACATGACCGTTGATTGACGCCGTACTGTGGGACTGCGGGTTTCCCGAAGCGCTGTGCCCTGTGTATAAAAGGGTGCGGGGGCGGCGCGTTTTGAAATTTATTCTTCCGCGCTCCGTGAAAACCCTAGCCGCTTTCTCCACCGTCTCTACTGCTCGTCTGCCCTCCTTGCTCTTGTTCGCCGGAGATCTGGCTCGAGTGAAGCAGACCGCCCGCCGCCGCCGACGGTACGTAGCGATGCCGACCTCTTCTTCTTCTGCTGCCGCTTCGCCGCCGGCCGACGCGTCGTCTGAGGAAACGCTGAGTTCTGTGGCGGCGGAGGAGTTGCGCGCCGGCGATACTGTGGATTTTGGTGTGTCGCGGATGTCGTCGGCCCGCGTGCAGGATATGCAGCGGCTTGGTTACTTTGGCGGCGGGGTCGCTCGTGTCTCGGGGACGGAGGAAGTCCCCGAGCCGGAAGGCGAGTTGGTTGTGTTCGAGGCGTTCTTTGCCGCTGGTCTCCGCCTGCCTGCGCACCGATTTGTTGGAGAAGTCCTGCGCAGATTCAATGTTCAGATCCATCAGCTGACTCCGAATGCCGTGGTGGCTCTGTCGAAGTATGTCTGGGCGACGACTTCGTACGGTGGACAGCCATCAGTTGAAGTCTTCGCGAAGTATTATTGCCTGCACTGGCAGAAGAGGATGATTGGAAGTGAAGTTGCCCAGTTTGGGTCCTATACATTTACGCCGAAGACCGGCAAGACCACGATGCAGGTAGTTGAGTTGGTTCCATGCGCCCGCAACAAGTGGGGCAATTGGCAGGATTTTTGGTTCTATGTCGCGGAGGGTACAGCCGAAGACCATCCGGGGCTCCCCGTGTCCGAAATGTGCTCGCATTTTTACTCAACATACCCGCCTTTTGAAGTGGCGGATGAGGATGCGGACGAAGGGGCCCTTCGGTGCGCCGCGGCCTGAGCAGCGGGCGTGATTTGGTTGAGGAGTTTGTGGCGTTCGGGGTATGGCCTTTGGCGCATGGCTGGGCGCTGGGCGAAGTGTGCCCTCGCCAGATGCCTTCCCACGGTGGGAAGCTGGTGTGAAGTCCTGCCTTCGCGCTGGATCTGCAGGGTCACGATCTGGCCGCCTTTGTGCGCGAGGCGGAGGATGGGGCGGTGCGGATCGTGGGTCGGTATGTGCCTAGGACAGAGGGCCAGCGCAGCTGGGACATTCGCGGGTCAAATGACCGCTTGAACAGGGTTTTTGAGTTGAATTGTCTGCCGTATGGCGGTTACCCTGGCCAAGACGATGTGGATCGTCGCGGGAAGAAACCGGTGGTGGAGTCTGGAGACGACCCCGCGCCGACGGCCGCCCCGTCTAAGAAGAGGAAACTAGGTACTGCTGTGGGAGGACTTGGGGTTTCTGATGGTTTTGCTAGAGAATTGATGAGGACATGCGCGGCCCCGGGGGGAAGGATGTCTTCGCCCGAGCTCCGGGAGTCTTCGGCGCGGATGCTGAGGGTTACCGGGGGTTGGTGTCCTAAGAATGTTCCTGTCCCCCGCGTGGCCGGCGAAGATTTTTTTTACATCCCGCATGGTTCGTGCTTGGAAAGTGTTTCCTTACGGGCGGAATATTGCTGCTGTTGTGTCGGCAGTGATGGACAAGGATCGCCAGGGAGCTGCGCAGAAGCGGCAGGCGGTCGTCAGGCTTCATGAAGCCAGGCCGAAGAGGCAGCGGGGGGCTGCGAAGGCTACTGCCCCCGGCGGAGGCCATCCGCCGCTGGCGGCTAAGTCGGCCGTCCCTGCACCCAGTAGGGCGCCGGACGCTGCGAAGGCGGCTGGCGCCGGTGGTACCAAGTCAGCGAAGGCTGCCCCTTCGTCCAGCGGGCTGCCGGAGGCTGCGAAGGCGGCTCGAGGGTTGCCGCCCCCTGGCAAGCGCGTAGCTGACTTCGCCACTGACATCAGTGTGGACGATTATCTTGTTGGTAAGTTGTTGGCTCGATTTTTTTAATTTATTGATGCGTCGCAGGGTCGGACGAAGACCAGCTTGTTGTTGTTCCGCCTGCCGCGGCGGCCGCGGCGGCTGCCGTGGTGTCAAGGGCGAAGTGCAGTGCTCTTTGTGCTGGTGGCGAGATGCCGGCGCTCACTGCCGTCAGGGACGAGGCGGGTGCCGTGTCCCGCCGGCTGGAGGAGATGAAGGAGGCACTAAGTCAGGTGCGTTGAGCTAGGCATCGGGTTTTTTTAACGGCTTCGCCAGGGCTGTGGTCTTATGTGTGTCTTGTAGGCGGCTGACTTCGCAAACCGCGCGGTGCCGGGGGCCCTGACGGCAGTTGTGTCTGCCGAAGTCGAGAGACTTCGGACGCAACATGCTGACGCCGTCCGGGAAAAATCGGCCGCCGACAGTAAGTGCCGCAAGCTGGCGGACAAGGTGGCTGTGCTGGAGGGTGAGAAGGCTGACCTCCGGCGCCAACTGGCGGCGGAGAGGGAGGAGGCTACTGAGGCCCTCGCCAAGGCGCAGGCTGCGCAGGCAGAGGCCAATCTGGCGTGGGTGGAGGACAGCCTTTCCAGGCAGCGCGCAGAGCAGCTGGAGGAGCGGCTCAGCGCGCTGCAGAGCCGTGTGGAGAGGGCCGAGGCCTCGGCGCGCACGGAGGCTGAGCGGATGCGCAAACAGCTTATGGATTCATACCGTGAGCTGGGCGCGCGGACCGCTGAATTTGAAGTGCCGGACCGAGAGCCCGGACTTCGCTGCCTTGAGTGGGTGCAGGAGGAGCTGCAGGCGCTCCCCACCATCGTGGAGGGGTTTATGTCTTATGCCTCTCTGGTCACCTGCGAGGGGGCGATGAACGCGCTCTCTCGCGAAGGGTGCCGGCACTATGAGGTCTTCGACCAAGCTGATGAGGATTTGGAGCATGATATCTACAAGGTTGAAGACCCTATAGTGAAGGAATCTGCCGGCGCCCTCTACGACCGGATGTGGGGCCCCCATGGTCGAGAGGTGGTCAGGGAGCAGGCTGAGATGGCGAGGAGTCAGGTAATGTTTGGCTTTTGTTTGGTGTTTGTTTAATGTGGGTTAAATGGGGGTTTGCTGAGTCTATGTGCTGTGTCTCAGGCGGCGCGTGGCGAGAGGGTGGATGACTTCGGGGCCTTGAACGACACGCTGCCTGACCCTGAGGCGAACCCGGCGGCAGCTGTGTTCGAGGCCGCTCCGGAGCCGCCCCCGGAAGTCGCCGAAGGCGTTCCCGATGCCCCTGCAGCCACTGCGGCCGGCGGAGACCCGTCGTCAACTGCTGCGCCGAGGGCTGAGGATCCTGCGGCGGTGGTTGTGGAGGCGACAGCGGAGGCTCCCGCGACGGCTGGGTCTTCGCAGGTGGCCTAGTGGGTGTGGGTAGTTAGGAAATTTTGGATATTGTTGTTGAACCTTGGTTGCTGCGCAGGTTCAAGATTTTGGGCCTGCGCACGCAACCGCTACTGCTAATTTTTGGGCGGCTTCGACCGTGGATGATGGGAATAAATCGGATGAGTCTGCGTCTAACTTTTCTGAGTTCGGTGACTCTGGGAGCTCTGTTGAATGGACCGAAGAGTCGTCGGATGAGGACTTGGACTACTTTGCGGCCTTGGATGTGGCAGTGGCGGAGGCTTCGTCGCAAGCTGCGGATGCTGATGTTGTGTCTAGGGTTGGCAACGGGGCGGGTTCGGGTCGGGTGGATCGTCCGCGGACCCGCCCCCGAAAACCGAATTAAAAACCCGACCCGAACCCGAAATATAATACGGGTGAAAACAGAGACCCACACCCGAACCCGCGGGGACCCGTAACCCGACGGGGGACCCGTGGACCCGAAAGACAGCAGCAAACGCAATACACAGCAATAGGCAGCATGTACTGTGTAGTCTGTAAAACACAAACTGGCGCACAGGCGCACAACAATACATCATGACAGCAAGCACTTCCAAGTTACAGGCGCACAACAATACAACATGACAACAAACACAAACTGGCGCAACAGGCAGCATGTACTGTACAGTCTGAACAATATTTAACAAAATAGCAGTTTGAACTAACTCAGCAAGTCACTAAGTCAGCAAGCCCATACTGATAAACATAGAAAAATAGCAGTTTCAACTTCCAAGTTCCACTAAGTCAACAAGCAGCAATGTATAATATTATTACAAGTTTTTGCAGCTAAGTAAAACAGTAAGCAGCAGCAAGCAATTTGTAGCCGTCCACATCCAACAAGAAACCAAGCAGCTCCAGGCACCAGGCTCCAGCTCAAATGGTCAATCAACAACGGTCGATTCATGTTCGTCCTACAAAATAATAAAACAATGATCGAGTCATGTTCTTCAATGCTATCTTGAATAAGTCACAAATTCACAAAGCAACAAATAAACAGTACCGCGTCTTCATCTTGGTCATCAAGACAAGTCATCAAAGCACCCACAATAGTTGGAGGAGACCCTGCATTGCAAAAAAACTCAGAAATTGGTTGTTTCATGTACTATGCAAGAAATCAAAGAACATATAAAAATTAGATCACATACCTAACATGTCAGCACGGGACCAAGCCTGCATACACATGAGTGCTTCCACCATTGATGGTGCAAGCCTACTACGGTGTGGACTAATTATTCGGCCTCCTGTGCTAAACACGGACTCAGATGCCACTGTTGAAACAGGTATTGCAAGCACATCACGTGCAATCTTTCTCAAAGTAGGATATTTGAGCCCAGCATGCTGCCACCACAAGATGATATCCAAACCCTGTGTCCTAGGAAGCAGTGGTTCCTCTAAGTACAAATCCAGCTCTGTGCGCACATAAGTGGAGGTCACATCTGGTTGCTTGGACATGTAATCATCAAAAGTGTCCATCCAATCCTCCTCTAACATGTCACTAGGACCACTACTTGCCCTAGGTCGAGCACCATCTGTTGTGGCAACAACTTCTAGAGAATCTTGATACTCCAAGACCAAGTTATAAAGAATGTCCTTAACTTTGTTAACAGCCTCCATAGTTGTACTTTCAGATCCATGTATTTTTAGAAAAAGTGCATTCAAAAGATGAAGTTTATACCTAGGGTCTAGGACAGCAGCAACAGCCATCAAACCATGCACATCAATCCAATATTTATTGAACTTCTCTTTCATTTTACTAGACATTTCTTCAACCTTTGGGTTAGCACTTACTTGCCACTTCCTAATTGCCAAATAGATATTGGTGATTTTGGGAAAGAAAATGTTGGCTGTGACATAGTTAGTGCCAGATAACAACTCTGTGACATCATAGAATATCTTTAATCTATCACAAAGGTCCTTAGCAAACTGCCAATCATCTTCAGTTGGAATACAAGGGGCACGAGCAGCAAGGCGTTCAAACACATCTTTGTACAACAAAGCAGTGATAAGCATTAGAACATACAAGAGGGGAGGGGCAACTTGTAACATTACACTCATTCCATCTTTCACAACCAGGTTTAAAATATGGCAAGCACATCTCATATGGATTAATTTACCTTGTAACATACAAGAGGGGAGGGGCAACTTGCCTTTCACAGTGTCCACTCTTTGCCTGAGGCTGTCATTGGAGGTCCCAACCATATTCCTCATAACACTATCATTTGTGCTGCAGTTATCAAGAGTTATAGTAGACAAATTCCTCTCAATATGCCAATCAAGGAGAACATCATGAAGAATATCAGCAATAACCTCAGCTGTATGTGGGGCTGGAACATAAAGAAATCTGCACAAAATGAGTTCAACACTATATGAGGAGATTAATTGAGGAAGTTAGGATATAAAGAACAGTATGGATAATTATCTATTACCTAATAAGAAAACTCTTTAGCTTCCAATCATCATCTATAAAGTGTGCTGTCACAGCCATGTAGCCTTTCTTTTGGTGGTTTGCTGTCCATAAATCGGTAGTAATAGCAACTCGAGAACTCAACTTCCGAAAATACTTCAACATGGATTGTTTTTGCAGTTCATACATATCAAGGATGTCCTTCCTAAGTGTATTCCTAGACACTACTTTGAATAATGGTTGCAATGCTGCACAAAACTTGCGAAATCCAACATGGTCCACCATAGATAAAGGGTACTCATGGATAATAGTCATTAATGCAAGCTCTTTTCTAGCTACTTCTTGATCAAAAACGTATTTCTCCACAGTCACAGTCCCATCTTGTGGATTTGCAGTCAATTTAAGAGATGACTGTTTTATACCCTTCCTAACAGCCCTATCTGGACAAATCTCAAGATGACCACTCAAGTGACTTGTACCATTTCTTGTGTCCCCTCCTAAATGCTTCTTACACCATTTGCATTTTGCTTTCCAAACCCCATTTAATTCAATTCTATCAAACTCTAACCAAACTTTAGATTTTAATTTTGGTCCTCGTTTCCTCTTACTACCAACAGCAACATCATCCTCTATTTCTAACACATCATCTGTACCTGCTGCAGCTGCTGAATCAGATCGAGGAGCTGCTGCTGCTTGTGTTTCCGCTTGGGATATAGCAGCTGATCTGGATCTGGTTGTAGGAGCATGAGAAGCACTAGTACCTGCAGTCGACATTTCACTTCACCCTAATACTCTGAAAAAATGCAAAATGTTAAAGACAGCAACATCTATATGTTTGTTTCCTTACCTAAATATATACTAAACCCAAACCCAACTATATGTTCGTTAAAGACAGCAACATCTAAATGTTAAAGGCAGTAGTCTGCCGATGGCGAACTGAAACTGCAAATCAATCAATGATGGCGTTAAACGAAAACTAACAAACTACTGGTAGCTACTACTATGTTATTGCAAAAAAATCCAAGAGCGTGATATTATATACTAAGAGAGAGAGGCACAGTACTTACGGGCAATAACTAATTATGGAGCTTCTTTGTGTGTGTGTCATAACTAATCCAAGAGCCTGGGCAATAACTAATTACGGGCAATAACTAATTATAGAGCTGTTGTTGCAGCCAACAAGGCAGCATGTGTGTGTGTCATCGCTTATCAGGATTACACAGGCTGCATGCTCCACCGCTCAACAATAATGCATGCGTATATATAATTATATATACATATGCATGAGGCACACGAGGTGGCCCTGGTCTGCATACAGCCAGTAATAATGAAAAAGAAAAAGAAAAATGAAAGGATAAAAACGCTGCAGGAACATGCATATCCATCCACATGGTTGTACGCCAGTAGAGTAGCAGACTTGCAGAGGGGCTGAGGGAGTAGTACCGCGCAGCGGACGAGCGCTTAGGACCACGGACGTCCGGTCGCCGGTGGCCTACACAGCCACGGATGCGCGGTCGCCTGGACGTCGCCGGTGGCGCCCCGCGCCTGGACGTATCCGCTCCCAGTCCCAGACACCGGTCGCGCCTGCGCGTCCACCTGCGCCGGTGGCCCGAGCAGCCGTGCGAGGAGGGTGGTGGACCGGCGGATGGTCGGATTGGATCTCGGACGACGAGCCACGGGCGGCGGCGCAGTGGACGTGGGTGGGCGAGGGAGAGGGGCGAGCGGCGAGCCTGCGAGGCGAGGGTCGGTGGGCGCCTAGGGTTTTGCCACTTTGCGTCCGAGTTGGGCTGGGCCTGGCCGGTTTCAATGAGTTGGGTTGCCTGCGTTGGGTGGGCTCACTCGGTTTGATTCGGGTTTCGGGTCCCCGCAAAAACCCCACGGGTGAAAATGGAGAACTGCCCCGAAACCGAATTAATTCGGGGCCCCGAACCCGTGCCCCCGCGGGGCAAAATTTAAACCCGCCCCGAACACCGCCGGGTCTAAAACCGCGGGGACCCGACCCGAACCCGCCCCATTGCCAAGCCTAGTTGTGTCTGGTCCGAGCACTAGGCGTAGGCGGTGAAGGGCGGTTGCGAAGCTGTAACGCCCCGAATTTTGCAGTTGAATTTTTTTCTTTTCTTTACTCGCCAAAATTCGGGCGTTACCTTTTCTTTTTCTTTTTCCCCTCACTAGACCTTGACCTTTTCCAAAGCTAGCGGGATTCGATTTGGAATTCCCGTGTAAAGAAAAACTCTAAAAATACTTTGTGTTGTTTGATGCACCATGCCGAACCTTGCATTTTTTTTGATTGTTTGAAAGTGCCAACGCATTCATCTAAAGGATCGGATTTCGGAAACAGGGAAATAATCTTTTCTTTTCTCTTTCTCTCTCTTTCTCTCCCCTCTTTTTCTCTCTCTCCCGCGCCGTGGGCCGACCCCGGCCGGCCCAGGCCCCTGCGCGCCCCCCTCTTGGGCCCCAAGAGGCCCAGCCGCCCCCCACCTCCCCTTTTCCCCTAACCCTCTCCCTCTCCCTCTCATTTTCTCTCTCTCACCCTAAGCCGCCGCCGCCCTACTCCTTGCCCTAGGCCGCCGCCGCCGCCCCTTGCCCGGCCGCGCCCCCTCGCCGTCGGCCGCCCCCGCTGGTGAGCCCCCTCCCCCCTCCTCCCTCCTCCCTCCTTCCCCCTCCCCTCCTCTCTCCCCCATTCGGCCATGGCTCAGCCGCCCGCCCCTGGCCGCCCGTCCCTGGCCGCGCCGCCCGGCCGCCCCCGGCCGCCCCCTGGCCGGCCACGGCCCCTCCCCGGCCAGCCCCCCCCGGCCGCGCCCCCCTCGCCCGCCTGGCCCCTGGCCGCCAGCTCGGCCGGCCTCGGCCGCCAGCTCGGCCGCCCCGGCCCCCAGTTCGGCCGCCCTCCCCGCGCGCCCGCCCCAGCTCGGCCGCCCAGCCCAGGGCCGGTTCAACCGCCCTAGGGCCGGTTCAACCGCCCCCCCCTCTGTTTTTTTTATTTTTTTTATTTTATTTTATTTACTTCCTGTGATCATAATTACTTTATTTTAGGTAGACTGATCATTGTTCATGCTATGGAAAATAGGAAGTTTAATTTAAAATTCCGTTATGCTATTGATTCATTTAGTTAATTGTTTATCCCGTGCAATGTTGATCAATTAAAAATGATTAGGTTTCTATTAGCATATATATAACAGAATTCTTTCGTTAAGAACCAAATGTAACTGATCATTAGTGCATAAACTTTAACCCCCCTGCGAGACCTTTTGCCCTTTTCTTTCTAACCATAACAAATGCGATATCGAATGTCATACTTGATGCATATTCGTTTTACCTGTTCCCTTGTATGGTGTATTGTTCTTTTGTATTAAATATGTGGATGTATGTATGTTTGCGCTCGCATAGAGAACGATCCGGTCGAAGAGCCCGAGGAATTCGCAGGAGAAGCCCCTGAGCAGCAGTCGGTTGGTGGAGGCAAGTGTCCTTTGACCTATCTTTGTCCTATTCATTCTTTAATTCACCTCCCGCATTACACATTTATACCTAAGGATTGACTAGCTTTTGTTATCCATGTCCTTGTTTACCTATTTGGGTCGGATTATTACTGCTTAGTCTGATGCTACTGCCCAACTCTAATCAATGAACATGATGTGATTATCTATGATACGCTGTTTTCCCGTTCTTATTTATGATCATACTTGTGGCATTTAAGGGGACTCGAGCGGTTTCTCGAGTGCCTCTCCGTAAGGACCTGTTCAATGGATGACCGCCCGGGAAAACAGTGCAACCATGAGGGTGGAATGGGACGCCCTTAGCTGAATAATTAGAGGAACTGGGGTGTAGTCCGCTTAGCCGTTGTGCCGTCAATGGGGCTCGGTGTATGCGGCTCGCTCTGCCAAGGTTGATTTGTCCCTTGGGGAGGAGTGCGGTACATTTAGGAAACCTAACGGGCGGCTACAGCCTCGGGGAATCTTTGTAAAGGCTTCGTAGTGAATCCCTAGCCATTCACCTTGGGAGTGAATAAGGGTCTTGCAAGTCCGGGCTAGAGAGGGAATCACGGCTTATGGGTAAAGTGCGCAACCTCTGCAGAGTGTTATGAAACTGATATATCAGCCGTGCTCGCGGTTATGAGCGGCCAAGGGAGCTCCAGAGATTAGTGATACTTGATCAGAGATATTTTGGTACAGGTGGCAATAAGATTGATGGTTCTGATTATGATTATGGTGTTGGTAAGTGGTATTCTTTCCGTTTGGAAAGGATACATTGGGCTAATAACTTGGGTTAATGTTAAAACCTGGCTTTCTACTAGTAAGTAATAACCTGACCAACTAAAAGCAACTGCTTGACTTATCCCCACATAAAGCTAGTCCACTACAGCCAAACAGGATACTTGCTGAGTATGTTGATGTGTACTCACCCTTGCTCTACACACCAATCCCCCCCCAGGTTGTCAGCATTGCAACCACTGCTCAGGAGAAGATGAAGCTGTGGAAGGAGACCTCCAGGAGTTCCAAGACTACGACGAGTTCTAGGCGTGGGTTAGCGGCAACCCCCAGTCGGCTGCCTGTGAAGGCCGTGTTATCTACGTTTCTTTTCCGCACTTTGATTTATTGTAAGAACTATATGGACGTCTCAGATGTATGATGTAATCGACTATAATTTCCCTTTTAATACTATTTGAGCATTGTGTGATGATGTCCATGTTATGTAACTGCTGTGTACGTGAATAACTGATCCTGGCACGTACATGGTTCGCATTCGGTTTACCTTCTAAAAACCGGGTGTGACATAAGTGGTATCAAAGCCGTGCTGACTGTAGGACCGCTAACCTAGAGTAGAATGGTCGTTCTAAGGATTATAGACCTCTGTCCCTGCCTTGACTTTGGTATCCCTTCAAAAGTTGGTCCTACTGACCAAACCTATGTTCTACTATATATTATACCTTGCTGAAAATTTTGTTTTATTCTGATACTTCATTTATTTATGATTCATTATTATTCTGATCCTTCATTTATTTATGATTCATTATTTCCTGGTCATATTAATTCTGTTCTCACCCTTTTGCTTGCGATATCTTTTGTAGATGGCTCGACTTAGACACACTGCACGAAAGTCCGTCATCCCCTTCTTACCCTCCCGCCTTGCTGAGCGTCCGCTTCGCCGTCCCGTGGCCGGACAGTCCAGCCACTTGGAGAGATTGCACCACCGCCTGCATGAGGAGCAGGAACGTCGACGACAGGAGCAGCAGGGCTCTTCCTTCTCGCTCCATCAGGAGATAGAGTCTGTGAGGAGTTGCTCCCCTGTGCTTCCCCTGGAGGCGCCCCCTGCACCACCACTGGGCGTCCCAGCTTCTGGAGTAGCTGCTGGAGGAGATCCAGACGACGGAGGTGGCGACGACAGCCCGAGCCACGACACCGACCTCGACCTCTCTAGCCATGAGCCGGAAGGATGGGTTGCTCGACCCATCACTCGCGACGCTGCTCGCGGGTGTCACTTCCACGACGCGCTCGACACCCTGCTACGTCGGGCACTTGACCGACGTACTTGGTCCATCGAGTATCGCTGTGTGGTCTACCAGCATAGTCGCGGGGTCTACCCGGACCGCTGGGAGGCGACCTGCTTGGTGCGCCGTCCGGAGAACAGTCTCCAGGGCGCGGAGGCTTGCTCAGAGCACTATTCTATCTCTGAGCGGGACTCAGCTGAGGCAGCCATGCAGGATGCTGCACGGCGTGCGCTTTCGCACTACTGCTCGGTTCTCGGTGGGGTAGCTGACGGCCTCGACCTGAAGTATTACCCCCGCCGTCCATCTGGCAGCACAGGAGGCGTGATTGTTTCACCTGCTGGTGAGGACAATCCTAGGTTGAGCAGCACAGTCAACCTAGCCGCCGTGCTAAACACGGAGCTGGACCATGCATTAGACGAGTTGAGTAGGGCTCGTGCTGAGATCGCCCTGCTGCGGGCTGAGCGCGCGGAGCGTCGTCACTTGGATGATGGTTCCCCCGCTCCCGTTGGGACTCAGCACCCGTACCGCTCACCTCGGCGTGGACGCCAGTCTTATGGCAATCCCGACTGCAAGACCAAGATCAATCTAGAACCGTAGATCGTTAGAGTTGGATCTTGTAATTAATACAAAATATATACATAGAAGCTTCAGTCTTAGCGTTAATCTCGGTCTTAGTTAGTCTTAGTTAGACAGGGTAGTTTGCTATATCCTGTGCATTTATGTTTGTCATGATGAACTATGTTTGGTTTGGATCTTTGTAATGATTGTCACCAGAGTGTGGGTATCCCCTGCATTTTGGTTTACCTATTATGTTAATGGAGTTAGTTATATAGTTGGGAAAACCTTTATTCCACTTTCCTCTTTATCTGAGAAGCTGTGTGGTCTGTGTTGGAGATCAGTGAAGATGCTCATCTGTTCAGTGCTGTTGGAGAATTCTATACTCTTTTCTTATGCTGCAAGATTTGCCAGATCAGTTCTGATGTGTGGTTGCGTTCTGCAGATGTCAGAGAACAGGCGCAGAGGAGGAAGGCGTGCTCAGCAGGAGCAAGCCGGTCAGCAAGATGAGGCGCCCCAGCAGCAGCAGCTGCCGCCCCCGCCCCCGATGTCGATTGAGCAGATGTTTCTGATGCAGACTCAGGTAGTTCAAGCCATCGGTCAGACTCTGGCCGCCATTCAGCAGCAGCAGCAGCAAGCACCACCCCAGCCTCAGATGCCTCAGATGCCCAGAGATAAGCGTGCTGAATTCATGAGAGGTCATCCCCCAACGTTCGCTCACTCTTCTGACCCCATGGATGCTGAAGATTGGCTGCGCACTGTGGAGCGGGAGTTGCATACCGCTCAGTGTGATGACAGGGAGAAAGTCTTGTATGGTCCCCGTCTGTTGAGAGGAGCAGCCCAATCATGGTGGGAGTCTTACCTCGCCACCCATGCCAACCCCGATGCCATCACTTGGGAAGAGTTCAGAGGTAGCTTTCGTCAGTACCATGTGCCTGCAGGTCTGATGACAGTGAAGAAGGAGGAGTTCCTGGCCCTTAAGCAAGGGTCATCGTCAGTCAGCGAGTATCGAGACAGGTTTCTGCAGTTGTCTCGCTATGCTCCTGAAGATGTCAACACCGACGCCAAGCGACAATACCGTTTTCTGAGAGGCTTGGTTGACCCTCTGCAGTACCAACTGATGAATCATACCTTCCCGACATTCCAGCACCTGATTGACAGAGCAATCATGACAGAAAGGAAGCGTAAGGAGATGGAAGATCGTAAGCGCAAGATCAGTGGACCCCAGCCTGGAAGCAGCAGTCGTCCCCGTTTCTCAGGCAATCAACCTCAGCAGTTCAGGCAGAACCAGCGTCCACCTCAGCAGCATCAGCAGCGTCAGCAGTATCAGCAGTTCCAAAGGCAGTATCCTCAGCATCAGTACCAGAACCGTCAGAGCAATCAATCAGGAGGTCAGTTTCAGAGACAGAATCAGCAGACACCTCGTCTTCCTGCCCCCGCAACTCAGCAGAACAATCAGGCAGCACCAGCTCAGGTTGGAAACAGAGCGTGTTTCCACTGTGGAGAGCAAGGCCACTGGGTGATGCAATGTCCGAAGAAGGCAGCCCAGCAGCAGTCAGGCCCCAATGCCCCAGCGAAGCAGAATGTGTCCCAGCCTGGATCAGGCAACTGCCCTCAGCAGCGCTATAATCATGGGAGACTGAATCACTTGGAGGCTGAAGCAGTTCAGGAGACTCCCGGCATGACAGTAGGTATGTTCCCAGTCGACTCCCATATTGCAGAAGTATTATTTGATACTGGAGCAACGCATTCTTTTATTACTGCATCATGGGTAGAAGCGCATAATCTTCCAATTACTGCCATGTCAACCCCCATTCAAATTGACTCAGCTGGTGGTAGAATTCGAGCTGATAGTATTTGTTTGAATGTAGTGTGGAAATAAGGGGGATAGCGTTTCCCGCCAACCTTATAGTAATGGGTACTCAGGGAATAGATGTCATCCTAGGGATGAATTGGCTAGATAAGTATCAGGCAGTTATCAGTTGTGATAAAAGGACAATCAAGTTGGTGTCCCCACTAGGAGAGGAAGTGGTGACCGAGTTAGTCCCGCCTGAGCCGAAGAAAGGAAGTTCTTATCAGATGGCTGTCGATAGCAGTGAAGCAGATCCAATTGAGAGTATCAGGGTTGTGTCTGAATTCCCAGATGTGTTTCCAAAGGACTTACCGGGTATGCCACCAGAGCGGAAAGTCGAGTTTGCCATAGAGCTTCTTCCTGGAACCGCCCCTATCTTTAAGAGAGCTTACAGAATATCTGGACCAGAGTTGGTTGAGCTTAAGAAGCAGATTGATGAGCTGTCAGAGAAAGGTTACATCCGGCCAAGCACCTCGCCTTGGGCCGCCCCTGTCCTGTTTGTGGAGAAGAAAGATGGCACAAAGAGGATGTGTATCGATTATCGAGCTTTGAATGAAGTCACGATCAAGAACAAGTATCCCTTGCCTAGAATAGAAGATCTGTTCGACCAGTTGAGAGGAGCCAGTGTGTTCTCCAAGATTGATCTGAGGTCAGGTTATCATCAGCTCAGGATCCGACCTTCGGACATTCCGAAGACAGCATTCATTACCAAGTATGGTTTGTATGAGTTCACAGTGATGTCTTTTGGCTTAACCAATGCACCAGCATTCTTTATGAACTTGATGAACAGTGTATTCATGGATTACCTTGATAAGTTTGTGGTGGTATTCATTGATGACATTCTGGTTTATTCTCAAAGTGAAGAAGAGCATGCAGATCATTTGAGGATGGTATTGCAGAGATTGCGAGAGCACCAGTTGTATGCAAAGTTGAGCAAGTGTGAGTTCTGGATCAGTGAAGTCCTGTTCTTGGGTCACATAATCAACAAGGAAGGATTGGCTGTGGATCCGAAGAAAGTGGCAGACATTCTGAACTGGAAAGCGCCAACGGATGCTCGAGGAATCAAGAGCTTCATTGGAATGGCCGGATATTATCGGCGATTCATTGAAGGGTTTTCGAAGATTGCGAAACCAATGACAGCGTTGCTAGGCAACAAGGTTGAGTTCAAGTGGACCCAGAAATGCCAAGAGGCCTTCGAAGCGCTGAAAGAGAAGTTGACAACAGCGCCTGTCCTAGTCTTGCCTGATGTGCACAAGCCCTTCTCTGTGTATTGTGATGCTTGTTACACAGGTTTGGGATGCGTATTGATGCAAGAGGGAAGAGTTGTGGCTTACTCGTCCCGACAGCTGAAGGTTCATGAGAAGAATTACCCAATCCATGACCTAGAGTTGGCAGCAGTGGTTCACGCACTGAAGACATGGAGGCACTATCTGTATGGACAGAAATGCGATGTTTACACAGATCACAAGAGTCTGAAGTACATATTCACTCAGTCAGAATTGAACATGAGGCAACGAAGATGGTTAGAGTTGATCAAAGACTATGAGTTGGAGATCCATTACCATCCAGGCAAAGCAAACGTAGTGGCAGATGCTTTGAGCAGAAAGAGTCAAGTCAATCTGATGGTCGCTCGTCCGATGCCTTATGAGTTGGCCAAAGAGTTTGACAGGTTGAGTCTCGGATTTCTGAACAATTCGCGAGGAGTCACAGTTGAATTGGAACCTACCTTGGAGCGCGAAATCAAAGAAGCGCAGAAGAATGATGAGAAGATCAGTGAGATTAGGCGACTGATTCTAGATGGCAGAGGGAAAGATTTTCGAGAAGATGCAGAAGGCGTGGTATGGTTCAAAGACCGCCTGTGTGTTCCCAATGTCCAGTCCATTCGGGAGTTGATTCTCAAGGAAGCTCATGAGACAGCTTATTCGATTCACCCTGGCAGTGAGAAGATGTATCAGGATCTGAAGAAGAAATTCTGGTGGTATGGAATGAAGAGGGAAATCGCAGAGCATGTGGCTATGTGCGATAGTTGTCGAAGGATTAAGGCAGAGCACCAGAGACCTGCTGGATTGTTGCAACCGTTGCAGATCCCTCAGTGGAAATGGGATGAAATCGGTATGGATTTCATAGTCGGATTGCCTCGCACTCGAGCCGGCTACGATTCCATTTGGGTAGTAGTGGACCGTTTGACCAAGTCAGCCCACTTCATACCTGTCAAGACCACCTACAGCAGTGCAGTATTGGCAGAGTTGTATATGTCTCGGATCGTTTGTCTTCATGGTGTGCCAAAGAAGATAGTGTCAGACAGAGGAACGCAGTTCACCTCTCATTTCTGGCAGCAGTTGCATGAAGCCTTGGGCACGCATCTGAATTTCAGTTCAGCTTATCATCCGCAGACAGATGGTCAGACTGAAAGAACCAACCAAATTCTTGAAGACATGTTGAGAGCCTGTGCGTTGCAAGATCAGTCCGGATGGGACAAGAGATTGCCTTATGCAGAATTTTCCTATAACAACAGTTACCAGGCCAGTTTGAAGATGTCACCATTTCAGGCGCTCTATGGAAGGAGTTGTAGAACTCCGTTGCAATGGGATCAGCCTGGAGAGAAGCAAGTGTTTGGGCCAGACATTCTGCTTGAAGCTGAAGAGAACATCAAGATGGTCCGAGAGAATCTGAAGATAGCGCAATCGAGGCAGCGAAGCTATGCAGACACAAGAAGAAGAGAGCTGAGTTTTGAAGTCGGAGACTTTGTCTATCTGAAAGTGTCACCGATCAGGGGAGTCAGAAGGTTCGGAATCAAAGGCAAGCTAGCACCCCGCTACATTGGTCCGTATCAGATTCTTGCAAAGCGTGGAGAAGTGGCCTATCAGCTCAGTCTGCCAGAGAATTTGTCAGCTGTGCATGATGTCTTTCACGTGTCTCAGTTGAAGAAGTGCTTGCGTGTGCCAGAAGAGCAGTTGCTAGTGGAAGGTCTGGAAGTCCAGGAAGACTTGACCTATGTCGAGAAGCCAGCTCAGATCCTTGAGGTTGCAGATAGAGTCACCCGAAGGAAGACCGTCAGAATGTGCAAAGTCAGATGGAGTCACCACTCTGAGGAAGAAGCAACCTGGGAGCGTGAAGATGATCTGATGGCTAAGTACCCAGAGCTCTTTGCTAGCCAGCCCTGAATCTCGAGGGCGAGATTCTTTTAAGGGGGATAGGTTTGTAACGCCCCGAATTTTGCAGTTGAATTTTTTTCTTTTCTTTACTCGCCAAAATTCGGGCGTTACCTTTTCTTTTTCTTTTTCCCCTCACTAGACCTTGACCTTTTCCAAAGCTAGCGGGATTCGATTTGGAATTCCCGTGTAAAGAAAAACTCTAAAAATACTTTGTGTTGTTTGATGCACCATGCCGAACCTTGCATTTTTTTTGATTGTTTGAAAGTGCCAACGCATTCATCTAAAGGATCGGATTTCGGAAACAGGGAAATAATCTTTTCTTTTCTCTTTCTCTCTCTTTCTCTCCCCTCTTTTTCTCTCTCTCCCGCGCTGTGGGCCGACCCCGGCCGGCCCAGGCCCCTGCGCGCCCCCCTCTTGGGCCCCAAGAGGCCCAGCCGCCCCCCCCACCTCCCCTTTTCCCCTAACCCTCTCCCTCTCCCTCTCATTTTCTCTCTCTCACCCTAAGCCACCGCCGCCCTACTCCTTGCCCTAGGCCGCCGCCGCCGCCCCTTGCCCGGCCGCGCCCCCTCGCCGTCGGCCGCCCCCGCTGGTGAGCCCCCTCCCCCCTCCTCCCTCCTCCCTCCTTCCCCCTCCCCTCCTCTCTCCCCCATTCGTGTAACACCCGGTTTTAAAAGACAAAGCCGGGTGCATCTCATACATGCGCCAAGAAGACAACATATATAATAACAGAGTGTATAGAGATAAATGTCATAAAACATCAGAGTATTTATTACATAGCGGAAGTCTTATTACAAAATAAAGATAAATATAAAACGAACTAAGGATCGTCGGCGCCAATGTCGACTGAGAAACGCCACCTAGATCAGATCGAACTCCTTAGTGTTAGGCAGCTCCTCTTCAACCACCTGTTCTTCTCCTGTGGGGGGGGTGTGAGACAGCAAGGGTGAGCTCACATACGATCATAGCTCAACAAGTTGTGGGGAATAATGTGGCATGAACTCACCAAAGGTGGGAGTTCATGAAGTGTAAGGCTGATCAATGAAATAAAGGCTGAAGCTGAGCATTGCTTTTATAAGTTGGTCAAGATTTTATTAGCAGTTACTAAGTGTAAGTAAATACCAAACCATAGTAATAATAAGTAAAAGTAATAATAAAATAATCCCAAATGCGATGCAAATGTCAAATTAAACTTAAGTTCCATAGTTAATCATGTGAGGGTCCGAGCCGCTCATGACCGTGAGCACGGCTAGTATACTAGTTTTACACTCTGCAGAGGTTGCGCATCTTTACCCACAAGTCGTGTATCCCATGTCGCCTGGGTTTGCAAGGCCCTTAGACACTACCGAGGTGAATGGCTAGGGATCCACTACGAGGCCTTTACAAAGTTCCACTAGCTTCCGAAAACCCGCTACAGTTTATGGGAAGATCCAGTAAAGGGTTCCTGGCTGATAGCCATCGCAGCAAAATCAACCAGGGACCTCCCCGCACTGACCTCTCCCCTACTGCCCTTGCCCCTTTCGGGTAAGGTAGTCTTCCACTAGCTTTCCTAATTAGTCAGCCAAGGGCGTCCCATTAAACCCTTGTGGTAGCACTGTTTTCCCGGGTGGTCGCTCCATGTTCCCATTAATTTAATGATCTTAACATGAACAATAATAATAACAAGATAATAACAGAATAATCATGAATAATGAATCTCCATACCCAATCCACATAAAGCAATAGCAGGTACTACCCAAAAATATGCCAGGGGTGAACAAGGTATAGAGGTAATCAAAACTGGGGTACATAAAGGCTCCCATCAAAATTAACCTATGCAGATCATTAAAATTAATAAGAACATGGCTGGGAAAAGTAAGTGATCAAGGGCACAACTTGCCTGTAATGAGCTCCTGCTCAGCTATCTCTACTTGCTGAACCTCAGTTTCCACAGTAGCTTGCTCGTCTACTCGCATCAACACAATACATACATAGTATAGCCAAAATCAACATCACACCAAACAGATGAATGAAATAGACAGTAAAAATCTACACATTAAAATGAAACCATAGGAACTGGAATCACTGAATTTGGAGTTATAGAATTTAAGTTATCAATTTCCTAAGATTTAAGGTGATTATAATAGGATTAGATGATAAATTAATTTTCTAACAGAATTCATGTCAAAACAGTGATCTAAAATGATAGAGAATATTATTACAAAATTTTAGGAATTGGAATGACTCAATTTGGAGCTAAAATGAATTTTCTATGCATTTTACAAGTTTCTAGATTTGTTTTTGTATTAAAAATGAATTATAATATTAATTTCTCTGTTTTTAACACCCTCTGGACTGGGCGTCAAATTCCAGAAAACTCAGGGGCCTGCGCGAATAAAATCCTAGACTCAGTGAATAGTATCACATGGACGGCGGGTTTATTTCCCGGAAACCCGAGGACTCTTTAACAAAATGACCCGCGAAGGGGTACGGTGCGATATAGACCGTCGGATCTGAAATCAAGGGCTACGATTAGATTCGCGCTTTATGAACTCCCGCTCAGATCTGGGCCACACGATCCCAAACCGAGGGCACTGATTTTATAACGCGAAGAGGTATTCCTGGTTTTGATCTCGGCCGCCCATCCTATGATCAACGGCACAGAAACCCACTCTCGCCAGATCTAATCCTATCCGCCAATCTTGAGATCGACGGCACGCATCGCGCCACTCCCCATCGCCATCTGTACCCGGTGAACAGGCACGACGAAGCACCCGGCGCGGCGGCGCCATTCCCCAACCTCGCCGGAGCTATCCGATTTTGCTAACCTCGCCCCCATTTTCTAATTGAACGTGTGCGGCAGCTCTACAAGGCCATGGCGAGACAGGAGGAGGGGTTCTCACCGGCGATTGATGCGGCGAACAGGTCGATCCGCGGTGAATGACGCGTTCGGGGCAGCGAAGCACGTGGACGGAGGTTTCTACGGCCTCCCGGTCCCCGCCGAGGCACGCACGGCTCACCGTGCCCGGGTACTTCCGGTGGGCGGTGAAAAGAGGAACGAGACGGCGGCGCGGAGGTGGGCACGCCGGGGCGGATCTCTGCAGAGCTGGCGTAAGTCGGCGAAAGCTTCCGCAAGCCGGCAGGCGTGGCTCGGGTGGACAGCGAACGTGGAGGGGAAGTCCCGAGGATGGCTGCCGTTCTTGTAGGGCGGCTGGGAGTAAGCCCGGTCAACGTCCCGCGCCGCACGGGCGATCCCCACGCCGGAGATGTAGGCGCGGTTGTTACGCGATGAGGAAGACGCCTATGGTGAGGCTGACAGTGCGGGCCGAAGCGACAGTGACACCAGAGAACGCGCGGCGCGGAGTTGTGAGGTTGAGCAGTGGGCCCCGCCGCCAGCGAGAGAAGGAGATTGCACGCGCGGAAGCAGAGGCTGACAAGGGGGGCCCTGGTGTCGGCGCGAGTGTGCGGAAGCAGATTCCAGGAATGGGCCGAGCGCGGAACATTCCCCCCCCCCCCCTTGGTGGGCCGAATTACCATCTGGCGGCCCAGGTAAGGTTTATTCCTTTTTCTTTTTATTTTTCTGTTTTCTTTCTTCATTTTCAAACCAAATTTGACTTAGTTCAAACTTTTGTGGATCCTCTTTTATAAACTCTATTCTTGCATCTAAAAATAGTAAGCCTGAAGATATTTATGTATACATTTTATTTATTTTTCCATATCTCTTCTCTTTTCCTTATTTTCAAAACCCTAATTTCCAATTTAGGGTTAAATCAAGCTTCCAATAATTAATACCTTATTATTTTTATCCTCATGGCTTTATTTAATGCACAACACATAAAACTCCAACAAATGCACTTTTTCTTTATTTTAGCATAATTGTTTTATTTAGTCACTCTCAATTACATAGGTGCTCTTTTTATGATGCAAATAAGACACACAAAATGAGGAGCTCTCTTTATTACTCTTGGTATACAACTTGAGTATTACAAATCCTACCCCCCTTAAAAATAATCTCGTCCTCGAGATTTAAGAAGATCTAGGGAAAAGGTGGGGAAAATCTATACGAAGCTCTTCTTCTCTTTCCCAAGTTGCTTCATCTTCACCGTGGTGGCTCCATTGAACTTTGCACATCTTTATAACCTTATTCCTCGTAACTCGAGTCAAAGTATCCAAAATCTTGATGGGGTACTCAGCATAAGTCAAATCTTCCTGAACACTAAGGTCTTCCATTGGTAACTGTTCTTCAGGTACCCTGAGACATTTCTTCAGCTGAGATACGTGAAATACATCATGTACATCTGACAGATGATCGGGTAACTCCAATTGATATGCAACCTCTCCCACTCGCTTTAAGATTAAGAAGGGTCCAATAAAGCGAGGGGACAACTTTCCTTTGATTTTGAACCTTCTCATACCCCGGAGTGGTGACACCTTCAAATAGACATAATCTCCCTCCTTAAACTCAAGCAGTCTTCTCCGGGTATCAGCGTAACTTTTCTGCCTAGACTGTGCAGTTCTCAAATTCTCCCTTATTTGCTGAACTTGTTCCTCTGCTTCTTGTATAATCTCAGGTCCAAACAACTGTCTTTCACCAGTTTGATTCCAATACAAGGGAGTCCTGCACTTTCTGCCATACAAAGCCTCAAACGGTGACATCTTCAAGCTGGCCTGATAGCTATTATTATATGAGAACTCTGCATAAGGCAAACTCTTATCCCAACTTCCACCATGTTTAAGAGCACAAGCTCTTAACATATCTTCCAGTACCTGGTTAGTCCTCTCAGTTTGCCCATCAGTCTGGGGGTGGTAAGCCGAACTAAAATTCAATCTCGTATCCAATGACTCGTGCAACTGCTTCCAATATCGAGAGGTAAACTGTGATCCTCGATCTGACACAATCTTCTTTGGCACCCCATGCAGGCATACAATCCGTGTCATGTACAACTCTGCCAACTTAGCTCCTGAATATGTGGTCTTCACTGGAATAAAGTGGGCTACCTTGGTTAGCCTGTCCACAATCACCCATATAGAATCATATCCAGCAGACGTGCGGGGTAATCCAACAATAAAGTCCATGCCAATCTCTTCCCATTTCCACTCAGGTACCTTCAGTGGATGCAATAGTCCGGCTGGCCTCTGGTGTTCAGCTTTAACTCTTTGGCATACATCGCACATAGCCACATGTGCAGCCACATCTCTCTTTAAACCATACCACCAATACTTTTGCTTTAGATCCTGATACATCTTGGTGCTCCCAGGGTGGATAGAATAAACTGAATCATGTGCCTCCTTCAATATGGTTTCCCGAAGACTATCAATATCGGGAACACAGATCCGATTCTTGAACCATATCGTGCCTTGCTCATCCTCCGTGAACTCTGGGCCTCTACCCTCTGTTATCAGATCCTTGATCTCCTGAATCTTAGCATCACCAATCTGACCTTTACGAATTTCTTGCTCCAAGGTAGGTTCCAATTCAATAGTCACTCCTTCCGTATGTGTAACAATTCCCAGGTTGAGCCTCTCAAAGTCTTTTGCTAATTCATCAGGTAGCTGGACAACGAAAGCGGAGTGAACATGCTCCTTCCGACTCAAGGCATCTGCAACCAAATTCGCCTTGCCTGGGTGATAGTGAATCTCCAAGTCATAATCCTTAATGAGCTCCAACCAACGGCGTTGCCTAAGGTTGAGATCCTTCTGAGTGAATATATACTTCAAACTCTTATGATCCGTATATACTTGGCACTTAGTTCCCATAATGTAGTGTCTCCAAATCTTAAGTGCATGCACAACGGCAGCCAGCTCCAAGTCATGGGTGGGGTAGTTCAATTCATGCTTCCTCAACTGACGAGATGCATAGGCAATCACATGACCATCTTGCATAAGCACACATCCAAGTCCTTGGCCACATGCATCACAATAAATGTCAAATCCCTTCTGCAGATCTGGCATAATCAATACTGGGGGTGACATCAATCTCTCCTTCAATTGTTCAAAACTCTCTTGGCATTTCTCATCCCACTTGAATTCTCTTCCTTTCTCCAAAAGCGATGTCATGGGCTTAGCAATTTTAGAAAATCCTTCAATAAATCTCCGATAATATCCTGCGAGTCCCAAGAAACTCCGAATCTCAGTAACTGTAGTGGGCACTCTCCACTCCATAATCTCCTTCACCTTAGCAGGATCCACTGCTATTCCTCCATTAGAAATGATATGACCAAGAAATGGCACCTTGTCAATCCAAAACTCGCACTTGCTGAACTTAGCATAGAGTTGATTATCTCGTAACTTCTGTAGCACCAACCCTAAATGTTGTTCATGATCACTTTCATTCTTAGAATAGATAAGAATATCGTCGATGAATACCACGACGAATCTGTCCAAATACTCCATAAACACCTTATTCATCAAATTCATGAAATATGCCGGTGCATTGGTCAATCCAAACGACATAACAGTAAACTCATATAATCCATATCGAGTTGAGAAAGCCGTCTTGGGAATATCCGATGGTCTAATCCTCATCTGATGGTAACCGGATCGGAGATCAATCTTCGAAAATACTCTTGCTCCTCGCATCTGATCAAATAAATCCTCAATACGGGGCAACGGATACTTGTTCTTCACCGTAACATCATTAAGAGATCTATAATCCACACACATCCGTTGCGATCCATCCTTCTTCTGCACAAATAACACCGGTGCCCCCCAAGGTGAGGAACTTGGACGAATGTAACCAGCCTCTTGTAACTCCGTTAACTGCTTCTTCAGTTCCTTCAACTCCTCTACGGACATTCTATATGGCCGTTTAGAAATAGGGGCGGTTCCAGGTAAGAGATCAATAACAAACTCAACTTCTCTATCAGGTGGCATCCCTGGTAACTCCTCTGGAAAGACATCCGGAAAATCTCTAACCACCCGGATGTTGTCACCAACAAACTCCTCAGGCATAAAGAACATTGCACGCATGGATGAGGAGGTTACTGCAATGTTAACTTGAAACCTTTCTCCTTTAGTAGTAGTGAGTTCTACGGTACCTCTACCACATGCTATAACGGCCTTTGCCTTTCTTAGCCATGACATACCAAGGATCAAATCTATACTGCTTGACTCCAATATTATAGCAGTAGCTCCAAATTCTCTACCCATAATGGTTAATGTCAATCTACGTGTCATCTGATTCGCCTCAACAGGCCCTTTAGGTGTAATTACTATCAGGGGTTTTCTCATATTTAGCAGTGGTATTTCATTTGTATTGGCATATCTAGCAGACATGAATGAATGTGTAGCACCAGAATCAAATAATATGGTTGCAGGAATTGCATTAACATAGAACATACCAATTACGAGGACCCCTCCATCCGGAGTATCATCAACGCTGACTTGATTCACCCTGGCTATAGAATATCCCTTGCCAGGGGTCTGTTGCTTGTTCTGAGCTGGAGTAGTAGCAATCCTCTGTGGGCAGACATTTGCATAATGACCAATCTTCCCACACTTGAAACATTGAGTGCCCGGACTCTGTCCTGCAAACTTCGTCGGGGTGCCAGTGGGTGTAGCCTGTCGAGTAGGTGTCCTCAGTGGTGATTGCTGAACTGGGCGCGGTCCTCCCGGTCGAGGCGGTGTACTCTGTGGTGAACTGTAGCGAGGACGAACACTGCTGCTTCCTTGTCCTTGAGATATGGCCTTTCTCTTCAAATCTCCCAGTTGAACACGCTTGTGTTCAATAGCCAGTGCCTTATCAAGCAGCCTCTGAAATGATGGAAATGTGTGTGCCACTAGAGCATACTGCAGTGGCCCATTAAGTCCCTCAATGAAATGCTCCTGCTTCCTCTCATCTTCAGCAACTTCTTCAGGGGCATATCTGGATAGCTGAATAAACTTGTCGCGGTACTCGCTGACTGACATACTTCCTTGCTTCAGCGACAGAAATTCCTTCTTCTTTATCTTTATCATCCCAGCTGGAATATGGTAGTTCCTGAACTGCGTACTGAACTCTGCCTAAGTAATAGTATCCGCAGCATCATGGGCAGCAGTATAAGAATCCCACCAGTCAGCAGCAGGACCAATCAGACGTCCAGAAGCATATAAAACCTTCTCCCGATCAGTGCATTGTGCAATGTTGAGCATCTTCTCAATTGCTTTCAGCCAATCATCCGCGTCCAGTGGATCAGGTGAGCTAGCGAATGTAGGTGGCTTGTGACTCATAAACTCCCGGTGCTTATCACGAGGTGGAACTGGTGGTGGTAGTGGCACTTGTTGCTGCTGTTGCTGTTGTTGAAGCTGTTGTTGCGCTCTCCTTTCTTAGCGTATCTCATCTCTCTCCTGGCGCAACTCCTGGCGTATGTCTTCTCTTTCCTGACGCATCTCTTGGCGTTCTTGCTGCATCTGGGCACGCATATCAGCCATGGTGTCTGCCATTTGCTGCATCACCGCCATCTGAGCAGCAACCAGTGGGTCAACTCCGCCGGGTGGAGGATTAGGAGGATTCATCCCTGCAGGCTGTGGCTGAGGTTGTCTTCGAGTGTGTTGGTTAGGAGGCAAGTCACTTCCACCACCCCTCCTGGTATTGACCATCTGAGTTAGATACATATGGTAAGAAAGAGCAGTAGACAAGGCAGTAATTACAATCATGTTACTTTGGGGGAATTTATTAGCTAAGTAGATTAGTGTGTCACCTACTAAAGCTAATACAATACATTATAGTGGTACATGCTAAAATGCCCATCTATACTATTTCAATCAATCAAAGAAGCAAATCAGGCATTGATCATCAGAACAATCAACCAATATTTTTAATAGAGAAAATAGTTTTAATTTTGTCTTAGGCTTCCTATCTCTTAAAAATGTCATAGGGGTAGGGATTCCAAGGTTTGAAATCCATCTTGTCTCAGAGTAGAAAAGGTAAGAATGATCAGAGTAGAACAGTAGAAGGTGAGACAGGATTAAGATAAGTGTAGAAAGAATCAGAGTAAGGTGAGTGTAGAATGAATCAGAATGAGATAAGTAGGTAAGGGTTTGTCCATTCTATCTAGGTTTCGTCCTACAGTCAACATTTCCTCTGATACCACTTCTGTAACACCCGGTTTTAAAAGACAAAGCCGGGTGCATCTCATACATGCGCCAAGAAGACAACATATATAATAACAGAGTGTATAGAGATAAATGTCATAAAACATCAGAGTATTTATTACATAGCGGAAGTCTTATTACAAAATAAAGATAAATATAAAACGAACTAAGGATCGTCTGCGCCAATGTCGACTGAGAAACGCCACCTAGATCAGATCGAACTCCTCAGTGTTAGGCAGCTCCTCTTTAACCACCTGTTCTTCTCCTGTGGGGGGGGGGGTGTGAGACAGCAAGGGTGAGCTCACATACGATCATAGCTCAACAAGTTGTGGGGAATAATGTGGCATGAACTCACCAAAGGTGGGAGTTCATGAAGTGTAAGGCTGATCAATGAAATAAAGGCTGAAGCTGAGCATTGCTTTTATAAGTTGGTCAAGATTTTATTAGCAGTTACTAAGTGTAAGTAAATACCAAACCATAGTAATAATAAGTAAAAGTAATAATAAAATAATCCCAAATGCGATGCAAATGTCAAATTAAACTTAAGTTCCATAGTTAATCATGTGAGGGTCCGAGCCGCTCATGACCGTGAGCACGGCTAGTATACTAGTTTTACACTCTGCAGAGGTTGCGCATCTTTACCCACAAGTCGTGTATCCCATGTCGCCTGGGTTTGCAAGGCCCTTAGACACTACCGAGGTGAATGGCTAGGGATCCACTACGAGGCCTTTACAAAGTTCCACTAGCTTCCGAAAACCCGCTACAGTTTATGGGAAGATCCAGTAAAGGGTTCCTGGCTGATAGCCATCGCAGCAAAATCAACCAGGGACCTCCCCGCACTGACCTCTCCCCTACTGCCCTTGCCCCTTTCGGGTAAGGTAGTCTTCCACTAGCTTTCCTAATTAGTCAGCCAAGGGCGTCCCATTAAACCCTTGTGGTAGCACTGTTTTCCCGGGTGGTCGCTCCATGTTCCCATTAATTTAATGATCTTAACATGAACAATAATAATAACAAGATAATAACAGAATAATCATGAATAATGAATCTCCATACCCAATCCACATAAAGCAATAGCAGGTACTACCCAAAAATATGCCAGGGGTGAACAAGGTATAGAGGTAATCAAAACTGGGGTACATAAAGGCTCCCATCAAAATTAACCTATGCAGATCATTAAAATTAATAAGAACATGGCTGGGAAAAGTAAGTGATCAAGGGCACAACTTGCCTGTAATGAGCTCCTGCTCAGCTATCTCTACTTGCTGAACCTCAGTTTCCACAGTAGCTTGCTCGTCTACTCGCATCAACACAATACATACATAGTATAGCCAAAATCAACATCACACCAAACAGATGAATGAAATAGACAGTAAAAATCTACACATTAAAATGAAACCATAGGAACTGGAATCACTGAATTTGGAGTTATAGAATTTAAGTTATCAATTTCCTAAGATTTAAGGTGATTATAATAGGATTAGATGATAAATTAATTTTCTAACAGAATTCATGTCAAAACAGTGATCTAAAATGATAGAGAATATTATTACAAAATTTTAGGAATTGGAATGACTCAATTTGGAGCTAAAATGAATTTTCTATGCATTTTACAAGTTTCTAGATTTGTTTTTGTATTAAAAATGAATTATAATATTAATTTCTCTGTTTTTAACACCCTCTGGACTGGGCGTCAAATTCCAGAAAACTCAGGGGCCTGCGCGAATAAAATCCTAGACTCAGTGAATAGTATCACATGGACGGCGGGTTTATTTCCCGGAAACCCGAGGACTCTTTAACAAAATGACCCGCGAAGGGGTACGGTGCGATATAGACCGTCGGATCTGAAATCAAGGGCTACGATTAGATTCGTGCTTTATGAACTCCCGCTCAGATCTGGGCCACACGATCCCAAACCGAGGGCACTGATTTTATAACGCGAAGAGGTATTCCTGGTTTTGATCTCGGCCGCCCATCCTATGATCAACGGCACAGAAACCCACTCTCGCCAGATCTAATCCTATCCGCCAATCTTGAGATCGACGGCACGCATCGCGCCACTCCCCATCGCCATCTGTACCCGGTGAATAGGCACGACGAAGCACCCGGCGCGGCGGCGCCATTCCCCAACCTCGCCGGAGCTATCCGATTTTGCTAACCTCGCCCCCATTTTCTAATTGAACGTGTGCGGCAGCTCTACAAGGCCATGGCGAGACAGGAGGAGGGGTTCTCACCGGCGATTGATGCGGCGAACAGGTCGATCCGCGGTGAATGACGCGTTTGGGGCAGCGAAGCACGTGGACGGAGGTTTCTACGGCCTCCCGGTCCCCGCCGAGGCACGCACGGCTCACCGTGCCCGGGTACTTCCGGTGGGCGGTGAAAAGAGGAACGAGACGGCGGCGCGGAGGTGGGCACGCCGGGGCGGATCTCTGCAGAGCTGGCGTAAGTCGGCGAAAGCTTCCGCAAGCCGGCAGGCGTGGCTCGGGTGGACAGCGAACGTGGAGGGGAAGTCCCGAGGATGGCTGCCGTTCTTGTAGGGCGGCTGGGAGTAAGCCCGGTCAACGTCCCGCGCCGCACGGGCGATCCCCACGCCGGAGATGTAGGCGCGGTTGTTACGCGATGAGGAAGACGCCTATGGTGAGGCTGACAGTGCGGGCCGAAGCGACAGTGACACCAGAGAACGCGCGGCGCGGAGTTGTGAGGTTGAGCAGTGGGCCCCGCCGCCAGCGAGAGAAGGAGATTGCACGCGCGGAAGCAGAGGCTGACAAGGGGGGCCCTGGTGTCGGCGCGAGTGTGCGGAAGCAGATTCCAGGAATGGGCCGAGCGCGGAACATTCCCCCCCCCCCCTTGGTGGGCCGAATTACCATCTGGCGGCCCAGGTAAGGTTTATTCCTTTTTCTTTTTATTTTTCTGTTTTCTTTCTTCATTTTCAAACCAAATTTGACTTAGTTCAAACTTTTGTGGATCCTCTTTTATAAACTCTATTCTTGCATCTAAAAATAGTAAGCCTGAAGATATTTATGTATACATTTTATTTATTTTTCCATATCTCTTCTCTTTTCCTTATTTTCAAAACCCTAATTTCCAATTTAGGGTTAAATCAAGCTTCCTATAATTAATACCTTATTATTTTTATCCTCATGGCTTTATTTAATGCACAACACATAAAACTCCAACAAATGCACTTTTTCTTTATTTTAGCATAATTGTTTTATTTAGTCACTCTCAATTACATAGGTGCTCTTTTTATGATGCAAATAAGACACACAAAATGAGGAGCTCTCTTTATTACTCTTGGTATACAACTTGAGTATTACAATTCGGCCATGGCTCAGCCGCCCGCCCCTGGCCGCCCGTCCCTGGCCGCGCCGCCCGGCCGCCCCCGGCCGCCCCCTGGCCGGCCACGGCCCCTCCCCGGCTAGCCCCCCCCCCCGGCCGCGCCCCCCTCGCCCGCCTGGCCCCTGGCCGCCAGCTCGGCCGGCCTCGGCCGCCAGCTCGGCTGGCCTCGGCCGCCAGCTCGGCCGCCCCGGCCCCCAGTTCGGCCGCCCTCCCCGCGCGCCCGCCCCAGCTCGGCCGCCCAGCCCAGGGCCGGTTCAACCGCCCTAGGGCCGGTTCAACCGCCCCCCCTCTGTTTTTTTTATTTTTTTTATTTTATTTTATTTACTTCCTGTGACCATAATTACTTTATTTTAGGTAGACTGATCATTGTTCATGCTATGGAAAATAGGAAGTTTAATTTAAAATTCCGTTATGCTATTGATTCATTTAGTTAATTGTTTATCCCGTGCAATGTTGATCAATTAAAAATGATTAGGTTTCTATTAGCATATATATAACAGAATTCTTTCGTTAAGAACCAATTGTAACTGATCATTAGTGCATAAACTTTAACCCCCCTGCGAGACCTTTTGCCCTTTTCTTTCTAACCATAACAAATGCGATATCGAATGTCATACTTGATGCATATTCGTTTTACCTGTTCCCTTGTATGGTGTATTGTTCTTTTGTATTAAATATGTGGATGTATGTATGTTTGCGCTCGCATAGAGAACGATCCGGTCGAAGAGCCCGAGGAATTCGCAGGAGAAGCCCCTGAGCAGCAGTCGGTTGGTGGAGGCAAGTGTCCTTTGACCTATCTTTGTCCTATTCATTCTTTAATTCACCTCCCGCATTACACATTTATACCTAAGGATTGACTAGCTTTTGTTATCCATGTCCTTGTTTACCTATTTGGGTCGGATTATTACTGCTTAGTCTGATGCTACTGCCCAACTCTAATCAATGAACATGATGTGATTATCTATGATACGCTGTTTTCCCGTTCTTATTTATGATCATACTTGTGGCATTTAAGGGGACTCGAGCGGTTTCTCGAGTGCCTCTCCGTAAGGACCTGTTCAATGGATGACAGCCCGGGAAAACAGTGCAACCATGAGGGTGGAATGGGACGCCCTTAGCTGAATAATTAGAGGAACTGGGGTGTAGTCCGCTTAGCCGTTGTGCCGTCAATGGGGCTCGGTGTATGCGGCTCGCTCTGCCAAGGTTGATTTGTCCCTTGGGGAGGAGTGCGGTACATTTAGGAAACCTAACGGGCGGCTACAGCCTCGGGGAATCTTTGTAAAGGCTTCGTAGTGAATCCCTAGCCATTCACCTTGGGAGTGAATAAGGGTCTTGCAAGCCCGGGCTAGAGAGGGAATCACGGCTTATGGGTAAAGTGCGCAACCTCTGCAGAGTGTTATGAAACTGATATATCAGCCGTGCTCGCGGTTATGAGCGGCCAAGGGAGCTCCAGAGATTAGTGATACTTGATCAGAGATATTTTGGTACAGGTGGCAATAAGATTGATGGTTCTGATTATGATTATGGTGTTGGTAAGTGGTATTCTTTCCGTTTGGAAAGGATACATTGGGCTAATAACTTGGGTTAATGTTAAAACCTGGCTTTCTACTAGTAAGTAATAACCTGACCAACTAAAAGCAACTGCTTGACTTATCCCCACATAAAGCTAGTCCACTACAGCCAAACAGGATACTTGCTGAGTATGTTGATGTGTACTCACCCTTGCTCTACACACCAATCCCCCCCCAGGTTGTCAGCATTGCAACCACTGCTCAGGAGAAGATGAAGCTGTGGAAGGAGACCTCCAGGAGTTCCAAGACTACGACGAGTTCTAGGCGTGGGTTAGCGGCAACCCCCAGTCGGCTGCCTGTGAAGGCCGTGTTATCTACGTTTCTTTTCCGCACTTTGATTTATTGTAAGAACTATATGGACGTCTCAGATGTATGATGTAATCGACTATAATTTCCCTTTTAATACTATTTGAGCACTGTGTGATGATGTCCATGTTATGTAACTGCTGTGTACGTGAATAACTGATCCTGGCACGTACATGGTTCGCATTCGGTTTACCTTCTAAAAACCGGGTGTGACATAAGCGTAGAGTGAGTGGAGCGGACGCCGGTCGGCTTCGTGTGAGTGGGGCTGGCAGGCAGGAACTGTTGTCCCTGCCGGCCGCTGTGAGTGCAGGTGAGGGGGAGTTGCGAAGCCTTTTTGCGGGTGAGGAGCTTAGGATAATGTTATTTAACTACAGGGAGATGGGAATTATTCCGAAGGTCGAGCCGATGTAGAATGTGATGCCCTCGCTTGTACATGAGTAACGGCTTGTATGATGAGGTTGTGTGCCTTCGCACACCCGGCTATGTTCGCGAAGGCGTTAAGTGCTTGGTCTGGTGTGTTTGTTATGTTGGTCTGGTGCGCATGTAGTCGGCCTTTGTGCGGACAGTTTGGTGTAGCCGTTTTTGCACTTGTTAGGCTTCGTGCGGCTGTACCATTGTAATCGGTTCGTCGGACTTGATGCGCTGTCCCTGCTGCATCCTGAGGCGACTTCTGCAGGGATAGTGTTCGCGGCAGATTAGAATTTTTCGCACTTATTGCGCTAGTCCGGCTGCACCCTTAGGCGACTTCTGCGCGGATAGTCTTCGTGGAAGACTTCGATTTTTCGCACTTGTTGTGCTTATCCGGCTGCACCCTTAGGCGACTTCTGCGTGGATAGTCTTCGTAGAAGACTTCGATCCGGCTGCACCCTTAGGCGACTTCGACGCGGATAGTCATCGTGGAAGACTTCGATTTTTCGCACTTGTTGTGCTAATCCGGCTGCACCCTTAGCCGACTTCTGCGCGGATAGTCTTCGTGGACGACTTCGATTTTTCGCACTTGTTGTGCTAATCCGGCTGCACCCTTAGGCGACTTCTGCGCGGATAGTCTTCGTGGAAGACTTCGATTTTTCGCACTTGTTGTGCTAATCCGGCTGCACCCTTAGGCGACTTCTGCGTGGATAGTCTTCGTGGACGACTTCGATTTTTCGCACTTGTTGTGCTAATCCGGTTGCACCCTTAGGCGACTTCTGCGCGGATAGTCTTCGTGGAAGACTTCGATTTTTCGCACTTGTTGTGCTAATCCGGCTGCACCCTTAGGCGACTTCTGCGCGGATTTGTCGCACGCAAGGGCGGCTGCTGCCGGGCCTCGCGGTGACTTTGTATTAGTCGAATGTCGAATACCGTTGATGCGGTCTTTTTTTCGACGTGGATTTTGCGGGGGATTTTTCTCTTGTATATTACATGACTCCGCCTCGTTAAAAACCTCACCCCCCGGGAGGAAAAGAGTGCGGGCCAGAACAAAATTGTTTTTACAAATTACAAGGGCGGGCTGGCCCTGATGAGTCAAACAAAAAATTTGCGCAGATTATCAATGTTCCAGGAATGCTCTAAGTCTTCGCCGTTTGGCGTTGCAAGCCTGTATGCGCCGGGGGAGGCCTTCGACTTGACAATGTAAGGGCCCTCCCACATGGCTCCAGCTTGCCTCTGGACTCCGTTCGAGCTGTCCGGATGAGGACGAGGTCCCCTTCGCTGAATTCCCTTGGGATGACTGCCTGGTCGCGCCATGCTTTTGTCTGGGCTTGGTATTTGTCCAGGGCCTGCAGGGCGAAGACGCGGTCTCCGTCGATGAGATCCTTCGAAGTTGGCTCATCTACGTCTGGGACGGCCGACGCGGCTGTCCGAGGCGACCCATGCTTTATTTCTTGGGGGGGGGGTCATGGCATCCGACCCGTATAATAGGTGAAAGGGGGTAAACCCAGTCGCCCTGCACTCGGTTGTATTCAGTGCCCAGACCACTTCGGGTAACAGGTCGGGCCACTTGCCTTTTTTGTCGTCAAGGAGCATTTTCTTGACAGCTGTGAAAATTTTGCCGTTGGCGCGCTCCACGACTCCGTTGGACTGGGGGTGGTACACGGAGGCGAAGGCAAGCTTGGTGCCGATGGAGAAGCAGAAGTCTTTGAAATCTTGATTGTCGAACTGCTTGCCGTTGTCGACCGTGAGTTCGGATGGTACTCCGAAGCGGCAAACAATATTTTGCCAGAAGAATTTCTGGGCCGTCTTCGATGTGATGGTGGATACTGCCCTCGCTTCAATCCATTTAGTGAAGTATTCAACGACTACGAAGGTGAACTTAAGGTTCCCCTGAGCCGTGGGCAGGGGCCCGACGATGTCTAGGCCCCAGCGCTGAAGGGGCCACGTGTGGGCGATCAGCTTCGTGAACTGCGAGGGGCGCCCCGAGCGTGGGGAAAATTTCTGACAGGCTTCGCAGGATCTGACAACCCGATTTGCGGCGCAGATAATGGCGGGCCAGTAGAAGCCTTGTCGTATCACCTTTGCCGCCAGGGCCCTAGGGCCTGCGTGGGAGCCGCAGGTCTCCCTGTGGACTTCGCGCAGGATTTGAACGCCCTCGGTCTCGGTGACGCACTTAAGCATCGGCTGGCTGACCCCCTTTTTGTACAGTTGGCCCTTGATCAATGCGAAGTCTCGGCTTCTGTGGTGGAGGCGCTTGGCCTCGTTGCTGTCGACTGGGTGATAGAACCCTTGTAGGTACAGGGTTATTGGCGCCCGCCAGTCTTCGGTCATGATAAGGTTGATCATGCGCTGGCCCTCGCTGTCGTTGGTTATTTGGAGCCCTTCGGGGCTGCGGACGGCTGGTGTGCCGATGACGTGATAGAACACGTCGGAGGGGAGGGCTTCACCCCTGGCGGCCGCCTTGGCCAATGCGTCAGCTTCTTCATTCTTGGTCCGGTCCACATGCTGCACAGTGAATCCCTTGAATTGTTTCTCGAGGCTTCGGATGGCCGCGAGGTACTGCATAAGTGCGGGGTCCTTTGCTGCATAGTCCTTTTCGACTTGGCCGGCGACTACCCTGGAATCTGTTCGGATTATGCAGGTGGTGACGCCGAGGGCTCTTAACTTGCGGAGGCCGAGGATGACAGCTTCGTATTCTGCGATGTTATTTGTGCATCTGTCAGACTCTAGGGCGAAGCTTAAGTGTGCCGCGTATCTGTGCTTGACCCCGGCGGGTGAGGTGATGACTGCAGCAGCGCCTACCCCCGCATGGCACCAAGCGCCGTCGCAGTGTATTGTCCAAACCTTCTCTGCAGACGGCTTTGGCTGTGTTATTGGCCCGGTCCAGTCGACAACGAAGTCTGCTAAAACTTGTGACTTGATCACAGTCCTGGGCTCAAAAGTGATGTGGTAGCCGGAGAGTTCGGCCGCCCATTTGGCAATCCGTACCAATGCCTCCGGGTTTCTGAATAATTCGCCGAGTCCCCTATCTGAGGTGATGCGGACCTTGAATGCTTCAAAGTAGTGGCGCAATTTGTGCGAAGACATAACGACTGCATATGCAATCTTTTCGAGCTCCGTCATGTTACACTTTGATGGTGTGAGCACCTCGGAGACATAATATACTGGGCACTGCCTGATCACGCCCTCTACTGTCTGCTCCTGAACCAGTGCCGCACTGACCGCGTGCGGCAAAGCCGCGACGTAGAGCAACAGTGGTAGTGAAGAGTCGGGGCTCGTAAGGACGGCCAACTCCATCATGTACTGTTTTAGTGAGGCGAAGGCCGCCGCCTGCTCTAGTCCCCAAGCGAAGTCTTTTGCGCCGCGGAGTGTTTTGAGGAAGGGAAGACTTCGCTCAGCAGACTTGGAAATGAATCTGTTGAGGGCGGCCAATCTGCCCGTCAGACGCTGGACCTCTCTGGCTGACTGCGGGGGCGCCATGTTGATGATGGCCTGGATTTTGGTTGGGTTGGCCTCGATGCCGCGGTGCGATACCAGATAACCCAATATTTTCCCCTGGCGGACACCGAAGACGCATTTATCGGGGTTGAGGCGAAGCCGTGCGTCCCGCATGTTCGCGAATGTCTCGGTGAGGTCTGCGAGATGGTCCTCTTTATTCCTGCTGGCGACGACGATGTTGTCCACGTATGTGAATACGTTTCTGCCGACTTGCCCTTCGAGCACTGTTTTGGTGAGCCGAGAGAAGGTGGAACCGGCGTTCTTGAGTCCCTCCGGCATTCTGATAAAGCAATATGTGCCGAAGGGTGTTATGAAGCTGGTGCTAGCCTTGTCCTCCTCTTTCATGTATATTTGATGATAACCAGAGAAGCAGTCGAGGAGTGACATGACCTCGCACCCGGCCGCGCTATCGACTATTTTGTCGATCCGGGGCAAAGGGAAGTTGTCCTTTGGGCAGGCCTTATTGAGGCTGGTGAAGTCTATGCACATTCGCCACTTGCCGCTCTTTTTCTGCACCATTACCACATTGGAGAGCCACGTGGGGTAAGCCACTGGCTCGATAAATTTGGCTTCCAGGCGGCGGTGTACCTCTGCCTTGGCGGCCTCTGTCTTCTCGTCGGACATTTTGCGAAGACGTTGTTTTTTCGGTCTTACCGAGGGGTCGATTCCCAGGCTGTGCTCAATTATGGACCGGCTGACCCCGACCAGGTCGAGGGCTGACCAAGCGAAGACGTCCTTGTTCTTGGACAAGCAGCACAGGAGCTTCTCCTCATCATGCGAGGTGAGGTCTTCGCTGATCGTGACTGTTTGCTTGGGTGTGGCCAGGTCGAGGGGGACAGTCTTGGTCCCGTTGTTGCTTTGCAGCTGCGCCTTGTGTTGTTTTTCAGTTGAGCTGGCGGGCGCTGGGACTTCGCGCTGGGCCGTGAGGTAGTGGACATTTCTTTGCCCGGGGACAAAGTCCCGCTCTATGTTGCGCGCGGTCTACTGATTGCCGTAGACCGAGATGGCGCCCAACGGACCTGGTATCTTCATGCACAGGTACAATCCGTGAATGGCTGCCTCAAACTTGTTGATGGAGCCCCGACCCATAATAGCGTTGTACGGATACACCATGTCGACGATGTCGCAGGTTATTTGCTCACTTCGGGCATTGGGCGCTACACCGAAGGAGAGAGGCAACTCTATTTTGCCGATAGGAAAAGTACCCTTGCCGCCGAAGCCGTATAATGGATTGTCCGAAGGCTTGAGCAAGCTGTGGCTTATGCCCATGCGGTCGAAGGCATGGAGGAATATGATGTCTGCCTGGCTGCCATTATCAACGAGGACTTTGTGCAGGTCCCAGCCTGCCACGCTGCAGTTGATGACCATGGCGTCGATGTGGGGGGCGCTGCGCAGGTCGACGTCTCGGGTGTCGAAAGTTAGCGGTACATGGGACCACTTCGTCTGCACGACTGGACCGGTGATGGCGACGTGGTTGATGCTGCGGTAGTGGTCCCGCTTTTGTCACTTGGTGTCGAAGTCGACACTGGACCCACCAGTGATCATATGAATGACTCCGCGATACGGCTGATCGACGAAGTCTTCTTGCTTGGGGGCGTGGGGGTGGGGGATGTTTTGTTGTTGCTGGTGTGGAGGCGGGGGTGGGGGAGGTACGATTTGTACTTCCTGATGGTGTTGGTAAGCGTGGTGCGGTGGATGCGGAGCGGGGGCGTGGATATATGGTGGAGGGTGTTGCTGATAAGTGTGTGCGACGACCCTTGGGTTATCGGCCGGTTGCGCCCGTGCCATCCTGTCTCTGGTGGCCTTCGTTTCTGGGCAGTCTTTTGTTTGGTGGGCGCAGTCTTCGCCGTGGAAGAGACAGTAGAATCGGCGGCTGCGCGCGTCCCCGGCCCCTACCGCGAGTTCCACCTCTGCGGCCCTGGGGGGGATACTCCTGGCGGCGAGGGGCATCACCAGCGGGGTGCTGGTTGGCGATGTTGTGCACCTGCTGCTGGTTGCGGCCGTCTCGGCCGGAGTCTGTCTACGTGCGGCTGGACTGTGGAGCATCTTTGGGCTTTCTCTGGGACTCAACCTTGCGCTGGTGGAGCTCTTCGGATTTGGCGTATTTTTCAAATAGTTGATATAACTCCTGAAGGTTCTTGGGCGGGTCCCTGATGCAATGACTGTAAAGGACGCCGGCGCGAAGGCCACTGATGGCGTAGTGAATGGCGATCTGGTCGTCAACTGAGGGCAGCTGTGACTTGAGTGTTAGAAACTTGCGGTAATATTCTCGCAGAGTCTCTTTTTCCAGCTGCTTGCAGAGTGAGAGTTCGGCCAAGGCGTCAGTGTCTGGGCGGTACCCTTGGAAGTTGAGCAGGAATTTGTCCCTTAGGCTTCTCCAGGAGTCAATGGACAGCGGGAGCAACCTGGTGAACCAGGTGAGAGCTGGGCCTTCGAGGGCGATGATGAAAGACTTGGCCATTGTGGCGTCGTCCCCTCCGGAAGATGCAACGGCGACCTGATAACTCATGATGTACTATGCAGGGTCCGTGCTGCCGTTGTACTTGGGATAGGTCCTTGCCCGGAAGTTGGCAGGCCAGGGTGTCACTTGCAGATGTGGCGCCAGGGGACTTCGCTCGTCGAGGTAGTTGACCCCTTGAAATGGCGCGGCGGCTGGGAAGGCGTAGTCGCGCTGGGGGAAGTGCGGGTCTTCCGCCTGCGCGCGCTGCTGCAGGGGTGCCCCATGCTGCAGGCCGTGGTGGCCTTCGCGTGTGTCTTCCACTTGTGCGCGGTGTTGCAGGGGTGGCCCATGTTGCAGGCCGAGGTGGCCTTCGCGCTGCATCAGCGCGATCTCCCGCTCAAGGTCCTGGGCCTTCTGCTCTTCGTCGCGTATCATTTGCCGCACCTTGGCTAGTGCAGACACGCGCTGGCGCTTGGCCTCCAGTATCTCTTTTTGCCTCTGGAGATTGCGGTTCTTGAGGCGCAGTGCGCGCAGCTGTAGCTGTTCTTCCGCTGAAACGCCAAGGACTTCACCGTCCTAAGTGAGGTCCGCGCCCTCCGGAAGAGCGAAGCCGAGGACCTCACCATCCTCGGTGAGGTCCGCGCCTTCCGGTGGGGCGAAGCCTGGGGGAGGCTGCGGTTGTCCTTCAGGGCCGCAGGTGCGGAGGGCGTCGTCTTCAGCAGCCTCTTGGTGAGTGGAGTGGGTGAGTGCGAGGGCCTTGCCCTTCCTTGCGGCCAGCAGTGCTGCCTTCGCAACCTCGTTAGCCTTCGAGCTAGCTTTCTTGGGTGCCATCGCGGGTGGTTTTTTCGTAGCACGAACGGTGGGCGCCAAATGTTGGAACTTGCACACGGGCACAAGTTGATCCAACAGGGGGGGAGTGATAGCACAAACAGGGTTTTAGCACGTGATGGCAAAAGCACTGTTCAACTAGCCTCTAAGGGCACTGTGCGGGGGTATTTATAGGTGTCCGGGTACCCAGCGTCCCGTGTTAAGGACGCATGTGCCCTCAGACATCTAGGTTATCCCCGGAATATTCCCATAAAGTGGGGTTACAAAGTGTAATTACAGGGACGCCTTTATAAATCAGGCTCGTAACACGCAGCGGCCACGCAGGGCCTGTCACAATGGGCCGGATCACACGTGGGCCTCCGCGCTGGACGAGGCCGCCCGGTGGAACGACCTCGCCACGGGTCTTCGTCCGATGTCGCATGGGGCGAAGGGTGTCCCTGCCCGTTGTCTTGTCTCCGCGTCGGCCGGCGTTTACGGCGAAGGCCCCGAGCGAAGGGTGGCGTCTTTGCCTTCGCCCCAACAAGGGGCTAAAGACTAGTCCATTTATTTTAGTTCTATTTAGTTCCTAAATTTTAAAATAGTGGGACTAAAATAGAGACTAAATTATTTTAGTCTCTAGTCTCTCGAGGGGTGACTAAAAGGGACTAGATCATATAAATTCTACTTTTTGTCCCTCCTTTATTTCAGTTGCACTAATGGCAGGAGAATGCTAAGGGGTATTTTGGTCCTCTTGTGATTCATTTAATGTGTTTAGAATACTTTTAGCCCCTAGAACCAAACAGGGTAAGGACTAAACTTTAGTCTCACTTTCTCTGTACTAAAGGAACCAAACGGGCCCTAATTACACATATAAAGACTAAAAGATGAGACAAAGTTATTAACTCTAATTATTAAGCCTATATTTAATACTCATAATTGATATTCATACATTTGATCTAACACGAATAGTTAGGGGAACCAAACATGCTCTAATATAGCTCTAATATAGTGGCGACACAATTTAAGCCTGTAAGGCTATTCACAATGGGAGTTCCATAGCACTCTTTCCAACGTTGTCACATCATCATAAGTGCTATGAAATTATGAATGAAACAATATCTCTTAATGCATTTCACGTCACCGTTTCATAGGCTAACATACCAATTAAATGTTGCAACTCTTAGAAGTTAGTAAATTATGTGAATATGAAATAAATCACTCTTAATGAAGGTATCACACGGTTTCCAAGATCTTGAAAATGAGTTGACATAGTTTCATCCCTATGAAACTAATTTTATCCCATGAAACTCAATTTTCTTATGTTAGAAAGTTAGGCATTTTTAGTTTTAATTTAATCCAGAAAAACAGTGCGATATATGTGATGACATGTATGTGCATGTGTGTATAACTACTCGCATAAGCAGTAAATAGCAATAAAACATGCACAAATACGAAGAATAGAGTGTACCCAGCGGAGGGACCGATGCTCAAGGCATCAGTGGCTCCATTCACACGAGTCATCTCGTGTGTTTGTTCGATGTAGCCGTACGAAGTCGATGCAGGAAGGTGTACGCAGTGCAGTCCCTCGAACGGTCGCCGGGAAGAAGACGAAGCAGATCACGCGAGCAGTCGCGAAGACGCTCCCCAAAAATCTGATCGCCCGCACACCCGTGCAAGTGTATCTCTGCGGTCGGTGATTTCGGAGGCCTGCTCTCCCACTCTCTCTGTGCTCGCAGAAGCTGGGACGGGAATGTGTTGCTTGCAATTCGCGTGAGGTGATTCGCGTGCCTGGAAGAGCCCTCCCTCTCCATTCTTATAGGCGGTCAGAAGGAGGGAGAAGACCAACGGACAGAAACGGTCGCGCATTAGAACTGGAAACTGACGATAGTAATGACGTCCGTTACTAGCCATAATGACGTCCGTTACTAGCCATTAAACGGACGGTTATTATGACGTCCGTTACTAGCCATAATGACGTCCGTTACTAGCCATAATGACGTCCGTTACTAGACGGTTATTATGACGGTCATCGCTCCAGGCAAAATGCGCAACCGTTTGAAAGGAATATTCGGACCAAGGTCCGATCTACCACGAGCCACGAGCCACGAGCCACGGCCACGGCCACGGCCCGGCCCGGCCGGCGGCGGCGGCGGCGCACGCGCGCGTGTGGCAGTCCTTCATCCTTTTCTCAACTTCTCAATAGATGCACCAATGGTTCACCTATTTAAGTTGATTGATTTGTCTTTTGAACTTCCAATATGGTACTAAATAATTAGTACACCATAGCATTAAAGTGGGCCATTAGCATTGACTATTATTGAATATTAATTTGGGCCAAGCCCACATTAATCCAACAATCCCCACCAAATGCTAAGTCACACTAAAAAGCTCTCATCACCTCAAACGTTTGATATACTGGTGTTTCGATGGAGACTGTTAAGTTGAACATCCACCTAGAACTTAGACTACACTTGACCACAACTGCACAATGGACTAGGCCTTGAATTGGCAGTTTTGCGTGGAATGAGTTTCATCTAAACTCTTTACCAGTACTAGATTGCTGAACGCATCCCCTCTGGTTGGAGCATATAAGTCAAACTCCATAGCCTTTCATGGGTATCTAGAAACCACCCAGATCTCATAAACTGTGACTAGCAGTTAACCTATATAGGTATGTTCCTCTAAAGATGTTCTGTAGGACAACATCTTTGCTTCACAAAGCCACTTGGAACATATTAAGGTGTAAACACCAACCTACCTTACAGTAAGGAAAGATATGCATCTGAAATGAGCCTTATTAAGGGTCTTTCCTCTCAGTCTACCACTAGCTTGTTTCACCATTCTAATTCACGGGATCTCCGATCACATAGAACAGGTTACCACTATGATAAACTTTAGGTGGGTCTCATGCCCATCTCACTTGATGCACTATCTATCACACTACGTGATAGCCCCTTAGTAAATTGATCTGCCAGATTTTTAGACGTATGGACATAATCCAACGCTATTACTCCGGAGTTTCTCAATTTCCTGACAGATTTCAAACGCCTCTTTATGTGCCTTGTCGACTTCATATTATCCTTAGAACTGTTTATCTTAATTATCACAGTCTGATTATCACAGTTCATGGAAATAGCCGGCACAGGTTTTTCAACCACCGGTAAATCCATAAGGAGTTCACGAAGCCACTCAGCCTCAACTGAAGCGGTATCTAATGCTGTGAGTTCTGCTTCCATAGTCGACCTCGTTAAGATGGTCTGCTTGCAAGACTTCCATGAAACAGCACCACCTCCAAGTGAAAACACATATCCACTTGTGGCATATATCTCATCAGCATCAGATATCCAGTTTGCATCACAATAACCCTCCAGTACTGTTGGGTACCCGGTATAATGGATGCCTAAACTCATAGTACCCTTTAGATAGCGCAAAACTCTCTCAAGAGCACGCCAGTGATCATCTCCTGGATTTGAAACAAATCGACTAAGTTTGCTCACAGCAAATGAGATGTCAGGCCTCGTAGCGCTAGCTAAATACATGAGTGAACCAATTATTTGGGAATATCTCAATTGATCCCTAGCTATCCTTCGATTTTTCTTTAATAGCTTACTAGGATCATAAGGCGTTGGAGCAGGTTCACATTCGCTAAAACCAAAGCGACTCAAAACCTTTTCCACATAATGGGATTGCACAAGTGTGATCCCACCAATGCCTTCTCTCAGTAGCTTAATGTTAAGAATAACATCAGCTTCTCCCAAATCTTTCATTTCAAAATTATTAGACAGAAAATCTTTTGTCTCTTTAATCACATCAAGACTCGTCCCCAAGATTAGAATGTCATCAACATATAGGCATAAAATTACTCCCTCGCCCCCACCATACCGATAGTATACACACTTGTCTGCTTCGTTCACAACAAAACCGGCAGATGTCAAAGTTCTATCGAACTTTTCATGCCATTGCTTAGGTGCTTGTTTTAGGCCATATAAAGATTTCAATAATTTACACACCATGCCTTCTTGACCGTTTGCTACAAACCCAGCTGGCTGCTCCATGTAAATTTCCTCATCTAGCTCTCCATTTAGGAATGCTGTCTTAACATCCATTTGATGGACGAGTAGACCATGAGAGGCAGCCAAGGAAAGTAGCACACGAATTGTGGTCAATCGAGCCACAGGTGAATAAGTATCAAAGAAATCCTCACCTTCCTTCTGTGAATAGCCTTTAATTACAAGCCTCGCCTTGTACCTTTCAATAGTACCATCAGGCCTAAGTTTTTTCTTGAACACCCATTTACTTCCAATGGGCTTACACCCATAAGGACGCTCAACTACCTCCCAAGTTGCATTAGACATAATAGAATCCATCTCACTCCTTATTGCTTCCTTCCAAAAGTCAGCATCAGGAGAGGAATATGCCTCTTCAATGGTACTTGGTGTGTCATCCACAAGATATACAATGTAATCATCACCAAAGGACTTTGCAATCCTTGGTCTCTTACTCTTTCGAGTTGATACATTGTCATTTTCCACATGATTATGTATATGGGATTCCTCAGTGTGTTCTACCGGAATAAAGTGCTCATGGGGTATCGTTGGTTCATCATTAGACGTATCATGTGTAGCTTTCATGGGAAATTCGTCCTCAAAAAACGTAGCATCTCTGGACTCCATAATTGTACCAACCAACATGTCCGGTACTCCAGAGTTTATAATTAAAAACCTATATCCAATGCTGTGGAAAGCATACCCAAGGAAAACACAATCAACAGTTTTCGGTCCTAATTTGCGCTTCTTGTTAATTGGCACATTCACTTTAGCCAAACAACCCCAGGTGCGCAAATAGGAGATATTTAATTTCTTCTTTTCCCATTCCTCGAATGGTGTGATTTCTTTGTTCTTTGTGGGAACTTTATTCAGGACATGACACGCTGTCAAGATCGCCTCACCCCACCATTCCTTAGATAGCCCTGAAGTCTCTAACATGGCGTTAACCAAATCAGTTAGAGTACGGTTCTTTCTTTCAGCAACCCCATTGGATTGTGGTGAGTATGGCGGTGTCCTCTCATGAATAATACCATGTTCCACACAAAAATCAGAAAAATCACCCGAAAAATATTCTCCACCACGATCAGACCTTAACCGTTTAATTTTCCTCTCGAGTTGATTTTCAACTTCAGCTTTGTAGGTCTTAAAATAATGCAAAGCTTCATCTTTTGATTTTAAGAGATACACATAACAAAATCTAGTAGAGTCATCGATAAAAGTAATAAAATATCGCTTGCCTCCTTTAGTCAATATTCCGTTCATCTCACATAAATCGGAATGTATTAATTCTAGTGGTGCCAAATTCCTCGCCTCCGCAGCCTTGTGAGGCTTGCGAGGTTGCTTAGATTGCACGCACACCTGGCACTTAGAACCTTTGACTAAATCAAATTTCGGGATTAAATTTAAATCTGCTAACCGCGAAACACAACCAAAATTGATATGACAAAGTCGTGAATGCCAAATAAACGACTCATTCGAAACAACATTGTTCACAGACTTATTACACGCATCATGCAAAGATAAGCGGAACAAGCCTCCGCTGTCATAGCCTTTTCCAACAAACGTTCCATACTTAGACAGTATACATTTATTAGACTCAAAGACAATTTTGTAGCCATCTCGGCACAATTGAGAGCCACTAACTAGATTCTTTTTGATGGAGGGGACATGCTGCACGTTCTTCAATAGCACCGTCTTTCCCGAAGTAAACTTCAGAATGACTGTACCAACACCAAGAACACGCGCATGTGATCCGTTCCCCATCAGCAAGGCTCCAGTCCCTTTGCACTGATAAGAAGAAAATAAAGAAATATCAGCACACACATGAATATTAGCACCGGTATCAGCCCACCACTCAGGGGATTGACACACTGAAAGAACAGTAGGTAAAAGATTACCATACCCCGATGTTCCTTCTGCAGTCTCGCTAACAACCATGTTTACTGTTTTCTTCTCTTGAGCTGGTTTTTTCTCTTGCTTAAATTTGCGGTCTGGACAAGCGCTTGCCCAATGATCAGTACTCCCGCAAACAAAGCAACCAGCTCCTTTGTTCTTCTTTTTGAACGAGGCTGCCTGCTTGGGCTTCGTGGCATTCTGTTGCTTGTTTTTCTTTTTAATATTATGTGGTGCATTGGAGTTCTTCTTTTGTACCATATTGGCACTAGAAGTCTCAACTCCTTTTCCACGAGTGTCTTTTGCTCTCGCCCTCTCCTCAACATCAAGAGAACCAATAAGCTCAGCCACGCTAAACTCTTGTCTCTTATGTTTTAGAGTGGTAGCAAAATCCGTCCAAGAAGGTGGCAGTTTAGCGATAATACCGCCGGCCACGAACTTGTCAGGCAAGACACATGGGAATTGTTCGAGTTCTTTAGCCAGTGCCTGTATTTCATGAGCCTGTTCAACTACAGGACGGTTTTCCACCATCTTATAGTCAAACAGCTGCTCCATGATGTACAGCTCGCTACCAGCATCAGAAACACCAAACTTCTCATCTAATGCATCCCATAACTCTTTTGCAGATGTGCACGTTAGATAAGAATCAACATACTTGTTGGCAAGAGCGCCAATCACGGCGCCTCGAAACAGGTTATCGGCAACGTCGAACATTCTCTCCTCTTCAGGAGTGAACTGTTCGGGTTTCCCCTGTGCGGCGTGATAGCAGTTCATTGCGGTCAACCACAGTATCATCTTACTACGCCATCTCTTGTAAAATGTCCCATCAAAAGGTTCACTTGGTTTTAACGCAGCAGCAAAACCACTAACAGAAAAATGCCTAATATCAGATTTTTGGATTGTTAGAAAGTTAGGCATTTTTAGTTTTAATTTAATCCAGAAAAACAGTGCGATATATGTGATGACATGTATGTGCATGTGTGTATAACTACTCGCATAAGCAGTAAATAGCAATAAAACATGCACAAATACGAAGAATAGAGTGTACCCAGCGGAGGGACCGATGCTCAAGGCATCAGTGGCTCCATTCACACGAGTCATCTCGTGTGTTTGTTCGATGTAGCCGTACGAAGTCGATGCAGGAAGGTGTACGCAGTGCAGTCCCTCGAACGGTCGCCGGGAAGAAGACGAAGCAGATCACGCGAGCAGTCGCGAAGACGCTCCCCAAAAATCTGATCGCCCGCACACCCGTGCAAGTGTATCTCTGCGGTCGGTGATTTCGGAGGCCTGCTCTCCCACTCTCTCTGTGCTCGCAGAAGCTGGGACGGGAATGTGTTGCTTGCAATTCGCGTGAGGTGATTCGCGTGCCTGGAAGAGCCCTCCCTCTCCATTCTTATAGGCGGTCAGAAGGAGGGAGAAGACCAACGGACAGAAACGGTCGCGCATTAGAACTGGAAACTGACGATAGTAATGACGTCCGTTACTAGCCATAATGACGTCCGTTACTAGCCATTAAACGGACGGTTATTATGACGTCCGTTACTAGCCATAATGACGTCCGTTACTAGCCATAATGACGTCCGTTACTAGACGGTTATTATGACGGTCATCGCTCCAGGCAAAATGCGCAACCGTTTGAAAGGAATATTCGGACCAAGGTCCGATCTACCACGAGCCACGAGCCACGAGCCACGAGCCACGGCCACGGCCACGGCCCGGCCGGCGGCGGCGGCGGCGCACGCGCGCGTGTGGCAGTCCTTCATCCTTTTCTCAACTTCTCAATAGATGCACCAATGGTTCACCTATTTAAGTTGATTGATTTGTCTTTTGAACTTCCAATATGGTACTAAATAATTAGTACACCATAGCATTAAAGTGGGCCATTAGCATTGACTATTATTGAATATTAATTTGGGCCAAGCCCACATTAATCCAACATCTTAAATATTATGTCATGTCACTAAAAAATTTGAGATAGCATACTATTAAGTGTGCATGAAACCACCATTAAGAATAGCCTAAGCATCATTATCTCTATAGCTCCAACCGCTTCTACATCTCACCGTAAGCGAAAGTGAGACACACGCTGTGATTACTTTGGACTTGGACCAAGTAAATTATTTTTGGGACGAACGGCTGGCAAAATTGTTTGATAAACAAATGCCGCTGGCATTATCGCGGACTGAGATCGTACGTTGTCATGGGGTTAGGTTAGCGAGTGTTAATCTGGACATAAAAATGTAGAGATAAAACGACTACTATATGGAGGGAGTACTTATTTTTCCCTGTGATTGATCCAGGGACAGCCAGCCTTTTATAGCATTTCCCAGTTGAAAAATAAACAGCATCATACCAACTAAATGAAGTACATTTTGTGGATTTATTAGATTTCCTGGAAGAAGTGAGGAAGGACACGGGTAGACCGGCATCAGCTATTGCAGGCGCTATAGTGCGTGGCTGTTTTTCCCCTTCAACCTTAAAATGCATCGAACGCACATGAATAGTCAAACACGCTACAGTTTTTTACCGTTCAATAGAACTACACTTGAACTTCATACCATTTTGCACTTCATTGCCACTCATTAAAACTTCTGTGGAACCTTATATCACTTTGCACTTCTACAGTAATCTAGAGAAGAGGAAATCAATTGCAGGAGCAGCTGCATTTGCTGCTGCAGCAATATTTAGAAGGAAAAAAATAAGGACGTTGCTAAATGACAAGATAGCAGCACCTGCAAATGATCATATACTACCAAATTGTTAGGAGAATCTGTGGCAAAAAAAAATCCAGACCAATAGACCTTCAATAGAACTGAAATCGGATATTGAAATATAAGCACGCACTTTATAACAAAAAAAAGAAGAAAACAGATACTTATTCAGATATCAATTTTTTATCTTTTTTCTTTGATTGTGAATATAGAACATATAATCTACAATTAAAATTTATATTTTGGTTTTTAACATTGAGTTTGTAAAGATTTATAAAGTTAAACCTTAAATTTATCATATATCTTCTCAAATAATAGATATAAAATATAAATATATTTTTATTTTATTTTATTTTTGTTGTAGGGAGAAAATAATGCATAACATAATTTATACAAAAAATGTTCTTACTACAATAATATTCTTGATAATATAAGAACAGATTTCATACATATTTACTTTAAAATATTAAATTTGTTCTAACAATTCGATTATCCATTTTCATCCCTACACTCAATAGTAATCGAAAGATTAAAACAACGTACAGAACAATGACAATATCCATTTTCATGTCTACACCCAATAGTAATCCAAAGATTAAAACAACGTGCAGAACAATGACAGAATGCAACATACTTTGTGAAAAGAGACTAACTGGAACCACAAATGTATCGGAAACCGGTGTTTTTGTCCTTGTCCTACAGTCTAATTGTGAGTTTATCTTTTTTTTCTAACTTCATAATTTTGTCCTGGCTATTTTAGAAGAAGAAACCCACCCCTCTGGTTCGGATGTATGTTAAATAAGCATAGAACAAATGAATTAAAAACTGTAAAAAATTAAGGGAAAACAACCAGATTGCCCTTTATCCTTGTCTACTCATCGCCTCCCCGTCAGACCAGACCGCAGTCAAGGTCTCACAGGCAGCAAATCCTCAGCGTCCGACTCCGGAGGCAAGGGAACGGCGGCGGCGGGGCGGGTCGCTTGGACAAATGTCCTTTTGTACAATAGAAAGATAGCCCTCAAAATCAAGAGCAAAATTAGACAGCCTTAAAAACCAAGACCAAAATCACATGGACATATTTGTCTTTATGTACAGAAATGATCACCGTTCGAGGATGACGGAATTGGCACAAAATGGTGCTTCCTTTTCAAAAGACGGATAGATTCACAAAAAAAATTTAAAAAAAGGGAGGGCAAAACCACAATTTTAATAAGGGCTTGTTCGGTTAGCTCTCACTCTATGTGGATTGAGTGGTTTTAAATTCCAAGCAAGTCAAATTTATTCATAATTTTTTTCAATCCCGTCCAATCCATAGGTAACGGGATTAACCGAACAAGGCCTAATATGGTTTTAATGCAAGAGCCCCTAAATGTATGTCCAGATGACTACTAATAAGCACAAAACAGAAACAAAAGGTAAAACGAATTAGGCTCGGATAGGTGGTAACAAATATTAAGACGGTTTCCTCATGTTGCGGCCTGCCCTAATCACTTCGTCCACAAGCAACAATTGGGACGCGATGATGGGTCTACAATGAAGACCAAAAAAACGTTAGCTAGCACATCAAGGATGTTTCAGAAAGCATAGCTATACGATCATTTCACGAAAGCTGACACAGCTGCATCACATACCCAGAGTTGATGATCTGGCGCTTCACAGAGTAATTGTCAAAGATGCCTTCCATCTGGGGATCAATCGGCTCCCCAAAGTGATGGTTCAACCCCACAACTAATCCACGGCCATGCTCATTCTTAAGAAAACAAAGGAAAATATTCAAGAACTTCCGAACTTCAAACAAAGTGAAACACCCACAAGGTGCGAATAACTTAACATACCTGGAGAGAAACAATCACATCTTGGGTATCTAAACCAGAGTTTTCAGCTAAAGTCTTGGGTATAACCAGAAGAGCTTCCGCAAACGCCTCCACCCCAAGTTGTGCTCGCTGTTGCCAAGATTGCAGTATTAGCAGCAGTAGATGTAAAGCATTGTCAATGTTTTACTGCACTTACTCCTTTGACGGTTCTCTTCACATTGTCAATAAGATGCTTCTTTGCAGCAACATCAAAAGCACCAGCACCCTATGCTTGCCAAATGAGATTGCAGTTGGGTTCTGAATTTGCTGCAAATAAATGGCACAATAGATCAAAGAAAAACACCAACAAGTACATATTATTATCATCAGAATGTCAACGGAGGGTGTTCCCATCCTTAGTGAGCTTCAGGTCACCAGCTCCACCCACGAGCCTGAGCAGCACAAACCAAATTCTAAGGAACATTTGCAGCCAACAAGAAATTGGTGCACCTTCTGTAATCAATTAGGTAATTACCAAAAGTACACAATCAAATAAAAAAACACGAGGCAGTGCCAAAATCAGAATACTGAATACCTTTTCGCTATAAATCTGAACAGCTAAAACCAGCAGCTGGCCATTTTTTTTGAAGTTTAAATTACTGTAGGGAAGGCCTACAGTATTTTATTGCATGAGGAGAAAAGGGGAAAGTAGATACAGGAGGGTAGATACTGTCGGCGTTTCGACCCCGGGGGGCCCTGGATCGACGAGTAAATTGTCGCTGCGTGTCCCGGCCCAGATGGGTCGGCGCGAGACGGGACACAAAGGGGGAGAACAGTAAAGGGAAACCGCGGCCTTCATGTTGTCCTGCGCCCAGGACGGATGGATGCGCTTGCAGTAGGGGGTTACAAGCGTTCGTGTGGGAGAGAGAGAGAGCGAGAGCCTTATGCGTCGACCCGTTCTCCCGCGCGACCAACCTTTTCGTACGAGAGCCCTGGACCTTCCTTTTATAGGCGTAAGGAGAGGGTCCAGGTGTACAATGGGGGTGTAGCAGTGTCGGGGACCATAATTAGGGGTACCCTCAAGACGCCTAATTCTCAGCTGGTAACCCCCATCAGCATAAAGCTGCAGAGGCCTGATGGGTTTGATTAAGTCAGGGATCAGTCCATACGAGCGACTCGATCACGCCACGCCCGAGCCTAGCCTCGGGCAAGGGCAGCCGACCCTGAGGTGTTTCCGTCTCGCCCGAGGCCCCCTTTTTTACGGCAGACGCATCTCCGGCTCGCCCGAGGCCTTGCCTTCGTTAAGAAGCAACCCTGACTAAATCACCACGCCGACCGACCAAGTCACTGGGGCATTTAACGCAAAGAGTGAGACTGACGGGCGGCCAGGCTTGGCCAAAAGCGCCATAGGAAGCTCCGCCCGACCCAGGGCTCGGACTCGGGCTAAGGCCCTGGAAGACGGCGAACTCCGCTCCGCCCGACCCAGGGCTCGGACTCGGGCTAAGGCCCCGGAAGACGGCGAACTCCGCTCCGCCCGACCCAGGGCTCGGACTCGGGCTAAGGCCCCGGAAGACGGCGAACTCCGCTCCGCCCGACCCAGGGCTCGGACTCGGGCTAAGGCCCCGGAAGACGGCGAACTCCGCTCCGCCCGACCCAGGGCTCGGACTCGGGCTAAGGCCCCGGAAGACGGCGAACTCCGCTCCGCCCGACCCAGGGCTCGGACTCGGGCTAAGGCCCCGGAAGACGACGAACTCCGCTTCGCCCGACCCAGGGCTCGGACTCCGCCCTGGCCTCTGCCGAACGACCTCCGCCTCGCCCGACCCAGGAGCTCGGGCTCGGCCTCGGCCATGCAGGACAGACTCGACCTCGGCTTCGGAGGAGCCTCCACGTCGCCCGACCTAGGGCACAAGTCCGCCACGTCGACAGGAAGCGCCATCATCACCCTACCCCGAGCCGACTCGGGCTGCAGAAAACAGGACCGACGTCCCATCTGGCTAGCTCCGCCAGATAGGTAATGATGGCGCCCCGCTGAACCCATGACGACGGCGGTTCTCAGCTCCCTTACGGAAGCAGGGGGACGTCAGCAAGGGCCCAACCACTCCGACAGCTGTCTCCATTGCTTCTCCGACGGCCACGACGCCACACCAGCTGGGTGCCAAGATCTCTCTGGCTGCCACCTTGGCATGTACTTAGGGCACTAGCTCTCCCCCGCTAGACGCGTAGCACCTTGCTACACCCCCATTTGTACACCTGGATCCTCTCCTTACGCCTATAAAAGGAAGGACCAGGGCCTTCTTAGAGAAGGTTGGCCTCGCGGGAACGAGGGCAGGGGCAGGCGCTCTCTTGGGGCCGCTCGCTCCCCTCACCCGCGCGGACGCTTGTAACCCCCTACTGCAAGCGCACCCGACCTGGGCGCGGGACGAACACGAAGGCCGCGGGATCTCCGCCTCCCTCACGACCCGGCTCCGGCCACCTCGCTCTTCCCCCCTTCGTGCTCGCCCACGCGCTCGACCCATCTGGGCTGGGGCACGCGGCACACTCACTCGTCGGCTCGGGGACCCCCCGGTCTCGAAACGCCGACAGTTGGCGCGCCAGGTAGGGGCCTGCTGCGTGTTGACGAGCAGATTCCCGTCAAGCTCCAGATGGGCAGTCTCCAACGACCTCTTCAACCCGGGACGGTGCTCCGTTTTGGGAGCCTCGAGTTCATGTCTTTCGACGGCAGCTACGACATGATACTCCTTCCACCGCCGCGCGACAGCGACAATGGTGGCGGACAGCCCGCCCGCCGGCGGCGGAATCGACGACGTCTTTCCCGCGTGGGGGAAGGACAACTTTCGAGCTCGCCCCACCCTCTCCCTCGCCATCGGAGGAGGAGGCGGGGCAACCAGGGCCAAGCGGGAGGCTGCGCTCAGTCGGCTGTCGAGCAAATCGACATCCCCAGCGCCCCAACGGAGGACGCGTCGGGCATCACCCTCGCGTTTGAGGCGAAGGCGAGCGCCGTCCCCCCGCGATACGCCGACCCCGAGCAAGTGGACGACGCCAGCGCGCTCACGGAGGGCCTGCAGGACGTCGCCCTCGCACCCAGGACGACGGCGCGATCAGCCCCCGAGGTGACTTCGTCGCTCCTCGTCGACCAAAAGGTACCGGCTGATTCCCATCCTTTGTCATTTCAACTCGACCTCAACCCGCCTAGTCACCTCGCTCTGGCGGGCGCTCACGTTGAGGCGAGTGCAACCCCTTTCGGGTTTCGTGTGCGGTTGCCTTGGGACCGATTGACGGGCGTCTCGACCTACGGACCCTCTGGGTCCGAGGAAGATGACGACCCCAGCATCTGCTTGGATTTCTCTGGATCTGGCAACCCCGGTGCCATGCGGGACTTCATGACCGCATGCGACTACTGCCTCTCCGACTGTTCCGACGGCAGCCGCAGCCTTGACGACAAGGACTGCGGCCCGAGCCGCGAATGTTTCCACGTCGAGCTAGGGGATCCCTCCGGAGGCAGCTGTCTCGGCATGCCGGAGGATGGTGATCTCCCTAGGCCAGCGCCTCGCGCCGACATCCCGCGGGAGCTAGCTGTGGTCCCCGTTCCGGCGGGGGGTCACGACCCACAGCTCGAGCAAGTCCGCGGGGCGCAGGCCGGGCTCGATGAGGGAGCAGGAGCGCTCGAGGCAATCCGCCGGGACGTCGGGCAGGTATGGGCGGGCCAGCCCCCGGCCAGAGAAATACGTCACCTGCCCCAGGGTCTCCAGCACCGCATCACCAACGATGCCAGGGACAGACCGCCACCCGCATCCGGCAGAACCGGTCAGGACCTGGCAGCTGCAGCGATGCTCCTCCGCGCGATGCCGGAGTCATCAACCACCGAGGGTCGGCGAATCCAGGGAGAGCTCAAGCATCTCCTGGAAGGCGCTGCGGCCCGGCGGGCTGAGAGCTCTGCCTCCCGAAGGCAGGGGTACCCCTCGGAACCTCGTGCCGCGACTTCCCGACCCATGCGGGAAGCCTCGGTCTACACCGGGCGCACGCGCAACATCGCGCCTACGGCCCCGGGCCACCTCGGCGATGAGCACCCTCATCGCGACCGTCGGGCCCGCCTCGACGAAAGGGTGCGCCGAGGTTATCACCCCAGGCGTGGGGGACGCTACGACAGCGGGGAGGATCGGAGTCCCTCGCCCGAACCACCCGGTCCGCAGGTCTTCAGCCGGGCCATTCGGCGGGCGCCGTTTCCGACCCGATTCCGACCCCCGACTACTATCACAAAGTACTCGGGGGAAACGAGACCGGAATTGTGGCTCGCGGACTACCGCCTGGCCTGTCAACTGGGTGGAACGGACGACGACAACCTCATCATCCGCAACCTCCCCCTGTTCCTCTCCGACACTGCTCGCGCTTGGTTGGAGCACCTACCTCCGGGGCAGATTTCCAACTGGGAGGATCTGCTCCAAGCTTTCGCCGGCAACTTCCAGGGCACGTACGTGCGCCCCAGAAATTCCTGGGACCTCCGAAGCTGCCGGCAACAGCCGGGAGAGTCTCTTCGCGACTACATCCGGCGGTTCTCGAAGCAGCGCACCGAGCTGCCCAACATCACCGACTCCGATGTCATCGGCGCGTTCCTTGCCGGCACCACCTGCCGTGACCTGGTGAGCAAGTTGGGTCGCAAGACCCCCACCAGGGCGAGCGAGCTGATGGACATCGCCACCAAGTTCGCCTCTGGTCAGGAGGCGGTCGAGGCCATCTTCCGAAAGGACAAGCAGCCCCAGGGCCGCCCGTCGGAAGATGCTCCCGAGGCGTCTACTCCGCTCGGCGCCAAGAAGAAAGGCAGGAGGAAGTCGCAAGCGAAACGCGACGCCGCCAGCACGGACCTTGTCGCCGCCGCTGAATACAGGAACCCTCGGAAGCCCCCCGGAGGCGCCAACCTCTTCGACAAGGCACTCAAGGAGACGTGCCCCTACCATCAGGGGCCCGTCAAGCACACCCTCGAGGAGTGCGTCATGCTTCGGCGCCACTTCCACCGGGCTGGGCCACCCGCAGAGGGTGGCAGGGCCCGCGACGACGACAAAAAGGAAGATCACCAAGCAGGAGAGTTCCCCGAGGTCCGCGACTGCTTCATGATCTACGGAGGGCATGTGGCGAATGCCTCGGCTCGACATCGTAAGCAAGAGCATCGGGAGGTCTGCTCGGTGAAGGTGGCGGCGCCAGTCTACCTAGACTGGTCCGACAAGCCCATCACCTTCGACCAGGATGACCACCCCGACCACGTGCCGATCCCGGGGAAGTACCCGCTCGTCGTCGATCCCGTCATCGGCGACGTCAGGCTCACCAAGGTCCTGATGGATGGGGGCAGCTGCCTCAATATCATCTACGCCGAGACCCTCAGGCTCCTGCGCGTCGATCTGTCATCCGTCCGAGCAGGCGCTGCGCCCTTCCACGGGATCATTCCTGGGAAGCGCGTCCAGCCCCTCGGACAGCTCGACCTTCCTGTCTGCTTCGAAACACCCTCCAACTTCCGAAGGGAGACTTTGACGTTCGAGGTGGTCGGGTTCCGAGGAACCTACCACGCAGTGTTGGGAAGGCCATGCTACGCGAAGTTCATGGCCATCCCCAACTACACCTACCTGAAGCTCAAGATGCCGGGCCCCAATGGGGTCATCACCGTCGGTCCCACGTACAAACACGCATTCGAATGCGATGTGGAGTGCGTGGAGTACGCCGAGGCCCTCGCCGAGTCCGAGGCCCTCATCGTCGACCTGGAAAACCTCTCCCGGGAGGTGCCGGACGTGAAGCGACATGCCGGCAACTTCGAGCCAGCGGAGACGGTTAAGGCCGTCCCTCTCGACCCCAGTGGCGACACCTCCAAGCAGATCCGGATCGGTTCCAGGCTCGACCCCAAATAGGAAGCAGTGCTCGTCGACTTTCTCCGCGCAAACGCCGACGTCTTTGCGTGGAGTCCCTCGGACATGCCCGGCATACCGAGGGATGTCGCCGAGCACTCGCTGGATATTCGGGCCGGAGCCCGACCGGTCAGACAGCCTCTGCGCCGATTCGACGAGGAAAGGCGCAGGGTGATAGGCGAGGAGATCCACAAGCTGATGGCGGCAGGGTTCATCAAAGAGGTATTCCATCCCGAATGGCTTGCCAACCCTGTACTTGTGAGGAAGAAAGGGGGGAAATGGCGGATGTGTGTAGACTACACTGGTCTCAACAAAGCATGTCCGAAGGTCCCCTACCCTCTACCTCGCATCGATCAAATCGTGGACTCCACTGCAGGGTGCGAAACCCTGTCTTTCCTTGATGCCTACTCAGGGTATCATCAAATCAAGATGAAAGAGTCCGACCAGCTCGCGACTTCTTTCATCACGCCCTTCGGCATGTACTGTTATGTCACCATGCCGTTCGGTTTGAGGAACGCGGGTGCAACGTACCAGCGGTGCATGAACCATGTGTTCGGCGAACACATCGGTCGCACGGTCAATGCCTACGTCGATGACATCGTAGTGAAGACAAGGAAAGCCTCCGACCTTCTCTCCGACCTTGAAGTGACATTCCGGTGTCTCAAGGCGAAGGGCGTCAAGCTCAATCCCGAGAAGTGCGTCTTCGGGGTGCCCCGAGGCATGCTCCTGGGATTCATCGTCTCCGAGCGGGGCATCGAAGCCAACCCGGAGAAGATCGCAGCCATCACAAGCATAGGGCCCATCAAGGACTTAAAAGGCGTACAGAGGGTCATGGGATGTCTCGCGGCCTTGAGCCGTTTCATCTCGCGCCTCGGCGAAAGAGGCCTGCCCCTGTACCGTCTCTTAAGGAAGGCCGAGTACTTCACTTGGACTCCCGAGGCCGAGGAAGCTCTCGGGAACCTGAAGGCGCTCCACACCCAGGCGCCCGTCTTGGTACCCCCAGCTGATGGAGAAGCCCTCTTGGTCTACGTCGCCGCTACCACTCAGGTGGTCAGCGCCGCGATCGTGGTCGAAAGGCAGGAAGAGGGGCATGCTTTGCCCATTCAGAGGCCAGTTTACTTCGTCAGCGAGGTGCTGTCCGAGACCAAGATCCGCTACCCACAAGTCCAGAAGCTGCTGTATGCAGTGATCCTGACGAGGCAAAAGCTGCGACATTACTTCGAGTCTCATCCGGTGACTGTGGTGTCATCCTTCCCCCTGGGGGAGATCATCCAGTGCCGAGAAGCCTCGGGACGGATCGCAAAGTGGGCGGTGGAAATCATGGGCGAGACAATCTCGTTCGCCCCTCGGAAGGCCATCAAGTCCCAGGTACTGGCGGACTTCGTAGCCGAATGGGTCGACACCCAGTTGCCGACGGCTCCGATCCAACCGGAGCTCTGGACCATGTTTTTCGACGGGTCGCTGATGAAGACGGGAGCCGGCGCGGGCCTGCTCTTCGTCTCGCCCCTCGGGAAACACCTGCGCTACGTGCTCCGCCTCCATTTCCCGGCGTCCAACAATGTGGCTGAGTACGAGGCTCTGATCAACGGGTTGCGAATCGCAATCGAGCTAGGGGTCCGACGCCTCGATGCACGTGGCGACTCGCAGCTCGTCATCGACCAAGTCATGAAGAACTCCCACTGCCGCGACCCGAAGATGGAGGCCTACTGTGATGAGGTTCGACGCCTGGAAGACAAGTTCTACGGGCTCGAGCTTAACCACATCGCCCGGCGCTACAACGAGACTGCGGACGAGCTGGCAAAGATAGCCTCGGGGCGAACGACGGTTCCCCCGGACGTCTTCTCCCGGGATCTGCACCAACCCTCCGTCAAGATCGGCGACACGCCCGAGCCCGAGGCGCCCTCGGCCCCGTCCGAGGTGACCTCGGCCCAGCCCGAGCCATCCTCGGTTCAGCCCAAGGAACCCTCGGCCCCCGAGGGCGAAGCACTGCGCATCGAGGAGGAGCGGAGCGGGGTCACGCCAGATCAAGATTGGCAGACCCCGTACCTGCAATATCTCCGCCAAGGAGAACTGCCCCTCGACCGAGCCGAGGCTCGGCGGGTAGCGCGACGCGCCAAGTCGTCCGACGGGGGAGAGGAAGGTCCGCGCAGCGGTGCGGGCCGGCGGCTGCACCCTTTTGTTGAGGCAAAAAGCTCGGCGAAGAAGAGATGGGTCCACAAATCCCAATGGGGGGCGATCCCCAAATACCCCTCGCACACCGCTACGAAGATAGCAGCCTGCGAGATGGAGTTGGGGGTGAGGTTGTGCAACTCCACCCCGTAATGGAACAGGATGGCCCGCATAAAGCGGCCCGTCGGCACACCAAATCCCCGCTCATGGAAGGAGATGAAGCTCACGACATACCCCGGCGGAGGGGATGGAGTGACTCCACCCGCGGGAGGAATCCATTCCGGCCGCTGCTCATCGGTGAGAGGGCGGAGCAAACCCTCGCCGACGAGGTCCTCGAGATCACCCGCCGTCACCGTGGAGAAGGGCCACGGGTCGCGCGGCGGGATGATGGTCACCCGGTCAGCCATCGCCGAAGCAGAAAGGGTGGCGGCGCGAAGGACAGGGGAGGGCGGTTTTCTTTTCCCTGGCTAGATCTCTCAGACTACAAAAAAACCTAAGAGGGAGACAAGAAGAGGAGTCGAGAACCGTCACCGTACCCTCTCCGGGGTATATAAAGAACAAGGTGAAGACGGTTCCAACGTACCGCCCGAACCGGACGCGGGGTTCAAAAAACGCAAAGCAAAACAGCCGTTCCTCGAACGGCTCACGCACGCGACGGCAGCCTCGCCGACCGCTCGCCCCGGCGCATTAACTCCGCGGCTGGACAGGCGACGCTTCTAGCAGGAGCAGCTGGCGACGCTTCGCCTTCGTCAAAACGACCACACCAAAAAAGGTATGCCACGTCGTTCAAATTCGTATCCTTTTTCCCTTTTTCCTCTTTCTCTATCTCTTGCAACAGGGACCGGGAAAGGGGATACCCCCAAAGGGATCCTTCCCCGTGAAGGAACTAGGCTCCGAGCCTCCTTACTGATCAGGGGTTCGAAGGCTGGCCCCCCGAAGGGTTCAACAGCCGCCTCAGATCGCGTGGGCCCGACACCCACTACTGGTCAGAGGTTCGAAGGTCGGCCCCCCGAAAGGTTCCACGACCGCCTCAGGCTACTCGGGCTCCGCGCCCATTACTGATCAGGGGTTCGAAGGCTGGCCCCCCGAAGGGTTCACAGTCGCCTCAGACACCGAGCGAGGGATGACCAGGGGTACGTTCGATACATAACCAAGGCTCGGGCTGCGCTCCCGAGGTACCCTAGGACATTTCCGAGACCAGCGGGAACGATTCTGTAACGGAATCCCATCGGAGGGAGGCATCGAGCCCTCGGACCCCGTCGCCAGGGGACCGGGTCCGGCAGATCACCCGTAGGTACTTTTGGGCGTGCCTCCGGGCCCCTAGCCGACCCCCAACGAACGGGGCACGGACGTCCACTCGGATTACCCGATCGCAGCTCACCGGAGACACCATGTTCGGTGCCCATCGAGGGTAACATGGCGCTCTCCCCCCCTCCTCCTTGCGGAAAGGCGACGTAGGGGCGTATGTAAAAAAGCCGAGTCTGTCCCTGATCGCCCTCTCGCCCTGTGCGGAGGCTCGGGGGCTGCTCTCGCAAACCCGGCTCCGGCCGAACCGTTGACAGCGTCAACATACCAGCCCGAGAACTTGGGCCCCGACAGTGCACCCGGGCTACGGCCTGTTCGCATGAGGGAACCGCCAGACCAGCCGAAGCATTACGCAAGGCATTAAGACCTCGAAGGAGTGAAACCACTCCTCCGAGGCCTCGGGGGCTACACCCGGCGGGTGCGCTCGCGCGCACCCACCGGAACAAAGTGCAACCGAGAAAGGCTGGTCCCATTGCAAAAAAGTGCGACGAAAGCCTCCAAGCGAGTGTTAACACTCCCTTCGAGGCTCGGGGGCTACTGTCGGGGACCATAATTAGGGGTACCCTCAAGACGCCTAATTCTCAGCTGGTAACCCCCATCAGCATAAAGCTGCAGAGGCCTGATGGGTTTGATTAAGTCAGGGATCAGTCCATACGAGCGACTCGATCACGCCACGCCCGAGCCTAGCCTCGGGCAAGGGCAGCCGACCCTGAGGTGTTTCCGTCTCGCCCGAGGCCCCCTTTTTTACGGCAGACGCATCTTCGGCTCGCCCGAGGCCTTGCCTTCGTTAAGAAGCAACCCTGACTAAATCACCGCGCCGACCGACCAAGTCACTGGGGCATTTAACGCAAAGAGTGAGACTGACGGGCGGCCAGGCTTGGCCAAAAGCGCCATAGGAAGCTCCGCCCGACCCAGGGCTCGGACTCGGGCTAAGGCCCTGGAAGACGGCGAACTCCGCTCCGCCCGACCCAGGGCTCGGACTCGGGCTAAGGCCCCGGAAGACGGCGAACTCCGCTCCGCCCGACCCAGGGCTCGGACTCGGGCTAAGGCCCCGAAAGACGGCGAACTCCGCTCCGCCCGACCCAGGGCTCGGACTCGGGCTAAGGCCCCGGAAGACGGCGAACTCCGCTCCGCCCGACCCAGGGCTCGGACTCGGGCTAAGGCCCCGGAAGACGGCGAACTCCGCTCCGCCCGACCCAGGGCTCGGACTCGGGCTAAGGCCCCAGAAGATGACGAACTCCGCTTCGCCTGACCCAGGGCTCGGACTCCGCCCTGGCCTCTGCCGAACGACCTCCGCCTCGCCCGACCCAGGAGCTCGGGCTCGGCCTCGGCCATGCAGGACAGACTCGACCTCGGCTTCGGAGGAGCCTCCACGTCGCCCGACCTAGGGCACAAGCCCGCCACGTCGACAGGAAGCGCCATCATCACCCTACCCCGAGCTGACTCGGGCTGCAGAAAACAGGACCGACGTCCCATCTGGCTAGCTCCGCCAGATAGGTAATGATGGCGCCCCGCTGAACCCATGACGACGGCGGTTCTCAGCTCCCTTACGGAAGCAGGGGGACGTCAGCAAGGGCCCAACCACTCCGACAGCTGTCCCCCCGCCAGGCTCCATTGCTTCTCCGACGGCCACGACGCCACACCAGCTGGGTGCCAAGATCTCTCCGGCTGCCACCTTGGCATGTACTTAGGGCACTAGCTCTCCCCCGCTAGACGCGTAGCACCTTGCTACACCCCCATTTGTACACCTGGATCCTCTCCTTACGCCTATAAAAGGAAGGACCAGGGCCTTCTTAGAGAAGGTTGGCCTCGCGGGAACGAGGGCAGGGGCAGGCGCTCTCTTGGGGCCGCTCGCTCCCCTCACCCGCGCGGACGCTTGTAACCCCCTACTGCAAGCGCACCCGACCTGGGCGCGGGACGAACACGAAGGCCGCGGGATCTCCGCCTCCCTCACGACCCGGCTCCGGCCACCTCGCTCTTCCCCCCTTCGCGCTCGCCCACGCGCTCGACCCATCTGGGCTGGGGCACGCGGCACACTCACTCGTCGGCTCGGGGACCCCCCGGTCTCGAAACGCCGACAAGCAGTGTGCTAACGTGTCTAGCAGAGAGGGGCTAGAGCCCTAAGTACATGCCGTCGTGGCAGTCGGAGAGGTTTTGGCACCCTGTTCATGTGATGTCGTGGCCGTCGGAGGAGCGCTGGAGCCCTGCGGAAGTACAGCTGTCGGGGCTGTCGGATCCTTGCTGACGTCTCCTTGCTGACGTAAGGGGCTGGGAGCTACCGTCATCATGGAGCGTGCGGGGTGTCATCATTACTTGTTTACTGGGGCGAGCCAGATGATACGGCGGTCTTGTTCCCCGTAGCCTGAGCTAGCTAGGGGCAGGGTAATGATGGCCCCCTGGCGACGTGGCCGGTCCGGGCCCGAGTTTGGGCGAGGTGGCGATTCCTCCGAGGTCGAGGTTGAGTCCGAGCCCTGGGGTCGGGCGAGGTGGAGTCCATCGTCTTCCGGAGCCAAGGCCGAGTCCGAGCCCTGGGGTCGGGTGAGGCGGAGTTCGTCGTCTTCCGGAGCCGAGGCCGAGTCCGAGCCCTGGGGTCGGGCGAGGCGGAGTTCGTCGTCTTCCGGAGCCGAGGCCGAGTCCGAGCCCTGGGGTCGGGCGAGGCGGAGTTCGTCATCTTCCAGAGCCGAGGCTGAGTCCGAGCCCTGGGGTCGGGCGAGGCGGAGTTCGTCGTCTTCCAAGTCGTGGTTGAGTCCGAGCCCTGGGGTCGGGCGAGGCGAAGTCCATCTTCCGAGGCCGAGACGGGGGCCGAACCCTGGGGTCGGGCGAGGCGGAGCTTCCTATGTCACCCGAGGCTGGACTTAGCCACTGTCGACCTCACTCTGGCGAGTGGCACGGCAGTTGGAGCGGGGCAGGCGACGCTGTTTTCTTGTCAGGTCGGTCAGTGGAGCGGCGAAGTGACTGCGGTCACTTCGGCTCTGTCGACTGAAGAGCGCGCATCAGGATAAGGTGTCAGGCGATCCTTGCATTAAATGCTCCTGCGATACGGTCGGTTGGCGTGGCGATCTGGCCAAGGTTGCTTCTCTACGAAGACTGGGCCTCGAGCGAGCCGAAGGTGTGTCCGTTGCTTGAGGGGGCCCTTGGGCGAGACGTAAATCCTCCGGGGTCGGCTGCCTTTGCCCGAGGCTGGGCTCGGGCGAGGCGAGATCGTGTCTCTTGAGTGGACTGAGCCTTGACCTTAATCGCGCCCATTACGCCTTTGCAGCTTTGTGCTGATGGGGGTTACCAGCTGAGATTAGGAGTCTTGGGGGTACCCCTAATTATGGTCCCCGACAGTAGCCCCCGAGCCTCGAAGGGAGTGTTGATACTCGCTTGGAGGCTTTTGTCGCACTTTTTTGCAAGGGGACCGGCCTTTCTCGGTTGCGTTTCGTTCCGGTGGGTGCGCGCGAGCGCACCCGCCGGGTGTAGCCCCTCAGGCCTCAGAGGAGTGGTCTGACTCCTTCGAGGTCTTAGCGCGTTTCGTGATGCTTCGGCCGGTCTGCTTGTTCCCTCATGCGAACTGGCCGTAGCCCGGGTGCATAGTCGAGTCCCAAGTTCTCGGGCTGGTATGTTGACGCTGTCAACGGTTTGGCCGGAGCCGGGTTTGCGAGAGCAGCCCCCGAGCCTCCGCACAGAGCGAGAGGACGGTCAAGGACAGACTCGGCTTTTTTCATATGCTCCTGCGTCGCCTTTCCGCAAGGAGGAGGGGGGAAAGCGTCATGTTTCCCTCAGAGGGCGCCGAACATGGTGTCTCCAGTGAGTTGCTAGCGGGTGATCCGAGTGGATGCCCGTGCCCCGTTCGATAAGGGTCGGCTAGTGGCCCAGAGGCGCGCTCCAAAAGTACCTGCAGGTGATTTGCCGGACCCGGTCCCGTTTGATAGGGTCTAAGGGCTCGATGCCTCCCTCTGATGGGATTCCGTTACGAAATCGCTCCCGCTGGTCTCGGAAATATCCTAGGGTACCTCGGGAGCGTAGCCCGAGCCTTGGTTGTGTATCGAACGTACCTAGAGTCATCCCTCGCTCCGCGTGCTCTGAGGTGGCTGTCGAACCCTTCGGGGGCCAGCCTACGAACCCCTGATCAGTAGTGGGCACGGAGCCTGAGTGGTCTGAGGCGGCCGTTGAACCCTTCCGAGGGGCCAGCCTTCGAACCTCTAACCAGTAGTGGGCGCGGAGCCCGAGTGCTCTGAGGCGGCTGTTGAACCCTTCCGAGGGGCCAGCCTTCGAACCTCTGATCTGTAGGGGGCTCGGGGCCCGCTTCCTTCGTGGAGAAGGATCCCTTTCAGAGTATCCCCTTTCCCGGTCCCTGTAGCAAGAGAGAGAAAGAGGAAGAGGAAAAGGATATGAAATTGAGTGACGTGGCACACCTTTTTTGACGCGGTCATTATGGCGGAGGTGAAGCGTCGCCCGCTTCGCCTGCCGAAGGTGCCGCCTGCCCTGCCGCAGAGTTAATGCGACGGGACGAGTGGTTGGCGGGGCAGCCGTTGTGCGTGCGCGGGCCGTTCGAGGAACGGAACACGGGCGCGTCGTCTTCACGCCGTGGGAGAGGGCTCTCTCGCTGTCCCAGGAGGGGACGTGAGCCTGCAGGCGATTTGACTGCTGCTTCCGCCCGCCTGCCGCCACCATTACTGCCGGCCCACTTTTGGCCATATCGATCGTCGCGCCTTCTCCCGTGGCTGACTGACCCGTGACCGATGTGCTCGGTTGGCACTGTTGGGCCATGCGCAGGGTCGCCTCGAGTCGCAGCATCAGTTCCGCAGTCGAGAAGGCGCAGTACTGGCGCGAGTGGCGGTGCAGTTTCTCGCACGCAGTAACCGGCGCACCGGTTACATGACGTGTGGGCCTGGGCCTCCATGCTGGACGCGTCGAAGTCGAAAGGGTGCGCCCTCTTGGTGCAGTTGCATGCCGCCTGCATGGCGGTCCGTCCTTTCACCCGCTGGCCTGGGCGAAAGTGGAGGAGCGCTTGTAACCGCTGGGCAGTTACGCGTACCGCGCACGGCGGTTTGGCCTCTTCCGTCCTGGGCCAGCTTGCATGACGCGTGGGACCCAGCCCCTGTGTCGTGGGGGGAGGACTTTGGAGCATGTTGGTGAAGACTCAGCCCGCGACGGCTGAGGATGCAAGTGGGGAGAGTTGCCTTTAAAAGGAGGGCGACCCCCTTGGACGGCGACCATGTCTTCGCACTCTCCTCATGCATCGCGCCCTTCCACCTTCCGAGCCCCCGGATGGGGAGCGCTCGCGTTGCTTTCGTCTCGTCGTCGTCGGAGGAACGCAACTTCGCGGAAGTTGGTACCTTTCAGCCATCGTTTGGCTTCAAGGATTTTCATCAGGCAGCCCGGCTGCATCCCCTCGCCGGTGGTCACCCAAGACGGTGACCACCAGTTTGATGGTGAGGAGAAGCGAGCCGGGCTGCGACCTTAGTCCCGCCCTCAGCTTCAAGGATCTTCATCATCCTTGCTGGGGTGGAGAGCGAGGTGAGCCGGGGCCTGCCTTCGTGTGGGCTGGCGTCCCGCCTCTTCCAGCTTCTGGGGGTGGAAACCATCCCCCAGCTCTGCGGAGGAGGCGCCCTCCAGCCATGCTGGGGAAGGCGAACTGTTGCTGCCCAGCTAGGATGCAACATTCTGTCCTCTGTCCTCGCTTTCATGGCGAGACGGGAGTGAGGACCTGCCGGTGCGCTTTGGGGCGGCCGGCGCTCGCTGGTACGGTGTTGGTGGGCAGGTGGACACCGCTGTCGGTGCTGAGGTGGTGGCGGCTGGAGAAAGCTTCTCCATCGTTGAGACCGTCAGTGCCACCTGCGGACCGACCTCCGGCTCTTTGGCTTTAATGTCTGGTTCTCGTCCCTTTGTGGGGACGCGAACGAGAGCCTTCCGGTGGCAGCGTCCGTCCTGGGACCATCGCTGCTGCTGTAGAGGTCGATGGCGGGTCGCCTAGAGTTCGTCGTCCCGCAGGTTCTCTGATGTGGAGGTTGTTCATATCTGCGGGAGTGGAACCAGAGTTCCGTTTGTAATGGCACCTTGAGTGCCGGTGTCTTGTTCATTGCGGCTGTCGGGGTCTGAACATCTAGGTATTTTTGGTGTAATACCGTATTTTTTCCTCATTTCGAGCACTAGGACTCGCCTGTCGGCTAACTGAACCGCTTAACCAAGTGTGAGTTGCCTCGTGCGAAGGTGATGAGTGAGGTATCCGTATCCCGGAGGCGTAGAAGTCCCTTGGCTCAGTCGGCCTTGCCGCCCGAGGCTTCTCTTGCTTAGTTAAAGGAACCCTCGACCGCTCTGCGATGAGCCGGAGCCAGAGGCAGTGGTGTCAGCATGGACAGAGGCAGAGTTGGCTCGAAAAGAAGACTTCGTCGGCCGGAGCCTGGCCGGGCCATCCACTGGCGGGACCAGCGCCGGAGTCGGGTTGTCGAGGCCACGAGCCGGGCTGGTGTCCTTGGGGGACAGCTGGCTGAGGCTTCGGGGCGGCCGGCCGAGCCGTCTGCTCGGGCCAGGTTCCTGGAGGAGACCCTGGCGGTGATGGCCCGGGCGTGGTGCTGACGTCGTCCTTCGGAGCGGAGATCCTTCGCCCGTGTTGTCGTCCGAGGCTCGGTCGGACTTCGCCGATGGTGGAGTTGACGTCGAGGGTGCTGCTGCTCCCCTTCCATCGACGTCTGAGCCTGCAGGATCGGTTCGCCTGTAGTATGCATATGTTTTTTGCAGCCGCCGAGGCCCAAACCTATTGTCGTCGCGTTGTAAAGCTGCGTTTCTTTTCCCCTTGTTTGGAGTATCAGGACTTATTTGTCGGTAACAAAATTGTTTGTCCAAGCGAGAGTTACTTTTCACGGAAGGTGATGAGTGAGGTATCCGTATCCCGGGGGCGTAGGAGTCCCTCGGCTCGGTCGGCCTTGCCGCTTACGTGTACTCTTACTCGTCCGTAGGATTCTGCTATCGATATAGTCGAGAAGGCACGGAAAATTGTTTCGGCAGAAAACTTTTCGAGCATTAAGACTTGTTCGATCACCGGAATCGCTTATCCGAACGCGAGTCACTTCTCGCAGAAGGTGATGAGTGAGGTATCCGTATCCCGGAGGCATAGGAGTCCCTCGGCTCGATCGGCCTTGTGAAAGGGAAATGTGCCCTTGGGCCATTTCTAAGTATTTTGGTGATTTAGTGCCCAACACAGGTGCCTAATTGTAAAATGGTGGACAAAGTACAAATCAAGGATAAAGGTATGTTTCTCAGACTTAGTACATTGTTTTATGGACTAATGTATTGTGTCTAAGTGCTGGAAACAGAAAAAATCGAGTTGGAGAAGAGATGGCTCGAGCAGCCAAAGTCTGCCCAGTCTGGGTGCACCGGACTGTCCCGTGGTGCACCGGACTGTCCGGTGGTGCACCGGACAGTGTCCGGTGCGCCAGGCTGGCTTGGGCAAAGTGGCTGCTCTCGGGACTTCGACGGCGGTGTACGGCTAAAATTCACCGGACTGTCCGGTGTGCACCGGACTGTCCGGTGGGCCGCTCACAGGCGAACTCGTCGCTCTCGGGAAACCATCAACGACGTACGGCTAAAATTCACCGGACTGTCCGGTGAGCCAACGGTCGGCCGGACCAACGGTCGGCCGCGCAATCTGCGCGGGACACGTGGCCGAGCCAACGGCTAGAAGAAGGCACCGGACTGTCCGGTGTGCACCGGACATGTCAAGTGCACCAACGGCTCCCAGGCTGCCAACGGTCGACTGCGCTGTTTATGGAAAGAAATCGGGCACCGGACATGTCCGGTGTGCACCGGACTGTCCGGTGCGCCAGTCGACAGAAGGCAAGATTAGCCTTCCAAGATTGCTCTCAACGGCTCCTAGCTGCCTTAGGGCTATAAAAGGGACCCCTAGGCGCATGGAGGAGAACACCAAGCATCTCCTAAGCATTCCTAAGCACCAAGACATCGATTCCGCGCCTTTGATTCTTTGCGATAGCAATTAGAGCTCTAGTTGAGTAGTGAACTCATTGAGTTGTGTTGTGAGCTCTCGTTGCGACTTGTGTGCGTGGTGTCGCTGTGATTTCTTGTCTTGAGTGCGTTGCTAATCTCTCCCTTGCTCCGTGTTCTTTGTGAATTTCAAGTGTAAGGGCGAGAGGCTCCAACTTTGTGGAGATTCCTCGCAAACGGGATTGAGTAAAGCAAACAAAACACCGTGGTATTCAAGTGGGTCTTTGGACCGCTTGAGAGGGGTTGATTGCAACCCTCGTCCGTTGGGACGCCACAACATGGAGTAGGCAAGCGTTGGTCTTGGTCGAACCACGGGATAACCACCGTGCCATCTCTATGATTGATCCTTGTTGGTTATTGTGTTTTGTTGAGGATTCCTCTTTAGCCACTTGGCAATTATTGTGCTAACGATTAACCAAGTTTTGTGGCTTAAGTTTTCAAGTTTCACAGGATCACCTATTCACCCCCCCCCTCTAGGTGCTCTCAATTGGTATCAGAGTCGTTCTCTTCACAAAGGGACTAACCGCCCGAAGAGATGGATCCTAAGGGGAAGGGAATCGTGATCAACGACAAAGAGAAGGAATCCTTCGTCAACGAGCCGAAGGACGACAAGCCTACCGACTCCGGCTCGGGCCATAGACGGAAGGAAGGGAAGAAGAAGAAGACAAGGCGCATCAAGGAGATCGTCTACTACGACGACAGCGATGAGTCTACCTCTTCCCAAAAGGACGACGACCACAACGACTACGAGAGAAGGAAACCGGTTAATTCAAACTTTTCTTTTGACTACTCTCGTATTCCGCAAAGTTCAAATTCACATTTGCTCTCCATTCCTCTCGGCAAGCCTCCACACTTTGATGGAGAGGACTATGGATTTTGGAGCCACAAAATGCGTAGTCACCTATTCTCTCTCCATCCTAGTATATGGGAGAATGTAGAAAGTGGAATGCACTTTGATAGTTCGGATAGTCCCATGATCATTAATGAACAAATTCATAAGAATGCACAAGCTACTACTGTTCTTCTAGCTTCATTGTGCAGGGATGAATACCACAAAGTGAGCGGCTTGGATAACGCCAAGCAGATCTGGGACACCCTCAAGATTTCTCATGAGGGGAACGACGTCACCTTGCTCACCAAGATGGAGTTGGTGGAGGGCGAGCTTGGACGGTTCGCGATGATAAGGGGCGAGGAGCCGACACAAACATACAACCGGCTCAAGACCCTTATCAACAAAATAAGGAGCTACGGAAGCACGCGATGGACGGACCACAACGTCGTCCGACTGATGCTAAGGTCCTTTACCGTTCTTGATCCTCATTTGGTAAATAATATTCGTGAGAATCCCAGGTACACCAAAATGTCATCCGAAGAAGTCCTTGGAAAATTCGTTAGCGGGCGGATGATGATCAAGGAGGTGAGGTACGTGGACGACGCCTTGAATGGTCCGATCAACGAGCCGCAACCCCTTGCTCTCAAGGCAACAAGAAGCAAGGAGGCGCTACCTAGTAAGGTGGCACAAATTGAGGCAGCCGGACTTAATGATGAAGAAATGGCCCTCATCATCAAAAGATTCAAGACGGCGCTTAAAGGTCGCAAGGGACAGCCAAGCAAGACCAAAGCCAAGGGGAAGCGCTCATGCTTCAAATGCGGTAAGCTTGGTCATTTTATTGCTAACTGTCCTGACAATGATAGTGATCAAGACCAAGGGAACAAGAGGGAGAAGAAGAAGAATTATAAGAAGGCAAAGGGCGAGGCTCATCTTGGCAAGGAGTGGGATTCGGACTGCTCCTCGTCCGACTCCGACAATGAAGGACTCGCCGCCACCGCCTTCAACAAGTCATCTCTCTTCCCCAACGAGCGTCACACATGCCTTATGGCAAGGGAGAAGAAGGTATGTACTCGAGACTCTACTTATGCTTCTTCATGTGAAGACGAATCTAGTGATGAGGAAATAGATTACTCTAGCTTGTTCAAGGGATTGGATAGAAATAAAATTGACAAAATCAATGAATTGATTGATGCCTTGAATGAAAAGGATAGGCTTTTAGAAAAGCAAGAGGATTTGTTATATGATGAACATGACAAATTTGTAGAGGCACAAAAATCCTATGCTTTAGAAGTTAAAAGAAATGAAATGCTTTCTTATGAACTATCTACGTGTCATGAAACCATTTCTACTTTACAAAGTGTTAACAATGATTTAAATGCTAAATTAGAAGTAGCAAATAAATCTAATTCTTGTGTAGAACATGTTATGATTTGCACTAGGTGTAAGGATTTTGATATTGATGCCTGTAGTGGACACCTAGTTTCAATTTCGAGATTGAATGATGAAGTAGCTAATCTTAATGCCCAACTTAAGACTAGCAAAAGTGATTTCGATAAGCTAAAATTTGCAAGGGATGCCTACACGATTGGTAGACACCCCTCAATTAAGGATGGACTTGGCTTCAAGAGGGAAGCCAAGGACTTAACAGGCCATAAGGCTCCCATCTCCACCAAGGAGAAAGGGAAGGCCCCTATGGCAAGTAGCACTAAAAAGAACCATGCTTTTATGTACAACGATAGAAGACAGTCTCATAGGAGTTGCAATGCTTTTGATTTACATGACTCGTATGCTATGTTTGCTCATAGTTCTTCCTATATGCATGGTAGAGATATGCCTAGGAAAAATGTTCATCATGTGCCTAGAAAAAATTTTGTTCATGCTTCTAGGAAAGTTATGAATGGTCCCTCTACAATTTATCATGCTTTGAATGCTTCCTTTGCTATTTGTAGAAAGGATAGGAAGATAGTTGCTAGGAAGTTAGGGGCAAAATGCAAGGGCGATAAAACTTGCATTTGGGTCCCTAAGGAAATTGTGACTAACCTTGTAGGACCCAACAAGAGTTGGGTACCTAAGACCCAAGCCTAAATTTGCCTTGCAGGTTTATGCATCCGGGGATTCAAGCTGGATTATCGACAGCGGATGCACAAACCATATGACGGGGGAGAAGAAGATGTTCACCTCCTACGTCAAGAATAAGGATTCCCAAGATTCAATCATATTCGGTGATGGGAACCAAGGCAAGGTGAAAGGTTTAGGCAAGATTGCAATATCAAATGAGCATTCTATCTCTAATGTGTTTTTAGTGGAGAGTCTTGGATATAATTTACTATCTGTTAGTCAATTATGTAATATGGGATATAACTGTTTATTTACAAATGTAGATGTGTCTGTCTTTAGAAGATGTGATGGTTCACTAGCTTTTAAGGGTGTACTAGACGGCAAACTTTACTTAGTTGATTTTGCAAAAGAAGAGGCCGGTCTAGATGCATGCTTAATGGCTAAGACTTGCATGGGCTGGTTGTGGCATCACCGCTTAGCACATGTGGGGATGAAGAACCTCCACAAGCTTCTAAAGGGAGAACACGTGATAGGTCTAACCAATGTTCATTTCGAAAAAGATAGACCTTATGCAGCTTGTCAAGCAGGTAAACAAGTGGGAGGAACACATCACAGCAAGAATGTGATGACCACGTCAAGACCTCTGGAGCTGCTGCATATGGACCTCTTCGGACCCGTCGCCTATCTGAGCATAGGAGGAAGTAAGTATGGTCTAGTTATTGTTGATGACTTTTCCCGCTTCACTTGGGTGTTCTTTTTGCAGGATAAGTCTGAAACCCAAGGGACCCTCAAGCGCTTCCTCAAGAGAGCTCAAAATGAGTTTGAGCTCAAGGTGAAGAAGATAAGGAGCGACAACGGGTCCGAATTCAAGAATCTTCAAGTGGAGGAGTTCCTTGAGGAGGAGGGGATCAAGCACGAGTTCTCCGCTCCCTACACACCTCAGCAAAATGGTGTGGTAGAGAGGAAGAACAGGACGCTCATAGATATGGCGAGGACTATGCTTGGAGAGTTCAAGACCCCCGAGTGCTTTTGGTCAGAAGCCGTGAACACGGCTTGCCACATCATCAACAGGGTCTACCTTCACCGCCTCCTCAAGAAGACTTCATATGAGCTGCTAACTGGTAACAAACCCAATGTATCGTACTTTCGTGTATTTGGGAGTAAATGCTACATTCTAGTGAAGAAGGGTAGGAATTCCAAATTTGCTCCCAAAGCCGTAGAAGGGTTTTTATTAGGTTATGATTCAAATACAAAGGCGTATAGGGTCTTCAACAAATCATCGGGTTTGGTTGAAGTCTCTAGCGACGTTGTATTTGATGAGACTAATGGCTCTCCAAGAGAGCAAGTTGTTGATCTTGATGATGTAGATGAAGAAGACGTTCCAACGGCCGCGATACGCACCATGGCGATTGGAGATGTACGGCCTCAGGAACATTTGGAGCAAGATCAACCATCTTCCTCAACTATGGTGCATCCCCCAACCCAAGATGACGAACAGGTACCTCAAGTGGAGGCGCATGATCAAGGGGGAGCACAGGATGTTCAAGTTGAAGAGGAAGAAGCACCTCAGGCACCTCCAACCCAAGTTCGAACGATGATCCAAAGGGATCATCCCGTCGACCAAATACTGGGTGATATTAGCAAGGGAGTAACTACTCGTTCAAGATTAGTTAATTTTTGTGAGCATTACTCTTTTGTCTCTTCTATTGAGCCTTTCAGGGTAGAAGAGGCCTTGCTAGATCCGGACTGGGTGTTGGCCATGCAGGAGGAACTCAACAATTTCAAGCACAATTAAGTTTGGACACTGGTGCCTCGCCCCAAGCAAAATGTTGTGGGAACCAAGTGGGTGTTCCGCAACAAACAAGACGAGCACGGGGTGGTGACAAGGAACAAGGCTCGGCTTGTGGCAAAAGGTTATGCCCAAGTCGCAGGTTTGGACTTTGAGGAGACATTCGCTCCTGTGGCTAGGCTAGAATCAATTCGTATCTTGCTAGCATATGCCGCTCACCATTCTTTCAGGTTGTACCAAATGGATGTGAAGAGCGCTTTCCTCAACGGGCCGATCAAGGAGGAGGTGTACGTAGAGCAACCCCCTGGCTTCGAGGATGAACGGTACCCCGACCACGTGTGTAAGCTCTCTAAGGCGCTCTATGGACTTAAGCAAGCCCCAAGAGCATGGTATGAATGCCTTAGAGACTTTTTAATTGCTAATGCTTTCAAGGTCAGGAAAGCCGATCCAACTCTTTTTACTAAGACTTGCGATAGTGATCTTTTTGTATGCCAAATTTATGTCGATGACATAATATTTGGTTCTACTAATCAAAAGTCTTGTGAAGAGTTTAGCAGGGTGATGACGCAGAAATTCGAGATGTCGATGATGGGCGAGTTGAACTACTTCCTTGGGTTCCAAGTGAAGCAACTAAAGGACGACACCTTTATCTCCCAAACGAAGTACACGCATGATTTGCTAAAGAGGTTTGGGATGAAGGACGCCAAGCCCGCAAAGACGCCGATGGGAACCGACGGACACACCGACCTCAACAAAGTTGGTAAGTCCGTTGATCAAAAAGCATACCGGTCCATGATAGGTTCGTTGCTTTATTTATGTGCTAGTAGACCGGATATTATGCTTAGCGTATGCATGTGTGCTAGATTTCAATCCGATCCTAAGGAGTGTCACTTAGTGGCTGTGAAGCGAATTCTTAGATATTTAGTCGCTACGCCTTGCTTCGGGATCTGGTATCCAAAGGGGTCTAACTTTGACTTGATTGGGTACTCGGATTCCGACTATGCTGGATGTAAGGTCGATAGGAAGAGTACATCGAGGACGTGCCAATTCTTAGGAAGGTCCCTGGTGTCATGGAACTCTAAGAAACAAACCTCCGTTGCCCTATCCACCGCTGAGGCCGAGTACGTTGCCGCAGGACAGTGTTGCGTGCAACTACTTTGGATGAGGCAAACCCTCCGGGACTTTGGCTACAATCTGAGCAAAGTCCCACTCCTATATGACAATGAGAGTGCTATCCGAATAGCGGAAAATCCTGTTGAGCACAGCCGCACAAAGCACATTGACATCCGGCATCACTTTTTGAGAGACCACCAGCAAAAGGGAGATATCGAAGTGTTTTATGTTAGCACCGAGAACCAGCTAGCCGATATCTTTACCAAGCCTCTAGATGAGAAGACCTTTTGCAGGCTGCGTAGTGAGCTCAATATCTTAGATTCGCGAAACTTGGATTGAAATGTAGCATACATGTGTTTATGCCTTTGATCATGTTCATTCTGCATTTTGTTGCTTATTGTGGTGCTCAAGTTGTACAAACACTCCCTGGACCTCACAAGCCCTGTTTGCAAGTGATGCACATATTTAGGGGGAGCTGTGCTACAACTTGCCCCTTTGAGACTAACCATGTACTTGAGTTTGGTTGTTTTAGTCTCCAAGGAGGATTGAAAGGGAAAAGGTGGACTTGGACCATGCAAGACTTCCACTGCACTCCGATGAAAAGAGTAACTTTTCCAAGTTCATCTTTATACTCTTATTGCCTTTGTGTTCTCATTTGAAGATTTTGGTGAGGCAATGGGGTTTAAGGGCCAAGATTGATCCCGTTTTGGTGCTTGATGCCAAAGGGGGAGAAAATAAAGGCCAAAGCGATAAATGGATCAGCTACCACTTGAGAGATTTTGAAAATAGTAGAATAGAGCTTTTTGGTTTGACAAAACTCTTTTGTTGTCTCACTTGTCAAAAGTTGGCTTCTTGTGGGGAGAAGTGTTGATTATGGGAAAAAGGGGAGTTTTTGAAATCTTGAATCAATCTTTTGTTGTCTCTCTTGTCAAAAGTTGGCTTCTTGTGGGGAGAAGTGTTGATTATGGGAAAAAGGAGAGTTCTTGAAATCTTGAATCAATTTCTCTTGGAATGACTCTCTTTATGTCTTAACATGTGTGTTTGACTTAGAGATAGAAATTTGAGTTTGATTTGCAAAAAACAAACCAAGTGGTGGCAAAGAGTGATCCATATATGTCAAATTTGAATCAAAACAATTTGAGTTCTTATTTGAAGTGATCTTGTACTTGTTCTACTTGCTTTATGTTGTGTTGGCATAAATCACCAAAAAGGGGGAGATTGAAAGGGAAATGTGCCCTTGGGCCATTTCTAAGTATTTTGGTGATTTAGTGCCCAACACAGGTGCCTAATTGTAAAATGGTGGACAAAGTACAAATCAAGGATAAAGGTATGTTTCTCAGACTTAGTACATTGTTTTATGGACTAATGTATTGTGTCTAAGTGCTGGAAACAGAAAAAATCGAGTTGGAGAAGAGATGGCTCGAGCAGCCAAAGTCTGCCCAGTCTGGGTGCACCGGACTGTCCGGTGGTGCACCGGACAGTGTCCGGTGCGCCAGGCTGGCTTGGGCAAAGTGGCTGCTCTCGGGACTTCGACGGCGGTGTACGGCTAAAATTCACCGGACTGTCCGGTGTGCACCGGACTGTCCGGTGTGCACCGGACTGTCCGGTGGGCCGCTCACAGGCGAACTCGTCGCTCTCGGGAAACCATCAACGGCGTACGGCTAAAATTCACCGGACTGTCTGGTGTGCACCGGACTGTCCGGTGAGCCAACGGTCGGCCGGGCCAACGGTCGGCCGCGCAATCTGCGCGGGACACGTGGCCGAGCCAACGGCTAGAAGAAGGCATCGGACTGTCCGGTGTGCACCGGACATGTCAAGTGCACCAACGGCTCCCAGGCTGCCAACGGTCGACTGCGCTGTTTATGGAAAGAAATCGGGCACCGGACATGTCCGGTGTGCACCGGACTGTCCGGTGCGCCAGTCGACAGAAGGCAAGATCAGCCTTCCAAGATTGCTCTCAACGGCTCCTAGCTGCCTTGGGGCTATAAAAGGGACCCCTAGGCGCATGGAGGAGAACACCAAGCATCTCCTAAGCATTCCTAAGCACCAAGACATCGATTCCGCGCCTTTGATTCTTTGCGATAGCAATTAGAGCTCTAGTTGAGTAGTGAACTCATTGAGTTGTGTTGTGAGCTCTCGTTGCGACTTGTGTGCGTGGTGTCGTTGTGATTTCTTGTCTTGAGTGCGTTGCTAATCTCTCCCTTGCTCCGTGTTCTTTGTGAATTTCAAGTGTAAGGGCGAGAGGCTCCAACTTTGTGGAGATTCCTCGCAAACGGGATTGAGTAAAGCAAACAAAACACCGTGGTATTCAAGTGGGTCTTTGGACCGCTTGAGAGGGGTTGATTGCAACCCTCGTCCGTTGGGACGCCACAACGTGGAGTAGGCAAGCGTTGGTCTTGGCCGAACCACGGGATAACCACCGTGCCATCTCTGTGATTGATCCTTGTTGGTTATTGTGTTTTGTTGAGGATTCCTCTTTAGCCACTTGGCAATTATTGTGCTAACGATTAACCAAGTTTTGTGGCTTAAGTTTTCAAGTTTCACAGGATCACCTATTCACCCCCCCCTAGGTGCTCTCACCTTGCCTGCTTACGTGTACTCCGTCGTTTTCATGATCACACTACCGAGGTAGTCGAAAAGCACGGAAGATATTCTGGCAGAAAGACTTTTTCCGAGGAAAATTTTGACGCGGAGGGGGTTCCCCCCTTCTAGCCCCCGAGGGAGGGTCGGGCTTTGCTGAGGCAAGGCTGACCCTTCCTTGATGGTTAGAATATGTAAACGAGGTATATGAACGGCTTGAAAATATCTTAAGGGTAGAAGCGACGTAGCTGTTGGATGTTCCAAGCGTTGATGTAGACCTCGCCTTGACTGTTGGCCAGCTTGTACGTCCCGGGCTTCAAAACCTTAGCGATGACGAACGGCCCTTTCCAGGGGGGCGTGAGCTTGTGCCGCCCTCGAGCGTCTTGTCATAGTCAAAGCACCAAGTCGCCCACCTGGAGGTCTCGGGACCGAACCCCTCGGGCGTGGTAGCGTCGCAGGGACTGCTGATACCGCGCCGAGTGTAGTAAGGCCACGTCCCAAGCCTCTTCCAGCTGGTTCAGTGAGTCTTCTCGGTTGGTCTGGTTGCGTCGGTCGTCGTACGCCCTCGTCCTCGGGGAACCATATTCTAAGTCTGTGGGCAAGATGGCCTCGGCCCCGTAGACTAGAAAGAACGGTGTGAAGCTCGTGGCTCGACTCGGCGTTGTCCTCAGGCTCTAGACCACCAAGGGGAGTTCCTTCATCCATCGCCTGCCGAACTTGTGGAGGTCGTTGTAGATCCTCGGCTTGAGTCCTTGCAGAATCATGCCGTTGGCATGTTCTACCTGCCCATTCGTCATAGGGTGCGCCACGGCGGCCCAGTCCACCCGGATGTGGTGATCCTCACAGAAGTCCAGGAACTTTCTGCCGGTGAACTGGGTGCCGTTGTCGGTGATGATGGAGTTTGGGACCCTGAAGCGATGGATGATGTTGGTGAAGAATGCCACCGCCTGTTCGGACCTGATGCTGTTTAGGGGTCGGACCTCGATCCACTTGGAGAATTTGTCGATGGCAACCAGTAGGTGCGTGTAGCCCCCGGGTGCCTTCTACAAGGGACCGACGAGGTCCAGACCCCACACAGCAAACGGCCAGGTGATGGGTATTGTTTTGCAGAGCCTGAGCGGGTAGGTGCGTCTGCCTTGCGTAGAATTGACACCCTTGGCAGGTGCGGACAATTCTAGTGGCGTCGGCCACCGCGGTCGGCCAGTAGAAACCTTGTCGAAAAGCGTTTCTAACAAGGCCTCGAGGTGCTGCGTGATGACCGCAAGCCCCCGAGTGTATTTCTTGTAAGAGCTCCTGGCCTTCGGCGATGGATATGCATCGCTGGAGGATGCCGGAGGGGCTACGGTGGTAGAGCTCCTTCCTGTCACCCAGCAAGACGAATGACTTGGCGCGCCGTGCCATTCGCCGAGCTTCGGCTCGGTCGAGGGGCAGCTCTCCTCGGTGGAGATATTGCAGGTACGGGGTCTGCCAGTCTCGATCAGGCGGGACCCCATTCCGCTCTCCCTCGACGCGCAGTGCCTCACCCTCGGGGGCCGAGGGTGCCTCGGGCTGAGCCGAGGGCGCCTCGGGCAGGGCCGAGACCTTCTCGGGCTCGGGCGTGTCGTCGGTCTTGACTGAGGGTTGATGTAGGTCCCGGGAGAAGACGTTCGGGGGAACCATTGTTCGCGCCGAAGCTATCTTTGCCAGCTCGTCCGCAGTCTCGTTGTACCGCCGGGCGACGTGGTTGACCTTGAGCCCGTAGAACTTGTCCTCCAGGCGCCGAACCTCGTCGCAGTAGGCTTCCATCTTCGGGTCGCGGCACTGGGAGTTCTTCATGACTTGGTCGATGACAAGCTGCGAGTCGCCGCGAGCGTCGAGGCGTCGGACCCCTAGCTCGATAGCGATGCGCAACCCGTTAACCAGAGCCTCATTCTCGGCCACAATGTTGGACGCCGGGAAATGGAGGCGCAGCACGTAGCGGAGGTGCTTCCCGAGGGGTGAGATGAAGAGCAGGCCCGCGCCTGCCCCTGTTTTCATCAGCGACCCGTCAAAAAACATGGTCCAGAGTTCCGGTTGGATCGGAGCTGCCGGGTGCTGGGTGTCGACCCATTCAGCCACAAAGTCCGCCAAGACTTGGGACTTGATGGCCTTCCGAGGGGCGAACGAGATTGTCTCGCCCATGATTTCCACCGCCCACTTTGCAATCCTACCCGAGGCCTCTCGGCACTGGATGATCTCCCCCAGGGGGAAGGATGACACCACAGTCACCGGATGAGACTCGAAGTAGTGTCGCAACTTCCGCCGCGTCAGAATCACCGCGTACAGCAGCTTCTGAATTTGTGGGTAGCGGATCTTGGTCTCGAACAGTACCTCACTGATGAAGTAGACTGACCTTTGGACGGGCAATGCATGCCCTTCTTCTCATCTTTCGACCACGATCGCGGCGCTGACCACCTGAGTGGTAGCGGCGACGTAGATTAAGAGGGCTTCTCCGGCAGCGGGAGGCACCAGGATGGGTGCGTTCGTAAGGAGCGCCTTCAGGTTCCTGAGGGCTTCCTTGGCCTCGGGGGTCCAAGTGAAGCACTCGGTCTTTCTTAAGAGGCGGTACAGAGGTAGGCCTCTTTCGTCGAGGTGTGAGATGAAGCGGCTCAGAGCCGTAAGGCATCCCATGACCCTCTGTACGCCTTTCAAGTCCTTGATGGGCCCCATGTTGGTTACGGCCGCAATTTTCTCCGGGTTGGCCTCAATGCCCTGCTCGGAGACGATGAACCCCAAGAGCATGCCTTGGGGGACTCCGAAGACGCACTTCTCGGGATTGATTTTTATGCCTTTCGCCTTGAGACACTTGAATGTCGTTTCAAGGTCGGAGAGGTGGTCGGAGGCTTTCCTCGTCTTGACTACGATGTCATCGACGTAAGCCTCACGGTCCGACCAATGTGCTCTCCGAACACGTGGTTCATGCACCTTTGGTATGTCGCACCCGCATTCCTCAAACCAAATGGCATAGTAACGTAGCAGTACATGCCAAAAGGTGTGATGAAATAAGTCGCGAGCTGGTCGGACTCTTTCATCCTGATTTGGTGATACCCTGAGTAGGCATTGAGGAAAGACAGGGTTTCGCACCCAGCAGTGGAATCCACGATTTGATCGATGCGAGGCAGAGGGTAGGGAACCTTCGGACATGCTTTGTTTAGACCAGTGTAGTCTACACACATCCGCCATTTCCCTCCTTTCTTTCTCACAAGCACAGGGTTGGCAAGCCATTCGGGATGAAATACCTCTTTGATGAACCCTGCGGCCATCAGCTTGTGGATCTCCTCGCCTATGGCTCTGCCCTTTTCTTCGTCGAATCGGCGCAGAGGCTGCTTCACGGGTCGGGCTCCAGCTCGGATATCCAGCGAGTGCTCGGCGACATCCCTCGGTATGCCAGGCATGTCCGAGGGACTCCACGCAAAGACTTCGGCGTTCGCGCGGAGAAAGTCGACGAGCACTGCTTCCTATTTAGGGTCGAGCTCGGAGCCGATCCGTATGTGCTTGGAGGCGTCGTTGCTGGGGTCGAGAGGGACGGACTTAACCGTCTCTGCTGGCTCGAAGTCGCCGGCGTGGCGCTTCGCATCTGGCGCGTCCTTGGAGAGGCTCTCCAGGTCGGCGATGAGGGCCCTAGATTCGGCGAGGGCCTCGGCGTACTCCACGCACTCCACGTCGCATTCGTACGCGTGTCGGTACGTGGGGCCGACGGTGATGACCCCATTGGGGCCCGGCATTTTGAGCCTGAGGTAGGTGTAGTTGGGGACGGCCATGAACTTGGCGTAGCATGGCCTCCCCAGTACTGCGTGGTAGGTTCCTCGGAACCCGACCACCTCGAACGTGAGGGTTTCCCTTCGGAAGTTGGAGGGAGTCCCGAAGCAGACGGGCAGATCGAGTTGTCCGAGGGGTTGGACGCGTTTCCCGGGGATGATCCCGTGAAAAGGCGTCGTGCCTGTCCGGATCGAGGACAGATCGATCTGCAGGAGCCCGAGGGTCTCGGCGTAGATGATGTTGAGGCTGCTGCCTCCGTCCATGAGGACCTTGGTGAGCCTGACGTTGCCGATGACGGGGTCAACAACGAGCGGATATTTCCTCGGGCTCGGCACGCGGTCGGGGTGGTCGCCCTGGTCAAAGGTGATGGGCTTGTCGGACCAGTGTAGGTAGACTGGCGCCGCCACCTTTACCGAGCAGACCTCCCGACGCTCTTGCTTGCGGTGCCGAGCCGAGGCATTCGCCACTTGCCCACCGTAGATCATGAAGCAGTCGTGGACCTCGGGAAACTCCTCTGCCTTGTGATCCTCCTTATTGTCATTGTTGTGGGCCCTTCCACCTTCCGCAGGTGACCCGGCCCTGTGAAAGTGGCGCCGAAGCATGACGCACTCCTCAAGGGTGTGCTTGACGGGCCCCTGATGATAGGGGCACGACTCCTTGAGCATCTTATCGAAGAGATTGGCACCTCCAGGAGGTTTCTGAGGGTTCTTGTACTCAGCGGCGGCGACAAGGTCCGCGTCGGTGGCGTCGCGTTTCGCTTGCGACTTCTTCTTCTTGTTCTTCTTCTTGGTGCCGCGCTGAGCGGACGCCTCGGGGACGTCTTCCGGCTAGCGGCCCTGGGGCTGCTTGTCCTTTCGGAAGATGGCCTCAACCACCTCCTGGCCAGAGGCGAACTTGGTGGCGATGTCCATCAGCTCGCTCGCCCTGGTGGGGGTCTTGCGACCCAGCTTGCTCACCAGGTCGTGGCAAGTGGTGCCGGCGAGGAACATGCTGATGACGTCCGAGTCAGTGACGTTGGGCAGCTCGGTGCGCTGCTTCAAGAACCGCCGGATGTAGTCCCGGAGAGACTCTCCCGGCTGCTGGCGGCAGCTTCGGAGATCCCAGGAGTTCCCAGGGCGCACGTACGTGCCCTGGAAGTTACCGGCGAAGGCTTGGACCAGGTCATCCCAGTTGGAGATCTGCCCCGGAGGCAGATGCTCCAGCCAGGCTCGAGCGGTGTTGGAGAGGAACAGGGGGAGGTTGCGGATGATGAGGTTGTCATCGTCCGTTCCACCCAGCTGGCAGGCCAGTCGGTAGTCCGCGAGCCACAGTTCCGGCCTCGTCTCCCCCGAGTACTTTGTGATGGTAGTCGGGGTTCGGAACCGGGTCAGGAACGACGCCCGTCGTATGGCCCAGCTGAAAGCCTGCGGACCGGGTGGTTCGGGCGAGGGGCTCCGATCCTCCCCGCTGTCGTAGCGTCCCCCACGCCTAGGGTGGTAGCCTCGGCGCACCCTCTCGTCGAGGTGGGCTCGACGGTTGCGGTGGTGGTGCTTGTTGCCGAGGCGACCCGGGGCCGCAGGCGTCGTGTTGCGCGTGCGCCCAGTGTGGACCAAGGCTTCCCGCACGAATCGGGAAGTCGCGGCGCGATGCTCCGAGGGGTACCCCTGCCTTCGGGAGGCAGAGCTTTCGGCCCGTCGGACCGCGGCATCCTCCAGGAGATTCTTGAGCTCTCCCTAGATACGCCGCCCTTCGGTGGTCGATGGTTCCGGCATCGCGCTGTGGGGGATAGATATCCCCCGGGTCCACTAAAAGAGTAAAGGACCTCACGAAAGGCCCAAGGGCCCAATAAATCGTAAGGTTATTCTTTCGTGGGCCTGGGGAAAAACAACCAGCAACGCAGGGCGACATGAGGCCGGATTGGTGCAAACCCGGACGGCCCATAACGTCGAGCGAGTGGCTGCAACAGAGATCCGACTTTCCCGCGTCGGGGCCTCCATGCAACGAAGCCACGTGAGGATAAGTCGGCGAGGGTTACGTGAAGGATAATCTCGAGAGGTTCACTATCTTTTAGCCACTTGTTGTTATCCTATCCATATGTACTGTCCCACGGTCGAGTATATAAGGCCTAGGGGGCACCCCTTCAGAACATTCGACCCATTACTTAGCCACCCACCTCGACTCTCTGTATTCTTAATCCAGAGAGCTCTCCTGTAATCATTCCCACCAAGCATACTCATCAGGACGTAGGGTGTTACGCATCACTAAGCGGCCCGAACCTGTAAACCTTGTCTACCGTCTCTCGTGCGATCAGCACGAACCATTTTGCTACAGTTGTCGACACCTTCCTACTCCTAAAACACCTCGAGGGGCAACCCCAGGTGTGCGGTCGGACCCTAAACACCGACAGCTGGCGCGCCAGGTAGGGGGTGTGTCGACAATCCAAGCTAGCTCAATGGCCATCTCCTTCTACAGCAAGATCGCCCTACGCCCCGGATCTATGTTCTGCTTTGGAACAATCTCATTCATAGCGGACGAAGAAGGAATTCTGCACCGTATCGCGGATCCGCCGGAAAAGGAGTCTTCCTCAACAAACTCCGAAAATACCGGAGAAGTGCAACCTCCGGCTCCCCGAAGGAAGATCACCACGACGGCAGCACCGTTCTACCCCGACGTCCTCTTCGTCGGAAGGGCGGAATCGCCCGCCATCTCCGACGACGAGCCGACTATACCCGGGGAGGAACCGCCTCAGCGAGAGTCCCGTCGACGGAGGAACCGGCGCAGGAACGTTCGACGACATCACGCAGCCGGAGAGCAGAATCCGGAACAACCTGTCTCGCGAGACGAGGTCTCGGAGGTAGGAGAAACCCCGGAAGAACGCGTCTTCAGAGAGCGAAGGAACTCCCGACGACGTGATCGCCGACGAGCTCAGGAACATGCTGAGCAGGATGCAAGGCAACGTCGAGAGAATCCACTCTTCGGCCGCAATCTGAACCCCGACTTCGCCCGAGCCATGAACACGACGAGCGAAGTCGGAGGGGTGCTGGCTCGGATAGCGGAAGGACTTCCTCGGACTCCTGACGCCGACGGCTACCGACGACTGTTCACCCAGGCGGCCAACCATCTTCTACCGCTCGCTCACCCGCCGAACGATCTACGACACGCCATCAACAGTCGCCGAGACGCGCGGAGTTCCATCAATGCTTCGCGGGAACGGCGGCATGAGAACGAAATCCGTCGTCGAGAGGAGTACGACAGGGATCATGGCGCCCCGACTCAGAGCCAAGCTACCAGGACTGAGTCGGCAACGGCTTCAACTGGCGGAACCTCCCGGGGACGGTCGAGGAATCACAACCACAACTCCCCTCCCCGGGACAAACATCGACCCCGGCGACAGGAGGACACGTGCGGAGTGTCCGCCCTTACTCCGCGCCTTAGGGCCATCCAATGGCCTCCCAACTTCAAGGTATCCAACGTTGACAAATATGAACCTAAGCAGGATCCGTGGGGTTGGCTAGCCGTCTACACCACCGCTGCTCGAGCTGCCGGAGCATCCGAAGACGTGATGACCGCGTACTTACCCATTGTCCTTGGGCAAGACGCGCTGCAATGGCTGCGACATCTACCGCGACACTGCATCGACGTCTGGGGAGATTTCAGTCGGCGCTTCATCGCCAACTTCCAGTCCCTCTCCGACAAGCCGGCGCAGCCGTGGGACCTTAAATCTATCAAGCGCCGGGGGGACGAAACTCTCCGGTCGTACCTCAAGAGGTTTCAAACCATGAGGAATCGTATCCCCGATGTCACGGAGGCGGCCGTGATCGAGGACTTCTACCGAGGATCTAATGATTCGGTTTTCGTCCGGGCCATACTACAAAAGGCGCCGACCACCTCGGAGGAGCTGTTCCGGGAAGCCGACCTCTACATCACCGCCGACGAGCGAGCCCAGGACCTCATCGGAGGAGCGAAGCCCGCACCGGCTGCACCACGACGCGACGCGAACCAGCAACCTGACAAGCGGTGGGAGAAGAGGCCGCGCGAAGAAGTGCACGCCGCCGGACCACCTGCCTCTCGCGCTCGAGGAGGACCTCGTGGAGGCGAACGCACGCTGGACGACATCCTCGACGCCCAGTGCCCGTACCACAAGGACATGCGCCACACTCTTCGAAACTGCCGAGATTTCAAACACTCCGTCGGACACGGCCGACCCTTCCAACCTCTACCTCCTCCTCCGCCGAGGGGAGGACCAGATGAACCACGACAACCCCATCGGCAGGAGGAGGGAGGAGGAGGAGGAGCTTTTCCACGCGTTGACAGGGAGGTCAACGTCATCTTCGGCGGACATGGATCGCAGGAGAGCAGAAGACAGCAAAAGCTCAATGATCGCCAGATACTGGTGGCGACCATCGGTCCTCCCGCTCCATACCGGTGGTCGGAGCACCCGATCACCTTCACTCGGGCGGATCAATGGCTCAACTTCGACCACCCGGGCAAATACCCGCTTCTCGTCGATCCGGTGATCCGAGAAAGCCGGGTGAAAAAGGTGTTAGTGGACGGGGGGAGCAGCATCAACATCACCTTCCCCCGGACACTCCAAAGCTTGGGAGTTCATCTCAAAGAGCTCCATGAGTCGGATACTCCTTTCTTCGGCATCGTGCCGACGGAAGGGGAATACCCGCTGGGCCACATCTACATGCCGGTCACCTTTGGAACTCCGGAAAACTACAGAACCGAGTTCCTAAGGTTTGAAGTGGCGAACTTCGACTGCGGGTACAATGCCATCATCGGGAGGCCTGGATTGGCCAAGTTCATGGCCATTCCACATTACACCTACATGATACTGAAGATGCCAGGACCGCAAGGGATCATAACTGTGCGCGCCGACTTCCAAGGCGCCGCAGAATGTTTCCGAGTGGCTATTCAAGCAGCCCTCACCGCCAAGCCATCGACAGCTCCCTCCGCAACGGCGAACTCTAAGCCTGAGGAGAACCTCGCGATACCGGCGAATGAAGCTCAGACCGCGACCTCTATGCGGCCGACTGAAGAAACCAAGAGAATCAACCTGGGGTTCGCTGATGAGCGCAAGACGGCCATCATCAGCTCCAGTTTGGATGAAAAATAGGAAAGCGCGCTCGTCCGGTTTCTGCAAGATAACCGAGATGTATTCGCATGGCAACCTGCGGATATGCCGGGAGTCCCGAGAGAACTGGCCGAGCACAAACTGAAAGTTTTTCCCCAGGCAAGGCCGATTCGACAGAAATTACGTCGTTTCACGCCTGATAAGAGGGAAGCCATTCGCGCCGAGTTAGCTCGCTTGGTTGCGGCTGGATTCATTAGAGAAGTATTACATCCCGAGTGGTTAGCCAATCCTGTTCTTGTACTCAAAAAGAATAAAGTGGACTGGCGCATGTGTGTTGATTATACCGATCTCAACAAACACTGTCCGAAGGATCCCTTCGGGCTCCCGAGGATAGATCAGGTGGTGGACTCCACCGCTGGATGTTCTATGTTGTCTTTCCTGGATTGTTATTCTGGATATCATCAGATTAGTCTGGCAAAGGAAGACGAAGAAAAGACGGCATTCATTACCCCGTTTGGTGCTTTCTGTTATACCTCCATGCCGTTTGGCCTCAAAAACGCTGGAGCGACTTACCAGAGAGCTATTCAAACATGCTTAGCCGATCACTGGGGCAAGCGTGTGGAGGCTTATGTGGATGACGTGGTGATCAAAACACAGGACTCAAAAGACTTCATCGAAGATTTGCAACTGGTTTTCAACAGCCTGAGGCGGTATAGATGGAAGCTTAATCCCGAGAAATGTGTTTTTGGGGTACCAGCCGGAAAGTTGCTCGGATTTATTGTCAGCCACCGAGGAATTGAGGCTAATCCGGATAAAATTGAAGCTATCATGAAGATGGAAGCACCTCGATCACAGAAGAAGGTTCAGCGACTCACTGGATGCATGGCAGCTTTAAGCAGATTTATATCCAGGCTGGGGGAAAAAGGTTTGCCGTTTTACAAGTTACTCAAGAAGGTGGATAAATTTCAGTGGACTTCAGAAGCGCAAGAAGCTCTGGATGCTCTGAAAAAATTCTTAACAACACCACCAGTACTGAAACCACCTCGGCGAGCTACGTCAACTCAACCAGCTGAAGATTTGCTATTGTACATCTCTTGCACGACTCACGTGGTGAGCACCGCGTTGGTAGTCGAGCGAGTAGAAGAAGGGCACGCCTATCCAATACAACATCCTGTCTACTTCATTAGTGAAGTCCTCGGCCCCTCAAAGAAAAAGTATCCTCAAGTTCAGAAATTATTGTATGCAGTACTTCTAACTGCCCGCAAGCTGCGTCACTACTTTGACGACCACAAAGTCATAGTAGTCACAAGTTTTCCAATAGGGGATATTCTTCACAACAAGGAAGCCATCGGTCGAATAGCCAAGTGGGCCTGTGAGCTGGGATCTCATGACATCGAGTTTCGGCCTCGCACTGCCATCAAAACCCAAGCACTGGTTGATTTCGTATCAGAGTGGACTGAACAACAAGTACCAGACAACCCGGAGACTGCAGAAGTATGGCGAATGTATTTCGATGGCTCACTCAAGCTGCAGGGAGCAGGAGCGGGGATTCTTTTCACTGCACCAGGAGGCGAACACCTCAAGTACGCCCTCCAGCTGCTATTCCCGGCCTCCAACAATGCAGCCGAGTATGAAGCTTTGATCCATGGATTGAACATTGCCATATCATTGGGCATCAAAAGATTAATGGTATATGGGGATTCTCTGGTAGTCATCAGCCAGATAAATAAGGAGTGGGATTGCTCAAACGATTCGATGGGAAGATACTGCACTGCCGTCCGAAAACTGGAGGATAAATTCGAGGGTCTAGAATTTCATCATGTGGAAAGAGATCGGAACACGGCAGCCGATGTACTGTCCAAGCTAGGGTCCAGTCGAGCTCAGGTCCCATCCGGGGTTTTTGTGCAAGAAATTCTGCAGCCGAGTATCTCAATGGATCAAATGGAAGAGTGCAACGTCATAGGTCAACCTGAATCAGATCCCGATGACTGGAGAAAGCCAATCATTAAGTACATAAGGAATGAAGAAGAACCAGACGATAAGAACTCGGCAGAGCGCATTGCAAGACAGTCGGCTCATTATACACTTATTGGGGATACATTATACAGAAGGGGAGCATCAGGCGTCTTCATGAAGTGCATTCTCCCATCCACTGGAAAGCAACTCTTAGAAGAGGTCCACGCTGGACAATGTGGGATACATGCAGCCTCCAGAACACTAGTTGGGAAGGTCTTCAGGTCAGGATTCTATTGGCCAACAGCAAAGAATGATGCAGCCGAGTTAGTTCAGAGGTGCGAAGCCTGCCAATACTTGTCAAAGCAACAACACCTGCCGGCACAGCAGCTGCAGACCATACCAGTAACTTGGCCTTTTGCATGCTGGGGGCTGGATATGATTGGACCTTTCAAGAAAGCTCAAGGGGGATATACTCATGTGTTGGTAGCGATTGACAAGTTCACTAAATGGATAGAATTCAAGCCCATTGCCTCCTTGACTTCTGCTAAGGCCGTGGAATTCATACAAGACATAATATTCAGATTTGGGATACCCAACAGCATCATAACTGATTTAGGATCCAATTTCACGAGTTCAGAATTCTTTGACTTCTGCGAGCAAAAGAGCATTCAGATCAAGTATGCATCTGTAGCCCATCCAAGAGCCAACGGGCAAGTTGAGCGAGCCAACGGGATGATATTGGATGCACTCAGGAAAAAGATTTTCTATAAGAACGAAAAATTCGCAGGAAAGTGGATAAGGGAATTACCCTATGTTGTTTGGAGCCTAAGAACCCAACCTAGCCGAGCTTTACATGGAAACACTCCTTTTTTCATGGTCTATGGGTCGGAGGCAGTGCTGCCCGCTGATCTCAAGTTTGGAGCGCCAAGGCTGATTTTTAAAAGCATAGCAGAAGCTGAGACCACCAGGCTGGAGGACATAGACGTACTCGAGGAAGAACGGCTAAGCGCAGTAATCCAGTCAGCAAGATACCAGCAGACTCTAAGGCGCTATCACGACAAGGCCGTGCGGCAACGATCCTTTTCAGTAGGGGAGCTCGTCCTTCGCCGAATTCTAACGGGAGAAGGACGACACAAGTTATCACCCTTATGGGAAGGACCCTTCATAGTAGCAGAAGTCACTCGGCCCGGATCATATCGCCTCACTCAGATGGATGGCACGGAAGTTGGGAACTCCTGGAACATAGAACACCTGAGAAAGTTTTATCCTTAGCCGTACCTCAAAACTGCTGGGATAACAATGATGTACTCTGTAAAGTGGAAATATGTCATCAATAAAGAAAAGGTTTCAAGGATACTCAATTTATTTACGATTGACTTGCATTCTTACTTAAACTCGGGGTGACCACTATGCCCTGCTAACGGAGCAATCAACTTAAGTCGGCAACGACTTAAGGCGGTGCGACATGCTCACGCTTACTTAACTCGGGGTGACCACTATGCCCTGCTAACGGAGCAATCGACTTAAGTCGGCAACGACTTAAGGCGGTGCGACATGCTCACACTTACTTAACTCGGGGTGACCACTATGCCCTGCTAACGGAGCAATCGACTTAAGTCGGCAACGACTTAAGGCGGTGTGACATGCTCACGCTTACTTAACTCAGGGTGACCACTATGCCCTGCTAACGGAGCAATCGACTTAAGTCGGCAACGACTTAAGGCGGTGCGACATGCTCGCGCTTTACTTAACTCAGGGCGACCACTATGCCCAGCTAACGAAGCAATCAACTCCAGTTGGCGCCTACTTAAGACCAATGCAACATGCTCTCGCCTATTTAATTCAGGGGATGATTTCCATATCCCACAGGCAAAATTCATAGTTATCATGCGTCATAACTGCCAAACTCATTAACTAAAAAATTCTAATACAATGAGTGAATAACTATGCTATTCAAATAAACCGGTGTCCTCTAACAAATGTTCAATCATGCAAGCTGCGCGCTTGGAGCACGCGAAATGTTTTCTCTATTTTGCAATGTCTTTTCCAGGAGCAGTTGACGAAGAAGGACGACTCGAGGAATCAGGGGCAGCGTTCACGTCAGCCCTTATATCTTCAGGAACGACTACGCCAGGTCTCCTCATCAGAATTCGTCCCGCTCGAATGGCCTTATCCATGGCCCTATCGCGCTGGGCTCTCAGAGTATTGGAAGTCTCTTCAGCAACCTTGACAGCCAACTGGGCAGCCTCTAGTTCCTGGGTAACAGATTTCTTGGAAGCACGCAGATTCTTGATGACAACGTCTTTAGCCGATATCAACTCCCGAAGGCGAATCACATCATCCAAGGACTCCTGCAGCTTATAGCGAAGATTGTTCAACTCCTCCATGGAAAAGCGATGACTCCTCTCCAGAATAGTCAACGAGTTGCTAGAATCTCGATACAACCTATCAAGATTGTCACGAGAAGCAGCAAGGATACGTTTTTCTTCCTGCAAGCACAAATCAGTTCCTTCAGAAAAACCAGGCAAATATTAGGAGCACAGCAAGACAAAAGCACAGTTTCGTATATCACCCAAGCTGAGCATGCAGGGAAGAACTTAACGCATTGGCATCATCCAAGGCGGCAGAGACCTGACTCAGCTCAATCTGACCTTGAGAGTACTTTTCCTCAAGATCAGTGCATCGCTGAGACAGTTCAGCCCGATCGTGAGAATGTTTTTTCTCAAGAAGCGCAATCTGTCGAGTCATTCCTAGCAAAGGATAACCAAACAAAACGAGGTCAGAAGGTAAAACAGTCCACAACAAGCGTGAAGAAAAGAAAAGAGGGCACTAACCAGCGTTAGTTGCCTCCAACTCGGACACACGGCGATGAAGAGACACCGGATTCCAACACGAAAAGGATGAAGCCACTTCTGGGATAGGAGCACCATGCAATTTCAGCTGGCTGGTCATCCCATCCACCAAAACCTGATAAGAAGAGCAGATGAGCATAATGGCAAGAATTCATGTAAAAGTCAAGCTAAGAAACAGCACGGTACCTGGAGGTTGGAGAAGAACGAAGGGATCCCCAAGTCAGGAGAAATCAGATGATAACCAGGCGCAAGGTCATCACACGAAGCAGCATGCAATGGAACAGTGGGAATCAGTTCATCTCCTTCAACAGAGCCGGATACCCGATCAACGGGGACGCTGCCCTCCAAAGCGACGCCCCGGTCTGAAGTTTGGGCCACCACCATGCAGCCAGAGTGAGGAGGTGACCCAGCGTGAACGTCCATGGAAGTGCCGGAAGGAGACCCTGTTTGGGCACCCTCGGGGACTGGGCCATAGTTGGCACTGCCCACTTGAGCTGGATTATCCCCGGCAGCACCCTCGGGGGCTGGGCAGTAGCTCGCACTCTTCGCCCGGGCTAAGTCATCCCCGACGACACCCTCGGGGGTTGGACATGTGTCAACACCATCCTTGGGGTCCAAATTTTCAGCAGTAACCATCTCTAAGGTTGATGGGCCCTCGGCTACTTCCATGGAATCAGGACAATTCAAGTCAACATCCCGTCCCTCAAGATCGCGCTCTAAGGTTGATGAGGCACGGGATGACCTCAACCCAGCGTCCGGCACGGCACCACAAGCTTCCGTCACATCATCATCCACTGGCCCTGATAACAAGTCCTCTGGGACCATATCCTCGAGAGTTTGATCAAAGTCGGCCAGGGATATGTTTTGTAGACCAACAAGAGCAGATAAAGCCGGAGAAGGAACCCCGCTACTTTCCCCACTAGCAAGGAATTGCCGACTGTTCTTCCGAGTCAGAGGAACCTCATTCTCTTCCTCTTCGTCGTCTTCATCAGCAACACCGGCAACACCCCCATTGGGATCAGCAACAGTCATACCACACCCATTGGGATCAGCAACAGCAAATTCAGGCGCAGGAACCTCCTCATCGGCAGGAACCGAGGGACCAGCACCCTGATCCAAACTAGATACTCGCCGAATACGTCTCTTCTTCTTTTTCTGCTCATCAACAGAAAGATCAGTCTGATTGGTTCGGCGGGGACGCCTCGAGCGAGCACGGACAGGTCTCTGAGTATCCAAGATTATACCGACCTCTGGGAGAGGTGCCACTGCCAATATCTCAGCAGGAGTAGCGTCAGAAGAATCTTCAGCCAACATGTCAAGCACGGCATTCATTTCAGCATCAGTAGGATCCAAAGGCACCTCGAAATGGATTTGTCGTTCATCATCAGGGATTTTCCCAAGTGAGGCAACCAAAGCACTAACCTCCTCATCAGAGGGCCGCGTTCTAAGGCCCAAATTGCCATCAGTCGCAGGCGGGTTTGACACGAAACGAGTGAAGGCCTTGGCAGGAGGCAGATTCCAGGCTGAATACGCCACCGGAGCACCAACATTGGATACTTTGCCTCTGAGAATCATCTCCAGTCGGCTCACCAAATCTGCAGAAGGGATTCTTCTATTGGTAACTCGAGTTGGGTCGGCTAGCCCTTGATACAGATAAGCCGGGTGGACCCTATCTTTCAGTGGCTGAATGTTTTTGAAAACGAAGTCAGCAACTATAGCTTCAGCAGTTAAACCTCTCTCTTTCAATAGCCCAACTTCAGCTAGCAGTACACTGGCCTCAGCCACCTCCTCGTCTGTAGGAGACTCGGTCCAGCTCGGGGTGCGAACATCTGGCTGTCTTCCTGACCGGGGGGGGAGAGAATTTCCATAGTTATCAACTATAAACCACTCCAAGCGCCATCCCTTAATGCTGTCTTTAAGGGGGATCTCAAGATATTCAGTTTTCCGTCCCCGGCGCATCTCCAAGCTGGCACCTCCAACCAACTGATGTTGTCCCCCGGCCATCCCAGGGCGACAATGATACAGGTGTTTCCACAAGCCAAAATGCGGCAATACGCCAAGAAAGGCTTCACATAAGTGGACGAAGATAGAAATTTGCAGAATTGAATTAGGGTTCAGATGGGTTAGGTTGATGTGGTAGAAATCAAGAAGACCACAGAAAAAGGGAGAAATAGGAAGGCCAAGGCCGCGGAGAAGAAAGGGAGCGTAAACCACAGACTCGTGGGTGTCCTCCGTCGGGACCGTAGTCCCGTGGCAAATCCGCCAAGAACAGAGTTCCCGTGGAGGAAGAACCCCGATGGACACGAGGTGGAGGAGTTCGGTTTCAGAGATGATGGACATGTGGTTACCTGCGAAAGGCAACTGGCTGTTGGGATCAATTGGGGGAATCACCACAGCGGAAGAACTCGCGATTTTCCTCTTGGGAGCCATCTCGATTTCACCAGTGAGCAAATTGGAGGCAAGCGCAGAGAGGATTTGGAAGCAGGAATGCAAGAACTAGGGCGCGGAAAGCAAAGGCGGCTAAAAGTGCAACTCTTATGGGATATTCTCGGACCAGATACCGTTTCAAAAAGTGCCCAGTCATCACTCGGCAGTTATTTTCGAAATCCCAGCAGGCCACGTGGTCATTCGGCAGTTATTTCCCAAAAAACTGGTGGGCCCTCTCCTTACTCGGGTGTTAATCCTCAAAATAACTCGGCGTTGCCTCTAAAATGCCGACGTCACTATTCAGTCACTCGGCGTTGCCTCTAAAACGCTGGTCTCGAGTTCAATCGTTCGGCATTACTTCTAAAATGCCAACGTTGACCTTCAATCACTCGGCGTTGCCTCTAAAACGCTGATCTCGAGTTCAATAACTCGGCGTTGCCTCTAAAATGCCGACGTCACTATTCAGTCACTCGGCGTTGCCTCTAAAACGCTGATCTCGAGTTCAATCGTTCGGCATTACTTCTAAAATGCCAACGTTGACCTTCAATCACTCGGCGTTACCTCTAAAACGCTGATCTCGAGTTTAAAAACTCGGCGTTGCCTCTAAAATGCCGATGTCACTACTCAGTCACTCGGCGTTGCCTCTAAAACGTCGATCTTGAGCTCAATCGCTCGGCATTACTTCTAAAATGCCGACAACGACCCTTAACAACTTGGCGTTGCCTCTAAAATGCTGACCTCGAGTTCAACAACTCGGCGTTGCCTCTAAAACGCCGACGTCACTACTCAGTCACTCGGCGTACCTCTAAAACACTGATTTCTAGTTCAATCGTTCGGCATTACTTCTAAAATGCCAACGTCGACCTTTAATTACTCGGCGTTGCCTCTAAAACGTTGATCTTGAATTCAATCGTTCGGCATTACTTCTAAAATGCCAACGTTGACCTTCAATCGCCCAGCATTACTTCTGAAAACATTGATACAGACTGCAATATTGCTCGGAAGCGTCAGCATAATGATCAAGCTGTTCGTCTATGGCCTCAAAAGACTCAGATTTATAGTCAAACGAAACGAGTCATCAAAAGGAAACCAAACTCGTTCTTCATTTAAGGGAAGTGGCAATATTTACAAATCAACTTATTATAAGTCGATACTTCCCTATTTCTACCACTATACTACTCTACATTACTAATACTACTTCATTATCTAACTATACTACTTCTAATCTATACTAATATTTAAAAAGACCAGTGGCATCTAGCCACTGGCCCTGCCCCTGCCGCCGCCGCCGCTCTTGGTGCCGCCCCCGTCGCCGCCGCTCTTGGTGCCGCCCCTGCTGTCGCCGCCCCTGGTGTCGCCCCAGCCGCCACCGCTCTTGGTGCTGCCCTTGCTGCTGCCGTTGCCACCGCCCCCGCCACTGCCGCTGTTGCCGTCGTCGTCGTCGTCGTCGTCATCGTCGTCGTCGTCGTCGTCGTCCCCGCCCTCGCCGCCGCCGTCCGAGTCCTCCTCATCCGAGGAGTACTCAGACTCATCCGAGCCCTCGAGCCCGGAGCGCTCGACGGCCCGGATGTACGACCAAACCTCCGCGGCTATCCCCTGGGAATCGTCCGAGTCATCGGACGACGCCGGGGGAGAGACGGGAGCCGGGGACCTCTCGGACTCGGAGGAGAACTCCTCCTCCGAGTATTCCGAGTCGCCGAAGTCCTCCGATGGAGGAGTCGGCTCGCGCTTGCGCTTGTTGTTTTTTCCCATGGAGGCAAGAAGAAGAGAAGAGAAGGAAGCAGTAAGGAATAGCGAAGGGATGTGAAGAAACCAGAGGGGCAACAGCGTTATTTATAGAAGAGAAAGGCAACCGCTCACTTCCAACCGCGGTCACTGAACAGTCGCAAGGCATTCAATATACACCTCCACCCGTCCAAAGACACGTCAGGCGGCTGACGCCGTTTCATGCAGCACTACACCCATTGGGACTCCAGTCAACAGCGCAAAGGATATGATTACACTCGCCGTCCCATCACATTACAACTCAGAAGCAGCCGGTTAAAACACTCAGCGTACCAAGCCGTCCCTTGCCCACACCCATTGGGGGGGACGCCCAGGAATTGTCAGTATATTTTTCAAAATGGTCACATCTGTACAGGGCATGCAGTGAATGCCTCAAGACAAAAATGAGATATCAACAAGAGTTAAAGGGAAGCCAAGTATAGCCAGCAGAGTGCAAAATATGGTCGACAGACATGACTTGAAGACTAGACAGAGAACGTCCATCGAATGTCCAATCAAGTGCAGAGCAAATACACTGTGCTACCTAGCAAGATATGGAAGGATTGCAAATTCAGCTGCAAAAGACAAAACACATGCTGACCTCTGAAGCATAATATTGATGACATAGCACGGATGACATCATGCCAACTTTTTTATAAGCAGAAAGAGCAATTTTCAGCAAAAGGACACAAAAAGAAGACCTTCAAGCGAATTATCCTCAAAAAATCCACTTGAAGGTCGGGGGCTACACCCATTGGGTGCACCTTCGGTGCACCCCATGGATTGTCATTCTAAGCCAGGATAGCACCAATTTCTAAGGGCATGGGACAAGATTAAGAAGCCAATCCTCAACTGGGAATAAAGGAACACAAATGGAAGTAATCTCTGCTGAAGACCTTCGAGTAGATTATTTTCTAAAATCTACTCGAAGCTCGGGGGCTACACCCATTGGGTGCACCTCCGGTGCACCCAATAAGGTTCAGAATCCTACAAACAGGAATGTCGATCTCTAAGGCACAGGCACGAAGCTAGATTTTGGTCAACAAGTGATCGAAGCAGGAGAGAACAACAGGAAGCCGTCTTTCTTCAAATCACCTACAAACTGGACCTGAGATCTTCGGGTTGATTACCTCTAAATTAACCCAAAGATCGGGGGCTTGTGGGGGATAGATATCCCCCGGGTCCACTAAAAGAGTAAAGGACCTCACGAAAGGCCCAAGGGCCCAATAAATCGTAAGGTTATTCTTTCGTGGGCCTGGGGAAAAACAACCAGCAACGCAGGGCGACATGAGGCCGGATTGGTGCAAACCCGGACGGCCCATAACGTCGAGCGAGTGGCTGCAACAGAGATCCGACTTTCCCGCGTCGGGGCCTCCATGCAACGAAGCCACGTGAGGATAAGTCGGCGAGGGTTACGTGAAGGATAATCTCGAGAGGTTCACTATCTTTTAGCCACTTGTTGTTATCCTATCCATATGTACTGTCCCACGGTCGAGTATATAAGGCCTAGGGGGCACCCCTTCAGAACATTCGACCCATTACTTAGCCACCCACCTCGACTCTCTGTATTCTTAATCCAGAGAGCTCTCCTGTAATCATTCCCACCAAGCATACTCATCAGGACGTAGGGTGTTACGCATCACTAAGCGGCCCGAACCTGTAAACCTTGTCTACCGTCTCTCGTGCGATCAGCATGAACCATTTTGCTACAGTTGTCGACACCTTCCTACTCCTAAAACACCTCGAGGGGCAACCCCAGGTGTGCGGTCGGACCCTAAACACCGACACGCGCGGAGTAGTATTGCTGCTGCAGCCAGGTTCTGGCCGACCCCACTGGAAGCCGGTGGCGGCCTTGCCCTGACGTCGTCGGCAATGCGGTGCTGGATGCCCTGGGGTAGATGACGCGCTTCTCCGGCTGGAGCTTGGTCTGCCCATTCCTGCCCGATGTTCCACCGGAACTGCTCAAGTGTTCCTACTCCCTCATCGAGCCTGGCCTGCATCTCGCGGATTTGCTCGAGCTGTGCGTCCTAACCCCTCGTAGGGACTGGGACCACAGCTAGCTCCTGAAGGATGTCAACGCGAGGCGCAGGCCTAGGGGGATTGCCATTTTCCGGCAGACCAAGATGGTTGCCTTCGCCGGGACCCCCTAGATCGACGTGGAAACATTCACGACTTGGGTCGCAGTCCTCGTCGCCGAAGCTGTGGCTACCATCGGAACAATCGGAGAGGCAGTAGTCGCATGCGGTCATGAAGTCCCGCATGACACTGGGGTTACCGAGCCCGGAGAAATCCTAACAAAAGTCGGGCTCGTCATCTTCCTCGGAACCCGAGGGTCCGTAGGTCGAGACGGCCGTCAGTCTGTCCCAGGGCGACCGCATATGGTACCCCGGAGGGTTGGTACATGCCTCTATGAAGGCTTCCACCGAAGCGAGGTCGCTTGGTGGGTCGAAGCTGAATCCAAAAGGCACGAGATGGGAATCGGTCGGTACCTCTTAGTCGACGGGCGGTGACGAAGTCGCATCAGGGGCGGACTACACCGTTGTCTCAGGTACGAGGGCGACGCCCAGGAAGTCCTTCGCGAGCGTGCTGGCGTCATTCGTCTGCTTGGGGTTGGCGTGTTGCGGGGAAACGGCGCTCGTCTTCGTCTCAGACACAAGGTCGAAGCCCGAAGTGTCCCCCGCTGGGGCGCCGGCGTCGTCGACTTGCTCGACAGCCGACGAGGTGCCGCCTCCTGCTTGGCCATGGTTGCCCCGCCTCCTCCTCCGTTGGTGGGGGAGGTGACGGGACAAACCCGGATGTTGTTCTTCCGCCATGTGGGGAAGACGTCGTTGATTCCGCCGCCGGCGGGCGGGCTGACGGCGCCATTGTCGCTGTCGCGCGGCGGAGGAAGGAGTATCATGCCATAGCTGCCGTCGAGGGACATGAACTCAAGACTCCCGAAACGGAGCATCGCCCCGGGTTGGAAAGGTTGCTGGAGACTACCCATCTGGAGCTTGACGGGAAGCTGTTCGTCAACACGCAGCAGGCCCCTACCTGGCGCGCCAACTGTCGGCGTTTCGACCCCAGGGGGTCCCTGGACCGACGAGTAAATTGTCGCTGCGTGTCCCAACCCAGATGGGTCGGCACGAGACGGGACACAAAGGGCGGAGAACAGTAAGGGGAAACCGCGGCCTTCGTGTTGTCCTGCGCCCAGGGTGGATGGATGCGCTTGCAGTAGGGGGTTACAAGCGTTCGCGTGGGAGAGAGAGAGAGCGAGAGCCTTATGCGTCGGCCCGTTCTCCCGCGCGGCCAACCTTCTCGTACGAGAGCCCTGGACCTTCCTTTTATAGGCGTAAGGAGAGGGTCCAGGTGTACAATGGGGGGTGTAGCAGTGTGCTAATGTGTCTAGCAGACAGGAGCTAGAGCCCTAAGTACATGCCGTCGTGGTAGTCGGAGAGGTTTTGGCACCCTGTTCATGTGATGTCGTGGCCGTCGGAGGAGCACTAGAGCCCTGCGGAAGTACAGCTGTCAGGGCTGTCGGATCCTTGCTGACGTCTCCTTGCTGACGTAAGGGGCTGGGAGCTGCCGTCATCATGGAGCGTGCGGGGTGTCATCATTACTTGTTTACTGGGGCGAGCCAGATGGGACGGCGGTCTTGTTCCCCGTAGCCTGAGCTAGCTAGGGGCAGGGTAATGATGGCCCCCCTGGCGACGTGGCCGGTCCGGACCCGAGTTTGGGCGAGGTGGCGATTCCTCTGAGGTCGAGGTTGAGTCCGAGCCCTAGGGTCAGGCAAGGCGGAGTCCATCGTCTTCCGGAGCCGAGGCTGAGTCCAAGCCCTGGGGTCGGGCGAGGCGGAGTTTGTTGTCTTCCGGAGCCAAGGCTGTGTCTGAGCCCTGGGGTCGGGCGAGGCGGAGTTCGTCGTCTTCCGGAGCCGAGACTGAGTCCGAGCCCTGGGGTCGGGCGAGGCGAAGTCCACCTTTCGAGGCCGAGACGGGGGCCGAACCCTGGGGTCGGGCGAGGCAGAGCTTCCTATGTCGCCCGAGGCTGGACTTAGCCGCTGTCGACCTCACTCTGGTGAGTGGCACGGCAGTCGGAGCGGGGCAGGCGGCGCTGTTTTTTTGTCAGGTCGGTCAGTGGAGCGGCGAAGTGACTGCGGTCACTTCGGCTCTATTGACTGAAGAGCGCGCGTCAGGATAAGGTGTCAGGCGATCCTTGCATTAAATGCTCCTGCGATACGGTCGATTGGCGTGGCGATCTGGCCAAGGTTGCTTCTCTGCGAAGACTGGGCCTCGGGCGAGCCGAAGGTGTGTCCGTTTCTTGAGGGGGCCCTCGGGCGAGACGTGAATCCTCCGGGGTCGGCTGCCTTTGCCCGAGGTTGGGCTCGGGCGAGGCGAGATCGTGTCCCTCGAGTGGACTGAGCCTTGACCTTAATCGCGCCCATCAGGCCTTTGCAGCTTTTGTGCTGATGGGGTTACCAGCTGAGATTAGGAGTCTTGGGGGTACCCCTAATTATGGTCCCCGACAAATCTCAAGACTGGAGAACCAAGAGAAAAATTCCTCTCTTATGTGAGGAGTGCATGGGGCATAATGTTGGTTAGCCACCAGGTTTGATTAGTCAACTTTGTACGAAAAAAATCGTGTGACCGAAAGAGTTTTGATCAATCACCTCAGCATCAAAGTGAGAGCCTTTCCAGATTGTTAAAAAAACCCAGAAGCGCCAATAGAAGGTCCGAAATCGAATTTATCAAAGAATCTGTTGCAGAAGCGACGAATGTAGGAGTCATCGAATGGTTCTTTTTATGTCTCTTGAATACAGATGATGTCACAGTTAGTGTCCATAATATTATTTCGTAAGGAATTCCATTTAATATCAGAGTTAATTCCTCTAATATTATGTGACAGAATTTTCAAGGAGCGGTGTGAATTTTGAGGGCCGGAAGTCATGGATGAACAATAGTCTTCGTAGTAAGAAAAGAAATCCCGGTATGCATAGCATACACCAATAGATCTTCATTGCCCATAAACAGAAGAATCTAGAGAACCAATAAAAAAGCATGGCGTGGGCGAAATTAAACTTCAAAAGGGCCAAACTCGAAGCTTCGAAACGGAGCCCACAAAACAAATAACAGAAGTTGCAGACACCACAATTATCCATGCCGAAAAGCAAAGAGTCACCGACTCCATCAGAATTAGTTTCGGCAAACCAAAAAGGCGTCACATGCGCGCCATCACCAACAGTTATCATGTTGTTATACGTGGAAAACCACCAAAATATCCACCAACCAGGGCACAGAAGACACTGCAAGGCCCAAAAGGGGAAGGCAAAAGCCTTACAACCCCGCCGGAGCACTAGATTCCGCATCATCATCATCATCATCAAAGAGAGGGTCCACCACCTGGTCTTCAGAAGACCCAGGCACACCATCCTTGCTGCTGGGAGGAGCAACTGGCCTCTGAATGACGATAGCTCCCAATTTCTTGATGATATCATGCTGGAGGGAGGGAGGAGTGCATTGAGCACAGCATGAGCAATTCTTCTTGCCAATCCTAGAGCAGTTTCTAAAGTCCTTGGCCTTTGCCCTTAGCCTAGCACTCCTTTTAAGTGCCGTGTCGACCAAGATAGGCTGCCTTTTCCTGGGAGATGCCTTTATCGGGGGTGGGGACTGTGGTCATTTTGCTACAAATAAGCAAATGCAGTGACAAATGGGGATCCAAACAGAAATCGCCACGCGCAATTTCGTACATGAGTTAGGTCACGCGGAGCCAACCAAACAAGGAGCACATAACAAAGGAGAGACTATGCAATCTCAAAACTACAAGTGAACAGGTACACCAAGAAACCTAGACCCATACTGCCGCACTAAAAATAAAGGATCATAGAAAGGGTGATCTAGAGATAACGGCTAAAGGCCAAGCGAGCTGGGGCGGCGGCAGGAGAAGGGAGGTCTTGAGCACGTCCTGGAGGCCCTCGGCGGCAATTGATGTTCATGTGCAGCGCCGCGCGCTGACTTGTTGAGCACCTCGGCGTTAGGGTTCAGCACGCGGAGGCGGAGCGACATGGCTGCTGCCTTGCCTCGCTTGCCCACCCGGAGATGTCGCCGGTGGGGTGGGGTGGAATGGAAGCGAGGTACGGATCGGGCTGCGCTGCGGTTCGGAAATCCTAGCGCGTTTGGGTAACGCGGTGGCGCGGAGGTGGAATGATGAATACGCAAGCAGCAAATGGCAGCTTCCACAAAGCCATTGGCCGTTCCACACCACCCTAGTGACTGAAAACTGGACTGCAGAGCCCAACTCAACTCCAACATGGGCCTTGGCCGCCAGGCCTGTCATCAGCTGGTCCAAATCAAATGTGTGCAAATGGCACGCCCCGCAGCAAGGATTTGTAATTAAGATCGTCCACCGCACTTGTTCGCTAAGGCTTGCGCCTGCGCGGTAACAGCGTACAGGTGGACCGCAGCTAGCTGAATGCATCGACGTCAGCCGGCCCGGCCGGCCATCGATCCATCATCCAATCCAACCTGAAAGGCTGAAAAGCAGCAGACACGTCACACGTGGTCACAGAGAGCGCCGAAACCTGTCTGCGTGCTAGGAGTCACGCTCCTGCCCTGTCCCATGCACACTGATTACTAGTACTCGATCGCTAATGGGCCACTAGCTAATAAGCCATTCGCGTTAGTAGATTAATATTGGGCGACCTCGATCACACATGAGGGCAGCGAAAGCATAAAGAAACCGTTTGGGAACCGTCTAGGCCCCTCCTAAACAAATGCCGCTGGCATTATCATCATCGCTGACTGATCGAGATCGTACGTACGTACGTGGACGTGGTCATGGAGTTAGGTTAGGGAGCGCTTTCGCTGGCTTCCTAATCACACGCCATTATATAATAACAGGATGGACGGAAGCAGCTAGAGGTGACCCTTTATCTGTGATGAAAAGCTAGCTAGGAAGCCATAGATAAATTACTGTCGCTAGCTGCTATATATACTTAAGTGGTGCTTCGTGCATACGTAAAAACATGTAGTGCTAGCTACTGGTTTCTGGATAAGAACGACGTGGGTATGTATGGTATGACTCATCATGCATGCCTGCCACACCTCCTGTTTCTTCTTTCCGGTTTGGCTCTCTCATCCCGTCATCCGAGACGATGTTTTCTTTTTTACTTCCTTTTGCGAACTCACGCGTACACTTTTAGCGAAAGGGCGCATCTTCTTTTCTTCTTGCGTTCACGCCCCACCGTGTATGCATTAATAATAATAATAATAATAATAATAATAATAATAATAATAATAATAATAATAATAATAATAATATGCTGATGAATCAATCCACCATCTGCTTTTTAGATGGGTACGAGCAGTGTGCATCAGCAGTGGGTGACGACAGTGTACATAACCACGCACAGCCGGTACGCAGCATCCATCGATCGGCATCTTATCTCCTAGCTAGTAAAGCCCCCACACTTTCAACCGCATAGCTACTAGCTAGCTGCTCTAGCATCTAGCTAGCTAGGGATCGGACCACCACGGAGAAGGATAATGCTGAAATGACGATGCGCACCTTTTGGGATTTCGACTAATCGTACAAACTGTGTTTATGCGACGATTGTTGCTTTCGTGAAAAGATCATTTAACCGTGCAGGTCCCTCTATCGTCCTTCGCACGTACGTATTAAGACTTAAATTATCCAGAAATTAAAGATTAAAAAAAAACTCTTAAAGCTAGTTTGAGAACCCTAATTTTCTACGGGATTTTTATTTTTTCAAGAGTAATTAGTTTATTTTCCTTTGAGAAAATAAAAATTCTTTGAAAAAATATAGTTCACAAACTAGTCCTTAGTTAAAAAAAAACCTGTCCCCAACGGTTATTAACCACGCTGGTATCAACCGTGGACAATAATACGACTTAGCTGCGTGATTGGACGTCAGATCCAGACAACACGAATGAACAGTCTTCTCAGACGCCGTATTAAGACGCTAGTCTCTAAATATCCTTTATGTAACACATCTCACTTGTGATGATGTCACTCTTGTGTATTGACATTAATTTCTTAATCTCGTATTAAATAGTTTGACCGCTGAATCATCTCAAATTGAAAACGCTTCGGCTGTGCGTGAAGGTTTAATTAGGTTATGTCGATACTACAATTTTGATATATGGCATGCGTGACTCCAACTGAGATTGCTAATATTTTTTAAAAATATTGTTTAATTTTGTATGTTAAATTATAATAACATAAAATATATATTTGAGACGCTAACAATTTTAATTAAAAAACTTATCAAATACTCTAATCGTTTTAGCCCTTAAATTTTATGTCTATATTCAGTTGGATGGCAATGAATATATATATATATATATATATATATATATATATATATATATATATATATATATATATATATATATATATATACTAGGTGAGTGCCCGTGCGCTGCAACGGAACCGTATAATAACACGATAACTTATGTACATATAGGTATATGCTCATGTGTCCACGAGAGTTAAAAATTAGTATAAAATATAGATACAGAATGACAAACATTAATATTATAGAAAAATACACAAGCAGTTGTAGCAACATCCTAGACTGAGCATTCACAATATGAAGTAGCCGATGACATGTCTATTTCCCAACAAGGCACAAGAACATTTTCATATAGATTCCAATAAAGATGTTGTAATAACACAAATAATACCACTTGTGTAGCAAAAAAATTACAACAACTGAATTGCATAAATTGCTAAAATGTCAGTACCTAGCCAATCACTACTACAGTTAATCCCCACACCTTTCATCAAATTCAAAAATCCACAGAATAGAAAAACCAGCTCAAATATGTGAATACTGCACAAGACAATGAAATGAAAATGAGATCCTGAATTCAACAGCACAAAAATAAAAGAAAAGGATAGGATAAAGCTGAAATAACATTAGTCCCTATGAAGAACTGCAAGCTAATGTAAATACTAATCCCCACATCTAACCAACCACTAATACAGTTAATCTGTGATTTCCTCTGTAGGCAATACCTACTAAAAGGTAGCAAGCCCATCTAGAAATATTAAGTTCCGAAGAAAATGCAGGTTCTGAACGTGAATATAGAAGGAATAATCCTTTAGTGTGCCACATAGTAATTAGCGATTAGCGAAATGGGAATCAAATGAGATGAAACACAAAAATAATAGTCATCTATGGAACAGAGTACATCTTGTTCAGTGATGTTATAATGAATGCTCTAAAAGTAGGACTACTAAGTGACCCTATACCAGAATGTGAGGATTGTTTACCTTAGAAAAGAAAGATCAACAGAGTTTAGGGGCCCTATACCATCTTGTGGCAACATAATTTTGAATTCTTTGTGAAACTGACTATTATAATTAAGTGAATGCTCTAAAAGTAGGACTACTAAGTGACCCTTTACCAGAATGTGAGGATTGTTTACCTTAGAAAAGAAATATCAACAGAGTTTAGGGGCCATATACCATCTTGTGGCAACATAATCTTGAATTCTTTGTGAAACTGAATATTATAATTAAGTGATGAAACGACATATGAATATATCTTGTTCAATAAAACGCTACGCTAAATCTATGAGGCAGTATCTTACATATCGTCCAGAATAATGTTGTAGGAGTGTCATTGAATGCCACTCTTGCCAATCCAAAATCACATATTTTAAGTTTATAATTAGCATCATCAGATTCTTTGTCCTCAAATCATATGATAAATATTAGCTGCAATAACATAAAACACATGTTTCAGTTCTGTTTTGTCTTGGAAGATATAATAATAATGAGCATGCAAATAGAAACCAATGTTGTTGATGGATCAACCACTAAAAATGGATGGCACCAAGTAATTGTGATAGCTTTGAAGGTATAGTGAGTGGATACAAGTCTATGTATGAGATGAGTGTACAAATATATACACTACATAGGAATAACAAAAACAATCAACGACAACAGCTTTCGTTAATAGATTAATGCTGAAGCGGTATTAATGTGTGAAAATCTTTTCAAGAGAAATGATAACAGACATGTAAATTGCTGTATGAGGTATGACAATCATAGAGACGTGCTTTTACCTACCACAAAACAACATGCAAGCATGGCATTGATCAATAGTTTGACCACACAGTGAGGGAACCATCCAAACCTAATTTGTAAACAAATCACAAATGAAAACAAAAGGTGTCTATAAATTAATGAAGCTCCATCTCGCTTAAAAAACAAAAAATGAAGCACCCATATCACATAATGCAAATGCCCCTACTGGCTATAATAAAGTGACCGACATCAAGAGTCATGAAAGTATGCATTCAAGGATTGGATGGAGAATCAATAAGGCCAGATACTCTGTTATACCAATTCTATGTCATGTTTCGTGTTTGTACCAGAAAGATGCATCAACACCGTGCGGACGTGTCCTAGTTTTTCTCACCTATACTTGAAGCTGCAGTTGCTTCAGATACACAATGGCCTCATCAAGCATGGATGCCTTGTCGGTCTACTCTCCCAAAATAAAACATCACAACAGAAACACATTAAGGTCAAATCTAGCATGAACACAACTGAACAACCTTCTGTGAGCGAGAGAGAGAGTCAGAGAGAACAACCTTTTTAGGAACCATTTGCTATAGCTCCTTAAGCTAAAAATATCATAAGGTAAAATTATATTGTACTCTTTTCCATTTCACCATCAATCGACATAAGGCAATGAGCACACAGAAGGTTGCAGCAGTAGCTCCAGCAAACAGGCCTAGGAAAATGAAGAATAAGCATTAAAGGCACAAGCAAACCTTCTCCAGAAACAGCTTAATCTCAACAAGGCTCCATACGATGGGGTGGCCATCCACCGAGAGCCCCTTGGCCTTGCGAAGGAGGTAGTAGACGATGTCCTGGCAATAGCCAAGGAGCAGGTGGTTCTTCGCTTCTAGGTACCCGATCCTGTTGGCCACCAGCAACTGGTTCGCCTTGACCTATCGACACATGAGAGAGCGAACCAGAGTTCATTCCACCATAAGGCAATGAGGCTGCTAATCTGGAATGATCAAAGAGTAGAAATCTAAGCACATATATAAGATAAATTGCAAATAAACATCTGAATGTATATAACGGAAACCTTAACATAAGGATAATCTAGATTTTTTACTAACCACACTGATAATAGATATGACGATAAGGAGCCCAAACCAGATGATACTGATGAAAAACTATAGAACAATCAAAAAATCCCTACTGGTAAAGCTCTTCCAGTCCTCTCCCAGGTATTTGTTCATCTTTTCAGCTAGACATACTCCTGAATCTGCATAGGTAAACCATGAACCTCATCAGAACCAAAGCAAATCAAAATACAATGACCCAAATTCCCAATCTTCAAAAACTCATTTGGGCCAAACCGTACAACTTGTCAGCAAGCGAGATGGAACGTTGATTAGGAGCAGAGTGATCCCTACCAAAATTTTTCAAAGAAGTAGATTAAGCATGGTTCAGATACTCACTACAAGGTGTTGCCAAGAAGAAATAGAGTTCTGTACCGCTCCCTTACCGACCTCACTACAAGGTGTTGCTCCCTTACCGACCTCTACCATCGCTAGGGTGGGAGAGGTAGCGCGTGGGTGGGGGAGCATAATCATCACGAGCGCAGATTCGGGCATCGCAGCGGGTGTGGGGGAGGACGAGGGCAACCTCGACGAGAGGACGAAGGGGGAGTCGTCGAGCACGGGGGGGCGTCGGGCTGGGGCGGGCATGGAGCGGAGTGCCGAGGATGGGGAGAATGGGGCGACGCGATGGTGGCTAGGGTGGGGCGGGCAACGTGAGGGGAGCGTAGAACGGGTCCACTATGGCAGTGACATGTTGGAGGGGAGGTGGAGGGGGAGGGAGAGGCGAGGCGGGGGCATGGCCGCACCGTGTGCCCACACTGCTTTCTTAATTAGTAGTAGGGATAGGGATTCAGTAGGGACCTTCCCTACTACTCCTTTTTCAAAAAAAAACCTACTACTGCGAGAATGAAGTATATTCTGCAGTATTAAGTTACAGTTTTTTGCTTTAAGAAATAACCTGCTTGTGTTGTTTTAACACATTGGGTGAAGCGCAGGTAAAAGAGAGTTGTGATCAGCTTGGCAAGCTAGTGCAAAGCCCTGCTACACATACTATAATCAAACCCTTATTAGTTATCTTTAGATAAGATCAAGTAGAAATTAACAATGCACATTCTGAAACCATAAGCAGGATAGCGACCTTCTTTTAGTTTCATACGACATGTGTTATGTGACGTTTTTGCCCTTTGTGTGTTTTGGGAGGATAGGGGGTCAATTAAAATATTACACTTAATAAGCAACAACTAAAACATTACTTTTATTTTCATGTATTTAAAAAAGGTAGCTGGGTTTGGACTTTGAAAATTATGAAGGCTAGCTTAATATACACTTAGAAGCAAGCAGAACCCAATTTCGCTGAGTTACTGCTCGATTGCTCGACTAAAAACATTCTGCAAGTAATCCTAGAAATTTTAAGTCTAAAAAAGCAGGATGAAATGGCTTAAACAGAAAGGCACGCAACACAATTCATTAAATAATAAAAAATGATATTTTTCGCTGGTCCATCACATAGCCTTGTATATATGAAGAAAAAATAACAAGTTACCTACTGATGAGCTGTTTCGCTTCATGTAGTTGGTGGTTGCAGTAGCGGATGGCCTCCGCCTCGTCGTCGTCGCAAACACATCACCCACCTATACTCGCCAAAACTGTGCATCCACCTGGGATTTGTCGTAGACGATGTAATGCAGCGAGTATGTGTGCCTCTGTCATGTTTAGAAAAACATTTAGTGTGCATCATATCTTCTGCAGTTTTTATTAGAAACATCTAGTAACAATCTTCTATTCTCTAATTTTATCAAGAATCGATATGTTAAAATAGTATGCAGCAGCCTAGCAAGGGAGGAAAGAAACAAAAACAGAATGGTACCATTAAAATGTACACATATAAAAGGATAATTACGGACCAGAGAAAACATATATGTTGTCTAAAAAAATCAATTTGTCATATGAGCTACAAGAAAAATAGGAAAATCTTTAGCATTAAAGGCAATCTGTCTATCTCTTGTACATTGTACTAAAACGGGCAAGCAACTCGTGCCTCTTTGTGCATAATTAGAAATTTGTTGTAGTGAGCACTGGTCTACCAAGGTCAATGTTTTCCTAGCAAGAATGTGGCAATGCAGCAAGGAAGCACAAGCACTCCTAGCTGAAATGTATAAACTCTACCTCAATATAAGCCTGAAGCATAAGGTTGCATCTAGCAAACTTGGGGATAGTTTCAAACATCAAATTGCATCTAGCTGAAATGCTCATAGTGACATTGCATACAGTTCATGGTTTGAAGGTAAAATTCACAACCAATAGGCTTTACTACATTTTCCTTAAGCATGAAACTCAGGAAACATTGACAGTAAAAAGTCTCATGTAGGCTGTATACTTGAGCTTATCACCTGAGCACGAACAAACCTAGAGAGAGCAAACATGGTGAAGTGACCATCATATATGCCATTCACATCCAAGTGGCCAATGTTGATCTAGACAGAGCAATGGTCCTTGGTAGTGATGATCCTGTTTGTGGCCGAGCTACAAGAATAGAAATTCAACCTTAGCACTTAGGTTACTGTCTTGTTACTCTAGTTTCTGCTTCATTGTCTCTTAGTGTCCAGTCTAGCACCTAGGTTAAAACTAAATAGAAATTGATGATAGATGAGTTTAGATAAATAAGAATCGAGCTAAATAAACCAGTTTTTAATCTCATGTTAGTAGCATGTATCTAACAAATAGGCAAGGTATAAAGCACAAACAAGCATAGCTCACCATGTGCCTCTGAAGCTAATTCTTTGCACTTCATGAAGCTGAGGCAAAATTCACAGAAAATAGTTTTGGGCAGTCATTATAATCTAGTGGAAAAGGAGAGAAATACCATGTATGATGTATCTATCTCATATCTCCCTAGTTCAACCTTTGTGATATTTTTCACCTTTGTGAATTCTTCATGTTCTTGCAAGCTGGCTCCATCAAGCTCCTCATGTCCTTGCTACAAAAATGATTGAGGTCAAATAAGAAAGAAGTATCTCTTGGATTGAATGCACAGAGAAATAAGCTGGCTCCATTTGTTGACTTGTTCGTTACTTGAGTTGTTGACAAATTAAAGTACCTACACATATGATTTATACAAAGATGAGATTTCTGCAAAGAATACCATGTTGCATCACTGAGATATGAGATAGAACGTATCATGAGATAGAAAATGTTGCATCAGTGGCAGAATAATGTCTTGTATCATTGTAGAACGTATCATGAGATAGAAAATGGAGGTTTAAAAATCATCCATAGTAGAAGTAGCCCCTACTACCTAAAGGTCACCAGTCTTCCACCGGTCTTCCAAGGCCGCCACCAAATCCTAAGTGGGAAACCCCCCTAGATCCAGAATCCTTGGACCCCAGGCTGAATAGGACACAAGGAGGCCAAAGATCAGCGAGTAGAGAAGGAGGAGCTGTTGAGACGACACACTCACCATAGCCGGCCAGGTCGGGAAGCGCTTCATCTTGGTAAGCACGAGGTCGCCCACCTTCCACTTGACGACTGTCGCGACCACGACGGCACCTATCGCCCATGACCACCCAACCTGGAAGCACGTCGTGCAGGGCGCCTCCAGCTCATGCACAGCGCGCGGAAGTTCTCTGCGTCTTGGGCACCTCGTTGGCGTACAGCTCCATCACGATCCAGCCGGCCGGGGCACCACCGACGGTCATGTCAAAGAAGACGCGGGGGTTCGCCATCGAGATCCGAAGCTAGGGTTTGGGGGAAATTTTCCTTCTCTATCCGCGGCTGTGGTGTGATCTAGGGCACCTCCAGCTGCGCTTTGAACAGCCCGCGGTGGTGGTCGTCGAGGAGGAGGCGGAGAGGTGCGAGGCGGTCATGGAGGCAGTACTGATGGGGATCGACGGGACGGGTCGGGTGGCGTCGGCCTCGACGCTCGTCTCCGGATCTCTTCTTCCTCTCCGGGCGGGGCGCGGGGGTCACAGAGGCAGGGCGTGCCGGGGGTGGGGGCGGAGCCAAAGGAAGGCGCGCGAGGTCAGGGGCATGAGGACGGCGCAGGGGGCGATGATGGCGGGGCATCGACGGAGGATTTAGTGGGATTGGGCGACGGGAACACCGCGCAGCAAGGGCGCGAGGGGGAGCGCAGGCGCGAGGCAGAACCGTGGTGCACGGTGTGGACGCCTACAATAGTGTCTTATAGAGTAGTAGGGATATATATATATATATATATATATATATATATATATATATATATATATATATAACATATGCATTAAGTTTTGTATGAATCTATTAAAATGCTAAAAGGACTAATGTCTGTTCGCTTTATATTAAAGTCAGATGTTCAGACTGCTGCAGTTACAATCCATAAAGACGAAACACTATAGAAATTAACAAAAGAGGTCGTTTCAGATTAAAGCCAAGTCGAACATTCTAGGTATGGCCATGTCAACATTCTAGGTCATTTGTGAATTTGAATATCAAAATCTAAGAACTTTAAATACATATATGTAGGGCTCTAAACGACTTTAAAATCAAAATTCTGGCCTACTGTAAAGTTGGAGATTTGAAAATGACACGTTTTTTTCTAGAAAAATCTCAAAGTAAATTTCAAGTTACATGAAATTAAAATGAAAATTTATGACTAAATGATTGTAAAACCAAAAAAAAAAACTTGTTAACTGTAAAGTTGTAGATCATGTTGATCCGTACAATTTTGTTATAAAGTTCATATTCATCAGATTTATTATAAAACTTTATCTTAACAAGGTCATCTCTAATAATCAATCTTCTGTAATCTCTAATAATAGCATTTTTAGGGATAAATTCGTGAAATAATGGTCTCTGTCCTGATTACTAGTGGCGACATATATGCAATCACCTTCCTCTATAAATGATTTTTAATAGATGTAGGGACCTTCAGTTGCATGAAATCCGCGTGACCATTATAGAGATGGCTACTAAGATCCTAATCGAAGTAAGAAAGGATATAGAAACCCCTTAATTTGAGGAGAAGTAGAGGAGATTTGAAAGGGAAATGAACTAATTTCCTCCTCAAATCCTGTCTAATCCTCCTGCTCAATTCCCTCCCTTGCATTGCCGGCCGGTAGTATTTTTGAGCCAACCATTAGCCATCATCGAGGCATGCATCTATCGGGCCATCTCCATCTGTCCATGTCCATCCACCCGAGCCCCGGCCATCTACCCCGAGCGAACTGCAGTCGGACGAGGACACGAGAGGAGGGGAGGGACGACGCGCGAGCAGAAGGAACCAGCAGTAGTGACGCGCATTTACGGCATCCATTTTTCCTTGGGGGACGCCCCGCGTGATTGCAGCACACACGTACGCACGACGTGATCTTGACCATGGCTGTTTAGCTGGTGGATTCGCCCAATATAAGCATATTCCACGGCCAGAACGACCGGACCAGCAGAGATATATGCACGGCCGGGGAGAAAACACGGACACGCGAGACGGACAGGGCAGGCGTGACACGTACGTACCGAGAGTCAGTCAATGTGCTCCGATGAATTCTCGTCTCTTCTCGATCGATCCGATCCATCGAATCCTGCTGGCGGCCGTCTGGCCGGCGGGCAATGCCAAATGGCGGTCGATCGAGTCGCCGAGTTGGGAATCCGAACACAGCCGTAGCTGTAGCTGTAGCTGGAGATGGACGTGGAAAGGGAGGACGAGCGAGCGTGGAGGAAGAAAAGGGGCGGTGCTGACTGTTGACTAACGCGCGCCGCAGCCTGCCTGATGGACGAATCTGTCTGCGGGCAACTAACCTAATCCCATCCGCTGCGTCGTCACAGGTATCAGCTGCGCGCGTGCGGCTGGCTTTGAGCTGGTCGTCGTCCCGTGATTTCGTCTCGTCGAGCATATCCGCATGGCGAATGCGTGCGCACATAGTACATTTCTTCGTCACGTGTGGTTTCTAACAGGGTCCGGCGCTCGACCGGCCGTCAGCTTAATTCCACCGCCTTTTTTTTTCTATCAGTGGTCTTCTCTTGTGTGCGGCATCGGAGCTCCTTTCGATACATAAATAAATGCTGACCGTGTCAGTTTTGAAGAAAAGTGTATCTCTATCTACCATGATTAGTCAATCCATCTTATGAGATTTTTTTTATAAAGGTGTCGATGTTTATGGTATCAAATAAACAACGTTATAATTATCATGAGATCGATATTTTATAAGGACATGTACGCGACTTTTTATAAGGACACATATGGCTTCCTATTAGAATAAGATAATATCAAGGACTAACTTTGAACCTTTAGCTTTTTGTCTTGGCAATAGATAAGGTTGTCAGAGACATACAAGAGAATATCTCTTGGCATATGTTTTTACGGACGATGTACTGTTAGTTGATGACAGTTGGATATGAGTAAATAGGACACTAGAGCTATAGCGAGAGACTCTAGAACCTAAAGGGTTTAGACTAAGTACAACTAGAATGAAATATATGAGATGTGACTTCAGCATTACTACACGCGAGAAAAGAAATATTAGTTTTAAAGGTCAAGTAGTGCCTATAAAGATTACCTTTAGGATCAATGTTATAGAGAGACAGAGATATTAATGAAGATATTAACCATATAATCAAAGCGGGGGCGAATAAAGTGGCATCAAGCATTTAGCATTTTATATGATAAGAGGGTACCACAGAAGCTAACATGTAAATTTTTATAGAACGACAATTAGACCTACTGTATTGTACGGTATAGAATGTAACAAAAAGATGACATGTTCAGCATACAAGTGTTGTGGAAATCCATATGTTGCGTTGGATATGTGGCTTGTGGCCATGCATGGATGGATCAAGCCCAGAATGATGATATACATAATAGAATAATAGAATATGAGTAGCACCAATTTAAAAGAAAAAACTTGTCCCACGTCGATTTAGATGGTTTGGACTTTGGACATATCCTATGAAGGTCTCTAGAGACACCATTACACGATAGGATTCTAAGATGTGATAGCAATGGAAAGAGAGAAAGAGAGAGATCAAAGTTGGCAAAAGAAGGTGCAATAAAAGAAAACTTAAAATGATTTAATATACTCAAAGATTTAGTTTAAAACAAGAGTATGAAAATCAACTATCCATATGTGTCAACCTTAACTTATGAATTATATTGGATTTTAACTCTAGCTTAACTCGGTCTATTTGAGACTAGACAAACAAAATATTCGACAAAATATTAGCGCACAACGATTACTTAAAAACAAATATCACATATATCGATCTCGATCTTATAAATTCTTTGGCAATAACCAATACAAAATTTCAGGGGGAGGTGGTGTGGGGAGGGAGGTTGGGGATGAAGATGGTGTGTGTGGGGGACAGATATCCCCCGGGTTCACTAGCAGGGTAAAAGACCTCACGAAGGGCCCATAGGCCTAATAAGTCGTAAGGTCATTCCTTCATGGGCCTGGGGGAGAGGACAATCAGCAAAGCAAATCAACATAAGGCCGGGTCGACGCAAGTTCAGATGGCCTCACAACGATGAGCGAAGAAATTACAACAGAAGATCTGACTTTCCCGCGCTGGAGCACCATGCAGTAGAACCAGGCGAGGATAGGTCGGCTGAATCATAGGAAGATAGACTCAAACAGTTCACTATCCTTTAGGTGCACGTTGTTATCATATCCGCATGTATCGCCCCACGGCCGAATATATAAGGCCCAGGGGCACCCCTTCAGAACGATCGAACACATTATCCAGCCATCTACCTACACTTTCCACATCCTCGCTCTAGAGAACCACCCTGTAACCCATTACACAAAGCATCTTCGCCAGGACGTAGGGTGTTACGCATCTCTAAGCGGCCCGAACCTGTAAACGTTGTCTTTTGTCTCTCGTGCATCCGGCACGAACCATTTTGCTACAGTCGGCGACACTACCCTACTCCTAAAGACACCTCGAGGGGCAACCCCGGGTGTGCGGTCGGACCCAAAACACCGACAGCTGGCGCGCCAGGTAGGGGGTGTCAACGATCTAAGTTAGCTTAATGGCCGTCACCATCCACAGCAAGATCACATTCCGTCCTGGATCCATGTTCTTCTTTGGAACGATCTCGTCCATAGCCGACGAAGAAGGAACTCTACACCGCGTCGCTGATCCGCCAAGAAAGAGGCTTCCTCCAACAAACTCTGAAAGAACCGGAAAAGCGCAATCTCCGGCTCTCCGAAAGAAGATCACCGCGACAGCCACGCCATTCTACCCCGACGTTCTTTTCATCGGGAGAGTGGAATCGCCTCCCATCTCTGACGACGAGCCAACTGCGCCTGGGGAAGAACCACCTCTGCGGGAATCCCGCCGACGAAGAAATCGGCGCCGAAACGTCCGGAGACATCACCAAGCCGGAGAACGGGATCCGGAGCAGCCTGTCTCGTGAGACGAGGTCTCGGAGATGGGAGAAACTCCGGAAGAACGCGTCTTCAGAGAACGAAGGAACTCCCGGCGACGCGATCGTCGACGAGCTCAGGAACAAGCCGAGCAAGACGCGAGGCAGCGCCGGGAAAATCCGCTCTTCGGTCGCAACCTGAACCCCAACTTCGCCCGAGCCATGAACACACCGAGCGAAGTCGGAGGAGTACTAGCTCGGATAGCTAATGAACTCCCTCGGACTCCTGATGCCGAGGGCTATCGACGCCTGCTCACCCAGGCAGCCAACCATCTTCTACCTCTCGCTCACCCGCCGAACGACTTGCGACACGCCATCAACAGTCACCGAGACGCGCAGAGTTCTATCAACGCTTCGCGTGAACGACGGCATGAGAACGAGATACGCCGCCAGGAGGAATACGACAGGGATCATGGCATCCCCACTCGGAGTCAAGCCACCAGAGCCGAATCAACGACGGCCTCGACTGGCGGAACTGCCTGGGGACGGTCGAGGAACCACAACAACTACTCCCCTCCCCGGGACAGACATCATCCCCGACGACAGGAGGACACATGTGGAGTGTCTGCCCTTACTCCACGCCTTAGGGCCATTAAATGGCCCCTAACTTCAAGGTATCCAATGTCGATAAATATGAACCTAAGCAGGACCCAGGAGGCTGGCTGGCCGTCTACACCACCGCCGCTCGAGCCGCCGGAGCATCCGAGGATGTGATGACTGCATACTTACCCATTGTCCTCGGGCAAGACGCACTGCAATGGCTACGACATCTACCTCGACACTGCATCGACGACTGGAGCGACTTCAGTCGGCGCTTCACTGCAAATTTTCAGTCCCTCTCCGACAAACCAGCGCAACCATGGGACCTCAAATCCATCAAGCGCCGGGGGGACGAAACTCTCCGATCGTACCTCAAGAGGTTCCAGACCATGAGAAATCGTATCCCCGAGGTCACGGAGGCGGCCGTGATCGAGGACTTCTACAGAGGATCCAATGACTCGGCCTTCGTCCGAGCCATACTACAGAAGGCGCCAACTACCTCCGAGGAGTTGTTTCGGGAAGCCGACCTCTACATCACCGCCGACGAGCGAGCCCAGGACCTCATTGGAGGAGCAAAGCCTGTCCCAGCAGCACCACGACGCGACACGAACCAGCAACCTGACAAACGCTGGGAGAAGAGACCGCGTGAAGAGGTGCATGCCGCCGGACCACCTGCCTCTCGCGCCCGGGGAGGACCTCGCGGAGGCGAACGCACGCTGGACGACATCCTCGACGCCCAGTGCCCGTACCACAAGGACATGCGCCACACCCTTCGGAACTGCCGGGACTTCAAGCATTCCATCGGGCACGGCCAACCCTTCCAACCTCTGCCTCCTCCTCCGCCGCGGGGAGGACCAGAAGAACCACGACAACCCCAGCAGCAGGAGGAGGAGGAGCTTTCCCGCGCGTTGACAGGGAGGTCAACGTCATCTTCGGCGGACACAGATCGTAGGAGAATAAAAGACAGCAAAAGCTCAACGATCGCCAGATACTAGTGGCGACCACCGGTCCGCCCGCTCCATACCGATGGTCAGAGCACCCAATCACCTTTACTCGGGAAGATCAATGGCTCAACTTCGACCACCCGGGCAAATACCCGCTCTTCGTCGATCCGGTGATCCGAGAAAGCAGGGTGAAGAAGGTGTTAGTGGACGGAGGGAGCAGCATCAACGTCACCTTCCCCCAGACACTCCGAGGCTTGGGAGTTCACCTCAAAGAACTCCATGAGTCAGACACTCCCTTCTTTGGCATCGTGCCAACTGAGGGAGAATACCCGCTGGGCCACATCTACATGCCCGTCACCTTTGGGACTCCGGAGAACTACAGAACCGAGTTCCTGAGGTTCGAAGTGGCGAACTTCGACTGTGGGTACAACGCCATCATCGGGAGGCCGGGATTGGCAAAATTCATGTCCATTTCGCATTACACGTACATGATATTGAAGATTCCAGGACCGCAAGGAATCATAACTGTGCGTGCCGACCTCCAAGGCGCCGCAGAATGTTTTCGAGTGGCCATCCAGGCGGCCCTCACCACCAAACCGTCGGCGACTTCTTCGACCCAGGCAAACTCTAAGCCTGAGGAAGACCACACAGCACCGACGAAAGAAGCTCAAGCCGCGACCTCTATGTGGCCGACTGAAGAAACTAAAAGGATCAATCTGGGGTTTGCTGATGAACGTAAAACTGCTATCATCAGCTCTAGCCTGGATGATAAATAGGAAAGCGTGCTCGTTCAGTTTCTGCAATACAACCGAGACGTATTCGCATGGCAACCTGCGGATATGCCGGGAGTCCCGAGAGAGCTGGCCGAGCACAAACTGAAGGTCTACCCCCAAGCAAGACCAATCTGGCAAAAGTTGCGTCGTTTCACGCCCAACAAGAGAGAGGCCATTCGCGCTGAGCTGGCCCGCTTGGTCGCGGCTGGGTTCATTAGAGAAGTGTTACATCCCGAGTGGTTAGCCAACCCTGTTCTTGTACTCAAAAAGAATAAAGTGGATTGGCGCATGTGCGTCGACTATACTGATCTCAACAAACATTGTCCGAAGGATCCCTTCGGGCTCCCAAGGATAGATCAGGTGGTAGACTCTACCGCTGGATGTTCCGTGCTATCTTTTCTGGATTGCTATTCCGGATACCATCAGATCAGCTTGGCAAAGGAAGACGAGGAAAAAAACGGCGTTCATCACTCCGTTTGGTGCTTTCTGTTATACCTCCATGTCGTTCGGCCTCAAGAACGCTGGAGCGACTTATCAGAGAGCCATCCAAACATGCTTAGCCGATCACTGGGGCAAACGTGTGGAAGCCTACGTGGACGATGTGGTAATCAAAACGGAAAACTCGGAAAACTTCATCAAAGACTTGCAGCTGGTTTTCAACAGTCTACGGCGGTATCGATGGAAGCTTAATCCCGAAAAATGTGTTTTTGGGGTACCAGCAGGGAAGCTACTCAGGTTTATTGTAAGCCACCGGGGAATTGAAGCTAATCCGGAAAAGATTGAAGCTATCATGAAAATGGAAGCTCCACGATCACAAAAGAAGGTTCAATGACTTACCAGATGTATGGCAGCTCTGAGCAGATTTATATCTAGGCTGGGAGAAAAAGGTTTACCGTTTTACAAGCTACTCAAGAAGGTGGACAAGTTTCAGTGGACTTCACAAGCGCAGGAAGCCTTGGACGCACTGAAAAAATTCTTGACAACCCCACCAGTACTGAAACCACCACGGCGAGCTACGTCAGCTCAACCAGCTGAAGATCTGCTGCTATATATCTCTTGCACGACTCACGTGGTAAGCACCGCGTTGGTAGTCGAGCGAGCAGAAGAAGGACATGCCTACCCTGTGCAACACCCCGTTTATTTCATCAGCGAAGTTCTGGGCCCCTCGAAGAAAAAGTATCCTCAAGTGCAGAAGCTGTTATACGCAGTACTTCTAACTGCCCGCAAGCTGCGTCACTACTTTGATGACCACAAAGTCATAGTAGTCACCGGTTTCTCGATAGGAGACATTCTCCACAACAAGGAAGCCATTGGCCGAATAGCCAAGTGGGCCTGTGAACTGGGATCTCATGACATCGAATTTCGACCTCGTACTGCCATTAAGTCCCAAGCATTGGTTGACTTCATATCAGAATGGACTGAACAACAAATACCAGAGAACCCAGAAACTGCAGAAGTATGGAGGATGTATTTTGATGGCTCGCTGAAGCTGCAGGGAGCAGGCGCAGGAATTCTCTTCATCGCGCCTGGAGGCGAACACCTCAAATATGCCCTCCAACTGTTATTTCCAGCCTCTAATAATGCAGCCGAGTATGAAGCTCTGATCCATGGACTAAACATCGCCGTATCATTGGGCATCAAGAGATTAATGGTATACGGAGATTCTCTGGTGGTCATAAGTCAGATAAACAAAGAATGGGACTGTTCGAAGGATTCGATGGGAAAATACTGCACTGCCGTCCGGAAGCTAGAAGATAAGTTTGAAGGACTAGAATTTCATCATGTAGAGAGAGATCGAAACACGACAGCTGATGTATTGTCCAAGTTAGGATCTAGCCGAACTCAGGTCCCACCCGGAGTCTTCGTGCAAGAAATACCACAACCGAGCATCACAACAGATCAAGTAGAAGAATGTAATATCGTGGATCAACCCGAGTCAGACTCTAACGACTGGAGAAGGCCGATCATCAGATACATAAAAAATGAAGAGGAACCAGATGACAAAAACACAGCCGAGCGCATCGCCAGACAGTCAGCCCACTACACACTCATTGGGGAAACGTTATACAGAAGGGGTGCATCAGGCGTCCTCATGAAGTGCATTCTCTCAACTACTGGGAAGCAACTTCTAGATGAGGTCCATGCTGGGCAATGCGGAATACACGCAGCATCCAAGACACTAGTCGGGAAAGTCTTCAGGTCAGGATTCTATTGGCCAACAGCGAAAAGCGATGCAGCTGAGTTAGTTCAGAGGTGCGAAGCTTGCTAGTACTTGTCAAAGCAACACCATTTACCAGCACAGCAATTGCAGACCATACCAGTAACTTGGCCCTTTGCATGCTGGGGACTGGATATGATTGGACCTTTTAAGAAGGCTCAAGGCATGTACTGGTAGCAATCGACAAGTTCACCAAATGGATAGAATTCAAACCCATTGCTTCCTTAACCTCAGCCAAGGCCGTGGAATTCATACAAGACGTAATATTCAGATTCGGAATACCAAACAATATCATAACTGACTTGGGATCCAACTTTACAAGTTCAGAATTCTTCGACTTCTGCGAGCAAAAGGGCATTCAGATCAAGTACGCTTCAGTAGCACACCCGAGGGCCAACGGGCAGGTTGAGCGAGCTAACGGGATGATACTGGAGGCACTCAGGAAAAGGGTCTTCGAAAAAATGAAAAGTTCGCAGGAAAGTGGATACGCGAATTGCCCTATGTCGTCTGGAGCCTAAGAACTCAACCTAGCCGAGCTCTGCATGGAAACACTCCCTTCTTCATGGTCTATGGATCAGAAGCAGTATTACCCGCCGATCTCAAGTTCGGGGCGCCGAGGTTGGTCTTTGAAAACATAGCAGAAGCTGAAGCTACTAGGCTAGAGGACATTGATGTACTCGAAGAAGAACGGCTGAACGCAGTAATTCAATCAGCACGGTACCAGCAGACTCTGAGACGCTATCACGACAAAGCCGTGCGACAACGATCCTTTTCAGTAGGAGATCTCGTCCTCCGCCGAATTCTAACGGGGGGGGGGGGGACGCCACAAGTTATCGCCGTTATGGGAAGGACCATTCATAGTAGCGGAAGTCACTCGGCCGGGATCATATCGTCTAACTCAGATGGACGACACATAAATTGGGAACTCCTAGAATATAGAACACCTCAGGAAGTTTTACCCCTAGCTGAATTTCAAAAGCTATCAGGACGACAATGTACTCTGTAAAACGGGAGATATGTCATCAATAAAGAAGACTTCAAAGATACTCAATTTGTTCATGATTGACTAGCGCTCTTACTTAACTCGGGGTGATCACTATGCCCTGCTAATGGAGCAATCGGCTTAAGTCGGCAAAGACTTAAGACGGTGCAACATGCTCACGCTTACATAATTCGGGGTGACCACTATGCCCTGCTAACGAAGCAATCGGCTTAAGTCGGCAAAGACTTAAGACGGTGCAACATGCTCACGCTTACATAACTCGGGGTGACCACTATGCCCTGCTAACGGAGCAATCGGCTTAAGTCGACAAAGACTTAAGACGGTGCAACATGCTCACGCTTACATAGCTCGGGGTGACCACTATGCCCTACTGACGAAGCAATCGGCTTTAGTTGGCAACGACTTAAGGCAATGCGACATACTCGCGCTTACGTAACTCGAGGGATGACTTCTATATCCCGTAAACAAGCCTTAAAAACCATCACACAACCTTTTTACTGCTACAAATTTATGCACTGTTGAACTCTAAAACAGTAGGAGAATAGCAATATCATTCAAATGCTAAACTGGTGTCCTCTAAAAAATATATGATCGTGCTAACCGCGAGCTCAAAGCACGCGAAACATTTCTCTATTTCGTGATGTCTTTCTCAGGAGCCACCGACGAGGAAGGGCGACTTGAGGAATCAGGCGCAGCATTCACATCAGCCCTTATATCTTCAGGAACAACTACACCAGGTCTCCTCATCAAGATTTGTCCCGCTTGTATGGCCTTATCCATGGCCCTGTCGCGCTGGGCTCTCAGAGTAGTGGAAGTTTGTTCAACAACCTTGGCAGCTAATCGAGCGTTTTCTAGCTCCTGCGTGATGGATTTCTTGGAAGCACGAAGTTCTTTGATAGTAGCATCCTTAGCCGATATCAACTGTCGGAGACGGATCACATCATCTGTGGACTCCTGCAGTCTGTAGCGAAGATTATCCAACTCCTCCATGGAAAAGCGATGACTCCTCTCCAGGATGGTCAGCGAGTTGCTAGAATCGCGATACAGTCTATCAAGATTATCGCGAGATGCAGCAAGGGCACGTTTCTCTTCCTACAAACAAGAATCAACTCCTTTCAAACATCAAACAAACAATAGGAACACAACAATGCAAGGTTCAGCTTCACAAGTCACCTTTTCAGAATCAAGCTGAGTGCGCAGAGAAGAGCTCAGTGTATTGGCGTCATCTAAAGCAGCAGAAACCTGAGCTAGTTCAGTCTGGCTTTGAGAATACTTTTCTTCAAAGTCAGAGCACCGCTGGACCAGCTCAGCTAGATCTCGAGAATGTTTTTCTTCAAGAGCGGAAATTTGTCGAGTCATATCTAGCAAGAAATAATCAAACAAAAAGGATCAGGATATAAAGCAGTTCAGTAATGCAGAACAAAGAGAAGCAGAAAGGCACTAACCAACGTTGGTCACCTCCAAGTCAGAAACACGTTGTTGAAGTATCACCAGATTCCAACGTGCAAGAGACAAAGCTCCTTCTGGAACAGAAGCACCCTGCAACCTCAGCTGACTAGCCATTCCGTCTACCAAAGCCTGATAAGAAGAACAGATGAGTGTAATGACAGCAGGTCACACAGCACGAAAGTCAAGACAAGATATATTACAATACCTGAAGATTGGAAAAGAACGAAGGGGCTCCCAAATCATGAGAGATCAATTGATGGCCTGGCATAAGGTCACCACCCGAAGCAGTTGGCAACAAGCCAGCAGAAACCAACTCAGTGTCGTCAACAGGGCTCAAGACTTGGCCAGCGGGGACGCTACCCTCCAAAGCGACTCCCTGGTTCGAAGCTTGGGCGACCACCACACAGCCGGAGTGCGGGGGCGATCCCGCATGAACGTCCATGGAAGTACAAGAGGGGGACCTTGCTGGGACACCCTCGGGGGCTAGGTCGTAGTTTTCACTACCCACATGAGCCGGATCATCTCCGGCAGTACCCTCGGGGGCTGGACAGTGGCTTGCACTTTCCACCCGAGCCGAGTCACCCTCGGCAACACCCTCGGGGGCTGGGTAAGCGTCAACACCGTCCCTGAGAGCCGAGTTCTCTGCAGTGGCCACCTCTAAGGCTAAAGGACCCTCAGTTGCTTCCATGGGACCGAGACGATCCAAACCAGTCTCCTGGGCCTCAAGACCGCGCTCTAAGGTCGATGAGGCACGGGATGACCTCAACCCAGCATCAAGCACATCAGCGCAAACCTTCATCACATCATCATCCGCTGGCTCTAACAAAAGGTCCTCTGGAACCATATCCTCCAGGGTCTGATCAAAGTTTGCCAGAGATAACTCCTGTAGACCAACGAGGGCTGACAAAGCAGGAGAAGGAACCCCACTACTCTCCCCACTAGCAATATACCGTCGACTGTTCTTCCGGGTCAGAGGGACCTCATCTTCTTCGTCCCTGTCATTTTCATCAACAACATAAGCAGCACACCCAATGGGATCAGCAGCAGATGGAGCACACCCATTGGGGTCGGCGTCAGTGAAATCAGGCACGGGAACCTCCTCAGCAGCAGGAGCCGAGGAACCAGCACCCTGATCCAAACTAGACACTTGCCGGAGACGTCTCTTTTTCTTTTTCTGCTCATCAGCAGAAGGATCAGGTTGATTGGCTCGGCAAGGGCGTCTCGGGCGAGCACAAGCAGGCTTCTGAACACCCAAAGTTGTACTGGCTTCTGGGAGAGTCGCCGCTACCAACGTCCCGGCAGCAGCAGCATCAGGAGGCTCCTCAGCCAGCAAATCAAGCATAGCACTTATTTCTGCGTCACTAGGATCCAAAGGCACCTCAAAGTGGACTTGTCGTTCATCGTCAGGAATTTCCCCGAGCGAAGCAACCAAAGTATTAACCTCGTCGACAGAGGGTCGCACTCTAAGGCCCAAACCGCCATCAGTGACAGGTGGATTCGACACAAAAAGAGTGAAGGACTTGGGAGAGGGCAGGTTCCATGCTGAATATGCCACTGGGGCGCCAATATTTGATACCTTGCCTCTAAGGATCATCTCAAGTTGGCTCACCAAGTCTATAGAGGGAATTCTCCTGTTGGTAACCCGAGTCGGATCAGCCAGGCCTCTATACAGATAAGCCGGGTATGCTCTGTCCTTCAATGGCTGAACATTCTTGAAAACGAAATCAGCAACCACAGCTTCAGCAGTCAGACCCCTTTCTTTTAGCAGTCCAACTTCAGCTAGCAAAGCCCTCGCTTCAGCTACCTCCTGATCTGTGGGAGACTCAGTCCAACTCGGAGTGCGAACATCCGGCTGTCTTCCCGACCGTGGAGGGAGGGAATTTCCATGGTTCTCAACAATAAACCATTCCAAGCGCCATCCCTTGATACTGTCTTTGAGAGGAATTTCAAGATATTCAGCTTTCCTCCCACGGCGCATCTCCAAACTAGCACCCCCGATCAGCTGATGCTGACCCCCGGCCATCCCAGGGCGGCAATGATACAAGTACTTCCACAACCCAAAATATGGTAGCACTCCCAGGAAAGCTTCGCACAAATGAATGAAAATAGAAATTTGAAGTATGGAATTGGGATTCAGGTGGGTCAAGTTAAGGTGGTAGAAATCAAGGAGGCCGCGGAAGAAAGGTGAAATGGGGAGAGCGAGACCGCGGAGAAGAAAAGGAATGTAAATCACGGATTCATGGGTATCCTCTGTCGGGACGGTGATCCCATGGCAAATCCGCCAAGAACAAAGCTCCTTCGGGGGAAGAACCCCGACGGACACGAGGTGGAGGAGATCAGACTCGGAGACAACAGACATGTGATTACCCGCGAAAGGCAATTGGCTGTTGGGGTCGATAGGGGGAATCACCGCAGCGGATGAACTCGAGGCCTTTCTCTTGGGCGCCATCTCGAGTCTACTGGCGAACAGAGCGAGAGCTGAATTGCAGAGAGGATTTGGAGGCAGAAAAACAAGAACTAGGGCACGGAAAGCAGAGGCGGCTGAAAGCGCTGTATAAGCGGGATATTCCTGAGCTGGATGTCGTTTCCAAAAGCGCCCAGTCAGCACCCGGCGGTTACTTCTAAAACACCGGTATGCCACATCATCACTCGGCGGTTATCTCTAAAACCCCGATGTGCCACATCATCACTCGGCTATTATCCTCAAAAGTGGCCGACGCGGCCCGTTCTAACTCGGCTGTCATTTCTAAGACGCTGACGTTATCACCAATGGCTCGGCATTTGCCTCTAAAGCGCCGACGACGTCTTCATTCGCTTGGCAGCTATCTCTAAAGCGTCAACAACGTCTTCGGTCACTCGGCAGTTACCTCTAAAACGCCGACACAACTTTCAGTCATTCCGTCGCTGACACAGTTTCATAATCACTCGGACGCTATTTTAAAAGCGCAAATGGTGATAACAACAGCCCGACCATCACAAAACGTCGGCTTGGTGCCTGAGTTATTTAGTCACTATCCTAAAGGAGTTAACTTCGCAAATAAAGCAGGCGGAGGAAGGACTCAAAAACTCGGCGTTGTTCATAATCGACAATTTAGTTGATTAAGAACTCAAAATCCGCACAGAAGGGACGAAACTGTTCTTCATTAAGGGAGTTTTCATACTTACAAATCAACTCATTATGAGTTGATAACTTCCCTACTGCTACTACTACTACTACGCTACACTATACTACTTAGCATTACTAATACTACTACATTATTTTACTATACTACTTCTAATCTATACTAATATTTAAAAACCAGTGGCATTTAGCCACTGGCCTTGCTGCCGCCCTTGCTGCCGCCGCTGCTGCCCCTGCCGCCGCTGCTGTCGCCCCTGCCGCTGTTGCTGCCCCTGCCGATGCTGCCGCCCCCGCCGCCGCAGTCATCGCCATCGTCGCCGCCACCGCCGCCGTCGTCGTCGTCGTCGTCGTCGTCGCCCTCGCCACCGTCGCCGCCGTCCTCCTCGGACGAGTCCTCCTCATCCGAGGAGTCCTCCGACTCATCCGAGCCCGCGAGCCCGGAGCGCTCGACGGCCCGGATGTAAGTCCAGACCTCCGCCGCGAGCCCCTGGGAGTCGTCTGAATCATCAGACGACTCACGCAGGGGGATGGGAGCCGGAGACCCCTCGGATTCAGAGGAGAACTCCTCCTCTGAATACTCCGAGTCACCAAAGTCCTCAGACGGAGGAGTTGGCTCGCGCTTGCGTTTCTTGCCCATGGTGGAAATGCAGGTAGAAGAAAGAAAGCAGGCAGTGGAGAACAGCGAGAGATGTGAAAAAACCAGACAGGCAAAGGCACTATTTATAGGAAAAGAAGGCAACCGCTCACCTCCAACCGTGGTCACTGAACAGGCGCGAAGCATTCAATACACACTGCAACCCGTCTGAAGACACGCAGCTGACACTGTTTCACGCAATACAACACCCATTGGGACTCCAGTCAAACAGCACAGAAGATATGATTACACCCGCCGTCACATCACATTACTACTCAGAAGCAGCCGGTTAAAACACTCAGCGTACCAAGCCGTCTCTTACCCACACCCATTGGGGGGGACGCCCAGGAATTATTAGTATATTCTTCAAAAAAACTGTCACATCCGTGCAGGGCGTGCAATGAACACCCCAAGACAAAAATGAGATATCAGTAAGGATCAGAGGAAAGCCAAATATAGCCGGTGTAGTACAAAATTGGACCGATGGAAGCGACGTAAAGACTAGCCAGGGAACGTCCATCAAATGTCCAATCAGTCACAGAGCAAATAAATTGCACCACTTAGCAAGATATGGGCAGATCTCGAACTCGGCTGCAAAAGACAAAATACATGCTGACCTCAGATGCATAATAGTGATGACATAACGCCGACTTCTAAGGCATCCAAAAAACAAAAAAGGAGAGAAAGTATGGCTCTCGGTAAAAGGACACGAGGTAAAGACCTTTGAGAGGATTGTTTTCAAAAATCCACTCAAAGCTCGGGGGCTACACCCATTGGGTGCACCTTCAGTGCACCCCATGGATCACCATTTCAAGCCAAGGTAGTGCCGACTTCTAAGGCATAAGACAAGATTAAAAGACAAGGCTGGACCTCAACCAGAACACGAGAAGAAAACAAAAACGATTTCTGATGAAGACCTTCGAGTAGGTTATCTTCTAAAATCTACTCGAAGCTCGAGGGCTACACCCATTGGGTGCACCTCTGGTGCACCCAATGAAATTCAAGGTTTTACAAAATGAGAAGCCGACCTCTAAGGCACAAGTGTGAGGCAAAACTACAGATTTCGAGTGAAGCAAAGCAGAAGAAGACAGTAAGAAATCATTTTCACCAGATTACCCGAGAAGCGTTTCTCGTCGTAAGCAAAACCTGCAAGTTGGGCCTAGGATCCTTGGGCCGATTATCTCAAAATCAGCCCAAAGATCGGGGGCTTGTGGGGAACAGATATCCCCCGGGTTCACTAGCAGGGTAAAAGACCTCACGAAGGGCCCATAGGCCCAATAAGTTGTAAGGTCATTCCTTCATGGGCCTGGGAGAGAGGACAATCAGCAAAGCAAATCAACATAAGGCCGGGTCGACGCAAGTTCAGATGGCCTCACAACGATGAGCGAAGAAATTACAACAGAAGATCCTACTTTCCCGCGCTGGAGCACCATGCAGTAGAACCAGGCGAGGATAGGTCGGCTGAATCATAGGAAGATAGACTCAAACAGTTCACTATCCTTTAGGTGCACGTTGTTATCATATCCGCATGTATCGCCCCACGGCCGAATATATAAGGCCCAGGGGCACCCCTTCAGAACGATCGAACACATTATCCAGCCATCTACCTACACTTTCCACATCCCCGCTCTAGAGAACCACCTTGTAACCCATTACACAAAGCATCTTCGCCAGGACGTAGGGTGTTACGCATCTCTAAGTGGCCCGAACCTGTAAACGTTGTCTCTTGTCTCTCGTGCATCTGGCACGAACCATTTTGCTACAGTCGACGACACTACCCTACTCCTAAAGACACCTCGAGGGGCAACCCCGGGTGTGCGGTCGGACCCAAAACACCGACAGTGTGGGCCCGAAGGGAGACGGGACAGAGAAGTGCGTAGGACAGCGGGTTGATTCGTAGAATTTCAGAGGGCATTTGTAAAAGTAATCCATATTATTGACAGCTTTGGTTATATCAACAACTATCCAAATTACTGCTTTTGTTTATCTGAACATTTTAGTAATCTAAAATGATGAATACATTCGTAGCAACAAATACATGTTAGCAACATGAAATATTTTATGGTTTACATAGGAGCAGGAGATAACCTCAACCAAAATGCCATGTGTTTCTATTTTCTAATCATCAGGAGCTTTGTACATCACAAAAAAAATGTATAAATGAATTTATATCAAGATGATAAGGAGTCATCATGTGTTAAATTCATCACTTACTGTAAGTTTTCTGTCGATGAAGTAACTGAGAATAGTGAAAAAATTGATGCTCATTCCAAAAACTGAAGCAAGAAAAAACAGAGGGGAAAAACAAAAATATCTGGATAGCAATAAACAGAAAATATCTATGCACATGTAGCTTCACCAGATCGATGTACAACCACAATAGCAAGGTGATAGAACCAATTTCATGTCAAAATAGAAGGTGCCACAATCACGTTTAGGTTAGTTGGAGACTCACTAGACGATATGCTGTGAGGCGGAAGGGCTCAACATGGTATGTTGTGAGGCGCAGGGTCTCAAGAACAGGATGTTGGAAGTGCTGCTGCCCCAGCTCGTGGCTACCATGGGACGAGGTGCATAAGGCTGGCAATACGGTAGTTGGGAACGCAGGCGAGCGAGGATGGCGGGCACGATAAGGTTAGCGCACGCGTCGAACGCGGGCTAGCGAGGGTGGAAGGCACGATAAGGCTGTTGGGTGAGCGCAAAATGCGTAGACAGCGGGGCGAGCGAGGATGGCGGTGGCGGCATGCATGGACGCAGTTGGAGGAGACACGGCAAGAACGGAGCACGACGTGGATTTTGGGAGGCCACGGTTGGAGCGCCCTATGGTTATGGGTGGGTTCATTGCGAGCGGAGGGGTTGCAAGATTTCTAGGGCGCTCGGTGTTGGGAGGAGGGAGGTCATGGGGAAATCTGGACGAGCGGAGGCATGGCGGGTGCGGCATGAGAAGGGAGGTCGCAGGGAGGCGGCATGAGGAGGGCGGTTGGGGACGAAGATGGTGTGGGCCCAAAGAGAGGTGGGACAGAGAAGTGCGTAGGACAGCGGGTTGATTCGTAGAATTTCAGGCGGTATTTGTAAAAATGACGCAGGACGCCATTATATAATAGAGAAGAGATAGAGATTAGGATGGGCAGTGGCGGACCTATAGGGCATGTCAGGTATGCACCGGTATACCCTGTAAAACCAGCGAGTGTATGTATACCATATATGTAAAAACTAAAAAGGAAAAAATATAGTGCACTGAACATCATAACGGAGGATAAATAAAAAATGAGGTATGGCTAAGGAAAAAATAAAAATACAAGCAACCTGCTTCAAAAGCAACCACCTATCCACCACACCAAATCTTCTCTTGTGAATGTAATGGAAGATATGAATCTTTTAAAATGTATGGTATGGCTAAAGCTACACTAAACAGTACGACGTTATGACAAGCCTATTAGGCCATTAAGATGCGGCCCGAGCGGCAATATAGTGCACTGGATGTTTTATTTTTCTGACCCGTAGTACCTTGTAGACTGTAGTCCACCGCTGTTTCAATTTCCTAGTGGTCTGAACGTTTTATTTTTCTAATCTAATCTTGATCAGAGAGAACGGAGCCCTGGCCACAGTGTTGTGCCGCAGTCTGCCGCTACCCTGCTCTAAATCAGAGGATCACTTTTCATGTCTCATCAGGAGCTTTTGGAGGTTCGTCATCTAGATCTATTATCAATACTATATATAGTTTTATCGAACTATATGTAACATTTTTTGTATCATATACCCTATAGTCAAATCTTAGGTCGGTCGCTGAGGGTGGGTACAAGAAGACCACACGTACTCACATTTATTTTATTTTTTTTGTCACAGGCTTACATACGCTGATGCCCTAATACATATCTCTATGATAGAGGCTAGGGATGCTAGCTTGTGCATTTGATTCCTATATAAATCTCCAATTATGGCTGTAGCATTTAATTTAATAAACACCCAACAATAGATCAAATCTCGTAGCAAATCATAATCATGAATGCTCCAAAATCAGCTAGCTGGCTCTCCCTTATCTTCGTTTTCCCTTCTTCTCCTGCAATGAAATGAAAAGAAAAAAAAGAAAAGAAAAGAAAACGGCCGCTTGTGGTACTAACTCCCAACTACGCACCTACCGCGCGCATAACTCATGGCCGCCTGCCCTCATCATCTCCGCGTCGCCGTCGACTCATCCTTATCCTCCCCATCACGCTCACCCCGCGCCCGCACCGCGCCATCCGTACTTTCCCGGCCGCCCCACCGCTGGCCGCCCCGACGTGTCGCGCCGCCACCGGAAGGTCCCGGGCCGTCGGGCGGGCAGAGCGCCTGCAGCGGTGGACCCACGCCACGCTGACGCGGGCGCGCGTCCGTCCAAGAAACCTGACGTAAGCAGTGACAGAATTGGCGCCGCCTCTCGGCGTCCACGTGTCGTGGTCAACCTGTCAGAGTGGGGCTCCGTGTGTGCGCTACCGCGGGGGCCCGGCGCACGGGCCACACGTGTCGCGGTCGACCGCGGCTATAAATGCCCGGCTCCGCACTCGGAACAAGTTTCAAGCTCTCCTCCCCTCTTCCTACCATTAGCAGCCGCAGTAGCCACAGCCAACACCAGCAGACAGCAGCATCAGCAGGGAGGAACACGATGAGCGGCGCCGGTCCGGATCTGCAGCTGCCACCGGGGTTCCGGTTCCACCCGACGGACGAGGAGCTGGTCATGCACTACCTGTGCCGCCGCTGCGCCGGCCTGCCCATCGCCGTCCCCATCATCGCCGAGATCGACCTCTACAAGTTCGACCCATGGCAGCTCCCAAGTACGTCCCGTCGTCCTCGGTCTTGTTGCAGCAGCAGCAGCCGTGAACCAATTTCGAATTCCTGTGCGGCCGTGACGATGGCGAGCTAATCGATCGATTGCTAACTATCTGTGTGCAGGGATGGCGCTGTACGGCGAGAAGGAGTGGTACTTCTTCTCCCCGCGGGACCGCAAGTACCCGAACGGGTCCAGGCCCAACCGCGCCGCCGGGGCCGGCTACTGGAAGGCCACCGGCGCTGACAAGCCCGTGGGCACGCCCAAGCCGCTGGCCATCAAGAAGGCGCTCGTCTTCTACGCCGGTAAGGCGCCCAAGGGCGAGAAGACCAACTGGATCATGCACGAGTACCGCCTCGCCGACGTCGACCGCTCGGCGCGCAAGAAGAACAGCCTCAGGGTAAGAACAAGCGCTCCGCCGCCGGCCGTCCGTCCGTTGGCGTCGTCACCGTCCAAATCAAACAAAAAGAACTCGGCGATAATGTGTCGCTTTCGTAATGAACGCGGGGATAAGCGTGGCCCATGGTTTTGGGCCGCTGAATTTTTTTTTACGTGGGCCATGCTAGGTGGGGTGGGGGGCTGCACCGTGCCCAATGATTCGACCGCGTCGCAGTCCTCGGCGCGCAAGTATTCGATGCCAGTGGGGTCTCACTGGGATTAGACATCGAAATGACGCTTTGTGATTCTTTAGCTCATCCATTTCTCGTCAGCTGCACGGACGACAAACTAATAAGTTCTCTATTGTGTTGACGGGTGCAGTTGGATGACTGGGTCCTGTGCCGCATCTACAACAAGAAGGGCGGCGGGCTGGAGAAGGCGGCGCCGGCGGCCGGCGGCGACCACAAGCCTGTGTTCGCCACGGCGGCGGTGAGCTCCCCGCCGGAGCAGAAGCCGTTCGTGGCGGCGGCGGGCGGGCTGCCCCCGGCGTTCCCGGAGCTGGCGGCGTACTACGACCGGCCGTCGGACTCGATGCCGCGGCTGCACGCGGACTACTCCAGCTGCTCGGAGCAGGTGCTGTCCCCGGAGCAGCTGGCGTGCGACCGGGAGGTGCAGAGCCAGCCCAAGATCAGCGAGTGGGAGCGGACCTTCGCCTCCGACCCCGTGAACCCCGCGGGCTCCATGCTCGACCCCATCGTCGGCCACGCCGGCGGCGACCCGCTGCTGCAGGACATCCTCATGTACTGGGGCAAGCCGTTCTAGACGAAGCATGCATGCAAACACCCATCCTCGGCTGCGGTTGGTTTGGTTGGTTGATCTGTCTTGGGCAGCGCAATGCAATGCAACCGCGCGGTGTGGGCTTTGAGTCAGGCGAGCCGCCATTGTTGACTTGCAAGGAGGATATAATATGAAACTATAGCTGGATTACATGGAGAGGCGGCAATGAGACCGTCTGGCCCCGCCGCGGAAGTGAGACGGAGACGGATGGCGCAGTGCATCGGGTGTGGTGGATCGTGCGCGGCATGTGTGTGTGTGGCTGTACATATACATACTGTACATGATTGGTTCAGTGCAGGGTTTCTGTTCCTTCATTGATTAGTTATTATACTAATAATAAGTACTAGTAGTAATTTTGTAAGGGCTTGTAGTTGCAGTCTCCGTACTGGTGGTAGGTAGTGCAGGCCATATTCGTCATCGCCAAGCTTCGAGTGTACTTACTCCTACAATATATATTTTACAGTATATATTGTAGCTGTGTCGGCTCTTCCGGGAAAAAAAATGGAAGGGGGAAAATAGGGATTATGTTATTTTGATTATTCTGCTGGTCTCGTCTGAAGTGCTACTGTTCGTCTGTATTCTGCTACATCGTCAGCACACCACTTGTAGAAAAAAAAAGGAGAGGGGAAAACATTTGGACCGTTGCACGACTGTGGCTCGCAATCGCAGCTATAGCACGGTTGCTGTATGCAGGAGTATACTTATCGACGAAGAAACGTTTCTGAACCGCATGTTGAAGGGGGTAAAAAAAACGTGCTGTGGCAGCAGGAAAAAGTCTGCCGAACACATTGAAAACCGCGAGACACCGAACACGTTGAAAAACGATGGGAGAGATTACTCGGCACTCGGCAGGCATCTGGTGGTCAATCCGCACGTGTGGATGTAGGCAGGCAGCAAGGCGGCGACGGCGGTGGGCGGCGGTTGGCTAAGCATGGACTTCCACGTCCAGACGGGACTGTCCTCGGGCCTATCGCCGCCTCTGCATGCCAGGCGAACTGTCAGATCTCATGTCGTCTCCTCTGGGTGGGCTGTGGCAGTGGACGTGGAACAGCATCAAGAGTTAAGGCTAGGTTTAGAAATAAACCGAACCAAAGTTAATCAAATATAGTATAGTGAACGTGTCTAAAATCTGTGTCTTACTATCTATATTTATTGTAACAATCATAGTATTCAATAAATTAAATTGACCAATCAGCTAGTCCTCTGTCTCGAGCATTACTATATTTATTGTACCAATCATAGTATTCAATAAATTAAATTGACCAATCAGCTAGTCCTCTGTTTCGACCATAAAGCCATAGAGCCAAAACACAGTGTCTTTATTAAGAGACGTGACTTGAGTTTTTTTACATTTACTCCTCTTAGACACACCCGACGTGTCTAACACATGTGTTTTACTATATTCATTGTACCTGTCGGGCACCAAAATGAGAAGGTCGGACGGTCCGCGGTTCGGACAGTCCACGCCTGTGGGCCGGACGGTCCGCGCAGGCGCAGAACAGATTAGGGTTCCGAGTTTCTTGCTATGTTTGTTCAGAGAATCTCGGGATAAACACGAAAATTTATTTGTAATGGGTCCAGCCCCCTCCTCTATAAATAGAGAGGTATACGGCCGATTTGAGAGAACGAATCGAACCTTCAATCAATACAATTTATATTTTATCCTAGGAGTAGTTCTAGTCTAGTTTAGGTTTAGTCTTCCAATCCCCAAATCCTCCGCTTCTCTTCGACTCTACGTCGAATAGAGGAGTCTAGGTCGGTCTACTCGAGCCTAGACAACTCCTAGGATCTCTCCTCCCCGACGGGGTCCCTCCTGGGAGCGAGATTCAGGCGCCGCCGGCAATCCTCCGCCGCCCCTGCGCACGCGTGGACCGTCCGGCCCTAGGGCGCGGACCGTCCGGCCGTCAGGCAGGGAACCCTAGCCCCTGCGCCAGGTCGCGGACCGTCCGGCCTCTAGCCGCAGACCGTCCGCGCCTGACCAGAGAGCACCGTCATGGTTTTTGTTGAGTGTTTAGCGCTCTGAAAAGGCGTCAACATACTTTTTGGCGACTCCGCTGGGGACAACAAATATAGACTCATCAAATCGGCCCTCAATGGCCGGTTCAAGGGATAGCTCTGATATTTACCCAAGCAACATCATAGAGCCGACTTGGGAGACCTTGCCAGCTGACGAACAGCTCCAGTTCGAGGAGCACAAGGAGCAGATGATCTAGGAGGCAAAAGAAAAGTTCTTGGCCGACTTCAAAGTGGACTGGAACAACAAGGTCGTCCGACATCGAGCGACGGATCCGGCTTCGCTCCGACCCACACCAGATATCCCCAATGTAAGTAATACAAACGCGCTACAATCTCTTAGGAATTATGTAGATGAACAGCGTGAACAAATGCAAAATATTATAGCGAGTATGCAAAACGATTATAGGAGACTAGTACGTGCATTTGATAAGTCTAATATCGCAAATTTTCCTTCGCACGAGGTTGTGTTAGGGGGTAACACACGTAATACATCGACTAGAGGTTGTCACGACCAATCACAACCCCTTTTATGGGATGCCGATGGACACATACCCTGAGCAACCGCAAATCTGCAGCAAATCAGCCGATCTGCACATGCCCGGACCGTCCGCACGTGAGCGCGGACCGTCCAGGCCAGCAACGGTCGGGCCCATTTTTAATGAATTACCAACACATGTGCCCGAGCCACGTCGTTTTGCGCAAAATTCAAACTACCCATTCGGACCATCCGCATACCACGACGAGCGGTCCGCATGTAATCACGGACGGTCCGGGCCAATGTCCGGACAGTCCGCGCATGACCTTTTTGAAGAGGATTGTTACCCGAATTTTCACCCATCTCAGCAATACTTCCCATCACGCTATGCGATGCATCAGCCCAATAATACAAAATTCAGAGCCCAGGAAAGCTTTCTGGCCCCGCCTAGAAGGCCGGAAAGGAGCGATCAATCCTATGAGCCATATAGGGCAAACGTCAATGCGCCACATAGCTCAAACCAATGGGGGGGGAAGACAACATGCCAATATCCAGCCAACCCCACCTATGTTTGACCAGAGAGCCGGTGGTCTCGCACCGGCTGCCATTGATATAGTGAGGGAAGAGATAGCCGGGGCGTTCCGAGATAAACTCAGAGTAAGCATTGTTCCTTGGGGGCAATCATATCGGAAACCATATGACAGCCGATTTGATCACCACCCATACCCACAGGGAACCAGGATACCCGAATTTGCGAAATTTTTGGGTGACCAAGGAAAAAACACGCGCAAACACATAGGCCAATTCTTAGCGCAAATAGGGGAATTGACCGACACAGAAGAATTTCGCGTACGTTTATTTTCATTATCTTTAACAGGAACCGTGTTCGCATGGTACGCTACATTACCTCCTAATTCTATTTCGTCATGGGGGGATTTAGAACAAAAATTCCATGACCACTTTTTCTTTGGTGACTATGAGTTGGATTTGGTAGACCTAGTGGCCTTGCGACAGGGGAAGGACGAATCGGTTAATGACTATATCCGGAGATTCTGAGATATCAGAAACCGATGCTTCCAATTTCATTTGGTAGAAAAGCAGTTAGCAGGACTAGCTTTTAATGGATTGCGATATTATTTAAAGGAAAGATTAGAAGGCATTCAATTTTTCACGCTAGCACAATTACACTAAAGAGCTTTGGCCTGTGAAAGCCGAAGCAAAGAGACTGCCAAAACTATTCGTCACAATATCCATATAGTAGAGTGTGACCAAAATAGCTCGGACGACGAATCAACATAAATTTATGCTGCTGAAATGGTTTGGCCAAAGCAGGCCAAATCTTCGGCTTGTTCCTCCTTGCAGCCGGTTCAAAAGAAACAACAAGAGGAGGTTAAGTTTACATTTAATATTGGTAAATGTGATAAAATATTTGATGAATTACTCAAGAATGGCAACATTAAAATAAATCACACTGTTCCATCCGCCGATGAGCTAAAACGTCGGGCATACTGCAAGTGGCATAACTCATTTTCTCATGCCACTAATGATTGTAATGTATTCCGTCGACAGATTCAATCGGCCATTAACGAGGGACGATTGAAATTTCAGGAAATGCAGGTGGATACAGAGCCCTTTCCAATGAACATGATCGACTTCGAGGGTAAAAAGGTCCTAATTCGGCCCAGCACAGTCGATAAAGGAAAAGGCAAAGAAGTCATCATCGGCAACGCACGGGAGGCCGATGAAAATAAAATTTCTTGCAGGAAAATAGTGGTAGAAAAGACTCCTGATGGAGGAGAGACCCTGAAGGTGACCATCACAGCCTCTGGCAATGGGGGGCAAGCACAGACAGGGAGGCAGGCGCGAGAACCCGTGCTTGAAAGGGAATGTGCCCTTGGGCCATTTCTAAGTATTTTGGTGATTGAGTGCCAACACAAGTGCTTAAGTGTTAATCTATGCCAAATGTTGGACAAAGTGCAAATCAAGAGTAAAGGTATGTTTCTAAGACTTAGTACATTGTTTTGGAGACTAATGTTTTGTGTCTAAGTGCTGGAAACAGGAAAAATCTCTTTGGAAAGGAGATAGCTTCTTTCAGCCAAAGTCTGCTCAGTCTGGGTGCACCGGACAGTGTCCGGTGCGCCAGGCTGGCGACTGTCAACTGGCTGCTCTCGGGAGTCGATCAACGGCGTACGACTATTAATCACCGGACTGTCCGGTGAGCCATTCACAGGCAAAGTCGTCGCTCTCGGGAAGTGATTAACGGCGTACGGCTATAAATCATCGGACTGTCCGGTGGTGCACCGGACTGTCCGGTGAGCCAACGGTCGGCTAGGCCAACGGTCGGCCGCGTAATCTGCGCGCGACATGTGGCCGAGTCAACGGTCAGAAGGGGGCACCGGACTGTCCGGTGCGCCAACGGCTCTGAATCTGCAACGGTCGGCTTCGCTAAATAAGGAAAGAAATCCGCACCGGACAGTGTCCGGTGGTGCACCGGACTGTCTGGTGCGCTAGGCGACAGAAGGCAAGAATTTCTTTCCTGAAATGCTCTCAACGGCTCCTAGCTGCCTTGGGGCTATAAAAGGGACTCCTAGGCGCATGGAGGACTATACCAAGCATTCTCAAAGCATTCCTAAGCACCAAGACTTCAATTCCGCGTATTCGATTCTTTGTGATAGCAACTAGAGCTCCGTTTGAGTAGAGAACTCGTTGAGTTGTGTTGAGAGCTCGTGTTGTGACTTGTGTGCGTGTGTTTTTGTGTCTTGTGTGCGTTGCTCATCCCATCCTTACTTCCGTGCTTCTTTGTGAACATCTTTGTAAGGGCGAGAGACTCCAAGTTGTGGAGAGTCCTTGCAAGCGGGATATAGTAAGGCAAAGCAAAACACCGTGGTATTCAAGTGGGTCTTTGGATCGCTTGAGAAGGGTTGATTGCAACCCTCGTCCGTTGGGACGCCACAACGTGGAGTAGGCAAGCGTTGGACTTGGCCGAACCACGGAATAAACCACCGTGCCATCTCTGTGTTGATCTCTTTGTGGTTATTGTGTTTTGCTAAGACTCCTCTCTAGCCACTTGGCCTTATTGGTGCTAACTCCTAATCAAGTTTTTGTGGCACTAAGTTTCAAGTTTCACAGGATCACCTATTCACCCCCCTCTAGGTGCTCTCAATTGGTATCAGAGCAGTTCTCTTCAAGAAAGGGACTAATCGCCCGAAGAGATGGATCCTAAGGGCAAGGGGATTGTGATCAATGATAAGGAGAAGGAGTCCTACGTCAACGAGCCGAAAGATGACAAGCCTACCGACTCGGGCTCGGGCTACAAATGAAAAGATGGCAAGAAGAAGACAAGGCGCATCAAGGAGATCGTCTACTACGACGACAGCGACGAGTCCTCTTCTTCCCAAAAGGACAACGACGACAACGACTACGAGAAAAAGAAAACGGTTAGTTCGAACTTTTCTTTTGATTACTCTCGTATTCCACAAAGTACCAATGCTCATTTACTCTCCATTCCACTTGGTAAACCTCCTCACTTTGATGGAGAGGACTACGAATTTTGGAGTCACAAAATGCGTAGTCACTTGTTCTCTCTCTTCATTCAAGCATATGGGAGATAGTAGAGAGTGGAATGAAATTTGATAGTACTAATAGTCCCATGTTCATTAATGAGCAAATTCACAAAAATGCACAAGCTACTACTGTTCTTCTAGCTTCATTGTGCAGGGATGAATACCATAAGGTGAGCGGCTTGGATAACGCCAAGCAGATTTGGGACACCCTCAAGATCTCACATGAGGGGAACGATGTCACCATGCTCACCAAAATGGAGTTGGTGGAGGGCGAACTTGAGAGATTCGCGATGATCAGGGGCGAGGAGCCAACCCAAACATACAACCGACTCAAGACCCTCGTCAACAAAATAAAGAGCTATGGAAGCACGCGATGGACGGACCACGACGTCGTCCGCCTAATGCTAAGGTCTTTTACCGTCCTTGATCCACATCTTGTGAACAATATTCGTGAGAATCCTAGGTACACCAAGATGTCGCCTGAGGAGATACTTGGAAAGTTCGTAAGCGGGCGGATGATGATCAAGGAGGCTAGATACGTTGATGATGCGTTGAATGGCCCAATCTAAGAGCCTCAAACCATTGCTCTCAAAGCAACAAGGAGCAAGGAGGCACTACCTAGCAAGGTGGCGCAAGTTGAGGCGGCCGAGCTAAATGAGGAAGAGATAGCCCTCATCATCAAGCGCTTCAAGACGGCGCTAAAGGGTCGCAAGGGGCATCCTAACAAGAACAAGACAAAGGGGAAGCGCTCATGCTTCAAATGTGGTAAGATTGGTCATTTTATCGCTAATTGTCCCGATAATGATAGTGACCAGGAACAAGGGAACAAGAGGGAAAAGAAAAAGGCGTACAAGAAGGCTAAGGGCGATGCACACCTTGGCAAGGAGTGGGACTCGGATTGTTCGTCGTCTGACTCTGACAACGAAGGACTCGCCGCCATCGCCTTCAACAAGTCGTCCCTCTTCCCCAACGAGCGTCACACTTGCCTCATGGCAAGGGAAAAGAAGGTAAGCACTCGTAATACTAGTACTTACGCTTCCTCAAGTGATGAAGAATCTAGCGATGATGAAATAGACTATTCATGTTTATTCAAGGGCCTAGATAGAACTAAGGTTGATAAGATTAATGAATTAATTGATGCCTTGAATGATAAGAATGGGTTATTAGAAAAGCAAGAGGATCTTTTGTATGAAGAACATGATAAGTTTGTAGAGGCACAAAAATCCCTTGCTTTAGAAATTAAAAGGAATGAAATGCTCTCTTGTGAATTGTCTACATGCCATGACTCTATTTCTAGCTTAAAGAGCATAAATGATGATTTGAATGCTAAGTTAGAAATAGCAAATAAATTAACATCTTGTGTAGAACATGTTGCAATTTGCAATAGGTGTAAAGATTTTAATGTTGATGCTTGTAGTGAACACCTAGTTTCAATTTCTAAATTGAATGATGAAGAGGCTAGTCTTAATGCCCAACTTAAGACTAGCAAGAGTGAATTTGATAAAATAAAATTTGCAAGGGATGCCTACACGATTGGTAGACACCCCTCAATTAAGGATGGTCTTGGCTTCAAGAGGGAAGTCAAGAACTTAACAAGCCATAAGGCTTCCATCTCCACCAAGGAGAAAGGGAAGGCCCCTATGGCTAATAGTGCTCAAAAGAATCATGCATTTATTTATAGGAAATTTTCTAGAAATATTCATCATGATAGGAGTTGTAATGCTTATGATTCAAATGCGATGTTTGCTTCAAGTTCTTCCTATATGCATGGTAGAGATATGCCTACGAGAAATGTCATTCATCATATGCCAAGGAGAAATGTTGCTCATGTTCCTAGGAAGATCTATGAACCTTCTACAATTTTTCATACTTGCAATGCTTCCTTTGCTATTTGTAGAAAGGATAAGAAGGTGATTGCTAGGAAGTTAGGGGCAAGATGCAAGGGAGATAAACCTTGCATTTGGGTCCCTAAGACCATTGTGACTAACCTTTTAGGACCCAACAAGAGTTGGGTACCTAAAACCCAAGCCTAAATTTGCCTTGCAGGTTTATGCATCCAGGGGTTCAAGCTGGATTATCGACAGCGGATGCACAAACCACATGACGGGGGAGAAGAAGATGTTCTCTTCCTACGTCAAGAACAAAGATTCCCAAGATTCAATCATATTCGGTGACGAGAATCAACGCAAGGTGAAAGGGTTAGAAAAAATAGCTATTTCATCCAAGCACTCCATTTCCAATGTGTTTCTAGTTGAGTCGCTTGGATATAACTTGTTGTGTGTGAGTCAGCTTTGTAATATGGGATATAACTGTTTATTCACAAATGTAGATGTGTCTGTCTTTAGAAGAAGTGATGGTTCATTAGCTTTTAAGGGTGTATTAGACGGCAAACTCTATTTAGTTGATTTTGCAAAAGAGGAGGCCGGTCTAGATGCATGCTTAATTGCTAAGACTAGCATGGGCTGGCTGTGGCATCGCCGTTTAGCTCATGTGGGAATGAAGAACCTTCACAAGCTTCTAAAGGGAGAACACGTGATAGGTCTAACTAATGTAACTTTCGAAAAAGATAGACCTTGTGCAGCTTGTCAAGCAGGTAAACAAGTGGGAAGTGCTCATCACATCAAGAACGTGATGACTACATCAAGACCCCTGGAGCTGCTGCATATGGACCTCTTCGGACCCGTCGCCTACCTAAGCATCGGGGGAAGTAAGTATGGTTTAGTAATTGTTGATGATTTTTCCTGCTTCACTTGGGTATTATTTTTCAGGATAAATCTGAAACCCAAGGGACCCTCAAGCGCTTCCTAAGGAGAGCTCAAAATGAGTTTGAGCTCATGGTGAAGAAGATAAGGAGCGACAATGGGTCCGAGTTCAAGAACCTTCAAGTGGAGGAGTACCTTGAGGAGGAAGGGATCAAGCACGAGTTCTCCGCTCCCTACACACCACAGCAAAATGGTGTGGTAGAGAGGAAGAACAGGACGTTCATAGACATGGCAAGGACGATGCTTGGAGAGTTCAAGACCCCCGAGCGGTTTTGGTCGGAAGCCGTGAACACGGCTTGCCACGCCATCAACCGGGTCTACCTTCACCGCCTCCTCAAGAAGACTTCGTATGAGCTTCTAATCGGTAACAAACCCAATGTGTCTTACTTTCGTGTATTTGGGAGCAAATGCTATATTCTAGTGAAGAAAGGTAGAAATTCTAAGTTTGCTCCCAAAGCGGTAGAAGGGTTTTTTATTAGGTTATGACTCAAATACAAAGGCGTATAGAGTCTTCAACAAATCATCGGGTTTGGTTGAAGTCTCTAGCGATGTTGTATTTGATGAGACTAATGGCTCTCCAAGAGAGCAAGTTGTTGATCTTGATGATGTAGATGAGGAAGACGTTCCAACGGCCGCAATACGCACCATGGCGATTGGCGATGTGCGACCACAGGAACACGAGGAGCGAGATCAACCTTCTTCCTCAACAATGGTGCATCCCCCATCTCAAGACAATGAACATGTTCATGAAGAGGAGGCATGTGATCAAGGGGGAGCACAAGATGATCATGTGATGGAGGAAGAAGCACAACCGACACCTCCAACCCAAGTTCGAGCGACGATTCAAAGGAATCATCCCGTCGACCAAATTTTGGGTGACATTAGGAAGGGAGTAACTACTCGTTCTAGATTAGTTAATTTTTGTGAGCATTACTCCTTTGTCTCTTCTATTGAGCCTTTCAGGGTAGAAGAGGCCTTGCTAGATCCGGACTGGGTGTTGGCCATGCAGGAAGAGCTCAACAACTTCAAGCGTAATGAAGTTTGGACACTGGTGCCGTGTCCCAAGCAAAATGTTGTGGGAACCAAGTGGGTGTTCCGCAACAAACAGGACGAGCACGGGGTGGTGACGAGGAACAAGGCTCGACTTGTGGCAAAAGGTTATGCCCAAGTCGCAGGTTTGAACTTTGAGGAGACTTTTGCTCATGTGGCTAGGCTAGAGTCTATTCGTATATTGCTAGCATATGCCGCTCACCATTCTTTCAGGTTGTTCCTGAGAGCACCTAGAGGGGGGGTGAATAGGTGATCCTGTAAAACTTGAAACTTAAGCCACAAAAGCTTGGTTAAGTGTTAGCACAATAATTGCCAAGTGGCTAGAGAGGAGTCTCAACAAAACACAATAACCACAAGGATATCAATCACAGAGATGGCACGGTGGTTATCCCGTGGTTTGGTCAAGACCAACGCTTGCCTACTCCACGTTGTGGCGTCCCCACGGACGAGGGTTGCAATCAACCCCTCTCAAGTGGTCCAAAGACCCACTTGAATACCACGATGTTTTGCTTGCTTTTCTTAATCCCTTTTTCGAGGAATCTCCACAACTTGGAGCCTCTCGCCCTTACACTTGAAGTTCACAAAGAAGCACGGAGCAAGGGAGGGATTAGCAACGCACACAAGACACAAAAAATCAGAGTGTCACCACGCACACAAGTCGCAACAAGAGCTCGCAACACAATCCAATGAGTTCACAACTCCACTAGAGCTCTATATGCTATCACAAAGAAACAAATGCGCGGAATCGAGGTCTTGGTGCTTAGGAATGTTGTAAGAATGCTTGGTTTACTCCTCCATGCGCCTAGGGGTTCCTTTTATAGCCCCAAGGCAGCTAGGAGCCGTTGAGAGCAATCTTGGAAGGCTGATCTTGTCTTCTGTCGACTGGCGCACCGGACAGTCCGGTGCACCACCGGACACTGTCCGGTGCAGATCCCTTTCCTTCTCTGGCGAAGCCGACCGTTGGCGCCTGGGAGCCGTTGGCACACCGGACACTGTCCGGTGCACACCGGACAGTCCGGTGCCCCCTCCCGACCGTTGGCTCGGCCACGTGTCTTGCGCAGATCACGCAGCCTACCGTTGGCCCGGCCGACCGTTGGCTCACCGGACAGTCCGGTGCACACCGTACAGTCCGGTGAATTATAGTCGTACGTCGCCGATGAATTCCCGAGAGCGGCCAGTTTGCTCGAGCCAGCCTGGCGCACCGGACACTGTCCGGTGCACTACCGGACAGTCCGGTGCACCCAGACAGCGCTGGCTTTGGCTGAAACAAAGCTATCTCTCTCCAATTTGTTTTCTCCTGTTTCCAGCACTTAGACACAATACATTAGTCCTTAAAACAATGTACTAAGTCTGAGAAACATACCTTTTGACATGATTTGCACTTTGTCCACCACTTTGCACAGTTTAACATAAAAGCACTTGTGTTGGCACTCAATCACCAAAATACTTAGAAATGGCCCAAGGGCACATTTCCCTTTCAATCTCCCCCTTTTTGGTGATTTATGCCAACACAACATAAAACAACTAGAGCAAGTGTAATATCAATGCAAATGAAAACCAAAAGTTGTTTTGAATCAATTTTGGCATATATGGATCACTCTTTGCCACCACTTGGTTTGTTTTTGCAAATCAAACTCAAATTTCTATCTCTAAGTCAAACACACATGTTAAAACATAAAGAGAGTCATTCCAAGAGAAATTGATTCAAGATTTCAATAAATCCCCCTTTTTCCCGTAATCAACACTTCTCCCCACAAGAAGCCAACTTTTGATAAGAGAGACAATAAAAGAGTTTTGACAGACCAAAAGCTCTAATCAACTATTTTCAAAAACTCTCAAGTGGTAGCTGATCCATCTATTGCTTTGGCCTTTATTTTCTCCCCCTTTGGCATCAAGCACCAAAATGGGATCAATCTTGGCCCTAGAACCCCATTGCCTCACCAAAATCTTCACGAAGAATACAAAGGCAATAAGAGTACATGAGATGAACTTGGAATAAGTTACCCTCTCATCGGAGTGCAGTGGAAGTCTTTCATGGTCCAAGTCCACCTTTTCCCTTTCAAATCTCCTTTGAGACTAAATCAAGCAAACTCAAGCAAACGGTTAGTCTCAAGGGGTCAAGTTGTAGCACAACTCCCCCTAAATATGTGCATCACTTGCACAAGGACTTGTGAGGTCCGGGGAGTGATTGTACAACTTGAGCACCACAAGTAAGCAACAAAATGCATAAGGAACATGATCAAGGCATAAACACATGTATGCTATAAATCAATCCAAGTTCCGCGAATCTAAGACATTTAGCTCACTACGCAGCCTGCAAAAGGTCTTTTCATCTAAAGGCTTAGTGAAGATATCGGCTAGCTGGTTCTCGGTGCTAACATGAAACACTTCGATATCTCCCTTTTGCTGGTGGTCTCTCAAAAAGTGATGTCGGATGTCAATGTGCTTTGTGCGGCTGTGCTCAACAGGATTTTCCGCTATTCGGATAGCACTCTCATTATCACATAGGAGTGGGACTTTGCTCAGATTGTAGCCAAAGTCCCGGAGGGTTTGCCTCATCCAAAGTAGTTGCGCGCAACACTGTCCTGCGGCAACATACTCGGCCTCAGCGGTGGATAGGACAACGGAAGTTTGTTTCTTAGAGTTCCATGACACCAGGGACCTTCCTAAGAATTGGCACGTCCTCGATGTACTCTTCCTATCGACCTTACATCCAGCATAGTCGGAATCTGAATATCCAATCAAGTCAAAGTTAGACCCCTTTGGATACCAAATCCCGAAGCAAGGCGTAGCGACTAAATATCTAAGAATTCGCTTCACGGCCACCAAGTGTCACTCCCTTGGATCGGATTGAAATCTAGCACACATGCATCCGCTAAGCATAATATCCGGTCTACTAGCACATAAATAAAGCAAAGAACCTATCATTGACCGGTATGCTTTTTGATCAACGGACTTACCTCCTTTGTTGAGGTCGGTGTGTCCGTCAGTTCCCATTGGCGTCTTTGCGGGCTTGGCGTCCTTCATCCCAAACCGCTTTAGCAGGTCTTGCGTGTACTTCGTTTGAGAGATGAAGGTGCCATCCTTGAGTTGCTTCACTTGGAACCCAAGGAAGTAGTTCAACTCGCTTATCATCGACATCTCGAATTTCTGCGTCATCACCCTGCTAAACTCTTCACAAGACTTTTGGTTAGTAGAACCAAATATTATGTCATCGACATAAATTTGGCACACAAAAAGATCACCATCGCAAGTCTTAGTGAAAAGAGTTGGATCGGCTTTCCCAACCTTGAAATCATTAGCAATTAAAAAGTCTCTAAGGCGTTCATACCATGCTCTTGGGGCTTGCTTAAGTCCATAGAGCGCCTTAGAGAGCTTACACACGTGGTCGGGGTACCGTTCATCCTCGAAGCCAGGGGGTTGCTCCACGTACACCTCCTCCTTGATTGGCCCGTTGAGGAAAGCGCTCTTCACATCCATTTGGTACAACCTGAAAGAATGGTGAGCGGCATATGCTAGCAAAATATGAATTGATTCTAGCCTAGCCACAGGAGCAAACGTCTCCTCAAAGTCCAAACCTGCGACTTGGGCATAACCTTTTACCACAAGTCGAGCCTTGTTCCTCGTCACCACCCCGTGCTCGTCCTGTTTGTTGCGGAACACCCACTTGGTTCCCACAACATTTTGCTTGGGACGAGGCACCAGTGTCCAAACTTCATTACACTTGAATTTGTTGAGTTCCTCCTGCATGGCCAACACCCAGTCCGGATCTAGCAAGGCCTCTTCTACCCTGAAAGGCTCAATAGAAGAGACAAAGGAGTAATGCTCACAAAAATTAAATAATCTTGAACGAGTAGTTACTCCCTTGCTAATATCACCCAATATTTGGTCGACGGGATGATCCCTTTGGATCGTCGCTCGAACTTGGGTTGGAGGTGCCCGAGATACTTCTTCCTCTTCAACTTGAACATCCTGTGCTCCCCCTTGATCATGCGCCTCCACTTGAGGTACCTGTTCGTTATCTTGGGTTGGGGGATGCACCATAGTTGAGGAAGATGGTTGATCTTGCTCCAATTGTTCCTGTGGTCGCACATCGCCAATCGCCATGGTGCGTATTGCGGCCGTTGGAACGTCATCTACATCATCAAGATCAACAACTTGCTCTCTTGGAGAGCCATTAGTCTCATCAAATACAACGTTGCTAGAGACTTCAACCAAACCTGATGATTTGTTGAAGACCCTATACGCCTTTGTATTTGAATCATAACCTAATAGAAACCCTTCTACAGCTTTGGGAGCAAATTTAGAAGTCCTACCTTTCTTCACAAGAATATAACACTTGCTCCCAAATACACGAAAATAAGACACATTGGATTTGTTACCAGTTAGCAGCTCATATGAAGTCTTCTTGAGGAGGCGATGTAGATAGACCCTGTTGATGGCGTGGCAAGCCGTGTTCACGGCTTCCGACCAAAAACGCTCGGGGGTCTTGAACTCTCCAAGCATAGTCCTCGCCATATCGATGAGTGTCCTGTTCTTCCTCTCTACCACACCATTTTGCTGAGGTGTGTAGGGAGCGGAGAACTCGTGCTTAATCCCCTCCTCCTCAAGAAACTCCTCCACTTGAAGGTTGTTGAATTCCGACCCATTGTCGCTCCTTATCTTCTTCACCTTGAGCTCAAACTCATTTTGAGCTCTCCTGAGGAAGCGCTTGAGGGTCCCTTGGGTTTCAGATTTATCCTGCAAAAAGAATACCCAAGTGAAGCGGGAAAAATCATCAACTATAACAAGACCATACTTACTTCCTCCTATACTCAGATAGGCGACGGGTCCGAAGAGGTCCATATGAAGCATCTCCAAGGGTCTTGATATGGTCATCACATTTTTGGAGTGATGAGAGCTTCCCACCTGTTTCCCTACTTGACAAGCTGCACAAGGTCTATCTTTTTCGAAATGTACATTAGTTAGACCTATCACATGTTCTCCCTTTAGAAGCTTGTGGAGGTTCTTCATCCCCACATGTGCTAAGCGGCGATGCCACAGCCAGCCCATGCAAGTCTTAGCAATTAAGCATGCATCTAGACCGGCCTCTTCTTTTGCAAAATCAACCAAATAAAGTTTGTCGTCTAGTACACCCTTAAAAGCTAGTGAACCATCACATCTTCTAAAGACAGACACATCTACATTTGTAAACAGACAATTATATCCCATGTTGCATAATTGACTAACATATAACAAATTATATCCAAGCGACTCAACTAAAAACACATTAGAAATAGAGTGTTCAGAAGAAATAGCAATTTTACCTAACCCTTTTACCTTGCCTTGGTTCCCATCACCGAATATTATTGAATCTTGGGGATCCTTGTTCTTGACGTAGGAAGAGAACATCCTCTTTTCCCCCGTCATGTGGTTTGTCCATCCGCTGTTGATAATCCAGCTTGTACCCTCGGATGCATAAACCTGCAAGGCAAATTTAGGCTTGGGTCTTAGGTACCCAACTTTTGTTGGGTCCTACAAGGTTAGTCACAATTGTCTTAGGGACCCAAATGCAAGATTTATCTCCCTTTCATCTTGCCCCTAATTTCCTAGCAATAACCTTCTTACCCTTTCTACAAATCGTAAATGAAGCATTGCAAGCATGATATATTGTTGAAGGTTCATTAACTTTCCTAGGAACATTAACAACATTTCTCCTAGGCATGTTATGAACAATATTTCTCCTACCAACATTTCTATCATGCACATAGGAAGAACTAGAAGCAAACATGGCATGAGAATCAAAAGCATCATATGCATTATAACTCCTATAAGCATTTCTATATTGTCTTTTGTTATGATACATAAAAGCATGGTTCTTTTTAGCACTACTAGCCATAGGGGCCTTCCCTTTCTCCTTGGTGGAGATGGGAGCCTTATGGCTTGTTAAGTCCTTGGCTTCCCTCTTGAAGCCAAGTCCATCCTTAATTGAGGGGTGTCTACCAATCGTGTAGGCATCCCTTGCAAATTTTAGCTTATCGAAGTCACTTTTGCTAGTCTTAAGTTGGGCATTAAGACTAGTCAATTCATCATTTAATTTGGAAATTGAAACTAGGTGTTCATTACAGGCATCAATGTCAAAATCTTTACACCTAGTGCAAACATGTTCTACACAAGAATTAGATTTATTTGCTACTTCTACTTTAGCATTTAAATCATTGTTAATACCTTTTAAAGTAGAAATGGTTTCATGACAAGTGTATAATTCATAGGAAAGCATTTCATTTCTTTTAACTTCTAAAGCATAGGATTTTTGTGCCTCTACAAGTTTATCGTGTTCTTCATACAACAAATCCTCTTGCTTTTCTAAAAGCCTATCTTTTTCATTCAAGGCATCAATCAATTCATTGATTTTATCAATTTTATTTATATCCAATCCCTTGAACAAGCTAGAGTAATCTATTTCCTCATCGCTAGAATCATCCTCACTTGAAGAAGAGTAAGTGGTATCCCGAGTACATACCTTCTTCTCCTTTGCCATGAGGCATGTGTGATGCTCGTTGGGGAAGAGAGATGACTTGTTGAAGGCAGTGGCGGCAAGTCCTTCATTGTCGGAGTCGAAGGAGGAGCAATCCAAATCCCACTCCTTTCCGATATGTGCCTCGCCCTTGGCCTTCTTGTAACTCTTCTTCTTCTCCTTCTTGTTTCCCTTTTCCTAGTCACTATCATTGTCGGGACAGTTAGCGATAAAATGACCAAGCTTACCACATTTGAAGCATGAGCGCTTCCCCTTTGACTTGGTCTTGCTTGGCTGTCCTTTGCGACCCTTAAGCGCCGTCTTGAAACGCTTGATGACGAGGGCCATTTCTTTATTATTGAGACCTGCCGCCTCAACTTGCGCCACCTTGCTAGGTAACGTCTCCTTGCTTCTCGTTGCCTTGAGAGCAACGGGTTGAGGCTCATTGATTGGACCATTCAGTGCGTCGTCCACGTACCTCGCCTCCTTGATCATCATTCGCCCGCTTACGAATTTTCCAAGGACTTCTTCGGGCGACATTTTGGTGTACCTGGGATTCTCACGAATATTATTCACCAAATGAGGATCAAGAACGGTAAAGGACCTTAGCATCAGTCGGACGACGTCGTGGTCCGTCCATCGCGTGCTTCCGTAGCTCCTTATTTTGTTGATAAGGGTCTTGAGCCGGTTGTATGTTTGGGTTGGCTCCTCGCCCCTTATCATCGTGAATCGTCCAAGCTCGCCCTCCACCAACTCCATCTTGGTGAGCAAGGTGACGTCGTTCCCCTCATGAGAAATCTTGAGGGTGTCCCAGATCTGCTTGGCATTGTCCAAGCCGCTCACTTTATGGTACTCGTCCCTGCACAAGGAGGCTAACAACACAATAGTGGCTTGTGCATTTCTATGAATTTGTTCATTAATGAAAATAGGACTATCCGAGCTATCGAACTTCATTCCACTTTCCACAATCTCCCATATGCTCGGATGGAGAGAGAACAGGTGACTACGCATTTTGTGGCTCCAAAATCTGTAGTCCTCTCCATCAAAGTGAGGAGGTTTGCCAAGTGGAATGGAGAGCCAATGAGTATTTGTACTTTGCGGAATACGAGAGTAGTCAAAAGAAAAGTTCGAATTAACCGGTTTCCTTCTCTCGTAGTTGTTGTGGTCGTCGTCCTTTTGGGAAGAAGTAGACTCATCGCTGTCGTCGTAGTAGACGATCTCCTTGATGCGCCTTGTCTTCTTCTTCTTCCCATCTTTCCGTCTATGGCCCGAGCCCGAGTCGGTAGGCTTGTCATCCTTCGGCTCGTTGATGAAAGATTCCTTCTCTTTATCGTTGATCACGATACCCTTCCCCTTAGGATCCATCTCTTCGGGCGGTTAGTCCCTTTGTGAAGAGAACGGTTCTGATACCAATTGAGAGCACCTAGAGGGGGGGTGAATAGGTGATCCTGTAAAACTTGAAACTTAAGCCACAAAAGCTTGGTTAAGTGTTAGCACAATAATTGCCAAGTGGCTAGAGAGGAGTCTCAACAAAACACAATAACCACAAGGATATCAATCACAGAGATGGCACGGTGGTTAACTCGTGGTTCGGTCAAGACCAACGCTTGCCTACTCCACGTTGTGGCGTCCCTACGGACGAGGGTTGCAATCAACCCCTCCCAAGCGGTCCAAAGACCCACTTGAATACCACAGTGTTTTGCTTGCTTTTCTTAATCCCTTTTTCGAGGAATCTCCACAACTTGGAGCCTCTCGCCCTTACACTTGAAGTTCACAAAGAAGCACGGAGCAAGGGACACAAAAAATCAGAGTGTCACCACGCACACAAGTCGCAACAAGAGCTCGCAACACGATCCAATGAGTTCACAACTCCACTAGAGCTCTATATGCTATCACAAAGAAACAAATGCGCGGAATCGAGGTCTTGGTGCTTAGGAATGTTGTAAGAATGCTTGGTTTACTCCTCCATGCGCCTAGGGGTCCCTTTTATAGCCCCAAGGCAGCTAGGAGCCGTTGAGAGCAATCTTGGAAGGCTGATCTTGCCTTCTGTCGACTGGCGCACCGGACAGTCCGGTGCACCACCGGACACTGTCCGGTGCAGATCCCTTTCCTTCTCTGGCGAAGCCGACCGTTGGCGCCTGGGAGCCGTTGGCACACCGGACACTGTCCGGTGCACACCGGACAGTCCGGTGCCCCCTCCCGACCGTTGGCTCGGCCACGTGTCTTGCGCAGATCGCGCAGCCTACCGTTGGCCCGGCCGACCGTTGGCTCACCGGACAGTCCGGTGCACACCGTACAGTCCGGTGAATTATAGTCGTACGTCGCCGATGAATTCCCGAGAGCGGCCAGTTTGCTCGAGCCAGCCTGGCGCACCGGACACTGTCCGGTGCACTACCGGACAGTCCGGTGCACCCAGACAGCGCTGGCTTTGGCTGAAACAAAGCTATCTCTCTCCAATTTGTTTTCTCCTGTTTCCTGCACTTAGACACAATACATTAGTCCTTAAAACAATGTACTAAGTCTGAGAAACATACCTTTTGACATGATTTGCACTTTGTCCACCACTTTGCACAGTTTAACATAAAAGCACTTGTGTTGGCACTCAATCACCAAAATACTTAGAAATGGCCCAAGGGCACATTTCCCTTTCAGTTCCAAATGGACATGAAGAGCGCTTTCCTCAACGGGCCAATCAAGGAGGAGGTGTACGTGGAGCAACCCCCTGGCTTCGAGGATGAACGGTACCCCGACCACATATGTAAGCTCTCTAAGGCACTCTATGGACTTAAACAAGCCCCAAGAGCATGGTATGAATGCCTTATAGACTTTTTAATTGCTAATGCTTTCAAGGTTAGGAAAGTCGATCCAACTTTATTCACTAAGACTTGTGATGGTGACTTATTTGTGTGCCAAATTTATGTCGATGACATAATATTTGGTTCTACTAATCAAAAGTCTTGTGAAGAGTTTAGCAGGGTGATGACTCAAAAGTTTGAGATGTCGATGATGGGCGAGCTGAACTACTTCCTTGGGTTCCAAGTGAAGCAACTCAAGGACGGCACCTTCATCTCCCAAACGAAGTACACGCAAGACTTGCTAAAGCGGTTTGGGATGAAGGACGCCAAGCCCGCAAAAGACTCCGATGGGAACAGACGGACACGTCGACCTCAACAAAGGAGGTAAGTCCGTTGATCAAAAAGCATACCGGTCCATGATAGGTTCTTTGCTTTATTTATGTGCAAGTAGATCGGATATTATGCTTAGTGTATGCATGTGTGCTAGATTTCAATCCGATCCAAGGGAGTGTCACTTAGTGGCTGTGAAGCGAATTCTTAGATATTTAGTCGCTACGCCTTGCTTTGGGATCTGGTATCCAAAGGGGTCTACCTTTGACTTAATTGGATATTCAGACTCCGATTATGATGGATGTAAGGTCGATAGGAAGAGTACATCAGGGACGTGCCAATTCTTAGGAAGGTCCCTGGTGTCATGGAGTTCTAAGAAACAAACCTCCGTTGCCCTATCCACCGCTGAGGCCGAGTACGTTGCCGTAGGACATTGTTGCGCGCAACTACTTTGGATGAGGCAAACCCTCCGGGACTTTGGCTACAATCTGAGCAAAGTCCCACTCCTATGTGATAATGAGAGTGCTATCCGCATAGCGGACAATCCTATTGAGCACAGCCGCACAAAGCACATTGACATCCGACATCACTTTTTGAGAGACCACCAGCAAAAGGGAGATATCGAAGTGTTCTATATTAGCACCGAGAACCAGCTAGCCGATATCTTTACCAAGCCTTTAGATGAAAAGACCTTTTGCAGGCTACGTAGTGAGCTAAATGTCTTAGATTCGCGGAACTTGGATTGATTTGTAGCGTACATGTGTATTATGCTTTGATCATGTTCCCTTATGCATTTTGTTGTTTATTTATGGTGCTCAAGTTGTACAAACACTCCCCGGACCTCAAAAGTCCATGTGTGAGTGATGCACGTATTTAGGGGGAGATGTGCTACAACTTGACCCTTTGAGACTAACCGTGTGCTTGAGTTTGCTTGATTTAGTCTCAAAGGTGGATTGAAAGGGAAAGGTGGACTTGGACCATGAAAGACTTCCACTGCACTCCAATGAGAGGGTAACTCACTCCAAGTTCATCCCCATCTTCTTATTGCCTTTGTACTCTTATGTGAAGATTTTGGTGAGGCAATGAGGTTTAATCGCCAAGATTGATCCCGTTTTGGTGCTTGATGCCAAAGGGGGAGAAAAAATAAGGCCAAAAGCAACAAATGGATCAGCTACCACTTGAGAATTTTGAAAACAGTAGAATAGAGCCTTTGTTTTGTCAAAATCCTCTTATTGTCTCTCTTTGTCAAAAGTTGGTCTCTTGTGGGGAGAATGTTTGATTATGGGAAAAGGGGGAGTTTTTGAATCTTTGATCAATTTCTCTTGGAATACCTCTCTTTATCTCTCTACAAGTGAATTTGACTTAGAGATAGGAAATTGAGTTTGATTTGCAAAAACAAACCAAGTGGTGGCAAAGTATGATCCAAATATGCCAAAGTTGAATCAAAACAATTTCTGTTCTTATTTGCATTGATATTGCACTTGTTCTAGTTGCTTTGTGTTGTGTTGGCATAAATCACCAAAAAGGGGGAGATTGAAAGGGAAATGTGCCCTTGGGCCATTTCTAAGTATTTTGGTGATTGAGTGCCAACACAAGTGCTTAAGTGTTAATCTATGCCAAATGTTAGACAAAGTGCAAATCAAGAGTAAAGGTATGTTTCTAAGACTTAGTACATTGTTTTGGAGACTAATGTTTTGTGTCTAAGTGCTGGAAACAGGAAAAATCTCTTTGGAAAGGAGATAGCTTCTTTCAGCCAAAGTCTGCTCAGTCTGGGTGCACCGGACTGTCCGGTGGTGCACCGGACAGTGTCCGGTGCGCTAGGCTGGCGACTGTCAACTGGCTGCTCTCGGGAGTCGATCAACAGCGTACGACTATAAATCACCGGACTGTCCGGTGGTGCACCGGACTGTCCGGTGAGCCATTCACAGGCGAAGTCGTCGCTCTCGGGAAGTGATTAACGACGTACGGCTATAAATCACCGGACTGTCCAGTGGTGCACCGGACTGTCCGGTGAGCCAACGGTCGGCTAGGACAACGGTCGGCCGCGTAATCTGCGCGCGACATGTGGCCGAGTCAACGGTCAGAAGGGGGCACCGGACTGTCCGGTGCGCCAACGGCTCTGAATCTGCAACGGTCGGCTTCGCTAAATAAGGAAAGAAATCCGCACCGGACAGTGTCCGGTGGTGCACCGGACTGTCTGGTGCGCTAGGCGACAGAAGGCAAGAATTTCTTTCCTGAAATGCTCTCAACGGCTCCTAGCTGCCTTGGGGCTATAAAAGGGACTCCTAGGCGCATGGAGGACTATACCAAGCATTCTCAAAGCATTCCTAAGCACCAAGACTTCAATTCCGCGTATTCGATTCTTTGTGATAGCAACTAGAGCTCCGTTTGAGTAGAGAACTCGTTGAGTTGTGTTGAGAGCTCGTGTTGTGACTTGTGTGCGTGTGTTTTTGTGTCTTGTGTGCGTTGCTCATCCCATCCTTACTTCCGTGCTTCTTTGTGAACATCTTTGTAAGGGCGAGAGACTCCAAGTTGTGGAGAGTCCTTGCAAGCGGGATATAGTAAGGCAAAGCAAAACACCGTGGTATTCAAGTGGGTCTTTGGATCGCTTGAGAAGGGTTGATTGCAACCCTCGTCCGTTGGGACGCCACAACGTGGAGTAGGCAAGCGTTGGACTTGGTCGAACCACGGAATAAACCACTGTGCCATCTCTGTGTTGATCTCTTTGTGGTTATTGTGTTTTGCTAAGACTCCTCTCTAGCCACTTGGCCTTATTGGTGCTAACTCCTAATCAAGTTTTTGTGGAACTAAGTTTCAAGTTTCACAGGATCACCTATTCACCCCCTCTAGGTGCTCTCAGTGCTGCGCATCACGGACGGTCCGAAGGCTTTCGGCGGACGGTCCGGCTACACTCAAGATCCGCAACGACCACGTACATTCAAACCACGACGACCAGAGATAGGTATGTGGAAAAAAATACAATTAAAGCAGCTGGTCGGCTGGTCAAATCCTGCCCGACTTTCGATCAATTGTTGTCCAAATATGTGAAAAAGAAGGTCGGCCCTAGTGACCGTCCAGCAAAGCGACCCCGCTCACCCATTCATGAGCAACGTCAGGTCAGACCTTTTGGACCACCCCACCAATCGAAAGAAATGAAAGGTCATATTGTACAATTGATACCTAACATACCTACATGGACACCTCCACCCTCTTATCCACCTATGCCATATCCATACACATATTTACCTCCACCATATGTCCCAAATCAAATGTGGGGCATGCCACCATATCCATTTGGGATGCCACAGTTCCCCGTTTGGGGGGCACCCCAAACATCTGTATTCGACAGGTTGGCACCTCCGGTACAAGACCGATTGAGCGCCGCTCAATCCGGTCACCAGGCACAGGCCCAACAAGAATGTTGGAGTACTCAGCCTCAAAGGCCGACCAATCCGGCAGGGGGCATATACCTGCATCGACCAAAAGAACAACAAAAAAGGACATCATCAAAATAGGTACTGCAAATGTTGTTATATAGGAAGATAATAAAGGGCCGATGATTTTTGGTGAATCGGCCAACACAACCAAAAAAGAAGATATGACTACCATCAAAACAGCCGATCCAAAATACTCCATGCCTCGATGGTGCCCAGCGGGATTGACACGGTCCCAAAAGCGGAAATTACAGCGCCTAAGAGCGAAGGAGAGCCAGGAGAAGGAGGCGGAAAAGATATTCAATGGTACACATCCACAATACCCACCACCGCAAAAGAAATGGAGACCAAAGGCCGTTGAGGAAAAACAAACGGCTACAGAAATAGAAAATAAAACAACACTTGTGCAACACCCTGCAGGTATGGAAGACAGCCTGGCTAACAAGGCTGGACAATCTGCACCAGGCGCGGACCATCTGACCCCCTGAGTCCGGATCGTCCACACCACACTAGGACGCCTCCGACGATGTACCGACATCAATGGAGGAGGACGACCTACTGGGAGAAGACCTGGTCGACTACGAAGCCTCTCCAGAACGCTCAGGTATGGATGTAAATGTTATTACATTTTCCGCCGATTGTACTATTGTCAGCGATGATGAACCTATTGTTGCCCAGTTTGATTTTGGTCCTAAAGAAGCCACCTTTACTAAACCAAAGGAATCGGTAAACCATTTAAAGCCGCTCTTCGTGCGCGGTCACATTGATGGGATACCGATTGCTAAAATGTTAGTAGATGGAGGGGCGGCTATAAATCTAATGCCTTATTCATTATACAGAAAATTAGGTAAACAAGATGACGAACTTGTCAAGACCAACATGACCCTCAGCGGTGTTGGAAATGATAGTTCGATTAAAGCCAGGGGAGTCACGTCCGTTGAATTAACCATCGGGACTAAGACCCTTGCTGCTACATTCTTCGTCGTTGATGTAGAAGGAAATTACAGTCTAATCCTAGGTAGAGATTGGATTCATGCCAACCAATGTATACCTTCTACATTACATCAAATGTTAATACAATGGGTAGACGATGATGTAGAACAGGTACATGTTGATGTATCGACCTGTATTGTTGTGGCCGATGCCCCTGTACTCTGGACTTATGAGACTGCTACATGTCTCACAGGAGTAGATTTTTCTGATTACCAGTTCATAAGTATAGATAAGAAAGGTTTCATTCCTGTAATGCTAGAGCCGATGGAGAATCGGCTAAATCCTAAGTAAAGTTTAAATGATGAGTACACACAAAATTTATGAGTCCTTGGTCATGGACAGTTCGATTTCTAAAGCCGGATCGTCTGGTCTTTCACCAAACAGTTTGGACTTTAAGACCGAACATCTACCACAACGTAAAGTCGGTATTACGGATGATCCAACCCTCGAGATTGGAGAGTCCGCCATCACACAAAGAAAATCTGATTCCTCTGTGGAGGACATGATAGAGGAATTCAGAGATCTCGATAAACTAGAACAGAGGTTTACATCGGCCGACCCTTTGGAGGAGATCGACATAGGAGATGGTAAAACTCCAAGGCCGACTTTTATAAACAAGACCCTGGAGGTCGATTCTAGAAGTGAAATGATCGGTCTATTGAAGGAATATTCGGATTGCTTTGCTTGGAATTACACTGAGATGTCAGGATTAAGCCGAGAGATCGTTGAGCATTGGCTGCCCATTAAGTCCGGTTTCAGACCTTTCAAGCAGAGAGCTAGAACATTTCGTCCAAATCTTCTCCCACGAATCAAGGATGAAATCCACCGGCTGCTAGAAGCTAATTTTATTAGACCTTGCAGATACGCAGAGTGGGTCTCCAATATTGTACCGGTAGAGAAGGAGTCAAGTAAGATTAGAGTATGCATTAATCAATAGAGCAACTCCTAAAGATGAGTATCCCATGCCCATAGCCGACACATTAATCAATAATGCATCAGGAAATAGAATCATTAGCTTTCTTGATGGTAATGCCAGATATAATCAGATTTTCATGACCGAAGAAGATGCGTCTAAAACGACCTTTATATGTCCAGGATTCATTGGTTTATTTGAGTGGGTTGTCATGACATTTGGTCTAAAAAATGCTGGTGCTACTTATCAGAGGGCTATGAATTTGATCTTTCACGAGCTGTTGGGAAACACTATGGAAGTCTACATTGATGATATTGTAGTAAAATCGGCTGAGTTTAGTTCTCATTTAGCTGATTTGCGCAAAACCTTTGACAAGATGCGTCGGTATGGTTCGAAAATGAACCCACGTAAATGTGCTTTTAGAGTGTCGGCTGATAAGTTTTTAGGATTTGTCATCCATGAACACGGTATAGAAATAGACCCTGACCGAATCAAGTCTATTCAGAATGTGGGACCTCTGACTTGTAAGGTCGAAGTGCAGAAGTGTCTCGGCAAGGTGAATTATTTACGAAGGTTTATTTCTAACCTAGCCGGGAAGATTGATGCCTTCACCCCTATCCTTCGGCTTAAGAATGACGCCGAATTCGCTTGGGGGGCAGAGCAGCAGGAAGCATTTGATCTCATTAAAAAATACTTGTCTTCGACTCCCGTGTTAAAAGCACCACAAGTAGGAGTACCATTCAGATTATACATTGCAGCTGAAGATAAGGTCATTGGGGCTGTTCTGACACAAGAAACTGAAGGAAAGGAGCATGTGGTGACATATCTAAGTTGGAGGTTGGTGGATGCTGAAACAAGGTACACTTTTATTGAGAAGTTATGTTTATGCTTGTTTTGTGCATGCACCAAGTGTAGATGTTATTTACTGTCTAGTCATTGCACTGTTTCTGGTCAAGCCGATGTGATTGAAAGGGAAATGTGCCCTTGGGCCATTTCTAAGTATTTTGGTGATTGAGTGCCAACACAAGTGCTTAAGTGTTAATCTATGCCAATCGATGGACAAAGTGTAAATCAAGAGTAAAGGTATGTTTCTAAGACTTAGTACATCATTTTGGAGACTAATGTATTGTGTCTAAGTGCTAGAAACAGGAAAAGACCAATTTGGAAAAGACTTGGCTAAGCAGCCAAGACTCTGCTCAGTCTGGGTGCACCGGACTGTCCGGTGGTGCACCGGACAGTGTCCGGTGCACCAGGCTGGCAACTGTCAACTGGCTCCTCTCGGGAAGCAATCAACGGCGTACGGCTATAAATCACCGGACTGTCCGGTGGTGCACCAGACTGTCCGGTGAGTCATTCTCAGGCGAAGTCGTCGCTCTTGGGAAGCGATTAACAGCATACGACAATAAATCACCGGACTGTCCGGTGGTGCACCGGACTGTCCGGTGACCCAGCGGTCAGCCGGGCCAACGGTCGGCCGAGTAATCCGTGGGCGACGCGTGGCGAGCCAACGGTCAGAAGGGGGCACCGGGTTGTTTGGTGTGCACCGGACAGTGTCCGGTGTGCCAACGGCTCTGGATATTCAACGGTCGGCTGCGCCACAGAAGGAAAGAAATCCGCACCGGACAATGTCCGGTGGTGCACCGAACTGTCTGGTGCACCAGTCGACAGAAGGCAAGAATTGCCTTCCTGGAATGCTCTCAACGGCTCCTAGCTGCCTTGGGGCTATAAAAGGGACCCCTAGGCGCATGGAGGAGCAAACCAAGCATTCTCTAAGCATTCCTAAGCACCAAGTCTTCAATTCCGCGCATTCGATTCTTTGTGATAGCAACTAGAGCTCCATTTGAGTAGAGAACTCTTTGAGTTGTGTTGAGAGCTCGTGTTGTGACTTGTGTGCATGTTGTTTCTCTGATTTCGTGTCTTGTGTGCGTTGCTCATCCCATCCTTACTTCTGTGCTTCTTTGTGATAATCAAGTGTAAGGGCGAGAGGCTCCAAGTTGTGGAGATTCCTCGCAAGTGGGATATAGTAAAGTAAAAGCAAAACACCGTGGTATTCAAGTGGGTCTTTAGACCGCTTGAATGGGGTTGAGTGCAACCCTCGTCCGTTGGGACGCCACAACGTGGAGTAGGCAAGTGTTGGACTTGGCCGAACCACGGGATAAACCACTGTGCCATCTCTGTGTTGATCTTCTTGTGGTTATCGTGTTGTGCAAGAACTCTTCTCTAGCCACTTGGCCTTTTTGTGCTAACTCTTAATCAAGTTTTGTGGATTAAGTTTCAAGTTTTTACAGGATCACCTATTCACACCCCCTCTAGGTGCTCTCAGTTGGTATCAGAGTCGTTCTCTTCACGAAGGGACTAATCGCCCAAAGAGATGGATCCTAAGGGCAAGGGGATTGTGATCAATGATAAGGAGAAGGAGTCCTTCGTCAACGAGCCGAAAGATGACAAGCCTACAGACTCGGGCTCGGGCCACAAACGAAAAGACGGGAAGAAGAAGAAAACGAGGCACATCAAGGAGATCGTCTACTACGACGACAGCAACGAGTCCTCTTCTTCCCAAAAGGATGACGACAACGACTACGAGAAAAAGAAGATGGTTAATTCAAATTTTTCCTTTGATTATTCTCGTATTCCGCAAAGTTCCAATACTAATTTGCTTTCCATTCCCCTCGGTAAACCCCCTCACTTTGATGGAGAGGACTACGGATTTTGGAGTCACAAAATGCGTAGCCACTTGTTCTCTCTCCATCCAAGTATATGGGAGATAGTAGAAAATGGAATGCACTTTGATAGTACAGATAGTCCCATGTTCATCAATGAACAAATCCATAAAAATGCACAAGCTACTACTGTCCTTTTAGCATCTTTGTGCAGGGAAGAATACAATAAGGTGAGCGGCTTGGACAATGCCAAGCAGATCTGGGACACCCTCAAGATATCACATGAGGGAAATGACGTAACCATGCTCACCAAGATGGAGTTGGTGGAGGGCGAACTTGGGAGATTCGCAATGATCAGGGGAGAGGAGCCAACCCAAACGTACAACTGGCTCAAGACCCTCATCAACAAAATAAGGAGTTATGGAAGCACACGATGGATGGACCACGACGTCGTGCGCCTAATGCTAAGGTCTTTTACTGTCCTTGATCCACATCTTGTGAACAATATTCGTGAGAATCCTAGGTACACCAAGATGTCGCCCGAAGAAGTACTTGGGAAGTTTGTAAGTGGGCGGATGATGATCAAGGAGGCAAGATACGTCGACGATGCAATAAATGTCCCAATCCACGAGCCTCAAACCGTGGCTCTCAAAGCAACAAGGAGCAAGGATGCGCTACCTAACAAGGTGGCACAAGTTGAGGCGGTCGGGCTCAATGCGGAAGAAATGGCACTCATCATCAAGCGGTTCAAGATGACGCTAAAGGGTCGCAAGGAGCACCCCAACAAGAACAAGACGAAGGGGAAGCGCTCCTGCTTCAAATGTGGTAAGATTGGTCATTTTATCGCTAATTGTCCCGATAATGATAGTGACCAGGAACAAGACAAGAAGAGGGAAAAGAAGAAGGCTTACAAGAAGGCTAAGGGCGAGGCACACCATGGCAAGGAGTGGGACTCGGATTGCTCGTCGTCCGACTCCGACAACGAAGGACTCACCGCATCAGCCTTCAACAAATCATCCCTCTTCCCCAACGAGCATCACACATGCCTCATGGCGAAGGAGAAGAAGGTATGTACTCAAAAGTCTACTTATGCTTCTTCTAGTGATGATGAAATAGATTACTCTAGTTTATTCAAGGGCTTAGATAGAACTAAAATTGATAAAATTAATGAATTGATTGATGCCTTGAATGATAAGAATAGATTGTTAGAAAAGCAAGAGGATCTTTTGTATAAGGAACATGATAAATTTGTAGAGGCACAAAAATCTCTTGCTTTAGAAGTTAAAAGGAATGAAATGCTTTCTTGTGAACTATCTACTTGCCATGAGACAATTTCTAGTTTAAAAAGTGCTAATGATGATTTAAATGCTAAACTAGAAGTAGCAAATAGATCTAACTCTTGTGTAGAACATGTTGTGATTTGCAATAGGTGTAAAGATTTTAATGTTGATGCTTGTAGAGAACACCTAGTTTCTATTGCAAAACTAAAATGTGAAGTGGCTAGTCTTAATGCCCAACTTAAGACTAGCAAGGATGAATTTGCCAAACTAAAATTTGCAAGGGATGCCTACACTATTGGTAGACACCCCTCAATTAAGGATGGGCTTGGCTTCAAGAGGGAAGCCAAGAACTTAACTAGTCATAAGGCTCCCATTCCCGCCAAGGAGAAAGGGAAGGCCCCTATGACTAATAGTTATCAAAAGAACCATGCTTTCATGTACCATGACAGGAAATTTTCTAGAAATGTTCATTATGATAGGAGTTGTAATGCTTACAATTCAAATGCAATGATTGCCTTAAGTTCCTCTATTATGCATAATAGAAATTTGACTAGGAAAAATGTCATGCCTAGAAGAAATGTTGTTCATGTTCCTAGGAAAGTAAACAATGAACCTTCTACAATTTATCATGCTTGCAATGCTTCCTTTGCAATTTGTAGAAAGGATAGAAAGGTGATTGCTAGGAAATTAGGGGCAAAATGCAAGCGATATAAAACTTGCATTTGGGTCCCTAAGGATATTGTCACTAACCTTGTAGGACCCAACAAGAGTTGGGTACCTAAGACCCAAGCCTAAATTTGCCTTGCAGGTTTATGCATCCGGGGGATCAAGCTGGATTATCGACAGCGGATGCACAAACCACATGACGGGGGAGAAGAAGATGTTCACCTCCTACGTCAAGAACAAAGATTCCTAAGACTCAATCATATTCGGTGATGGGAATCAAGGCAAGGTGAAAGGGTTAGGAAAAATAGCTATTTCCTCCGAGCACTCCATTTTCAATGTGTTTTTAGTTGAGTCGCTTGGATATAACTTGTTGTCTGTGAGTCAACTTTGTAATATGGGATATAACTGCTTATTCACAAATGTAGATGTGTCTGTCTTTAGAAGGAGTGATGGTTCATTTGCTTTTAAGGGTGTATTAGACGGTAAACTCTATTTAGTTGATTTTGCAAAAGAGGAGGCTGGTCTAGATGCATGCTTAATTGCTAAGACTAGCATGGGCTGGATGTGGCATCGCCGCTTAGCACATGGGGGATGAAGAACCTTCACAAACTTCTAAAGGGAGAACATGTGATAGGTCTAACAAATGTTTCTTTCGAAAAAGATAGACCTTGTGCAGCTTGTCAAACAGGCAAACAGGTGGGAAGCTCTCATCATACAAAAAATGTGATGACCACATCAAGACCTTTGGAGTTGCTTCATATGGATCTCTTCGGACCCGTCGCCTATCTAAGCATAGGAGGAAGTAAGTATGGTATTGTTATAGTTGATGATTTTTCCCGCTTCACTTGGGTATTCTTCTTGCAGGACAAAGCTGAAACCCAAGGGACCCTCAAGCGCTTCCTAAGGAGAGCTCAAAATGAGTTTGAGCTCAAGGTGAAGAAGATAAGGAGCGACAACGGGTCCGAGTTCAAGAACCTTCAAGTGGAGGAGTACCTTGAGGAGGAAGGTATCAAGCACGAGTTCTCCGCTCCCTACACACCACAGCAAAATGGTGTGGTAGAGAGGAAGAACAGGATGATCATTGACATGGCGAGGACAATGCTTGGAGAATTCAAGAAGCCCGAGCGTTTTTGGTCGGAAGCCGTGAACATGGCTTGTCACGCCATAAACCGGGTGTACCTTCATCGCCTCCTCAAGAAGACCTCGTATGAGCTACTAACCGGTAACAAACCCAATGTTTCGTATTTTTGAGTTTTTGGGAGTAAATGCTACATTCTAGTGAAGAAGGGTAGGAATTCCAAATTTGCTCCCAAAGCGGTAGAAGGGTTTTTATTAGGTTATGACTCAAATACAAAGGCATATAAAGTCTTCAACAAATCATCGGGTTTGGTTGAAGTCTCTAGCGACGTTGTATTTGATGAGACTAATGGCTCTCCAAGAGAGCAAGTTGTTGATCTTGATGATGTAGATGAAGGAGACATTCCATGGCGATTGGCGATGTGCGACCACAGGAACACGAGGAGCAAGATCAACCTTCTTCCTCAACAATGGTGCATCCCCCGACTCAAGACGATGAACAGGTTCATCAAGAGGAGGCATATGATCAAGGGGGAGCACAGGATGTCCAAGTTGAAGAGGAAGAAGCACAACCGGCACCTCCAACCCAAGTTCGAGCGATGATTCAAAGGAATCATCTCGTCGACCAAATTTTGGGTGACATTAGCAAGGGAGTAACTACTCGTTCTAGATTAGTTAATTTTTGTGAGCATTACTCCTTTGTATCTTCTATTGAGCCTTTCAGGGTAGAAGAGGCCTTGCTAGATCCGGACTGGGTGTTGGCCATGCAAGAAGAGCTCTACAATTTCAAAAGAAATGAAGTTTCGACACTAGTGCCTCGTTCCAAGCAAAATGTTGTGGGAACCAAGTGGGTGTTCCGCAACAAACAAGACGAGCACGGGGTGGTGACAAGGAACAAGGCTCGACTTGTGGCAAAAGGTTATGCCCAAGTCGCAGGTTTGGACTTTGAGGAGACTTTTGCTCCTGTGGCTAGCTAGCGTCCATTCGTATTTTGCTAGCATATGCCGCTCACCATTCTTTCAGGTTATTCCAAATGGATGTGAAGAGCGCTTTCCTCAATGGGCCAATCAAGGAGGAGGTGTACGTGGAGCAACCCCCTGGCTTTAAGGTTGAACGGTACCCCGACCACGTGTGTAAGCTCTCTAAGGCGCTCTATGAACTTAAGCAAACCCCAAGAGCCTGGTATGAATGCCTTAGAGACTTCTTAATTGCTAATGCTTTCAAGGTTGGGAAAGCCGATCCAACTTTATTCACTAAGACTTGTGATGGTGACTTATTTGTGTGCCAAATTTATGTCGATGACATAATATTTGGTTCTACTAACCAAAAGTCTTGTGAAGAGTTTAGCAGGGTGATGACTCAAAAGTTTGAGTTGTCGATGATGGGTGAGTTAAACTACTTCCTTGGGTTCCAAGTGAAGCAACTCAAGGATGGCACCTTCATCTCCCAAATGAAGTACACGCAAGACTTGCTAAAGCGGTTTGGGATGAAGGACGCCAAGCCCGCAAAGACTCCGATGGGAACTGACGGACATGTCGACCTCAACAAAAGAGGTAAGTCCGTTGATCAAAAAGCATACCGGTCCATTATAGGTTCTTTGCTTTATTTATGTGCTAGTAGACCGGATATTATGCTTAGTGTATGCATGTGTGCTAGATTTCAATCCGATCCAAGGGAGTGTCACTTAGTGTCCGTGAAGCGAATTCTTAGATATTTAGTCGCTACGCCTTGCTTCGGGATCTGGTATCCAAAGGGGTCTACCTTTGACTTAGTTGGATATTTAGACTCCGATTATGCTGGATGTAAGGTCGATAGGAAGAGTACATCAGGGACGTGCCAATTCTTAGGAAGGTCCCTGGTGTAATGGAGTTCTAAGAAACAAACTTCCGTTGCCCTATCCACTGTTGAGGCCGAGTACGTTGCCGTAGGACAGTGTTACGCGCAACTACTTTGGATGAGGCAAACCCTCCGGGACTTTGGCTACAATCTGAGCAAAGTCTCACTCCTATGTGATAATGAGAGTGCTATCCGCATAGCGGACAATCCTGTTGAGCACAGCCGCACAAAGCACATTGACATCCGGCGTCACTTTTTGAGAGACCACCAGCAAAAGGGAGATATCGAAGTGTTCTATATTAGCACCGAGAACCAGCTAGCCGATATCTTTACCAAGCCTTTAGATGAGAAGACCTTTTGCAGGCTGCATAGTGAGCTAAATGTCTTAGATTCGCGGAACTTGGATTGATTTATAGCATACATGTGTTCATGCCTTTGATTATGTTCCTTATGCATTTTGTTGTTTATTTATGGTGCTCAAGTTGTACAAACATTCCCCAGACATCAAAAGTCCATGTGTGAGTGATGCACATATTTAGGGGGAGATGTGCTACAACTTGACCCTTTGAGACTAACCGTGTGCTTGAGTTTGCTTGATTTAGTCTCAAAGGTGGATTGAAAGGGAAAGGTGGACTTGGACCATGCAAGACTTCCACTACACTCCGATGAGAGGGTAACTTACTCTAAGTCCATCTCAATATCCTTATTGCCTTGGGTACTCTTATTTGAAGATTTTGGTGAGGCAATGGGGTTTAGGGGCCAAGATTGATCCCGTTTTGGTGCTTGATGCCAAAGGGGGAGAAAATAAGGCCAAAGCAATAAATGGATCAGCTACCACTTGAGAATTTTGAAAATAGTAGAATAGAGCTTTTGGTTTGGCAAAACTCTCTTGTTGTCTCTTTTGTCAAAAGTTGGCCTCTTGTGGGGAGAATAGTTGATTATGGGAAAAAGGGGGAGTTTTTGATATCTTTGATCAATTTCTCTTGGAACAACTCTCTTTGTGTCTCAACAAGTGTGTTTGACCTTGAGATAGGAAATTGAGGTTGATTTGCAAAAACAAAACCAAGTGGTAGCAAAGAATGATCCAAATATGCCAAATTTGAATCAAAACAAATTTGTGTTCTCATTTGCATTGATGTTTCACTTCTTTAGTTGCTTTTTGTTGTGTTGGCATAAATCACCAAAAAGGGGGAGATTGAAAGGGAAATGTGCCCTTGGGCCATTTCTAAGTATTTTGGTGATTGAGTGCCAACACAAGTGTTTAAGTGTTAATCTATGCCAATCGATGGACAAAGTGCAAATCAAGAGTAAAGATATGTTTCTAAGACTTAGTACATTGTTTTGGAGACTAATGTATTATGTCTAAGTGCTAGAAACTGGAAAAGACCAATTTGGAAAAGACTTGGCTAAGCAGCCAAGACTCTGCTCAGTCTGGGTGCACCGGACTGTCCGGTGGTGCACCGGACAGTGTCCGGTGCGCCAGGCTGGCAACTGTCAACTGGCTGCTCTCGAGAAGCAATCAACGGCGTACGGCTATAAATCACCATACTGTCCGATGGTGCACCGGACTGTCCGGTGAGTCATTCACAGGCGAAGTCGTCGCTCTCGGGAAGCGATTAATGGCGTACGGCTATAAATCACCGGACTGTCCGGTGGTGCACCGGACTGTCCGGTGATCCAACGGTCAGCCGGGCCAACGGTCGGCCGAGTAATCCGCGCGCGACACGTGGCGAGTCAACGGTCAGAAGGGGGCACCGGACTGTCCGGTGTGCACCGGATAGTGTCCGGTGCGCCAACGGCTCTGGATCTTCAACGGTCGGCTGCGCCACAGAAGGAAAGAAATCCGCACAGGACAATGTCCGGTGGTGCACCGGAATGTCCGGTGCGCCAGTCGACAGAAGGCAAGAATTGCCTTTCTGGAATGCTCTCAACGGATCCTAGCTGCCTTGGGGCTATAAAAGGGACCCCTAGGCGCATGGAGGAGCAAACCAAGCATTCTCTAAGCATTCCTAAGCACCAAGACTTCAATTCCGCTCATTCGATTCTTTGTGATAGCAACTAGAGCTCCATTTGAGTAGAGAACTCTTTGAGTTGTGTTGAGAGCTCATGTTGTGACTTGTGTGTGTGTTGTTTCTCTGATTTCGTGTCTTGTGTGCGTTGCCCATCCCATCCTTACTTCTGTGCTTCTTTGTGATAATCAAGTGTAAGGGCGAGAGGCTCCAAGTTGTGGAGATTCCTCGCAAGTGGGATATAGTAAAGTGAAAGCAAAACACCATGGTATTCAAGTGGGTCTTTGGACCGCTTGAAAGGGGTTGAGTGCAACCCTCGTCCGTTCGGACGCCACAACGTGGAGTAGGCAAGTGTTGGACTTGGCCGAACCACGGGATAAACCACCGTGCCATCTCTGTGTTGATCTTCTTGTGGTTATCGTGTTGTGCAAGAACTCTTCTCTAGCCACTTGGCCTTTTTGTGCTAACTCTTAATCAAGTTTTGTGGATTAAGTTTCAAGTTTTTACAGGATCACCTATTCACCCCCCCCTCTAGGTGCTCTCAGTGATCAAATACATGTTGCATAACCCAATTATGAGTGGTGGAATTGGTAAGTGGGCTTATGCACTCATAGAATATGACTTGGCCTATGAACCATTGAAATCTATGAAAGGCCAGGTCGTAGCGGATTTCATTGTAGAACATCAGATTAATGATACTCATAAACTAGACATGTCATACCTCACTATTACTCCTTGGACTTTATATTTTGATGGATCGGTTTGCAATGAAGGGCAAGGAATTGGCATCGTACTTGTTTCACCAAGCAATGTCTCCTTCGACTTCTCTAGCCGATTGAAAACTTATTGCACTAACAATCAAGCCGAATATGAGGCCCTTTTTTTCGGCTTGGAACTTTTAAGTTGTATGGGAGTAAAACATGTGAAGGCATTTGGTGATTCTCAGCTGGTCGTCCAACAGGTGTTAGGAGAATATCAATGTTTTGATGGTACTCTAAATAGTTACCTTGAAAAATGTTGGGGCATAATTCATTCTTTTGACGAATTCAACATTCGACATATCTCTAGAGTTGAGAATCATAGAGCTAACAATTTGGCACAAGATGCACCAGGTTATCGGATAAAGCGAGGGAGATTTCACAACACTGAAAATCTGATAACCGGTGCAGAGCCAATTCCCTAGGTCGCGGACCGTCTGCGTGAAGACGCCAGACCGTCCGGGGTTACCAGGAAAGTTCTCCTAATTGACTCGGCTGATAATGAAGCCGATACAAGTGATTGGAGGACGCCCATAACTAATTATTTACGAAATCCCAATGTTAAGACAGATAAGAACATTCGGCCTACATCTTTCAAGTATGTCTTGATGAGTGATGAACTTTACCGCCGAACAGTCAACGATGTCCTGCGTAAGTGCTTGGGCCCAGATGATGCTATATTAGCTATGGCCGAAGTACATGAAGGAATTTGTGGTACCCATCAATTCGCTCCAAAGATGAAGTGGCTATTGCGAAGGTCTGGTTTTTATTGGCCGAACATGATAGCTAATTGCTTCAAGTACTACAAGGGTTGCCAAGTGTGTCAAAAATTCGACGACCTACAGTTGGTCCCTGCAGCTGAATTACATCCTATCATCAAGCCTTGGCCTTTCAGAGGATGGGGATTAGACTTTATCGGAGAAATTCATCCTTCATCATCAAAGGGGCATCGGTTCGTGTTAGTTGCCACTGACTACTTTACCAAATGGACTGAAACCGTTGCTCTGAAGAACATGACACACAAGGAGGTAATTGAGTTCATAACTCAGCATATTATTCATAGATTCAGTATTCCCTAGACCTTGAGTACAGATCAAGGGACTTCTTTTATGTCAAAGGTGGTACGTGAATTTGCTGAATTATATAGAATTAAGTTGCTTAATTCATCTCCATATTATGCTCAGGCCAATGGACAGGCCGAGTCTAGTAATAGGACATTGATTAACTTGATAAAAAAGAAGATATCTGATAATCCTAAGCATTGGCATAAGATTTTGTCCGAAGCTTTATGGGCTCATAGAATATCTAAACATAGTGCTACTAAAGTATCTCCTTTTGAGCTTGTCTATGGGCAGGAAGTAGTGTTGCCTGTGAAAATAAGTTTGAATGCTGTCAGGTTCGCCAGACAAAATGATCTAACCATCACTGATTATTATAATTCAATGATGGATAATATTGATGAAGCGACCGACAAGAGAGTGATAGCTTTGGGAGCAATAGAAAAGGACAAGATCTTGGTAGCCAGGGCCTACAACAAGAAGGTCAAAGCAAAGTCATTTCAAGTAGGGGATCTGGTGTGGAAGACCATCCTGCCTCTAAGGAATAAAAACCGGAAGTTTGGGAAATGATCGCCAAGCTGGGAAGGTCCTTATAAAGTAAAACAGGTGATGTCTGGTAACGCCTATTTACTACAAACATTACAAACAAGGATTTACCTAAGGCTTTGAATGGGCGTTTCCTCAAGCAGTACCATCCTAGTATGTGGCAAGATGCTTAAGAAAACCGATGAAATCGCATCGAGTTAAATGCTTTTGGTTTGCCCAGCTCCACCAAAAGGCAAGGGGCATATGTTGGGCACCAAAATGAGAAGGCCAGACAGTCCGGCCCTGGGGCCGGACAGTCCGCGGTCCGGACAGTCCACGCTTGTGGGCCGGACGGTCCGCACAGGCGCAGAACAGATTAGGGTTCTGAGTTTCTTGCTATGTTTGTTGGCAAGAATCTTGGGGTAAACTCGGAAATTTGTTTGTAACGGGTCCAGCCCCCCTCCTCTATAAATAGAGAGGTATACGGCAGATTTGAGAGAACGAATCGAACCTTCAATCAATACAATTTACATTTTATCCTAGGAGTAGTTCTAGTCTAGTTTAGGTTTAGTCTTTCAATCCCCATATCCTCCGCTTCTCTTCGACTCTACGTCGATTAGAGGAGTCTAGGTCGGTCTACCCGAGCCTAGACAACTCCTAGGATCTCTCCTCCCCGACGGGGTCCCTCCCGGGAGCGAGATTCAGGCACCACCGGCGATCCTCAGCCGCCCCTGCGCACGCACGGACCGTCCGTCCCTAGGGCGCGGACCGTCCGGCCGTCAGGCAGGGAACCCTAGCCCCTATGCCAGGTCACGGACCGTCCGGCCTCTAGCCGCGGACCGTCCGTGCCTGACCAGAGAGCATCGCCACGGTTCTTGTTGAGTGTTTGGCGCTCCGAAAAGGCGTCAACAGTACCAATCAGAGTATTCAGTAAATTAAATTAACCAATCAGCTAGTACTCTGTCTCGAGCATAGAGCAAACATAGTGTCTTCGTTAAGAGACGTGTCTTCAGTTTTTTTATATTTACTCCTCTTGGACACATCCGAAGATACAACTTGTCGGTGTTCGGACCGTGGGCCCTTTATCAACTAGTAAATGTGGCGTGTGGCCGGCTCTAGATGGTGTGCCAGGAGACACAAGCAGTTATCCTGGTTCGGGCAATACAAGGCCCTACTTCCAGCAGAGAGGGATAATGCTTATATTTACTCGCACCATGGTGCCTGTAGTAGGGGTTTACAAGCATGGCGAGAGAGAGAAAGTCCCCAAGTCCCTAGAGATGATTGAGGCAAGTACCAATATCTAAGACAAAGTGGAGGAGTGAGCGTTCGTCTGCGTGTGTTGTGGCTGTCGTCCCTAGAGGGACCACTGCCCTATGTATACACGAAGGGGAGTGTCCGCAGTGAAGCTGACTGTTGTATTCGAAGGAGGAACGCCCTAGCGTCTGTAAGCCAACGTGACAACGAACTGTGCTGTTGACCCGCGCCTGCTGATTTCCTGTAGAGAGCCGAGGCAGAGATCGAGGGGTTGTTCGTACGCCCGAGCCCCCGAGGGAGAGGTTTCCCATGCCGTAGTTGTTGTAACAACGCCGAGGTATGGGCCAAAGGTTGCTTACAAGTGTGTCAACGTGTTGGCACATGATGATGTCGAGATTCCCTGCTACGCTTATCGAGATCAGAGCCCCTGCTTGGTTGAGGCGGAAGTCTTCCCGAGGCGATGGCCGAGCCATCCCCTGACGTGCAATATAGCCGGACGGAGTTGCCGTCTGTGGGATTTGCGACGTAGCTGATGGCCGAGGCCGAGCTCGGGCGAGGCAGAGAATTCGCTCGAGGGCCGAACTTGACATCGGTCTCCGCCCAAAGGCTGGACCCGAGGTCGGGCGAGGCAGAGAGGTTGTGAACGAGGGCTAGATCCTGCTTCGGGCGAGGTGGAGAGATTGCACCCGAAGGCCAGTCCGCTCAGCTTGTCGTATTTGGTGTCCCATCGGAGGGTGTTAGGCTACGTGCGCACACTATTGCGTAGACATAATCATGTTGTTACGCTAGACGTGATCACTGTCTTGTCCACCACTGTGCTCCACTGCCACAGCGTGGGTTGGCATACACATTAAATGCACATGTCCCTGCCTTTTTTTGGTGCTCTTGTCTTATCTGTCTGAGGTTGGCTCAGGCTAGACAGACTGCGCGACGACGATCTCGGGCGAGGCGGAGCCCTGCTCGAGGTGGGAAACTCTCGAGGAGACGTCTCGGGTTTTTATAGGTGGCTCGGTTGTCACCCCTCGGGGGTTTAGTCCTTATTTCTTTGTGTGCGTTTGTTAGGGGTATAACTCAGGTGTCCCTAATTATTGCCCCTGACAGTAGCCTCCGAGTCTTTCAAGGAAGTACTTTTGGTACTTGTTTGGAGGTTCTGCCGCTCGCCCGCGAGTGTGCTGCTTTTTAAGAGGTAGGATGTGTTTGTTTTCTGATGGGTGCGCGTAAGCGCACCCGTCGGGTATAGCCCCCGAGGCCCTGAAGGAGTGGTTGACTCCTTCGGGGGCTTTTGTTCTTTGATAGGTCCCATTTAATCCTTGGTCAATCCGTGGGAACCTTTTGCGTGATTTGCGAGGGCAGCCCTGAGCCTTTGCATGGAGCGATAGGTCGACCGAGGGATGTCTCGACTTTTGGTTCATACGCCCCTTCATCGCCTCTCCACGAGGAGGGGGGATGTGTCATGCTACCCTCGATGGGCAACGAGCATGACGTTTCCATTGAGGTGTTAACGGATGATCCGAGCGGGGGTCCGAGCTCCTTTCGATCGGAGTCAACTTGAGGTACGGGGACACGCCGCAAAAGATACCTGTGGGTGATTTGCCTGGTCCCAGACCCGTTCGAAGGGGTCCGAGGGCTCAATGCCACCCTATGATGGGATACCGTCACGATTCGCTCCCGGGGGTTTCAGATATATCTTAAGGTACCTCGGGTCGCAACTCGAGCTAGGGCAATGTACGGGCGTACCTATAGTCATCCTGACTCTGTGCTCTAGGGCGGTTTTAGAGCCCTTCTGGGGGTTTCGGATATCGCTCGTAACGCTTTGGAAGTCTCATGACAGACATGTTCCTATGTGCTTAATGACCATCATCCTTTAGCATGTGTCATGCCTCTAGCTTCGTTCTAGATCCTTGTAGAGGCGACCTATAAACTTGGTGTCCATGTCAGCATTGGATATCATGGTGGGCACAACGACACCTTGACTTTAGCAATGTTGTCCCTATTGGACCTCTTGAGGATCTCTTTCACAACACCCTAGGGAGGCAACTGTAGAACAATGGCAATAAGACACCACCAAATTTGTAGTCTTAGCCTAGATTAACCATGGGTCCAACTTTTTTTTTGCTTTTTGGCCCTTTCTGAGAAAGATTTTCACAACTATGCCCTTCCTGGTTTGAATTCAAAAAATAGACCCTTACCTCGGCGCTGTCATTGTTGGCGCTGAGGTCACACGTCTCGATGCCAATATAGATAGCGCCAAAATCTCGTTTCCATCGCTGAGTTAGCGCTTACATGTCAGGGGGTCGGCGCCGTGAGCATTGGCGCCGACCCCCATTTATTTACTCATATGACCGAACTGCCTCCTGCTGGTATGGCAACTTTGCCATGGCTCTAGCTTCATTTTTTAATTTTCTATTTTGTTATTTACTCCTGTACCGCTCGTCCATTTTCAATGACGACTATTGCTGCAAACTGTCCAGAGTGATCTGACGTGAGGTGCGATCATGATGAGAATGACAAATGTCTTGCTCCATGCACGAAAGCAACTGGCAAGATCTACTGCACCACCCAATGCAAGGATGGAGCCCGATCTGGCATATGTAGCGTTACTCTAAAATATGTATACAAAAATAATTGACAAAATAAAAATATAATAATGTTTGAATAAATATATTACATTGAATTAAGATCTACCTATATGATATATAGAAAACATAACAATGTACGTGTAGCTAACCATTAAACATTAATATTGTTTACATAATCATAGCCAAATCTTAGTTTAATTGACTTAGTGAAAGGGAAATAGGGTCAAGCCTTTTCCTATAAATGATTTTGGTGGTTGAATGCCCAACACAAATATTGTTCTAACTAGTTTGCTCTAGATTATATGTTCTACAGGTGCATTAAGGTTCAACACAAACCAATAAAAAGACTAAAGAAATGGTTCAAAAAGAAAGAAGCAAAGGAACCGAAGTGTGCCCTGGTCTGGCGCACCGGACTGTCCGGTGTGCCACCGGAAGTGTCCGGTGCACCAGGACTGTACAACTCTGAACTTGCCATCTTCGGGTTTTCCTGTCCGCGCTCCGCTATAATTCACTGGACTGTCCGGTGTGCCACCGTACTGTCCGGTGCACCAGCGGAGCAACGGCTCCACAGCACAACGGTCGACTGCAACGAACACCTGCAAACGCTATAGTGCACGAACAATGCGCGCAGAAGTCAGAGACGCACCGGACAGTGAACAGTTCCTGTTCGGTGCCGCACCGGAGTGTCCGGTGCGACATGAAGTTAACGCTCCAATGGTCAGAATCTTCAGAACCCTAACGGTTGGGTGACATGGCTGGCACACCAGACTGTCCGGTGCGCCCATCAACAACAGCCAACCCCAACGGCTGTTTTGGTGGTTGGGGCTATAAATTCCCCCAACTACCACCACTCCAAGCATCCAAGTTTCCAGCACTCCATATTCAATACAAGAGCTAGTGCATTCAATACTAGACACAATTCAATAGAATCAAAGCCTCTCCAAGTCCCAAATCCACTCCAAACAACTAGTGACTAGAGAGAGTGTTTTACTTGTGTTCTTTGAGCTCTTGTTCTTGGATCGCTTTCTTCTTCCTCATTCTTGTTCTCAAGCAACTTTGAAAGAGACTCGGTCTTTGTGACCACCTCAACGGGGACTAGGTTCTCAAGAACCGAAACTCGATAAAACAAATCACCGTGTCATCCGCTTTATTTCTTTGTTGATTTGTTTTCACCCTCTCTTTCGGACTCGATTTTAATTCTAACGCTAATCCCGACTTGTAGTGTGTGCTTAAGTTTATAATTTCCAGATTTCGCCTATTCACCCTCCCTCTAGGCGACTTTCACTTAGTGACTTCAATTAGAATTATATTTTTAAATGTCTCCCGCATCTATCTTATCTTATTCTCTATTTCAAACTCTACTTTACAAACATTATTATTAACAACACAAATTATCTATTTTACACAATCTACTGAATCTTTAGCGAGTACTGTAGCTACACCATGAAGAAGGGTATGTACACTAGCAGGTCTCGGCACACAAAAAAATGTGGAGGCTTGCTTGATCCTTTTTATTGTTTGCATGCATGTCGGTCGTTGTGTTGACAATTAAAAACGAGGTCGGCGCCAATGCTCATAGCGCCGAGCTCTGGCCACGTAAGCGCCACATCTGCATGGTGAGCAGGTACTTCGGCGCCATTATATTGGCACCGAGGCATGTAACCTCGACGCCAATAATGACGGCGCCGAGGTAAGGGTCCATTTTCTGAATTCAAACCAGGAAGGGTGTAGTTGTGAAAATCTTTCGTAAAAAGGGCTAAAAGGCAAAAAAAGTTAGACCATGGGTTGCCTTAAACCATGCAATTTTATTTTGTGAGGCATGCAACCAGGCATAATGTGCTATCTACATTCTCTCACGTATAATCTGTGGTCCGATAGGGCTAGGATTCTAGGGTCACGCCCTATATTCTAGGCACATGGTGCGTGCTCTCTTCTTCCTCAGCCAAGCATCAAGATTTGCGACACCATTGACACTAGAAACACGCCCTAGATTTGGAGCCATGTCTTGTTTGGCACAACTTATTTTCAGCTTCTTCACAAATTTAAGCAGAAGTTCTGTCAAACAGACAGCTTCTGCAGCAGCTTATTAGTTCAACAGTTCCTCAAAATAAACTAAAACCAGCCAACAAGTAGAATTTGCTTTTTACCAGCTTATTAAATAAACTGTTTTTTCAATAAACAGCTGCCAAACTGACGTGCATCTAACTATCAAGCCCTCACGCGAATATTGACACAATGGGGCGTTATCCTACAACTCCCTCGTGAATAGCCTCCCCTTGCAGACGAGGCTACCAAGCTGGTCCACCCTGGTGGGGCTAAATGCATAACATTTATCCCTACACTCTACTAGACGGCATGGCTGCAAACGTTCTACTCATTTTAAGATATAAATGCTGCTAAGATTTTTTTATATAAAATTCAAAGTACGCCATAGTAACACTATTTTTAGGAGGGAGGAACTATTAGTTTTGGAAGGGGAGGAAATATGTTTATTCAATTTATATTTATACTGATAAATCAAACCGTTTAGAGCCCGTTCGGTTCCTACTGTACGGCTGTCTAGAATAATTTCTGGTTGAATTGTTTACCGCTCCGCACACGACACACAGCAAGCTTTCGCTGTCGCACCAAGCCACCGGCCACCGTTCGCCAACGACAAGCCCATCTAGTTACCAATAGCAAGCAACAAAAAAAGTTGATGAGCTGACGAGAGAGAGAAGTTAAAATTAGCAAGGGACAAAACAGATGACGAGCTGATCGCGTCTCCTGCGAAGATAAGAGAACACCGCTCTGAATCTAGATTGTAAATGACTCACCGGATATGGATTTGGATACCAACAAACGGCGGCGGCGCCATCATCGCCGAGCTCTCTCCGGCGACATGGTTTTTGTCCGGTCCAGCCACGAATTCCTTTTCCTTTGCTTTGGAGCCGAGTCTTTGTTTACAGCAATCCAAGCAACACATGACTCTAAAGAAAACGAATCAATAGCAGGAGTACTGCTGCTACTACTACTTCCGTAGCATTTTGTTCAGAAAGATTATTCATCGGTATATCAGGGTTAGCGAAGCGTGCATAAATATGTGAAATTATGATCGATCTACACTGCACGTAAACAAACTAAAATCTTGTCGTCAGTTAGCGCGCTCACTGCTCAGCGATCTAGAGATGTTGTCCGCTCAGCGAGAAAATGCTCTTGGAGTACGCAGCTCTAGTAACTTTTTGGAGTAAGCATGAGCAATCTGTGCTTGGACATCCCCACTCTCTTCCACTACCGATCTCATTATTGTTTGCGTGCTGGATATGGCAACACCTGAATGCCCAAAACTGAATTAAGATATGGGAAAGGCGGAAAGCTCAAAACTTTCGCTGGATACACCACATACGAACTGATCAAATGTCGTGGCAGAAACCAAGATCAGAATAAAGAAGATTCATTTATATGATTTTTAAAGAACAGTTGTGGGCATGGGTAGTAAAAAACAAAGCAACAAGTACTTGTTCGGTTATTCCTATATATGGATTAGAAAAAATTACGAAAGATTTTGACCTGTTTGAAAATTAAACTTACTCAATCTCATCTGATCCATATAGATTGAAAGCAAAACGAACAATGACCTTTGAATTGACCCATTACAGATTGCTAATCTATTATCAAAAATAGGAACCATATAAAGTGAGGAGTAGTAGACCTGGAGGTACTCACGGAGGCTCCCGAAGCTATACTTGTAACCATTCAGCTAAAAAATGTTTGACGAAAGAACGAAAGCACTGAAACTTAAATAATTTCCTGTAATTTCAAACGACTAATCAATTATATATGCCAAGTTTTAGAACCAATAAAAATATAGGTAAGTTCGGTACATATAGAAGCAGGGTTGTACTTTGCAAGGATGCTATCACAACAGTATAAATTAAATCGTAGTAGTTCATGCCATATATTAACCATGAGAACAGATAGTGTTATCCTAAAAAAAAGGAATAGCCCTGAATACTGTGCATGGTGAAATCGTTCGGTTGTTAGCAAAAGAGAGAGAGAGAGAGAGAGAGAGAGAGAGAGAGAGAGAGAGAATGTGCGAACTCAAAGCATGACCTACTAAAGGTGGAATGCAAAAATAAAACAGCATATGTTCTTGCAAAACTACGTACACAGACAACCTTTCTGGGAAGTCCCTACTGCGATTACTTTCTTAAACATGGTTCTGCAGGCCAGTGACTTTGGAAAGCGTGCCGGTAATGCAGAAGTTCAGAACGTCATCCCAGAGACGAAGAAACCCACATCGAGCATACACGTGTAGGGAAATCAGTGATTATTGAATCAGAAATAATTCAGGATCGTATGTTAGCAGATGATGATCTGAAAGACTTGGTCGCCCCTCTGAATCAGCACCACGGTAAGAACAGTCAGTAACTGACACCAGAAGTTCAATAGGATTAGGACGTGAAGGAACATAGGCACAAGAGAAACAATACTCAAACACTGAAGTTCACTTTGGCTTCTGCAAACCGCCACTGCATCGCCGGCAGGCAACACGGTGCGTCTAGGAGCCGCCACCGCTAGTCCGCTGTCGCTTCAGTATCTGGGATATGGCATGAGTGGTGATCGTCTATTCGTCTTCTCATCCAGCCAAAGGAGCTTGTCTGTTGGAGTAAAAAAAAAAAAAGAGGTAAATTGCTAATATCTCCGCGCATGCACGGTCTGCTAAGCAGAAGCAGATAAATCAGCAGGCCCTTTGCAAACGTCCCCGGCCTACTTAGGCCCATCTGATCGATTAGGCTTCGTTGCAGATTGGGAGGCCGAGACACAGGCCCCCGCACAGCAGCAGGTTCGTCTGATCTTCTTTGTCCTCCTCCCCCCAAATTCATTTTTTTTTTTCTACACTGGCAGCCACAAACCGTTGCCTTTTACAATGGAGCATCCAGACCTTTTCTCAGGCTTACCCACCATATGTATAGCATCCTAAAATCTGATGGCTCGCTGTCATGGAGTGTGACAAGGAGCTCTCCCATGGACATCGCACCATACTTGATTACCTGTGAAGTCTGTTTCGGAAGATCACCTGTTTTTTTTCCTTCTTTTTTCTTTTCTCTAAGGGCGGACAAATTCAGTGGAGGCCTGTGCCGGCGTTGTGTGCGCTGCTGACGCTGAACTTGGATGGCATGGCAGCTCTGAAGCTAGCGGTGGACGGCCAGATTCGGATGTGCTCGCACTGGCTTCGTTGCCATGTCGCTGCGAGGAAGTAAGACTGGCCGCAACGGACGCGGCGCGACGCCCCCTCCCTTTGCCCTGTAGCTCGCATGGCGGCTACAGGGCGCCCCCCAACGCCGCAGCGGCTCACCCTAGCCAGCGCTCTACGCAGAGGTAACCTTCTCTCTCTCCCTCGTTCTGGCGTTGTCTCTCTCCCCCCTCTAAACACTATTCACGTGGGCTCAATTCCATTTGTTAGTAGATAAAAAATTTATAGTAGATGAAAAGTATGTATAGAAAATGATATTTTATAGTGTAGTGGGATATAGGGAGACTATTTAGGGGGAACCGCTGCGGGAGATAAAAAAATAGGGGGTGAAATGTTGATGATGTGACCCAAAAAAGTGATATAGGGGGAAAAATTTAGGGGGAACGCTTGCGGATAGCCTTAAGGCTGTCTGCAGCGCACAGCGCTAAGCAGCCCCCTCCCCTTCGTAGAGGTCCCTTGACCGCGCAACGCTGCCCCCTATAAGCCACTCTTTGAAGCGGCCCTCTTCTCTCTCTCCCTCAATCTAGCGTTTCACTGTTCACCCCTACGACACTGTGCTGTGGGTCCACGAGTAATTGTTAGTAGATAAAAAATTGATAGTTGGTATAGAAAATGATATTTTATAGTGGTAGTGGGATATAGGGGGAGTATTTAGGGGGAACCGTTGCGGGAGATGAAAGAATAGAGGGAAAAATAGGGGGAAAAGTGATATAGGGGGAAAAATTTAGGGGTAACGATTGCAGATTGTCTAAAGGAAAGATAAACCAAGAGGCAACCCAGCTGCCAGATGACGTCACCCGCCGTGAAGGTGCTGAACTGAATGGTGTCGATAGGAAGGTGCTGCAGTGGGTTGTGGACGGTGCCTCTCGGCCAGGAGGTCAGGTCAGGCGCGTTCCAACTTCCAAGCAACTGAAACCTTGCACCTTTCTGGCTTTCTCCTGTATGATATTTTGCAGCAGGGTTTGCGCCACCCACCCACACTCTCTCAGGGCAGGTTTAGTGGGAGAGATACCCTTACTATTCAATTGCGCATATGAGGCTTAAACTCGCCCACCTAGCCAGCGCGGTTGCAGTTTAGTTATGTTACATGATGAATTCATATACTAAATATATATGCTATTAATTTGAAAATAAAATGTAACTGTGTTATGCATGTGTCGGTATTATGGGTCGAGATAGCGGCTTAGACATGACACTTTAGTCGTGGCGTGTCCGGCACTTGTACCATACTAGCCGGACCGGATCGTGCCTATATCATGTTTTTTCGTATCGTGTCTGTACCGACCCATCGTATTAATGCCAATTAGCCATCTATATCCCTCCCCCATAAATCCCCTCCATTTTTATATCTACCAAACTGCGTGCAGCATGAGCCGCATAATGAACCGGTACAACCGTACAAGACGCTCACTTTGGATACACAACCTAGCTACCTCGCTCGTTGCAGCAAGCTTAATAAACCGCAAAAATTGTCGGTACATCGAGCAGTTTGTCGAAACCGTCGTCTTGCGGTACGGCACTGGCTCACCATTGTTTTGTTTTTCCAAATTTCACTTTAAATTTTTAAAATTTATTAAAAATGAAAAATACAATAAAAACAACATGTTCTAATGAGTAATCTGATATATAAGATATATAAATTCAATCCTGTTTAGCCCCATTAAAAATAGAAAAAAATGTATGTCACGTTAGCAAACCTGTTAATAAAATATCTAAAATAATGAATGCCTCTTCTCCTCCCCACACTTTCTCCACCATGCTCAGTCGCTCCACGTCCCCACTTCGAAGCCGCCTAGACAAAACCCGTCGACGCGCTGCCTGAGTGGAGTGCCCCCCTTAGCCATCGGTTTACCGCCCGCCGCTGGTGGTTAACTGGCTCGAGACCAAGGTACATCGCAATTTGATCCGGTAATCCGAATTTAGTGCCCATATTAAGTTCTACATTACATATTTAATGCTCAGATTTAGTTTTATGGTGTTTAGGGTTTCAGATTTAGTCTCAATAATATGTTTCAGATTTAGGGTCCCAATAATATGTTACTGGTAATATATTAGTCTCGTTTACTGTTATATGCTATATGTGAATATGATTTACTGTTAGATGCTATTTTTGTCCAATATAAGTACTAGTTTAGTGCCCAAGACCCCCGCCGAGCAGCTTGTGAGACGGAGCGACCGACCAACTTCCCGCCGAGCAACTTGCGAGACGGAGCGGCCGACCAACTCCCTGCCGAGCAGCCTTGCGAGGCAGAGCGGCCGACCAACTCCACGCCGAGCAGCCTTGCGAGACGGAGCGGCCGACCAACTCCCCACTGAGCAGCCTTGCGAGGTGGAGCGGCCAACCAACTTCCCGTCGAGCAATCCTGTGAGGCGGAGCGGCCAACAAACTCTAAACCAGGCAACCCTGCGAGGCGAAGGTCCCTGCCTGATGCTAATGACCCGCGATGGCTACGACAAGACGTGTCATCATCAAGCTACATCCAGACATATGTGCAGCGTACCGAAGGAGCGTCACGAGGTCACTATCGATATGATTGAACGTCCCTACGTACGGCCTCGGGCGTATCTCCAATGCTCCGTGGGGCTAGTCAACCCCAGCACCAGAGTCTTTATGTTTCACTTCTTTGAGAAGAACATATTTTCAACGTGGTGAAGACGTGAAGTGCTTCTCTGCTTTGCTTACACAACCTTTTGATTTGCAGGAATGTACCTTTGGAAGCATGCATGCATAAACTGCCTGGCGGCTCAAAGTTCGAGGATCAAAATGGCCAGAGTTATGGCCGCAAAGGCTTGAGAAGACCCCTTTCTGGATTGACGGTTCCAAGGTTGGGGTCTATGGAAAACCTGCAATTGAAGATTTTGAGGCAGATGATGCTCACTGCAAACTGTTAGGATTTATGGGCTTGGCCCAATTAAGAATTTCTAATAAATCCCAGAAAATCTCAAAAGCCCATACAAGAGGATGGCTAGAGGATAGGTGGAACCATTAGCACCATATTGCTAGCTTTAGTGGAGTAGAGCTAGCTTAAATATGGAAGCCACACTCACTCACCAAGTCATGGATGAGAGGAGAGAGTGTGGAGAGCCACACGCGCGCGCGCTCGCTCGCCTCGCCTCGCCGGGGCGAGGCGGGGCGAAGGGCGCGGGCGCACGACATGCGCGTGAATGGTCCGCCGCGGGCGCACGACATGCGCGTGAATGGTCCGCCGAAATCCGGCCCCTCGCCTTGCGGGGGCGCGACTACCTTTTGCCGTTTGATTTTTTGGTTTCTTGGCTGTTACGCTTATCCTAACCGATCGCTATAAAATCTCAACTGATTGCGAGATTTTCGTGCGCGGATAAGCACGGGGGGTCGCGGACTCGGCCCTATAAAAGGAGCCCGGCAGCCAGCCTCCAAATCATCCCAATTCGCTTTCGCCTCTCTTCACAGCTGAGCCGCCTTCCAGTTCTCTTCGTCCCGATCGTAGAGGTGCATCTGCGATTAGGAGAGCAGGTCTCCGGAACCCTTCGCCTTCTAGATCCTGCACCAGGAGAGGCCGAATAAGGTTTTTGGGAAGCGTCTTCACGCGACTGCTCGTGATCTGATTGACCTCGTCGACCCTGCTGATTTCGCTACTTCGACATCGTCGACCCTGCTGATTCCAGCGCGTGCCATCTATCAGTAAGTCTAATCAGTACGCATCATCTGATTTGGCTTGTTATTTCAGTGCTTGTGATTTTGTCATGATTTATATTTGGAATTTAAACTGGAATTTGTCTAATTATTCAACAATCCAAAAACCTTATTGTAGACAATTTCCTAGTTTTTCTATGGCTGCTTTTGCCGATGCGCTCAAGCCAGAAAAGTTCAATGGTATGCACTTTAAGAGATGGCAAGTCAAGGCCACGCTCTGGCTTACTGCTATGAATGTCTTCCATGTTAGTAAAGGCAGACCTGAGGGTCCACTGACTCCTGAACAGGAGAAAGAGTACGACCATGCCAATACTATGTTCACGGGAGCCGTTCTTAGCGCCCTTGTTGACCGTCTAGTTGATGCGAATATGCAGTACACAGACGGGAAAGAGTTGTGGGATGCACTTACTACTAAGTATGGTGCATCAGATGCTGGCAGTGACCTGTATATCATGGAGAGCTTTCATGATTATAAGATGGTTGATAATCGCTCTATTGTAGAGCAAGCTCATGAAATACAGTGTATAGCCAAGGAGCTCGACCACCTTAAGATAGTCCTTCCTGACCGATTTGTGGCTGGGTGCATTATTGCAAAGTTGCCTTCTACATGGAGGAACTTCGCCACATCTCTGAAACATAAGAGACAGGAGATATCAGTTGAAAATCTGATAGCGTCTCTGGATGTTGAGGAGAAAGCTCGGGCTAAGGACACGGGATCTAAAGGAGGCGAGGGCCACTCCAGCGCCAACATGGTTCAGAGGAACCACAATAAGGGCAAAGGAAAGCCAAAATCTAACAAGCCCAACAAAACTACCAACTTCAAGAAGAAGAAGAACAAGGCTGAATTGACATGTTTCGCATGTGGCGAGGCGGGTCATTTTGCCAAGGATTGTCCTGATCGAGCGGATCGCCGTGGCAAAAAGGGCAATGTCAACACAGTGGTCGCTAGCAATGAGGAAGACAAAGGGTATGGTAATTTACCTTTTATCTTCTCAGTATTTCAATCACCTAGCTGGTGGCTTGATACTGGTGCTAATGTTCATGTGTGTTCTGACATTAACTTGTTCTCTTCTTATCAGAGCGCCCGGGATTCTTCCGTGCTAATGGGGAATGGGTCACATGCTTCTGTTCATGGCACTGGCACGGTGGATCTGAAGTTTACTTCGGGAAAGATCGTGCAGCTGAAGAACGTGCATCATGTCCCTTCTATACACAAGAATCTTGTTAGCGGAACCCTTCTATGTAGAGATGGGTTCAAGGTAGTTTTGGAGTCCAATAAATTAGTTGTGTCCAAGTCTGGACAATTTATTGGTAAAGGTTATGATTGCGGAGGCTTGTTCCGCTTTTCTTTGTTAGATTTCAATAATAAGTCTGTGAACCATATTTGTGCTAATGTTGATGATCTTGCGAGTATTTGGCATTCTCGTTTGTGTCATATTAATTTTGGCTCTATGTCTCGGCTTGCAACCATGAGTTTAATTCCGAATATCACCATAGTCAAAGGTTCTAAGTGCCATAGTTGTGTGCAGTCGAAGCAACCTCGAAAGCCTCACAAGGCTGCTGAGGAGAGACACCTGGCACCTCTAGAACTCATACATTCTGATCTTTGTGAGATGAATGGTGTGTTGACAAAGGGTGGTAAGAGATACTTCATGACATTGATTGATGATGCGTCTAGATTTTGCTATGTATACTTGCTAAAAACTAAAGATGAGGCTTTAGACTACTTTAAAATTTATAAGGCTGAAGTTGAAAACCAACTAGAGAGAAAGATCAAACGTCTTAGATCAGATCGTGGTGGCGAGTTCTTTCCCAAAGTCTTTGACGATTTCTGTGCAGAACATGGCATTATTCATGAGAGGACTCCTCCCTATTCACCCGAGTCAAACGGGATTGCTGAAAGGAAAAACCGTACGTTGACTGACCTGGTGAATGCCATGTTAGACACTTGTGGTTTATCTAAGGCATGGTGGGGGGAGGCAGTCCTGACTTCATGTCATGTTCTGAATAGAATTCCTATGGGCAAAGAAGAGAAAACCCCTTATGAGAAGTGGGTTGGGAGAAAACCATCACTTTCATACTTGCGCACTTGGGGGTGCATGGCGAAAGTCAATGTACCAATTAATAAAAAGCGCAAGCTTGGTCCAAGGACAGTGGATTGTGTCTTTCTTGGATATGCTTCGTGTAGCATAGCATATAGATTTTTAGTAGTTAAATCTGAAGTTCCTGATGTATATGTTGATACTATTATGGAATCACGTGATGCTACTTTCTTTGAACATATATTTCCAATGAAAGACATTCATAGCAATTCTAGATACTCTTCTGAGATAACTCCTGAACATAGTACACCTATTGAGAGTTTTGAACAGCCACATGAAATTGTCCTAGAGGAGGATGACAATGATGCTCCTAAAAGGAGCAAGAGACAAAGGGTTGAAAAATCCTTTGGTGATGATTTCATTGTGTACCTTGTGGACGATACTCCTACTACCATTGCAGAAGCATTTGCATCTTCAGATGCGGATGATTGGAAAGAAGCGGTTCATAATGAGATGGACTCTATTCTTTCAAATGGTACGTGGGAAGTCACTGATCGACCCTATGGATGCAAACCTGTGGGTTGTAAGTGGGTGTTTAAAAATAAGCTCAAGCCTGATGGTACAATTGAAAAGTACAAGGCTAGGCTTGTGGCTAAAGGCTATACTCAGAAAGAAGGAGAAGACTTCTTTGATACTTACTCACCTGTTGCTAGAATGACCACTATTCGAGTACTACTTTCTTTGGCTGCCTCGTATGGTCTCCTTGTTCATCAGATGGATGTAAAGACAGCTTTTCTTAATGGAGAGCTGGACGAGGAAATCTATATGGAACAGCCTGATGGATTTGTAGTAAAGGGTCAAGAAAGCAAGGTGTGCAAGTTATTGAAATCTCTGTATGGTCTGAAGCAAGCACCAAAGCAGTGGCATGAGAAGTTTGACACGACTCTAACGTCTGCAAGCTTTGCCATTAATGAGGCAGACAGGTGTGTATATTATCGCTGTGGTGGGGGCGAAGGAGTTATATTGTGCTTATATGTTGATGATATATTGATATTTGGCACAAACATTGATGTGATCAATGAAGTCAAGTCTTTTCTGTCAAAGAGTTTTGATATGAAAGATCTGGGAGAAGCTGATGTGATTCTAAACATCAAGCTGATTAAGGCAGATGGTGGGATTACTCTCTCGCAATCTCACTATGTTGAAAAGGTTTTGAAGCGATTTGGCTTCTCTGAGTGCAAACCTTCTCCAACACCTTATGATCCCAGTGTGACACTGCGAAAGAACAAGAGAATTGGTTTAGACCAATTGAGATACTCTCAGATTGTCGGTTCACTCATGTATCTTGCTGGTGCAACAAGGCCCGATATCTCGTTTGCTGTGAGCAAATTGAGCAGGTTCATGTCAAACCCCGGGACTGATCATTGGCATGCACTTGAGCGGGTTATGCGCTACCTGCAAGGTACAATGAGTTATGGAATTCACTATTCTGATCAGCATGCAGTACTTGAAGGATATAGTGATTCGAACTGGATATCTGATGCAGACGAGCTTTATGCCACCAGTGGTTATGTCTTTACTATTGGTGGAGGTGCGGTATCATGGAGGTCATGCAAGCAGACCATTTTGACGAGGTCAACCATGGAAGCCGAGCTAGCTGCACTTGACACAGCAACCGTTGAGGCAGAATGGTTGCGTGAACTCTTGATGGACTTGCCGGTGGTTGAGAAACCAATACCAGCTATCCTTATGAACTGTGACAATCAGACAGTGATTGCTAAAGTGACGAGTTCTAAGGATAATGGAAAGTCATCAAGACATGTCAAAAGACGATTGAAGTCTGTCAGAAAGTTGAGAAACTCCGGAGTTATAAGTGTGACTTATATTTCAACAGATAAAAATCTGGCAGATCCTTTTACCAAGGGACTACCACGTAATGTGATAGAAATCGCATCGAGAGAGATGGGTATGAGACCCGAATAAAGTTGCCATGGTGGAAACCCAGTCTATGTGATCGGAGATCCCGTGAATTAGGTCCTGGGAAGAACAAGCCATTGGTGAACTGAGGAGAGTAGCCTTTGACCCTCTCTAAGTAAAGATGCAATACTCTCAAATGCTGTAAGGCAGGTTGGCTTTGTGCCTTAATGTGTTCTGTTGGCTTGTATTAGCGAAGATGTTGTCCTGCAGAACATTCTTTGAAAGAACACACCTATATGAGTTAGACTGTCTAACGTCGCAGTCTATGAGATTTGGGTGATCTCTAGTAAACTCATGAAGAGACCTTGGAGTACGACGTATAGGCTCCACCCGAGAAGGGGACTACTGGTAGCCAAGTACTGGTCATGACTTCAAGTGAAACCCATTCACGCAAAACTTGCAATTCAAGGCATAGTCCATTGTCCAAGTTGTGGGTTGGTGTAGCTTGGAGTTCTAGGCGGAAGTTCAACTTAACAGTCTCTGCTGAAAAACTAGTATATTAAACAGTAGTGAACAGTGGCGAAAACTGCAGATGGGCATTTGAGATCTGGTGGGGGATTGTTAGGATTTATGGGCTTGGCCCAATTAAGAATTTCTAATAAATCCCAGAAAATCTCAAAAGCCCATACAAGAGGATGGCTAGAGGATAGGTGGAACCATTAGCACCATATTGCTAGCTCTAGTGGAGTAGAGCTAGCTTAAATATGGAAGCCACACTCACTCACCAAGTCATGGATGAGAGGAGAGAGTGTGGAGAGCCACACGCGCGCGCGCTCGCTCGCCTGGCCTGGCCTGGCCGGGGCGGGGCGGGGCGGGGCGAAGGGCGCGGGCGCACGACATGCGCGTGAATGGTCCGCCGAAATCCGGCCCCTCGCCTTGCGGGGGCGCGACTACCTTTTGCCGTTTGATTTTTTGGTTTCTTGGCTGTTACGCTTATCCTAACCGATCGCTATAAAATCTCAACTGATTGCGAGATTTTCGTGCGCGGATAAGCACGGGGGGTCGCGGACTCGGCCCTATAAAAGGAGCCCGGCAGCCAGCCTCCAAATCATCCCAATTCGCTTTCGCCTCTCTTCACAGCTGAGCCGCCTTCCAGTTCTCTTCGTCCCGATCGTAGAGGTGCATCTGCGATTAGGAGAGCAGGTCTCCGGAACCCTTCGCCTTCTAGATCCTGCACCAGGAGAGGCCGAATAAGGTTTTTGGGAAGCGTCTTCACGCGACTGCTCGTGATCTGATTGACCTCGTCGACCCTGCTGATTTCGCTACTTCGACATCGTCGACCCTGCTGATTCCAGCGCGTGCCATCTATCAGTAAGTCTAATCAGTACGCATCATCTGATTTGGCTTGTTATTTCAGTGCTTGTGATTTTGTCATGATTTATATTCGGAATTTAAACTGGAATTTGTCTAATTATTCAACACAAACGAGTTGTAAGTAAATCATATGTGAATGGCATGGGAATCGACTGGTCCAAAGTGAGAAATGTCATGGACATGCGAGCTGTTTATGGAGGGTAAGTAAATGGTTGTCTTTCATAGTTTCTTGGGCATGTTTTTCCTTCTTTTTTTTTGGTAATTCAGATCACACTATATAACTAAGAGTTACCCAAGCTGACACATAGCTAGCATAAAACATAATGGGCAACTTGTCCCCCATAAGTCATTAACCAATTTTCCATCTTTCTTCAGTTAAGCTGGAGAAATTATCTTTCTTGACTTTAGTTTTAAAAAAACCACTATTTTTTTTTTACTGAGGATAGTTGACAATGAGAAGTGTATTTTAGCACCTACTTCTTGACTAATGCTTTACATCGTTGCATGACAGTTTTGCTGCAGCTCTGTGGGACAAAAAGGTATGGGTCATGCATATTGAGCCGATTGATTCAGCAGATACACTGGCCATCATTTACTAGCGTGGTTTGTTTGGTATGTACCATGATTGGTGCGAGTCTTTCAGCACTTATCCAAGAACGTATGACCTTCTGCTTCGTGTTCCGGGTGATCGAAGTTTATTTCTGAGCTTTATTAACCATAGAAACCAGTAAGGACTAATGCTCATGCTCTAGACATTATTCTATCCTTCTGGTATACACATGCTATGGGAAGTTCAAGCCGACTGATGTGATTCAGCAAGAAAACAACAATGGTTCTCATGCCTTGAGTTTGACGTGTTTCTGTGATACATGTACATGTATAATGTCTGCATGATTTTATGCTTCTTGCAACTAAATCTGTGTTGTTTGCTTGCAGTGTTTCAGATACTGAACCTGTGTTGCTTGTGTACCTGTGCAAATTGACAGCAGCCTTTGCCGAGGTTGATCGTGTGTTGGGACCACAAGGTAAACTGATTGATTGTGAGGGACACCGCGTATAGTACACGGTAAACGTACGTACTGCAAAATACACTGGCCAGAGGGAGGTGCGGATGACCTAGCTACACCAAGGGCAACGACGGCCTTCGCTGCGTCGAGAAGTCCATAAGTCCATGTGGCGGCCCAAGGAACTTGACGCAAGCACGTGAAGTATATGTGCTGAAGCCTGAAGAGAAATTAGAAGTTTTTTTGTCTCTAGATATGCATATGGTTCTTTTCGACGCTTAAAGGACAAAAATCTTTGGTGTAACCGTAGAATAATGCACACATCATGGTGCAAGTGGTCACGGTCTCTTTTTCGGAGGTACGAGAGGCGATCTAGTCTTCAGATTGATTGTTCCTAGCTGAGATTTTTAGGTCTTTTTCCTTTTCTTTTATCTGGCTCAGTGTATTTTGCATAAGCCGAAAGTTGTACCCAGGCTAGAGATAGCCAAATAGGTCGCCCGGCCCGGACCCAGAGAAGCCCGATTGACCTGTTTTGGACCTGGCCCGCTAGGCACGGTTAGAAAACCGGACCGGGCCATCTAAGCCCGCGGGCTCGTTTCTCTGTCCGAGCTCAGCCCGCTGCGGGCCTAAACAGAACGGGCCGGCCTGTTAAGCACGAAAAAATCGAGCTAAACGGTTCGGTAAGCACGGTTTAGTGCAAAAAAGCAGACTTGACGGGTTTAGAGGTAAACCACTAGTAGAAAAAGGCTCAAAGCCTGCGGGGACGATATATTTTTACAGGCGGATTCGGTTATCCACCGACTGTGTTATTTCTAGTGGTGGTTCCTTAAGAAAACCGCCACTAGAAATCGTATTTCTACTGGCGGTTCCTTAAGAAAACCGCCAGTAGAAATCCATGATTTGTAGTGGCGGTTTTCTTAAGGAACCGCCACTAGAAATATCTAGTGGCGGTTTTCTTAAGGAACCGCCACTAGAAATCATTTTTATCCTTAATTTTTCGAGTTTTTCAAACGGCCTCGTATGACAAAACCACCAAAATAAAAGTTGTAGATCTCTAAAAGTTATGAAACTTTGTAGTTGACAACTTTTTTATTTGAACTCATTTCGGTTCTCAAAAATTGAATCTAAGTATGTCAAATTTAAAATTCAAATTTTGCAAACTACCTCGGATGAAAAAAGTGTCAAAATAAAAGTTGTAGAACTTCAAAAGTTATTTATCTTTGTAGTTGACAACTTTTTTATTTGAATTCGTTTAGTTTCTCAAATAAGCAATTTACACTCAAATGGTTGTAATATGTGGAGAAAACAACTACAAACTAGACATAAGACATGTCATAGACGGAGTGGTAGGGGAGGGTACGCGCGAGGGTGAGGTCGACGGTTCGAATACTAACAACCGCGTAGCGCGCGAATTTTGCGCGAAAAATGCCGTGACTTGCGACTTCGACGGAGACGGGTGGGGTGGGGTGGGGTCCCCCTAATAAAAATAAATTTTTTAACTATTTTTAAAATATGTTTTATGTTTCCTGGAAACGATTTGCACTGACGGTTTTATTACGTCGATTTTCACTGGCGGTCTTATTACGCCGACCGTCAGTGAAAATCGATTTTCACTGGCGGTCCTCAGTTACCCGCCTGTAAAAATGATGATTTCTACTGGCCCCTAGCTCTGGCGGTTACGAAAAACGCCACTATAAATAGGTTTACAACCGCCACTATAGAACTTCTCTGTACTAGTGAACGGGCCGTGCCGGGCTAGCTCGTCGTGCTTAGTTTCTTGTCCGACTCCGGCCCAGTTATTCGTGTCGGGCCGGACCGGGCTCGTACCAGGCCAAAAAGTGTGCTTCGGTCCGGACTTTCGTGCTTCGTGCTTTTTGTACAACTATAACCCAAGATTTATATCCTTTTAATGTAATGTACTTGGTATTTTTATAAAAGCTTCCTTTATCGAAAAAAAATCTATCCCCCACCCCATCCCACTTGTTTTGACAACGTTGCTGTACGATAGTGCTGGAAATCACAGGTACATTCAGATCAATTGGGCACCTTGTTCAGTTTGTCGGATAGCATATGCCATATTTGAGCTGTTGTGCAAGTTGTTGTTTAACGCCCAACAGTTTACAGTGACATGCTTGGTGCTGCCCGGCCTGCTGTCTGTGCGACAAGTCACCACGACCAGTACACTGGATTCGGTGGCGCAAGACTGCATGCCATCAACTGCGTGAGATCGCAACAGAGCACCGGGAAAGATACGTAATGTTCAGGATGCGGCATGCAGAGATAAAATGCGGTAAGATTTGTTGTTGTTGTAGCTATCACTGAAAGGTAAGTGTATACTTGTCACTCAGGTCAGCAAGTGGCCTAGTTGGGCATGTCCGAAACAAGAATGCAGGCAAGCCAACCTCGGTTTGTGCACCTGAAGTTCTGAACTGAAGGTTCCCCTAAATCTGCCTCTCCCATCGCCCCCCGTGTCCAAAGATAAATAGCAAAGAAACGTGTGCACAAAATTTAGAGAAATGTTGAATGCTCCACTCAGTTAGTTTGGGAACTCAAATTCTCACCGGGATTATTGGGTAATTTCCTCTATAATTCTCTTCAATCTCGACTTGAGTTCCTAAACTAGCACTATTTTTTTTTCTTTTTGTCACAGATGGGTGGCAAGAGTGGCACTGGAGACGGAGAGCAGCGAATAATGAACCGGGTAAGACTGTGATGTGAAGCAAGGAAGATTTGGGGTGCTGGAATTTGGAATTCGGAAACGTCTGGAGCTTTCGGTGCAGTATTTTCCTTATTCGTTCGTTCAGGGTGAGGACCGAGGACGAGGAGAAGTGATTCTCGTCCGGGCCCAGCAAACATTCGGCACCCGTGCACTACCGGTACCAGACGCACGTGACGTCCGTGTCGATCGGTCCAGTTTCATGAGCCCATTCTAGTCTATAGAGAGTAGTTACGTACGTACAAACATTGAACTATCCATCGTCCACAGGATGGGATCAAACAGTTGTCGACAAAACAAAGCCAGGCCGCCTTGCTTATATTTAAATATATAGAGAAAATACCTATATATATATATATGTATTTTTTTTTGCATATGTACACTAGTAGTAGTAGCAGTAGGGTCGTCCAAAAATGGGGAAGGCGGCGCGGGGCCCGCGGGCCACGTGTCTGCCACCTGATCACCACGTGGGCGAACCCCGCGCGGGCCCCGGCGAAAGAGACGGCCGGCTCGTTAGGTGCAGGGAGCCGCCGCCGCCGGCGCGGCTGGGCCGTGGGAGAGCCAGCGGGTGAAGGCGTCCAGCGTGCGGGTGTCGGCGCGGTAGTGGCGCTGCGTGAAGCGCATGAGGTCGGCCCAGGTGAAGTCCGGGTACTGCCGCGGCGCGGCGCTGGCCGGCGGGCGCACCACCCGGTCCTCGCGCGGGCACAGGAAGAAGGCCAGCGATTGCCGCTCCTGCCGCCGGTTCACCACCGCGCGGTGCAGGCAGCTCTTGTACCGCCCGTTGGACAGCGCCTGCATATGGCATGCGTTACATACCGGAGGGGTGGGGGGGAGTTAGTACAGTACAGTACAGTACAGTGCACAAGAATCATCGTGTCGGACGGTAGGGCTGTCGCGCAGACATACATGTACATACATACATACACTGACACAAGTCTGGTCTCACTCTCGTTGTTGCGGCGGGCCAGCTTGGTCGCGGGAAACCGGCCGGATGCATGCAAGTGCCTGCCACCCACTCGGCCAAGGGGCCAGCCCCGGGTGTGGGCGCCGCGTGCCGGATCGCCAGCGAAACCGCGAGCAAAGCGGAAACGGCTAGAAAACGCGGCGGGGGCAACAGACAGACAGCCGAGCCAAGTTGCAACCAAGCAGCCACCAGCGGGATGAGTGAGTGAGTGACCCAGCTGTGTACTGTTCCACGGCCCCCCCCCCGCGCTCGTGCGGCGCATCGCATAGGACTAGGGATGAAAACGGTCGGAAACGGTCGGTAAACACTAAAACCATTACCGTTTTCATATTTTTTATCGGAAACAAAATCGAAAACGGTAACTCCGGAAACGGAAACGATATCGGTATTTCGGAAATATCGGAAACGAAAGTTCGGTGCGGAAAATACACCGGTAACGGTCGAAATCTAAAATACGATCGGTAAACATATCTAACTTTACAATACAACAAAGTTGACAAAAGATTACAAAGACCACAAGTTCACAATTCATGATATAACAAGTTCACAATATAACAAATTCACAAGGATCACAAATTTATACTATAAAAAGTTTACAAAGATCACAAATTCACAATATAATAAGTTCACAGTATAACAAGTTCATAAAGATCACAAGTTTCACAGACTCAAAGTTCACAATTCACAATATTCACTCGATTTAGCTGACATGGCATGCTTATTCATGAAATATTTTTTCCTCACATAAAGTGTTTTTTCACAGCCTCACAGGAAAACCCTAAAGTCTAGTGTGTGGAAAAGACAGACTCTCGGATCTCTATCATTATATATTACTAATACATAACATGTGCATAGAAAATAGTGGATTCGTTCGAGAGACCAAATCGTTAATCTCAACTGCCTTTCAACACCATCTATCCTCCAAAAAATCTTAAAGCGCCCAAAAAATACAAAAATTAGTAATCCTTATCCAGAGACGTACAGGCGATGCGAAAAAATCACATGCTGGAAAATTCCGAAAAAATTCCGAGACAAAATTCCGGAAAATTCCGAGACACAAATCCGGTAATTTCCGACAAAAACTGGTAACCGAAGGAAACGGTCGGTAGAACACGACACCGATTCCGATACCGATTCCGATAGAAAATTCCGAAAACCGATTCCGTTTTCGAAAAATACCGTTACCGATGAATCCGATCGAAAAATTTCGAAATCGGTTTCCGGAATTCCGAAAAATTCCGAAACCGTTTTCATCCCTACATAGGACCGCTCGCGTGGCGGATCAGACGGCACGGGCCCCATCGATCCTCCCGGTCCCCGGACACCGAGAGGCGGCATCAAAAACAGGGGAAGCCGACGAGGCCGCGCGCCGCCGAAAGCGTTGTCCGGTACCCGCCGCTGCGCAACGGCACAAGCCAACAGGGAGCTTGCTGCCTGCCCACCCCCGGCGGTCCGTTCTGTTGTCGCAGCTTCCCCGCGGAAGCCTCGGCACGGCCGCCGAGAAGAGATGGAACCAACTCCAACGCGTGTCTCCGTTGCATCGCTATGTACTACAGTGTCGCGGCTGGACAGGACTGGACTGCACCCGACTGCAGTGCTGCTACATGACATGCCTACGTGTGCGTGCTGTAATCTGTGCAGTTAGGTCCACTAGGATTCGGGGCAAAAAATTTAAACAAAAAAAAATCCCCACAGAGAACTGAATGAATGAATATGCACAGGGCAGGGACAAAGAGGCCAAGAAAAGCAGAGGAGCCGGCGCTTTCGTTCGTTACCATGAAGGTGTCGCCGATGTTGATGACCATGGCGCCTGGGACGGGCCGGACGGGGCGCCACTCGCCGTCCACCAGGACCTCCAGCCCGCCGACGTCGTCCTGCAGGAGGATGGTCAGCGCCGTGGGGTCGCAGTGCGGGCCCGTGCCCAGCGTGCGCTCCGGCACCGGGCACGGCGGGTAGTAGTTGCACCGCATGATGGAGCGGCTGTCCTCGAAGAACTCCCGGTAGTAGCCGCGCTCCACGCCCAGGCTCAGCTCCAGCAGCTCCATGATCGTCAGCGACAGCTCCTTCATCTCCTCGCAGTACCTCTGGTACACCCGCCTGCCATGCGTATTCATCAGTCGAATGCAATGCTAAGGCCCCCAGGGGGCAGGGGCTGCTGCTGGCCCCACGTATAAATGTAAATTCGGCGCCATCTTCTTCTTTACTCACCCCACTGGCTCGAAATCTTGGCCGAGGGTGCCGGTGAAGTAGTCCACGACGACGGGCGACGCGGCGCCGTCGTGGAAGCCGAAGGACAGGGTCTCCTTCCAGGGGAGCTTGGACGCGAACCGGTCGGCGTGCGCGCTCGTGTACCCGGACACGGTGCCGGGGACGCGCCGGGCCCGCTGCTTCTCAGCCAGCGGCAGCCGGAAGAAGTCGCTGGCGCCGTCCAGCGCGGCGCGCCCCAGCGCCGCGTCCACGCCGTGCCCGCACACCTGGAAGAACCCGTGCGTCGCGCACGCCGCCGCCACCTGCGCCGCGGCGCGGCGGAGCCCCGCGCCGTCGCCATTGCGCAGCACGCCCACGTCCACCACCGGCACCTCCAGCTCCGCGGCCGAGGTCGGCCGCGCCTCTTCGTGCGGCCACAGGAATGGCTCCGGGATCTTGGGCTCCCGGCGCAGGTCGAACACGGCCGCGGCCTTGCTGGCCGCCGCGTCGGCCCTGTCCTTGCCAGCGGGGAGGTCAATGCTGGGAGTTGGGGCGCGGAGGGGGAGCGGTGGGGTCGGGCTGGCGTCCATGGACGTGGCTGTGCGCTGCTGCTAGGCAGAGCTGGCTCTTGCCGTTCTTAGGACACCATGAGATGTGCGAGCTGCGAGTGTGCAGGGAAGCTATCCGGGCGGGTGGGGGTATTTGTAACAGGGGAGCTGGGGAGGAGAGGGAGTTCGGGAGCGACGACAACGGCGAAGGCAGGGAGCCAACATTTGGAGGGAGGCGCGGCCACATGTCATGTGGGACCCGATGCTATGCCATCAGGGCGGGGGCTTCAGGCCGTGAATTAATATGTTTTAGTTTGAATTTATTTAGCCTTGATCTTTATTTCACAACTAAAAACCGTTTCAAATATTTCACAATACTCGTTTCCTCACAACACAGCAGAAAGTTCAATTCACGCATCAATAGTCTGAAACCTCTAGCTAGCACTCTACCTAGTATTATCATGGTTCACGGCCACAATTGGGTTTCTACTGTTGCTACACTAACATGGTACAACCCAATGGTGTGTGCAGAGTATCGTATCATCAAACTATAGCTAGTGGAGGGACAACCATGCAAAAATATGCCCATCATCATATCGCAAAATATCTATTGGCCCAACGTTGAACGTTCCATTGTAAATGGCTTCTCACTGCACATAAAATCTATATATTTCCTTGATTCTAAATTATAAGATGTTTTGTCTTTTCTAGAAATATTGCTTTTTTACTATGTATTTAGACATAGCTTGAGTCCAAATATAAAGCAAGTTTCACGTACCTTAAAAAACCAAATTATGATGAACAGATATTACTTTCTTTATACTCACTCCACAAAAGGACACAATTCTCGTTTTTTAAAATAAAAAACTAAAAGTTAACTAGAATTATATAAAAAAAATACTAAAATAAGTAACACTAAGTTATATCAACCATGAAAAATGTTTCATTGATAATAAACATAGTAATAGCACTAATAATTCAATTTAAACTATATTAATTTACCATGAAATTAATTCACTTTCTATAAGCTTATTTTTTTGAAAAAAATAAGATATCAATATTGGTTTTAATTTTAATCACTTTATGCTTTTATAAGACAAAACTACTGGACATATAATTTTTTGATGTGGAAAATTTAATTTATTAAGTGGCATAATGGAGGATAAAAAATTGTTTATGGCACTATGGTACTTAAGAATGTAGCCAGGAACTAGAATATGTTGTTAGTAAAGAAGAAAGAGAAAAAATTGAACAAAATGTACTGCAACAACTAGAGTTTTAATCTAGTACGCGGATAAAAAATATGTAACGACTAAAAATATGAAAACAGAAAGCTAAAACTATAGATTCATGATATCAGGAAATGTGACACAACAATAACTAGGGATAGATGGTCCATGTGAACCCACAAAAGTAAGGTCAATGGACCATAAGGGCCAAACTCAACATCTAAAATGGGTTGATGTGCTCTAAATTTATTTTCCCAAATGAATAAGATGGTTGACCCAATCATCCCATAACAACATTTTTTATAGAAATCTTTGTCTCCTTCATTTTTCTGAATAAACATAATCAGTCATGACTTAGAATCACATTTATGCTTAGAAGTAGTAAGAGAATTGAAAGTCACCTAAAGGGGGGTGAATAGGGCGAAACTGAAATTTACAAAATTAATCACAACTACAAGCCGGGTTAGCGTTAGAAATAATAATGAGTCCGAGAGAAAGGGCGCAAAACAAATCGCAAGCAAATGAAGAGTGTGACACGCGGATTTGTTTTACCGAGGTTCGGTTCTCGCAAACCTACTCCGCGTTGAGGAGGCCACAAAGGCCGGGTCTCTTTCAACCCTTACCCTCTCTCAAACGGTCCCTCGGACCGAGTGAGCTTCTCTTCTCAAATCAAACCGGGAATAAAACTTCCCCGCAAGGACCAGCACACAATTGGTGTCTCTTGCCTCGGTTACAAATGAGTTTTGATCACAAGAACAAGTGAGAAAGAAAGAAGCAATCCAAACGCAAGAGCTCAAAAGAACACGGCAAATCTCTCTCGCTAATCACTAAAGCCTTGTGTGGAATTGGAGAGGATTTGATCACTTGAGTGTGTCTAGAATTGAATGCCTAGCTCTTGTAAGTGGTTGAGAAGTGGAAAACTTGGATGACTTGAATGTGGGGTGGTTGGGGGTATTTATAGCCCCAACCACCAAACTAGCCGTTTGGGTGGAGGCTGTCTGTCGAATGGTGCACCGGACAGTCCGGTGCATACCGGACATGTCCGGTGCGACAGCCACGTCACCCGACCGTTAGGGTTCCGACCGTTGGAGCTCTGACACTGGGCCCGCCTGGATGACCGGTGGCGCACCGGACATGAACTGTAGGGTGTCCGGTGCGCCAGCATGGGCGTGCCTGACCTCTGCGCGCACTGGCGCGCATTTAATGCGCTGCAGGTAGCCGTTGGCGCCTGAAGTAGCCGTTGCTCCGCAGTTACACCGGACAGTCCGGTGTACACCGGACATGTCCGGTGAATTATAGCGGAGCAGCCGTTGCGAATTCCCGAGGCTGGCGAGTTCGGAGCCGCGCCTCCTTGGAGCACCGGACACTGTCCGGTGTACACCGGACAGTCCGGTGAATTATAGCGCGCCGACCCTGAGAATTCCCGAAGGTGAAGAGTTTGAAGTCGATCTCCCCTGGTGCACCAGACACTGTCCGGTGGTGCACCGGACAGTCCGGTGCGCCAGACCAGGGTGCCTTCGGTTGTCCCTTTGCTCCTTTGTTTGGACCCTTTTTCTTGATCTTTTTATTGGCTTATGGTGAACCTTTGGTACCTGTAGTACTTATAAACTTGGGCAAACTAGTTAGTCCAATTATTTGTGTTGGGCAATTCAATCACCAAAATTAGTTTAGGAAATAGGTGTAAGCCTAATTCCCTTTCAATCTCCCCCTTTTTGGTGATTGATGCCAACACAAACCAAAGCAAGTATAGAAGTGTAAAATTGAACTAGTTTGCAAAGTGTAAGTGCAAAGGTTACTTAGAATTGAGCCAATAAATATTACTTACTAGATATGCATGGATTGTTTCTTTATTTTTAACATTTTGGACCACGCTTACACCACAAGTTTTGTTTTTGCAAATTCTTTTCAAAGTCCTTTTGCAAGATAGTCAAAGGTAAATGAATAAGATTTTGAGAAGCATTTTCAAGATTGAAATTTTCTCCCTTTGTCTTAAAATGCTTTTCCTTGACTAAAACAAAACTCCCCCTCAATAAATTCTCCTCTTAGTGTTCAAGAGGGTTTTAAGATATCAATTTTGAAAATACTACTTTCTCCCCCTTTAGAACACAAAGAAATACCAATTTGAAATTTACTAATTGAAAATCATTAATTTTAAAATTAGGGTGGTGGTGCGGTCCTTTTGCTTTGGGCCAATACTTTCTCCCCCTTTGGCATGAATCGCCAAAAACGGATACTTGGAATGAAATATAGGCCCTTTTGCTAACTACTATCTCCCCTTTGGCAATTAAAACATATGAGTAAAGATTATACCAAAGACGGAGAGTGATGCGGAGCGACGGCGAAGGATGAGTAGTAGAGTGGAGTGGAAGCCTTGTCTTCGCCGAAGACTCCAATTCCCTTTCAATATACCTATGACTTGGTTTGAAATACACTTGAAAACACATTAGTCATAGCATTATAAAAGAGACATGATCAAAGGTATACTTATGAGCTATGTGTGCAAATTAGCAAAAGAAGTTCCTGGAATCTAGAATATTGAGCTCATGCCTAAGTTTGATAAAAGTTTGTTCATCGAGTGGCTTGGTAAAAATATCGGCTAATTGATCTTTAGTGTTAATATATGCAATCTCGATATCCCCCTTTTGTTGGTGATCCCTAAGAAAATGATACCGAATGGCTATATGTTTAGTGCGGCTATGCTCAACGGGATTATCCGCCATGCGGATTGCACTCTCATTATCACATAGAAGAGGAACTTTGGTTAATCTGTAACCATAGTCCCGCAGGGTTTGCCTCATCCAAAGCAATTGCGCGCAACAATGGCCTGCGACAATATACTCGGCTTCGGCGGTAGAAAGAGCGACCGAATTTTGCTTCTTTGAAGCCCAAGACACCAAGGATCTTCCCAAGAACTGGCAAGTCCCCGATGTGCTCTTTCTATTAATCTTACACCCCGCCCAATCGGCATCCGAATAACCAATCAAATCAAATGTGGATCCCCGAGGGTACCAAAGCCCAAACTTAGGAGTATAAGCCAAATATCTCAAGATTCGTTTTACGTCCGTAAGGTGTGATTCCTTAGGGTCGGCTTGGAATCTTGCACACATGCATACGGAAAGCATAATGTCCGGTCGAGATGCACATAAATAGAGTAATGAACCAATCATCGACCGGTATACCTTTTGATCCACGGACTTACCTCCCGTGTCGAGGTCGAGATGCCCATTGGTTCCCATGGGTGTCTTGATGGGCTTGGCATCCTTCATTCCAAACTTGGTTAGAATGTCTTGAGTGTACTTCGTTTGGCTAATGAAGGTGCCCTCTTGGAGTTGCTTGACTTGGAATCCTAGAAAATACTTTAACTCCTCCATCATAGACATCTCGAATTTTTGTGTCATGATCCTACTAAATTCTTCACATGTAGATTCGTTAGTAGACCCAAATATAATATCATCAACATAAATTTGGCATACAAACAAATCATTGTCAAGAGTTTTAGTGAATAAAGTAGGATCGGCCTTGCCGACTTTGAAGCCATTAGCTATAAGGAAATCTCTTAGGCATTCATACCATGCTCTTGGGGCTTGCTTGAGCCCATAAAGCGCCTTAGAGAGCCTATAGACATGGTTAGGGTACTCACTGTCTTCAAAGCCGGGAGGTTGCTCAACATAGACCTCTTCCTTGATTGGTCCATTGAGGAAGGCACTCTTCACGTCCATTTGATAAAGCTTGAAGCCATGGTAAGTAGCATAGGCTAATAATATGCGAATTGACTCAAGCCTAGCTACGGGTGCATAGGTTTCACCGAAATCCAAACCTTCGACTTGGGAGTATCCCTTGGCCACAAGTCGAGCTTTGTTCCTTGTCACCACACCATGCTCGTCTTGCTTGTTGCGGAAGACCCATTTGGTTCCTACAACATTTTGGTTAGGACGTGGAACTAAATGCCATACCTCATTCCTAGTGAAATTGTTGAGCTCCTCTTGCATCGCCATCACCCAATCCGAATCTTGAAGTGCTTCCTCTACCCTGTGTGGCTCAATAGAGGAAACAAAAGAGTAATGCTCACAAAAATGTGCAACACGAGATCGAGTGGTTACCCCCTTATTAATGTCGCCGAGGATGGTGTCGACGAGATGATCTCGTTGGATTGCTTGGTGGACTCTTGGGTGTGGCGGCCTTGGTTCTTCATCCTCCTTGTCTTGATCATTTTCATCTCCCCCTTGATCACTGCCATCATCTTGAGGTGGCTCATCATTTTGATTTTCTTCTTCATCATCTTGAGCCTCGTCCTCATTTTGAGTTGGTGGAGATGCTTGCGTGGAGGAAGATGGTTGATCTTGTGCATGTGGAGGCTCTTCGGATTCCTTAGGGCACACATCCCCAATGGATATGTTCCTTAGCGCGATGCACGGAGCCTGTTCTTCACCTATCTCATCAAGATCAACTTGCTCTACTTGAGAGCCGTTAGTTTCATCAAACACAACGTCACAAGAAACTTCAACAAGTCCTGAGGACTTGTTAAAGACTCTGTATGCCCTTGTGTTTAGTCATATCCTAGTAAAAAGCATTCTACAGTTTTAGGAGCAAATTTAGATTTTCTACTTATCTTAACAAGAATAAAGCATTTGCTACCAAAACCTCTAAAATATGAAATGTTGGGCTTTTTACCGGTTAGGAGTTCATAGGATGTCTTCTTGAGGATTCGGTGTAGATATAACCGGTTGATGGCGTAGCAGGCGGTGTTGACCGCCTCGGCCCAAAACCGATCCGGCGTCTTGTATTCATCAAGCATGGTTCTTGCCATATCCAATAGAGTTCGATTCTTCCTCTCCACTACACCATTTTGTTGTGGGGTGTAGGGAGAAGAGAACTCATGCTTGATGCCCTCCTCCTCAAGAAAGCTTTCAATTTGAGAGTTCTTGAACTCCGTCCCGTTGTCGCTTCTAATTTTCTTGATCCTTAAGCCGAACTCATTTTGAGCCCGTCTCAAGAATCCCTTTAAGGTCTCTTGGGTATGGGATTTTTCCTGCAAAAAGAACACCCAAGTGAAGCGAGAATAATCATCTACAATAACTAGACAGTACTTACTCCCGCCGATGCTTATGTAAGCGATCGGGCCGAATAAATCCATGTGTAGGAGCTCTAGTGGCCTGTCACTTGTCATGATGTTCTTGTGTGGATGATGAGTGCCAACTTGCTTCCCGGCTTGGCATGCGCTACAAATCCTGTCTTTCTCAAAATGAACATTTGTTAGTCCTAAAATGTGCTCTCCCTTTAGAAGCTTATGAAGATTCTTCATTCCAACATGGGCTAGTCGGCGGTGCCAGAGCCAACTCATGTTAGTCTTAGCAATTAAGCAAGTGTCGAGTTCAGCTCTATCAAAATCTACCAAGTATAGCTGACCCTCCAACACTCCCTTAAATGCTATTGAATCATCACTTCTTCTAAAGACAGTAACACCTACATCAGTAAAGAGACAGTTGTAGCCCATTTGACATAATTGCGAAACGGAAAGCAAATTGTAATCTAAAGAATCTACAAGAAAAACATTGGAAATGGAATGGTCAGGAGATATAGCTATTTTACCCAAACCTTTGACCAAACCTTGGTTTCCATCCCCGAATGTGATAGCTCGTTGGGGATCTTGGTTTTTCTCGTAGGAGGAGAACATCTTCTTCTCCCCCGTCATGTGGTTTGTGCACCCGCTATCGATGATCCAACTTGAGCCCCCGGATGCATAAACCTACAAAACAAGTTTAGTTCTTGACTTTAGGTACCCAAACGGTTTTGGGTCCTTTGGCATTAGACATAAGAACTTTGGGTACCCAAACACAAGTCTTGGAACCCTTGTGTTTGCCCCCAACAAACTTGGCAACTACCTTGCCGGATTTGTTAGTCAAAACATAAGATGCATCAAAAGTTTTGAATGAAATGTCATGATCATTTGATGCATTAGGAGTTCTCTTCTTAGGCAACTTAGCACGGGTTGGTTGCCTAGAGCTAGATGTCTCACCCTTATACATAAAAGCATGGTTAGGGCCAGAGTGAGACTTCCTAGAATGAATTCTCCTAATCTTGCTCTCGGGATAACCGACAGGGTACAAAATGTAACCCTCGTTATCCTGAGGCATGGGAGCCTTGCCCTTAACAAAGTTAGACAAATTTTTAGGAGGGGCACTAAGTTTGACATTGTCTCCCCTTTGGAAGCCAATGCCATCCTTGATGCCCGGGCGTCTCCCATTATAGAGCATTCTTCTAGCAAATTTAAACTTTTCATTCTCTAAGTTATGCTCGGCAATTTTAGCATCTAATATTGCTATATGATCATTTTGTTGTTTAATTAAAGCCATATGATCATGAATAGCATCAATATCAACATCTCTACATCTAATGCAAATAGAAACATGCTCAACAGTAGATGTAGAGGGTTTACAAGATTTTAATTCTACAACCTTAGCATGTAATATATCATTTTCACTTCTAAGGTTAGAAATAGTAACATTGCAAACATCATAATCTTTAGTCTTAGCAACTAATTTTTCATTTTCAATCCTAAGACTAGCAAGAGAATCATTCAATTCCTTAATCTTAGCAAGCAAATCATCATTATCATTTCTAAGATTGGGAATTGAAACATCACAAACATGAGAATCAACCTTAGCAATTAATCTAGCATTTTCATTTCTAAGGTTGTCAATAGTCTCATGGCAAGTGCTTAGCTCACTAGATAATTTTTCACATTTTTCAACTTGTAGAGCATAAGCATTTTTGACCTTAACATGCTTTTTGTTTTCCTTAATAAGGAAATCATCTTGGGAGTCCAAGAGATCATCCTTCTCATGAATAGCACTAATCAATTCATTTAATTTTTCTTTTTGTTGCATGTTTAGGTCGGCAAAAAGAGTACGCAAATTATCTTCCTCATCACTAGCATTATCATCACTAGAGGACTCATATTTAGTGGAGGATTTGGATTTAACCTTCTTCCTTTTGCCGTCTTTTGCCATGAGGCACTTGTGGCCGATGTTGGGGAAGAGAAGTCCCTTGGTGACGACAATGTTGGCGGCGTCCTCGTTGGAGGAGGAGTCGGTGGAGCTCTCGTCGGAGTCCCACTCGCAGCACACGTGGGCATCACCGCCCTTCTTCTTGTAATGTCTCTTCTTCTCCTTTCTTCTCCCCTTCTTGTCGTCGCCCCTGTCACTATCACTAGATAATGGACATTTAACAATGAAATGACCGGGCTTACCACATTTGTAGCACACTTTCTTGGAGCGGGGCTTGTAATCCTTCCCCTCCTTTGCTTGAGGATTTGGCGGAAACTATCGATGATGAGCGCCATTTCCTCGTTGTCGAGCTTGGAGGCGTCGATGGGTTGTCTACTTGAAGTAGACTCCTCCTTCTTCTCCTCCGTCACCTTGAATGCGACCGGTTGTGCCTCGGTTGTGGAGAAAGTGCCTTGCTCGATGATTTTCTTTGAGCCTTTAATCATTAGCTCAAAGCTCACAAATTTTCCTATAACTTCCTCGGGAGACATTAGCTTATATCTAGGATCACCTCGAATTAATTGAACTTGTGTAGGGTTAAGAAATACAAGGGATCTAAGAATAACCTTGACCATCTCATGGTCATCCCATTTTTCGCTCCCGAGGTTGCGCACTTGGTTCACCAAGGTCTTCAAGCGGTTGTACATAGCTTGTGGATCCTCCCCTTGGTGAAGCATGAAGCGACCGAGCTCCCCCTCGATCGTTTCCCGCTTGGTGATCTTTGTCACCTCGTCTCCTTCGTGCGCGGTCTTGAGTACGTCCCAAATTTCCTTCGCACTTTTTAACCCTTGCACCTTGTTATACTCCTCTCGACTTAGAGAGGCGAGGAGTATAGTGGTTGCTTGGGAGTTAAAGTGGTGGATTTGGGCCACCTCGTCCGAGTCGTAGTCTTCATCCCTACGGATGGTACCTGTACACCAAACTCAACAACATTCCATATGCTTGTGTGGAGTGAGGTTAGATGGTGCCTCATTTTGTCACTCCACATATTATAATCTTCACCGTCAAAAACCGGTGGTTTGCCTAATGGAACGGAGAGCAGAGGAGTATGCTTTGAAATGTGGGGGTAGCGTAGGGGGATCTTACTATACTTCTTGCGCTCTTGGCGCTTAGAAGTAACGGACGGTGCGTCGGAGTCGGAGGTCGATGTTGATGAAGTGTCGGTCTCGTAGTAGACCACTTTTCTCATCATCTTGTGCTTGTCACCTCTCCGATGTGACTTGTGGGAAGAGGATTTCTTCTCCTTCCCCTTCCCTTTGTTGGAGGAGCTCTTCTTCTTCTCCTTCCTCTTGGTACGGGATTCTTCCGATGAAGTGCTCCCGTGGCTCGTAGTGGGCTTGTCGCCAGTCTCCATCTCCCTGATCTTGGTGTGATCTCCCGACATCACTTCGAGCGGTTAGGCTCTAATGAAGCACCGGGCTTTGATACCAATTGAAAGTCGCCTAGAGGGGGGGGTGAATAGGGCGAAACTGAAATTTACAAAATTAATCACAACTACAAGCCAGGTTAGCGTTAGAAATAATAATGAGTCCGAGAGAAAGGGCGCAAAACAAATCGCAAGCAAATGAAGAGTGTGACACGCGGATTTGTTTTACCGAGGTTCGGTTCTCGCAAACTTACTCCCCGTTGAGGAGGCCACAAAGGCCGGGTCTCTTTCAACCCTTACCCTCTCTCAAACGGTCCCTCGGACCGAGTGAGCTTCTCTTCTCAAATCAAACCGGGAATAAAACTTCCCCGCAAGGACCAGCACACAATTGGTGTCTCTTGCCTCGGTTACAAATGAGTTTTGATCACAAGAACAAGTGAGAAAGAAAGAAGCAATCCAAGCGCAAGAGCTCAAAAGAACACGACAAATCTCTCTCGCTAATCACTAAAGCCTTGTGTGGAATTGGAGAGGATTTGATCACTTGAGTGTGTCTAGAATTGAATGCCTAGCTCTTGTAAGTGGTTGAGAAGTGGAAAACTTGGATGACTTGAATGTGGGGTGGTTGGGGGTATTTATAGCCCCAACCACCAAACTAGCCGTTTGGGTGGAGGCTGTTCGACCAAACTAGCCGTTTGGGTGGAGGCTGTCTGTCGAATGGTGCACCGGACAGTCCGGTGCACACCGGACATGTCCGGTGCGACAGCCATGTCACCCGACCGTTAGGGTTCCGACCGTTGGAGCTCTAACACTGGGCCCGCCTGGATGACCGGTGGCGCACCGGACATGAACTGTAGGGTGTCCGGTGCGCCAGTATGGGCGTGCCTGACCTCTGCGCGCACTGGCGCGTATTTAATGCGCTGCAGGTAGCCGTTGGCGCCTGAAGTAGCCGTTGCTCCGCAGTTACACCGGACAGTCCGGTGTACACCGGACATGTCCGGTGAATTATAGCGGAGCAGCCGTTGCGAATTCCCGAGGCTGGCGAGTTCGGAGCCGCGCCTCCTTGGAGCACCGGACACTGTCCGGTGTACACCGGACAGTCCGGTGAATTATAGCGCGCCGACCCTGAGAATTCCCGAAGGTGAAGAGTTTGAAGTCGATCTCCCCTGGTGCACCGGACAGTCCGGTGCGCCAGACCAGGGTGCCTTCGGTTGTCCCTTTGTTCCTTTGTTTGGACCCTTTTTCTTGATCTTTTTATTGGCTTATGGTGAACCTTTGGTACCTGTAGTACTTATAAACTTGGGCAAACTAGTTAGTCCAATTATTTGTGTTGGACAATTCAACCACCAAAATTAGTTTAGGAAATAGGTGTAAGCCTAATTCACTTTCAAGAATATCATATTTTAAAAGCAAAATAGATAAAACTAAAATCATGATTCACTTGCACAATTATTTAATTTAATGTATTGCTAATAATCTTAATGTATTATCATGGTACTTTTTAATCTTGTATCTTATCTTTTGTAAGAGTGTTGATTGTATTCATGGATGTGATAAGAGAAGTATCAATATTGTAGTTTAATTGTAATCCCCCTTTTTCTGAAGAACAATACCACTACACATATAATTCTTTGATAGAGAAAAATTCAATGCCTTGAGTGTCGTAGTGTAGGCTAAAACCAATGTTAATGTATGCTATTATAGTAAGTAATAGTGGAGTATAGGGTCTATATCTTTAACAAATTATGAAGAAATATAACACTTAATTTTGAATTTAACGCATGGGTGAAAGAAATGATACAACTAATTCAATTATAATTTCAAAGCCGCAATATATTTTCGTGGTGCCATAGAAAGAATGTTGCAAGAGCTGATATTGAAGCTATGGTTCCCATCTAAATAAATATTAAAAACTAATGAAGGTGTTGAGTTTGTGATCCAAATTCTGAAGAAGGCGACCAAGTTGGCGAGCGAAGCGGAGGCTCTATAAATATCTTTGTAAGCCGCAGGAGATAACTATCTCAATTGTAAATCTCCTGCGATCTGTAACCACCCCAAAATAGTGAGAAGTTGCTGGCCGGCGCCCGTGGTTTTTTTCCCCTTCGCTTTAAAGGGGTTTTCCACGTTAAATCTGTGTCTTCTCTGTGATTGATCCTCTTTGTGTCGCATTCATTTATAACAGAAGGTGTAGTGAGAAGAGGATGCAATTCTAGTTGCATCCTTAGTCAAAACTATCTACAGTTTAAAGTAAAGGAGTACCAATATTTATACCACAAAAATGGTAGTTTATAAAAATATATTATATAACAAATCTAATGCTATCTATTCAGTATCATATATTTTATATTTTTTATAATTAAGCTTGGTCAAATTCTGGATGGTTTGATTTGATACTACGTTAGAATTAGTATTGTCTTTTCACGACTGAAAATATCTAAACAAATGTTATGTTAGAAAATGAATATAAGAAGGGTATGGTAATTTTGATTAGTTGTACGGATTAAATTTGTGACTATTTTTTAATACTTATATAGCATACGTCTACGTCCATCCCACGCGAAGAGAGTTATTATAGAAGTTAGGGAAGATATTAATGCAACTGGTAAATGACATACTTATATAACATACGTCCTCCAGCCAACTGCAATCGTTATATTATTCACTAGAGATGCTACGTATCTGTAGCCACTACTCACGTACTTGGATGATGCACTGATGTACATAGACGGGCACGCGATGCTGGCTGCTGGGGCTGCCTTGCCTGTTTTAACGTATTTTACAGCAGCTTGCATCTCTTTAGCCAAGGGAAAAATTAAACTCCACCGGCAGGGATGATATGATGCATGCAACGTCTCGCCGCGTAAGCGTGTAATCTATCATTTAATACCTACTATTTGATACCCGTCCGTTCTTTTTTACTTGTCGTGTTTTAGTTTAAAAATAAACTAACGAACGGACAATAGAGATAGTATTATTAAAGTGGTGTTTGATTTCTACATTCTAAACTTTAGTGACTAAAATTTAATCACTTTTAGTCTCTAAATTATCAAATGGTACGACTAAACAAGACCTCAAATAAAAATTGTAGGTACTAACATTTAATTCCTAAAGTTTAGAAAGATGAAGACACCAAACATCCTCTAAAACTAAAGTCGATTCTATTGTTCATCGTATCATATTCTACTAATGATCTATACTTAGAGCATCTTCAATCGCCTCACACTGGTGCTTTAAATTAAACTATGAGACTCTACACAGAAAAACCTACCCAACAATGCTTATCTTATAAAATTTGGTTAAAAAATTATAGGACAACATCTCATGTGACTCAAATAATATACTATATTTCGTAGTGGGCTGCCCTATAATCTAGATTTGAAGCTTTATTGTTGAAGAGAGATGTTTTGTTTTGGTGCCCTATATTCTATAAAATATACATATTTTTAAATTATATAGCATTTGTATAGGTGACAGATACTCTTATATCTAGCCATAGTTCTAGTCCGCTTTCAAAACATATTGAAATAGACGGTGACAGATCTTGAAACATATATTAGAAGTGATTTCTCTTCCTTATTTTATATATTTAGCTTTTTCTTGTAAAATTTAGTAATTATAAACATGTAGCAGGCTCAAGCCCCAGCCAATTTGGTGCTTGATCCACCACCTCTGAAAATAGATAATATGGTCATGGTCATTACATAAATCTTCTAGTTACAAGTCATTTATATAACTATGCAATAAATTATATGTTCTGATGCAACCTATAAACATATTTTTTCATATTTAATGTAATTTTAAAGGACAACAATTTAAGGACATGTTTAATTGATACAACCAATATGGCATCTATATATTACAGGAGCATCTAGCAAGAGGATATATAAGTTGGTGGCTTGCTGCACAGCCACATAATAAGTGACAAAAGATGTGGGTCAAAGATGCGACAAAAGCTCCCGAGTTCAACTCACACCGGTCACATTTGTGTCAAATTAAATAATGCTATGATTTTCTTTTTCTTTTTGCGAACGAGGTACTCTTGCGGTCTGATTTTGATGCCCATTTTCACTATTATTTGGACGTTATATAAATTTGTTCTACCTTCTACGCATTCTTGTCTCTTCCACAGAAACAACTTATGTATTAAGATAAACTCTTTCGGGTGAGAGTGAGTCAATGGGTTCACATTGGAGAGGTCGAAGAGAGGAGATAAGAATCTTCTCTTCCCCGGTTTGTTTGTTTCACTGTTTGAGTCATAGACCCTATCCAATAGGAGCTAGATAAGCTGAGAGGGTCTGCACTGCTCCACTGCTGTTTGCTTTAAACTTTGTCTGTTAATGGCGTCTGCTTTGAAGGGCTGCTGCTCATAGTTGGTGCCTTGAGGGAAGCCACGCCAATGCCTTGTGATGTGAGGTCTTATTGGGTTTCCTTACAGGGCAAAAGGCTATCTTTTTCCTTTCATTCACGTCGGATCACTATCTACCCCAACATCTCATTTCGATCTCCTTTAGTTCATCCAACCATCTCTCCAGCATCTCATTTCGACCTCCTTTAGTTCATTCATCGTCTTCTTTTTTCCAAATTTCCTTCTCCCAATCATTAATAGAGTGTTTGTTTTAATAAATCACCCATCAAGATGAGATGATGCATCATGAGTTTATTTCTAAAATTTGGTGGGATGATCTCATTCCTCACATTAGTACTAATTAACTAACTATGAGAAATGGGGTGGTGATGGATCAACTCAATCCATTCCACAAACCAAACAAAAAAAGTGATGAGTGAAAAGATGATGGACTAACTTATTACTCGAACCAAACACTATATAAACTTACGTCACACCCTCCAATAAGATTCCATGCTTGTTGCTTGGATTGACATCATAAATGATATCAAGTTACTCTTCAACTAAAACTAGAGAAATCAATAAGGGCATGTACAACCGTGACACTGCTGTACGGTACTCCAAATATAAGACACAGCTAAAACACAATATAATCTAGTGGATGTGTCTAAAACCCGTGTCTTACTATATTCATTGCATCAATCAGAGCATTAAATAAATTAAATTGATCAATTAGCTAGTCCCCTGTCTCGAGCATAGAGCCAAGACACAATATCTTCATCAACATACATGTCTTGAGTTTGAGTTTTTTTACATTTACCCCATTAGACACACTCGAAGACACAACTCAAGACACTCATTATACATGCCCTAACAGATTAATAGGACAAATATTTGGTTCTCGGAGAAAGTGCCATAAATTATATCTTCACACACACACACATATATATATACCCTAAACCCTATATATATATATATATATATATATATATATATATATATATATATATATATATATATATATATATATATATATATATTAGTGGGAATGCAAGAGTACCCCAAAAGCCTATACTACGTACACACTACCTTATAGGGTGTTTGGTTTGAGGATTGAGCTAGTCCATCATCTTTTCACTTCTCACTTTTTTTGTTTGGTTTGTGGAATGGAATGAGTTAATTTATCACCACCTCATTCCTCATAGTTAGTTAATAATTGCACCAACATGGAGGTGATGGTGGTGTCGCCTACCGACAAGTACACGTAGAATGGTTCGTTCAGCCATGGTGGAGCCAATACTGGAGGTTTCAATAGGTATTCCATAATTTCTTCGAATGCCCTTTGTTGATCCGGTCCCCAACGGAACTCGCTGTCACTCTTGATTTTTACTAAACCCATGAACGACTCAATCTGCCTGAATAGGTTGGAAATAAACCTTCTGAAACATTGATCTTGCCGATTAGTTGTTGGAGCTCCTTCTTCGTGGTAGGCGTGTCATTGTCTTGATTGCCTCTTAGCTCTTCGGGCCGATCTCTATTCCTCACTCATGAACCAAGAATCCGAGGAATTGACCGACTGTCACCCTGAAGGTGCACTTCTTTGGGTTCATTTTGAGCACGAACTTCTTCATTAGTTCTAGGACCTAACACAAATCTCATATGTGCCCCTAGTGGATGCCGATTTGACCATGACATCGTTAATGTAGATCTCCACCAAGTTTCCAATCAGGTCATTGAAGATGTAATTTATGGCACGTTGGTACGTAGATCCGGCGTTCTTCAGTCCAAAGGTCATGACCAAATACTTGAACAAACCCACTGAGTCAGGTACCTTGAATGCGGTCTTGTGCACGTCTTCTGGGGCCATAAAATCTGGTTGCACCCAGCATTTCCATCCATGAAGCACAAGATCTTGTGGCCAGCATCTGCATGACAAATACTTCTGCGGCGGGCATGGGGTACTCATCCTTTTGTGTGGCTCTATTGAGGTCTTTTAAATCCACGCAGACCCGCCACCGGCCATCCTTCTTTTGAACATGTATTACACTGGAAATCCATCCAGTGTACCTGCATGCCCCGATGAACCCTGCTTCTAACATCTTCTCTACCTCTTTCTTGACCTCTTGTAGGACTTCAATCGTGCTCGTTGTTGGAAAGGGCGAAATCCTTTCTTGGGCGGGAGCCGATGTTCGACAATGGTTTTATCGAGCCCAGACACTTCTATGTAATCCCAAGCGGAACAATCTGAGAATTTCTTCAGCAGGCTTATCATCGGCTCTTTTATATATATATATATATATATATATATATATAGGGCAGGTATAACGGGAGCCCTGGGCTTCCAATAGTTAAAGGAAGCCCAGGCCGACCACCCCTGCAAACTGGTTCAAACAGCGCGCCCAAACAGGCTGTCGGGTGCGCCACCTGCCCCAGGTCTGTTAGCACAAAAAAAGGAATGCATGCATGAGTCAAACACGATCCAATGCATGCGCATAAATTTAGGAAAGATGCATGCGCATAAATTTAGGAAAGATATGTGCGGCAGTTTCTGTTTTTAAAATCCTTTATTTCCTCCATAAATTTAGGATCGCTGCAACAGCCATGCAGCTAGACGCGTAAGGACCATTTTATGATATATACTGAGACTAAATATGCTACACTGTGTTAATAATTATGCAATTCGATATACTGCGTAAAAATCTGTTACCAGCTGCATGCACACGAATTTATGATAAAAATAATGTGCAATGAAAGGAAATGAATTACACGCATAGAAACAAAAAATCGTATTTAATGTTTTATTTCCTTCATAAATATAAGATCTCTCCAACAGCCATGCAGCTAAAACACATTAAATCTAGTTTATGATATATACTGATACAAATTATACTACATGGTGTAGGTATTTATGCAATTCGTTACACTGCGTAAAAAATCTGGCATGTTGTTCACTGGTGGACGCACCTCCGGGTTGGAGCGTAATAACCTTAGGTTTTGAGCATAAAATCCCTCAATTATAAGCGTATATACCGAGCCAATGTGAGAGGTTGATAGCTCTAGTAGGTTGTTATTACGATCCTATTTTTATGGCAGATTCGAAAAACATGACAGTCGCATGCATGCGGTTATACAGATCCTAAAATTATGGCAAAATGCATGTATGAGTCAAACACGTTCCCTTGCATGCGCGTAAATTTAGGAAAGATATGTGTGGCGGTTTCTATTTTAAATGCTTTATTTCCTCCATAAATTTAGGATCGCTGCAACAGACATGCAACTAAAACTCGTAATGACCATTTTATGCTATATACTTATACTAAATATGCTACACTGTGTAGATAATTATGCAATTCGGTATATTGCGTAAAAAACTGCTACAGGCTGCATGCACACGAATTTATGATGGAAAGAATATGCAATGAAAGGAAATGAATTGCATGTATAGAAACAAAAAATCACATTTAATGTTTTATTTCCTTCATAAATATAGGATCCCTCCAACAGCCATGCAACTAAACGCATTAGAACTAGTTTATGATGTATACTGAAACAAATTATACTACACGGTGTAGGTATTTATGCAATTCCTTACACTGCGTAAAAAATCTGGCATGTTGTTCACTGGTGGACGCATCTCCGGGTGGAGCGTAAAAACCTTAAGTTTTGAGCATAAAATCCCTCAATTATAAGCGTAAATACCGAGTCAATTAGAGGTTGATAGCTTTAGTAGGTTGTTATTACGATCCTATTTTTATGACAGATCCGAAAAACATGGCAGCCGCATGCATGCGGTTTCTATTTTTATACAGATCCAAAAATTATGGCAAAATCGTGGGAGTTTCCATTGCATGCGCGCAAATTAAGAACAGCATAAATCAAGGAATTGCCTTTCCAATGTGCATGCAGTAAACTGATATACGAACTCTGTGTTAAAGCATAAAATCATACAGTTTTTAGCGTAAATAATACATGTGGTAGGCATAAAACACAATAAACGAAAAGAAAAATACGCCGGATCAGAGGATGTCACGCGCGATCATCGCTGCGCGCATCTCGCCCCTTCCATGACGTCGCTCGCTCGAACATCGCGCCTCATGCGTCGCCGTCGCTACTCGCACGTCGACGGGCGTCGCTTGCTCGCCGGCCTTGGAAGTGCCGCCTCCTCGGGGCTTCAGGGACGCCGCCGCTTGCCTGCACAAGGGCCTCGCTGCGGATCGAGGAACCTCCGCCACCGCGCGTCGAGGTAATGGAGTTGCAGCCACCGGCCTGGGATCCGCCGCGGCTCGCCCTCTGGATCGGGGGCCGCCACCGCCGGCCTAGGAACCGCCGCCACCGCATGTCGAGGTCGGGGAGCCACGGCCACCGCAGCCACTGGCCGGGGTCCACCGCCGCGCGCGCTATCGGGCAACCGTCGTCGCTAATGAATCGAGATGGGGCGTGAAAAACTGAATCCTAGCACTCCGGGTCCTGTTTTATAGACGTCCGGATGTGGTCCGGCTCGACCGGATTGCACTGTCTGGCCCGGGCTTCCTTTAGTTATTGGAAGCCCAGAGCTCCTAATATACAATATATATATATATATATATATATATATATATATATATATATATATATATTTGTGTGAATGAGGCATCTATATTGGATTTCGCCCTGGGTCCCTAAAAAGGCAGGATCAGCCCTGAGTATGATAAAGGGGTAGGGGGACTTTTTTTTATTAAGTGCTGATTTGGTAAACATGGAAATGGAGGAGATTCCCTTCCTATTCAAAATTTGAATAGGAAGGAGATTTCCCACATGAACCTCCTTCATTTCCCTAATCACCAAATCAGCATTAAAGGCAACCGTTTGAATCTTTGCCGAATAATAACACCATAGTATAGGACGTCGAGTTTCGTCTCTGATAGGCAGGAGATACAATCGATCACCTCCACTGGCCAGACAACAAAACAGTGTGTTTGCTTCTCATGTGTGGTACTGTACTTAATTATAGTTATTTAAAAGTGCTAATAAACTTGAGTAACCAATTCTGAACCGATGGATCCAAATCTGGGCGCGAAGAAATTAAGACATGAGCTAGGTGTCCCATTCCAATCGAGTTGGTTCGAACTGTCATGGAGCACGTTAATGCATGGCTCCATAAGGGACAGGAGGAGCATCTTGGGCACCCAGATAGCACTGTATGATACTTCTGGCACTGACTTGGACGTTTGCGATGAGTTGCATGCTACGCCCCAAAGTTTCACCGAAAATTTTGCCACTGCTGCAGGCACCTGTACGTTCTGTTGTTTCCCTTGTTTCGTCCGTCAGCTCAGTGGAAGTACGTCATCCCTGCACCACCTGATCTGATCATAAGAGAGCAGTGCTTTGCTACATCCACTCCAACTACTGACCGTTGAGCCTACCAGTCCGATCGAGCGAGTGATAGCAATGATGTATATGACCTTTCCAGGTTCCAGGAAACGATCTTGCTACTATTTTCGGATGAGTCGTCAGCTGCACTCATAAGTGACGTGTGCATGCCACATTATTGATCCAGATGTTTTTTCGTGGGCATACGGTGGTGTTTTATTACCATAATGCTCAGAACCCCATCAGCCATATCTTCATAATCTATGTCTATATACACTACTTGCTCCTTTTTTTTATTTGTCACGTTTCAAAAATAAACTAACGAGCGGTAATTATTTGAGAACGGAGGTAATAGTAACATTAAGAGAAGAAAATTTCTCTCCAACTTTTTTGACCGTCACACCTATCGGTCTCCAGCGGATAGTGTAAAATAAGGGATGTAGAACTGTAGATGACACTATTTAATAATGTTTGTAGAATGAAGTTTGAGATAACGGATGTGATAGGGGATCTGGTGCTGAAGATAGCCTCACAAAGTCCACCCTTCTCATCCACGCATTTTCGATCTAAATTCAACATGGTATTGTATTCCTAGTCTAAAACCAGCATTGCACAATCCAAATCAAACAGGAGACCATGTTTCAAACAGCACACGTCTAGCCACACAGACCCACAGTACGGTTAAAGACGTGTTAAAATATATGACATAATTGTTATGTAAACTAGCAAGTTAGCTCGCGCAAATAACGTAGATAGCTAGTTTGCTTATTGTATTATTTGGACTTTTTATTTGAATACCATTTTCGCAAATAGTTTTAATTAATTAATTAATTATGATTGTGTTGTGTTGATGCTTCTTGACTCTATCTACCATCATGGAATCATTTTCTGTTAATATTTTGTGAATGCACAATTTTAGTTGAGACCAGATCAAGTAGCCTTCGATCTCACCTTAATGAGCTCTATTGGTGATAAAAACCATTTTCATGTCTCTATCCAGCTCTTGTGCTCTATTATAGACATAAATTCGAGATAAACTTACATATTCTATTATGGATCTATATTATTATATGATTAATCACAACGCTTTACATGTCTTGAAGCCATTTTCTAGGAGTCTAATCATGAGTTACCCCCTCCATTTCTTTTTAGTTGTCGCTGGATAGTTCAATTTTGCACTATCCAGCGACAACTAAAATGAAACGGATGGAGTAATAGACAACTTCTATAGTGAGTTGTCTTTTTGTTTGTCTCATGAACTCACACAGTTCATTAATTGTGCACAAAAAAGAAGCGTTATGAATCATATGACAACAATAACTCATACAACATTGTGTGACTTGTCGTAAAGTCCTAAATTTTAGTTTATAGGGGCTTGCTTTGCAAAATAATGGCATTTTTCTCTCACCTTGATATCTATCTACATCATTGTAGAATTCTTACATGGCTTTGCATTAGAATGCTTATAATATTTGTTGGGTACCTAGGAACAGGGTACCCAAAGAAGGCCCTATGATCTCCCAAAAACGGCCCGCCTGCCAAGTGGTTCGGCGGGAAGGCCCAAAAAGCCACTCGAGGACGGCCCACCAAGCCGATCGACTCACCGAACAAATGTCCACCGAGCAAACCAGCGAGGTGAGGCTGCCGAGCAACCTGCCCTCGGAGCAACCCAGTCGACCATCCTACCTGGCGAGCAACCTGCCCTCTGAGCAACCCAGCGAGGCAAGGCTACCGACCAATCTGTCCTCTAAGAAACCCAACAAGACAATAGTTGTCGGCGTTCCGAGACCGGGGGGTCCCCGAGCCGACGAGTGAGTGTGCCGCGTGCCCCAGCCCAGATGGGTCGAGCGCGTGGGCGAGCGCGAAGGGGGGAACAGAGAGAGCGGTCGGTGGCCGGAGCCGGGTCGTGAGGGAGTCGGAGAATTCCCGCGGCCTTCGTGTTCGTCCCGCGCCCAGGTCGGGTGCGCTTGCAGTAGGGGGTTACAAGCGTCCGCGCGAGGTGAGGGGAAGCGAGCGGCCCCGAGAGAGCGCCTGCCCCTGCCCTTCGTCCCCGCGAGGCCAACCTTCTCTAAGAAGGCCCTGGTCCTTCCTTTTATAGTCGTAAGGAGAGGATCCAGGTGTACAAGATGGGGGTGTAGCAAGGTGCTACGTGTCTAGCGAGGGAGAGCTAGCGCCCTAAGTACATGCCAAGGTGGCAGCCGGAGAGATCTTGGCACCCTGTTGGTGTGGCGTCGTGGCTGTTGGAGGAGTAACGCAGCCGGACGGAGGGACAGCTGTCGGAGCGGCTGGGCCCTTGCTGACGTCCTCCTGCTTTCATAAGGGAGCTGGGAGCCGCCGTCGTCATGGTCTAGTGAGGCGCCATCATTGCCTATCTGGCGGAGCTGGCCAGATGGGACGCCGGTCTTGTTCTCTGCGACCCAAGTCGGCTCAGGGCAGAGTGATGATGACGCTTCCTGTTGACGTGGCGGTCTCGTGTCCTAGGTCGGGCGTCGTGGAGGTTCCTCCGAAGCCGAGGTCGAGTCCGTCCTGCAAGACAGAGGCAGAGTCCGAGCCCTGGGTCGGGCGAGGCGGAGGTCGTTCGGCAGAGGCCGAGGCGGAGTCCGAGCCCTGGGTCGGGCGAGGCGGAGTTCGTCGTCTTCCGGGGCCTTAGCCCGAGTCCGAGCCCTGGGTCGGGCGGAGCGGAGTTCGCCGTCTTCCGGGGCCTTAGCCCGAGTCCGAGCCCTGGGTCGGGCGGAGCGGAGTTCGCCGTCTTCCGGGGCCTTAGCCCGAGTCCGAGCCCTGGGTCGGGCGGAGCGGAGTTCGCCATCTTCCGGGGCCTTAGCCCGAGTCCGAGCCCTGGGTCGGGCGGAGCGGAGTTTGGTCGCCCGTCGGTCTTACCTTTCGCGTTAAACGCCCCGGTGACTCGGTCGGTTGGCGCGGTGATTTAGTCAGGGTTTCTTCTTATCGAAGGCGGGGCCTCGGGCGAGCCGGTGATGCGTCTGCCGTGAAAGAGGAGACCTCAGGCGAGACGGAGTCATCTTAGGGTCGGCTGCCCTCGCCCGAGGCTAGGCTCGGGCGTGGCGTGATCGAGTCACTCGTATGGACTGATCCCTGACTTAATCAAACCCATCAGGCCTTTGCAGCTTTATGCTGATGGGGGTTACCAGCTGAGAATTAGGCGTCTTGAGGGTACCCCTAATTATGGTCCCCGACAGTAGCCCCCGAGCCTCGAAGAGAGTGTTAACACTCGCTTGGAGGCTTGCGTCGCACTTTTTTGCAAGGGGACCAGCCTTTCTCGGAGGTACTTTGTTCCGGTGGGTGCGCGCGAGCGCACCCGCCGGGTGTAGCCCCCGAGGCCTCGGAGGAGTGGTTTCACTCCTTCGAGGTCTTAATGCCTTGCGTAATGCCTCGGCTGGTCTGGCGGTTCCCTCATGCGAGCAGGGCGTAGCCCAGGTGCACTGTCGGGGCCCAAGTTCTCGGGCTGGTATGTTGACGCTGTCAACGGTTTGGCCGGAGCCGGGTTTGCGAGAGCAGCCCCCGAGCCTCCGCACGGAGCGAGAGGACGATCAGGGACAGACTCGGCTTTTTTATATACGCCCCTACGTCGCCTTTCCGCAAGGAGGAGGGGGGGAGTGCGCCATGTTACCCTCGATGGGCACCAAACATGGTGTCTCCGGTGAGCTGCAATCGGGTAATCCGAGTGGACGTCCGTGCCCCGTTCGTTGGGGGTCGGCTAGGGGCCCGGAGGCACGCCCAAAAGTACCTGCGGGTGATCTGCCGGACCCGGTCCCCTAGCGACGGGGTCCGAGGGCTCGTTGCCTCCCTCCGATGGGATTCCGTTACAGAGTCGTTCCCGCTGGTCTCGGAAATGTCCTAGGGTACCTCGGGAGCGCAGCCCGAGCCTTGGTTATGTATCGAACGTACCCCTGGTCATCCCTCGCTCGGCGTCTGAGGCGACTGTGAACCCTTCGACAGGCCAGCCTTCGAACCCCTGATCAGTAGGGGGCACGGAGCCCGAGTAGCCTGAGGCGGTCATGGGACCTTTCGGGGGCCGACCTTCGAACCCCTGACCAGTAGTGGGTGTCGGGCCCACGCGATCTGAGGCGGCTGTTGAACCCTTCGGGGGGCCAGCCTTCGAACCCCTGATCAGTAAGGAGGCTCGGAGCCTAGTTCCTTCACGGGGAAGGATCCCTTTGGGGTTATCCCCCTTCTCGGTCCCTGTTGCAAGAGATAGAGAAAGAGGAAAAGGGAAAAAGGATGCGAAATTGAACGTCGTGGCGTACCTTTTTCGGTGTGGTCGTTTTGACGAAGGCGAAACGTCGCCAGCTTCTCCCGCCCGTAGCGCTGTCCGTCGAGCCGCGGAGTTAATGCGCCGGGGTGAGTGGTTGGCGAGGTTGCCGTTGCGCGTGCGCGAGCCGTTTGAGGTACGGGTCACGGGCGCGTCGTCTTCACGCCGCGAGGGGTGGTTCTCTTGCTGCCTTCGGATGGGACATGAGCCTGGCAGATGGCGTGACCGCTGCCCTCGCGCGCCTGCCACCGTCATTACTGCCGGCCCATTTTTGACCGCGCTTGACTGCTGCGCCAGGCTGGCGCTGCTGGGTCGCGGGCTGGGTCGCCTCGAATCGCGGTATCGGTTCCGCAATCGAGGAGGTGCGGTGGTGGAGCGAGCGGCACAGCGGTCCGCATGCAGCACCCGGCGCGCCAGTCGCACGACGCGTGGGCTTGAGCCGTCGCGCTGGCCTGTCAGGAGTCGGAGAGGCGTGTCCACTTGGCGCGGCTGCATGCCGCCCGCATGGCTGTCCACTCCCTTCGCCCGTTGGTCTGGGCAAAAGTGGAGGGTCACTTGTAACCGCTGGGTGGTTGCGTGCGTCGTGCGCGGCGGTTCGGCTTCTTCTGCTTAGAGCCGGTCTGCATGACAGGCGGGCCCCAGCCCCCGCGCCGCAGGGGAGGGCTTTGGAGGCGTGTTGGAGAAGACTCAGCCCGTGACGGTTGAGGGTGCAAGCAGGGGGAGTTGCCTTTAAAAGGAGGGCGACCCCTTTCATATGGTGACCATGTCTCCTTCCTCCCCTATGCATTGTGTCTCTCCATCTCCCGAGCCCCCGGATGGGGGAAACCGCCGTCTTTTCGCCCCATCGTTTGGAGGAACACAACTCCGTGGGAGTTGGTACCTTTCAGCCATCGTTCGGCTTCAAGGATTTTCATCGTGCAGCCCGGTTGCCCCCTCGGCTGGGGGTCACCCGAGACGGTGACCACCAGCTCCTGGGTGGGAAGGGGCAAACCGGACTGCGGTCCCGGCGCTGCCCTCAGTGTTGAGGGTGTTCGTCATCCTCGCCGGGGCGGGGAGCGAGGCGAGCCGGGGCCCCACCTCCTACGCGGGTCGGCGGGCCACCTCATTTTCCGGCTTCTGGTGGTGGCAATCGCCTTTTAGCCCCATGGCGGGGACATCCTCCAGTCATGCCGGGGAAGGAGAACTGTTGCTGCCCAGCTAGGATGCAACATTCCGTCTTCCTCCTCGCATTCGCAGCGAGGGCGGCTGCGAGGATCTGCCGGGGTGCTTAGGGGCGTCCCGCGTTTGCTGGTGATTCGCCCAGAGCTTGTCGCTCCACGGGCTTCCCTGGCGGGGAGGTTGTCCGTACCCGCGGGGACGGAACCGGAGTTCCGTTTGTAATGGCACTTCGAGTGTCGGGTTTTTTGTTCATTTCGGCTTTCGGGGCCTGAACATGTATGTAACCACGGCGCGGAGCCGTGTTTTTTCCTTATTTCCGAGCACTAAGACTCGTCTGCTGATTGTCTGAACCGCTTCACCAAGCGTGAGTTGCCCCGTGTCGAGGTGACGAGTGAGGTATCCGTATCCCGGAGGCGTAGGAATCCCTCGGCTCGGTCGGACCTGTTACCCGAGGCTCCTCTAGCCTAGTTAAAGAGACCCCTCGGCCGCTCTTCGACGAGCCGAGGCCAGGGGTTGCGATATCAGCATGAGCAGAGGCGGAGTTGGCTCGGAAATGAAACCTGGTTGGCCGGAGCCTAGCCGGGTTGTCCGTTGGCAGGATCGTCGTCGGAGCTGAACAGCCGAGGCTTCGGACCGAGCAGGCGCCCTTGGAAGGCGGTCGGCCGAGGCCCCGGAGGTGGCCGGCCGAGCCGTCCGCTCGGGCCGGGTTCTCGGAGAAGTCCCTGGCAGAGATTGCTCGAGCGTGGTGATGACGTCGTCCTTCGGAGCAGAGGCCCTCGGACCGCGTCGCCGTCCGAGGCTAGGTCGGGCCTTGCCGGAGGTGCTGTCGATGCCGAGGGTGTCATCGCCCTCTTCCAGCGTCAAGATCCGAGCCTGCAGGGTCAAATCGTCTTGTAGCGTGGGCCTTGTGCGGCCGTCGAGGCCAGAACACACACCCTTGCTGCGTTATAAAGCTGCGTCTCTTTTCCTCTTGTTTCGAGTATCTGGACTTTTTGTCGGTAGCAGGGATGTTAGTGCGAGCAAGAGTTGCTTCTCGCGGAAGGCGATGAGTGAGGTATCCGTATCCCGGAGGCGTGGGAGTCCCTCGGCTCGGTCGGCCTTGCCGCTTACGCGTACCTTTACCCGTCCATGAGGCCCTGTCACTGACTCAGTCGAGAAGGCTCGAAGAATCGCTTCGACAGAAGAGCTTCCGTACGTAAAGACTCGTTCGATCCGCGGATTCGCCTTATCCGAGCGCGAGTTACTTATCGCAGAAGGTGATGAGTGAGGTATCCGTATCCCGGAGGCGTAGGAGTCCCTCGGCTCGGTCAGCCTTGACTGCTTATGTGTACCCCGTCGTTTCCGGGACCCACTTTTCGAAGTAGTCAAAAAGCACGAAAGATGTTCTGGTGAAAGAGATTTTTTGTTCGAGGAAAATTTTGACGCAGAGGGGGTTTCCACCCTTTTAGCCCCCGAGGGAGGGTCGGGCTTTGCCGAGGCGAGGCTGACCCTTCCTTGTTGACTAAACTTTGCGTGGGCGCGAGGTATATGAACAACTTGGAAATATCTCAAGGGTAGAAACGACGTAGCTGTTGGATGTTCCAAGCGTTGCCGTAGACCTCGCCTTGACTGTTGGCCAGCTTGTACGTTCCGGGCTTCAGAACTTTGGCGATGATGAACGGCCCCTCCCAGGGGGGCGTGAGCTTGTGCCTCCCTCGGGCGTCTTGCCGCAGCCGAAGCACCAGGTCGCCCACCTGGAGGTCTCGGGGTCGGACCCCTCGGGCGTGGTAGCGTCGCAGGGACTGCTGATACCGCGCCGAGTGTAGTAAGGCCCTGTCCCGAGCCTCGTCCAGCTGGTCCAGCGAGTCTTCTCGGCTAGCTTGGTTGCTTTCTTCGTTGTAGGCCCTCGTCCTCGGGGAGCCGTATTCCAGGTCCGTGGGCAAGATGGCCTCGGCCCCGTAGACCAGGAAGAACGGCGTGAAACCCGTGGCTCGGCTTGGCGTCGTCCTCAGGCTCCAGACCACCGAGGGGAGTTCCTTCATCCACCGCTTGCCGAACTTGTTGAGGTTGTTGTAGATCCGAGGCTTGAGCCCTTGTAGGATCATGCCATTGGCACGCTCTACTTGCCCATTCGACATGGGATGAGCTACGGCGGCCCAGTCCACCCGGATGTTGTGATCCTCGCAAAAATCCAAGAATTTTTTGCCGGTGAACTGGGTGCCATTGTCGGTGATGATTGAGTTCGGGACCCCGAAGCGATGGATGATGTTGGTGAAGAACGCCACCGCCTGCTCGGACCTGATGCTGTTCAGGGGTCGGACCTCGATCCACTTGGAGAATTTGTCGACGGCGACCAGCAGGTGCGAGTAGCCCCCGGGCGCCTTCTGCAGAGGGCCGACGAGGTCCAGACCCCACACAGCGAAGGGCCAGGTGATGGGTATCGTCTGCAGAGCCTGAGCGGGCAGGTGGGTCTGCTTCGCATAGAATTGGCACCCTTCGCAGGCGCGGACAATTCTAGTGGCGTCAGCCACCGCCGTTGGCCAGTAGAAGCCTTGGCGGAAAGCGTTCCCGACGAGGGTTCGAGGTGCTGCATGATGACCGCAAGCCCCCGAGTGTATTTCCCGCAGGAGTTCCTGACCTTCGGCGATGGAGATACATCGCTGGAGGATGCCCGAGGGGCTTTGGTGGTAGAGCTCCTTCTCATCGCCCAGCAAGACGAACGATTTGGCGCGTCGCGCTACCCGCCGAGCCTCGGCTCGGTCGAGGGGCAGTTCTCCTCGGTGGAGATATTGCAGGTATGGGGTCTGCCAATCTTGATCTGGCACGACCTCGTTCTGCTCCTCCTCGATGCGCAGCGCTTCGCCCTCGGGCTCCGAGGGTTCCTCGGGTTGAGCCGAGGATGGCTCGGGCTGGGCCGAGGTCACCTCGGACGAGGCCGAGGGTGCCTCGGGCTCGGGCGAGTCGCCTATCTTGACGGAGGGTTGGTGCAGATCCCGGGAGAAGACGTCCGGGGGAACCGTCGTTCGCCCCGAGGCTATCTTCGCCAGCTCGTCCGCAGTCTCGTTGTAGCGCCGGGCGATGTGGTTGAGCTCGAGCCCGTAGAACTTGTCTTCCAGGCGTCGAACCTCTTCACAGTAGGCCTCCATCTTCGCGTCGCGGCAGAGGGAGTTCTTCATGACTTGGTCGATGACGAGCTGCGAGTCGCCGCGTGCATCGAGGCATCGGACCCCTAGCTCGATGGCGATTCGCAATCCGTTGATCAGAGCCTCGTACTCAGCCACATTGTTGGACGCCGGGAAATGGAGGCGGAGCACGTAGCGCAGGTGTTTCCCGAGGGGCGAGACGAAGAGCAGGCCCGCGCCGGCCCCCGTCTTCATCAGCGACCCGTCGAAAAACATGGTCCAGAGCTCCGGCTGGATCGGAGCCGTCGGCGACTGGGTATCGACCCATTCGGCTACGAAATCCGCCAGTACCTGGGACTTGATGGCCTTCCGAGGGGCAAACGAGATTGCCTCGCCCATGATTTCCACCGCCCACTTGGCGATCCGCCCCGAGGCCTCTCGGCACTGGATGATCTCCCCCAGGGGAAGGATGACACCACAGTCACCGGATGGGACTCGAAGTAATGTCGCAGCTTTCGCCTCGTCAGGATCACTGCGTATAGCAGCTTCTGGACTTGTGGGTAGCGGATCTTGGTCTCGGACAGCACTTCGCTGACGAAGTAAACTGGCCTCTGAATGGGCAAAGCATGCCCCTCTTCCTGCCTTTCGACCACGATCGCGGCGCTGACCACCTGAGTGGTTGCGGCGACGTAGACCAAGAGGGTTTCTCCATCAGCTGGGGGTACCAAGATGGGCGCCTGGGTGAGGAGCGCCTTCAGGTTCCCGAGGGCTTCCTCGGCTTCGGGAGTCCAAGTGAAGCACTCGGCCTTCCTTAAGAGGCGGTACAGGGGCAGGCCTCTTTCGCCGAGGCGCGAGATGAAACGGCTCAAGGCCGCGAGGCATCCCATGACCCTCTGTACGCCTTTTAAGTCCTTGATGGGCCCCATGCTTGTGATGGCCGCGATCTTCTCCGGGTTGGCTTCGATGCCGCGCTCGGAGACGATGAATCCCAAAAGCATGCCCCGGGGCACCCCGAAGACGCACTTCTCGGGATTGAGCTTGACGCCCTTCGCCTTGAGACACCGGAATGTCAGTTCGAGGTCGGAGAGAAGGTCGGAGGCTTTCCTCGTCTTGACTACGATGTCGTCGACGTAGGCCTCGACCGTGCGACCGATGTGTTCGCCGAACACATGGTTCATGCACCGCTGGTAGGTTGCACCCGCGTTCCTCAAACCGAACGGCATTGTGACATAACAGTACATGCCGAAGGGCGTGATGAAAGAAGTCGCGAGCTGGTCGGACTCTTTCATCTTGATTTGATGATACCCTGAGTAGGCATCGAGGAAAGACAGGGTTTCGCACCCTGCAGTGGAGTCCACGATCTGATCGATGCGAGGTAGAGGGTAGGGGACCTTCGGACACGCTTTGTTGAGACCCGTGCTGGCGTCGTCCACCTGCTCGGGGTCGACGTGTTGCGGGGGGACGGCGCTCGCCTTCGCCTCAAACGCGAGGGCAACGCTTAGCGTGTCCTCCGTCGGGGCACTGGGGATGTCGATTTGCTCGACAGCCGCCGGAGCGCGGCCTCCCGCTCGGCCCTGGTTGCCCCGCCTCCTCCTCCTCCGATGGCGAGGGAGAGGATGGGGCGAGCTCGAAAGTTGTCCTTCCCCCACGTGGGAAAGGCGTCGTCGATTCCGCCGCCGGCGGGCGGGCTGTCCGCCACCATTGTCGCTGTCGCGCGGCGGTGGAAGGAGTATCATGTCGTAGCTGCCGTCGAAGGACATGAACTCGAGACTCCCGAAACGGAGCACCGTCCCGGGTTGAAGAGGTCGTTGGAGACTGCCCATCTGGAGCTTGACGGGAAACTGCTCGTCAACACGCAGCGTGCCCCTACCTGGCGCACCAACTGTCGGCGTTCCGAGACCGGGGGGTCCCCGAGCCGACGAGTGAGTGTGCCGCGTGCCCCAGCCCAGATGGGTCGAGCGCGTGGGCGAGCGCGAAGGGGGGAACAGAGAGAGCGGTCGGTGGCCGGAGCCGGGTCGTGAGGGAGTCGGAGAATTCCCGCGGCCTTCGTGTTCGTCCCGCGCCCAGGTCGGGTGCGCTTGCAGTAGGGGGTTACAAGCGTCCGCGCGAGGTGAGGGGAAGCGAGCGGCCCCGAGAGAGCGCCTGCCCCTGCCCTTCGTCCCCGCGAGGCCAACCTTCTCTAAGAAGGCCCTGGTCCTTCCTTTTATAGTCGTAAGGAGAGGATCCAGGTGTACAAGATGGGGGTGTAGCAAGGTGCTACGTGTCTAGCGAGGGAGAGCTAGCGCCCTAAGTACATGCCAAGGTGGCAGCCGGAGAGATCTTGGCACCCTGTTGGTGTGGCGTCGTGGCTGTTGGAGGAGTAACGCAGCCGGACGGAGGGACAGCTGTCGGAGCGGCTGGGCCCTTGCTGACGTCCTCCTGCTTTCGTAAGGGAGCTGGGAGCCGCCGTCGTCATGGTCTAGTGAGGCGCCATCATTGCCTATCTGGCGGAGCTGGCCAGATGGGACGCCGGTCTTGTTCTCTGCGACCCAAGTCGGCTCAGGGCAGAGTGATGATGACGCTTCCTGTTGACGTGGCGGTCTCGTGTCCTAGGTCGGGCGTCGTGGAGGTTCCTCCGAAGCCGAGGTCGAGTCCGTCCTGCAAGACAGAGGCAGAGTCCGAGCCCTGGGTCAGGCGAGGCGGAGGTCGTTCGGCAGAGGCCGAGGCAGAGTCCGAGCCCTGGGTCGGGCGAGGCGGAGTTCGTCGTCTTCCGGGGCCTTAGCCCGAGTCCGAGCCCTGGGTCGGGCGGAGCGGAGTTCGCCGTCTTCCGGGACCTTAGCCCGAGTCCGAGCCCTGGGTCGGGCGGAGCGGAGTTCGCCGTCTTCCGGGGCCTTAGCCCGAGTCCGAGCCCTGGGTCGGGCGGAGCGGAGTTCGCCGTCTTCCGGGGCCTTAGCCCGAGTCCGAGCCCTGGGTCGGGCGGAGCGGAGTTTGGTCGCCCGTCGGTCTTACCTTTCGCGTTAAACGCCCCGGTGACTCGGTCGGTTGGCGCGGTGATTTAGTCAGGGTTTCTTCTTATCGAAGGCGGGGCCTCGGGCGAGCCGGTGATGCGTCTGCCGTGAAAGAGGAGACCTCAGGCGAGACGGAGTCATCTTAGGGTCGGCTGCCCTCGCCCGAGGCTAGGCTCGGGCGTGGCGTGATCGAGTCACTCGTATGGACTGATCCCTGACTTAATCAAACCCATCAGGCCTTTGCAGCTTTATGCTGATGGGGGTTACCAGCTGAGAATTAGGCGTCTTGAGGGTACCCCTAATTATGGTCCCCGACAATAGTCGACTCCTAGTAAGAGCCGACCAGATACTATCAAGCCACGTCGACACGATGGGATATCATTGAACCATGACCGGACCGTGGAAGCGGCACCAAGGGGTCTCTGTCAAACACGACGACAGATATGTATCCTTGCTGACCAGTGGGACCGAACAACCCCAGTCGTAGAAACCTTAGCATCGGAGTATCTACAGTGACCCATACACCAGAGGAGACGGGGCAATACGCTGTGCCAGGCGTGTGTCTACACATGATGAAAGATGACGCTAGGGGTATGACGGAAGATGAAGATGTACTGAAGACATCCCTAAACCACTCCCTGAGCTGACTCAACAAAACCTGCCAGGCACTGCCACATCTAAATCGGAGTAGCTACAGGAAGGCAGACATGACGTGACACCATACCAAGGATACGACGACGCACGCCTCGCTAGGCGACTCCACATGGGCTATGAGGCCTAGAAGCATAACCCAACAGACGAGACCACAAGGACTAAGAGGCCTAGAAGTGGGAGGTCGAACTCCACCCTAGTAGAATACTAGTGTCGGGGACCATAATTAGGGGTACCCTCAAGACGCCTAATTCTCAGCTGGTAACCCCCATCAGCATAAAGCTGCAAAGGCCTGATGGGTTTGATTAAGTCAGGGATCAGTCCGTACGAGTGACTCGATCACGCCACGCCCGAGCCTAGCCTCGGGCGAGGGCAGCCGACCCTAAGATGACTCCGTCTCGCCTGAGGTCTCCTCTTTCACGGCAGACGCATCACCGGCTCGCCCGAGGCCCCGCCTTCGATAAGAAGAAACCCTGACTAAATCACCGCGCCAACCGACCGAGTCACCGGGGCGTTTAACGCGAAAGGTAAGACCGACGGGCGACCAAACTCCGCTCCGCCCGACCCAGGGCTCGGACTCGGGCTAAGGCCCCGGAAGACGGCGAACTCCGCTCCGCCCGACCCAGGGCTCGGACTCGGGCTAAGGCCCCGGAAGACGGCGAACTCCGCTCCGCCCGACCCAGGGCTCGGACTCGGGCTAAGGCCCCAGAAGACGGCGAACTCCGCTCCGCCCGACCCAGGGCTCGGACTCGGGCTAAGGCCCCGGAAGACGGCGAACTCCGCTCCGCCCGACCCAGGGCTCGGACTCGGGCTAAGGCCTCGGAAGACGGCGAACTCCGCTCCGCCCGACCCAGGGCTCGGACTCGGGCTAAGGCCCCGGAAGACGACGAACTCCGCCTCGCCCGACCCAGGGCTCGGACTCCGCCTCGGCCTCTGCCGAACGACCTCCGCCTCGCCCGACCCAGGGCTCGGACTCTGCCTCTGTCTTGCAGGACGGACTCGACCTCGGCTTCGGAGGAACCTCCACGACGCCCGACCTAGGACACGAGACCGCCACGTCAACAGGAAGCGTCATCATCACCCTGCCCTGAGCCGACTTGGGTCGCAGAGAACAAGACCGGCGTCCCATCTGGCCAGCTCCGCCAGATAGGCAATGATGGCGCCTCACTAGACCATGACGACGGCGGCTCCCAGCTCCCTTACGAAAGCAGGAGGACGTCAGCAAGGGCCTAGCCACTCCGACAGCTGTCCCTCCGTCCGGCTCCGTCACTCCTCCAACTGCCACGACGCCACACCAACAGGGTGCCAAGATCTCTCCGGCTGCCACCTTGGCATGTACTTAGGGCGCTAGCTCTCCCTCGCTAGACACGTAGCACCTTGCTACACCCCCATTTTGTACACCTGGATCCTCTCCTTACGACTATAAAAGGAAGGACCAGGGCCTTCTTAGAGAAGGTTGGCCTCGCGGGGACGAAGGGCAGGGGCAGGCGCTCTCTCGGGGCCGCTCGCTTCCCCTCACCTCGCGCGGACGCTTGTAACCTCCTACTGCAAGCGCACCCGACCTGGGCGCGGGACGAACACGAAGGCCGCGGGAATTCTCCGACTCCCTCACGACCCGGCTCCGGCCACCGACCGCTCTCTCTGTTCCCCCCTTCACGCTCGCCCACGCGCTCGACCCATCTGGGCTGGGGCACGCGGCACACTCACTCGTCGGCTCGGGGACCCCCCGGTCTCGGAACGCCGACAGTTGGCGCGCCAGGTAGGGGCACGCTGCGTGTTGACGAGCAGTTTCCCGTCAAGCTCCAGATGGGCAGTCTCCAACGACCTCTTCAACCCGGGACGGTGCTCCGTTTCGGGAGTCTCGAGTTCATGTCCTTCGACGGCAGCTACGACATGATACTCCTTCCACCGCCGCGCGACAGCGACAATGGTGGCGGACAACCCGCCCGCCAGCGGCGGAATCGACGACGCCTTTCCCGCGTGGGGGAAGGACGACTTTCGAGCTCGCCCCATCCTCTCCCTCGCCATCGGAGGAGGAGGAGGAGGGGCAACCAGGGCCGAGCGGGAGGCCGCGCTCCGACGGCTGTCGAGCAAATCGACATCCCCGGCGCCTCAACGGAGGACACGCCAAGCGTCGCCCTTGCGTTCGAGGCGAAGGCGAGTGCCAACCCCCCGCAACACGTCGACCCCGAGCAGATGGACGACGCCAGCACGCTCACGGAGGGCCTGCAGGACGTCGCCCTCGTACCCAAGACGACGGCGCGGTCAGCCCCCGACGTGACTTCGTCGCTCCTCGTCGACAAAAAGGTACCGACTGCTCCCCATCTTTCGTCATTTCGACTCGACCTCAGCCCGCCTGGCGACCTCGCTTTGGCGGGCACTCACGTTGAGGCGAGTGCAACCTCTCTGGGGTTTCGTGTGCGGTCGCCTTGGGACCGATTGACGGGTGTCTCGACCTACGGACCCTCTGGGTCCGAGGAAGATGACGACCCCAGCATCTGCTGGGATTTCTCCGGATCTGGCAACCCTAGTGCCATGCGGGACTTCATGACCGCATGTGACTACTGCCTCTCCGACTGTTCCGACGGCAGCCGCAGCCTTGGCGACAAGGACTGCGGCCCGAGCCGCGAATGTTTCCACATCGAGCTAGGGGATCCCTCCGGAGGCGGCTGTCTCGGCATGCCGGAGGATGGTGATCCCCCTAGGCCAGCGCCTCGCGCCGACATCTCGCGGGAGCTAGCTGTGGTCCCCGTTCCGGCGGGGGGTCACGACCCACAGCTCGAGCAAGTCCGCGGGGCGCAGGCCGGGCTCGATGAGGGAGCAGGAGCGCTCGAGGCAATCCGCCAGAACATCGGGCAGGTATGGGCGAGCCAGCCCCCGGCCGGAGGAATACGTCACCTGCCCCAAGGTCTCCAGCACCGCATCACCAACGATGCCAGGGACAGACCGCCACCCGCGTCCGGCGGAACCGGTCAGGACCTGGCCGCCGCAGCGATGCTCCTCCGCGCAATGCCGGAGTCATCAACCACCGAGGGTCGGTGAATCCAGGGAGAACTCAAGCATCTCCTGGAAGGCGCTGCGGCTCGGCGGGCCGAAAGCTCTGCCTCCCGAAGGCAGGGGTACCCCTCGGAACCTCGTGCCGCGACTTCCCGACTCACGCGGGAAGCCTCGGTCTTCACCGGGCGCACGCGCAACACCGCGCCTGCGGCCCCGGGCCACCTCGGCGACGAGCACCCTCATCGCGACCGTCGGGCACGCCTCGACGAAAGGGTGCGCCGAGGCTATCACCCCAGGCGTGGGGGACGCTACGACAGCGGGGAGGATCGGAGTCCCTCGCCCGAACCACCCGGTCCGCAGGTCTTTAGCCGAGCCATTCGGCGGGCGCCGTTTCCGCCCCGATTCCGACCCCCGACTACTATCACAAAGTACTCGGGGGAAACGAGACCGGAGTTGTGGCTTGCGGACTACCGCCTGGCCTGTCAACTGGGTGGGACGGACGATGACAACCTCATCATCCGAAACCTCCCCCTGTTTCTCTCCGACACCGCTCGTGCCTGGTTGGAGCACCTGCCTCCGGGGCAGATTTCCAACTGGGAAGATCTGGTCCAGGCTTTCGCCGGCAACTTCCAGGGCACGTACGTGCGCCCCGGGAATTCCTGGGACCTCCGAAGCTGTCGGCAACTGCCGGGAGAGTCTCTCCGAGACTACATCCGGCGGTTCTCGAAGCAGCGCACCGAGCTACCCAACATCACCGACTCCGATGTCATCGGCGCGTTCCTCGCCGGCACCACTTGCCGTGACCTGGTGAGCAAGTTGGGTCGCAAGACCCCCTCCAGGTCGAGCGAGCTGATGGACATCGCCACCAAGTTCGCCTCCGGCCAGGAGGCGGTCGAGGCCATCTTCCGAAAGGACAAGCAGCCCCAGGGCCGCCCGTCGGAAGATGCCCCCGAGGCGTCTACTCCGCGCGGCGCCAAGAAGAAAGGCAGGAGGAAGTCGCAAGCGAAACGCGACGTTCCCGATGCAGACCTTGTCGCCGCCGCCGAGCACAAGAACCCTCGGAAGCCCCCCGGAGGTGCTAACCTCTTCGACAAGGCACTCAAGGAGACGTGCCCCTACCATCAGGGGCCCGTCAAGCACACCCTCGAGGAGTGCGTCATGCTTCGGCGCCACTTCCACAGGGTCGGGCCACCCGCAGAGGGTGGCAAGGCCCGCGACGACGACAAAAGGGAGGATCACCAAGCAGGAGAGTTCCCAGAGGTCCGCGACTGCTTCATGATCTACGGAGGGCATGCGGCGAATGCCTCGGCTCGGCATCGTAAGCAAGAGCGTCGGGAGGTCTGCTCGGTGAAGGTGGCGGCGCCAGTCTACCTAGACTGGTCCGACAAGCCCATCACCTTCGACCGGGACGACCACCCCGACCACGTGCCGAGCCCGGGGAAGTACCCGCTCGTCGTCGACCCCGTCGTCGGCAACGTCAGGCTCACCAAGGTCCTGATGGATGGAGGCAGCTGCCTCAACATCATCTACGCCGAGACCCTCAGGCTCCTGCACGTCGACCTGTCATCCGTCCGAGCAGGCGCTGCGCCCTTCCACGGGATCATTCCCGGGAAGCGCGTCCAGCCCCTCGGACAGCTCGACCTCCCTGTCTGCTTCGGAACACCCTCCAACTTCCGAAGGGAGACTTTGACGTTCGAGGTGGTCGGGTTCCGAGGGACCTACCACGCAGTGTTGGGAAGGCCATGCTACGCGAAGTTCATGGCCATCCCCAACTACACCTACCTGAAGCTCAAGATGCCGGGCCCCAACGGGGTCATCACCGTCGGCCCCACGTACAAACACGCATTCGAATGCGATGTGGAGTGCGTGGAGTACGCCGAGGCCCTCGCCGAGTCCGAGGCCCTCATTGCCGACCTGGAAAGCCTCTCCCGAGAGGTGCCGGACGTGAAGCGACATGCCGGCAACTTCGAGCCAGCGGAGACGGTTAAGGCCGTCCCTCTCGACCCCAGTGGCGACACCTCCAAGCAGATTCGGATCGGATCTGGGCTCGACCCCAGATAGGAAGCAGTGCTCGTCGACTTTCTCCGCGCAAACGCTGACGTCTTTGCGTGGAGTCCCTCGGACATGCCCGGCATACCGAGGGATGTCGCCGAGCACTCGCTGGATATTTGGGCCGGGGCCCGACCGGTCAGACAGCCTCTGCGCCGATTCGACGAGGAAAGGCGCAGGGTGATAGGCGAGGAGATCCACAAGTTGATGGCAGCAGGGTTCATTAAAGAGGTATTCCATCCCGAATGGCTTGCCAACCCTGTGCTTGTGAGGAAAAAAGGGGGGAAGTGGCGGATGTGTGTAGACTACACTGGTCTCAACAAAGCATGTCCGAAGGTCCCCTACCCTCTACCTCGCATCGATCAGATCGTGGACTCCACTGCAGGGTGCGAAACCCTGTCTTTCCTCGATGCCTACTCAGGGTATCATCAAATCAAGATGAAAGAGTCCGACCAGCTCGCGACTTCTTTCATCACGCCCTTCGGCATGTACTGTTATGTCACAATGCCGTTCGGTTTGAGGAACGCGGGTGCAACCTACCAGCGGTGCATGAACCATGTGTTCGGCGAACACATCGGTCGCACGGTCGAGGCCTACGTCGACGACATCGTAGTCAAGACGAGGAAAGCTTCCGACCTTCTCTCCGACCTCGAACTGACATTTCGGTGTCTCAAGGCGAAGGGCGTCAAGCTCAATCCCGAGAAGTGCGTCTTCGGGGTGCCCCGGGGCATGCTTTTGGGATTCATCGTCTCCGAGCGTGGCATCGAAGCCAACCCGGAGAAGATCGCGGCCATCACAAGCATGGGGCCCATCAAGGACTTAAAAGGCGTGCAGAGGGTCATGGGATGCCTCGCGGCCTTGAGCCATTTCATCTCGCGCCTCGGCGAAAGAGGCCTGCCCCTGTACCGCCTCTTAAGGAAGGTCGAGTGCTTCACTTGGACTCCCAAGGCCGAGGAAGCCCTCGGGAACCTGAAGGCGCTCCTCACCCAGGCGCCCGTCTTGGTACCCCCAGCTGATGGAGAAACCCTCTTGGTCTACGTCGCCGCAACCACTCAGGTGGTCAGCGCCGCGATCGTGGTCGAAAGGCAGGAAGAGGGGCATGCTTTGCCCATTCAGAGGCCAGTTTACTTCGTCAGCGAAGTGCTGTCCGAGACCAAGATCCGCTACCCACAAGTACAGAAGCTGCTATACGCAGTGATCCTGACGAGGCGAAAGCTGCGACATTACTTCGAGTCCCATCCGGTGACTGTGGTGTCATCCTTCCCCCTGGGGGAGATCATCCAGTGCCGAGAAGCCTCGGGGCGGATTGCGAAGTGGGCGGTGGAAATCATGGGCGAGGCAATCTCGTTCGCCCCTCGGAAGGCCATCAAGTCCCAGGTACTGGCGGATTTCGTAGCCGAATGGGTCGATACCCAGTTGCCAACGGCTCCGATCCAACCAGAGCTCTGGACCATGTTTTTCGACAGGTCGCTGATGAAGACGGGAGCTGGCGCGGGCCTGCTTTTCGTCTCGCCCCTCGGGAAACACCTGCGCTACGTGCTCCGCCTCCATTTCCCGGCGTCCAACAATGTGGCTGAGTACGAGGCTCTGATCAACGGATTGCGAATCGCCATCGAGCTAGGGGTCCGACGCCTCGATGCACGCGGCGACTCGCAGCTCGTCATCGACCAAGTCATGAAGAACTCCCTCTGCCGCGACGCGAAGATGGAGGCCTACTGTGAAGAGGTTCGATGCCTGGAAGACAAGTTCTACGGGCTCGAGCTCAACCACATCGCCCGGCGCTACAACGAGACTGCGGACGAGCTGGCGAAGATAGCCTCGGGGCGAACGACGGTTCCCCCGGACGTCTTCTCCCGGGATCTGCACCAACCCTCCGTCAAGATAGGCGACTCGCCCGAGCCCGATGCACCCTCGGCCTCGTCCGAGGTGACCTCGGCCCAGCCCGAGCCATCCTCGGCTCAACCCGAGGTACCCTCGGAGCCCGAGGGCGAAGCCCTGCGCATCGAGGAGGAGCAGAACGGGGTCCTGCCAGATCAAGATTGGCAAACCCCGTACCTGCAATATCTCCACCAAGGAGAACTGCCCCTCGACCGAGCCGAGGCTCGGCGGGTAGCGCGACGCGCCAAATCGTTCGTCTTGCTGGGCGATGAGAAGGAGCTCTACCACCGAAGCCCCTCGGTCATCCTCCAGCGATGTATCTCCATCGCCGAAGGTCAGGAACTCCTGCGGGAAATACACTCGGGGGCTTGCGGTCATCATGCAGCACCTCGAACCCTCGTCGGGAACGCTTTCCGCCAAGGCTTCTACTGGCCAACGGCGGTGGCCGACGCCACTAGAATTGTCCGCGCCTGCGAAGGGTGCCAATTCTATGCGAAGCAGACCCACCTGCCCGCTCAGGCTCTGCAGACGATACCCATCACCTGGCCCTTCGCTGTGTGGGGTCTGGACCTCGTCGGCCCTCTGCAGAAGGCGCCCGGGGGCTACACGCACCTGCTGGTCGCCGTCGACAAATTCTCCAAGTGGATCGAGGTCCGACCCCTGAACAGCATCAGGTCCGAGCAGGCGGTGGCGTTCTTCACCAACATCATCCATCGCTTCGGGGTCCCGAACTCAATCATCACCGACAATGGCACCCAGTTCACCGGCAAAAAATTCTTGGATTTTTGCGAGGATCACAACATCCGGGTGGACTGGGCCGCCGTAGCTCATCCCATGTCGAATGGGCAAGTAGAGCGTGCCAATGGCATGATCCTACAAGGGCTCAAGCCTCGGATCTACAACGACCTCAACAAGTTCGGCAAGTGGTGGATGAAGGAACTCCCCTCGGTGGTCTGGAGCCTGAGGACGACGCCAAGCCGAGCCACGGGTTTCACGCCGTTCTTCCTGGTCTACGGGGCCGAGGCCATCCTGCCCACCGACCTGGAATACGGCTCCCCGAGGACGAGGGCCTACAACGAAGAAAGCAACCAAGCTAACCGAGAAGACTCGCTGGACCAGCTGGACGAGGCTCGGGATAGGGCCTTACTACACTCGGCGCGGTACCAGCAGTCCCTGCGACGCTACCACGCCCGAGGGGTCCGACCCCGAGACCTCCAGGTGGGCGATCTGGTGCTTCGGCTTCGGCAAGACGCCCGAGGGAGACACAAGCTCACGCCCCCCTGGGAGGGGCCGTTCATCATCGCCAAAGTCCTGAAGCCCGGAACGTACAAGCTGGCCAACAGTCAAGGCGAGGTCTACGACAACGCTTGGAACATCCAACAGCTACGTCGCTTCTACCCTTAAGATGTTTCCAAGTTGTTCATATGCCCCGCACCCACGCAAAGTTTAGTCAACAAGGAAGGGTCGGCCTCGCCTCGGCAAAGCCCGACCCTCCCTCGGGGGCTAAAAGGGGGGAAGCCCCCTCTGCGTCAAAATTTTCCTCGAACAAAAAAAAATCTCTCTTTTACCAGAATATCTTTCGTGCTTTCTGACTACTTCGAAAAGTGGGTCCTGGAAACGACGGGGTACACGTAAGCAGTCAAGGCTGACCGAGCCGAGGGACTCCTACGCCTCCGGGATACGGATACCTCACTCATCACCTTCTGCGATAAGTAACTTGCGCTCGGATAAGGTGAATCCGCGGATCGAACGAGTCTTTACGTACGGAAACTCTTCTGCCGAAGCGATTCTTCGAGCCTTCTCGACCGAGTCGGTGACAGGGCCTCATGGACGGGTGAAAGTACGCGTAAGCGGCAAGGCCGACCGAGCCGAGGGACTCCCACGCCTCCGGGATACGGATACCTCACTCATCACCTTCCGCGAGAAGCAACTCTCGCTCGCACTAACATCCCTGCTACCGACAAAAAGTCCAGATACTCGAAACAAGGGGAAAAGAGACGCAGCTTTATAACGAAGCAAGGGTGTGTGTTCTGGCCTCGACGGCCGCACAAGGCCCACACTACAAGACGGTTTGACCCTGCAGGCTCGGATCTTGACGTTGGAAGAGGGCGATGACACCCTCGGCGTCGACAGCACCTTCGGCAAGGGCCGACCTAGCCTCGGACGGCGACGCGGTCCGAGGGCCTTTGCTCCGAAGGACGACGTCATCACCACGCTCGAGCAATCTCTGCCAGGGACTTCTCCGAGAACCCGGCCCGAGCGGACGGCTCGGCCGGCCACCTCCGGGGCCTCGGCCGACCGCCTTCCAAGGGCGCCTGCTCGGTCCGAAGCCTCGGCTGTTCAGCTCCGACGACGATCCTGCCAACGGACAACCCGGCTAGGCTCCGGCCAACCAGGTTTCATTTCCGAGCCAACTCCGCCTCTGCTCATGCTGATATCGCAACCCCTGGCCTCGGCTCGTCGAAGAGCGGCCGAGGGGTCTCTTTAACTAGGCTAGAGGAGCCTCGGGCAACAGGTCCGACCGAGCCGAGGGATTCCTGCGCCTCCGGGATACGGATACCTCACTCGTCACCTTGACACGGGGCAACTCACGCTTGGTGAAGCGGTTCAGACAATCAGCAGACGAGTCTTAGTGCTCGGAAATGAGGAAAAAACACGGCTCCGCGCCGTGGTTACATACATGTTCAGGCCCCGAAAGCCGAAATGAACAAAAAACCCGGCACTCGAAGTGCCCTTACAAACGGAACTCCGGTTCCTCCCTCTGCAGCGGCGCAGGCCTCAGGAGAAGGCACAGCTGCTGTCTTGCCCTCGCCCATAACGCCACCCGAGGGGCGAGGACAAGTACAAAGAGCCGAAGGCCCGAAGCGCCGATGGTGGCGGTGATCCCGTCGCTGACGGGGACTTCTCGAGCCGCCTCCACCTCGGCACTGACGCCAGGAGCCACCAGCCTACCGGCAGATCCCCACTCAAATCCTCCCCGATGAGTGGGGCACCGGCCTCCGCGCGAAGGCGCCGCCCTGGTGCAAAGGCAGGGCCACCCCAGAACACGAGCGCCGCCCTAGCGGCGTGCGGCGTCTAGGGTGGACCTCCCGTGTACACGGCGCGGCAGCCGCCCCCCGACAAAAGGGGCCGCCGGAGCCGAGCTAGCGGACCCGACACGCTGGAGGTGACGGCGTTCGCCGCCGATCCATCCCACGTTGTCGAAGTCCGCGCGCGCCCGCAGGGCCAGTGAGCGCCTTCCCCCTCGAACATCGTGGGAGAGGACGACCCACGAACCCGTGCGGGAGGTGGAGCGCCGGCTCAGTCCGGCACCCACCCCAGCAAGGATGATGAACATCCTTGAAGCTGAGGGCGGCGCCGGGACCGCAGTCCGGTTTGCCCCTCCCCACCCAGGAGCTGGTGGTCACCGTCTCGGGTGACCCCCAGCCGAGGGGGGCAACCGGGCTGCACGATGAAAATCCTTGAAGCCGAACGATGGCTGAAAGGTACCAACTCCCACGGAGTTACGTTCCTCCAGCGATGGAGCGAAAAGACGGCGGTTTCCCCCCATCCGGGGGCTTGGAAGATGGAGAGACACAATGCATAGGGAAGGAAGGAGACATGGTCACCCTGCGAAGGGGGTCGCCCTCCTTTTAAAGGCAACTTCCCCTGCTTGCACCCTCAACCGTCACGGGCTGAGCCTTCTCCAACACGCCTCCAAAGTCCTCCCCTGCGGCGCGGGGGCTGGGGCCCGCCTGTCATGCAGACCGGCTCCGAGCGGAAGAAGCCGAACCGCCGCGCACGACGCACGCAACCACCCAGCGGTTACAAGTGACCCTCCACTTTTGCCTAGACCAACGGGCGAAGGGAGTGGACAGCCATGCGGGCGGCATGCAGCCGCGCCAAGTGGACACGCCTCTCCGACTCCTGACAGGCCAGCGCGACGGCTCAAGCCCACGCGTCGTGCGACTGGCGCGCCGGGTGCTGCATGCGGACCGCTGTGCCGCTCGCTCCACCACCGCACCTCCTCGATTGCGGAACCGATACCGCGATTCGAGGCGACCCAGCCCGCGACCCAGCAGCGCCAGCCTGGCGCAACAGTCAAGCGCGGTCAAAAATGGGCCGGCAGTAATGACGGTGGCAGGCGCGCGAGGGCAGCGGTCACGCCATCTGCCAGGCTCATGTCCCATCCGAAGGCAGCAAGAGAACCACCTCTCGCGGCGTGAAGACGACGCGCCCGTGACCCGTACCTCGAACGGCTCGCGCACGCGCAACGGCAACCTCGCCAACTACTCACCCCGGCGCATTAACTCCGCGGCTCGACGGACAGCGCTACGGGCGGGAGAAGCTGGCGACGTTTCGCCTTCATCAAAACGACCACACCGAAAAAGGTACGCCACGACGTTCAATTTCGCATCCTTTTTCCCTTTTCCTCTTTCTCTATCTCTTGCAACAGGGACCGAGAAGGGGGATAACCCCAAAGGGATCCTTCCCCGTGAAGGAACTAGGCTCCGAGCCTCCTTACTGATCAGGGGTTCGAAGGCTAGCCCCCCGAAGGGTTCAACAGCCGCCTCAGATCGCGTGGGCCCGACACCCACTACTGGTCAGGGGTTCGAAGGTCGGCCCCTGAAAGGTCCCATGACCGCCTCAGGCTACTCGGGCTCCGTGCCCCCTACTGATCAGGGGTTCGAAGGCTGGCCTGTCGAAGGGTTCACAGTCGCCTCAGACGCCGAGCGAGGGATGACCAGGGGTACGTTCGATACATAACCAAGGCTCGGGCTGCGCTCCCGAGGTACCCTAGGACATTTCCGAGACCAGCGGGAACGACTCTGTAACGGAATCCCATCAGAGGGAGGCAACGAGCCCTCGGACCCCGTCGCTAGGGGACCGGGTCCGGCAGATCACCCGCAGGTACTTTTGGGCGTGCCTCCGGGCCCCTAGCCGACCCCCAACGAACGGGGCACGGACGTCCACTCGGATTACCCGATTGCAGCTCACCGGAGACACCATGTTCGGTGCCCATCGAGGGTAACATGGCGCACTCCCCCCCTCCTCCTTGCGGAAAGGCGACGTAGGGGCGTATATAAAAAAGCCGAGTCTGTCCCTGATCGTCCTCTCGCTCCGTGCGGAGGCTCGGGGGCTGCTCTCGCAAACCCGGCTCCGGCCAAACCGTTGACAGCGTCAACATACCAGCCCGAGAACTTGGGCCCCGACAGTGCACCTGGGCTACGCCCTGCTCGCATGAGGGAACCGCCAGACCAGCCGAGGCATTACGCAAGGCATTAAGACCTCGAAGGAGTGAAACCACTCCTCCGAGGCCTCGGGGGCTACACCCGGCGGGTGCGCTCGCGCGCACCCACCGGAACAAAGTACCTCCGAGAAAGGCTGGTCCCCTTGCAAAAAAGTGCGACGCAAGCCTCCAAGCGAGTGTTAACACTCTCTTCGAGGCTCGGGGGCTACTGTCGGGGACCATAATTAGGGGTACCCTCAAGACGCCTAATTCTCAGCTGGTAACCCCCATCAGCATAAAGCTGCAAAGGCCTGATGGGTTTGATTAAGTCAGGGATCAGTCCATACGAGTGACTCGATCACGCCACGCCCGAGCCTAGCCTCGGGCGAGGGCAGCCGACCCTAAGATGACTCCGTCTCGCCTGAGGTCTCCTCTTTCACGGCAGACGCATCACCGGCTCGCCCGAGGCCCCGCCTTCGATAAGAAGAAACCCTGACTAAATCACCGCGCCAACCGACCGAGTCACCGGGGCGTTTAACGCGAAAGGTAAGACCGACGGGCGACCAAACTCCGCTCCGCCCGACCCAGGGCTCGGACTCGGGCTAAGGCCCCGGAAGACGGCGAACTCCGCTCCGCCCGACCCAGGGCTCGGACTCGGGCTAAGGCCCCGGAAGACGGCGAACTCCGCTCCGCCCGACCCAGGGCTCGGACTCGGGCTAAGGCCCCGGAAGACGGCGAACTCCGCTCCGCCCGACCCTGGGCTCGGACTCGGGCTAAGGCCCCGGAAGACGGCGAACTCCGCTCCGCCCGACCCAGGGCTCGGACTCGGGCTAAGGCCCCGGAAGACGGCGAACTCCGCTCCGCCCGACCCAGGGCTCGGACTCGGGCTAAGGCCCCGGAAGACGACGAACTCCGCCTCGCCCGACCCAGGGCTCGGACTCCGCCTCGGCCTCTGCCGAACGACCTCCGCCTCGCCCGACCCAGGGCTCGGACTCTGCCTCTGTCTTGCAGGACGGACTCGACCTCGGCTTCGGAGGAACCTCCACGACGCCCGACCTAGGACACGAGACCGCCACGTCAACAGGAAGCGTCATCATCACCCTGCCCTGAGCCGACTTGGGTCGCAGAGAACAATACCGGCGTCCCATCTGGCCAGCTCCGCCAGATAGGCAATGATGGCGCCTCACTAGACCATGACGACGGCGGCTCCCAGCTCCCTTACGAAAGCAGGAGGACGTCAGCAAGGGCCCAGCCACTCCGACAGCTGTCCCTCCGTCCGGCTCCGTCACTCCTCCAACTGCCACGACGCCACACCAACAGGGTGCCAAGATCTCTCCGGCTGCCACCTTGGCATGTACTTAGGGCGCTAGCTCTCCCTCGCTAGACACGTAGCACCTTGCTACACCCCCATTTTGTACAACTGGATCCTCTCCTTACGACTATAAAAGGAAGGACCAGGGCCTTCTTAGAGAAGGTTGGCCTCGCGGGGACGAAGGGCAGGGGCAGGCGCTCTCTCGGGGCCGCTCGCTTCCCCTCACCTCGCGCGGACGCTTGTAACCCCCTACTGCAAGCGCACCCGACCTGGGCGCGGGACGAACACGAAGGCCGCGGGAATTCTCCGACTCCCTCACGACCCGGCTCCGGCCACCGACCGCTCTCTCTGTTCCCCCCTTCGCGCTTGCCCACGCGCTCGACCCATCTGGGCTGGGGCACGCGGCACACTCACTCGTCGGCTCGGGGACCCCCCGGTCTCGGAACGCCGACAACTAGTCATCATTGTAAATGTCTACCCTTGGGCTATAAAAAGGCAAGACAACTCCCATCCAAACATCATCCCAGATCTCTACAACTTCATACAAGCACTCAGCTGTAACACGTTCCAAGCAATACCACGATCAACATCACACTGGACTAGGGCTCCGGCCTGAACCAACTAACCAACTTGCCTCAGATCCACCCTCGAGCCCGCTATAACTCACCATTCAGAGTGAGTCCACGCTAACGCCCCTGCCGAACACAAATCTTATTGTACCTCGGTTCCAGAAACCATGACAAGACCATTGACATGTAACAATATACTTTCTCCAGCTAGGTCGCAAACTCACAATGGGAGAATTTGGAGATGTTCAAAACTGGTGTCTCGACATCCATAGCTGGTTTTGGTCATTGAGTTGACATTGGTCATAATTTTGTTGTTGTCAATATCGTTGGCCTCTGCAAGTATTTGATATATTTCATGGTATCATCCAATAGGAATGAACATGTGGTTGAAATCTTGTTCAATGTGGCTGATGCTCGTTGTCCTTAAGTAATGTGATTTGATGTTTCATACCTCCTATGGTGCTACCAAGGAGCACATGTAGGCTAAAAATAATTCTTACTACTTTTAGTAACTTTTTCTTCCTTCTAATTTTTGTCGGAGTCAATATTGTAGGAATTTGTTCCTCGCACCATCTAACTAACATGCAGTTGTGTTGCCATCTACAAAAGATTTGATTTGCATCTAAACATATGTATTGTCTTCATTTGTGCCTAGATTAAATTATGATAGTTCTTTGTTGACATATTGGATATGGATGGAAATAAGTTTTATTTATTAATTATATTTGGTACGGATACTATATTTATTCTCAATCGTTACATAATTATAAAATTCAACAATGGCATTTTTCCTTTTTTGATTAATCTCATAATTCTATGCCTTATAACATGGATACTCTATTATTCTTGTCTGTTAGACCATCATAAATCAAGTATTCCAACATAGTTTTCACCCTTGTATTTAACAAGAATACTCTATTTATTCTCAATCATTAGATCATCATAAAATGTTATAGTGGATATTCCTTTTTCTGATTAATCTTGTAATGTATGTACCTTATATTTATCATGGATGATCTATTTATTCTCGATGGTTGGATCATTATAAAATTAATTTATGAATATTCTTTCTTTGACCAATCTCATAATTTCCAAGTCTTATTTAGTCTCAACTGTTAGATTATTATGAAATCTAATGATGTATATTCTCTTCTTTTTTTGATACTCTATTTATCCTCAACCATTAGATCATCATAAGGCCTAATCCTGCACATTCTTCTCTTTTTTGATACTCTATTCATCATTGACAATTATATCATCATAAATTGAATAGTGTATATTCTTCTCTCTTTTTCAAACTTGTAATTTCTAGATCCTCTTTATTATGAACAGGGTGGCTTATTTTAACATTGTTGTATCGATATAATAGGTAGATCTCTAAATCATAAGTTGTTCAAGTGACCACACAATAAGCTATATGTTCCGTAGCATAGCACAACCATATTTACTGGTCATATTGTACATGATGCCTGTCGGAGAGTAAACTCCAGCTGGGTGGCGGAATGCACCCGCCTAATCCTAAGAACATGGGCAACCTAGGGTTTTCCTGATGAGATAGACGAACACAAGAACACAAGGGTCTAGATTTGTTCGGACTGCCGAAGCGTAATACCCTACATCCACTATGTGTTGTATTGCTGAGGTCAAGATGAACTTGGGTGAACTTGGGTCCGAGAGAACCTGTCCTTTTGCATCGCATGTGTCCTTCCTTTTATAGTCCAAGGGGGACATGTACAAAGGTGTTGAGCCCTGATAGGTGGGCCCAACGAACTAGTGTTATGTAATGTACACCATGGAGCCTTAAGTGCTGTGGTAGATGCAGTTCTTCCACCTCTGCCCGACCTGACATGCCTCCGCCCCGTCTGGTATGATGACGTATGTAGGGGTTGGCCACACTGACGTCCAGTGGAGTTAATGCGAATGACCTATGCATGCCTTGTTCGAGGTAGCGACTGCTCATGATGGCACCACCCATGCGCGCGGCACTGAGACACAAAGACCTGCCTTGGTAACGTGCGGGTTACCGTGCGGTCTATCAACGTGTGGCGCATCGATAGCACTATTTGCCTGGGTAATGCATGGAGCGGTCATTCGGGCCTGTGTAGCTTGACAAAAGCCTCCCCATGCCTTATGTACAATAGGGCACACATCAGCCACCTGCATTAAATGCGGGCGAGTGAGCTTTCTTCCAGCTGAAAGCTTGTGTCACGTGTCGATGGGCCATGTGGCGGCTTTGGACCTCTCCTGAGCGAAGAGAGGGGGCCAAGAGCGCATGCTGGCTTGAAGACCTAGGCCACCTTCCAGGAGTCCAGATGGCACGCATGGCGGTCCGGGACACGCCTGCGGGGGTTTGGATGACATCCATTGAGGCCTAGGATCCACATCTGGGGGTCCGGACTCATAGAAGTAGACACTGAGCAGTTCCACCTCTAGGACATGTGGCGGCATCGAACCTATCCTCGAGCCAGTATTGGTTGCCGAGTTCAATGGTCCCATCACACGAGTCTGGACCCATGGGCCTTGTTGCTCAATCCCTTAGTTTGTGGTTACAGGTAACCACACAGGTATCTGTGTAATGCCCAAAATCTGTTTTTTTATGAAGGGGCAAAGCCCCCTATTTCATTAGGAAATAGGAAAGTTTGAAACAACCGCAACCACGCGGCACACCAACCAACAGGATCGAGCACAACCAGAACCCTATCTAGACTCTAAACACTATCAAACTAGATCAGTGAAGAGCCTAAGATAGCAGAAGAAGTTTGGCCTACGTTTAACTACATAAGACTTTCTTATTTACAACCCAATCAGACAGGCAGAATCCACAAAAGGAACTGAACAAGTCAAACATCAAAAGACAAACAATCTCCATCACCATCTTCCAAGTTCCAGCTTCCATATCAACCAGAAATGCGCCTGTCTAAAGGGCACCACCCAAAGGCCTGGCCGAATGCCTCACTTGTCGTCTTTAGGATTAGCTTGCTTCCTAGAACCACCATTTTTTGCTCCTTCTTTTTCTGACGAGTAGCCCAGGAGTCCAGCCAGAAGCAGCAAAGAAAAATGATGTTAGAAGGATCAAGCAAATGTTTATTTCCAAAGCACCAATCATTTCTAGTGCGCCAAATAGCCCAGAATAAAGCACCACAACCAAACAAAACCAAATTAACAGTTTTGTCTTTTGGTTTACATAACCAGTTGTCATAAAGGTTGCTGATGCTACTCGGAATCAATTTCAAATTCAAGACCACTTGAATCACTCTCCACATATACTTTGCAATGGGGCAATGAAAGAATAGATGATCGATAGATTCATCAACCCCACAGAAACAGCAATCCAAAGAACCATTCCAGTTCCTTTTCTTCAAGTTGTCCTTAGTAAGAATTTTATTTCTTACAACTAACCAAAAGAAAATCTTGATTTTTTGAGGTAATTTAGATTTCCACAAAAACTTATATGGAATCAAAACTTGATCTTCCATTTTATTTTTGTACATAGAATTAAGAGAGAAGCCTTTTTTCCCCAGATTCCACATAATTTTTCCCTCCTGATCAGACAAAGACACCTGATTACAACAACTTATCATTTCATCAAATAAAACCCTCAAATTACCCACAATCCTTCTTCTAAAAGTAAGAGCCTCAAAATTAGATGTGATTGCCTCATTAACGGTAATATCTTTGTCATAGGTCAGGTCAAAAAGAACAGGAAACTGAACAGACAAAGGCAGATTACCAATCCAAATATTTTTCCAAAAACTAGTCTTCAGACCATCACCAACCACAGTTTTATAGAATTTATAAAAATTGTCACGCAAACTTAGGATTTTTTTCCAGAAATGAGAATCACCTTGTTTTTGTTTAATCAAAATAAGGGGTTTTCTCTTAATATATTTACTGGCAATAATTTTTTGCCATAAGCCTTTCGAAGTTTCAATATTCCGAAGCCATTTAGATAATAAGGAATCATTCATAAACTTAAGATTCAGGACCGCTAATCCTCCCTGACTTTTGGGAGAGCACACTGACATCCAATCCACTAAATGAATTTTTTTGGACTAACGACCCCCTTGCCACGGAAGACGCCTCCTAAGAATATCAATTTTTTTGATAACCGACTTAGGGGCAGGATAAATCGAGAGCATATATAAAGGAACATTGGACAAGCAACTATTCAAAAGAGTAAGTCTACCTCCAAGACTTAGGAATCTTCCTGCCACCCAGCTAGTCTTTTTCCAGCTTCTCAATCATGGGTACCCAAAGACTTTTATTTATCTTCTTCTTATCAATTGGCACCCCTAAATATTTCATAGAAAGATTACCAATCGGACAGGTAAAGATATTAGCATACAAATAGTCAATCTCCTTAGCATTACCAAAGCACAAAATTTCACTTTTGTGAAAGTTAATTTTCAAGCCTAACATGCTTTCAAACAAACACAAAATGAATTTAAGATTTCTGGCCCCTTCTAAGCAATCTTGAATAAGAAAAATGGTATCATCAGCATATTGTAAGTAGCAACACCCATTGTGAATGATATGAGGAATCAGACCCTCAATCAAACCCTCAACTTGAGCTTTCTGAATCATGCAAGCTAAACCATCAGCAACCAAATTGAACAGAAGGGGAGAAAATGGATCCCCTTGCCTAACCCCTTTGTGAGTAGTGAAATAAGGACCCGGATTATCATTAGTTTTGATGGCTACTTTGCCACCACGCACAATCCTCATTACCCAATCACACCAAGTACTCCCAAAACCTTTTTTCTCCATCATAGTATAGAGGAAATGCCAATTTACCTTGTCATAGGATTTTTCAAAATCAATTTTTAAAACCACTCCACTTTGATTTTTCCTCTTAACCTCATGAAGAATTTCATTGAGGGAGATGACCCCATCCATAATATATCTGTTTTTAATGAAACCGTATTGAGAATCACTTATCACTTTTGTGATACAACTCGCAAGCCTGTTGTTTAGAACTTTGGAAATAATTTTGTAACACACATTCAAAAGACAGATAGGTCTAAAATTCTTCATGTCAGCCGCATTATCCACCTTTGGTAATAAAGTGACCCTCCCATAATTCAGCCTTTCTATCTTAAGATTTCCAACATAAAAAACATTAAATAAATGCAAAATATCCAATTGAATCGTATCCCAAAATTTTTGAAAGAATTCAGCAGGAATACCATCGGGACTAGGAGCACTATTATGCTTCATCTCGAAAATCACTTTTTTAATCTCATCAATAGAAAAAGGAGCCGTCAAAAAATGACCTTTCATTGTCTGACAACTGATTCATATTGAGGTTAGACATATTAATACTAGATAACACAGAAGGGCCAAAGAGATCTTTATAATAGGAAGAAGCAATTTTATTGATACCTTCAGCATCGTTCACAGAGACACCTTCATGATTCAAGAAGGGGATTTTAACCCTCTGCTTCCGATCTTTTGCAAGAAGGTGAAAGAATTTAGTATTCTCATCACCCTCATTGATAAATTTTTCTCTAGTAGTTTGCTTTTTTTGCAAATTTCTTCTTCCATGATTTTTTCAGATTCCACTCCATATCGAGCTTTTTGATTCTTTCAGTATCCGAAATACCCATAATTTCGCATTTTTTATCTAAAATGTCAATTTTTTCCATCAATTCTTTTTTTAATTTCAAATATCTACCTTAAACGTTAATATTCCAACCTTTCAACATTTTTTTCAACCGTTTTGTTTTTTCTTTCCAAATATCAATACTCTTTTTGCTTCTAACAGGCAGAGACCAATTTTTTTCAACCAAAGTCCTAAACTCAGGTCTCAGCCTCCAACATAATTCATATCTAAAATCTCTTTTAGCAGGAGAAGAAAAAATCAGTTTTAAGACATAAAGGCACATGATCAGAAAATGATCTACTAAGACCAGAAACATTCACATTATTATAATGCAGATCCCACTCCGGGCTAACAAGAAATCTGTCCAACTTCTCATAAGTAGGTGGATTTCGATTATTAGACCAGGTAAAAAGCCTACCATAAAGATCCAATTCAATCAGCTCATGAACATCAATAATAGAATTAAAAAGGGAACTCCACTTATTGGTACCCCCAGGCTTGTTCTTATCTGAATCTTTTCTAAGAATGTTAAAGTCTCCTCCAATCAACATTGGATGAGAGCACTTGGAACAGAAAGAGGACAATTCACTCAAGAATTTCTGTTTTGATCATTTTGAGCAGCCCCATAAACATTGATAAAATTCCAAATAAATCCTGATTCTTTTTGAATCACCAGAGTCTGAATCATAAATTCACCCAACTCTTTCTCTCTAACATCAAACATGTCAGAATCAAACCCCACCAGCAAACCTCCCGACCTACCATTAGGGGGAGACCAGACCCAAACAAAGTTCCTGTTACCACTAATGAAGTTCAACCAAGAATCTTCAAAGTCTTTCTTGTTGGTTTCTTGTTAACCAATAAAGTCAATTTTCTCTTTCCTGATAATATCCCGGAGGAATTCACTTTTCACTTCTTTACCCAGACCCTGACAATTCCAAATCACACCAATCATTCTGAACAATTCAGGGTGTGCCCTTCAGTCTGACCTCTCCACTTAATAGGGATGTTCCTATTATTGGGAGATTTACTAGCCTTTTCTTCCTTCTCACAGTTTTTTCCTGTGACGAATTTTGCAACCTTTTCTAAGGACCATAACATCATCAAGATCAGACAATTCATCATCCACACTATCATTATGAATATTATTATCCACATCAGAAGCAATGTAATCTACTTTGGAATTATCAACGTTAATCTTAACATATTGAACAACTAAATTTTTCCTAGACAGCTCTAAGGATTTAATCAGGTTTAAATTTTCCACAGCATCATTAAAGGAAGAACCTAAATCAACTCCAATTTTATGAGCCACATCCATAAGAACAACATTATCAGTATTAAGAACAGAGAAAGGATTGTATGACGTACCTTTGTTGATGAAAGCATCTTTAGTCATAGCTCTTGCAGCCGCCTTATCAGCAATCTTCATTTCTTCCGTAGATTCCAGTCTGCTGCTCCTTCTAACTCCTTCTGCCAGATCACCTTCCGTAGCTCCTCCTTTCTTAACTCCAGCATTCTTACTAGCATCATCAGGAACATTTATATTCATTTTCTTTTTCTCTTGAACGGGAGAAGGAATAAATTCATCATCCTTGATGAATTCCTCCAACTCCTGAGAATCCAACAAATCATCCTCACTTTCATTGTATTCTTCATCATCATTACCCTGACTATCAAGGTAACCTTTGGTTCCTTCAGAACCTTTCCCCAACTTCATACTTTCAGATTATTCAGACAAGAACCCAGCAACATTGACATGACTGGAGGATACTTTTAAGGGGGATTTTCCCTTAACATCTCTACCAGAGTCATCATCACCACTTTTGGCCTTTTTAACAGATTTACCAAGAGAGAGGTCACCAAATCCTTGTCTATCAATAGAAGCCCTCTTGCCCAGATTAATAGACTCATCATTCCACCCTTCATCAGTAATGTTGTCAATTTTAAAGAAAATGTCATACAGAAAAGGTTTGACACCAACTTCAATGATAGGGGGAATCATAGCAACACTCTTCACATGCACTTTGAATCTAACAATTTCTTTAGAGTTTAAAGAGGTAATATCCACTTCTTCCACAGCACCAATAGTAGATCCCAATTCACAGATAGCCTGGTAATTCTGGAGTTCTTCAGGCACATTCTCAGCCACAATCTAAACCGAATGCAGTTTGGACTTGGGCTTAGCCTGGGAGCTCCAAGAAGATACAAAGATTTTTGCACCCGACAACTTCATTTTCAGTTCTGGGAAATTAATCATCTCATCCAACCTCTCTTGAGAGGGAAATTGCATTAGAAAACCAGAGTGACACTTGGTAGCTTTCCAAGTACGGCCCCAGGGGAAATAGAAACCAAAATCCTTCTCAAGATCCTCGGCCGAGATCAAACCCTCAACGATTTTAACCAGACCAATAAAACTGCGCTTCGGTTTGTTTGATAACGGCTTGGCGAAATGAGAAGAGTAAAACCCTAACCCATCTGCCGCCATCCCAACAATAGGCATGCTAGGTTTGTTCTGTTTGGGGAGAACGCACCGAGCGGTGTTGTGCGTTTCCTTGCGACAGATCTCACACCACAAAGATTTGAAGCACTCCCTAGCATGATGGCCATCCATACCACATTTTTGGCAGAAAACCCTACGCACCAATTCATTCTCAACTTTCAGAATGGTAGGGGAGGGGTTTTGAGGATACCTGGCTGGCTGCCATCGCCGGAAGCAGAGATAGGGATGTCATCCTTGGCATCAGGCTTTCCAGATCCAGTCTTCAACCGCCAGCTGAGACTCCGATTTTTTCCCCACGACTGGGAACCCTGCGGAACATCCTTCGGCCCCCACTGGTCCCAGTTAGGGTTGTGATTCTTCGGATCCATCTGAACCGGATCAACCGAGCGACCCGGGAGAGGCCACTCCTCGGCAGGCGCCGGCGGACAAAACGGAAAGGAAATCCAACCACCGCAAAAACTATCTCGCGACGAACACAGGAGTGACCAGAGGCGAGAGAGACGCGAAGCGAGATGAGGAAAAGAATGCGAACCCAAGAAGTCATCCGAAAACCCTAGCCGCGTACCTGCAGGATATCTTCCATCACACGCCGCGCCGACTGCTTGCCTCTCTGGGCCACGCGAAGATGAAGCAGCGGGTGGCGGAAGCGAAGAGGACGGCCCAGGAACCGCAATCGCGCCGCAACGGGTCGACGATGAACAGGAGCACCCGCGAGGAGAAGCAGGGCACCGCCCCTTTTTTCCTACGCATCTTCCCCCCTCCCCAAAATCTGTATAAAAAAATAATAAAAAAATAAATACATGAAGGAATAAAATAGTAAATTCTGATATCTCAAATTATATTTGCGAGTTGCAAATCGAGAACTGAATTTTGGAAAACCAAGAACCATTTTAGAAAAGAAGAAATATCAAAGTTTCCTATTCAACTAAATGATTAAGCATATCATTAAATGATGCACCATAAGCATTTATTTACACGGATATTTAATTTTGAAGTAGCTTTTACCTCTTGTTCTACATTCAAAATACTATTTTTAAGAAAGAAAGCAATATGAGAGTATGTTTCATGACTCAAACATCTACTAAACAAATAAATTAATTAAACCAAATATATATCTATTGCATCATAATTGTTTTTGAGTATGTATTAAAAAAATTTGAATTCTTAAACTTTATTTTAGGATTCGAACTTGAAATTTGTAAATCAAATATAGAATAGAACATGAAAAAGGAAAATGTTTATGAACCATCTAACCTTTGAAGTGACATCTTCTAAAATAAATGTAGCTAATAATAAAAGATTTAATGATCTTATATAAATTAAGTTATTCTTTTGGATAAAATGTTTAGATATATTATCTAAAATGGTTAGGTTAAACTAGATCTTTATAAATTGGCGCAAGAGAAATTATTTCATTAAAACATATATTTGGTGTGTACAAAATATACACTTAGAAGTATTTGCTTAAATGAATAATACAATGAATATAAACAAAATAAACATTGCACTCATGCTTGGACTTTGATCTGAGCATTTAAAGTTAAACTCAAACTTTGATGAGAAGTTGAATCTAAACTGAATTTGAATTTAAATAGAGAAGAGAGAATAAAAATCAGAAAAAAAACAAAAGAAAACAGGAAGAATCTATTTGGGCCAAAACTAGCTGTTGTCAGCCCAGGAAGCCCTCTGCGCGCCCTTCTGACACCGTAGACCCCGCGTGTCAGCCTTTATCCCGCGCGCACGTTACTTCCATGTCTGGCAGGTGGGCCCTATCTTGCCAACCTCCACCACGGGCGTGCGCTCTTGTTTCCTCGCCGCTATCGCTTACACATGGGGCCACCTCGTCAGATCGCTCATCTAGCTTGGTTCGTTGCTAACCTCGCGAGAATTCCGCCGCGATCTACAAATCCCTCTGTGGACTCCTCGGACCTTGGCCTATACGTGCTCGGTCGCCTCCCACCCCTAGTTCTGTTGGCCGCTGCAACAACCGCGACGAATTCGGTGTTGCTTGGTTGTGCGCCATTGTGCGGACTCCACCTTGCCTCTATAAAACCGGGTGTCGCGCCATGGCAGGAAGCCTGCATGTCCCGTGGTGGACTCCGTGCCGCCACTAGATCCATAGGACTGGTGTGCGTCAACGGAGGTGAGAGAGAGACGTAGAGTGCCACCATTACCGTGAAGCTCGCCGTGAGCAGAGGAATCGGGATTTGGGGTTGACCACCGCCGCGGTACTCCTCTCCGACGTTACTTCTCAGGGCCCGATTACTCACCTGGTTGCGTTGCTGAATCGGGAGAAAGATCTCCGAAGCATCGCGACCGGGATTAGCTTCTGTGGTCGCGGGAATTCCTCACCGGGTCTCCTCCCAGCGTCCGCGCCGCCCCGTGCCGTGGTGCAAGACGTCGTCACAGTAAACAAAGGTAATTGACCTCCCCTCTAGCCCAGTATCGTCTCTGCCGTGCGTAAGAACCTGTTGTAGGGGTAGTGGGGGGTTCGGGTGGGCCATTCACCGTGCACCGGCGAGTGCGCCGTCGTGCGTTCTGAGCGCGCCGCCGTGGCTCGGCGGTGGGTAGGGGATGGATCTTCGGACCCTTGGATCTTGACCAAGGGTCATGATTAGGCAGTAGGCGTACCACTTCACGTGATCGATCCGGACCATTGATCCAGTGGAGAACGGCTGAGAATAGATGTAGAAGTACCCTTTCGGTGATTTGATCCGAGCCGTTGAGCGGATCGAATGGTCCATATTAGATCGTGTCCCGTTAGATACTGACCATAGATCTGGGATCCTGTGGTCGCGAGCGCGCACAGGTTCATTATATGGGCTGATCTAATCTATGCCGTTCGTGCCCGATCGGACGACTGAAACCAACTCATACCCTTTCGCCCTGGTAATCTTTCCTAAGAGCCCTCCGAGAATTAACTAATCAACCCACCGTCCTAGAGCTATAATAGAGAGTTCAATTTAGGTCCCTGGCAATTGTAGTTTGAACCCCGGGTGTCCCTATAATTACGACCACAGTCCAAACCACTGAGAGAATGATTTAATTAAATACATAAATCAATTTTTAGTGCAAAAATAAAGCCTTAATCTTGGAAAATTCATAACTTGATGAATTTAACTCCTTTTTGACTCATTCCAATTCCTATAATTTGATAATATTATTGTTCATCACATAGTGCCACTGTTTTGACATGAAAATTATATTAAAATTAATCTCTTGGTTAATCTTGTATGGAATACATAAAACCTTAGGAAATTCGTAACTCCTCCGTTTTAAATCTGATTTGACTCGTTCTAGTTGCGTTAGCTTCGTACAAATATCTACTACACAATAGCAACATTTATTATATGATATCCCGTACTATTATAATTGGGTTGATCTAGGTCTGTTGGATTAACTTCTTTAATATTAATATAGTATTCTAACTTTATGGTTATAATTTAACTAGATAATCTTTAATCTTTAATGACTTAGATTAAAGATGAGATAATTATTTATAGAGTAATTTCTCATATGATTTATACTAACCAATTTATAATATAATTTAATATTTTAATCACACAAATCTCCAGAAAATCATAACTTCTTAATCGTAACTCTGATCTTAGTAGTTCTCGATCCCGCGATCTCGTAGCGACGCATAGATCATTATTATTCAGTTGTACTTATGTTTGGTGTGATGTTAATTTTGTCTATACCATGTTTGTTTGTATTGCTAGGACTAGCGCAAGGTTTCGAGGATCTGAAGAATCACCCTGGTAACTGGAATCTCAAGTGCCAGGCAAGTTGTGCCCTTGATCACTTACTTTTCCCAGCCATGTTCTTATTAATTATAAAGATCTACATAGGTTAATTTTGATGGGATCCTTTAGGTTACCCCAGTTTTGGTTATCTTTATACCTTGTTCACCACAGAAATATTTTTGGGTAGTACCTGCTATTGCTTTAAGAGGATTGGGTATGGAGATACAATATTCATGATTACTCTTTTATTATCTTTTTATTACTACTTCTCATGTTAAGATCATTAAATTAATGGGAACATGAAGCGACCACCCGGGAAAACAGTGCTACCACAAGGGTTTAATGGGACGCCCTTGGCTGATTAACTAGGAAAGCTAGTGGAGGTCTTCCTTACCCGAAAGGGGCAAGGGCAGTAGGGGAGTGGTCAGTGTAGGGAGGTTCTTTGGTTGATTTTGCTGCGATGGCGGTCAGGCGAGGGATCCCTGCACTGGAGCTTCCTATAAACTGTAGCTGGATTTCTAAAGCTAGTGGAACTTTGTAAAGGCCTCATAGTGTTACCCTGTCTCGCTTCCTCGGTAGAGGTGTATGGGATTGGCCGTCTCTTGGCAGATGGGTAACATGACTTGTGGGTAAAGATGCGCAACCTCTGTAGAGTGTAAAATTGGTATACTAGCCGTGCTCACGGTCATGAGCGGCTCAGACCCTCACATGATTAATTTATGGAACTTAAATTTAATTTGACATTTGCATCACATTTGGGATTATTTTATTATTACTTTTCTTTATTATTATTAAGGTTTGGTATTTACTTACACTTAGTAATTGCTAATAAAATTTTGACCAACTTATAAAAGCAATGCTCAACTTCAGCCTTTATTTCGTTGATCAGCCCTACACTTCATGAACTCACACCTTTGGTGAGTTCATGCCACATTATTCCCCATGACTTGTTGAGCTATGAACGTATGTGAGCTCACTCTTGCTGTCTCACAGCCCCCCACAGGAGAAGAACAGGTGGTCAAAGAAGAGCCGCTTAACACTGAGGCATTCGACTTGATCTAGGTGGCGTCTTCCAGTTGACTTTCTGGCGCCAATGATAGATTTTAGATCCTGCTATATTTATCTTTTATTTTGTAAGACTTCCGCTATGTAATAAGTACTCTGATTATTGTGTCATTTATCTCTATACACTCTGTGATTATATATGTTGTCTTCTTTGGCGCATGTATGAGATGCACCCAGCTTTGTCCCTTAAAGCCCGGGGTGTGACAATCTGCCTTTGGCATAGTAGGATAGGATACCCTAGGTCCTCTAGGGAATGGAGAAAATGTTCAAGAAAAGGCCCTTGTGAGACACATGTTTTGATGTCAAGATCAAATCTTATTATGGATATATATAACCTCTTGGCGCTAGGAGAAGCTAAGTTTTAGTTCTAGGGAATAGATCCCTAATTTTACCTCACTTGTATACACGCGTGGTTGATATATGCTCATGATTTTCAAATATGACGTCATTATCAAAAATATGGTCAACTAAATGTTGACTAATTTAACATGAGTATAGCATTGTGTAACATATTTCTTAGCTTATGGTGCGTATATATGGAGCATAAAGGCAGTGGTTGATGGTGAAGATGAAGGTCGAGCAGGTTCATGTCGATGGACTGGGAGCGGTGAAGGATAGATGCGAGGCTTGGATTGAGGTACTAGAGAATCCTAAGAATTAACCGTGATGGCTGACACCTGGAATACCAATAAGTGCAAAGGCACATGGAGAGTAGACTATGTTGACCAAGTTAAGACAATGGTTGACCAAGTCAAGCAGAGGCGTTGGAGGACATGGTGATTAGACGGTCGAGGATGATAGTGACATGTGTCAATATCGTGGAGGAGGCGTAATAGATACACTTTACTAGGGGATTTCATGTTTGGGGATTCAAAACTACCAAGAGGCCGATTACCGAGTTTGGGCCACAAAACATGGGTGGAGTTCCAGCAGGAATTATAGGTGGCATGTGGTGTCATCATGGAGCTTGTATCTACACAAAACAAAGTCATGAAGATCTCATAGCCATCAAATATACATATCTTGAGTTAGACCATAATGCCCCTGATGTTAACTAATTTAGCTCTAATTGTCTACAATCAAGTTGGAATGTGTAATAGCCACATAAATAAGGGGAAAGGGAAATGTTCTAGATAGCCATTTCTACCCATTTTGGTGATTAAGTGTACAACACACCACATGGACTGACTATCTTGATGTGAGTATGAGCACATGTTCAAATGAAGGCAAGTTGATGTCACTTAGTTCAAATGAGCAAATCTGGAGGCCAAAAGTGCAACTTTGGGTAAAACAACATAAACATGAGGATTAAGTGTTTGAATAAGTTTCACATACTCTATACTATGTTTCTAGCACTTCTGTTTGGCTACTAACTCATTTTTGCAAGCAAAGTGTATTTTGGACTTGGTTTTGGCCATATTGCAAATTCTAGAGAAACTATGGCAAAGAGGTAAGCTTCTCACACTTAGCCAACTGGATAATTTGCTAAATATGTTTGTCAAAGTCGTATGGAAACCCCAAATATAGATGAAAATTATTGAAGTACTTAGGCTCAAAAGGGCCTAAGATGTTGATGAGGACATCATTCCCATACAACAATGCATGGACCAACAACATGAGCACGTGCACGAAAGCTGAATCGCCAGGTTCGTTCTAACCTAGTCAATTGTGTTTTAGATCTTATGATTGGTGCTAAGCATGTTTTAATGATTAGAAACTTTGAAGAGGACCAGCAAGGACTTGGGAAAGGCTAAGGTGTCGAGGAGGAGGAGAAAGGGCGTCCGCAACAGGAAGAAGATCAAGTCCAACTCGGATGCGATTCCATCTCGGGTTCCAGGACCAGTCTGCACTAAAATGGATGCCTTGGACTCATCCGACTCTAATTGTGATGAACTTGATATGGCTGGAAACATAAGAATATTATCTAACCAACCCAACTGCTCCCACCTTAAAATTTATTCGGAGTCAATGGGAATCCTTGAAACAAATCAACACTCAGGTTCTGTTTTGGTGGTGCTACACCGTCTGTTGGGATGTTCGGCTGTGTATCGTGTTGGAGCCAATTAGGGGTACCTCTAGAGGCTGTGCACACCCCTAACCTCTATTTTAACAGCAGCCTATGCCATATTATGGTTTGGGTTTTTCTTAGATCATATATGTAATCGAACATCATCGTCGTTCATCGGTTTGTGAGACCCCAACTCGTAATCAACATAATTTTGGTTGCGTTCTTCCTGTTCTTGCTTGTGTTCTTGATTGCGCTTGCAGATATAAGCATTCGTGGAGAGGTCACTTGTGTATCATGGGCGATAACCAACATAGCAGTGGTGTAGTGATTGTGAGGATCCATTCACTCAGAGCCTTGGATTATCAACGTCGAGATCTCCACCCAATCAAGTTGTCACACCTCATGGAAGATCGAGCCTCGTTCTCTATCAACAAGTTCATTCTTTATGGATGTTTTAATGATTAGGAACATTTTATCTGGAGCTCTATGACATGATGAGAGCTATGTGTGATGCACTCAACATGAACACTAAAAGGTTGAAGAGAGTTTCACGACTTGTTGAACAGATGCACACGATGGAGACTCGTCTACCACAACCTACAACTCCTCCGCAGGTGATTCTATTCTTGCTTTTCCATCCTATGATGGTATAGATGCTAAAAAATATATTGAGTGAGAAACTAAGATAGATTGTGTTTTTGAAAAATATTTTTTGTGTGAGCGAAAAAGATTAAAAAGGCCACTAGTGTTTTGACCCATTCTACTTTATCTTGGTTGTAGTCCTTAACTCCATCCGATAAACCCTAAACTTGGGTAATTTGAAAATGCTTATGAAAGAACGATTTGTTTTTTCCAATGATGTCATGCCTTCAAACAAACTTGAGTTACCTTTATTACATGATGATTGTAGTAGTAATTTTTGTGATAAAAAGAATTATGTGATGATTCTTCTATTACTTATATGCCACAACTTGAGCACAAACTTGATATTGTTTCTTCCAATCCTGTTAATTGTGCTAAAATTAGAACTTTCAATCCTATAACTAGTGTGCATGATGAGCTAAAATTGTTATTTTCTTTAAATAATTTGGGCTATATTGAATTTGATGTTCTATGTAATCTAAATAATTTAGAGGAGAAACTTTCTTTTAGTACTGATTTGCCATGGTTATCTAAACATACATATCATGTTATTGGAAGATATAATTGGAAAGGAGAATGTATGGTACATCGAGTATATATTTGTTCAAATATGAAATCTTCTTTTGTCATGGAACATCATTAAGCTAACCATATCATGTCCAGTTCCACTTGTCCTTCTTTGTATGTTTTACAACAATAAGGTCAACTTCAAGAAGGGGAGCAAGATTGGATGACATCAAGCACTACATCAACACCTTTTGCAGGCACCAAAGATTTTGAGTCGAGGACAACCTAAAACCAAGAAGGGGAGAATGATGAGTACATGGATATCAACTATATGGTCAAGGCCAAATCAATCATAGAGTCCCAAGCTCAAGGGGAGTTGTTGTCTAGTTTATTCGTAAATCTAGTTCAGACTGCAGGAGTGGGTCTCGCGAAAACGGACGCTCAGGCCACATACGAACTCTATTTTTTATGTTCTAGATACCGTCGAAAAGCTATGGAGATAAGCTTTCTAACACAACTGGTCCCACATCCATATACGGTGGGAGATGATCAGAATCATCATAGAAATATGATGCCCAGAATCTACCAGAAATCAACGACGTCTATTTTTGGGCCTAAAGGCCTTGTCATTGTAGGTTCTGGGCCACCCCCTTGGCCATCGCCTGAGTCAAGGATGACTCCAATTCAAGTGGTGGAGAATTATGAGGGCATCACTCCCATACAAACAATGCATGGACCGACAACACAAGCATGTGCACGAAAGCTGAATCTATAGGTTCGTTCTAACCTAGTCAATTGTGTTTTAGAGCTTATGCTTAGTGCTATGGATGTTTTAATGATTAGGAACTTTGAATAGGACCATAAATGACTGGGGAAAGTCTAAGTTGTCAAGGACGAGGTGCAAGGGCATCCACAACAGGAAGAAGATCAAGTCTGACTCGGTTGCGATTCCATCTCAGGTTATAGGACCAGTCTGCACTAAAATAGACGCCCAGGACACATCCGGACTCTGATTGCAATGGAATTGATATGATTGGAAAGATAAGAAGATTATCTAACCAACCCAACTGATCCTACCTTAAAATTCGTCCGGAGTCAATAGGAATCGTCAAAACAAGTCAACGCTCAGATTCTGTTTTGATGCTGCAACACCGTCTGTTGGGCTGTGTATCAGGGGTACCTACAGGGGTTATGCACGCCCTAACCTCTATTTTAATAGTAGCCGCCGCCACATTAGGGTTTGGGTTTTCCTTAGACCATATCTGTCATCGAACAATATCTCCGTTCATCGGTTTATGCGACCCTAACTCATAATCAACATAATTTTGGTTGCGTTCTTCCTATTATTGCTTGTGTTCTTGATTGCGTTTGTAGGGATAAGCCTTCGTGGCGAGGTCACTCATGTGTCACGGGTGATAACCAATAGAGCAGTGGTGTAGTGATTGCGAGGATCCATTTGCTCGTAGCCTTGGATCATCAACGTCGAGATCTCCACCCAATCAAGTTATCATACCTCAGAGAAGATCAGACCTCGTTCTCTATCATATGTGCTGGTTTGGGCCTCACCGGATTGGTCTGGTGGTGCATCAGACAGGTCTTTGCGGCCTAGACTTAGGCGCCAGGTAGGTTTGCGCACCGGATCGATCCGGGGTGCACCAGACCGCCTTCATATGTGGACAGTGCGCCCTCGGGAACATAATTATAAAATTCACCAGACTACTACTATTCATGGTCCGGTGTGCCGCCGAATCGTTTCCAACATTCACGCGCAGGTGAGTATCAACGCGTCAATGGCTAGCTGACATGGCCTCCTGTCCGGAGCCGCATCAGACCGGTTTGGTGCCACATAGCTAAGGAAATGAACCAATAATATTCCAGACTAGGGGCATGTGGACCCGGTACGGTGGTGCACCCGACCAGTCTGGTGCCTCAAAGTGAGCGGAATTTTGGCAGTTTTTCTAAGGACGGAGGCAACGGCTCTTGGCCCTTTTAGGGCTATAAAATGAGCACCATGGCATCTCCTTTTAGTACACAAACTTCTTAAGAGACTCTCAACACTTCGACACTCTGCCACAACTCATTCGTTCGATTCTAGCGAGATCCAAATGTCATCTTAGTGTTGTTCTTCACATTTGGTGTATTGTGCGCTTGTGTTACTCTCTTTTGTGTTGAGTTGCTGGTTTTGATCTCTTGTGCTTGTACTCTCTTCCTCCCTTACTCTGGTTTGTAAGATTGATCTTTTGTAAGGCTACAAGAGACTCCAACTTGTGGAGATTCCTTGCGATCGGGCACAAAAGTTATAAGGAAGACTATGGTACTCAAGTTAGATCTTTGGATCACTTGAGAGGGTTGAGTGCAACCCTTGCCTATTGGGACACCATAACATGGAGTAGGCAAGAATTTCAGTCTTGATCGAACCATGGGAAAAATTGCCCGTGTCTTGTGTTCAATTACTTTCTTGCGATTTTCTCTCTTCCTAAGTTCTCTCTAGTCACTTGTGATATTGCTCTTAGTTTAAATTATATCTTGGAAGAGCAATCAAGTGAAGGGAACCTTTCTCTCTAATCAAACTTGGTTTTAGTTTGCACTAACTTCATTTTTAGACCAAGTTTGTGTTCTAGTGTTAATTCCGCAGGATCACCTATTCACCCCCTCTTGGTGCTCTCAAAGGGGAAGGTTAATCCAATTGGCCTTATCTCTTTAGCACATCATTTCTTTTTTCCATGTTATATTTTCCCTTTCCTCTAGACTATTGAGTGAGATCCATAGATCTAGATACTAAAATTTGTAATCATCTCATCTGTATAAACTCAAGAGAATTGCCTGACCTCTACGAGGATTGAATCAAAGCAATATTTCCTCTAAAATTCATGTCTCTTGTGCTTGCTTTGGTTTTGTTTTTTCTTCTCCTGAATCCCCTTCTCTTGGTCTTTGTATGATTTTATTTTCTTTTGAGATTTGTACTAATCAGGATGACTGTATACATGATAGGACCCTAGGAACATATCTACCAACTTCTTTGATCAGATTCGTCATGAGCACGATTTGACATGATTTTGAGGAAAATTGAGAAAACCCCAATTTGGTTTGGAACCTTTTAGATCCTTGGAGGTTTGTTTAGAGTTTGGACTTGGTCTTCTAGGATAACCTTCCTAACTCCCATTCTAACCTTTGCGCAAAATTTTATTTTTATCTGAGTTCATTTGAGGTGGCTTTTGCAGACTGGTACTGTAGATAGAACTCCGATAGGGTGTGCATCCATTTACCTAGGCATCCTTTCAAAATTGGGGCTAAGTGCTCATGTTCGATGACATCGATCTTACACATGATTTAGGCTTCTATGTTGATCAACTAATGTTAAAGCTTGGTGAATGTGAAGTATAGACACAAACACAATCGCTCCATCTCCGAATACATTGTTTTGGCATTGAGGAGGCTCCTGTTAAGGTAGAACACCACCATCTCTTTGCCTTTAAACTTGTGGATCAACACCAAGCTGATAGAGGTTGCCTTGGTCGATGGATAGATCAAGAACGGCCTATCAGGTTGTAGTGGCAGTACTATTGATTAGGGATGGCAATTTTACCCGCGAGTTCGGATACTCATCGAATATCTAACCCGTCGGGTTCAGGTTCGGGCATGAAATTTAACCCATGGGTCTCAGATGCACCCGATCCATGATAAATCGAGCCAGATACGAATTTTATCTCTTACCCACGGGTTGCCTGTGGATGTTTGAAATTACTAAATATGTTTTTATCCTATTAGAAATCAGCCTAAAGGTGCGTCAAAACTCCCCTCTTGGCTCATCTATTTTCTAAATCTAGATCCTAATAACATGTTTCAGTTTGCATATATGCTTCTGTAATTGGTAGCTATAGACTTCATATCTTTACAACCTTTTGAGGCCTCATGCTCTGTTCTTGATTATATAGCAATTATTATTTGTAGACACAATTCTGGATCCTAGTAAACATTTCACTTATTCAGTCCATCACACATTTGCTCTATTTAGTCTTGTCCCTATAGATTGGTGATGGAGTTCATATGACTGATTTATCTCCAAAAAAACTCTTTGTACATACATATTTTGTATATGTATAAGTTGTAACCATGGGTATTCGATACCCACCTGATACCCGATGGGTATGGGCATGTGTATAAAATTTTACCGACGGATATAGTCGCGTGGGAATGAGTAATCCCCACGGATATTGTCGTGGGTGGGTATTTACTCTACCCAATCTGAACCCGACCTTTTGCCATCCCTACTATTGATGGCAAAACCAGGTAGGACTTGATGTTGTTGAATGCTACCAGCTGCTCTAGTCCCCACACGAACTTCTAGTTACTTTTGATCTTCACTAGGGGCATGAATGACTTAATCCTTCCAGACAAATTCAAGATTAATCTTTGATGTAATTGATTTTGCTGATCAAACTATGCAACTTGACCTTGTTGGTGGGAAGGACCACTGCCATTATGGCATCCTTGCTCTTGTATCTAATCTCTATCACCCTCTCGTGCACCATGAAGCCGAGGAATTAGCTTGTGGTCAACCTAAATGCACAATTCGTGGGGTTCATATTTAAACCATGAAGGCTGGTCATCTGTAGCACTTAGCGAAGGTTAGCTAAATGTGTTGCTTGAAGAGCCAATTTCACCATAACGTCGTCTACGTAGACTTCCACTAGTTGACCTATGAGGTCGTGAAAGATGTAATTCATTGCTCACTGCTACGTTTCTCCTGCATTTATAGGCCAAAGGTTATCACCACCCATTCAAACGAATCGATAGACCTAGGTTGTCAACTATAATGTTATAGGTCTCCTCGACTACTACAACTTTAATATAAAGTTTGCCTTCATCATACATGTGAGAAATTTATCAAGTTTTTATGCAACTTATTATTGTTGAGTCATATCTAGAACCTGCGGTCATGACCCCATATCACTATCAGTTTGTGGCTAGAACTATCAATGATAAGACTTTAATATCACTACTGGTTGGATCTGTCACCTCTGGTTCTAGCATCAAGCAGCCACTGATACAATATTACTGCTGGTTCTTAAGTAATAGATAGTGATAAAAAGATAATGAAGATTTATTATGTAGTAGTGAAAGATACTTTAGTTGAGTTTTGGTTTGAAACATAAAGCGAGACTGGACGTACCCTTTGTATGTGTTTACTTCTCAGGACTAAAGGTCACAATTTTAGTCCAGGCTTGTCTAGAATCCTTCCAAATCGATACATCTTGGTGACTGTTACAACCAAGAATAAAAGATGAAATTAGTCACGATTTGTATTCAAGGCCATTCCTGGTGGGGAAGGGGGTGAAGGGTGTGGTCGCCCCGGGCCCCTAGTTCCATGAGGCCCCACCTCTAGTAGGCAAGGTCAATAATGTATTGCTATATGTGTTTAGTATTTAGTTACAACTCCCACGTAATCCTTGTGACAAATAACTGGTTCAGAGCGCTTGATTCACACAACGCACTCAACAATTTGTGTGTCTCGTCTTCTATCACCTAACACCTACTGTGTGGCGCTACCGATTAGCAGATCGCCTCAAATGAGAGTTAGCGATGCGTGACCTATGATTGTGTTTGTGACTGTTGCATCAGCTAAAATGAGCTTTTGAAAGTTGAAGTTGCTGAAGAATTATTTAAGGTCTAAAATATCGCAAGAAAGACTAAATAGTTTGACTATTATTAGATAAAGTTGATATTTATGCCATCATCAATGACTTCACATCGAGAGATGTTAGAATTTTTTTAATATGACCACCTATTATATAGTTTTTAACTTGAGATGAATAATTTTATACATGTTAAGTATTTATTAGCAACATATGTTATATATTATAAAAATAAGATACCCTTATATTAAATCTTGCTATGGACCCCGACTTATGAGGACTTATTACGACCCGATCTTTCTTTAACCCTGGTTTTTATTTTAAACCAGGACTAAACTAAATATATCTTTCCTCCGTCCTAAAATATTAGTCGTTTGACTTTTAATTTTTATGTCTATGTTCAAATGAACGGTGATAATTATAGACACATATATAAAATGAATATATTAATTATTGTATGAATCGACTAAAAAATAAAAAAACGAATTTTATTTTGACATGGAGAGAGTATATTGTTTTGTCCTCGATGAAAGCTTTTCTCTACTAGGTGAACCCGCGTAATTTGCTGCAGTTCACTTGTCTAGTTGATCGGGTGCTGCCTGATGTGGGCATCCGATCCGACCGCTGTTTATTAGCCGAATAACACTATATCTTAGCCGAATAATCCTATTGTATAAGTGGGGTCCTGGTTGCTGGTCTACCAACGTGAGCGCTCGAGCGGATGCCATGATTAAACGAATTCCGCATAATCAATCCTGTCTTGTTTTTATTTTGAAACGACGGGCAGCACTCCTGTGTTAGAATCGAACATAATAATGAAAGGAAGGAAACCTGCAAGTGAGTGACCATCGATCTACAATGCAAGGCTGCAAGAACTTGGTGAGAGCGTGTCGTTTTCGGGCCATGGACTCCGAGCGGATCGATCGATCGGTGGTTCCTCCTCGCCCATCGCCTGGCTCCAAACCGGGTGGGCAGTGCGTGTCCATGTCCGTGTCCGTGTCCGTGTCCCCGGGCCTGCAGGTGCCCTAGAGAGGAAGAGGAGAACTACTGATCTGAAGGTCCCGCCATTATCGTTTTCGTGAACATAATGGACGAGCCCTAATCCATAGCTAGCAACTTGTTGCTATCTCTACTGCTAGCTGACTTTTCGCCGGAGCACAGCGCGCTCCTTTCCGTCAGATTTCAGTATTTTGCTGTAGCTCAAGTTCAGAACTACAGGCCAAATGTGGCGTGGAATCTCTCTACTGCACCAGAAAGGCATATGATATGATATGGTAGCTGAAGCTGACACCAAACCACCCAGAATACATGCCACCTCTCCCTGCCTTCCTTTGCCTAATTCAGCGAAGTGTAAAGAAATGACATCGCCTGGTATGCTTTTGCGGAAGGTTCTCAAATTAACAAATCTTAGTTTTAATTTTGTTTCAGGTATGACGAAGTCATCTCCCGTTGCGACGACCTTCGTGGACTGAGGAAGCAAACGATAGCTTCGACTGGAGCGTGTGACCATATAAGACGAAGGAAGGTTCTAGCTGTGTGAGCGGAACGGTGCCATAGGGAAAAGACGACAATATATTTGATGTGCTCAGTAGATTATATGTATAGAATTTGAGGGTACGTAAGTATTTTGTATGAAGTTGTACGCTGCATCACCACTATAAATAGTGACACTATGCCCATACAAATATGGGGACACTTTTTGCCCCTGTTTGTTTCAGCTTTTTGGAGCTTCTGGCCACCAAAAGCTGCTACGGACTACCAAACGCTCAGCTTTTCAGTCAGCTTCTATAAAATTCGTTTGGGTAAAAACCATTCAAAATCAACATAAACACATAATCGGTTGAGTCGTTGCAATAGCAGGAATCCGTCACTTTCTAGATCCTGAGTCCTATGGACACCTTTATCTTCCTCCGCACGTAATCCTAATGATACTCAGATTCTCTACACATCCAGATTCTCCCCACAGCCAGATTCTCAGAAAAGCTGGTCAAAAAAAAACTGAACCAAACAGGCCCTTTAGCTGTTCACAAACACTTGCCCCACGAATCGCTCGGGCTCAGCCAGCCCTCTTCCCTTGCATGGCGCCTGCAGGGGGCGCTCCACGGCCGCAGCGCTGCCCCCTGCAGGCCCCCTATAGCTGGTCCCCTTCTCTCTCCCTCTATATTTAGCGTTTCACTATTCACACTGTCGGAGAGGAAAATCTTCGGCCGGGTGGCGGAACGCATCCGCCATTCCGCCCTAAATCCTAAGATGAGGAGGGGCTTAAGCGTTTTGCCTGTCTGCTAGATGGTCGAAGAACACGAGCGAACACGAGGATTTAGAGTGGTTCAGGCCACCGGAGCGTAATACCCTACTCCACTGTCTGTGTGTTGTATTGAGTCTGAGTGAACTTGAGAGTCTGAGTTGGGTCTGAAGAACCTGCCTTGTAACGTTGTGTGCCTTCCCTTTTATAGTTCAAGGGGGGCACATACAAGGATACTGAGCCCCGACATGTGGGCTCAGGAACATAATGGAAGGAATACCTGGAGTAACTAATGCAAGTAACGTCTGTGTAATCTCCTGGCGCCATGATGTCCGCAGCCCGCGCAGTATTGATGTGTGGCGACAACTTCCTTGGTAGCGTACTGGTAATGATGGGCGCAGTGCACGCGGCAGTATGGGCGTGTTGCCTGCCAACGAAATGGACAGACATGCCGCCTGGGAAATGGACAGGTCGCTGCCCGCCTGCGGAATGGACAGGTCGCTGCCCGCCTGCGGAATGGACAGGTCGCCGCCTGCCAGCGGAATGGACAGGTCTCATTAAATGCTGAGGCATCACACCGCCAGCCAGTGGAATGGACAGGCACGCCGCCTACGGAATGGACAGGTCTCATTAAATGCAGAGGCGGCATAGCCTAGAGGCCTTACGTCAGGCTCCGCCCGTTGGCTTACGTCACGCGCAGTAGGCCACGTGGCAGCATCGGGTCTCCGCCTGGGCGGGGAGCAGAAGTGTACGCGGACAGGTCCGCACCAGACTCGGTCTAGACACGTGTCGGTACCGGACCCCCACCTGGGTCCCGTTCAAGGCCCGTGTATGTTCTGACCTAGGACCTTGGGACCCCATTGTGGGCGGCCCGGACCCCATACGGGGGGGGGGGGGGGTCCGGATCCCATTCCAGGGGTCCAGCTTGCACACGTGGAGGTCCGGGACCAATCTTGGAGGTCCGGACTATATATCCGGGGGTCCGGCGCTCTCCCGTGGGGGTCCGGACTCACTGTTGATGCTTTGGAGCATGCCACCTTCTCTGGACACATGGCGGCTTCGGACCCGCCCATGTGGCGGAGTCGGGCGCTGTTGTGGACCTAGAGTAGCCGCTCGTGACTGGGGCGAGTTGTGGCTTGGTCCCACACACAGCACTTCTGCCACGCGACTAAGGGATAGCCGCGTGGGTTCTGCGTCTTTGTACAGTAGCAGGGGGTACCCTAGTTTTAGGGTACCGACAGTGGCCCCTAGGCCCACCTCAGGGGAGGATGCGAGCTTGCAGGTGGGGCCAAAGCTTGTACCTCGCGTCAACATGGCATGACTGGTGATTGGGGCGCCATCTTAGCACGCTTTCTGACGTGCCGCATTAACTCAGCGCATCTACCGATGCACGCGCTGTCAATCTGCCTTAGGTCACGTCAACTGCCACATCTGTCTCCGCGGCTGACTGACCCTCGGCCCCACGTCTGGTGGTTCCATCGGGCCACGCGCGGGGTGCCTCGTTGCCACTGCCTTAGTTAATAAATATCTCTAAATAGCGACCCCGAGGCGGTGCGCGATCGTGCGCGACGGTTCGCTCCCCGTGTGATGGTTCGCTTCTTCCGCACTCGAAGACCGGCACACCAGCTGCATGACTTGTGGGCTCGGGCCCCTGTGTCAGAGACTGGGCGGCTGGGCGCTAGGTGCGTGTCGGGCAGGATTCCCCGTGGCGTCTCGGAGCGCGAGCGGGAGAGTCTTCCTTGAAAAGGGATTCACCCTGCGAGCAGCAGTTACGCTTTCGCATTCTCTCCCAATCACTACGCCCTTTCGCCTTCGAGCTCTCTGCACCCCTTTGCATCCGTGCTTTCCTGCTCTACACCTGCGCCGCCGCCGATGCCATGACTTCGCTTGGCCATCCCAACCGCTTCCAGTCTGAGGCGGCACTCAATCTGGCGCGCGGCCTGCTCGGGTGGACCGTGCCGCTTGCCGGAAGAGTCTGCGCCGGCGCCGTCACCCTCGGCGGCCTCGCCGCCGGCGAGTTCGTCATGTTCGTCTCCTACATCTCCTGCGGGTTGGTGCTGCCGATCTCGCCCTTCTTCCTGCTGCTGTTGGAGGAGTTCGGGCTCCAGCTTCAGCACCTCACACCCCACTCCATCCTCCAGGCGGCTATCTTCGTCCACCTCTGTGAGATGTTCGTGGGGGTGGCCCCCTATACCTCCCTCTTTCGCCACTTCTTCGTGCTGGTCAAATCTGGGAAGGCCAAGGACCATATTGGTGCTTACTACTTCCAGACGAGGCCGGATTCGGCCAGCGCCTACATCTCCTCCCTCGACGACGCGAGGTGGGAAAAATGGCGCGCCGACTGGGTGATCGTCAGCGCCGAGGCCAACGACCGCCTCGTGCTGCCGAGCGACGGACCAACACTCGATCGAAAGCAATGGAGGGCCAAGCCGTCCCTCGCGCCAGAGTTCCTACCCGTGTTGGACAGGATCAAGGCCTTGGCAGCCGGTGGCCTGACCTCGATGCACGTGGTCGGCGATTTCCTAAAGCGTTGGGTCATGCGGCTGCAGAGGAGGCCGCGTCTATGCTGCTGGTTTACTAGCCCAAATGACATCGGCAGGATCTAGCGCGGGCTGGGGACCGACCTATCCTGGGAGGAGCTGGAGCTTCTGGTGAAGGGGATTACTGGTGAGTCCTTTGTCCCCGAATCTTTGATACTCACCAAGGCATCTCGGCGTTGTGTGATGATCCGGGGCAGCGAACGGCGATCCTGGCCACGGTGCTGACCCTCGACGAGAGCGGCATGGCAGTTCGACAGATCGGCAGTCAGGACCCCCTCCGCGGGATCCAGATCCCCGGTGTACCAGCCGGAGGTTCCCAGCCCGCTGGTGCGAGCTCTAGAGCTCCCACCACGGCCACCAGCCCCTTGGACAAGGGTAAAGGGGCTGCAAGTAGCTCCTCCGCCCCGGGTGGCACCGGAGGGTCAGAGGAAGAGAGGCGACGCCGGCTGCGTCACGCCGACGGTCGCTTGTCTCGAACCCCCTTGTTTCGGACCCCCCTTATTTCGGACCCTCCTAGGCCCAGGGCACGCAGGGGCGTGGCGATGATGCACCACCACCACCATCAGGCCCGCCACCACCACCACCACCACCACCATCAGTCCCGCCGCCACCACCACCACCTGGGGGTGATCTCCCTAGAGGCACCAGCAGCAGCAACAACAATAGCAGCGGTCGTCCCACTTCCAGGGTCGCTGGAAGGTCCAGGGTCCCAATTAAGTGTAGCCCTTTTTTGTGAGTGTAGTTATCATGCCGACGGTCTTAACCCATCCTTTTTTGCTAGGGCTTCCTCCCACTCTGCTCCCAAAGGCGCGCCTCCTCCGCCGGATACCATGCCCGCCGGTGGGTCTAGCTCTCAGCAGCAGGCATCTGCTGGGAGTGGTGCCGGTGAACCTGAGAGCACCTAGAGGGGGGGGTGAATAGGTGATCCTGAATAGACTTAAAACTTAAGCCACAAAAACTTGTTAAGTGTTAGCACAATGATTGCCAAGTGGCTAAAGAGAAGTCTCAACAAAACACAATACCACAAGAGATCAAGCACAGAGGTGACACAGTGGTTTATCCCGTGGTTCGGCCAAGACCAATGCTTGCCTACTCCATGTTGTGGCGTCCCAACGGACGAGGGTTGCAATCAACCCCTCTCAAGCGGTCCAAAGACCCACTTGAATACCACGGTGTTTTGTTTTGCCTTTCACTATCCCGTTTGCAAGGAATCTCCACAAATTGGAGTCTCTTGCCCTTACAAGTATATGATCACAAAGAAGCACAGAGTAAGGGAGGGAAGCAACACACATAAATCCACAGCGAAACGCGCACACACACGACCAAGAATCGAGCTCACAAGACTATCTCAAAGTTCTCACTAGAACAGAGCTCGAATCACTTAGACTGACAAACGAATGCGCAAAGACTGAGTGTGGATGATCAAGAATGCTCAAAGGTTGCTTGTGTATCTCCTCCATGCGCCTAGGGGCCCCTTTTATAGCCCCAAGGCAGCTAGGAGCCGTTGAGAGCAAATTAGGAAGACAATCCTTGCCTTCTGTCGTCGGGGTCACCGGACAGTCCGGTGCACACCGGACACTGTCCGGTGCCCGATATGTTTCCTTAAACAGCGAAGCCGACCGTTGCAGACCGTTGGCGGATCTGGAGCCGTTGGCGCACCGGACATGTCCGGTGCACACCGGACAGTCCGGTGCCTTCTTCTAGCCGTTGGCTCGGCCACGTGTCCCGCGCAGATTGCGCGGCCGACCGTTGGCCCGGCCGACCGTTGGCTCACCGGACAGTCCGGTGCACACCGGACAGTCCGGTGAATTTTAGCCGTACGCCGTCGGCGAATTCCCGAGAGCAGCCTGTTCGCGCCGAGTCAGCCTGGCGCACCGGACACTGTCCGGTGCACACCGGACAGTCCGGTGTGCCAGACCGAGCAGAGCCTTGGCTGTACACAGCCAAGTCATTTGCACCTTTCTTCTTTTCTGTTTCTAACACTTTGACAAGTATATTAGTATACAAAACCAATGTACTAAGGCTTAGAAATATACCTTTACGTCATGATTTGCACCTTGTTCATCCATTGACATAAATTCACAATTAAGCACATGTGTTGGCACTCAGTCACCAAAATACTTAGAAATGGTCCAAGGGCACATTTCCCTTTCAATCTCCCCCTTTTTGGTGATTTATGCCAACACAACATAAAGCAACTAGAACAAGTGCAAACTCACTTCAAATAAAACTTAAATTTATTTTGATTCAATTTTGGCATATATGGATCATCTTTTGCCACCACTTGGTTTGTTTTTGAAATCAAACTCAAATCTCTATCTCTAAGTCAAACACACATGTTGAAGCATAAAGAGAGCCATTCCAAAAGAGATTGATCAAAGATTTCAAAAACTCCCCTTTTTCCATAATTACTATTTCTCCCCACAAGAAACCAAAAGAGACAATAAAAGAGTTTTGACAAACCAAAAACTCTACTCTACTATTTTCAAATTTCTCAAGTGGTAGCTGATCCATTTATCGCTTTGGCCTTTATTTTCTCCCCCTTTGGCATCAAGCACCAAAACGGGATCAATCTTGGCCCTTTAACCCCATTGCCTCACCAAAATCTTCAATTAAGAGCAAATGGCAATAGGAGTTCATGAGATGGACTTGGAATAAGTTACCCTCTCATCGGAGTGCAGTGGAAGTCTTTCATGGTCCAAGTCCACCCTTTCCCTTTCAATTTTCCTTCGAGACTAAATCAAGCAAACTCAAGCATATGGTTAGTCTCAAAGGGTCAAGTTGTAACACATCTCCCCCTAAATATGTGCATCACTTTGCAACGGACTTGTGAGGTCCAGGGAGTGTTCGTACAACTTGAGCACCATAATAAGCAACAAAATGCAGAATGAACATGATCAAGGGCATAAACACATGTATGCTACATTTCAATCCAAGTTCCGCGAATCTAAGATATTGAGCTCACTACGCAACCTGCAAAAGGTCTTCTCATCTAAAGGCTTGGTAAAGATATCGGCTAGCTGGTTCTCGGTGCTAACATAAAACACTTCGATATCTCCCTTTTGCTGGTGGTCTCTCAAAAAGTGATGCCGGATGTCTATGTGCTTTGTGCGGCTGTGCTCAACAGGATTTTCCGCTATTCGGATAGCACTCTCATTGTCACATAGGAGTGGGACTTTGCTCAGATTGTAGCCAAAGTCCCGGAGGGTTTGCCTCATCCAAAGTAGTTGCGCGCAACACTGTCCTGCGGCAACATACTCGGCCTCGGCGGTGGATAGGGCAACGGAGGTTTGTTTCTTAGAGTTCCATGACACCAGGGACCTTCCTAAGAATTGGCACGTCCCCGATGTACTCTTCCTATCGACCTTACATCCAGCATAGTCGGAATCTGAGTACCCAATCAAGTCAAAGTTAGACCCCTTTGGATACCAGATCCCGAAGCAAGGCGTAGCGACTAAATATCTAAGAATTCGCTTCACCGCCACCAAGTGACACTCCTTAGGATCGGATTGAAATCTAGCACACATGCATACGCTAAGCATAATATCCGGTCTACTAGCACATAAGTAAAGCAAAGAACCTATCATGGACCGGTATGCTTTTTGATCAACGGACTTACCTCCTTTGTTGAGGTCGGTGTGTCCGTCGGTTCCCATCGGCGTCTTTGCGGGCTTGGCGTCCTTCATCCCAAACCTCTTTAGCAGATCTTGCGTGTACTTCGTTTGGGAGATGAAGGTGCCGTCCTTGAGTTGCTTCACTTGGAACCCAAGGAAGTAGTTCAACTCGCCCATCATCGACATCTCGAATTTCTGCGTCATCACCCTGCTAAACTCTTCACAAGACTTTTGGTTAGTAGAACCAAATATTATGTCATCGACATAAATTTGGCACACAAACAAATCACCATCACAAGTCTTAGTGAAAAGAGTTGGATCGGCTTTCCCAACCTTGAAAGCATTAGCAATTAAGAAATCTCTAAGGCATTCATACCATGCTCTTGGGGCTTGTTTAAGTCCATAGAGCGCCTTAGAGAGCTTACACACGTGGTCGGGGTACCGCTCATCCTCGAAGCCAGGGGGTTGCTCTACGTACACCTCCTCCTTTATTGGTCCGTTGAGGAAAGCGCTCTTCACATCCATTTGGTACAACCTGAAAGAATGGTGAGCGGCATATGCTAGCAAGATACGAATTGATTCTAGCCTAGCCACAGGAGCAAAAGTCTCCTCAAAGTCCAAACCTGCGATTTGGGCATAACCTTTTGCCACAAGTCGAGCCTTGTTCCTCGTCACCACCCCGTGTTCGTCCTGTTTGTTGCGGAAAACCCACTTGGTTCCCACAACATTTTGCTTGGGACAAGGCACCAGCGTCCAAACTTCATTGCGCTTGAAGTTGTTAAGTTCCTCCTGCATGGCCAACACCCAATCCGGATCTAGCAAGGCCTCCTCTACCCTGAAAGGCTCAATAGAGGAGACAAAAGAGTAATGTTCGCAAAAATTAACTAGTCGAGACCGAGTAGTTACTCCCTTGCTAATGTCACCCAGAATTTGGTCGACGGGATGATCCCTTTGAATCATCGCTCGAACTTGGGTTGGAGGTGCCGGTTGTGCTTCTTCCTCCATCACATGATCATCTTGTGCTCCCCCTTGATCACACGCCTCCTTTTGATGAACCTGTTTGTCGGCGTTCCGAGACCGGGGGGTCCCCGAGCCGACGAGTGAGAGTGCCGCGTGCCCCAGCCCAGATGGGTCGAGCGCGTGGAGCGAGCGCGAAGGGGGGAACAGAGAGAGAGAGAGGGAGAGTCGGTGGCCGGAGCCGGGTCGTGAGGGAGTCGGAGAAATTCCCGCGGCCTTCGTGTGCGTCCCGCGCCCAGGTCGGGTGCGCTTGCAGTAGGGGGTTACAAGCGTCCGCACGAGGTGAGGGGAGAGAGCGGCCCTGAGAGAGAGTGCCTGCCCCTGCCCTTCGTCCCCGCGAGGCCAACCTTCTCTAAGAAGGCCCTGGCCCTTCCTTTTATAGTCGTAAGGAGAGGGTCCAGGTGTACAAGATGGGGGTGTAGCAAGGTGCTACGTGTCTAGCGAGGGAGAGCTAGCGCCCTATGTACATGCCCAGGTGGCAGCCGGAGAGATCGTGGCACCCTGTTGGTGTGGCGTCGTGGCTGCTGGAGGAGTAACGGAGCCGGACGGGGGGACAGCTGTCGAGGTGGCTGGGTCCTTGCTGACGTTCTCCTGCTTTCGTAAGGGAGCTGGGAGCCGCCGTCGTCATGATCTAGCGGGGCGCCATCATGGCCTATCTGGCATAGCTGGCCAGATGGGACGCCGGTCTTGTTCTCTGCGACCCAAGTCGGCTCAGGGCAGGGTGATGATGACGCTTCCTGTTGACGTGGCGGTCTCGTGTCCTAGGTCGGGCGTCGTGGAGGCTCCTCCGAGGCCGAGGCCGAGTCCGTCCTGCAAGACAGAGACAGAGTCCGAGCCCTGGGTCGGGCGAGGCGGAGATTACTCGGCAGAGGCCGAGGCGGAGTCCGAGCCCTGGGTCGGGCGAGGCGGAGGTCGCCGTCTTCCGGGGCCTTAGCCCGAGTCCGAGCCCTGGGTCAGGCGGAGCGGAGTTCGCCGTCTTCCGAGGCCTTAGCCTGAGTCCGAGCCCTGGGTCGGGCGGAGCGGAGTTCGCCGTCTTCCGGGGCCTTAGCCCGAGTCCGAGCCCTGGGTCGGGCGGAGCGGAGTTCGCCGTCTTCCGGGGCCTTAGCCTGAGTCCGAGCCCTGGGTCGGGCGGAGTCTCCTATGGCACCTCTGGCGAAGTCTGGTCGCCCGTTGGTCTTACCTTTTGCGTTAAACGCCCCGGTGACTCGGTCGGTTGGCGCAGTGATTTAGTCAGGATTTCTCCTTATCGGAGGCGGGGCCTAGGGCGAGCCGGAGATGCGTCTGCCGTGAAAGAGGAGACCTCAGGCGAGACGGAGTCATCTTAGGGTCGGCTGCCCTCGCCCGAGGCTAGGCTCGGGCGTGGCGTGGTCAAGTCACTCGTACGGACTGATCCCTGACTTAATCAAACCCATCAGGCCTTTGCAGCTTTATGCTGATGGGGGTTACCAGCTGAGAATTAGGCGTCTTGAGGGTACCCCTAATTATGGTCCCCGACAGTAGCCCCCGAGCCTCGAAGAGAGTGTTAACACTCGCTTGGAGGCTTGCATCGCACTTTTTTGCAAGGGGACCAGCCTTTCTCGGAGGTACTTTGTTCCGGTGGGTGCGCGCGAGCGCACCCGCCGGGTGTAGCCCCCGAGGCCTCGGAGGAGTGGTTTCACTCCTTCGAGGTCTTAATGCCTTGCGCAATGCTTCGGCTGGTCTGGCGGTTCCCTCATGCGAGCAGGGCGTAACCCAGGTGCGCTGTCGGGGCCCAAGTTCTCGGGCTGGTATGTTGACGCTGTCAACGGTTCGGCCGGAGCCGGGTTTGCGAGAGCAGCCCCCGAGCCCTCGCACGGAGCGAGAGGACGATCAGGGACAGACTCGACTTTTTATATACGCCCCTACGTCGCCTTTCCGCAAGGAGGAGGGGGGGAGTGCGCCATGTTACCCTCGATGGGCACCGAACATGGTGTCTCCGGTGAGCTGCAATCGGGTAATCCGAGTGGACGTCCGTGCCCCGTTCGTTGGGGGTCGGCTAGGGGCCCGGAGGCACGCCCAAAAGTACCTGCGGGTGATCTGCCGGACCCGGTCCCCTAGCGACGGGGTCCGAGGGCTCGTTGCCTCCCTCCGATGGGATTCCGTTACAGAGTCGTTCCCGGTGGTCTCGGAAATGTCCTAGGGTACCTCGGGAGCGCAGCCCGAGCCTTGGTTATGTATCGAACGTACCCCTGGTCATCCCTCGCTCGGTGTCTGAGGCGACTGTGAACCCTTCGACAGGCCAGCCTTCGAACCCCTGATCAGTAGGGGGCACGGAGCCCGAGTAGCCTGAGGCGGTCGTGGGACCTTTCGGGGGCCGACCTTCGAACCCCTGACCAGTAGTGGGTGTCGGGCCCACGCGATCTGAGGCGGCTGTTGAACCCTTCGGGGGGCCAGCCTTCGAACCCCTGATCAGTAGGGAGGCTCGGAGCCTAGTTCCTTCACGGGGAAGGATCCCTTCAGGGTTATCCCCCTTCTCGGTCCCTGTTGCAAGAGATAGAGAAAGAAGGAAAAGGGAAAAAGGATTCGAAATTGAACTTCGTGGCGTACCTTTTTCGGCATGGCCGTTTTGGCGGAGGCGAAGCGTCGCCAGCTGCCCCTGCCAGAAACGTCACCTATTTCGCCGCGGAGTTAATGCGCCGGGGTAGGCGGTCGGTGAGGTTGCCGTTGCGTGCGCGAGCCGTTCGAGGAACGGGTCACGGGCGCGTCGTCTTCACGCCGTGAGAGGGGGTTCTCTTGCTGCCTCCGGAAGGGACGTGAGCCTGGCCGATGGCGTGACCGCTGCCCTCGCGCGCCTGCCACCGTCATTACTGCCGGCCCATTTTTGACCGCGTTTGATCGCCGCGCCAGGCTGGCGCCGCTGGATCGCAGGCTGGGCGGCCTCGAGTCGCGGTATCGGTTCCGCAATCGAGGAGGTGCGGTGGTGGAGCGAGAGGCGCAGCGGTTCGCATGCAGCGCCCGGCGCGCCAGTTGAACGACGCGTGGGCTTGAGCTGTCGCGCTGGCCTGTCAGGAGTCGGAGAGGCGCGTCCACTTGGCGCGGTTGCATGCCGCCTGCATGGCCGCTCGCCCCTTTTGCCCGTTGGCCTGGGCAAAAGTGGAGGGTTACTTGTAACCGCTGGGCGGTTGCGTGCGTCGCGCGCGGCGGTTCGGCTTTCTCTGCTTGGAGTCGGTCTGCATGACAGGCGGGCCCCAGCCCCCGTGTCGCAGGGAAGGACTTTGGAGGCGTGTTGGAGAAGACTCCGCCCGTGACGGTTGAGGGCGCAAGCAGGGGGAGTTGCCTTTAAAAGGAGGGCGACCCTCTTCGTGAGGTGACCATGTCTCCTACCTCCCTTATGCATTGCGTCTTTCCATCTTCCGAGCCCCCGGATGGGGGGAAACCGCCGTCTTTTCGCTCCATCGCCGGAGGGACGCAACTCCGTGGGAGTTGGTACCTTTCAGCCATCTTTCGGCTTCAAGGATTTTCATCACACAGCCCAGCGGCTTCCCTCCGCCGGTGGCCACCCAAGGTGGTGGCCTCCAGCTCCCGAATGGGGAGGGGCAAACCGGGCTGTGGCCTTGGCCCCGCCCTCAGTGTTGAGGGTGTTCGTCATCCTCGCCGGGGCGGGGGGCGAGGCGAGCCGGGGCCCCACCTCCTACGCGGGTCGGCGGGCCACCTCATTTTCCAGCTTCTGGTGGTGGCAATCGCCTTTTAGCCCCATGACGGAGACATCCTCCATCCATGCCGGGGAAGGGGAACTGTTGCTGCCCAGCTAGGATGCAACATTCCGTCTCCCTCCTCGCATTCACGGCGAGGGCGGCTGCGAGGATCTGCCGGGGTGATTAGGGGTGTCCCGCGTTTGCTGGTGATTCGCCCGGAGCTTGTTGCTCCACGGGCTTCCCAGGCGGGGAGGTTGTCCGTACCCGCGGGGACGGAACCAGAGTTCCATTTGTAGTGGCACTTCGGGTGCCGGGTTTTTTTGTTCATTTTCGGCTTTCGGGGCCTGAACATGTGTGTAGCTCCGGCACAGAGCCGTGTTTTTTCCTCATTTCTGAGCACTAAGACTCGCCTGTCGATTGTCTGAATCGCTTCACCAAGCATGAGTCGCCCCGTGTCCAGGTGACGAGTGAGGTATCCGTATCCCGGAGGCGTAGGAATCCCTCGGCTCGGTCAGACCTGTTGTCCGAGGCTCCTCTAGCTTAGTTAAAGAGACCCCTTGGCCGCTCTTCGACGAGCCGAGGCCAGGGGTAGCGATATCAGCACAAGCAGAGGCGTTGTTGGCTCGGAAATGAAACCTGGTTGGCCGGAGCCTAGCCGGGTTGTCTGTTGGCAGGATCGACGCCGGAGCTGATTAGCCGAGGCCTCGGACCGAGCTGGCGCCCTCGGAAGGTGGTCGGCCGAGGCCCCGGAGGTGGCCGGCCGAGCCGTCCGCTCGGGCCGGGATCTCGGGGAAGTCTCTGGCGGAGATTGCTCGAGCGCGGTGACGACGTCGTCCTTCGGATCGGAGGCCCTCGGACCGCGTCGCCGCCCGAGGCTAGGTCGGGCCTTGCCGAAGGTGCTGTTGGTGCCGAGGGTGTCGTCGCCCTCTTCCATCGTCAAGATCCGCGCCTGCAGGGTCAAGTCGTCTTGTAGCGCGGGCCTTGTGCGGCCGTTGAGGCCAGAACACACACCCTTGTTGCGTTGTAAAGCTGTGTCTCTTTTCCTCTCGTTTCGAGTATCTGGACTTTTTGTCGGTAGCAGGGATGTTAGTGCGAGCAAGAGTTGCTTCTCGCGGGAGGTGATGAGTGAGGTATCCGTATCCCGGAGGCGTGGGAGTCCCTCGGCTCGGTCGGCCTCGCCGCTTACGCGTACTTTTACCCATCCATGAGGCCCTGTCACCGACTCGATCGAGAAGGCTCGAAGAACCTGCTTCAACAGAAGAGCTTCCGTACGTAAAGACTCATTCGATCCGCGGAGTCACTTTATCCGAGCGTGAGTTACTTATCGCAGAAGGTGATGAGTGAGGTATCCGTATCCCGGAGGCGTAGGAGTCCCTCGGCTCGGTCAGCCTTGACTGCTTACGTGTACCCCGTCGTTTCCAGGACCCACTTTCCGAAGTAGTCAAAAAGCACGAAAGATGTCCTGGTGAAAGAGGTTTTTTGTTCGAGGAAAATTTTGACGCAGAGGGGTTAACCCCCTTTTAGCCCCCGAGGGAGGGTCGGGCTCTGCCGAGGCGAGGCCGACCCTTCCTTGTTGACTAAACTTTGCGTGGGTGCGAGGTATATGAACAACTTGGAAACATCTTAAGGGTAGAAGCGACGTAGCTGTTGGATGTTCCAAGCGTTGCCGTAGACCTCGCCTTGACTGTTGGCCAGCTTGTACGTTCCGGGCTTCAGAACTTTGGCGATGATGAACGGCCCCTCCCAGGGGGGCGTGAGCTTGTGCCTCCCTCGGGCGTCTTGCCGCAGCCGAAGCACCAGATCGCCCACCTGGAGTTCTCGGGGTCGGACTCCTCGGGCGTGGTAGCGTCTCAGGGACTGCTGATACCGCGCCGAGTGTAGTAAGGCCCTGTCCCGAGCCTCGTCCAGCTGGTCCAGCGAGTCTTCTCGGTTGGCTTGGTTGCTTTCTTCGTTGTAAGCCTTCGTCCTCGGGGAGCCGTATTCCAGGTCTGTGGGCAGGATTGCCTCGGCCCCGTAGACCAGGAAGAACGGCGTGAAACCCGTGGCTCGGCTTGGAGTCGTCCTCAGGCTCCAAACCACCGAAGGGAGTTCCCTCATCCATCGCTTGCCGAATTTGTTGAGGTCGTTGTAGATCCGAGGCTTGAGCCCTTGTAGAATCATGCCATTGGCACGTTCCACTTGCCCATTCGACATGGGGTGAGCTACGGCGGCCCAGTCCACCCGGATGTTGTGATCCTCGCAAAAATCCAAGAATTTTTTGCCAGTGAACTGGGTGCCATTGTCGGTGATGATGGAGTTCGGGACCCCGAAGCGATGGATGATGTTGGTGAAGAACGCCACCGCCTGCTCGGACCTGATGCTGTTTAGGGGTCGGACCTCGATCCACTTGGAGAATTTGTCGATGGCGACCAGCAGGTGCGTGTAGCCCCCGGGCGCCTTCTGCAGTGGGCCGACGAGGTCCAGACCCCACACAGCGAAGGGCCAGGTGATGGGTATCGTCTGCAGAGCCTGAGCGGGCAGGCGGGTCTGCTTCGCATAGAATTGGCACCCTTTGCAGGCGCGGACAATCCTAGTGGCGTCAGCCACCGCCGTTGGCCAGTAGAAGCCTTGGCGGAAAGCATTCCCAACGAGGGTTCGAGGTGCTGCATGATGACCGCAAGCCCCCGAGTGTATTTCCTGCAGGAGGTCCTGACCCTCGGCGATGGAGATGCATCGCTGGAGGATGCCCGAGGGGCTGCGGTGGTAGAGCTCCTTCTCATCGCCCAGCAGGACGAACGATTTCGCGCGTCGCGCTACCCGCCGTGCCTCGGCTCGGTCGAGGGGCAGTTCTCCTCGGCGGAGATATTGCAGGTACGGGGTCTTCCAATCTTGATCTGGCACGACCCCGTTCTGCTCCTCCTCGACGTGCAGCGCTTCGCCCTCGGGCTCCGAGGGTTCCTCGGGTTGAGCCGAGGATGGCTCGGGCTGGGCCGAGGTTACCTCGGACGAGGCCGAGGGTGCCTCGGGCTCGGGCGCGTCGCCTATCTTGACGGAGGGTTGGTGCAGATCCCGGGCGAAGACGTCCGGGGGAACCGTTGTTCGCCCCGAGGCTATCTTCGCCAGCTCGTCCGCAGTCTCGTTGTAGCGCCGGGCGATGTGGTTAAGCTCGAGCCCGTAGAACTTGTCTTCCAGGCGTCGAACCTCTTCACAGTAAGCCTCCATCTTCGGGTCGCGGCAGTGGGAGTTCTTCATGACTTGGTCGATGACGAGCTGCGAGTCGCCGCGCGCGTCGAGGCGTCGAACCCCTAGTTCGATGGCGATTCGCAACCCGTTGATCAGGGCCTCGTACTCAGCCACATTGTTGGACGCCGGGAAATGGAGGCGGAGCACATAGCGCAGGTGTTTTCCGAGGGGCGAGACGAAAAGCAAGCCCGCGCCAGCTCCCGTCTTTATCAGCGACCCGTCGAAAAACATGGTCCAGAGCTCTGGCTGGATCGGAGCCGTTGGCAACTGGGTATCGACCCATTCGGCTACGAAATCCGCCAGTACCTGGGACTTGATGGCCTTCCGAGGGGCGAACGAGATTGCCTCGCCCATGATTTCCACCGCCCACTTCGCGATCCGTCCCGAGGCTTCTCGGCACCGGATGATCTCCCCCAGGGGGAAGGATGACACCACAGTCACCGGATGAGACTCGAAGTAATGTCGCAGCTTTCGCCTCGTCAGGATCACTGCATATAGCAGCTTCTGGACTTGTGGGTAGCGGATCTTGGTCTCGGACAGCACTTCGCAGACGAAGTAGACTGGCCTCTGAACGGGCAAAGCATGCCCCTCTTCCTGCCTTTCGACTACGATCGCGGCGCTGACCACCTGAGTGGTTGCGGCGACGTAGACCAGGATGGTTTCTCCATCAGCTGGGGGTACCAAGATGGGCGCCTCGGTGAGGAGCGCTTTCAGGTTCCTGAGGGCTTCCTCGGCCTCGGGAGTCCAAGTGAAGCACTCGGCCTTTCTTAAGAGGCGGTACAGGGGCAGGCCTCTTTCGCCGAGGCGCGAGATGAAACGGCTCAAGGCCGCGAGGCATCCCATGACCCTCTGTACGCCTTTTAAGTCTTTGATGGGCCCCATGTTTGTGATCGCTGCGATCTTCTCCGGGTTGGCTTCGATGCCCCGCTCGGAGACGATGAATCCCAAGAGCATGCCTCGGGGCACCCCGAAGACGCACTTCTCGGGATTGAGCTTGACGCCCTTCGCCTTGAGACACCGGAATGTCAGTTCGAGGTCGGAGAGAAGGTCGGAGGCTTTCCTCGTCTTGACTACGATGTCATCGACGTAGGCGCTACGACCGTGCGACCAATGTGTTCGCCGAACACATGGTTCATGCACCGCTGGTACGTTGCACCCGCGTTCCTCAAACCGAACGGCATTGTGACATAACAGTACATGCCGAAGGGCGTGATGAAAGAAGTCGCGAGCTGGTCGGACTCTTTCATCTTGATTTGATGATACCCTGAGTAAGCATCGAGGAAAGACAGGGTTTCGCACCCTGCAGTGGAGTCCACAATTTGATCGATGCGAGGTAGAGGGTAGGGGACCTTCGGACATGCTTTGTTGAGACCAGTGTAGTCTACACACATCCGCCACTTCCCCCCTTTTTTCCTCACAAGCACAGGGTTGGCGAGCCATTCGGGATGGAATACCTCTTTGATAAACCCTGCTGCCATCAGCTTGTGGACCTCCTCGCCTATCACCCTGCGCCTTTCCTCGTCGAATCGGCGCAGAGGTTGTCTGACCGGTCGGGCCCCGGCCCGAATATCCAGCGAGTGCTCGGCGACTTCCCTCGGTATGCCGGGCATGTCCGAGGGACTCCACGCGAAAACGTCGGCGTTTGCGCGGAGAAAGTCGACGAGCACTGCTTCCTATTTGGGGTCGAGCCCGGAACCGATCCGGATCTGCTTGGAGGTGTCGCCACTGGGGTCGAGAGGGACGGCCTTAACCGTCTCCGCTGGCTCGAAGTTGCCGGCATGCCGCTTCACGTCCGGCACCTCTCGGGAGAGGCTTTCCAGGTCGGCAATGAGGGCCTCGGACTCGGCGAGGGCCTCGGCGTACTCCACGCACTCCACATCGCATTCGAAGGCGTGTTTGTACGTGGGGCCGACAGTGATGACCCCGTTGGGGCCCGGCATCTTGAGCTTCAGGTAGGTGTAGTTGGGGATGGCCATGAACTTCGCGTAGCATGGCCTTCCCAACACTGCGTGGTAGGTTCCTCGGAACCCGACCACCTCGAACGTCAAAGTCTCCCTTCGGAAGTTGGAGGGTGTTCCGAAGCAGACAGGGAGGTCGAGCTGTCCGAGGGGCTGGACGCGCCTCCCGGGAATGATCCCGTGGAAGGGCGCAGCGCCTGCTCGGACAGACGACAGGTCGATGCGCAGGAGCCTGAGGGTCTCGGCGTAGATGATGTTGAGGCAGCTGCCTCCATCCATCAGGACCTTGGTGAGCCTGACGTCGCCGATGACGGGATCGACGACGAGCGGGTACTTCCCCGGGCTCGGCACGTGGTCGGGGTGGTCGTCTCGGTCGAAGGTGATGGGCTTGTCGGACCAGTCTAGGTAGACTGGTGCCGCCACCTTCACCGAGCAGACCTCCCGACGCTCTTGCTTACGATGCCGAACCGAGGCGTTTGCCGTATGCCCTCCGTAGATCATGAAGCAGTCGCGGACCTCTGGGAACTCTCCTGCTTGGCGATCCTCCCTTTTGTCGTCGTCGTGAGCCCTGCCACCCTCTGTGGGTGGCCCGGCCCGATGGAAGTGACGCCGAAGCATGACGCACTCTTCGAGAGTATGCTTGACGGGCCCCTGATGGTAGGGGCACGTCTCCTTGAGTGCCTTGTCGAAGAGGTTTGCACCTCCGGGGGGCTTCCGAGGGTTCTTGCGCTCGGCGGCGGCGACAAGGTCTGCATCGGGAACGTCGCGTTTCGCTTGCGACTTCCTCCTGCCTCTCTTCTTGGCGCCGCGCGGAGTGGACGCCTCGGGAGGATCTTCCGACGGGCGGCCCTGGGGCTGCTTGTCCTTTCGGAAGATGGCCTCTACCGCCTCCTGGCCGGAGGCGAACTTGGTGGCGATGTCCATCAGCTCGCTCGCCCTGGTGGGGGTCTTGCGACCCAGCTTGCTCACCAGGTCGCGGCAGGTGGTGCCGGCGAGGAACGCGCCGATGACATCGGAGTCGGTGATGTTGGGCAGCTCGGTGTGCTGCTTCGAGAACCGCCGGATGTAGTCCCGAAGGGACTCTCCCGGCAGTTGCCGACAGCTTCTGAGGTCCCAGGAATTTCCGGGGCGCACGTACGTGCCCTGGAAGTTCCCGGCGAAAGCCTGGACCAGATCCTCCCAGTTGGAAACCTGCCCCGGGGGCAGGTGCTCCAACCAGGCACGAGCGGTGTCGGAGAGGAACAGGGGGAGGTTTCGGATGATGAGGTTGTCATCGTCCGTCCCACCCAGCTGACAGGCCAGGCGGTAGTCCGCAAGCCACAATTCCGGCCTTGTTTCCCCTGAGTACTTCGTGATAGTAGTCGGGGGTCGGAATCGGGGCGGAAACGGCGCCCGCCGAATGGCTCGGCTAAAGACCTGCGGACCGGGTGGTTCGGGCGAGGGACTTCGATCCTCCCCGCTGTCGTAACGTCCCCCACGCCTGGGGTGGTAGCCTCGGCGCACCCTTTCGTCGAGGCGTGCCCGACGGTCGCGATGAGGGTGCTCGACACCGAGGTGGCCCGGGGCCGCAGGCGCGGTGTTGCGTGTGCGCCCGGTGAAGGCCGAGGCTTCCCGCGTGAGTCGGGAAGTCGCGACACGAGGTTCCGAGGGGTATCCCTGCCTGCGGGAGGCAGAGCTCTCGGCCCGCCGGGCCGCAGCGCCTTCCAGGAGATGTTTGAGTTCTCCCTGAATTCGCCGACCCTTGGTGGTTGATGACTCCGGCATCGCGCGGAGGAGCATTGCTGCAGCGACCAGGTCCTGGCCAGTCCCGCCGGATGCGGGTGGCGGTTTGTCCCTGGCATCGTTGGCGATGCGGTGCTGGAGACCTTGGGGCAGGTGACGTATTCCTCCGGCCGGGGGTTGGCTCGCCCATACCTGCCCGATGTTCTGGCGGATTGCCTCGAGCGCTCCTGCTCCTTCATCGAACCCGGCCCGCGCCCCGCGGACTTGCTCGAGCTGTGGGTCGTGACCCCCCGCCGGAACGGGGACCACAGCTAGCTCCCGCGGGATGTCGGCGCGAGGCGCTGGCCTAGGGGGATCACCATCCTCCGGCATGCCGAGACAGCCGCCTCCGGAGGGATCCCCTAGCTCGATGTGGAAACATTCGCGACTCGGGCCACAGTCCTTGTCGCCAAGGCTGCGGTTGCCGTCGGAACAGTCGGAGAGGCAGTAGTCACATGCGGTCATAAAGTCCCGCATGGCACTAGGGTTGCCAGATCCGGAGAAATCCCAGCAGATGCTGGGGTCGTCATCTTCCTCGGACCCAGAGGGTCCGTAGGTCGAGACACCCGTCAATCGGTCCCAAGGCGACCGCACAGGAAACCCCAGAGAGGTTGCACTCGCCTCAATGTGAGTGCCCGCCAAAGCGAAGTCGCCAGGCGGGCTGAGGCCGAGTCAAAATAACGAAAGATGGGGAGCAGTCGGTACCTTTTTGTCGACGAGGAGCGATGAAGTCGTGTCGGGGGCTGACCGCGTCGTCGTCTTGGGTACGAGGGCGACGTCCTGCAGGCCCTCCGTGAGCGTGCTGGCGTCGTCCACTTGCTCGGGGTCGACGTGTTGCGGGGGGATGGCGCTCGCGTTTGCCTCGAACGCGAGGGCGACGCTTGGCGTGTCCTCCGCTGGGGTGCCGGGGATGTCGATTTGCTCGACAGCCGTCGGAGCGCGGCCTCCCGCTCGGCCCCGGTTGCCCCGCCTCCTCCTCCTCCGATGGCGAGGGAGAGGATGGGACGAGCTCGAACGTTGTCCTTCCCCAACGCGGGAAAGACGTCGTCGATTCCGCCGCCGGCGGGCGGGCTGTCCGCCACCAATGTCGTCGTCGCGCGGCGGTGGAAGGAGTATCATGTTGTAGTCGCCATCGAGAGACATGAACTCGAGGTTCCCGAAACGGAGCACCGTCCCGGGTTGAAGAGGTTGTTGGAGACTGCCCATCTGGAGCTTGACGGGAAATCGAACGTCAACACGCAGCGTGCCCCTACCTGGCGCGCCAACTGTCGGCGTTCCGAGACCGGGGGGTCCCCGAGCCGACGAGTGAGAGTGCCGCGTGCCCCAGCCCAGATGGGTCGAGCGCGTGGAGCGAGCGCGAAGGGGGGAACAGAGAGAGAGAGAGGGAGAGTCGGTGGCTGGAGCCGGGTCGTGAGGGAGTCGGAGAAATTCCCGCGGCCTTCGTGTGCGTCCCGCGCCCTGGTCGGGTGCGCTTGCAGTAGGGGGTTACAAGCGTCCGCACGAGGTGAGGGGAGAGAGCGGCCCTGGGAGAGAGTGCCTACCCCTGCCCTTCGTCCCCGTGAGGCCAACCTTCTCTAAGAAGGCCCTGGCCCTTCCTTTTATAGTCATAAGGAGAGGGTCCAGGTGTACAAGATGGGGGTGTAGCAAGGTGCTACGTGTCTAGCGAGGGAGAGCTAGCGCCCTATGTACATGCCCAGGTGGCAGCCGGAGAGATCGTGGCACCCTGTTGGTGTGGCGTCGTGGCTGCTGGAGGAGTAACGGAGCCGGACGGGGGGACAGCTGTCGAGGTGGCTGGGTCCTTGCTGACGTTCTCCTGCTTTCGTAAGGGAGCTGGGAGCCGCCGTCGTCATGATCTAGCGGGGCGCCATCATGGCCTATCTGGCATAGCTGGCCAGATGGGACGCCGGTCTTGTTCTCTGCGACCCAAGTCGGCTCAGGGCAGGGTGATGATGACGCTTCCTGTTGACGTGGCGGTCTCGTGTCCTAGGTCGGGCGTCGTGGAGGCTCCTCCGAGGCCGAGGCCGAGTCCGTCCTGCAAGACAGAGACAGAGTCCGAGCCCTGGGTCGGGCGAGGCGGAGATTACTCGGCAGAGGCCGAGGCGGAGTCCAAGCCCTGGGTCGGGCGAGGCGGAGGTCGCCGTCTTCCGGGGCCTTAGCCCGAGTCCGAGCCCTGGGTCGGGTGGAGCGGAGTTCGCCGTCTTCCGGGGCCTTAGCCCGAGTCCGAGCCCTGGGTCGGGCGGAGCGGAGTTCGCCGTCTTCCGGGGCCTTAGCCCGAGTCCGAGCCCTGGGTCGGGCGGAGTCTCCTATGGCACCTCTGGCGAAGTCTGGTCGCCCGTTGGTCTTACCTTTTGCGTTAAACGCCCCGGTGACTCGGTCGGTTGGCGCAGTGATTTAGTCAGGATTTCTCCTTATCGGAGGCGGGGCCTAGGGCGAGCCGGAGATGCGTCTGCCGTGAAAGAGGAGACCTCAGGCGAGACGGAGTCATCTTAGGGTCGGCTGCCCTCGCCCGAGGCTAGGCTCGGGCGTGGCGTGGTCAAGTCACTCGTACGGACTGATCCCTGACTTAATCAAACCCATCAGGCCTTTGCAGCTTTATGCTGATGGGGGTTACCAGCTGAGAATTAGGCGTCTTGAGGGTACCCCTAATTATGGTCCCCGACACTGTTCATCGTCTTGAGTTGGGGGATGCACCGTTGTTGATGAAGAAGGTTGATCACGTTCATCTTGTTCCTGTGGCCGAACGTCTCCAATCGCCATGATTTGTATAGCGGCCGTTGGAACATCTTCTTCATCTACATCATCACAATCAACAACTTGCTCTCTTGGAGAGCCATTAGTCTCATCAAATACAACGTCGCTAGAGACTTCAACCAAACCCGATGATTTGTTGAAGACTCTATACGCCTTTGTATTTGAATCATAACCTAATAAAAACCCTTCTACAGCTTTGGGAGCAAACTTAGAATTTCTACCCTTCTTCACTAGAATGTAGCACTTGCTCCCAAATACACGAAAGGACGATACATTGGGTTTGTTACCGGTTAGTAGCTCATACGAAGTCTTCTTGAGGAGTCGATGAAGATAGACCCTGTTGATGGCGTGGCAAGCCGTGTTCACAGCTTCCGACCAAAAGCACTCGGGGGTCTTGAACTCTCCAAGCATCGTCCTCGCCATATCGATTAGCGTCCTGTTCTTCCTCTCTACCACACCATTTTGCTGTGGTGTGTAGGGAGCGGAGAACTCGTGCTTGATCCCTTCCTCCTCAAGAAACTCCTCCACTTGAAGGTTCTTGAACTCGGACCCGTTGTCGCTCCTAATCTTCTTCACCTTGAGCTCAAACTCATTTTGAGCTCTCCTGAGGAAGCGCTTGAGGGTCCCTTGGGTTTCAGACTTATCCTGCAAAAAGAACACCCAAGTGAAGCGGGAAAAGTCATCAACAATAACTAGACCATACTTACTTCCTCCTATGCTTAGATAGGCGACGGGTCCGAAGAGGTCCATATGCAGCAGCTCCAGAGGTCTTGACGTGGTCATCACATTCTTGCTGTGATGTGCTCCTCCCACTTGTTTACCTGCCTGACAAGCTGCACAAGGTCTATCTTTTTCGAAATAAACATTTGTTAGACCTATCACGTGTTCTCCCTTTAGAAGCTTGTGGAGGTTCTTCATCCCCACATGTGCTAAGCGGCGATGCCACAGCCAGCCCATGCAAGTCTTAGCCATTAAGCATGCATCTAGACCGGCCTCTTCTTTTGCAAAATCAACTAGGTAAAGCTTGCCGTCTAGTACACCCTTAAAAGCTAGTGAACCATCACATCTTCTAAAGACAGACACATCTATATTTGTAAATAAACAATTATATCCCATATTGCACAGTTGACTAACAGATAGCAAATTGTAACCAAGAGACTCAACTAAAAACACATTTGAGATTGAGTGCTCATTAGAAATTGCAATTTTACCTAACCCTTTTACCTTGCCTTGATTCCCATCACCGAATATAATTGAATCTTGGGAATCCTTATTTTTGACGTAGGAGGTGAACATCTTCTTCTCCCCCGTCATATGGTTTGTGCATCCGCTGTCGATAATCCAGCTTGAACCCCCGGATGCATAAACCTGCAAGGCAAATTTAGGCTTGGGTCTTAGGTACCCAACTCATGTTGGGTCCTGCAAGGTTAGCACAAATATCCTTAGGGACCCAAATGCAAGTTTTGTCTCCCTTGCATCTTTCCCCTAACTTCCTAGCAATTACCTTCTTACCCTTTCTACAAATAGCAAAGGGAGCATTGCAAGCATAATAAATGGTAGTAGGTTTGTTCACAACTTTTCTAGGAACATGAGCAAAATTTCTCCTAGGCATATGCACAACATTTCTCCTACACATATCTCTATCATGCTTATAGGAAGAACTAGAAGCAAACATGGCATGAGAATCATAAACATGTGAATCAAAATCATTATAAGCATTTCTAGCATGTCTCCTATCATGGTATAAGAAAGCATGGTTCTTTTTAGCACTACTAGCCATAGGGGCCTTCCCGTTCTCCTTGACGAAGATGGGAGCCTTATGGCTTGTTAAGTTCTTGGCCTCTCTTGAAGCCAAGACCATCCTTAATTGAGGGGTGTCTACCAACCGTGTAGGCATCCCTTGCAAATTTTATTTTATCAACTTCACTCTTGCTAGTCTTAAGTTGAGCATTAAGACTAGCCAATTCATCATTAAGTTTTGAAATTGAAACTAGGTGTTCACTACAAGCATTAACATCAAAATCCTTACACCTAGTGCAAATTGTAACATTTTCAACACAAGAGTTACTTGCTACTTCTAGTTTAGCGGTTAAAACATTAATTTCACCTTTTAAAGAAGAAATGGTTTCATTACAAGTAGAAAGTTCACAAGAAAGAATTCCATTTCTTTTAATTTCTAGAGCAAGTGAATTTTGTGCACTAACAAATTTATCATGCTCTTCATATAAAAGATCTTCTTGTTTTTCTAAGATTCTATCCTTTTCATTCAAGGCATCAATCAATTCATTAATCTTAGCTATCTTAGTTCTATCCAATCCCTTGAATAAACTAGAATAATCTATTTCATCCTCACTAGACTCATCATCACTAGAAGAATCATGAGTATTAGCATTACTAGTGATTACCTTCTTCTCCCTTGCCATGAGGCAAGTGTGATGCTCGTGGGGGAAGAGAGCCGATTTGTTGAAGGCAGTGGCGGTGAGTCCTTCGTCGTTGGAGTCGGACGAAGAGCAATCCGAGTCCCACTCCTTTCCAAGGTGTGCTTCACCTTTGGCCTTCTTGTAAACTTTCTTGTTTTCTCTCTTCCCGTTTTTCCCTTGCTCCTGGTCACTATCATTTTCGGGACAGTTAGCAATAAAATGACCAACCTTACCACATTTGAAGCATGAGCGCTTCCCCTTTGTCTTGGTCTTGCTTGTCTGCCCCTTGTGACCATTTAGCGCCGTCTTGAATCTCTTGATGATGAGAGCCATCTCTTCATCATTGAGCCCGGCCGCCTCAACTTGCGCCACCTTGCTAGGTAGCGACTCCTTACTCCTTGTTGCCTTGAGAGCAATGGGTTGATGCTCGTGGATTGGACCGTTCAACGCTTCGTCGACGTATCTTGCCTCCTTGATCATCATCCGCCCGCTTACAAATTTTCCAAGTACTTCCTCGGGCGTCATCATCGTGTACCTGGGATTCTCACGAATATTGTTCACAAGATGAGGATCAAGAATGGTAAAGGACCTTAGCATTAGGCGGACGACGTCGTGGTCCGTCCATCGCGTGCTTCCGTAGCTCCTTATTTTGTTGATAAGGGTCTTGAGCCGGTTGTACGTTTGAGTTGGCTCCTCTCCCCTTATCATGGCGAATCGTCCAAGCTCGCCCTCCACCAACTCCATCTTGGTGAGCATGGTGATGTCGTTCCCCTCGTGAGAGATCTTGAGGGTGTCCCATATTTGCTTGGCATTGTCCAAGCCGCTCACCTTGTTGTACTCTTCCCTGCACAAGGATGCTAAGAGAACAGTAGTAGCTTGTGCATTTCTATGGATCTGTTCATTTATAAGCAAAGGGCTATCCGAGCTATCAAATTTCATTCCATTCTCTACAATCTCCCATATGCTTGGATGGAGAGAGAATAAGTGACTACGCATTTTGTGACTCCAAAATCCGTAGTCCTCCCCATCGAAGTGTGGAGGTTTGCCAAGAGGAATGGAAAGCAAATGCGAATTCGAACTATGTTGAATACGAGAATAATCAAATGAAAAGTTCGAATTGACCGTCTTTTTGTAGTCGTTGTCGTCATCCTTTTGGGAAGAAGTAGATTCATCACTATCGTCGTAGTAGATGATCTCCTTGATGCGCCTCGTCTTCTTCTTCTTCCCTTCCTTCCGTCTATGGCCCGAGCCGGAGTCGGTAGGCTTGTCGTCCTTTGGCTCGTTGACGAAGGATTCCTTCTCTTTGTCGTTGATCACAACTCCCTTCCCCTTAGGATCCATCTCTTCGGGCGGTTAGTCCCTTTTGTGAAGAGAACGGCTCTGATACCAATTGAGAGCACCTAGAGGGGGGGTGAATAGGTGATCCTGAATAGACTTAAAACTTAAGCCACAAAAACTTGTTAAGTGTTAGCACAATGATTGCCAAGTGGCTAAAGAGAAGTCTCAACAAAACACAATACCACAAGAGATCAAGCACAGAGGTGACACAGTGGTTTATCCCGTGGTTCGGCCAAGACCAACGCTTGCCTACTCCACGTTGTGGCGTCCCAACGGACGAGGGTTGCAATCAACCCCTCTCAAGCGGTCCAAAGACCCACTTGAATACCACGGTGTTTTGTTTTGCCTTTCACTATCCCGTTTGCAAGGAATCTCCACAAATTGGAGTCTCTTGCCCTTACAAGTATATGATCACAAAGAAGCACAGAGTAAGGGAGGGAAGCAACACACACAAATCCACAGCGAAACGCGCACACACACGACCAAGAATCGAGCTCACAAGACTATCTCAAAGTTCTCACTAGAACAGAGCTCGAATCACTTAGACTGACAAACGAATGCGCAAAGACTGAGTGTGGATGATCAAGAATGCTCAAAGGTTGCTTGTGTATCTCCTCCATGCGCCTAGGGGCCCCTTTTATAGCCCCAAGGCAGCTAGGAGCCGTTGAGAGCAAATCAGGAAGACAATCCTTGCCTTCTGTCGTCGGGGTCACCGGACAGTCCGGTGCACACCGGACACTGTCCGGTGCCCGATATGTTTCCTTAAACAGCGAAGCCGACCGTTGCAGACCGTTGGCGGATCTGGAGCCGTTGGCGCACCGGACATGTCCGGTGCACACCGGACAGTCCGGTGCCTTCTTCTAGCCGTTGGCTCGGCCACGTGTCCCGCGCAGATTGCGCGGCCGACCGTTGGCCCGGCCGACCGTTGGCTCACCGGACAGTCCGGTGCACACCGGACAGTCCGGTGAATTTTAGCCGTACGCCGTCGGCGAATTCCCGAGAGCAACCTGTTCGCGCCGAGTCAGCCTGGCGCACCGGACACTGTCCGGTGCACACCGGACAGTCCGGTGTGCCAGACCGAGCAGAGCCTTGGCTGTACACAGCCAAGTCATTTGCACCTTTCTTCTTTTCTGTTTCTAACACTTTGACAAGTATATTAGTATACAAAACCAATGTACTAAGGCTTAGAAATATACCTTTACGTCATGATTTGCACCTTGTTCATCCATTGACATAAATTCACAATTAAGCACATGTGTTGGCACTCAGTCACCAAAATACTTAGAAATGGCCCAAGGGCACATTTCCCTTTCAGAACCGCCGACGGCTACCACAGCCTCAACGACGGCGACGCCATCGAGTACATCATCGGCAGCGATGGAGGAGGTCCTAGCTGTGCCCACCCCGCCATGGGGGGTGACGTGGGGGCGCGTCCAGCTCTATCCCGTCGCCCACTCCGGAGGAGACGGAGGTGGTTTTTAGGCGGCGGCTCCGATCCGGCGCCGAGTCAGAAGTGGCATCGGTTCCCTTCCCCTGGGTGCTGTCTCGTGCCCATCAGGCTCTTCAAGAGACCGATGCGGCGATCCGACAGGAATGGGAGGCGCTGGTGTCTGAGCACCAGCGCCTCAGCAATTGGCGCACCCAGCTGGAGGAGCGCACCAAGGCGGCTTCCCACCAGTTCGCCTTTGAGCGGTCCGAACTGGTGCGGGACCGCAAAGACTACAAAAAGGACCTCCAGAAGGTGTACGCCAGGGAGCTGGAGGCGAGCCAGAAGGAGAAGAGGCTGGCCAAGAGGGAGGAGGCCTTGAACCAAAGGGAGGAGGTCGTCACAGAGCTGAGTGCCAAGCTGAAAGCCATGAACGAAATACTCGAAGAGCAGCAGACCATGCAGACCGCGGCTATGGAGAGGCTACAGAAGTTGCAGCAAGAGCTCGACGACAAGGCCAGCGCCGCCGTCCTCGCCGAGGAGAAACTTAAAGCGAAGGAGCAATCCTTGGAGAGGCGGGAGATGGACCTTGCCAGGCGGGAGAAGGATCTCGCTTTCCAGGAAGAGATGCTGACTCGACGAGGCGAGATGCTGGCCGAGCATGAGCTTGAGGCGGAGCAGAAGGAGAGGGAGCTGGAGGATCAGATCCGGCAGTTCCAGGTGGTGCAAGCGGCACTGGGCCCCCAGGCGGTGGAGGCGACGAAGAAAGCACTTGAAGATCTCCAGGCGGAGCATCGCGTCGGGGTCCAGCGCATCGCTGCATGGGCCGGCGAGGTGAGCACGACACTGGTGCCGCTAGGGGTGAGTCCCATCCCAGTGTCGGAGCTGCCGATGTCCATCTCCGACGTGCTCCCGGTGCTGGACTCTGCCGCCGACCGCCTCTGACGCCTAGACCAGATTCTCGGCGCCCGCTTGGAGGCCGAGGGCGGCAGGCTCTGCCGGGCGGTAATCTAGTATATCCTGACGTGCTTCCGGAGCCACGACCCGGCCATCTCCTTGGAGCCAGTGATCGCTGGTCCGGTGGCCGACACCAAAGACGTCGCCCAGGAGGGAGTACAAGATGCCGTGGAGTTAGTGGCCGAGCGCTTCCAGCGGGATCCTGCTGATGATGAGTAGCTAGATCTGCAGAGAGAAGGCAAGGGTCCCGCTGGGAAGCGGCTTTGTAATAGTTTTTTTATTTTGTAAGATACTTTTGAGAAGTATTAATCTAATAGTGACAGAACTTATCTGTATGCTATTTGTCTTTGCTGTGTGCGTCGTTACCAACTTCTCCCTTGTACTTGGCCCCCCTGGGATGTAGGCTCGATGTGTCGAGGCTGGATGCCAGTATTCCTAAGGGAAAATTAGTTGGTGACCCGACGCCCAGGAAATAGTCTCGACTGGGACCTGGATCTGTACACAGCTTCGGCTAGGAAGTGTTTGTAGCACACCCATAGGACCCATCGTCTGGTATCTACTATCCTTTGATTCATGCAACAGGACCTGCAGGATTTAGTCTGGGAAGCCAAGCCCTGTGCCTGGACCCCCTGGATCACAGCTCCAAATACTAGGACACCCATCACAGAGTGGTGGAGTGTGCAGGCTTAGGGTACAGAACCAGGCTAAGCGGCTACACAGCTCCGGACCACCCCAGGAGACGAGTGTTCGCTCTCTAGAACTGGAAGCCAGGTTACCGGACCCACAGGAATATAGTTCCAAATACTAGGATACCCGTCCCAGAGTGGTGGAGTGTGCAGGCCTAGGGTACGGAACCAAGCTAAGTGGCTACACAACTCCGGACCACCCCAGGAGACGAGTACCCATTCTCCAGAACTGGCCCACAGGCTGCCGGACCCCCTGCCTTTGTAGAGGGGTCCTAAACTGCAGGCCTGGCTTACTCAATTTGAACGCTTTATGGGTGGGTTAGATAAAAGATAATGCTTGTAAATTGAAGCAGAATAAAACCATCACAAAAACAAATCTGGGTGTGAATCTTTTCTTTATAACTTGATGTACATGAGTGTAGGCCAACAGACCGGGTTTATGAGGGCGGACCTCACCGGGTTGACGTACAAATATGCTTAGGGGTGGGCACTTTTTTCCCATAAACCGAAAACCGAACTGAACCGAAATTTTGGTTTTTTTGGTAGTTCGGTTCGGTTTCGGTTTTTGTATCTAAGAAGTTCGGTTTTCGGTATCGTAATCAGTTTTCACCGTATACCGAACCGAAATACCAAAAAAACCGAATACCAAATTTTATCAATTCTCAAATTTGACTACTCAATTATGTGAACTAAATGTGTGATATAATTAAATTGTTATTCACTTGCTTGTATGTGATGTATGATGTATCTCTAAATATTTGTACCTATATAATTTTTACTTTTTAAAATTATGTGTAATGTATCATGTAAACTTATTGTATGTATTGTCTTGAGTATAAGTTTGGTATTCGGTTTTTACCAAAAAACCGAAGTAAAAAACTGAAACCGAACTACTCGGTTTTTCATTTTCTAGAAAACCGATCGGTTTCTAATGTCTAGAAAACCGAAAAACCGAACCGAAGTTTAGAAAAAAACCGAATGCCCAGCCCTAAATATGCGGGACCTAGTTACAAAGGAAGAAAAACAGAATTCCCCAGTTTTGCTTTTATGGGTAAAACTTACGGAGATGCTCTATGTTCCAGGGATTGGGAAGAGGCTCTCCTTTAGTAGTAGCAAGGCGGACACAACCGGGTCGGCATATTTCCGTCACCTTGAAGGGTCCCTCCCAGCTGGGGGAGAGTTTGTGAAGCCCTTCTCGGTTCAGTACTCGCCTCAGGACCAGGTCCCCGACCCTGAGCTCCCTACTATGCACAAACCATTGGTGGTAGCGCCTGAGCGCCTGGTTGTACCGTGCATTTCGGATCGCCGCTTGCCATCTGCGCTCGTCAATGAAGTCCACGTCCTCACGCCGTAGCTGTTCCTGCACAGACTCATCGAAAGCTTGGACCCGTGGGGAGCCCATAATGATTTCCAGGGAAGGCAGGCTTCGGCCCTGTAGACCAGGAAGAACGGCGTCTCCCCGGTGGCTCGGCTGGGTGTGGTCCGGTTCCCCCAAAGCACGGACGGAAGCTCATTGACCCAATTTGCACCATGCTTTTTCAAGCAGTCATAGGTGCGTGTCTTGAGTCCCCTAAGGATTTCTGCGTTTGCCCTCTCCGCCTGGCCGTTGCTCTTGGGATGAGCCACAGACGCAAAGCAGAGCTGGGTGCGGATGCCCTCGCAATACTCCTGGAAGAGCCGACTTGTAAACTGGGTCCCGTTGTCCATAATGATATGGCTCAGGACCCCAAATCTACAGACAATCAACCTGAGGAAAGCAACAGCAGCACCCTGGGTGATGTTGACCATAGGGGTGGCCTCTGGCCACTTGGTGAACTTGTCGATGACAACGAAGAGGTACCGGTACCCGCCGATGGCCCTGGGGAATGGTCCCAGGATATCCATGCCCCATACGGCGAATGGCCAGGAGGGTGGAATCATCTGCAGAGCTTGAGCTGGTGTGTGTATCTGCTTTGCGTGGAACTGTCACGCCTTGCAGGACTTTACCATCTCAGCTGCATCCTCGAGGGCGGTTGGCCAGTAGAAGCCATGCCGGAAGGCCTTACCGACCAGGGTGCGGGATGACGAATGACCATGGATCCCTGTGAGCAGCTCACGGCCCTCCTCCTGGGTAATGCACCACATTAGAATGCCATTGGCGCTATGGAGCTAGAGATCCCCCTCTCCCACCGTGTAACATTTGGCCAACCGCACTATGCGCTTTGCGGACACATGATCTTCAGGAGGGATGTTTTCCTTCAGGTAGTCCTGGATCTCGGAGATCCATGCATCGGGACCACTCCGAGATACTGGATGTGGCGCTAAGGGATAGGCAGGACCCCCTATAGCACACAAAGTCTCCGATGGGTTCTGTAGATGGGATGCCACAGGGACCACTAGCTTCAAGGTGCTAGTCTTGCCCCCTTCGCCTAGTTCGGTAGGCTGGGCGGTGGGTCTCAGCAGCCATCTTTCGAAGACGCCCTCGGGCATGGATGCCCAAGTTGATACCCTCTAGGAGAGTTCATCTGCCAAGTTGATGGGATGCCACAGGGTCCACCACCTTGCTGACGAGCAGATCCGTCGAAGAAGAGTGTCCAGTGGGGCTTGGTGAAGACCGGACCCCTGGGCTCCGCAGGTGTGGGATCCGAATTGGGATCCAGACCCCCAAGGGCGCTCGGGGGAGGTGTCCACTCCATGATGAAGTCGACCAGGACTTGGCTCTTGTTGGCGTGGCGAGGTTGGAAGTCCAGCTGGAACTCAGCGAGCTCCACGGCCCACTTGGCGATGTTGTATGTGGCGTTAGAGTTGTGGAGGATGGCCCTTTGAGGTCACCAACACGACCCTGTGTGCCTGGAAATAGTGGCGCAGCTTCCTGGATGCAACAAGCACAGCATAGAGAAGTTTGTGCGTCTCAAGGTACCTGGTCTTTGCTTCATGGAGGACCTCGATGACGTAGTAGACCGGCCTCTGAATGGTCTGGACCCCTGCAGCCGATCCCGACTCCTCAGGTTCCTGGCCTTCTTGTGCCATCCTTTCGACGACCAGCACCATGCTCACCGCTTCTGCAGCTACCGCGATGTATAAATACAACGGCTCCCTAGATTCTGGAGCTACCAGTATTGGCAGTGACACCAGGTGCTGCTTCAACTCTTGGAAGGCTCGTTCTGCCTCTTCGGTCCAAGAGAATGGGCCGGACTTCCGCAATAGCTTGAAGAAGGGTAGCGCCCTCTTAGCCAGCCTTGAAATAAAGCGGCTAAGGGCGGCTAATGACCCCGTAAGCTTCTGGACGTCCTTGATACAAGCCGGAGGCCTCATCACCTCAATCGCTTTGATCTTCTCCGGGTTTTCTTCAATCCCCCGGTACGAAACTAGGAACCCCAGCAACTTTCCTGCGGAGACACCAAAGACGCACTTGTCCGGGTTCAGCTTTGTGAGGGTTGCCCACAGCTTGTCGAAGACCAGGGTTAAGTCTTCCACTAGGGTCGACCCTCTCTTAGTCTTGACCATGATGTCATCGACGTATACTTCCACCTTGTACCTAATCAGGTCCCCGAAAGTCTTACTCATCGCCCGCACAAATGTCGGCAAGGCGTTTTTTAGACCGTAAGGCATTACGACATAGCACTAAAGCCCATCCACTGTTACAAAAGCGGTATGCTTCCTATCTTCCCTAGACATCTGGATTTGATGGAAACTAGAGTAAGCATCTAAGAAGGACAAGACGTCGCACCCGGAGGTAGAATCCACAATTTGATCTATGCGTGGAAGTGGATATGGGTCCTTGGGACAAGCCTTATTAAGGCTGGTGTAGTCGATGCACATCCGAAGCTTCTTGTTCGCCTTGGGGACGATGACTGGATTGGCCAGCCACACTGGGTGATTGTAATACTCAAAATTGTATACAAATAATAATAGAGAGTTATTCTCAATTTTGTATGTCTCATGTGCATCATGAAAAGAGCCTACACAAAATTTAAGAGTTAATTCCAACAAATGATAAAAAAATTTTGCAACATGTTGGAGTTTTATTGTTTGTGCATTGAATAAAATAATAATGTCAATAATAATGATAAAAACACATTAATAATGAAAAGGGGGGGGGGGGTTTTCCCTAATTTATAAACTTGGAAATTTGGAAAAGAATGTGTACAAAACATAAATAAACCCTATATTTCCCAAACAAATACTTCTTAAATTCACAATATAATCTGGGCACAAAATCTGCATAGAAGTTTGAATTTAAGTTTGAATTCAAATTTGACTTGGAAATGGAGAAAGGGAAATAGAAAATAAAATGGAAAAGGTTAAAACCCTGCCTGGGCTCCCTCCCTCAGCATTCGGCCCACTAACACCGCGCAGCCCACTCCAGAAACCTGGCGCCGACAGACCGGGCCCGCGCGTCATTCTCTCACCCGCGCCCGCGTATTCCTTCTCTCGCCGACATCGTGGGCCCCTCGGGCAGCCTCTCGTCCCTCTCACGCGTACTCGCTGTCTCACCAACACGCGGGCCATGCCCGTCAGCCGCCAGCCACACACTCATTTCTTCCTCTCGCGTCCCAGTCCCTCTGACTCGTGGGCCCAACTTGTTAGGGGTTCTCCTTCGTAGCTGAACTCGCGACTCCGCCGGCCGTTGGCTACCGAACTCGCCGCGGATGCTTCGCCGGTCAACACCGCAAAGCTCGCTACTCCCTCGTTCCTCGCTCGGACTTCACCTGCACCTGGGTATAAAGGCGACCCCTCTCTCTCTCTCTCTCGTCATCCACCTTGTACCGTTGCCACGCTTTCCCTGTGACGACCGCCGCCGCTTGGATCCACCGTCCCCGCCGTTCGGTGCCCATAACCGGGGCTCGGTCGTTTGCTGGGGTATGCGGAGTGCGTTCGGGGGACAATCGGGGTGAGCAAGGCCTCGGCTAACTGCGAATTCGTCGCCGTTGTGAAGATCTCCGCCGTGCGCCGTGTGTGGACCTCCCGGCGATCTAATCCTCGGTAAAACTCCCATCGCTGTACTCGCCATCTTCCCCTCTCGGTGTAGTAGCAATCAATTTCTATATGGTGGCGGTTTTTCACCGGATTGCGTGCTCCGGCGATGGCTCCACCGCGATGGTGGGCGGCGCCGCCGTCCGCTCGACCGAAGGGTTGGGGAGGGGTTTCGGGCCGTCGGATCGGTGGTGGATGGTTGGGATCACACCATCACATACCCCTTCGCCCGTCGAATTCGTACCGTAGATCGTCGATCGGATGGATCGGAGTGGGTCTCCAGTATTTAAAATGTGGTGCGTTGGATGGCGATCCGATGGTCTTGATGCGGTAACGGTTCGGTCGGGGGAAAGATTTAATCTGGTCCCTTGACTCAAGATCGGACGGTCTGGATCGCCAGATACCCCTTCGCCACGCCTGTTTTGCTAAAGAGCCCCTGAAGTATTTAGTAATCAACCCGCCATCCCCGTTTTACTGTTTCCTGAGTCTGGGACGACTTACCCCGAGCCCCCTGGCTTTTCTTATAATTGAGGCCCAGTCCAGCACTCAGTTAAATTGAATAAATAGAATAGAAAATAGATTTTTAATATGAAAATAATTGCTAGAACTTAATTAATTCATAACTAATTCATTTTAGCTCCAAATTGAGTCATTCCAATTCCTAAAATTTTGTAATAATATTCTCTACCATTTAGAATCACTGTTTTGACATAAACTCTGTCAGAGAATTTATTTATCATTTAATCATATTATAATCACCTTAAATCTTAGGAAATTCATAACTTGAATTCTATAACTCCAAAATTAATAATTCTTTTTCCTGTGGTCTTATTTTAATATGTAGATTATTAATATGTATTTTGCATATATGTTTGGTGTAATGTTAATCTTGCCTATACCATGTATGTTTGTATTGCTACGACTAGCAGTGAGGTCACGAGGATCTGAAGATCATCCTGGTACCTGGATTCTCAAGGCCCAGGCAAGTTGTGCCCTTGATCACTTCTTTTTACCCAGCCATGTTCTGATTAAGCATAATGATCTGCATAGGTTAATTTTGATGGGACCCAATAGGTTACCCTAGTTTGACTATCTTTATACCTTGTTCACCACTGAATCTTTGGGTAGTACTTGCTAGTGCTATATGTGGCTTTGGGTATAGAGATACACATTACTATTCATGATTCTACTTTTGTTATCAGTTGTTATTTATGGTTCATGTTGAGATCATTATGTTAATTGGAACATGGAGAACCACCCGGGAAAACAGTGCTACCACAAGGGTGGAATGGGACGCCCTTGGCTGATTAATTAGGGAAGCTAGTGGAAGACTACCTTACCCGAAAGGGGCAAGGGCAGTAGGGGAGAGGTCAGTGTAGGGAGGCCCTCGGGAGGATTTTGCTGCGATGGCGGTCCTGCAAGGGATTCCTGCACTGGATCTTCCTATAAACTGTAGCGGGTTTTCGGAAGCTAGTGGAACTTTGTAAAGGCCTCGTAGTGTTACCCTGCCTCGCTTCCTTGGTAGAGGTGTATGGGATTCATGACCCCTTGGCAGATGGGTAACACGGCTTGTGGGTAAAGATGCGCAACCTCTGCAGAGTGTAAAACTGGTATACTAGCCGTGCTCACGGTCATGAGCAGCTCGGACACTCACATGATTAAATTATGGAACTAAATTCAATCTGTCATAAGCATTGCATTGCAGGTGATGTGGTTACTTTTGTTCTATTATTTAATTGGGTTTGGTATTTACTTATACTTAGTAACTGCTAATAAAATTTTGACCAACTTTAAAAGCAATGCTCAGCTCTAACCATCTTCTTTGGTAAGCCTTACACTTCACGTGAGCTCCCATCTTTGGCGAGTTCATGCACATTATTCCCCACAACTTGTTGAGCGATGAACGTATGTGAGCTCACTCTTGCTGTCTCCCATACACCACAGGTCAAGACCAGGTACTGCAGGATGATGCTCATGGAGGATGCTGTGATGAGTTCGTGAGAGGTCTAGGTCGTCGTCTCCCAGTCAACTTTTGGGTTGCTGGACGTTGTCTCCTTATAATGTAATTATTTATTTTGTATAGAACTTCTGTTATATGTAAAGATGTGACATTCGATCCTGTGCCACTATACATCATATGTGTGAGACTTGGTCCCAGCATACCTGGTGTTTATGTTAGCGCCCGGGTTTTGGACCCCTAAAATCCGGGTGTTACAGTGATGAACCTCTTTGATGAAGCTGGCGTCTAGCAGCTTCCGGACCTCCTTTCGGATGAAGTCCTGCCGCTCAACGGACTGTCTCCGAGACTTCTGACTCACCGGTTTAGCGTCAGGGTTGATCTTCAGATGGTGCTCGATCACCTCCCTGGGGATCCCAGGCACCTGCGACGGCTCCTATGTGAACACGTCGGCATTTGCCTGGAGGAAGGCGACGAGCACGAGTCCTATTTTTCCTCCAGATCACCCGCAATGCGAGTGGTCTGGGGGGAATCCACGCAGAGCCGGATGGCCTTAACGGGGACGTCGTCCGCCCTGAATGGCCGCACCTTTGGCACCTTGGTAGGCGCCTTGGTACCAGAGGTCGAGGGGCCCCTCCCCTCGTCATCCTGGCGAGCAGTTTCTGCCGCCAGGGCGTGCAGCTTCTTGACGACTGCCAGCGCGGCGACACGGTCGCCCTACACAGTGAGGACCCCAATAGGAGACGACATCTTGAGGACCAAATACCTGTAATGGGCAATGGCCATGAATCGGTATAGGGCCGGCCTGCCAATGATGGCATTGAAGGGGAGGTTAACCTCCGCAACGTCGAACTGTATGTTCTCTGTGCGGAAGTTTTCCTCGGTCCTAAATGTTACTGGGAGTGCGATGCTCCCAAGGGGATACACTGGTTGTGAGCCCACTCTAGAGAATGGATGAGAGGGTCCCAGTCAGGACCCCGGGATCTGCAGTTGCTTGAATGCAGCATTGCTGATAACGTTGAGCCTAGCCCCACCGTCAATCAGCACATGGTGCAGCCGCATGTTGGCGATGACAAGGGCGGTAGTACATCGGCCCCTGCCATGTTATCGAGGCAGTCGGATGCCCCGAAGGAGATGATGGTGCTCCTCCACCGCTGATGTGGAGCAGCCTTCGGGACCCCCGGGACCGTCGACAAGACCTCTCGGCGCAGGGACTTGACGTTCCTGTGGGAGGTGAGCTCCCAGCTCCCGCCATACATAACGTACAGCTTCTTGTGGCGGTCGCTCTCACCACCGGAGTCAGAGTCTCTAGTGAAGACGTCCTTGAGGACCCCCTCGAGTGACTGATACCTGAGGTCCCGTTCTCCAGCGGCCACATCTCCGTCATTGGCCCGCTCCTTGCCAGGCCGACGACGAGGTGGGGAGCCGTCCTTGGAAGTCTGCTCGCACCGCTCGCTGACGCGCTTCGCGAGCTTGATGATCTTGCAGCACTCCGCGGTGCTGTGGCGACTGTTGGGGTGCACAGGGCATGAGCCGCTATTACCTCCCCGTGGCCGTGGGTGCTTGTTGCGCTTGTTCCAGCCCCCAGTCGTGGCTACGACGACCGGAGCAGCAGTCGGTGGCCTCTCGTGGCCGCGGTTCTTCTTCTTCTTCTTTTTGCCGTCTTGGGTGACAGCACCCGAGCCACCCGTCTGGGCGACTCCGGTCTGCGGTGCCGAGTGCCATGCATGGCCCTCGGTAGCTCTGGCACACTTGTCGGCCAGAGTGAAGAGCATGGTGACAGTTTCCATGTCATGCGTGGCCAACTTCTCCAGCATCTTTTCATCACGCATCCCCTGGTGGAAAGCGGTGATGATGGAAGCATCGAAGATACGAGGTATAGTGCCCCGTACCTTAGTGAAGCAGGAGATGAAAGCTAGGAGAGTTTCCCCGAGTTCCTACCTCATTGCATGGAGGTGAGCCTCCACGCCATGCTACTGATAAGCGCTGGCGAAGTTCGCTGTGAACCGCGCACAGAGCTCTTCCCAGGAGTAGATCGACCCTAGGGTGAGGTTCATGAGCCAAGTCTAGGTCGGCCCAGACAAGGCTACATGGAAGTATGTTGCCATTACAGCAGTGTCTCCACCTCCTTCTATAATAGCGGTGACGTATACCTGTAGGAATTCCGACGGGTTTGATGTACCGTCGTACTTTTCCGGCAAGTGTGGCCGGAACTTGGATGGCCAAGTCACCGCGCGGAGGTGATCTGCCAGTGCGGCGCAGCCCATGCCGACCAATAGGACACCCGCCTAAACTTGGGCACCCTTTGGAGTTTGCGGCGCAACCGTGGAGAAGTCCAGGTCGAGGTTGCGACCCTCGACGTTCTGCCGGCGCTCATGCGCCTCTTCAGAGAGACGCGGGCATCCTCGCCCACCCGCCTGCGGTTGAGTTCTGCCCGCAGGTCATCAGGAGTCTCTAGATAGATTGGAGCGTCCTCTCCCGCACTCCTGCGGTTGAGCTCCGCCCGTAGGTCCTTAGTCGATGCAGCCCTCACTAAGGGTGAGCGCACTGACACCGACGCCTCATGCTGACGTCGGGATGACTGAGGCCTAGGCCTGGCTGAGCCAGAATGTGCCATGCTGAGCAAGCGGTCGACATCGTCACACCACTGCTTCATGGCCCCCGGTGAGGCCGTAGAGCTAGGAGGGTGGTGCAGCAATTCCCTGGTTACAGACAAGGCCCCAGGCGTAGCCCTTGATGCTCTGGACGCTTGCGCAGGAGTGTGCTGCCGTGCAGAGTGCACAACAGCAGCACCAGGCTCAGGGCGACTAGAGGCCCGTGGCGTGGAGGAGGCAGCTTCTTCCTCTATCGGGAAGTCTTCAGGATCGAAGCCATGATGCTCGACAATCTGGACCATGGTGTCGAGCAGGAAAACAAGCAAAAACCTAATGCCAAGACCCCCTACCTGGCGCGCCAAATGTCGGAGAGGAAAATCTCTGGCCGGGTGGCGAAACGCACCCGCCCTAAATCCTAAGATGAGGAGGGGCCTAAGCGTTTTGCCAGTCTGCTAGATGGTCGAAGAACACGAGCGAACACGAGGATTTAGAGTGGTTCAGGCCGCTGGAGCGTAATACCCTACTCCACTGTCTGTGTGTTGTATTGAGTCTGAGTGAACTTGAGAGTCTGAGTTGGGTCTGAAGAACCTGCCTTGTAACGTTGTGTGCCTTCCCTTTTATACCTCAAGGGGCACATACAAGGATGCTGAGCCCCGACATGTGGGCTCATAACATAATGGAAGGAATACCTAGAGTAACTAATGCAAGTAACTCCTGTGCAATCTCCTAGCGCCATGATGTCCATAGCCCGCACATTATTGATGTGTGGCGGCAGCTTCCTTGGTAGCGTACTGGTAATGATGGGCGCAATGCACACGACAGTATGGGCGTGTCGCCTGCCAACGAAATGGACAGGCATGCCGCCTGGGGAATGGACAAGTCGCTGCCCGCCTGCGGAATGGATAGGTCTCATTTAATGCTGAGGCGGCACACTGCCTGCCAGTGGAATGGACAGGCACGTCGCCTGTAGAATGGACATGTCTCATTAAATGCAGAGGCGGCATAGGCCAGATGCCTTATGTCAGGCTCCACCCGTTGGCTTACGTCACGCGTAGTAGGCCACGTGGCAGCATCGGGTCTCCGCCTAGGCGGGGAGAAGAAGTGTACGCGGATAGGTCCGCACCAGACTCGGTCTGGACACGTGTCGGTACCGGACCCCCGCCTGGGTCCCGTTCAAGGCCCGTGTATGTTCTGACCTGGGACCTTGGGACCCCATTGTGTAACACCCTGGTGTTACTATAACTAAAACTTGAGCATGGCATCATAAACATTGGCATTGCATATGTTTGACACACCTAGAGTGCATTTATTAGGTAAAAATTTCAAACAAGCTGTATTTTGCAGATAGAACCCTGGATAGGGAACTTAGCCCTAAAGGGGGATTAAAGGGGGGGGTAAAACATAACCAAATTGAGAAAACCTAAAAGCCTTAGGGGAATAGTCATAAAATGTTCCCAAAAATGAACTTGAATCACATTTATACCCCTGGGATACCAAAAACCCCATTTGAAACCCTGGTGTTCGAACCAAAAATGAGCCGGCGGACTGTCCGGCCCTGAGGCCGGACGGTCCGCGGTCCGGACGGTCCGCGCCTGTGGGCCGGACTGTCCGCGCATGCGCAGAGCAGATTAGGGTTCCGAGTTTTGTGCTACGGTTGTTAGCTAAAATCGTGGGATAAGCTCGGGAATTAGTTTGTAAAGGGTCCAGCCCCCCTCCTCTATAAATAGAGAGGTATACGACCGATTTGTAATCATCAACAATCGAATCAATACAACTTATATTTCGCATTTTATCCTAGGAGTAGTTCTAGTCTAGTTTAGGTTTAGTCTTCCAATCCCCAAATTCTCCGCCTCTCCTCGACTCTACATCGATTAGAGGAGTCTAGGTCGGTCTACCCGAGCCTAGACACAACCTAGGATCTCTACTCCCCGACGGGGTCCCTCCCGGGAGCGAGATCCAGGCGCCGTCGGCGATCTTCCGCCGTCCCTGCGTACGCGCGGACCGTCCGGCCCCAGGGCGCGGACCGTCCGGTCGTCAGGCAGGAGCCCTAGCCGCGCACCAGGCCGCGGACCGTCCGGCCCCAGGCCGCGGACAGTCCGCCCCTGCGCAGAGAGTACCACCGCGCCTCGCACCAGGCCGCGGACCGTCCGGCCCCTGCGCGCGGACCGTCCGCCCCTGTGCAGAAGGCACCGCCACGGTTCTTGTTGAGTGTTTGGCGCTCCAAAAAGGCGTCAACATACTTTTTGGCGACTCCGCTGGGGACAACACATATAGACCTATCAAATCGGCCCTAAATGGCCGGTTCAAAAGATAGCTCTGAGGTTTCCACCAGCAATATCATCACACCGACATGGGAAGCCTTGCCGGCTGAAGAACAGCTCCTATTCGAGGAGCGCCAGGAGCAGCTGATCCAAGAAGCAAAGGCGAAGTTCCTGGCTGACTTCAAAGTGGACAGGAACAACAAGGTCGTTCGACATCGGGCGACGGATCCGGCTTCGCTCCAACCCACACCAGATATCCCCAATGTAAGTAATACCAACGAGCTACAATCTCTTAGAAATTATGTAGAAGAGCAACGTGAACAAATGCAGAACATCATAGGGGGTATGCAAAGCGATTTTAAGAGACTAGTACGTGCATTTGATAAATCTAATATCGCAAATTTTCCTTCGCACAAGGTTGAGTTAGGGGGTAACACGCGTAATACATCGGCTACAGGTTGTCACGACCAGTCACAACCCCTTTATGGGATGCCGATGGACACATACCCTAAGCAACCGCAAATCGGCAGCAAATCAGCCGATCTGCACATGCCCGGACCGTTCGCACGTGAGCGCGGACCGTCCGGGCCAGCAGCAGTCGGGCCTATTTCTAATGAGTTACCTAGATATGCGCCCGAGCCACCACACACGGCACAGAACCCAAACTACCCAGTCGGACGGTCCGCATACAACGACGGACGGTCCGCATATAACCACGGACGGTCCGGGTACATATCCGAACAGTCCGCGCATGAATCTTTTGAGGAGGATTATTACCTAAATCCTCACCCGTCCCAGCAGCACTTCCCATCACACTATGCAATGTACCAGCCCATTAATTCAAGATCCAGAGCCCAGGAAAGCTTTCCGGCCCCACCCAGGAGGCCGGAAAGAAACGATCGAGCCTATGACCTATATGGGGCAAATGGAAATGCACCACATAGCTCAAACCAATGGGGGGAACGACAACATACTAACATGCAACCAACCCCACCTATATTTGACCAGAGAGCCGGTGGTCTTGCACCGGCTGCCATTGGTATAGTGAGGGAAGAAATAGCCGGGGCATTCCGAGATAAGCTCGGAGTAAGCATGGTCCCTGGGGGGCAATCATATCGGAAGCCTTATGACAGCCGATTTGATCACCACCCATACCCACAGGGAACCAGGATACCCGAGTTTGCAAAGTTTTCAGGTGACCAAGGAAAGAGCACGCGTGAGCACATAGGCCAGTTCCTAGCACAATTAGGAGAATTGGCCGACACCGAAGCATTCCGTGTGCGTTTATTTTCATTATCCTTAACAGGGACTGCATTCACATGGTATGCCACGCTCCCTCCTAATTCCATTTTGTCATGGGGAGACTTAGAGCAAAAATTTCATGAACATTTCTTCTCTGGTGATTATGAGCTAGATTTAGTAGACTTAGTGACCCTACGACAAGAAAAGGATGAATCGGTTAGTGATTATATCCGGAGATTCCAGGATACGAGAAACCGATGCTTTCAAATTCATTTAACAGATAAACAACTGGCAGGAATAGCCTTTGATGGATTGCGCTATTATTTAAAAGAGAGATTAGAAGGCATCCAGTTCTTTACTCTAGCACAATTACATCAGAAAGCTTCGGCTTGTGAAAGCCGAAGCAAAGAACTAGTCAGAACGGTTCATCATAATGTCCCTATAGTAGAACACAATCAAAGTAGTTCGGACGATGAACCAAAGAAAGTTTACACTGCCGAAATAGTTTGGCCTGAGCAGGCCAAATCTTCGGCTTGCTACTCCTTGCAGTCAGTTCAAAAGGAACGACAGGAGGAGGTAAAGTTTACATTTAATGTCGGCAAATGTGATAAGATATTCGATGAATTACTAAAAAATGGTAACATTAAAATTGATTATATTGTTCCACCTGCCGACGAACTAAAGCGTCGCGCATACTGCAAGTGGCACAACTCATTTTCCCATGCCACTAATGATTGTAATGTGTTCCGACGATAAATTCAATCGGCCATTAATGAGGGACGATTGAAATTTCAGGAGGACACGGAGCCCTTCCCAATGAATGTGATCGACTTTAATGGCAAAAAGGTCCTAATTCGGCCCAACACAGCCGATAAGGGCAAAGACAAAGAAGTCATAATCGGCAACGCACGGGAGGCCGATGGAAACAACAAAATGTCTTGCAGGAAAGTGATGGCCGAGAAGACTCCTGATGGAGGGGAGACACTGAAGGTAACCTTCACAAACTCCAGCGCTGGGGGCAAGCACAGACAAGGGGATATGCGCGAGAACCCATACTACGCATCACGGACGGTCCGGTGTCCAGGCGCGGACGGTCCGTAACATCACCGGACGGTCCGGAGCGTTCCAGCGGACGGTCCGGCAACGCTGAAGAACCGCGGCGACCACGTACCTTCAAACCACGACGACCAGAAATAGGTACGTGGAAAACTAACACGTTCAAGGCAACTGGTCGGTTGGTAAAATCTAGCCCGACCTTTGATCAATTATTGTCTAAATATGTGAAAAAGAAGGCTGGCCCCAGCGACCGGCCACCTAAGGGACCACGCTTACCCACCCAGGTGCGACGGCAGGTTAGGCCGATTGGACCACCACACCAATCGGAAAGGACGGGAGGTCATAATGTTCAATTAAGACCTAACATACCTGCAGGGACACCGCCACCACCATATCCACCTATGCCATATTCATACACATACATACCTCCACCATACGTCCCAAATCAAATGTGGGGCATGCCACCATACCTATTTGGGATGTCACAGTACCCCGCTTGGGGGGCACCCCAAACATCTGTATTCAATAGGTTGACACCTCCAGTACAAGACCGATTGAGAACCCCTCAATCTGGTCCACGAGCACAGGCCCAGCAAGATTGCCGAACAACTCGGCCCCAAAGGCTGACTAATCCGGCAGGGGGGCATACAGCTACAACCTCCAACAGTACGAAAAAGGGAGATGTCATTAAAATAGGAACGACAGATGTCGTCGTACAACAAAACAACGAAGGGCCAATGATTTTTGGTGAATCGGCCAACACAAACAAAAAAGAAAGTACGACTGTCAATAAAATAGCTGATCCAAAATACTCTATGGCCCGATGGTGCCCATCGGGACTGACACGATCGCAAAAGCAAAAATTACAGCGCCTCAGAGCAAAGGAGAATCAGGAAAAAGAGGCAGAAAGAATATTCAATGACACGCATCCGCAGTATCCGCCGCCACAAAAGAGATGGAGACCAAAGGCCGCTGAGAAAAATCAAACGGCCACAAAGATAGTAAATAAAACGACAACTGTGCATCTCTCTGCAGGTATGGTAGACTGTCCGGCTATAAAGGTCGGATCATCTGCACAGGACGCGGACCATCCGACCCCTGAGGCCGAACCATCCGCACTACACCAAGACACCTCCGACGACGTACCGACGCCCATGGAGGAAGACGACCTGCAAGGAGAAGACCTGGTCGACTACGGAGCCACGCCAGAACACTTAGAGAATTAGGAAGGCAAGGTGACGAATTGGTCAGGACCAGTATGACGCTCGGCGATGTTGGGACTGACAGTTCGATCAAATCTAAAGGGATCACGTCCGTTGAGTCAACCATCGAGACCAAGGCCACTGCGTACCATCCTAGTATGTGGCAAGATGCCTAAGAAAACCGATGTGATCACATCGAGTTAGTTGCTTTTGGTTCGCCTAGCTCCACCAAAAGGCAGGGGGCATATGTTCGAACCAAAAATGAGCCGGCGGACTGTCCGGCCCTGAGGCCGGACGGTCCGCGGTCCGGACGGTCCGCGCCTGTGGGCCGGACTGTCCGCGCATGCGCAGAGCAGATTAGGGTTCCGAGTTTTGTGCTATGGTTGTTAGCTAAAATCGTGGGATAAGCTCGGGAATTAGTTTGTAAAGGGTCCAGCCCCCCTCCACTATAAATAGAGAGGTATACGGCCGATTTGTAATCATCAACAATCGAATCAATACAACTTATATTTCGCATTTTATCCTAGGAGTAGTTCTAGTCTAGTTTAGGTTTAGTCTTCCAATCCCCAAATTCTCCGCCTCTCCTCGACTCTACGTCGATTAGAGGAGTCTAAGTCGGTCTACCCGAGCCTAGACACAACCTAGGATCTCTACTCCCCGACGGGGTCCCTCCCGGGAGCGAGATCCAGGCGCCGTCGGTGATCTTCCGCCGTCCCTGCGTACGCGCGGACCGTCCGGCCCCAGGGCGCGGACCGTCCGGTCGTCAGGCAGGAGCCCTAGCCGCGCACCAGGCCACGGACCGTCCGACCCCAGGCCGCGGACAGTCCGCCCCTGCGCAGAGAGTACCACCGCGCCTCGCACCAGGCCGCGGACCGTCCGGCCCCTGCGCGCGGACCGTCCGCCCCTGTGCAGAAGGCACCGCCACGGTTCTTGTTGAGTGTTTGGCGCTCCAAAAAGGTGTCAACACCTGGAAAACCCTAAAACCAAACCCTAGGGACCTATGTGCAAAATTAGTCCACTTTTGGACTAAAGTGCAAAAACCAAGTTAAATAAGTATCTTAAGTCATTTGGGTCACTCATATGTGAATTTACAAGCCAAACCCTAAGTTTTGGACTCATTTGCAAAAAGGACCCTAATTGAGATTTCATGTTAAGTCTGAATTTCAGAGTTTTGGCTCAACTATAGAGCCTTGCAACTTTTAAATTCTAGGGTTTTTGCCCTAGGTCACCACATCCAAGTTGTACACCAATTATTGGAGGACAACTTTGCTTAAGAGTGTGAGCTCAGTTATTAAGAAAAATCCAGAGATAATTAAGCCTAAAGTTTGGCTGTCAGACTGGTTTCATTCTGAGATTCAGATTTTCAGTGTAATAGAGCCAGCTTTGGGTGTGAATTCAACCTTGATCTAGTGCTCAAATGAGTTCAACCCCTATAGTCGAATTGTAGATGGTATATAGCTCTCCAACTTTGCTGCAGAGCATGGAGTATGTTGCCATATAAGTTTGTGAGAAAATCAAGCCTAAACTGTGACTGTCAGGTCGACTGAATGAAAGAAGCTCATGGTACAGTAATTATTCAGATTCAGAACAGTTCACCGTCAACGATCGCTCCCTCGCCGTGATTCGTGTCGCCGGCGTAAGGATTCGCGCTCGGGGCAGATGGATAACATTGCGGGGTGTGTAAATCGTCGCCGCCGGTGAGCTAGCCTCCACTCCGATGATCCCCCCCGTACTTCCCCTCTACCCCGCGGCTTGAGCTGATATGCTCGCCGGTGAACCACCATCTCCTGGCCTTGCACCACGTGGCCTTGCCTTTCCACCGCGTCGCCGTGGCTCCCTACTGCTGTCCCATCGTCGTCGGGGAGGCTGCCACGACGGTGGACACGAAATCACTACGCCAAGCTTCTTCTTCATCTCCGGTCGCCAGGACGGTTCGGCCGAATTGATCACCACCGCTTGCTCTCTCTATAAATTGAGCCCTCCACCAGTTCCGCAAGATCATCAACTACCCAATCACCAGAAATTGCTAGCAATCGATCACCAGAGTGTCCGAATTTCTTGTTTCCCCCAAATCAAGTTTCTGCCACCGTCGAACCAAGCTCGCCGTGGTCAGCCTGTTCTGGTAAAACTCTGCCCACTTCAAACTGTGTTTAGGTGCTCTCGTATGCCTGTGATGCCCATCGACCCACTCAATTGCACGGAGTAGCCTCTGGTCGCCGGGAACACGGCAGTCTTGCTATAGTTCTCGCGGTCACCGTGGCCAGAGCGAACCACTTGATCATTAGTGCAATTAAGTTGGGGAAAATCCTCTCTGGGTCTTGAATTGGGTTTAGTCCGAAGCTGGGCACCGGTCTTAGCTCCCTCCGGCCGGTCTAGCTCGTCGGAGTTAAGCTCTCCGTGCTGAGCGCCGTCGTGGACCCGTCGGGGTAGGGAAATAGAACCTCAAGGACCTCGGTGCAAGTTGTCAGTGACTAATTTAAATAGTAACTGAACTCGTTCCTAGTTAACTGAAAACCCGAGGGCCTCTGTGCAAAAGTCTCCAAGGCGCAGGCGCGCGCGCACGTTTCCCCCTGGTACTGGGCCGGTTGGGCTAGAATCAGCCCAACACTATTCAATCTTTTTCCTTTTCTTTTTCAGTAGAACTTTAGAAATCTATAGAAAATTGTAGAAAAATCCTAAAATTGTGAAACCAATTTTCCTAGACTTCTTATTTTCTATAGTATTTAATAAAAATAGTTTTATGATTTTTAGGTTAAATAGGGAATTTTAAGGCATTTAAAGTAGTTTAAAGCATTAGTTCTGGATTTTTAGAAAACATATAGTAATTCCAAAAATATCCAAAATTTTTATATGAGCTCTATACATTATTTATAAGCCTTGGGTAGAGTTTGGGTTGATTTGGACCTTGTTTGATAACTAGAACCCAAAACCCCACCCCTGCTCTATGAACTCCTTTACTGACTCCGGAAACCCTAAGTTTTCGGAGTTCCGTGAAGGAAAGTTGTACTCAAGACCTTAGATAATAAGTTCTTATTATCTTTGCACTCTCATGAGCATTACATGGTATTCATTCTTATATACATATATGTGGTTATGTTTAGAAAACGAAGAAGAAATTGAAGTGACTGAAGAGAAAGCACCACCACCTTCGGACTCTCAGGCAGGATCTTGTCTTTACTTTGACATCTGCGGGCCTGAGCCTAACTCACCTACTAACGAAGGCAAGCCCCGGTGCATTTGCCACCTCCTTGATGTTTTTAAACTTTTCTCACTTGCTTGATGCATTAGGTGATAGGAGTTGATTGCCAAAACAATTCCTGCATTACCTTCCTTGAATTTGATTACCTTCCTTGATCACCCGTTTTACAAAAGATTTTGATGCTTAGCCTTGCTTTAGAAAAACAAATGTTTGGTTTTACAAAATATGATGTGGCAAAAGTGGGTGGGATGTTTTCGAAAATAAAACTTGATGGTGGATCTGTCAAAAGCCTTGATGGGTTCAACATCAGAAAAGATGTACCTCTGCCAGGTCATGGCTTGGTCCCACACACAACACTTTTGCCATGCGACTAAGGGATAGCCGCGTGGGTTTTGCGTCTTTGTACAGTAGCAGGGGATACCCTAGTTTCAGGGTACCGACACACACCCTTCATACTGTTTATTCCTGTAGCAGTGGGTCCACGAGTAATTGTTAGTAGATGAAAAATTGATAGTAGTTGAAAAGTAGATATAAGAAATGATATTTTATGGTTGTAGTGGGGTATAGGGGGAAAATATAGGGGGAACCGCTGCGGGAGATGAAAACGTAGGGGGTGAAATGTTGATGATGTGACGCAAAAAAGTGATATAGTGGGAAAATTTAGAGGGAACCGTTGTGGATAGCCTTAGCATCCGAAGCTATAAGATCTGAATGTCCTTCAACTACCTTTGAATTTTCTGAATGTAGCCTTGTAATAATTTGTAACCAGAAAAAAAGAAAATGAAAAGATAAAATTAATGTTGCATGATTGATGCGTCTTCACATTTTTCATATTTCATCGAACATCTTCATTTGGTTTAGCCTTCTTCCTTCTGATTTACTCTTCCATCACGAGTGAATTAAAAGGGAGAAGGATTTTTTTTATGCTCCGTTTGGATGTCGATATTGGAGATGATGGAATTGAATTGGGTTGAATACCAACTCAGACATGTGATTGAAATGAGATGTTATTCTAATTCTATTGTTTGGATCTCACTGAATTGGAGTTTGGCATTGTGTGGTTAAATTCCACACAATACCAAGATGTGAGGCTTTGTATTGGGAGAGGGGTTTCTAGTTATAGTCCAATTTCAGAGAATTATGTTTCTGATTCCAAATCTCAATTCCACATGCAACCAAACAACAGAATTTAGGAAAGTTGATTCCAATTTCCAATTCTATGCTCCAATATTTACATCCAAATGGGGGTGTTAAGTTAATTGTGATGACCTGTTTCGGTTTTTCACGGTAAGCCTAACAGGTGACCATCACTCCTATCGTAGCTACTATTTTCAAATAAAATCCTCATCTATTGTTCTTAGCTAGCTTCTTTTTCAACCCCTAATGCTAAAGTTGAGTTTTAATCCCTACTGCTAAAGTTGAGCATATCAGAACCCATCAGATGTTAGCGGATCTACGTGTAAAATGCTTTTTACCAAATGTGTTTAGAGAGCATGTAGCTGACACGAGATTAAAGAAAAGACTATGATTCTAGAACAAGGGGCTACCAGACAACCATATCACAAGAATGAGAAGATTACTCCGCCTTAAGACAGAGAGACATGTTGTAGTCAATGATTTAGGTAGCATATAATTGGTCATCATAATGTATTAGGTTTGATGTGTCATTTTATCAAAATATGGGACATAAGAAGTTAAAGAACAAGAAAGCCAAAAACAAAGGAAAGAATGTTGGATATGTCCCTAGACTTGGTCAAGAGAACACGCTAGGATCTCACCCGCGAGTCATGATAGGAGGCCCAAATCTCTCATGGTTGTAGTCCCTGGTCAGAAGTGTAATATACATATAAGGTAGAGCCGACATGGAAGCCAAATGCTTCCACGCTTTTGCCAATCCTAGTCGCGCCACACGAGAAAGGATATGATCCTTTGTTAGCATCTTAGGGTGTATTTGATTTGGTGCACAAGCTAAGCTTGGCTCACGTGAGCTAAAGCCATGAGATACGCCTGATATAAGCTTCTCCATGCATGCAGTTGAGAGGCTTCTTTTTAGCCTGTGCTGCACCGGCGGATGCAGCCCATGCCCCTTACATGCAAGCTAGCAAACACGAGTTGAGGTTTGGTCAATGTGTGCACAAAAGGGATATGGCTTAGCATGCGCAGATAACTAAACACACAGTTAGTGAACAGAAATTATTCAACCTTCTCGGCACACTAGTAGAAAAAGGCTCAACGCCTGCGGGACGATATATTTTTACAGACGAATCCGGTTATCCACCGACTGTGCTATTTTTAGTGGCGGTTTCTTAAGAAAACCGCCACTAGAAATCGTATTTTTAGAGGCGGTTCCTTAAGAAAACCGCCAGTAGAAATCCATGATTTCTAGTGGCGGTTTTCTTAAGGAACCGCATGTAGAAATCGATTTCTAGTGGCGGTTTTCTTAAGGAACCGCCACTAGAAATCATTTTTATCCTTAATTTTTCGAGTTTTTCAAACGACCTCGTATGACAAAACCATCAAAATAGAAGTTGTAGATCTCTAAAAGTTATGGAACTTTGTAGTTGACAGCTTTTTTATTTGAACTCATTTCGGTTCTAAAAAATTGAATCTAAGTATGTCAAATTTAAAATTCAAATTTTGCAAACTAACTCGGATGAAAAAAGTGTCAAAATAAAAGTTGTAGAACTTCAAAAGTTATTTAACTTTGTAGTTGACAACTTTTTTATTTGAATTCGTTTAGGGTCTCAAATAAGCAATTTACACTCAAATAGTTGTAATATGTGGACAAAACAACTACAAACTAGACACAAAGCATGTCATAGACGGAGTGGTAGTGGTGGTACGCGCGAGGGTGAGGTCGAAGGTTCGATTAGTAACAACCGCGGAGCGCGTGAATTTTGTGCGAAAAATGCCGCGACTTTGACGGAGACGGGCGAGGTGGATGGGCTGAAGCCCTCTAATAAAAATAATTTTTTTACTATTTTTAATATCTGTTTGATGTTTCCTGGAAACGATTTGCACTGGCGGTTTTATTACGTCGACCGCCAGTGAAAAGTGAAAATCGATTTTCACTGGCGGTTTTCAGTTACCTGTTTGTAAAAATGATGATTTTTACTGGCCCCTAGCACTGGCGGTTACAATAAACGCCACTAAAAAAAGGTTTACGACCGCCACTATAGAGCTTCTCTGTACTAGTGGCAATGACGCCCATAGATTCTAACGACTGTACCCGTTGGTCACAAACACCTCTCTAAAATCCCAACTAAAGGAGAAACAAATCAAGGAGGAACTCAACTTCCAGAATCATATATAATGTGTTTGGTTTAAGGTCAAAGTGAGATAAGATGGGAGCGACACCGTCCTCTTAATTTTTTGGGATCGCACCGCCACCAAAAACTACTCCGGTATTTACCTCGCCATTATGCGATTCTGATCCAAACACTACATAAACTGTGTCTGCCCCTCTTCCATCCTACATGCACATCCAACCAAACACACCATTGTATACCTATTACTCTATATATAACAGCTAGGTCGGGTTGTAGAGAAATCGGCTAGTTCCTAAGAATCAGACTAGAGGTCTACGAATCTAGGGGTGGATAACGAGCCAGCTCGGCTCGGCTCGGCTCGTCCGAGTTCGAGCTGGCTCGTTAAGCTAATGAGTCAGCTCGGCTCGGCTCGTTAAGCTAACAAGCCACAGAGTCAGCTCGGCTCGGCTCGTTTACGAGCTCGAGCTGGCTCGTTTAGCTCGCGAGTCAGAGCAGAAAAAAATTAATATGTACATAATATTTATTTTTAGTTTATTCTAAACTAATTTAACAATAGAAAATAGTAATTATACTCACAGTTTCACAAACCACGTCAATGTAACACCAAATTAGCACATTCATCACTCATTAATTCACAATTCACATGCATGTTCAACAGTTTAACCCATAATTATATTTGCATAGACCAAATTAACACATATACATAGTTCATTAATCATTAGTTTAATTCATAGGCCATAGACACCTCACATATATATAACATGTTCATCAATTATTCTGTAAGTGATATGCATATAGTTTCGTTTTGATGGAATATGGTAGCTCGTTTAGCTCGCGAGCTGGCTCGTTAACGAACCGAGCTGGCTCGTTAACGAACCGAGCTAGGATGTCAGCTCAGCTCGTGAAAAAATTCAAACGAGCCGATCCGAGCCGAGCCGAGCTGACCATGAACCGAGCGAGCCAGCGAGCCACGAGCATTTCATCCAGCCCTATACGAATCTATCAGTTGACGCATCTGAAACTGAGAAATGTTCTCCCGATGCCGCCGCCAGCAGGATTCTGCCTCTTGTTTGTACAGCCGGCAAGAAAACGAAGTTGTCGAAAAGTTTTGAACCGAGTGCGCGGCCTATCATAATTCATAGCACTAGCGATGCTTTGCAGCTTTGTTTCTCGCAAACAAACGATGGTGCTGATTGCGAGCTATCAAGGAAAAAAAATCTTTCATGACGTACGTACGGCTTCTCACTAGATCGAGCACGTCTGGCCAGCTAGCAAAGTGTGACGATTGGCCATCTCAGCTCTTACTAGTAATTGGATGCTGAGAAAAATCTTATATTAGGGCTAATTTGGCAACTCTATTTTTCAAGTGATTCTCATTTTTCCAAGGAATAATGAACTTATATTTGGGAAAATGGAAATTTCTTTGTAAAATAAGGTTAACAAACTAGCACTTAATACACAAAACTTGACAAAAAATAGAGATATAATGATAAAAACGAATACCCGAACTGTTAGTAAAAATCTAATATTTTAAAATAGATATATGTGGAATTTGATGCTAATCTTTTTACGTAAATTGTTTTATATATTATTTGCTCTCTACGACAACATAAAAGATGAAAAATTATCTGTATCCAAATTTTATATCTAACGTTTGAGAAGATATATACTAAATTTGAGATTTACTTTTTATGAAACTTTACAAGCTCAATGCTAAAAACTATAATATGAATTTACATACCAGATTTTATATCATATTTATTCATAATAAAAAAAGTCCACAAAAATTGATATCCGAATAAGTATTATATTTGAGGATATATAAGGGGGCAGGATTTGAGATTAATTAGTACTGTTACATGAGCTTTTTTTTTGCCTCACCTATTGAAAGAGCTGCTTTTCGGTTCATTCACCGGGGGGGTTAGCTAAGGGATGAGGGTTTGTGGTGAGTCATTTAACAAGGTTATATGAGGAGCGGTGAGCTATATATATATATATATATATATATATATATATATATATATATATATATATATATATATATATATATATATATATATATATATATATATATATAACGGGAGCACTGGGCTTCCAATAGTTAAAGGAAGCCCAGGCCGACCACCCTGCAAACTGGTTTAACCAGCGCGCCCAAACAGGCTGTCGGGTGCGCCACCTGCCCCACGTCTGTTAGCGCAAAAAAAGGAATGCATGTATGAGTCAAACACGATTCAATGCATGCGCATAAATTTAGGAAAGATATGTGCGGCAGTTTCTGTTTTTAAAATCCTTTATTTCCTCCATAAATTTAGGATCGCTGCAACAGCCATGCAGCTAGACGCGTAAGGACCATTTATGATATATACTGAGACTAAATATGCTACACTGTGTTAATAATTATGCAATTCGATATACTGCGTAAAAATCTGTTACCAGCTGCATGCACACGAATTTATGATAAAAATAATGTGCAATGAAAGGAAATGAATTACACGCATAGAAACAAAAAAATCGTATTTAATGTTTTATTTCCTTCATAAATATAAGATCCCTCCAACAACCATGCAGCTAAAACACATTAAATCTAGTTTATGATATATACTGATACAAATTATACTACATGGTGTAGTTATTTATGCAATTCGTTACACTGCGTAAAAAATCTGGCATGTTGTTCACTGGTGGACGCACCTCCGTGTTGGAGCGTAATAACCTTAAGTTTTGAGCATAAAATCCTTCAATTATAAGCGTATATACCGAGCCAACGTGAGAGGTTGATAGCTCTAGTAGGTTATTATTACGATCCTATTTTTATGGCAGATCCGAAAAACATGGCAGTCGCATGCATGCGGTTATACAGATCCTAAAATTATGGCAAAATGCATGCATGAGTCAAACACGTTCCCTTGCATGCGCGTAAATTTAGGAAAGATATGTGTGGCGGTTTTTATTTTAAATGCTTTATTTCCTCCATAAATTTAGGATCGCTGCAACAGACATGCAACTAAAACTCGTAATGACCATTTTATGCTATATACTGATACTAAATATGCTACACTGTGTAGATAATTATGCAATTCGGTATACTGCGTAAAAATCTGCTACAGGCTGCATGCACACGAATTAATGATGGAAAGAATATGCAATGAAACGAAATGAATTGCATGCATAGAAACAAAAAATCACATTTAATGTTTTATTTCCTTCATAAATATAGGATCCCTCCAACAGCCATGCAACTAAACGCATTAGAACTAGTTTATGATGTATACTGAAACAAATTATACTACACGGTGTAAGTATTTATGTAATTCCTTACACTGCGTAAAAAATCTGGCATGTTGTTCACTGGTGGACGCATCTCCGGGTGAAGCGTAAAAACCTTAAGTTTTGAGCATAAAATCCCTGAATTATAAGCGTAAATACCGAGTCAATTAGAGGTTGATAGCTTTAGTAGGTTGTTATTACGATCCTATTTTTATGACAGATCCGAAAAACATGGCAGCCGCATGCATGCGGTTTCTATTTTTATATAGATCCAAAAATTATGGCAAAATCGTGGGAGTTTCCATTGCATGCGCGTAAATTAAGAACAGCATAAATCAAGGAATTGCCTTTCCAATGTGCATGCAGTAAACTGATATACGAACTCTGTGTTAAAGCATAAAATCATACCGTTTTTAGCGTAAATAATACATGTGGTAGGCATAAAACACAATAAACGAAAAGAAATATGCGCCGGATCAGAGGATGTCACGCGCGATCATCGCTGCGCGCATCTCGCCCCTTCCGTGACGTCGCTCGCTCGAACATCGCGCCTCATGCGTCGCCGTCGCTACTCGCACGTCGACGGGCGTCGCTTGCTCGCCGGCCTTGGAAGTGCCGCCTCCTCGGGGCTTCGGGGACGCCGCTTGCCTGCACAAAGGCCTCGCTGCGGATTGAGGAACCTCCGCCACTGCGCGTCGAGGTAATGGAGTTGCGGCCACCGGCCTGGGATCCGCCGCCGCTCGCCCTCTGGATCGGGGGCCGCCACCGCCGGCCTGGGAACCGTCGCCACCGCATGTCGAGGTCGGGGAGCCACGACCACCGCAGCCACTGGCCGGGGTCCACCGCCGCGCGCGCTATCGGGCAATCGTCGTCGCTAATGAATCGAGATGGGGCGTGAAAAACTAAACCCTAGCACTCCGGGTCCTGTTTTATAGACGTCCGGATATGGTCCGGCTCGACCGGATTGCACTGTCTGGCCCGGGTTTCCTTTAGTTATTGGAAGCCCAGGGCTCCTAATATACAATATATATATATATATATATATATATATATATATATATATATATATATATATATATATATATATATATATATATATATATATATATATATATATATTTCAAAGATTTTTTTGGGCGGAAGTGATCAAGACCAACAATCAGGTTAATTATACCATGTGTGCACAAAAACGAACAAAATATGGACGCATCTAATATATGGCAAAGCTGGGGTGGGCGACTGGTGGTTTCAGGGTTCCTATCGATCCATGGCGGCATCACGTGCATTACTGTCGATCGTCTGTTCACTTGTCTTCATTTCAGGAAACAGTGTACACATCAAAAGCTTTTCAATGAATAGTATGGAGAGAGCTATATAGCCGCCGGCGGCCCGGACTGCTACTACCGCAGGATCTAGTTAGCTAGCTAATTAAGCGGCTTAGCGGAGATTGGCTTGTGATACAGTTAGATCTCACCAAAAAACAGGGTGGTCAGTGGGTGGGTGAGTGAGAGTGAGTGGATAAACGTGTGGGGTCTCCAATCGTCGTGCGTACTGGCGGCGGGCCATGGCTGCGGCCACAACCTGCGATCGCAATCAGCTGGAATCCCTAGCCTGGAGCTGGAGGTGCCGGCCGGCTGTTTGGTCGCTAGGTACCCATACCGCCCTCATGCATGGTACTCCATGCATGCATGAATTGTTAGCATTTCTTTTTTTCTTTTCCTTTTATTTTGGGTCCAGACGAACTGACGAAGGATAGTCCAGAGGATGCAGGGCTAGCTGATTGATAGATTAATTATTTGATTGGCTCTTGTTTGTCAGCATCACATTATATTGGTTGCTAATGTATGTATGTGCAGAGATCCAGGACAGAGAAGAAGAGCTAGCTAGTAGTAGGTCCATGCATGGTTAATTTTAGCGTGCAACAATGCTGATGCCGTGCATGTTTGTGTGTCCCCAGCAAGGTTTACAAAACCGGTAAAAACCCGCGGTAAACTGGTCGGTTTACCGAAACCGCCGGGGTGCGGTTTCGGTTAACCACCATTTTTTTTTCAAATTCGTTCCAAATTCAAAAAATTTGAAAAAAATTAAGAAAAATCGAAAACCGCTGATAAACCGTTTTTGGGACCGGTAAACCGTTATTTTAGACCGGTAAACCGACATTTTTTGCCGGGAAACCAGATTTAATGCCACAATTAAGTATTTAATGATCAATTTAGGTATATACACTACAAGAATATTGACCTTCTATGACGTTTTGATGGTATCATAAGCGTCACAGATGCTGCGTAATTAAAGGTCTTCTGTGACAAAACATAATAAATAATGACGTTCCTAAGAAAATTCCTCCTTAGGAACGTCATAATTTTTTATGTTTCATCACAGAAGACCTTTAATTATGCACCTTCTGTGACGCTTATGATACCATCAGAATGTCATAGAAGGTCAATATTCTTATAGTGATATTAGTCTTGTTTAATGTTATAAGCTATATGTGAAGATGTTATATGCTATATATGAAGATGAATCCCGTAGCTTAAGTCAAGTTTAGGCATTTAGTGGTCAAATTTGGTTTTGTTTCCTGTCCAAGATGGATTCCGTGGATCAAGTAGCTTTAGTTCTTCTAATAAGTATCCGTCTGGACAAAACTCATTCTAGAACCCTTAGCTCCAGTTCTTCTGTATGTGTTCCTAAGATTTGCTGATCAGAATAAACGTTCAACACTTGGTGAGGTGCACATGTAATACACAAACACCAAACACACATACCGGTATATTTTTTCATTGTGGATAAGTATTTGTTTGTCGTTCTTGTTTTCTCGATAATGTATCTCATATCTATAAACATATCACTATCACTATGACGGATTGGAACAATATCACGATACTTCCAACATGCCTAAGTACTAACACTATGACTCGAGCTGAACATGTGAGTATTGTGAAATAAGTTGACCTATGTGTAGTTGCCTTGTTGGAGAGTTATAAAAGAACTTGTATTTGAGTATTGCAAAGTTCGCTGGTTGTTTGTTGCATAAGAACTGGAGTTTGTGGTTGCGTATGTATGTTATATGTTATTTTGGTGAACATATGTCGTGTAGATCAATTAATATTTACTGTACAATGTGAATTGAGTAAACTACAAATATATCTTGTCAAAATTTTTCATTTTTTCTATAAAAAACAGCAAAAACCGGTTTGTTTCGCGGTTAACCGACGGTTTAGAGCGGTTTCTCGCCGGTTTTTCACCGGTTTTCCACCGGTAAACCGATTCAAATTCAAATTAATTTGAATTGGTCAAACCGGTCGGTTTTTACCGGTTTCACCGGTTTACCGACGGTAAACCGTTACCGGTGGGTAGCGGTTTTTGTAGGCTAAACGGTTTTGTAAACCGTAGTCCCCAGCCATGAAGGCACTTGCTAAGCTCTGATCTGGTTGTAATAATATTGCTGAGGGGACAAACAGGCATGGAGTGGCATTGACATGCTTTGTTGGATCGACGTACGTGCGTGCGACAACATGCTCGTTGGATCGACGCTGACCATGCATGAGGACAAAGCGATCCATGTACTATATATACGTCTATACTGCCAGTGCCAGTGTTCATCTCCCCCGGCCCGGCCATCTCTCATCGCAGCGCCGTACATGGCTTGGTGTGCACCGTGGAGGCATCGAAAATGCCGATCTTTCACGAGCTGTCTGTCCGATTGATGTGCCCTATCCTACAGGCTACAAATTAAATACTACAAATGACGGACGCAAACCCGGCCGTCCTCCTGCCTGTACCTACGCGCCGGAGAAGCTCCCGGCCCGTACCCACCCGTCGTGCCCTGCCACTTTTTTACCCACTGACGCATATGGGTCCCATGGGACTGCGAGCTACTAGTACTGTTTGTCACGGTTTGGTTTGAGCTCAAAATAAAATGAGTGGGGATGACGCCATCCTCTAGATTTTTTTAGACCACACCACCACCAAAAATTGCTTCAATGTTTATCTCGTCCCGCGGGACTCTTATTTAAATATTATAGAAAATGTGGCCGCCTCCTTCCATCTCTCCTTGTATATCCAACTAAACATACCCTAAAATTCTTCGATGCCACTTTAATTCTAGCGCACACACACATATATATATATATATATATATATATCCATTTTTGCATTTAACTTTCTACACGTGATGCCTTAACTACTGTTCTTGAGAAATTACACAGTTTTTGGATTAATTTCTGTACATAAATCATAAACAGTAGTACAGAAACTAGCATGCAACACTCCAACTTACTAGTAGGGATGGCAATTAGACCCATAGATATGGATACCTGTGGGTTTCGTACCCGGTGGATATAGATACGGGTAGAAAAACTTACCCATGTGTTCTATCGGGTCGGATATCCGAAATACATCGGGTCAGGTATGGATAAAATTAAATACATTACCCGCGGGTATCCTATATATACCTAGATATCAATATATCTCTTTAAACGTGCTACATCTACTAAAAATAAGGCCTATAAAAGAATGGAACCAAAAAAATACATGGCAATCATGGATTAATGCATGCTGCTACTTCACCATGGACACAGACACGACCATGGGTTGCTGGCGCTAGCGGCAGACTGCTACTATACACCATGCCACGAGTTACTGAAGCTGGTTGTTGCATGCTATTTTTATTTATCAATTTATCATGGCGCATATGTCGTTGATTAATAAATATTAATTTGTGTTGTGTTAACTGTTAACTGTAATGTACTAAGAGCAATGAGACATTAACAATGATATGACTGTCAACTGTCATGATCTCATTAAGCTTTTATTCTCTATACTCAAATTTAAATCTATTGGATGTGGTAATTATGAGTTGAGATATTGTATGGGTGTGTAGCCAAATATAGTCATTCTCGTGTTCCACTGGTGCTTAGATGGAAACTAAAATATTGTATGCATTTATTTATTATAACACTGATTGAATGTTATTTAGGGGCCTTTGGTTTCTAGGGACTAATTTTTAGTCCTATATTTTATTCCATTTTAGCACATAAATCGCCAAATATGGAAAGTAAGACTCTATTTTAGTTTCCGTATTTTGATAATTTAGGGACTAAATGGAATAAAATGGGGGAATAAAGATTAGTCCCTAGAAACCAAACATGTAATTAGTCTACAATAACATATCCACTAGATACTCGATACCTGGTGGATACCCAGTGGGCACGGGTGCAGGTACAGTTTCTCGCCCGATTAGCTTGGTGGGTATGGATATTTGTAGAAGTCTCGGGTACAATTTTGAGTCGGGTATTGTTATACCCGAACAAAATCCGACCCGCTGCCATCCCTACATACTAGAAACGCCTAATATTGTCATATCATTAAATAAGAAGACTGTCGGCGTTCCGAGACCGGGGGGTCCCTGAGCCGACGAGTGAATGTCGCCGCGTGCCCCAGCCCAGATGGGTCGAGCGTGAGGGCGAGCGCGAAGGGGGGAGAGCGAGGCGGCCGGAGACCGGCGTGAGAGAGGTGGGAATCCCGCGGCCTTCGTGTTCGTCCCGCGCCCAGGTCGGGTGCGCTTGCAGTAGGGGGTTACAAGCGTCCACGCGGGAGAGGGAGCGAGCGGCTCCAAGCGAGCGCGTGTCTCGTCCTCGTCCCCGCGCGGCCAACCCTCTCTAAGAGGGCCCTGGTCCTCCCTTTTATAGGCGCAAGGAGAGGATCCAGGTGTACAATGGGGGGTGTAGCAGAGTGCTACGTGTCTAGCGGAGGAGAGCTAGCGCCCTGAGTACATGCCGTTGTGGCAGCCGGAGAGATTTTGGCACCCGGCTGGTGTGATGTCGTGGCCGTCGGAGGAGCGATGGAGCCTGGCGGAGGGACAACTGTCGGAGCGGTTGAATCCTTGCTGACGTCCTCTTGCTTCCGTAAGGGGGCTGAGAGCCACCGTCGTCACAGAGTATGCAGGGCGACATCATTGCCTATCTGGCGGGGCGAGCCAGATGGGACGCCGGTCTTGTTCCCTGTGGCCCGAGTCAGCTCGGGGTAGGGTGATGATGGCGCCTCCTGTTGACGTGGCTGGTCTACGCCCTAGGTTGGGCGATGTGGAAGCTCCTCAGAAGCCGAGGTCGAGTCCGTCTTCCGTGGCCGAGGTCGGGTCCGAGCCCCAAGTTCGGGCGAGGCGGAGATCGCCGGCTGGTGCCGGGGCGGAGTCCGAGCCCTGGGGTCGGGCGAAGCGGAGTTCGTCGTCTTCTGGGGCCGAGCCCAAGTCCGAGCCCTGGGTCAGGCGAGGCGGAGATCGTCGTCTTCTGGGGCCGAGCCCAAGTCCGAGCCCTGGGTCGGGCGAGGCGGAGATCGTCGTCTTCTGGGACTTGGCCTGAGTCCGAGCCCTGGGTCGGGCGGAGTTCGCCGTCTTCCGGGACTTAGCCCGAGTCTGAGCCCTGGGTCAGGCGGAGTTCGCCGTCTTCCGGGACTTAGCCCGAGTCCGAGCCCTGGGTCGGGCGGAGTTCGCCGTCTTCCGGGACTTAGCCCGAGTCCGAGCCCTGGGTCGGGCGGAGTTCGCCGTCTTCCGGGACTTAGCCCGAGTCCGAGCCCTAGGTCGGGCGAGGCGGAGCTTCCTATGGTGCCTTTGGCCGGGCCTGACTACCTGTCAGTCTCACTCTGTCAAGTGGCACCGCAGTCGGGGTGGCGCATGCGGCGCTGTCCTTCTGTCAGGCCGGTCAGTGGAGCGGCGAAGTGACGGCGGTCACTTCGGCTCTGCCGGCTGGGGGGTGTGCGTCAGGATAAAGGTGTCAGGCCACCTTTGCATTAAATGCTCCTGCGATTTGGTCGGTCCGTGCGGCGATTTGGTTAGGGTTGCTTCTTGGCGAAGGCAGGGCCTCGGGCGAGCCGGAAACATGTTCGCCGCTGAAGGGGGGCCTCGGGCGAGACGGAAATCCTCCGGGGTCGGCTGCCCTTGTCCGAGGCTAGGCTCGGGTGAGGCGTGATCGAGTCCCTTGAATGGACTGATCCCTGACTTAATCGCACCCATCAGGCCTTTGCAGTTTTGTGCTGATGGGGGTTACCAGCTGAGAATTAGGAGCCTTGAGGGTACCCCTAATTATGGTCCCCAACAGTAGCCCCCGAGCCTCGAAGGGAGTGTTCGCACTCGCTTGGAGGCTTTCGTCGCACTTTTTTGCAAGGGGACCAGCCTTTCTCGGTTGCGCTTTTGTTCCGGTGGGTGCGCGCGAGCGCACCCGCCGGGTGTAGCCCCCGAGGCCTCGGAGGAGTGGTTTCACTCCTTCGAGGTCTTACTGCCTCACGTAGTGCTTCAGCTGGTCTGGTCGTTCCCTCATGCGAGCTGGCCGTAGCCCGGGTGTACGGTCGGGTCCCAAGTTCTCGGGCTGGTATGTTGACGCTGTCAACGGTTCGGCCGGAGCCGGGTTTGCGAGAGCAGCCCCCGAGCCTCTGCACAGAGCGAGAGGGCGGTCAGGGGTAGACTCGGCTTTTTTACATACGCCCCTGCGTCGCCTTTCCGCAAGGAGGAGGGGGGGAAAGCGCCATGTTGCCCTCGATGGGCGCCGAACATGGTGTCTCCGATGAGCTGCAAGCGGGTAATCCGAGTGGACGTCCGTGCCCCGTTCGTTAGGGGTCGGCTAGGGGCCAAGAGGCACGCCCAAAAGTACCTACGGGTGATCTGCCAGACCCGGTCCCCTGGTGACGGGGTCCGAGGGCTCGATGCCTCCCTCTGATGGGATTCTGTTACAAGATCGTTCCCGCTGGTCTCGGAAATGTCCTAGGGTACCTCGGGAGCGCAGCCCGAGCCTTGGTTATGTATCGAACATACCCATGGTCATCCCTCGCTCGGCGTCTGAGGCGGCTGTGAACCCTTCGGGGGCCAGCCTTCGAACCCCTGATCAGTAATGGGCACGGAGCCCGAGTAGCCTGAGGCGGCCGTGGAACCCTTTCGAGGGGCTGGCCTTCGAACCTCTGACCAGTAGTGGGTGCAGGGCCCACGCGATCTGAGGCGGCTGTTGAACCCTTCCGGGGGGCCAGCCTTCGAACCTCTGATCAGTAGGGGGGCTCGGAGCCTGGTTCCTTCTCGGGGAAGGACCCTTTTCGGGGTATCCCCCTTTCCCGGTCCCTGTTGCAAGAGAGAGAAAGAGGAAAAACGGAAAAGGATACGAAATCGAACGATGCGGCGTACCTTTTTTGACGCGGTTATTACGGCAAAGGCGAAACGTCGCTCGCCTCTCCTGCCAGAGGCGCCGCGTGTCCCGCCACGGAGTTGATGCGACAGGGCGAGTGGTTCGCAAGGTAGCCGTTGCGCGTGCGTGAGCCGTTCGAGGAACGGGTCACGGGCGCGTTGCCTTCACGCCGTGAGAGAGGGTTCTCTCGCTGCCCCCGGATGGGACGTAAGCTTGGCTGACGACGTGACCGCTGCACCTGCTCGCCTGCCACCGCCATTACTGCCGGCCCGTCTTCGGCCGTATTGACCGTCGCGCCAGGCTGGAGCCGCTGGGCCGTGCGCTGGATGGCCTCGAATCGCGGTATTGGTTCCGCAGTCGAGGAGGCGCGGTGGTGGCGCAGGTGGCGATGCAGTTACTCACACGTAGCAAACGGCGCACCGGTTGCATGACGCGTGGGCCTGGGCCTCCATGCTGGGCGTGTTGGGAGTCGGAGAAGTGCGCCCACTTGGCGCGGTTGCATGCCGCCTGCACGGCTGCCCGCCCTTTCGCCCGCTGGTCTGGGCAAAAATGGAGGGTCGCTTGTAACCGCTGGGCGGTTGTACGCACCGCGCGCGGCGGTTTGGCTTCTTCTGCTCTGAGTCAGCTTGCATGATGTGTGGGACCCAGCCCCCGCGCCGTAGGGGAGGACCTTGGAGTGTGTTGGAGAAGACTCAGCCCGTGACGGCTGGGGACGCAAGTAGGGAGATCCGCCTTTAAAAGGAGGGTGACCCCCTTGGAAGGAGACCATGTCTTTGCGCTCCCTTATGCATCGTGTCTTTCCACCTTCCAAGCCCCCGGATGGGGGAGATCCGCCGTCTTTCCGCCTCGTCGTTGGGGGAACACAACTCCTTGGGAGTTGGCACCTTTCAGCCATCGTTCGGCTTCAAGGATTTTCATCACGCAGCAAGGTTGCACCCCTCCGCTGGTGGTCACCCAAGACGGTGACCTCCAGCCCCTGGATGGGGAGGGGCAAGCCGGGCTGTGATCTTGGTCCCGCCCTCAGCCTCGAGGGTGTTCGTCATCCTCGCTGGAGCGGGGAGCGAGGCGAGCCGGGGCTCTACCTCCCGCGCGGGCCGGCGGGCCACCTCTTCTTCCAGCTTCTGGTGGTGGCAAACACCCTCCAGCCCTGCGGAGGAGACGTCCTCCAGCCATGCCGGGGAAGGCGAACTGTTGCTGCCCAGCTAGGATGCAACATTCCGCCCTCTTCCTTGCATTCGAGGCAAGGACGGCAGCGAGGACCCGCCGGTGCGCTTGGGAGCGGCCCGCTCTTTGGCTTTAATAGCTGGTTCGCGTCCCTTGAGCGGGAACGCGAACGAGAGCCCTCCGGCGGCCGCGTCCGTCCTGGGACCATGGCTGCTGCTGCAGAGGTCGCTGGCGGGTCCCCCGGTGTTCGTCGCCCCGCAGGCTCGAGGTTGTTCATACCTGCGGGGACGGAACCAGAGTTCCGTTTGTAATGGCACTTCGAATGCCAGTGTTTTTGTTCATTGTGGCTGTCGGGGCCTGAACATGTATGTATTTTCGGCACGGAGCCGTGTTTTTCCCTTATTTTCGAGCACTAAGACTCGCCTGTTGGTTGTCTGAACCGCTTCACCAAGCGTGAGTCGCCCCGTGTAAAGGTGACGAGTGAGGTATCCATATCCCAGAGGCGTAGGAGTCCCTCGGCTCGGTCAGCCCTATTGTCTGAGGCTTCTCTAGCTTAATTAGAGGAACCCCTCGGCCGCTTTTCGACGAGCCGAGGCCAGGGGTAGCGGCGTCAACATGAACAGAGGCAGAGTTGGCTCGAAAAGAAAAACCTGGTTGGCCGGAGCCTGGCCGGGTCATCCGTTAGCGGGACCGACGCCGGAATTGACTAGCCGAGGCCTTGAGTCGGGCTGACGTCCTTGGAGGACAGCTAGCCGAGGCCCCGGTGTGACCGGCCGAGCCGCCTGCTCGGGCCGGATTCCCGAGAAGACCCTGGTAGCGATGGCCCGGGCATGGCAATGACGTCGTCCTTTAGAGTGGAGATCTTCGGACCGCGTCACCGTCCGAGGCTAGGTCGGACTTCGCCGAAGGTGTCGTCGATGCCGAGGGTGCTGCTGCTCCCTTCAGCCGTCAAGATCCGAGCCTGCAGGATCGGATTGTCTTGTAGCGTGTGTTCCCTGCGGCCGCCGAGGCCAAAACACACCCTCGCCGTGTTGTAAAGCCGCGTCTCCTTTCCTCTTGTTTCGAGTATCTGGACCCTTTTGTTGGTAACAGAAATGTTTGTGCGAGCGAGAGTTGCTTCTCGCGGAAGGTGACGAGTGAGGTATCCGTATCCCGGAGGCATAGGAGTCCCTCGGCTCGGTCAGCCTTGCCGCTTACGCGCACTCTTACCCGTCCATGGGGCTCTGTTCCTGACGCAGTCGAGAAGGCTCGAGAAATCGCTTCGGCAGAAGAGCTTCCGAACGTGAAGACTTGTTCGGTCCGCGGGATCACTTATCCGAACGTGAGTTACTTATCGCAGAAGGTGATGAGTGAGGTATCCGTATCCCGGAGGCGTAGGAGTCCCTCGGCTCGGTCAGCCTTGGCTGCTTATGTGTACTCCGTCGTTTTCAGGATCCACTTTCGAAGTAGTCAAACAGCCCGAAAGACCTTCTGGCAGAAAAGATCTTTTTTCGAGGAAAATTTCGACGCAGAGGGGGTCCCCCCCCCCTTTTAGCCCCCGAGGGAGGGTCGGGCTTTGCCGAGGCGAGGCTGACCCTTCCTTGACGACTAAACTTTTGCTGGGCGCGAGATATATGAACAACTTGAAAACATCTTAAGGGTAGAAGCGACGTAGCTGTTGGATGTTCCAAGCGTTGCCGTAGATCTCGCCTTGATTGTTGGCCAGCTTGTACGTTCCGGGCTTCAGAACTTTGGCGATGACGAACGGCCCCTCCCAGGGGGGCGTGAGCTTGTGCCGCCCTCGGGCATCCTGTCGCAGCCGAAGCACCAGGTCGCCCACCTGGAGGTCTCGGGACCGGACCCCTCGGGCGTGGTAGCGTCGCAGGGACTGCTGGTACCGCGCCGAGTGTAGTAAGGCCCTATCTCGAGCCTCCTCGAGCTGGTCCAGCGAGTCTTCTCGGCTAGTTTGGTTGCTTTGGTCGGTGTAGGCCCTCGCCCTCGGGGAGCCGTATTCCAGGTCTGTGGGCAAGACGGCCTCGGCCCCGTAGACTAGGAAGAACGGCGTGAAGCCCGTGGCTCGGCTTGGCGTTGTCCTCAGACTCCAGACCACCGAGGGGAGTTCCTTCATCCATCGCTTGCCAAACTTGTTGAGGTCGTTGTAGATCCGAGGCTTGAGCCCTTGTAGAATCATGCCGTTGGCACGCTCTACTTGCCCATTTGACATGGGGTGAGCCACGGCGGCCCAGTCCACCTGGATGTGATGATCCTCGCAGAAGTCCAGGAACTTTCTGCCGGTGAACTGGGTGCCGTTGTCGGTGATGATGGAGTTCGGGACCCCGAAGCGATGGATGATGTTGGTGAAGAACGCCACCGCCTGCTCGGACCTGATGCTATTCAGGGGTCGGACCTCGATCCACTTGGAGAATTTGTCGATGGCGACCAACAGGTGCGTGTAGCCCCCGGGTGCCTTCTGCAAGGGGCCGACGAGGTCCAGACCCCACACAGCAAAAGGCCAGGTGATGGGTATCGTCTACAGAGCCTGAGTGGGCAGGTGGGTCTGCCTTGCGTAGAACTGGCACCCTTCGTAGGTGCGGACAATTCTAGTGGCGTCGGCCACCGCCGTCGGCCAGTAGAAGGCTTGCTGGAAAGCATTCCCGACAAGGGCTCGAGGCGCTGCGTGATGGCCGCAAGCCCCCGAGTGTATCTCTTGCAGGAGTTCCTGACCTTCGGCGATGAAGATGCATCGCTGGAGGATGCCGGAGGGGCTGCGATGGTAGAGCTCCTTCTCATCACCTAGCAAGACGAACGACTTGGCGCGCCGCGCCACCCGCCGAGCTTTGGCTCGGTCGGAGGGTAGTTCTCCTCGGTGGAGATATTGCAGGTATAGGGTCCGCCAGTTCTGATCAGGCATGACCCCGCTTTGCTCCCCCTCGACTTGCAGCGCCTCGCCCTCGGGGGCCGAGGGCACCTCGGGTTGAGTCGAGGATGCCTCGGACCGAGCCGAGGGTGCCCCGGGATGATCCGAGGGTGCCTCTGGCTGGGCCGAGGGTGCCTCGGGCTGGGCCGAGGTTGCCTCGGGCTCGGGCGTGTCGTCGATCTTGACGGAGGGTTGATGCAGATCCCAGGAGAAGACGTCCGGGGGAACCGTTGTTCGCCCGGAGGCTATTTTAGCCAGTTCGTCCGCAGTCTCGTTGTAGCGCCGAGCGATGTGGTTGAGCTCGAGCCCGTAGAACTTGTCTTCCAGGCGCCGAACTTCATCACAGTAGGCCTCCATCTTCGGGTCGCGACAGTGGGAGTTCTTCATGACTTGGTCGATGACGAGCTGCGAGTCACCGCGAGCGTCGAGGCGTCGGACCCCTAGCTCGATGGCGATCCGCAACCCGTTGACTAGAGCTTCGTACTCAGCCACATTGTTGGATGCCGGGAAATGGAGGCGTAGCACGTAGCATAGGTGCTTCCTGAGGGGCGAGACAAAGAGTAGGCCTGCGCCGGCTCCTGTCTTCATCAGCGACCCGTCGAAGAACATGGTCCAGAGCTCCGGTTGGATCGGAGCCGTCGGTAGCTGAGTGTCGACCCATTCAGCTACGAAGTCCGCCAAGACCTGGGACTTGATGGCCTTCCGAGGGGCGAACGAGATCGTCTCGCCCATGATTTCCACCGCCCACTTTGCAATCCTACCCGAGGCCTCTCGGCACTGGATGATCTCCCCCAGGGGGATGGATGACACCACAGTTACCGGATGAGACTCGAAGTAGTGTCGCAGCTTCCGCCGCGTCAGGATCACCGCGTACAACAGCTTCTGAACTTGTGGGTAGCAGATCTTGGTTTCGGACAGTACCTCGTAAACGAAGTAGACTGGCCTCTAAACGGGCAACGCATGCCCCTCTTCTTGCCTCTCGACCACAATCGCGGCGCTAACCACCTGAGTGGTCGCGGCGACGTAGACCAGGAGGGCTTCTCCGGCAGCTGGGGGCACCAAGATAGGCGCCTTTGTGAGGAGCGCCTTCAGGTTCCCGAGGGCTTCCTCGGCCTCAGGGGTCCAAGTGAAGCACTCAGCCTTCCTTAAGAGGCGGTACAGAGGTAGACCTCTTTCGCCGAGGCGTGAGATGAAGCGGCTTAGAGCCGCGAGGCATCCCATGACCCTCTGTACGCCTTTCAAGTCCTTGATGGGCCCCATGCTGGTGATAGCTGCGATCTTCTCCGGGTTGGCTTCGATGCCCCGCTCGGAGACGATGAACCCCAAGAGCATGCCTCGGGGTACTCCGAAAACACACTTTTCGGGATTGAGCTTGACGCCTTTCGCCTTGAGACATCGGAATGTCGCTTCAAGGTCGGAAAGGAGGTCGGAGGCTTTCCTCGTCTTGACTACGATGTCATCGACGTAGGCCTCGACCGTGCGGCCAATGTGTTCGCCGAACACATGGTTCATGCACCGCTGGTACGTCGCGCCCGCATTCCTCAAGCCGAACGGCATGGTGACATAGCAGTACATGCCGAAGGGTGTGATGAAAGAAGTCGCGAGCTGGTCGGATTCTTTCATCCTGATTTGATGATGCCCCGAGTAGGCATCGAGGAAAGACAGGGTTTCGCACCCAGCAGTGGAATCCACGATTTGGTCGATGCGAGGCAGAGGGTAGGGAACCTTCGGACATGCTTTGTTGAGACCAGTGTAGTCTACACACATCCGCCATTTCCCCCTTTCTTTCTCACAAGCACAGGGTTGGCAAGCCATTCGGGATAGAATACCTCTTTGATGAACCCTGCCGCCATTAGCTTGTGGATCTCCTCGCCTATGGCTCTGCGCTTCTCCTCGTCGAATCGGCGCAGCGGCTGCTTAACGGGTCGGGCTCTGGCTCGGATGTCCAGCGAGTGCTCGGCGACATCCCTCGGTATGCCAGGCATGTCCGAGGGACTCCACGCGAAGACGTCGGCGTTCGCGCGGAGAAAGTCGATGAGCACTGCTTCCTATTTGGGATCGAACCCGGAGCCGATCCGGATCTGCTTGGAGGTGTCGCCGCTGGGGTCGAGGGGGACGGACTTAACCGTCTCCGCTGGCTCAAAGTTGCCAGCATGACGCTTCACGTCTGGCACCTCCTTAGAGAGGGTCTCCAGGTCGGCGATGAGGACCTCGGACTCGGTGAGGGCCTCGGCGTACTCCACGCACTCCACGTCGCATTCGAACGCGTGTTTGTACGTAGGGCCGACGGTGATGACCCCGTTGGGGCCCGACATCTTGAGCTTCAGGTAGGTGTAGTTGGGGACGGCCATGAACTTCGCGTAGCATGGCCTCCCCAGTACCGAGTGGTAGGTTCCTCGGAACCCGACCACCTCGAATGTTAGGGTCTCCCTTCAGAAGTTGGAGGGTGTTCCGAAGCAGACGGGAAGGTCGAGCTGTCCGAGGGGTTGGACGCGCTTCCCGGGAATGATCCCATGGAAGGGCGCAGCGCCTGCCCAGACAGAGGACAGATCGATACGCAGAAGCCCGAGGGTCTCGGTGTAGATGATGTTGAGGCTGCTGCCTTCGTCCATGAGGACCTTGGTGAGCCTGACGTCGCCGATGACGGGGTCGACGACGAGCGGGTATTTCCCCGGGCTCGGCACATGGTCGGGGTGATCGTCTCGGTCGAAGGTGATGGGCTTGTCGGACCAGTCTACATAGACTGGCGCCGCCACCTTGACCGAGCAGACCTCCCGGCGCTCTTGCTTGCGGTGCCGAGCCGAGGCGTTCGCCGCTTGCCCACCATAGATCATGAAGCAGTCGCGGACCTCGGGGAACTCTCCTGCCTGGTGATCTTCCTTCTTGTTGTCGTCGCGGGCCTTGCCACCCTCCGCGGGTGGCCCGGCCCTGTGGAAGTGGCGCCGAAGCATGACGCACTCCTCAAGGGTGTGCCTGACGGGTCCCTGGTGATAGGGGCACGGCTCCTTGAGCATCTTGTCGAAGAGGTTGGCACCTCCGGGGGGCTTCCGAGGGTTCTTGTACTCGGCGGCGGCGACAAGGTCCGCGTCGGTGGCGTCACGTTTCGCTTGCGACTTCTTCTTGCCCTTCTTCTTGGCGCCGCGCTGAGTTGACGCCTCGGGAGTGTCTTCCGATGGGCGGCCCTAGGGCTGCTTGTCCTTTCGGAAGATAGCCTCAACCGCCTCCTGGCCGGAGGCGAACTTGGTGGCGATGTCCATCAGCTCGCTCGCCCTGGTGGGGGTCTTGTGGCCTAGCTTGCTCACCAGGTCGCGGCAGGTGGTGCCAGTGAGGAACGCGCCGATGACATCCGAGTCGGTGATGTTGGGCAGCTCGGTGCGCTGCTTCGAGAATCGCCGAATGTAGTCCCGGAGAGACTCTCCCGGCTGCTGTCGGCAGCTTCGGAGGTCCCAGGAATTCCCGGGGCGCACATACGTGCCCTGGAAATTGCCGGCGAAAGCTTGGACTAGGTCGTCCCAGTTGGAGATCTGCCCCAGAGGCAGGTGCTCCAACCAGGCGCGAGGGGAGTCGGAGAGGAACAGGGGGAGGTTGCGGATGATGAGGTCGTCATCGTCTGTTCCACCCAGTTGGCAGGCCAGACGGTAGTCCGCGAGCCACAGTTCCGGTCTCGTCTCCCCCGAGTACTTTGTGATAGTAGTCGGGGGTCGGAACCGGGTCGGGAACGGCGCCCGTCGGATGGCTCGGCTGAAGGCTTGTGGACCGGGTGGTTCGGGCGAGGGACTCCGATCCTCCCCGCTGTCATAGCGTCCCCCACGCCTGGGGTGGTAGCCTCGGCGCACCCTCTCGTCGAGGTGGGCCCGTCGGTCGCGGTGACGGTGCTCGTTGCCGAGGCGACCCGGGGCCGCAGGTGCTGTGTTGCGCGTGCGCCCGGTGTAGACCGAGGCTTCCCGCATGAATCGGGAAGTCGCAGCATGAGGTTCCGAGGGGTACCCCTGCCTTCGGGAGGCGGAGCTCTCGGCCCGTCGGACCGCGGCGCCTTCTAGGAGATTCTTGAGCTCTCCCTAGATTCGCCGCCCCTCGGTGGTTGATGGCTCCGGCATCGCGCGAAGAAGCATTGCTACTGCCGCCAGGTTCTGGCCGACCCCACTGGAAGCGGGTGGTGGCCTGACCCTAACGTCGTCGGTGATGCGGTGCTAGAAGCCCTGGGGTAGATGACGTATTTCTCCGGCCGGAGGTTGGCCCGCCCATGCCTGCCCGACGTCCCGACGGATCGGCTCAAGCGCTCCTGCTCCCTCGTCGAGCCTGGCCTACACCCCGCGGATTTGCTCGAGCTGTGGGTCATGACCCCCCGCCTGAACGGGGACCACAGCTAGCTCCCGTGGGATGTCAACGCGAGGCACCGGCCTAGGGAGGTCACCGTCCTCCGGTATGCCTAGATGGTTGCCTTCGGGGGGACCCCTAGATCGACGTGGAAGCATTCGCGACTTGGGCCGCGGTCCTCATCGCCGAGGCTACGGCTACCGTCGGAACAGTCGGAAAGGCAGTAGTCGCATGCGGTCATGAAGTCCCGCATGGCACCGGGGTTGCCAAGTCCAGAGAAATCCCAACAGATGCTGGGCTCGTCGTCTTCCTCGGACCTAGAGGGCCCGTAGGTCGAGACGTCCGTCAGCCGGTCCCAAGGTGACCGCATACGAAACCCCAGAGGGTCTGGACTTGCCTCTACGAGAGCGCCCGCCAAAGCGAAGTCGCTAGACGGGTTGAGGCTGAATCCGAAAGACGTGGGATGGGAATCGATCGGTACCTTTTGGTCGACGGGCGGCGATAAGGTCACGTCGGGGACTGACTGCGCCGTCGTCTCAGGTACGAGGGTGACGTCCAGCAGGCTTTTCGCGAGTGTGCTGGCGTCATCCGCTTGCTCGGGATTGGCGTGTCGTGGGGAGACGGCGCTCGCCTTCGTCTCAAACGTGAGGTCGACGCCCGGTGCGCCCCCCGTTGGGGCGCTGGGGCCGTCGACTCGCTCGACAGCCGACGAGGCGCTGTCTCCTGCTTGGCCTTGGTTCCCCCGCCTCCTCCTCCGTCGGCGGGGGAGAGGACGGGTTGAGCTCGAAGATTGTTCTTCCACCATGCGGGGAAGACGTCGTCGATTCCGCCGCCGGTGGGCGGGTTGTCGGCCGCCACTGTTGTTGTCGCATGGCGGTGGAAGGAGTATCATGTCGTAGCTGCCGTCGAGGGACATGAACTCAAGACTCTCGAAACGGAGCACCGTCCCGGGTTGGAGAGGTTGCTGGAGACTGCCCATCTGGAGCTTGACAGGAAGCTGTTCGTCAACATGCAGCAGGCCCCTACCTGGCGCGCCAACTGTCGGCGTTCCGAGACCGGGGGGTCCCTGAGCCGACGAGTGAATGTCGCCGCGTGCCCCAGCCCAGATGGGTCGAGCGCGAGGGCGAGCGCGAAGGGGGGAGAGCGAGGCGGCCGGAGACTGACGTGAGAGAGGTGGGAATCCCGCTGCCTTTGTGTTCGTCCCGCGCCCAGGTCGGGTGCGCTTGCAGTAGGGGGTTACAAGCGTCCACGCGGGAGAGGGAGCGAGCGGCTCCAAGCGAGCGCGTGTCTCGTCCTCGTCCCCGCGCGGCCAACCCTCTCTAAGAGGGCCCTGGTCCTCCCTTTTATAGGCGCAAGGAGAGGATCCAGGTGTACAATGGGGGGTGTAGCAGAGTGCTACGTGTCTAGCGGAGGAGAGCTAGCGCCCTGAGTACATGCCGTTGTGGCAGCCGGAGAGATTTTGGCACCCAGCTGGTGTGATGTCGTGGCCGTCGGAGGAGCGATGGAGCCTGGCGGAGGGACAGCTGTCGAAGCGGTTGAATCCTTGCTGACGTCCTCTTGCTTCCGTAAGGGGGCTGAGAGCCGCCGTCGTCATAGAGTATGCAGGGCGCCATCATTGCCTATCTGGCGGGGCGAGCCAGATGGGACGCCGGTCTTGTTCCCTGCGGCCCGAGTCAGCTCAGGGTAGGGTGATGATGGCGCCTCCTGTTGACGTGGCTGGTCTACGCCCTAGGTTGGGCGATGTGGAAGCTCCTCTGAAGCCGAGGTCGAGTCCGTCTTCCGTGGCCGAGGTCGGGTCCGAGCCCCAGGTTCGGGCGAGGCGGAGATCGCCGGCTGGTGCTGGGGCGGAGTCCGAGCCCTGGGGTCGGGCGAAGCGGAGTTCATCATCTTCTGGGGCCGAGCCCAAGTCCGAGCCCTGGGTCGGGCGAGGCGGAGATCGTCGTCTTCTGGGGCCGAGCCCAAGTCCGAGCCCTGGGTCGGGCGAGGCAGAGATCGTCGTCTTCTGGGACTTGGCCTGAGTCCGAGCCCTGGGTCGGGCGGAGTTCGCCGTCTTCCGGGACTTAGCCCGAGTCCGAGCCCTGGGTCGGGCGGAGTTCGCCGTCTTCCGGGACTTAGCCCGAGTCCGAGCCCTGGGTCAGGCGGAGTTCGCCGTCTTCCAGGACTTAGCCCGAGTCCGAGCCCTGGGTCGGGCGAGGCGGAGCTTCCTATGGTGCCTTTGGCCGGGCCTGACTGCCTGTCAGTCTCACTCTGTCAAGTGGCACCGTAGTCGGGGTGGCGCAGGCGGCGCTGTCCTTCTGTCAGGCCGGTCAGTGGAGCGGCGAAGTGACGGCGGTCACTTTGGCTCTGCAGGCTGGGGGGCGTGCGTCAGGATAAAGGTGTCAGGCCACCATTGCATTAAATGCTCCTGCGATTTGGTCGATCGGTGCAGCGATTTGGTTAGGGTTGCTTCTTGGCGAAGGCAGGGCCTCGGGCGAGCCGGAAACATGTTCGCCGCTGAAGGGGGGCCTCGGGCGAGACGGAAATCCTCCGGGGTCGGCTGCCCTTGTCCGAGGCTAGGCTCGGGTGAGGCGTGATCGAGTCCCTTGAATGGACTGATCCCTGACTTAATCGCACCCATCAGGCCTTTGCAGCTTTGTGCTGATGGGGGTTACCAGCTGAGAATTAGGAGCCTTGAGGGTACCCCTAATTATGGTCCCCGACAAAGACAACCAAGACTGAAATGGAAAGGTCGTGCCCAATAATTTTGTGGTGTTTTCCTACAATATGTAGACCTACATGCTAAATTTTGGCACAATTATCAAAGTGGTTGTTATAACAATTAGATTTAGTTCGTTTAATTGAATTTCTTCGGATAATTCAGATTTGAACTGCAAGTCACTCAAAAAATGGAAAATGGTGAATGCAAAAATGATATTCATGTTATTTAGCACAAGTTACAGTCAGGAACATACCGGAATTTTCGAGCACCATGCTCATGGAATATGACCGCGAACTTGCGATCCAGTTGTTTTAAAATTGTATAAAACACAAACAAAGTCAGAAAATCGTAAAACTTGTCGACGTGTCATAATATCATATGTACTAATAAAATTTGAGACTATTTTGAGAAAGTTGTCACGCACTATGCGTAGAAACCTTATTGGTGCGCCACACATCCTCAATGGTAGGAGCATATAGTGGAGAGGTGGTGCTCGCCTGATCGGGACGAGGCACACAATGCTAGCCGAGAACGACGTCTGATGATGAAAGGTCCCTCCCACCACCAAGGTAGCCGCAGCCTCAGGAACACTACAGGAATACTGAAAATTCCTGTCTGCTAAATTAATTCCCGAGCCATCGCCGTCCCAACGCTGGTGCCCGCGCAGGCCGCCCACGACGGTCGTGCCCGCCACAACCACCGTGGCCTTTGCCCGCCGCCCGTGCTCACCCACCAGCGCAGGTCGCCGCCCGTGCTCGTCCATCATCGTCGTCTACGGTTGAGGTGCTTTTTATATCACCATTGATTTAATGTTTTACGATTAGTAGTATAAACAAATGGTTCATGATAGAATTGTGAATGTGGTGTTTTTAACTGTAATGCGATTACAATTTATATAATTATGGTGGTTTTTATTTTTGTCGGTTTTTAAGGCCGACGGGAGCTAACTGTAATGCGATTACTATTTGTTTAATATTGTTATTTGTTAGTCTGATTTGGCCTAATCTGATTTGAGGTATGATATTTGTTATTTATAACTTGATTTTGTAAAAATGATATGATGTATTTGATATTATTATTTAATGAAATTGTTGTTATGCAAATATTAATCAATTTGATAGATTTGATGTTGCAAATATTGTTAATTGATGAATATCATGTTAATGTGATGTATTGATGTATGATATTTGTTATTTCAAACTTGATTTTGTAATTATGAATTGATAAATTTGATGTTATGGTTAATGAATTTGATGTTCTGCAAATATTATTTAATTTGATGGATTTAATGTTGCAAATATTGTTAATTGATGAATATCATATTAATGTGATGAAGGTGATGTTATGTATATATACTTTTACTACTTACCTATAGATGTAGGTTGTGACGTGTATAAACATGAATGTCTCACACGCACTTCGTACTCGTATACAACCACAATAATGAGTGATAGATGTGATTGGATGTATGAAGGCTTCAAGAAGGGTGGGTGCCACACAAGTGAATGGTTTGCCAAAACTCAGCTGTTTCTAGACCATGCAGCTGCTTTGTCACAAATAGATAATATTAGGTGTTCATGCAACAAATACAAAAATACGACGGGCCACACCTAGAGGCAGGTCACACTACACCTGTGCTCGCATCATTTCGTGCCAGGCTATAAGATCTAGTATCTCCACGGGGAGTCACGCCTTGAACGAGTAGCATAGGTAGAAGTTGATGATGGTGAAGATGGTGAGAGGATGGACCAGATGCTTGAGGATCTGCAGCCTGAATTGGCCCCAGATCATCATGATTCACCTACACGGAGGTTAAAAAATTCTTTGACCTCCTCAAAGCTTCAGAAGAGCCTCTTCACAGGCACACCGATGTGACCGTTCTCGAATTTGTGACCCGACTAATGTCAATCAAGTCCAAATTTGTATTCTCAATCAATTGCTACAAGGAGCTCATGGATTTGATTAGCGAGGTTCTTCCTACGGGTCACAAGATGCCCAAAGACATGTACCAGTCCAAGAAATTGCGTGAAGGTCTTGTTATGGAGTATGAGAAGATTGATGTTTGCCAGGACAACTGCATGCTTTTTTGGAAGGAACATGGCAGAGAGCAGAAATGCTTAAAATGTGGCAAGTCGAGGTACGTGGAGCTTGTAAACACTACAGGAAACGCATAAATTTTCGTGGGCCAAAAACCCACGAAAATAAGCCTAAACCGACGAAAATAGATAATTTTCGTCGGCAGGCCGACGAAAATAGCCGCCGAAAATAAGTTCGACGAAAATATGCGGCTATTTTCGTCGGCACCGACGAAAATAAGTTATTTTCGTCGGCTTTCCCAAAGCCGACGAAAATAGGCAGTCGACCATCAATTTTCGTCGGCCGGTGGTGGCCGACGAAAATACGTGCAGGCTATTTTCGTCGGCCTCGGTGGTGGCCGACGAAAATAGCCTGGGAACATATTTTCGTCGGCCACCACCGAGGCCGACGAAAATTGATGGTTCCCCCCCCCAAAACAGATTTTTCTGCACCTATTAATAATTCACAGCAATATACACAATATATCACAATTCACATATACAGATTCACAAGACTAATACATAATTCACAAAACACATTCACATATACATAGATAGTCCATAGTCCATTCAAATAAGTCTAGAGTCTATAAGTCCATTGTCCATTCAAATACACAATTCACAAAACTCTAGTCCATAAGTCTAGAGTCCATAAGTCCATAAGCTACTCACTACTCACTCCTCACTGATCACTCCGGCGGGCTGTGGGAGTTTTGGCCACTCCCTCCTCCGCCACCAGGAAGGTGGCCACTCCCTCCAGCACCATGGACGTTGACACCACCCTCCGATCCATGAGCATGTGACGCTGAACCCTGCAATTCATCAATCATTCAAATAAGGCTGTATTTTGCTATCACTATACATATACATTGATGTGTTTGGTCAATATTTGCATAAAACTAAACATGGAACGTCACCTGTGATCCATGGTGAGTAGGAGGTTGTGCATGCATCCACGGATACTGTTGTGGTGGCCACCCCAGCGGTGGTGGCACCCACCCCGTCGGTGGCGGTGCCATCCACGCTTGAAATGGCTGAGAGCCCGCCGGTGGCTGGGAGACCGGTGGCACCCATCCCGGGACTGGCTGTGATCCTTGGGGTGGATGCGTCCAAGTGCCTGGAGGTGCCTGCGTCCACCCAACACCGGTCCACTGTGGCTGCGACGCTGGAGCTTGTCCTGGCCACTGTCCCCATTCTTGTGCCTGCGAGCCATTTTTGATAATAAAGAAAGAGTTGCTATGGAATTGAAGTGTTCAGATAGTGTTACCTGGGGAGGGCGAAAAGCGGGCAAGTTCATATCAGGGCCGAGTCGAGTAGTCATTTCCTGCAAATGGATGCAACGTTAGAATCACAACATTATACTTTGAATTCAATGACGACACATGATGAGATAGACGGATTACCTGAAAATAAGAAGCCATATATTGCGTCAGCTGTCCAACCTGCTCCTGCGCTGCTCGAGCCTGCTCCTGTGCTGCTCGAGCCTGCTCCTGTGCTGCCCGAGTCTCCTCCTCCAGCTTAGCCTCTCGAGCAGACCTGGAGGAGCGAGAACTCCCTCCCGAAGACGATGCCTTCCCTTGACCTATTGTCCTGTTATATTCCACAACGCCGGTGCCAAAGGCAAACCTGCATGATACACATAGTTGAGCCATTAAGTGGACACATTCTTGTTAATGAAATTGTCGAATCAAACACAAACACCTCACCTGCCATGCTTTCTACCCCCACCACTATGGTACAACGCCGAGGCATCTAAGTCTGAATGCATCCAGTCGAAGTCAGGCCCATGGCGTTGAGTCATTTCCTCCCCATATGCATTCTGCAAAGAAAGTTGGAGTTAGACACAAAACATGCAATTTAATTCGTAAATACAAACTTGTTTACCATTTTCTCCCTTGCCGCCTCGCTGCATAGCACATCAGGGTTCGCCGGATCAGGGCCACGGTGACCACGGACGTAAACCTCCATAAAACTTGGAGCAACTCCACTTTCAGCTTCCTGCATGAAAAAGAAGAGTTAAACCATATAATTTTCATAGATGTAACATACAAGTTTGATTTATATACTTACCATGCGGCGTGCGGTACCAAGGTGTCCATCGGCGCTGTACCTGTGCCCCGGTCCTTCAGTGCCACGGTTGGCACGGTGCTTGTTGGACTCTGCAATCCACTCAGGCGACGCCCATCTCTTAGCCAACCACCTCCAGGCTTCCATGTCCTTCGACAGCCAATCCACAACGCTCTCCAGGTACTGCTCCTCTGTGAGGTAGATCTCATTGGCCCCTAATGCTTTGCTCATTTTCTGACCCTTTATCTTCTTGTAGTAGTAGTTGACGGCCGCGATGCGAGCATTGTACATGGCATCCTTGATTATCTTATCAGCGCACTTCCGAAAGTGCCTCTTCACACGTGTCCACTGAGCCTGATCCTCCTCGATGTCATCCGGCAATTGGAACCTCCCCTACATATCAATGTACAATTTAAGTTAAAGTAAGATTAGGATAAGCAATAATTCAATGAATTGCTTATATACGAAAGTAAACTCACCCAGAACTCGTCCCACACAGCCACCTGACAAGTCCTTCGTTTTTTTCCGAACTTCCCCCTCCGCTACTGCTTTCCCCTGACTCCCCTGGCTCGACATAGTCCTTTAGACCCCAGTCAGCCCACTGCATAGCCGCGAACCTCTCGCCATTCAGCTCCACCATGCCAGGGTAGTAGAAGCGACAGAGGCTACCCAACACCGCGTTCACCTTGGGACGTCTGCCTGTACCGTCCCAAGTCAAGTCTTCCCATGACCTACAAAAATTAATAAAACAAGTAAACTAGTGCAATCACGTTCACATTAAAAAATTAACACAACAGAAATAAGCCCCACCATTCTCCATGCGGCCGGATGAGCCTCCGCTCGGCAGGTCTCGGACCAAGCGCATTGCTCTTCTTATACCTAAGTATACAAGTAAATTCAATATGATGAAATGATTAGAAACTAATATCAATCTCTACTACTATTAAGCTATATATATAAATAATATTTAGTCTAATTTTTAATATTTATATATATAATTAAGGCGTCACCTCTGTCCTATAAAACTTGGACAAAAATATTGAAGATCTCTTGCCACGTGGATGATATACTTTGAACAGGGGTTGTGTGTGAGTGTGTGTGTGTTGGGGGGGGGGCAGTTCCTGATGTTATACTTTGATCAGAAGTAAATGTGCATTACTGTTTTTCTCATGTGTCTGTTAGCTTCTCCATTTCTTTACACTTCAGATATCAGTTCAGTTCATTTAACATTAAACTGTTTTCTACCCCTGAAGGGTGATAATTATTTATTCTGGTTCAAAGAGAGATTCATGAATACATTAAGAGAAGGCCCACTTTAGGCAGCAAAGAGAAACCATTATCTTTCACGCAGTTTCTTTGATTCAAGACAGTGACAGTTCCCTACTTCTATACTATCAATCTTATTACTGGAACACATCAGGCATAAAACACTAATCAGTTAATTTTTTACTACGATTCTACCCAGCTTCATCTCATACTTGTTCATGCCTATATGGTTGAGCCAATGCAGAATCATGTAACAGTACCATCAACAGTAAAAAAGGTTCAAGCTTTATGCATTTACACTATTGTTCAATATTTTCCAAACACACACTTAGGATTTAGCTGGCAGTTGGCACTAGCAGCTAATGGAACAGGAAGGTGAGTGTGGCAGAACATAATAGGCATTCATGTGGTCAGCTCACTAAGACAAACAGAGCTTGGATATTACCAGGCACAATCACATAAGTCTGGGATGAAGACTGGGATTTCGTGTTTTGCAATGGGCATCTAATGCTTAACTCTGAGAAAATGTCCAAGTCCACAGGGAATTTCCTAACTCTGGCCGTGTTCATCAAAGAAACTAGGTATTTTAAGTTAAAACCAAGATTGCATCATGCAAATTTCACCAAAATAATCTTAATTGAGCAAGTGATTTCATTGATCTGATGTGTTACTTTTTTTAGATCACGAGGAGCAGTTCTGGTGGTTCATCCAAACTTAAGATGCATGATCTGGTACACGACCTTGCTATGTTAGTTGCTGATGATGAATTGCTAGTTATCAATCAGGATTGTGTGGTATTTAAATCCGATTCACCTCGTTATGCCATGGTTTTTGCATGTAAGTTGGAAAACTTGCATAAGAATAAATTGCTAGCCGGGTTAAGGGCTCTTCATATAAAAGATTCTGATGGACTGAAATTTAAATGGTACAATTCCTCGTTTGTCAAATGCCTGCGGATCATGGATATTAGTGGGCTATGCATTGAGAAGCTTCCTTCCTCGATTGGAAATATGATGCAGCTGAGGTACCTTAATGCTTCAGGAATACAATGCGAAGTGCTCCCCAAAGCCATTGGCAGTTTATCAAAACTGCAATATCTCAATCTACATGGCAGTAGAATTTCAGCACTACCAGACTCAGTTACCAAATTGGGCCAGTTGATGCATCTGGACATTTCGGACTGTGTACATCTGCAGACATTGCCCAACTCGTTCTGCAATCTCGAAAGCCTGTGTTTTTTGTCCCTAAAGAACTGCTGTCGACTAAGTTCATTACCTGACGATCTTGCCAGACTAGAGAATTTAGAGAAACTAAATTTGTCAGGATGCTCCTGTCTTGACACTTTGCCAAAATCCCTTGGTGAGCTGGACTCCTTAAAACTATTGGACCTATCAGGTTGTATGAAACTCACCATGCTCCCAAAATCTTTCATTAGCCTTACTAGTCTACAATACCTGAACATCTCAAGCTGTTCTGAGTTAGATATACCTGTCGATGCTCTTACCAAGCTCACAAAATTGAACTATATAGACATGTCATGTTGTCCAAAACTTGTAGGCCTCCCTCAAGAATTTTGCAGCCTTAAACATCTCCACACACTGAATCTCTCAGACTGTTCTAAATTAGCATATTTACCAGAGAAGCTGGGCCAAATGGAAAGCATCAAGTTCATTTTGCTTGATGGTTGTACGGAATCGGTGAGGAAACCTATTCTAAAACATAGGCTGGGTGCTGGTCTGCAGTCCTTACCAGCATTTGTCGTTGAAAGAAAGGTTGACAGCATACGGAGCAACATTTTCCAACTCGAACAGGAGAAGTTCTCTGAGCTGGAACTGTATCGCCTCGAGAATATACATACAGTTGATGAGGCTAAAGCACTGAAGATGCCTGATAGATCAGAACTACATAGTTTGGGACTTATGTGGACATTAAATGTTGATCGATTCGTGGAAGATGAAGCACTGCTTCAGGCGCTTGAGCCACATGAGAATCTTAAAAAACTTACGGTGCAAGGCTACATGGGCGAAAGGTTTCCTAAATGGAAACTAGAACTTGGTTCCTCCCGCCAGGGCCATCTTCACGAAGTTGGATTAATGCATTTTCCAATGTGCAGCAGTTTGCCACAGCTAGGGCAGCTTGCAAATCTCAAGAAGCTTTACCTGTCCAGGATGCCAAAAATAAGGAGACTGGGAAGAGAGTTGTCTGATAACACTGGAGGGCTCAGGAATTTGCAAATCTTCACTTTGGAATATATGGAGAACCTGGAAGAATGGTGCACAAATATGACATCAGCTACGGGCCAGCAGAAGCAGGAAGAATTCATGTTTCCTGCGCTCCAAGAACTGACCATATACCATTGCCCTCTGTTAACGATGCGTCCCTGCCCTCCAAGAAGCATAGATTATTGGGAAGTAAGAGCAAGCAGTGGTGCAGCTCAACTGCTTCTTCAGAAGGACGACATGATGCAATCTGTGGCAGACTATATGGGCTTGCAGTGTCCCTTTGCTTACACCAGCGAGCTGCATGTTAGTGGCTCCAACAGCAGTTCCACACTACTTCCTACTGACGGATGGAAATTCAATGGTTCTCTCATCACTCTAAAGGATTTGACAAGTGATTGCTGCAGTTTGATAGACTGACCGTGTGTTTTCAAACGAGATGAACATTGCAATCAAAGAAACTGAGAAGAGCTACAATGCTTTCATGTTCAGAGACGCCCTGAAGTCTGGGTTCTATGACCTCCAATTGGCTAGAGATGAGTACAGGCTCTCTTGTGGTGCAGCAGGCATGAACCGTGATCTGTTGTGGCGATTTATGGATGTCCAGACCAGGCTTATCACCCCCATTTGCCCACACTATGCTGAGCACTATAAATATGCTCTTCCAATGCTCACTGTATTGACTGACAAAGGTACTGGCATTGTGACTAGTTAAACTAATATGCATAATAATACCTGAAGGACGTAGAACCATCTGACGCGTCGCCCGCGCTGCCTGCCCCCATTGGGTCAACCTGCTCATCCTGCTCACCCTCCTCATCCTGCTCACCCTCCTCATCCTGCACATGAGCATCCTGCTGAGGAGTCTCCTGCTCACCCTCCTCACCCTGCACTTCGTCTAGACAGTCGAGAAGTTGCTGCTGCCTCTGTCGGCTCTGTGAGGTGCCCTGAAAAAGCCCACTGCCCGAGCTGTCCTCGCTGGCCGCGCTGCCCCCACTCCTCCTCGATCTCCTATGCTTGAACATGTTCAACTGTAGAAAAATTAATGTCAAACCACAGTATATGAAACAAATAATATGAAAATTAATAATGTGGAAATTGGAATACATAGCTTAATTGATTAACTAAAAGAAACATACTAATCAAAAGTCATCCGCATCCGATGATGCTTCTTCGGCTCGTTGTTTATTCATACGCTCTTGATTTCGTTGGATCCTTACTGATCTTCTAACGACGACAGGTCGTTTGCGCTTTGACCTAGGTTCTTCAATTAAGTCGCTTGAATTGCAACAGAGATTTTCGAGTCCTTCTCCATTGGTCACATGGAATCGGTGAGCTATGTCTTGATTCGACGTCGCTTCTGGTTGAAAAACAGCATCATCGTTGTCCCTGCTCGTACTCACGTAGTCAGCACTCTCTGGAGCGACGACTTGTGGGTTGACTTTGATTGCAACCCACCAAGCCCTAAGGCTTGGGTGAGGATATGGCAGGTAGTACACCTGTTTTGCCTGATTTGCAAGGACAACATCGCTCATACTGCTCGGAATCCTAGAGCTATGCTTCACCTCGACATTACCATACTTGTCGACACGAGTCCCACTATGAGCATCAAACCAGTCGCACTCGAAAAACACGACTTTAAGTTCTTTGGGGCCATCGAAAATCAACTCTACAATGTTTTGAAGAACACCGTAATAGTCCACTACTTTGTCATCGTCAACATATGAACTTGCCAACACACCACTATTGGTGGTGGCTGCCAATGGTCGACTCTTCTCCAATTTCGCGGTTCGGAAGCGATATCCATTTACATCATAGCGAGTATAGTTTCGGACGGACACAGAGGTATGTGCCATTTGCTGCAAGTCCGGGTGCACAGAGTTTTTGGAAACCTATACAAGTAATTAGTATATGCATTATATCTTCCAAGTCCAAAATTCAAAGATTAAGTATGGACAATGAGAGAACGACAATTACTAACATAATTACGAAACCACTGCACGAAGTTTGGTCCACCTTTCAACCCATCACGTCGAAGATTTTCTAATTGGATGGCCGTAGGTTTACTAGTAGATTTCCAACATTCTTCATCAAACATGCTGGACATATTACAAACATGGAGATTACACACTATAGAAATTATGAGATGAGAAAATGGACGTAACTATGAGGAAAACTTACTCGAACGCCTCCTGTGTGCTGTCAATATTGCTATACATATATAGCATTAGCGTGTTCAAATCTGATGCTTCAATGTGACGTACACTCCCTTTTCCAACTGCTTTACCCGGATTCGCAAAAATTTGAAGGGTGCTTTGGGGTGATTCATTTTCGACATGAAGTCACACTGAAGGCGCAAACACATTGTTGGCTCGAGCGAAATACCTGGTTGAGAATTGAGATATCTCCTTAAGGGCAAAAGCCTCCGCAATACACCCTTCGACTCTAGCCTTGTTGCGAACAGACGCCCTGAGCTTTTTCAACGCCCTTTCTATAGGATACATCCACCTGAATTGCACTGGTCCGCCTACCAAAGCTTCCCAAGGCAAATGCACAATTAGATGTTGCATCACATTGAAGAATCCTGGCGGGAAAACCTTTTCAAATTTACAAATAAGAATTGGAATTTCTTTCTCAAATTTCTGCATCAACCTCTTCGATACCGTCTTTGCGCATACTTCCCTATAGAAGTAACTCAACTCTGCAAATATGCTCCAAAGCTCATCCTTAAAATAGCCTCGAAACATCACGGGCATCAGCCTCTCCATAATAATATGGTAGTCATGGCTTTTCAAACCGATCAATTTACCGGTCTTCAGATTGACTGCCCGTTTCAGATTTGCCGCATATCGATCTGGAAATTTCAGATTCTTCAACCACTTAAATATTTCTTTCCTTTCATCTGGCTTGAGGCAGTAATCAGCTCGCGGCCTACTCTCATGCCCTTTATCGCTTACTTTCAACTCGAGCATCGGTCTCTTACAAATTTCAGCCATGTCTTTTCTTGCCTTCATATTATCTTTCGTTTTATCAGTCACATCGAAACATGTGCTTATGATGCTTTCAGCAACATTACGCTCTTGGTGCATCAAGTCTATGTTGTGCGGCATGATCAAGGCTTTTGCATACGGAAGCTCCCATATTGATGAAATATGGGTCCAGTTGTGGTCCTCCCCGTAGCCTTGAAACCTATCATTTTCTCCTTGCTTCAGACAAGCATGCCATGCCATTATCTGCGGTGCAGTTTGCCTCTTTGGTGGCCCATTTCTGATTTTGGCTCCACTTCTGAATGCAGTAAGCGAATTCCTGAAATCATGCTTGAATGGAGTCCAACGTCGATGAGCATCAAAGAATGACACTTTCCCACCATGCTTCAATCTGAATGCATCCGTATCATTCATACATATGGGACAGCACAACCGACCATGAACACACCATCCAGACCAATCTCCATACGCCAGCAGATCATGCACTGACCACAAATAAGCAGCGCGCATGGTAAACTCCTTTTCAGTATGGCTGTCATAAGCCTTCACACCTCTCCACAATTGTTTCAGCTCTTCAATTAAAGGGCGAACAAACATATTCAGCTTTGGCCCTGGATGCTCGGGGCCTGGGATGACTAGTGCAAGGAACATGAACTCTTCTTTATTGACCAACTCAGGAGGAAGATTATATGGCACAATGAAGACAGGCCAACACGAGTAAGGGCTTGCACTGGTATTGAAAGGTGTGAATCCGTCTGTCGATAGACCAAGCCGTACACTCCTAGGGTCGTTTGCAAATTCGGGATCAAACTCGTCAAATGCCTTCCACGCATCACCGTCCAACGGATGGACCATTATGTCTGGATCAGTGACGAGACGTACACCATTCTTTGGCCACGTCATATGCAGAGCTATTTCCTTGTTGAGGAACAACCTTGAAAGCCGAGGAATGATGGGCAACCGACGAAGTTGCTTAGCTGCGACCTTCGTAACTACCAATTCACCCTCATCATTTGTCACCTCGACATATCTAGAAGCTTCACAATGCTTACAACGGTCCAGCTTGTCATCCTCCTCAAAGAATAGCATGCAACTGTTGGGACACACGTCGATCTTCTCATATGTCATCCCAAGACCAGCCAACATCTTCTTTGCGAAGTACATATTTTTTGGCAACTTATGATTCTCCGGTAGAACCTCGCCCATAAGTTGGACGATGTCGTTGTAAGCACTGTTTGAAATGTTGTGCTTCGACTTTATCGCCATTAGTCTTGTGAGAGTCCCAAGAACTGACATCTGAGTGTGCTCGTGCAGTCTCTCTTCTCCTGCGGCGAGTAGCCGGAAGAATTCTTGAGCATCGCGTGGAAGCTGCCCCGGCTCCTCAGCGTTCATTTCAACCTCCCTACCAAGATCATGCAACATATCGTCCATCCTATCATGATCGTCATCAAGCTCCACATCCGCGTCAACGTGTCTAATAGACTCTCCATGCCGGTACCATACAAGGTAGTTCGGCATAAACCCACTTTTGCAAAGGTGTTTCTCCATTTCTTCCTTCTTCTGAGGCCACTTGTTCTCGCAGCGATTGCAAGGACACTTCACTAGACGACCAGTTGCATCTTTGAAAGCGTGCTCAAGAAAATCCTTTGTTACACCCATCCATTCATTCGAATGTGCCCCATCCTTTCTCCACCCGTCATACATCACCCTCCGATCACCGTCCATTTCAAAGGCTAAACAAAAGTCAAAGAACATCAACGATCGTCCGTGGCTTATTTAGGTGAACTCCCTATTAGGTAAAGGCCCTAAACCCACCCAAGAGTGTAGGCCGATGCTTGTGATTTATGACGTGTAGCCTACGATTGCCGCGAAATTTCGGCAGCATAACCCCGCTGCTCTCCAAGCACACGCCTGAACATGGTGTGTTGGAGAACAACTGGGTTACAAAACTGAAATTCCGCGTCAATCGTAAGACACATGTCACAAATCACAAGCATCAGCTTACACTCTCAGGCTGTCCAAAATACGTGGACAATTCCGGAACGGCGAACCTCACAAGCCAATGTGACGTTCGCCGTTCCCGAACGGGTGACGCATACGGTTCGCTACGGTTAACGATTAAAACTGAGAATAATGTATACATGAGAAATTACGAAAACAATGTATACCTGAGAATAATGTACGAGTCTAGCTAACGGTGGAGAAGGTCAAGTCGGAAGAACACCTATATACAAAAAATATTATTGTCAATAAAAAATTCGGCAGCACCTCCCCTATAAAGTGATGTTTCTAAAACCTGCAAATAAACGACAACACGATGGTTGCCAACACAGAAAACTACATGATAGCTACATAATAAACAATATGCTGACCAGTATATGCTAAACAATATGTTGACAAGTATATGCTAAACAATATGCTACAAGTATATGCCCTTACAATTATAGTTAATTAATTAACACATGCTATTGATTCTATACCTATGTAGGCTTCACCAAACTTTAGTTGCTATTAGGATGATTGGTTTTTGTGTGTAAATAAGAATCTCATCTGCTAAGTGTGTATTATCTTCATCTCAGGCTAAACAACACATGGCCTTATTATGGACATTTCTATCATACTGATATGAGGGTCAAGCAGGCACATGGACATGATGAGGAGCGGATGGCATCTCTGTAGCTGCGCTGCAGTGTATCTACATCAATATGGCAATGCTTGTCTGGACGCAAATGCTACATCTACATGTAAATGCAGAGTTGCAGGTAGATAGCAACCCCTCTCCCCTGAGATGCCAACTCCGACTCCTGTCCTACTGTGTGTACTGATCTGTACAGCAAGCAATATTCAATCAGCAGTCAATTCCTAGGATGTCCTAAGGTACTATGGAAACATTTTTCCTTCGAATACTGTTATACTAATGAAAAAAGGGAGTGTCGAAATGTTTGTTGTCAACTGACGAAAATCCAGCCAGCAGGCCCATGTCCTACCTGCAGACAGATTGGATAACAAGCTTATGAATCCGAAGTGCATATTTATATCGCATATCATATATTAATCAATCCTGTCTTTCTGCCTGCTCCTATTTGTAGGTCACGACAATGATCCTATCTAAGTACATAAGTCACTAACACCATTTCCTGCTTGTGGAAAGGTTTGGTCTTGCAGGAGATGAGCTCGCCAGACAGTCCATCACACTGCGGGCTTGATTGCATCTTCACAGGACGTGGACTTGTGGGCACATGCTCCACGGGCAACGGTTCGGCATCCTCCTGGCGTTCTTGTGGCTGGCAGCAGCCGCGAGAATCTGTGTGGAGCCCTGGGCTGGGCTCGTTGCAAGATATGCCAGCCTCTCATCTTCAGACTGGAGGAGGAGGAGGGGTTCCCTCTCCAGGCTTTTTCCATGATGTTACAGCATTGAGTGCATGTTACATTCACGGCCCTATCAGCACATGCTGTGGGCAGCCGGTGATGATAGGATCAGATGCTCATATCTCCTGCGGTTTTCTGTCTACCGCATTTGGATTGGATTGGATTGGATTTGGACCCCCCTGTACTGTACTTCCTCCTTGCTCCCCTGCTGCTTGGCGCTTTGTCCATGTGCTTTGTCCATGTGCTTGGGTTGTAACACTATGGTTAAAAACTTGGAGTGGTGGTCACATGGACATTTCTATCATACTGATATGAGGGTGTTACCTTTGGGGGTATTTGATGCCATACTTGGTTATGCATGGTTGATGGAGCACAGTCCTATGGAGTGTGATTGGATTGATAAAGTATTACAGTTTAAGGATGCTGGCCAATGGGTGAAGTTGTATGGAGATGGTGCTGGGAACAATTCTTCCATTCAGAATGTGTCAGTTCTGCAAGTGCAGAAAATGCTCAAAGGTCATGACGTGTGGGTCATGGTTCTGCTAGAGGAGGTTAAGGAGGATAACAGCACTGTTCATATTTCTCATGTACTCAAATTATATTACCCTCATCCAGTCCAAAACCATGGTATATACTCTATAAATCAATGAACGAACTACATTCAGAATTAAAATTGGTTAAGACATGAAGCATAAAAGGATCGACAGCAAACCTGTCCTAAGTCTACTGCAGGGTTCAAGCTCTTCCCACAGTCGTACACAAGATCGCCCCTTATTATAGTGATTGCTCCCGTAAGAAGATCAATCTCCACCTGCACGATTTCGAATAGAAATAGCAATCCGCCTATAAGACATCCAAACATGACTTAGCTGCCCCGGCCTGTTGTAATTAAACTAGTCTTGAGGATTTCGACGCGCACCTCGCTTATACCAGCTCCTTACAGCGTATCGCATGCCTGGAGCCAGAGAACGGTGAGGTGGGGCGCGAGCGCGGCGAGGCGCGATGGAGCTCGCCGAGCTTGCGTGCGCGCGACGGCCACGGGGAGCCAGAGAACGGCGGGCGCGCGCGACGGAGCTCGCCGAGCAGAGAACGGCGAGGCGGGGCGCGAGCGCGGCGAGGCGGGGCACGACGGAGGTCACCGGGCTTGCGTGCGCGCGATGGCCACGGGCTTGCGTGCGCGCGACGGCCACGGGCGCAAGCGAGCGCGGCGAGGCGGGGCGCGACGGAGCGAGGCGGGGCGCGAGCGCGGCGACGGCGGGGCACGAGTGCGGCGGCGGCAGGATTAAGGGACGGGCGAGGAGGTTGTGTGCTGAGTCAGGGATGGACGATTAAGGGACACTATTTTCGTCGGCCTCACGGAGGCCGACGAAAATAATGGTCGGTTAATAACGTATTTTCGTCGGCCTGGCTGAGACCGACGAAAATACACCACATTTTCGTCGGTCCTGAGGCCGACGAAAATAAGTTTCGTATTCTCGTGGGCCTACCCACGAAAATATTCACTGGCCCACGAAAATAGCCACATTTTCGTCGGTAACGACGACCGACGAAAATAACATTGCATTTTCGTGGGCCGGCCGACGAAAATAATCCGGCCCACGAAAATTTATGCGTTTCCTATAGTGAAATGAAGATGGGGAGAATGTGGTGACAAAGGTTGCATAAACAACTTCATTACATGCCTCTCACTCCTAGAGTGAAATGTTTGTTTCTCTTGAGAAAGACCGCTATGCACATGAGGTGGCATAAAGATTGCATGGAGAGACAAGATGGTTTAATGGTGCACCCGTTAGATGGTGATGCATGAAAGGCTCTTGACAACTTTGGTCCAGAGTTTGCCAGCGATGCAAGAAAAGTTCGTATCGGCTTGGCAACTGATGGTTTTACGCCTTTCAATATGACTGTTGCGTCGTATTCATGTTGGCCTGTCATTGCCATACCGTACAACCTTCCACCTGCTCTTTGCATGAAATATGAGTTTATGTTCCTATGTCTTGTTATACCTGAGCCTGAGCATCCAGGCGTACGCCTCAATGTGATGCTTCAACCACTAATTGAAGAGTTAAATAAGCTATGGCAAGGAGTGGAAGCCTATGACTGCTTCAAGAAGCAGCAATTCAATCTCTGTGTTGGGTATCTGTTCTCAGTTCATGATTTTATGGCGTACGGTATTTTCTCTGGATGGAGCACACATGGTAGATTGACGTGTCCTTATTGTGCTAAAGATACAGATTGTTTTCGTCTTAGTGCTGGTGGCAAGATATGTTACTTTGATTGCCATAGATGTTTTCTACCCTTCAATCACCCCTTCAGAAGGTAGAGAAAGGAGTTTAGAAAGGGCACCATCGTCATGAAGGGACCGCCCAAGCGACATAGTGGGATAGAAATTATAGAAGAGCATAGGAAACTTTGTCCTAGACGAGAGTGGGAAAAGGTATCAAGGTTTTGGTGAGGAGCATAACTGGACTCACATATGTGGCTTGTGGGAGCTTCCTTATGCTAAGTCATTGATTTTGATGCACAACATCGACATCATGCATAGAGTAACTTTTTCCAAGCCCTCATAAATACATGCATGGATTTCCTAGATAAAACGAAAGACAATGACAAGGCACACATGGACTTAGCCGTGATATGTGACCGAATTTGGGATGACACAGATCCAACCTGAAAAATTGCTTCAAGGACACGACACGTATATTCTTGCCCATCAAGCAGACAAAGTTTATTTCTTGACATATCCATGCAAAAAGTTGTCTACATGGAGGGTTGTGTACAATGTAAATCCCCGCGAACGCCTATACACTCTCGGTGAGGATGAATATCAATTTAGGCACCTTGAGCAGGTTGATGAGGTGTTTCAAGAAGAAGATTTGCCAACTAGTTTTCATATTGATCATGCCCCGGCATTAGATTCACTAGTTGCAGACACTAACTACTTAACTTTTCCCAAGAGACGGAGAAGACAACCTATTATTACATGGCGACCTCTGCATAGAAGAGAACAAATAGATCCCGATTTTGATGAAATTTGACAAGTAAATTATTTTTTCTTTCATTTGTTTCTAATTTTAAGGATTATGTCATTTAAACATTTCACTAATGAATAATTTCTTATTTTGATGCAAGATGCCGCCAAAGTCGAAGAAGTTAGTGAAAGGGTTGTTAAGGGCCTGGGCCTATTTCAGAGCAGTTCTTCGAGCAGCAGCAGACATCGAGAGCTGTTGAGCGCTGCACATGGAGATGAGATAACATATTTGTACTAATAAATTTGTTTACATATCTCTACTATACTTAAAGCACCAGTTTCAACGGTCATCCCACGTCATCTTTTTACAAAAACATCCCTACATTTCTTCCAAATCAACTCAGCGTAAAGTGTTAAAAAGCGGTGCAGGAGGTGGGTTATGTTAAAAAAAAAGTGGTGCAGGGGATGGGATTTGAACCCACACCCTGATGGAAGAAGGGTGGGAGACACTAGGCAAAGCTGTCTAACAAGTAGAACATCATGCTAAGGTGTTTATAATATTGAATATAAATTGTATATATGTATATATGATTTTTTGTAAAATAAAAAAATAATAGTGTCGGGCCGAGCCAGCACTAAGGGTCGAGGCTACGGCCAAGCACCGCACGGCGCTCGTGCCGGGTTGGCCCATGCACTATTAAATGGGTTGTGCCTCAGGCTGGCTCGCTAAACACGACCCGTTTGACCATCTATACCTCCACAGGATAATGATGGTCCTCGCCTTAATTGCCACCACTTCGTTCGCCATTCTACTTCTTCTCTCTCCCCTCATGCCTCCACTCCACGCCACCCCATTCTCGACAGAGGGCGTAGGAGCATGCGTCTCCTCCCCGTATTCGTCTAACACCAGCCCCGAGACTGACTCGCGTAGTGGCTATTCCACATCCACGAGAACGTTTCACATCATGCATGTACCATCGTTTTCGTCGTCGTCGGACGTCTCATTCGTCTTCCCGACATTCGCCATGTTCTTCCTGCCCAACCTGCTTCCCCCACCCACGGTTGCAACCGCGAGCCGACCGACGCTCGTTGACATGGGTATGGGGCGAGTCGGTCATGCTCCTGGCCTTTCTCCGTGTGTGCCGTCGAGGAGGACATGGTGGCGTCTGCCACGCTTAGGTTATCTTGGCGATGAGGAGTCCAGGTCTGAGATATTGGACAACTATAAGGCCTGTAGCGTGATAGCAGTCGGCATAAGCTACAGAGTTGGTGGTGTTGTTGTGTCACTTTGGCGGATCCAGGGCTAGGAGGACACTCGCATTCTCTCGCCCTTTTCAGATTGACGCCTGGTGCGGGTGCCTCTCGGTTTGGAGCTGCTCTGGCTAGACTTCTTTCTCAGCTTGCGTGCTCTCTCTCTATATATCTAGTCGTATACTACCTATGTCGCCTCCAGATGTCCAGGTCTTCGTTGTGTCCTTCTCCGGCAACGAACATGTTTGTCCGCCTCATCCCTTCCCCTCCTGCTCTACGAAACCTTGGAACAGGTATGTCGTGCTCTCTCTCTTATCACATTTGCTGACATTAAATGTAAACTTAACCTCTTCGTGCCATTTCTTTTGAACTGACTGCAAGGAGGAGCAAGCCGAAGATTTGGCCTGCTCAGGCCAAACCATTTCGATAGTGTAAACTTTCTTTGGTTCATCGTCTGAACTACTTTGATTGTGCTCTACTGTATGGACATTATAATGAACTATTTTGACTAGTTCTTTGCTTCGGTTTTCACAAGCCAAAGCTCTTTGATGTAATTGTGCTAGCGTAAAGAACTAGATGCCTTCTAATTTCTCTTTTAAATAATAGTACAATCCATCAAAGGCTATTCCTACCAGTTGTTTATCTGTTAAATGAATTTGAAAACATCGGTTTCTCGTATCTCGAAATCTCCGGATGTAATCATTAACCGATTCATCCTTTTTTTGTCATAGGGCCACTAAGTCTACTAAATTTAGCTCATAATCGCCAGAGAAGAAATGTTCATGAAATTTTTGTTCTAAGTCTCCCCATGACAAAATGGAATTAGGAGGGAGCGTGGCATACCATGTGAATGCATTCCTGAAAGGGAAATGTGCCCTTGGGCCATTTCTATAAGATTTTGGTGATTAAGTGCTAAACACAAATGCGTTGAGTAATATGTGTGCCAAAGACTCAAGAAGTGCAAATCAAGATTAAATGTATGTTTCTAGACTTAGTACATTGTTTTGAAGACTAATGTATTGTGTCTAAGTGCTAGAAACAGGAGAAATCGTGCTGGAGTTAAGTTGGCTATGTTCAGCAAAAGGGCTGCTCGGTCTGGGTGCACCGGACAGTGTCCGGTGTGCCAAGAACAGTCCAGATGAACAGCCTGCTCTCGGGTCTCGACGGCGGCGTACGGCTAAAAGTCACTGGACTATCCGGTGGTGCACCGGACTGTCCGGTGAGTCATCTGCGGTGAAGTCGTCGCTCTCGGGAAACAGTCAACAGGTGTACGGCTAAAATTCACCGGACTGTCCGGTGAGCCAACGGTCGGCCGCGCAATCCGCGCGTGACGCGTGGCCGAGCCAACGGTCGGATGGGGGCACCGGACTGTCCGGTGCGCCAACGACTCCAAATCTTCAACAGTTGGCTGCGCCAAATTTGGAAAGCAATCTGCACCGGACTGTGAACAGGGGATGTTCGGTGGTGCACCGGACTGTCCGGTGCGCCACCCGACAGAAGGCAAGATTTGCCTTCCTGGATTGCTTCCAATGGCTCCTAGCTGCCTTGGGGCTATAAAAGGGACCCCTAGGCACATGGAGGAGTACACCAAGCATTCTTTGATCAACTCTAAGCACCAAGACTCCATTTCCGCGCATTTGATTCTTTGCGATAGCAACTAGAGCTCCATTTGAGTAGAGAACTCTTTGAGTTGTGTTGCGAGCTCAAGTTGTGACTAGTGTGCGTGTTTGTGCTCTGATTTTGTGTCTTGTGTGCATTTCTTTTCCCACCCTTACTTCCGTGCTTCTTTGTGATAATCAAATTGTAAGGGCGAGAGGCTCCAAGTTGTGGAGATTCCTTGCAAGCGAGATATAGTGAAACCAAGAGAAACACCGTGGTATTCAAGTGGGTCTTTGGACCGCTTGAAAGGGGTTGAGTGCAACCCTCGTCCGTTGGGACGCCACAACGTGGAGTAGGCAAGTGTTGGACTTGGCCGAACCACGGGATAAACCACTGTGCCTCCTTGTGTTGATTTCTTTGTGGTTATCGTGTTTAGCAAGAACTCCTCTCTAGCCACCTGGCTTTATTGCTCTAACACTTAATCAAGTTTGTGGCTTTAGGTTTCAAGTTTTACAGGATCACCTATTCACCCCCACTCTAGGTGCTCTCAATTGGTATCAGAGCCGTTCTCTTCACGCAAGGGACTAACCGCCCAAAGAGATGGATCATAAGGGAAAGGGGATGGTGGTCAACGATAAGGAGAAGGAGTCCACCTTCAACGAGCCAAGAGACGATAAGCCCACCGACTCTGGCTCAAGTCACAAAAAGAAAGACGGGAAGAAGAGGAGGCGCATCAAGAAGATAGTCTACTACGACAGCAACGAGTCTTCTTCTTCCCAAAAGGACGACGACGACGACTACGAGAAAAAGAAAACGGTCAACTCAAACTTTTCTTTTGATTACTCTCGTATTCCGCATAATTCAAATGCACATTTGCTATCCATTCCTCTTGGTAAACCTCCACACTTTGATGGAGAGGACTACGGATTTTGGAGTCACAAAATGCGTAGTCACTTGTTCTCTCTTCATCCAAGTATATGGGAGATAGTAGAAAATGGAATGCATTTTGATAGTTCGGATAATCCCATGTTTATAAATGAACAAATTCACAAAAATGCACAAGCTACCACTGTTCTTTTAGCATCCTTGTGCAGGGAAGAGTACCATAAGGTGAGCGGCTTGGATAACGCCAAGCAGATTTGGGATACCCTCAAGATCTAGCATGAGGGGAATGATGTCACCATGCTCACCAAGATGGAGTTGGTGGAGGGCGAACTAGGGAGGTTCGCAATGATCAGGGGAGAGGAGCCAACCCAAACATACAACAGGCTCAAGACCCTGGTCAACAAAATAAGGAGCTATGGAAGCACGAGATGGACGGACCACGACATCGTCCGGCTTATGCTAAGGTCCTTCACTGTCCTTGATCCTCATCTTGTTAACTCTATTCGTGAAAATCCTAGGTATACCAAGATGACGCCCGAGGAAATACTTGGGAAGTTTGTAAGCGGGCGAATGATGATCAAGGAGGCGAGATATGTTGATGAGGCGTTGAATGGCCCAATCCACGAGCCTCAAACCGTTGCTCTCAAAGCAACAAGTAGCAGGGAGGCGCTACCTAGCAAGGTGGCGCAAGTTGAGGCGGCGGGGCTCAACGAGGAAGAAATGACCCTCATCATCAAGCGTTGTTGGAACTTGCTCTCCTGCGCAAGTTGATCCAACGGGGGAGTGAAAGCGGTGTAAACAGGGCTACTACTTGAGATGGCAATAGCTCTGTTAACCTAGCCCCGCAAGGGCACTGTGCTGGGGTATTTATAGGTGCCTGAGTGCCCAGCGTCAAGGATTAAGGACGCATGTGCCCTCAGGAGCCTAGGTTCTCCCGGAATATTCCCATTAAAGCAGGGTTACAGACTGTAATAATAGAAAAACCTTTACAATTTAGGCCCGTAATGCGCACCAACAGCGCGGGGCCCGTTATGACGGGCCGGATTGTACGTGGGCTCTCCCGCTGGATGACCCCGTGGGACAGAGCGGCTTCGCCATGGGTCTTCGTCCTTTAGTTGCGTCGGACGAAGGGTGCAGTCCGTCAGTCGTCGTCTCCATTGGTGCAGCGAGACTGGCGAAGGCATCGAGCGGAGGGTGGCGTCTACGCCTTCGCCCCAACATTTGCCCTCCGAGGGACCAGTTCGACCAAGTCATCTGGTGCCGAAGACGTCGCTAGATGGTGGAGATGCTGCCCTCGCTCGAAGTGGTTCCTCGGGGGTTTTTGACATGACCGTTGATTGACGCCGCACTGTTGGATTGCGGGTTCCCGAAGCGCCGCGCCCTATGTATAAAAGGGGGCAGGAGACGGCACCTTTTGAACTTTATCTCTCCACGCGCCGCGAAAACCCTAACCTCCTTTTCAAACCGCCCGCTTGCTTGTCTGCTCTCCTTGCTCCTGCTCGCCGGAGATCTGGCCCGTGTGAAGCAGACCGCCCGCCGCCGCCGACAGTACGTAGCCATGCCGTCCTCTTCCTCTTCTGCTGCTGATACACCGCCGGCCGGCGAATCGTCCGAGGAGACGCTGAGCAATGTGGCGGCGGAGGAGTTGCGTCCCGGCGACACAGTGGAGTTCGGCGTGTCGCGGATGTCCTTGGTCCGCGTGCATGACATGCAACAGCTTGGGTATTTTGGCGGCGGAGTGGCGCGTGTGCCGGGGGCAGAGGAGATCCCCGAGCCGGAAGGCGAGCTGGTCGTCTTCGAGGCTTTTTTCGCCGCTGACCTTCGTCTGCCCGCGCATCGATTTGTGGGAGAAGTTCTGCGCAGATTCGAAGTCCAAGTCCACTAGTTGACACCGAATGCCGTGGTGGCCCTAGCGAAGTATTTCTGGGCGACGACTTCATACGGCGGGCAGCCATCAGTCGAAGTCTTCGCGAAGCACTATTGTCTGCATTGGCAGAAAAGGAAAATTGGAAATAAGATTGCTCAATTTGGATCTTGCACATTTACGCCGAAGACAGGCAAGACTTCGATGGAAGTCGTGGAGTTGGTGCCCTGCGCCCGCAATAAGTGGGGCAACTGGTGGGGATTTTGGTTCTACGTTGCCAAAGGCATAGTTGAAGGCCAACCAGGGCTTCCCGTGGCCGTTATGTGCTCGCATTATTATGCGGCGTATCCGCAGTTTGAGGTAACGGAGGAGGATGAAAACGAGGGGGCCCTTCGGTGCGCGGCCCGCATGAGTAGCGGGCGTGACCTCGTTGAGGAATTTGTGGGGTATGGGGTATGGCCCTTGGCGCGTGGCTGGGTGCTGGGTGAAGTATGCCCTCGCCAGATGCCCTCCCGTGGTGGGATGCTGGTGCAGAGTCCTGCCTTCGCACTGGATCTGCAGGGCCGAGATCCCGCCGCATTCGTGCGTGAAGCGGAGGACGGTGCGGCGAGGATCGTGGGGCGGTACGTGCCGAAGACGGAGGGTCTGTGGAGCTGGGATATCCGCGGGGCCAATGACAGGCTGAATCGGGTCTTCGAGTTGAACCGCTTGCCTTACGGCGGTTACCCCGGGGAAGACGCCGCTGACCACCGCGGGAAGAAACCGATGGGCGGTACCGAGGAAGGGCCATCGCAGGAGGCCGCCCCGGTCACTAAGAAGAGAAAATTAGGTACCGTGGTGGGAAAAAAGAGGGTGTCTGATAATTTTGTTGTGGAGTTGATGGAGACATGCGCGGCCCCCGGGGGGAGGATGTCTTCGCACGATCTCCGGGAGTCTTCGGCGCGAATGCTGGAGGTTACCGGGGGTCGGTGGCCAAAGAATCTTCTGATCCCCTGGGCAGAGGGCGAAGACATGTCTACGTCTCGTATTGCTCGTGGGTTGAAGATTTTCCCTTACGGATGGAATATTGCTGCTGTTGTGTCGGCAGTGATGAACAAGGATCGGCAGGAGGCTGCGCAGAAGCGCCGGGCAGTCGTCCGGCTCCCTGAGGCCAGGCCGAAGAGGGCACGAGGGGGGGGGGGGGCGCGAAGGCTGTCGTCCCCGGCGGTAGCGAGCCTTCGCTGGCTGCGAAGGCGGCCGCGCCTGGATCTGGCAAGTTGCCGGAGAGCGCGAAGGCGGATGGCGCTGGCGGGACCAAGTCCGCCCCGGAGGGAGCTGCGAAGGCCCGGGAGCTGCCTTCGCCGGGGAAGCGTCTTGCCAACTTCGGCACAGACATTTGCGTGGACGACTATCTCGCCGGTAAGGTTTTTTTTTCCGACCGGTGATACGTTGCAGGGTCGGGCGAAGGGCAACTTGTTGCCGTCTCGCCTGCGATGGCGGCCACGGCGTCTGCCGCGGTTTTTGGGATGAAGGGTGGTGCTTTCAGCGCTGGCGGCGAGGTGTCGGCGGCCACTGCCATCAAAGATGAGGCGGGCACTGTGTCCCGGCGGCTGCGGGAAGCGTCGCTGCAGCTGAATCAAGTAAGTTGAGGTAGGCTTCATTGCGGGCCGCTTTCATGGTGATTGTGTATTGATGCGTGTCTGTTAGGCGGCCGACTTCGCCGACCGCGTGGCGTCAGGCGCCCTTACGGCGGGCGTGGATGTCGAGGTCGAGAGACTTTGGGCGCAGCATGTGGACGCCGTCTGAGAAAAATCGGCTGCGGAGAGCAAAAACCGCAGGCTGGCGGACAAGGTGGCCGCCCTGGAGAGCGAGAGGACTGACCTCCGGCGCCAGCTGGTGGAGGAAAGGAAGGAGGCCAATCAGGCCATCACCAAGGCGCAGACGGCGCAGGCGGAGGCCAAATTGGCGAGGGCGGAGGAGAGTCTCGCCAGCCAGCGCGCCGAGGAGTGGGAGGCGCGGTTCAACGCTCTGTAGGCCCGCGTGGAGAGGGCCGAGGCTTCTACTCGCGTGGAGGTTGAGCGGACGCGTAAACAGCTTGTGGACTCGTACCGCGAGCTGGGTGCGCGGACTGCTGACTTCGAGGTGCCCGACCGAGAGGCGGGCGTTCGGTGCCTCGAATGGCTGCAAGAGGAGTTGCAAGCGCTCCCGACCATCGTGGCGGGCTTCATGTCGTATGCCTCCCTCGTCACCTGCGAGGGGGCTATGAATGCGCTGTCCCGCGAAGGGTGCAGTCACTATGAGGTCTTCGACCGATCCGATGAAGATTTTGGGCGCAATATTTTTAAGGTCGAAGACCTTGTGGTGAAGGACGCCGGGGGGCCCTCTTCGACCGGATGTGGGCCCCCCACGGTCGGGAGGCGGTTAGGGAACGGGCTGACCGAGCGAGGGATCAGGTAAAGTTTGTGTTTCGTTTTGTGTTGTGGAATGTGGGTGTACACTGGTGTGCTGAATCGGTGTGCTGTGTTACAGATGGCGTGTGCTGAGGAGGTGGAGGACTTCGGGCGTCTGAACAGTGCGCTCCCCGAAGCTATGGCCGACCCGGTGATGGCCGAGGCTGAGGTCTACCCAGCGCCGCTCCCGGAAACCGGTGAAGGCTCCCACACCGCCCCTGCGTCTACTGTGTCTGGTGGAGGCTCGCCGGCCGCCACAGTATCGATGGCGGAGGATCCCCCGAAGGCGGTGACGGAGCCAGCGGCAGAAGATCCCGTCGCGGCTGCTGGGTCTTCGCAGGTGGCTTAGTGTGTATGGGATAGTTAGGGAATTTTGTCTGTGTTACCGAACCTTGGTTGCTGCGCAGGTTCAGGATTTTGGGCCTGCGCACGCAACCGGTACTGCTAATTTTGTGGCGGCTTCGACCGTGGTCGCCGGAAATGAATCGGATGGGTCTACGTCTAAGTTTTCTGAGTTTGACGACTCTGGGAGTTCAGTTTTGTGGACGGAAGAGTCTTCGGATGAAGGCTTAGATTATTTTGCGGCCTTGGATGTGGCTGAGGCAGAGGCTTCTCCGCGTGTTACAAATGCTGAAATTTTGCCTGGTCCGAGTGTTGGGCGTAGGCGGCGAAGGGCGGTGGCGAAGCGTAGAGTGGGCGGGTTTGATGGTGGTCGTCTTCGTGTGGGCAGGGCTGGTAGGCAGGAATTGTTGTCCTCGCCGGTTGGGGCGAGTATGGGTGAGGGGGAGTTGCGGAGGCTTTTTGAGGGTGAGGAGCTGAGGATAATGCTATTTAACTATAGGGAGATGGGGATCATTCCGAAGGTTGAGCCTATGTAAGGTGTGATGCCCTCGCTGTACGCGTGTAACTGTAGTTTGTATGATAAGGTTGACTGCCTTCATGCATCTGGGTGTGTTTGTAAGGTGTTGCGCACCCGGTTTGGTATATTATTGTGTCGGTCTGGCTGCGCCTGTAGACTTTCGAACTGATGCAATGCGCCTTCGATTTTTACACTAGTTATGCTAGTCCGGCGGCACCCTTAGGCGACTTTTGCACGGGTAGCCTTTTGGAGAAGGCTTGGGATTTGCGCACTTGCTGTGCTAGTCCGGCTGCACCCTTAGGCGACTTTTGCACGGATAATCTTTTTGAGAAGACTTCAAATTTACGCACTTGTTGTGCTAGTCCGGCTGCACCCTTAGGCGACTTTTGCACAGATAATCTTTTTGAGAAGACTTCGAATTGACGCACTTGTTGTGCTAGTCCGACTGCACCCTTGGGCGACTTTTGCGTGGATAATCTTTTTGAGAAGACTTCACACTTATTGTGCTAGGCCGGCTGCACCCTTAGGCGACTTTTGCGTGGACTGTCGCACGCGAGGGTAGCCATCGCTGCCCCTCGCGGTGACTTTTGTGTCGGTCGAATGTCGAAGACCGTTGATGCGGTCTTTTTCGACGTAGTTTTTGCGGGGGATTTTTCGCGTGTATATTACATGGCTCCGCCTCGTTAAAAACCTCACCCCCCGGGAGGAAAAGAGTGCGGGCCGGCTTAAAACTGTTCTGCGGATTACAAGGGCGAAGTTCCCCTGAGGAGTTTAAACAAAAAATTTGCGAAGATTATCAATGTTCCAAGAATGTTCTAAGTCTTCGTCGGATGGCGTTGTGAGCCTGTACGTGCTGGGGGACGCCTTCGTCTTGACGATGAAAGGGCCCTCCCATTTCGGCTCCAACTTGCCCCAGGACTCTGTCCGGGCTGTCCGGACGAGTACGAGGTCTCCTTCGTTGAACTCCCTCGGGATGATTGTGTGGTCGCGCCATGCTTTTGTCTGATCTTGGTATTTGTTTAGAGCCTGTAGGGCGAAGACGCGGTCTCCGTCGATGAGGTCCTTCGAAGTAGGCTCGTCTACATCGGGGACGGCCGACGCGACTGTTCGAGGTGACCCGTGTTTTATTTCTTGCGGAGTCATAGCCTCCGATCCGTATAGAAGGCGGAAAGGGGTGAACCCAGTCGCCCTGCACTCAGTTGTGTTCAGCGCACAGACCACTTTGGGTAACAGGTCAGGCCACTTGCCTTTTTTGTCGTCGAGGAGCATTTTCTTGACGGCTGTGAAAATTTTGCCGTTGGCGCGTTCCACGACTCCGTTGGATTGGGGGTGGTACACTGAGGCGAAGGCAAGCTTGGTGCCGATGGAGAAGCAGAAATCCTTGAAGTCTTGGCTGTCGAACTGCTTGCCGTTGTCGACTGTGAGTTCGGACGGGACTCCGAAGCGGCAAACAATATTTTTCCAGAAGAATTTCTAGGCTGTCTTCGATGTTATAGAGGATACTGCCCTCGCCTCAATCCATTTGGTGAAGTATTCAACGGCGACGAAGGTGAACTTGAGGTTCCCCTGAGCCGTGGGCAAGGGCCCGACAATGTCCAGGCCCCAGAGCTGATGAGGCCACGTGTGGGCGATTAGCTTGGTGAATTGCAAAGGGCGCCCCGAGCGTGGAGAAAATTTCTGACAGGCTTCGCAGGACCTCGCGACCCAATTTGCGGCGCAAATCATGGCGGGCCAGTAGAAACCTTGACGAATCACCTTCGCCGCTAGGGCCCTAGGCCCTGCGTGGGAGCCGCAAGTCCCATTGTGGACTTCACGCAGAATTTGGACGCCTTCGGTCTCGGTGACGCACTTAAGCATCGGCTGACTGACCCCCTTCTTGTAAAGTTGGCCTTCGATCAGCGCGAAGTCCCGGCTTCGGTGTTTGAGGCGCTTGGCCTCATTGTTGTCGGTTGGATGATAGTACCCCTGCAGGTACAGAGTTATTGGTGCCCACCAGTCTTCGGTCATGATGAGGTTGACTATGCGGTGGCCCTCGCTGTCATTGGTTATTTGGAGCCCCTCAGGGCTGCGGACGGCTGGCGTGCCGATGACGTGGTAGAACACATCGAAGGATAGGGCCTCGCCCCTGGCGGCTGCCTTGGCCAACGCATCGGCCTCCTCATTCTTGGCTCGGTTCACGTGCTGCAACGTGAAACCCTTGAATTGTCTTTCGAGGCTGCGGATGGCCGCGAGGTACTGCATGATTGCGAGGTCCTTCGCTGCATAGTCTTTCTTGACCTGGCTGGCGACTACCTTGGAGTCTGTTCTGATGATGCAGGTGGTGACACCGAGTGCCCTTAGCTTGCGAAGGCCGAGGATGACAGCCTCGTATTCTGCTATGTTGTTGGTGCACCTATCAGACTCCAAAGCAAAGCTGAGGCGCGCTGTGTATCTGTGCTTGATCCCGGTGGGCGAAGTAATGACTGCAGCGGCGCCTGCCCCCGCATGGCACCATGCGCCGTCACAATGGATTATCCACACTTTCTCTGCGGACGGCTCCGGTTGCGTTATTGGTCCAGTCCAGTCTACGACGAAGTCTGCCAGGACTTGCGACTTGATGGCTGTCCTGGGTTCAAATGTGATGTGGTAACCGGAGAGTTCGGCTGCCCACTTGGCAATCCGTACTGATGCCTCCGGGTTTCTAAACAGCTCGCCGAGTCCTCTGTCTGAGTAACCCAGACCTTGAATGCCTCGAAATAATGGAGCAATTTGCGCGAGGCCATCACGACTGCGTTGGCGATCTTTTCCAGTTCCGTCATATTACATTTTGATGTTGTGAGTACTTCAGAGACGTAATGAACTGGACATTGCTTGGTCGTGCCCTCTCTGGTCTGCTCTTGAACCAGTGCTGCGCTGACCACATGTGGCGAAGCCGCGACATAGAGCAATAGGGGTAGCGAAGGGTCGGGGCTTGTAAGAATCGCCAATTCCAACAAGTACTGTTTTAGTGAAGCGAAGGCCGCCGCCTGCTCTGGCCCCCATGCGAAGTCTTTTGCGCCGCGGAGTGTTTTGAGGAAAGGGAGACTCCGCTCCGCGGACTTGGAGATGAATCTGTTGAGGGCGGCCAACCTGCCTGTCAGTCGTTGCACTTCTCTGGCTGACTGCGGGGCGTCATATTGATGATAGCCTGGATTTTGGTTGGATTGGCCTCAATTCCGCGATGTGATACCAGGTAGCCCAAGATTTTCCCCTGGCGGACTCCGAAGACGCAATTTTCAGGGTTGAGGCGAAGTCGTGCGGTCCGCATGTTCGCGAACGTTTCGGCGAGGTCGGCCAGGTGGTCTTCCTTGCTTCTGCTGGCAACGACGATGTCGTCCACATATGTGAATATATTTCTGCCAACCTGGCTCTCGAGCACCGTTTTGGTGAGTCGAGAGAAAGTGGACCCGGCATTCTTAAGTCCCTCCGGCATTCTGATGAAACAATACGTGCCGAAGGGTGTTATGAAGCTGGTACTTGCCTTGTCCTCCTCCTTCATATATATTTGGTGGTAGCCGGAGAAGCAGTCAAGGAGTGACATGACTTCGCACCCGGCCGCGCTATCGACGATTTTGTCGATCTGAGGCAGTGGGAAATTGTTCTTGGGGCAGGCCTTGTTAAGACTGGTGAAGTCTATGCACATCCGCCATTTGCCGCTCTTCTTCTGCACCATCACTACATTGGCGAGCCATGTGGGGTAGGCGATTGGCTCGATGAATTTGGCCTCGAGCAGGCGATGCACCTTGGTCTTGGCGGCTTCTGTCTTCTCGTCAGACATCTTGCGCAACCGTTGTTTCTTCGGCCTCACCGAAGGGTTGATTCCTAAGCCGTGCTCGATGATGGAGCGACTGACTCTGACCAGGTCGAGGGCGGACCAGGCGAAGACGTCTTTATTCTTGGATAGATAGCAGAGGAGCCTCTCTTCGTCGTGCGAAGTGAGGTCTTCGCTGATGGTAACCATCTGCTGGGGCATTGCCTGGTCGAGGGGGACAGTCTTGGTCCCGTCGTTGCTCTGCAGCTGTGCTTTTTCATGCTCTTTGGCGGTTGGATTGGCAGGCCCGGGGACTTCGCGTTGGGCCGTGAGGCAGTGTACGTTTCTTTGTCCGGAGACGAAGTCTCTTTCTATGTTACGCGCAACCTGCTGGTTGCCGTAAACTGTGATGGCGCCTTGCGGACCTGGGATCTTCATGCACAGGTAAAGTCCGTGGATAGCTGCCTCAAACTTGTTGATGGAGCCCCGACCCATTATGGCGTTGTACGGGTACACCATGTCGACGATGTCAAACGTGACTTGCTCACTTCGGGCATTGGGTGCTACACCGAAGGAGAGGGGCAACTCTATTTTGCCGACGGGAAAGGTGCCCTTGCCGCCGAAGCCGTACAGGGGGTTGTCCGAGGGCTTGAGCAGGCTGTGGCTTATGCCCATGCGATCGAAGGCATGGAGGAAAATGATGTCCGCCTGGCTGCCATTGTCGACCAAGACTTTGTGCAAGTCCCAGCCTGCCACGCTGCAGTTGATGACCATGGCATCGATGTGGGGGGCACTACGCAGATCGACGTCTCGGACGTCGAAGGTCAATGGCACGTGGGACCATTTTGTCTGCACGACCGGGCTGGTGACAGCGACGTGGTTGATGCTGCGGTAATGGTCCCTCTTTTGCTGCTTTGTGTCGAAGTCGACGCTGGACCCCCTAGTAATCATATGAATGACTCCGCGATACGGTTGATCGGCGAAGTCCTCTTGCTTTGGGGCTTGGGGGTGGTGGATGTTTTGCTGTTGATGGTGTGGGGGTGGGGGTGGGGGAGGTACGATTTGTACCTCCTGGTGGTGTTGGTATGCATGGTGCGGTGGAGGCGGAGCGGGGCCATGGTTGTATGGCTGAGGGGGTTGCTGATATGCGTGCGCGACAATTCTAGGGTTGTCGGCTAGTTGTGCCCGTGCCATTCTGTCTCTGGTGGCCTTCGTCTCTGGGCAGTCCCTTGTGGGATGCGCACAGTCTTCGCCGTGGAACAGGCAGTAAAATCTGCGTGGCTGCTGCGCACGCCCCCGTCCTCTACCGCGAGTTCCATTTCCTCGGCCCTGGGGGGATACTCCTGGCGGCGAGGGACCTCACCAGCGGGGGGCTGGTTGGCGATGTTGTGCACCTGCTGCTGATTGCGGCCGTCCCGGCCGGAGTCTGTCTGCGAGGGCCTCGTCTAAGTGCGGCTGGACTGCGGAGGGTCTTTGGGCTTCCTCTGAGACTCGACTTTGCGCTGGTGGAGCTCTTCAGATCTGGCATATTTCTCAAACAGCTGATACAGCTCCTGGAGGTTCCTGGGCGGGTCCCTGATGCAGTGGCTGTAGAGGACACCGGCCCGAAGGCCACTGATGGCGTAGTGGATGGCGATCTGGTCATCGACCGAAGGCAGTTGTGACTTGAGGGTCAGGAACTTGCGGTAATACTCCCGCAGAGTCTCTCGTTCCAGCTGCTTGCAGAGTGAGAGTTCAGCCAAGGCGTCGGTGTCTGGGCGGTACCCTTGGAAGTTGAGCAAGAATTTGTCCCGGAGACTTCTCCAGGAGTCGATAGACAATGGGGGCAACCTGGTGTACCAGGTGAGGGCTGGGCCTTCGAGGGCAATGATGAATTACTTGACCATCGTGGCGTCGTCCCCTCCGGATGATGCAACGGCGACTTGATAGCTCATGATGTACTGTGCTGGATCAGTGCTGCCGTTGTACTTGGGATAGGTCCCTGCCCTGAAGTTGGCGGGCCATGGTGTCACTTGCAGGTGAGGTGCCAGGGGACTTCGCTCGTCAAGGTAATTGACGCCTTGGAAAGCCGTGGCGTGAGGGATGGTGTGTCCGCGCTGAGGGATGAACAGGTCTTCGATTTGTGCGCACTGCTGGAGGGGTGGGCCGTGTTGCAGGCCGAGTTGGCCTTCGCTCTGCATGAGCGCGATCTCTTGTTCAAGCTCCTGTGCCTTCTGCTCTTCATCGCGTATCATCTGTCGCACCTTGGCTTGTGCAGACACACGTTGGCGCTTGGCCTCAAGGATCTCTTTTTGCTTTTGGAGGTTGCGGTTCTTGATGCGCAGGGCACGCAGCTGTAGCTGCTCTTCGGCCGAAACGCCGATGACTTCGCCGTCCTCGGTGGCGTCCGTGCCCTCTGGTGGAGCGAAGCCTGGGGGAGGCTGCCGTGGTCCCCCGGAGCTGCAGGTGCGGAGGCTGCCTTCGGTAGTGGGTTGTTAATTGCGCTGCTTCTTGCTGTTTGCGTCGTCTTCGCAGGGCTCTTGGAGAGTGTTGTCGACAAGGGCCTTGCCCTTTTTCTCGGCCAGCAGTGCCGCCTTCGCGGCTTCGTCAGCCTTCGACGAGGTTCTCTTGGGTGCCATCGCGGGTGGTGTTTTCGTAGCACGAACGGTGGGCACCAAATGTTGGAACTTGCTCTCCTGCGCAAGTTGATCCAACGGGGGAGTGAAAGCGGTGTAAACAGGGCTACTACTTGGGATGGCAATAGCTCTGTTAACCTAGCCCCTCAAGGGCACTATGCGGGGGTATTTATAGGTGCCTGAGTGCCCAGCGTCAAGGATTAAGGACGCATGTGCCCTCAGGAGCCTAGGTTCTCCCAGAATATTCCCATTAAAGCAGGGTTACAGACAGTAATAATAGAAAAACATTTACAATTTAGGCCCGTAATGCGCACCAACAGCGCGGGGCCCGTTATGACGGGCCGGATTGTACGTGGGCTCTCCCGCTGGACGACCCCGCGGGACGGAGCGGCTTCGCCATGGGTCTTCGTCCTTTAGTTGCGTCGGATGAAGGGTGCAGTCCGTCAGTCGTCGTCTCCGTTGGTGCAGCGAGACTGGCGAAGGCATCGAGCGGAGGGTGGCGTCTACGCCTTCGCCCCAACAAGCGCTTCAAGACGGCGCTAAAGGGTCGCAAGGAGCATCCCAAAAAGAACAAGACGAAGGGAAAGCGCTCCTGCTTCAAGTGTGGTAAGACTGGTCACTTTATTGCTAACTGTCCCGATAATGATAGTGACCAGGGCAAGAGAAAAGCGGGAAGAAGGAAAAGAAGAAGGCGTACAAGAAGGCTAAAGGCGAGGCACACCTTGGCAAAGAGTGGGACTCGGATTGTTCTTCGTCAGACTCCGACGACGAGGGACTCGCCGCCACCGCCTTCAACAAATCGTCGCTCTTTCCCAACGAGCACCACACGTGCCTAATGGCAAAAGAAAAGAAGGTAATCACTAGAGAAACTCCTAAGTATTCTACTTCTAGTGATGAGGACTCTAGTGATGATGATGAAATTGATTACACTAGTTTATTCAAAGGTTTAGAAAGAACTAAAATTGATAAGATCAATGAATTAATCGATGCTTTGAATGAGAAAAATAGATTGCTTGAAAAGCAAGAGGATCTTTTATATGAAGAATATGATAAATTTGTAAGTGTGCAAAAGTCTCTTGCTTTAGACGTTAAAAGAAATGAAATGCTTTCATGTGAAATTTCTGCTTGTCATGAGACCATTTCTAGTTTAAAGAGCATTAATGATGATTTAAATGCTAAATTAGTAGAAGCAAATAAGACTAGTTCTCATGTGGAACATGTAGAAATTTGCAATAGGTGTAAGGACTTTAATGTTGATGCTTGCAATGAACATTTAATTTCCATTTCTAAATTAAATGGTGAAGTAGCTAGTCTTAATGCCTAACTTAAGACTAGCAAAAATGATTTTGATAAACTAAAATTTGCAAGGGATGCCTACACTAGTGGTAGGCACCCCTCTATTAAGGATGGGCTTGGCTTTCGAAGGGAAGCTAAGAACTTAACAAGTCATAAGGCTCCCATCTCTGCTAAGGAGAAAGGGAAGGCCCCTATGGATAATAGTGTTCATAAAAATCATGCTTTCTTGTATCATGATAGAAAATATTCTAGGAATGTTCATTATAATAGAAGTTATAATGCCTTTGACTCTCATGCCATGATTGCTTCAAGTTCAAACTTTAATGGTAGATCTAGGAGGAATTCTGTGTCTCATGCTCCCAGGAAAGTGTTTAATGGATCTACTACTGTCTTTCATGCTTGCAATGCTAAATTTATTCTTTCATGTAAAAATAAAAAGGTGATTGCTAAAAAGGTGGGAGTCAAATGCAAGGGAGACAAGACTTGCATTTGGGTCCCTAAGGCTATTGTAACTAACCTTGTAGGACCCAACAAGAGTTGGGTACCTAAAACCCAAGCCTAATTTGCCTTGCAGGTTTATGCATCCGGGGGATCAAGCTGGATTATCGACAGCGGATGCACAAACCACATGACGGGGGAGAAGAAGATGTTCACCTCCTACTTCAAGAACAAAGATTCCCAAGACTCAATCATATTCGGCGACGCAAATCAAGGCAAGGTTAAAGGACTAGGAAAAATAGCTATTTCTCCGAGCATTCCATTTCTAATGTGTTTTTAGTAGAATCGCTCGGATATAACTTGTTGTCCGTTAGTCAATTATGTAATATGGGTTACAACTGCTTATTTACAAATGTAGATGTGTCTTTCTTTAGAAGGAGTGATGGTTCATTAGCCTTTAAGGGTGTACTAGACGACAAACTCTATTTAGTTGATTTTTTGAAGGAGGAAGCCGGCCTAGATGCATGCTTAATTGCTAAGACTAGCATGGGCTGGTTGTGGCATCGCCGTCTAGCACATGTTGGGATGAAGAACCTTCACAAACTTCTGAAGGGAGAACATGTGTTAGGTCTAACAAATGTGTATTTCGAAAAAGATAGACCTTGTGCAACTTGTCAAGCAGGAAAACAAGTGGGAAGTGCTCATCACATCAAGAATGTGATGACTACATCAAGACCTCTGGAGCTATTGCATATGGACCTCTTCAGACCTGTTGCCTACCTTAGCATCGGGGGAAGTAAGTATGGTCTTGTTATAGTTGATGATTTTTCCCGCTTCACTTGGGTATTCTTTTTGCAGGATAAATCAGAAACCCAAGGGACCCTCAAGCGCTTTCTAAGGCGAGCTCAAAATGAATTTGAGCTCAAGGTGAAAAAGATTAGAAGCGACAACGGGTCCGAGTTCAAGAACATGCAAGTGGAGGAGTTTCTTGAGGAGGAAGGAATCAAGCACGAGTTCTCCGCTCCCTACACACCACAGCAAAACGGTGTGGTAGAGAGGAAGAACAGGACGCTTATAGACATGGCAAGGACGATGCTTGGAGAATTCAAGACGCCCGAGCGGTTTTGGTCGGAAGCTGTGAACACAGCTTGCCACTGAGAGCACCTAGAGGGGGGGTGAATAGGTGATCCTGTGAAAACTTAAAACTTAAGCCACAAAAACTTGTTAAGTGTTAGCACAATAATTGCCAAGTGGCTAAAGAGAAGTCTCAACAGAACACAATACCACAAGAGATCAAGCACAGAGGTGACACAGTGGTTTATCCCGTGGTTCGGCCAAGACCAACGCTTGCCTACTCCACGTTGTGGCGTCCCAACGGACGAGGGTTGCAATCAACCCCTCTCAAGCGGTCCAAAGACCCACTTGAATACCACGGTGTTTTGTTTTGCCTTTCACTATCCCGTTTGCAAGGAATCTCCACAAATTGGAGTCTCTTGCCCTTACAAGTATATGATCACAAAGAAGCACAGAGTAAGGGAGGGAAGCAACACACACAAATCCACAGCGAAACGCGCACACACAAGGCCAAGAATCGAGCTCACAAGAGTATCACAAAGTTCTCACTAGAACGGAGCTCGAATCACTTAGAATGACAAACGAATGCGCAAAGACTGAGTGTGGATGATCAAGAATGCTCAAAGGTTGCTTGTATGTCTCCTCCATGCGCCTAGGGGCCCCTTTTATAGCCCCAAGGCAGCTAGGAGCCGTTGAGAGCAAATCTGGCAGGCTATCGTTGCCTTCTGTCGTCGGGGGCACCGGACAGTCCGGTGCACACCGGACACTGTCCGGTGCCCGATTTGTTTCCTTAAACAGCGAAGCCGACCGTTGCAGACCGTTGGCAGATCTGGAGCCGTTGGCGCACCGGACATGTCCGGTGCACACCGGACAGTCCGGTGCCGTCTTCCGACCGTTGGCTCAGCCACGTGTCCCGCGCAGATTGCGCGGCCGACCGTTGGCCCGGCCGACCGTTGGCTCACCGGACAGTCCGGTGAATTTTAGTCGTACGTCGTCGGCGAATTCCCGAGAGCGGCCACTTCGCGCGGAGTCAGCCTGGCGCACCGGACACTGTCCGGTGCACACCGGACAGTCCGGTGCTCCAGACCGAGCTGGGTCTTGGCTGCACACAGCCAAGTCTTTTTCCCACTTTTCTTTTCTTCTTCTTTCTGTTTCTAACACTTTAGACAAGTATATTAGTATACCAAACCAATGTACTAAAGCTTAGAAACATACCTTTACTTCATGATTTGCACCTTGTTCATCCAGGGACATAAATTCACAATTAAGCACATGTGTTGGCACTCAATCACCAAAATACTTAGAAATGGCCCAAGGGCACATTTCCCTTTCAATCTCCCCCTTTTTGGTGATTTATGCCAACACAACATAAAGCAACTAGAACAAGTGCAAACTCACTTCAAATAAAACTTAAATTTATTTTGAATCAATTTTTGGCATATATGGATCATCCTTTGCCACCACTTGGTTTGTTTTTGTAAATCAAACTCAAATCTCTATCTCTAAGTTAAACACACATGTTGAAGCATAAAGAGAGTCATTCCAAAAGAGATTGATCAAAGATTTCAAAAACTCCCCCTTTTTCCCATAATCAATACTTCTCCCCACAAGAAGCCAACTTTTGACAAGAGAGACAACAAAAGAATTTTGACAAACCAAAAACTCTATTCTACTATTTTCAAAAAAGAATTTTGACAAACCAAAAACTCTATTCTACTATTTTCAAAATCTCTCAAGTGGTAGCTGATCCATTTATTGCTTTGGCCCTTTATTTTCTCCCCCTTTGGCATCAAGCACCAAAACGGGATAAATCTTGGCCCTTTAACCCCATTGCCTCACCAAAATCTTCAATTTAGAGCAAATGGCAATAAGAGTTCATGAGATGGACTTGGAATAAGTTACCCTCTCATCGGAGTGCAGTGGAAGTCTTTCATGGTCCAAGTCCACCTCTCCCTTTTAATTCTCCTTCGAGACTAAATCAAGCAAACTCAAGCATATGGTTAGTCTCAAAGGGTCAAGTTGTAACACATCTCCCCCTAAACATGTGCATCACTTTGCAACGGACTTGTGAGGTCCAGGGAGTGTTTGTACAACTTGAGCACCATAATAAGCAACAAAATGCAGAATGAACATGATCAAAGGCATAAGCACATGTATGCTATAATTCAATCCAAGTTCCACGAATCTAAGACATTTAGCTCACTCCGCAGCCTGCAAAAGGTCTTCTCATCTAAAGGCTTGGTAAAGATATCGGCTAGCTGGTTCTCGGTGCTAACATAAAACACTTCGATATCTCCCTTTTGCTGGTGGTCTCTCAAAAAGTGATGCCGGATGTCAATGTGCTTTGTGCGGCTGTGCTCAACAGGATTTTCCGCTATTCGGATAGCACTCTCATTATCACATAGGAGTGGGACTTTGCTCAGATTGTAGCCAAAGTCCCTGAGGGTTTGCCTCATCCAAAGTAGTTGCGCGCAACACTGACCTGCGGCAACGTACTCGGCCTCAGCGGTGGATAGGGCAACGGAGGTTTGTTTCTTAGAGTTCCATGACACCAGGGACCTTCCTAAGAATTGGCACGTCCCCGATGTACTCTTCCTATCGACCTTACATCCAGCATAGTCGGAATCTGAGTACCCAATCAAGTCAAAGTTAGACCCCTTTGGATACCAGATCCCGAAGCAAGGCGTAGCGACTAAATATCTAAGAATTCGCTTCACCGCCACCAAGTGACACTCCTTAGGTTCGGATTGAAATCTAGCACACATGCATACGCTAAGCATAATATCCGGTCTACTAGCACATAAATAAAGTAAAGACCCTATCATTGACCGGTATGCTTTTTGATCAACGGACTTACCTCCTTTGTTGAGGTCGGTGTGTCCGTCGGTTCCCATCGGAGTCTTTGCGGGCTTGGCGTCCTTCATCCCAAACCGCTTTAGCAGATCTTGCGTGTACTTCGTTTGAGAGATGAAGGTGTCGTCCTTGAGTTGCTTCACTTGGAACCCAAGGAAGTAGTTCAACTCGCCCATCATCGACATCTCGAATTTCTGCGTCATCACCCTGCTAAACTCTTCACAAGACTTTTGATTAGTAGAACCAAATATTATGTCATCGACATAAATTTGGCATACAAACAAATCACCATCACATGTCTTTGTAAAAAGAGTTGGATCGGCTTTCCCAACCTTGAAAGCATTAGCAAGTAAGAAATCTCTAAGGCATTCATACCATGCTCTTGGGGCTTGTTTAAGTCCATAGAGCGCCTTAGAGAGCTTACACACGTGGTCGGGGTACCGCTCATCCTCGAAGCCAGGGGGTTGCTCCACGTACACCTCCTCCTTTATTGGCCCGTTGAGGAAAGCGCTCTTCACATCCATTTGGTACAACCTGAAAGAATGGTGAGCGGCATATGCTAGCAAGATACGAATGGACTCTAGCCTAGCCACAGGAGCAAAAGTCTCCTCAAAGTCCAAACCTGCGACTTGGGCATAACCTTTTGCCACAAGTCGAGCCTTGTTCCTTGTCACCACTCCGTGCTCGTCTTGTTTGTTGCGGAACACCCACTTGGTTCCCACAACATTTTGCTTGGGACGAGGCACCAGCGTCCAAACTTCATTGCGCTTGAAGTTGTTAAGTTCCTCCTGCATGGCCAACACCCAATCCGGATCTAGCAAGGCCTCCTCTACCCTGAAAGGCTCAATAGAGGAGACAAAGGAGTAATGTTCACAAAAATTAACTAATCGAGACCGAGTAGTTACTCCCTTGCTAATGTCACCCAGAATTTGGTCGACGGGATGATCCCTTTGAATCATCGCTCGAACTTGGGTTGGAGGTGCCGGTTGCGCTTCTTCCTCCATCACATGATCAACTTGTGTTCCCCCTTGATCACATGCCTCCTTTTGATGAACCTGTTCATCGTCTTGAGTTGGGGGATGCACCGTTGTTGAGGAAGAAGGTTGATCTCGTTCATCTTGTTCCTGTGGCCGAACGTCTCCAATCGCCATGGTTCGTATAGCGGCCGTTGGAACATCTTCTTCATCTACATCATCACAATCAACAACTTGCTCTCTTGGAGAGCCATTAGTCTCATCAAATACAACGTCGCTAGAGACTTCAACCAAACCCGATGATTTGTTGAAGACTCTATACGCCTTTGTATTTGAATCATAACCTAATAAAAACCCTTCTACAGCTTTGGGAGCAAACTTAGAATTTCTACCCTTCTTCACTAGAATGTAGCACTTGCTCCCAAATACACGAAAGTACGATACATTGGGTTTGTTACCGGTTAGTAGCTCATACGAAGTCTTCTTGAGGAGTCGATGAAGATAGACCCTGTTGATGGCGTGGCAAGCCGTGTTCACGGCTTCCGACCAAAAGCACTCGGGGGTCTTGAATTCTCCAAGCATCGTCCTCGCCATATCAATTAATGTCCTGTTCTTCCTCTCTACCACACCATTTTGTTGTGGTGTGTAGGGAGCGGAGAACTCGTGCTTGATCCCTTCCTCCTCAAGAAACTCCTCCACTTGAAGGTTCTTGAACTCGGACCCGTTGTCGCTCCTTATCTTCTTCACCTTGAGCTCAAACTCATTTTGAGCTCTCCTGAGGAAGCGCTTGAGGGTCCCTTGTGTTTCAGACTTATCCTGCAAAAAGAACACCCAAGTGAAGCGGGAAAAGTCATCAACAATAACCAGACCATACTTACTTCCTCCTATGCTTAGATAGGCGACGGGTCCGAAGAGGTCCATATGTAGCAGCTCCAGAGGTCTTGACGTGGTCATCACATTCTTGCTATGATGTGCTCCTCCCACTTGTTTACCTGCTTGACAAGCTGCACAAGGTCTATCTTTTTCGAAATAAACATTTGTTAGACCTATCACGTGTTCTCCCTTTAGAAGCTTGTGGAGGTTCTTCATCCCCACATGTGCTAAGCGGCGATGCCACAGCCAGCCCATGCAAGTCTTAGCCATTAAGCATGCATCTAGACCGGCCTCTTCTTTTGCAAAATCAACTAAGTAAAGCTTGCCGTCTAGTACACCCTTAAAAGCCAGTGAACCATCACATCTTCTAAAGACAGACACATCTACATTTGTAAATAAACAATTATATCCCATATTGCACAGTTGACTAACAGATAGCAAATTGTAACCAAGAGACTCAACTAAAAACACATTTGAGATTGAGTGCTCATTAGAAATTGCAATTTTACCTAACCCTTTTACCTTGCCTTGATTCCCATCACCGAATATAATTGAATCTTGGGAATCCTTATTTTTGACATAGGAGGTGAACATCTTCTTCTCCCCCGTCATATGGTTTGTGCATCCGCTGTCGATAATCCAGCTTGAACCCCCGGATGCATAAACCTGCAAGGCAAATTTAGGCTTGGGTCTTAGGTACCCAACTCATGTTGGGTCCTGCAAGGTTAGCACAAATATCCTTAGGGACCCAAATGCAAGTTTTATCTCCCTTGCATCTTGCCCCTAATTTCCTAGCAATTACCTTCTTACCCTTTCTACAAATAGCAAAGGGAGCATTGCAAGCATAATAAATGGTAGAAGGTTTGTTCACAACTTTTCTAGGAACATGAGCAATATTTCTCCTAGGCATATGTACAACATTTCTCCTACACATATCTCTATCATGCTTATAGGAAGAACTAGAAGCAAACATGGCATGAGAATCATAAACATGTAAATCAAAATCATTATAAGCATTTCTAGCATGTCTCCTATCATTATACATAAAAGCATGGTTCTTTTTAGCACTACTAGCCATAGGGGCCTTCCCTTTCTCCTTGACGAAGATGGGAGCCTTATGGCTTGTTAAGTTCTTGGCCTCTCTCTTGAAGCCAAGACCATCCTTAATTGAGGGGTGTCTACCAACCGTGTAGGCATCCCTTGCAAATTTTATTTTATCAACTTCACTCTTGCTAGTCTTAAGTTGGGTATTAAGACTAGCCAATTCCTCATTTAATTTGGAAATTAAAACTAGGTGTTCACTACAGGCATCAACATCGAAATCCTTACACCTAGTGCAAATCATAACATGTTCTACACAAGAATTAGATTTATTTGCTACTTCTAACTTAGCATTTAAATCATTGTTAACACCTTGTAAAGCAGAAATGGTTTCATGACAAGTAGATAGTTCATAAGAAAGCATTTCATTTCTTTTCACTTCTAAAGCATATGATTTTTGTGCCTCTACAAATTTATCATGTTCATCATACAATAAATCCTCTTGCTTTTCTAAAAGCCTATCCTTTTCATTCAATGCATCAATCAATTCATTGATTTTATCAATTTTATTTCTATCCAATCCCTTGAACAAGCTAGAGTAATCTATGTCATCATCATCACTAGACTCATTATCACTAGAAGAAGCATAAGTGGAGTCTTGAGTACTCACCTTCTTCTCCCTTGCCATAAGGCATGTGAGACGCTCGTTGGGGAAGAGGGAAGACTTGTTGAAGGCAGTGGCAGCGAGTCCTTCATTGTCGGAGTCGGAGGAGGAGCAATCCGAGTCCCACTCCTTTCCTAGATGTGCCTCGCCCTTTGCCTTCTTGTATTGCTTCTTCTTCTCTCTTTTGTTCCCCTTTTCCTGGTCACTTTCATTATCGGGACAGTTAGCGATAAAATGACCAAGCTTACCGCATTTGAAGCATGAGCGCTTCCCCTTTGTCTTGGTCTTGCTTGGCTGCCCCTTGCGACCATTTAGCGCCGTCTTGAATCTCTTGATGATGAGAGCCATCTCTTCATCATTGAGTCCGGCCGCCTCAATCTGTGCCACCTTGCTAGGTAGCGCCTCCTTGCTTCGTGTTGCCTTGAGAGCAAGGGGTTGCGGCTCGTTGATCGGACCATTCAAGGCGTCGTCCACATACCTTGCCTCCTTGATCATCATTCGCCCGCTAACGAATTTCCCAAGAACTTCTTCGGGCGACATCTTGGTGTACCTGGGATTTTCACGTATATTGTTCACCAAATGAGGATCAAGAACGGTAAATGACCTGAGCATTAGGCGGACGACATCGTGATCCGTCCATCGCGTGCTTCCGTAGCTCCTTATCTTGTTGATAAGAGTCTTGAGCCGGTTGTATGTTTGCGTCGGCTCCTCGCCCCTTATCATTGCGAACCGTCCAAGCTCTCCCTCCACCAACTCCATCTTGGTGAGCAAGGTGACGTCGTTTCCCTCATGAGAAATCTTGAGGGTGTCCCAGATCTGCTTGGCGTTATCCAAGCCGCTTACTTTATGGTATTCATCCCTGCACAAAGAAGCTAGAAGAACAGTAGTAGCTTGTGCATTCTTATGAATTTGTTCATTAATGAACATGGGACTATCCGAACTATCAAAGTGCATTCCATTCTCTACAATCTCCCATATACTAGGATGGAGAGAGAATAGATGACTATGCATTTTGTGGCTCCAAAATCCGTAGTCCTCTCCATCAAAGTGTGGGGGCTTGCCGAGTGGAATGGAGAGCAAATGTGAATTTGAACTTTGCGGAATACGAGAGTAGTCAAACGAAAAGTTCGAATTAACCGGTTTCCTTCTCTCGTAGTCGTTGTGGTCGTCGTCCTTTTGGGAAGAAGTAGACTCATCGCTGTCGTAGTAGACGATCTCCTTGATGCGCCTTGTCTTCTTCTTCTTCCCTTCCTTCCGTCTATGACCCGAGCCGGAGTCGGTAGGCTTGTCGTCCTTTGGCTCGTTGACGAAGGATTCCTTCTCTTTGTCGTTGATCACGATACCCTTCCCTTTAGGATCCATCTCTTCGGGCGGTTAGTCCCTTTGTGAAGAGAACGGCTTTGATACCAATTGAGAGCACCTAGAGGGGGGGTGAATAGGTGATCCTGTGAAAACTTAAAACTTAAGCCACAAAAACTTGTTAAGTGTTAGCACAATAATTGCCAAGTGGCTAAAGAGAAGTCTCAACAGAACACAATACCACAAGAGATCAAGCACAGAGGTGACACAGTGGTTTATCCCGTGGTTCGGCCAAGACCAACGCTTGCCTACTCCACGTTGTGGCGTCCCAACGGACGAGGGTTGCAATCAACCCCTCTCAAGCGGTCCAAAGACCCACTTGAATACCACGGTGTTTTGTTTTGCCTTTCACTATCCCGTTTGCAAGGAATCTCCACAAATTGGAGTCTCTTGCCCTTACAAGTATATGATCACAAAGAAGCACAGAGTAAGGGAGGGAAGCAACACACACAAATCCACAGCGAAACGCGCACACACAAGGCCAAGAATCGAGCTCACAAGAGTATCACAAAGTTCTCACTAGAACGGAGCTCGAATCACTTAGAATGACAAACGAATGCGCAAAGACTGAGTGTGGATGATCAAGAATGCTCAAAGGTTGCTTGTATGTCTCCTCCATGCGCCTAGGGGCCCCTTTTATAGCCCCAAGGCAGCTAGGAGCCGTTGAGAGCAAATCTGGCAGGCTATCGTTGCCTTCTGTCGTCGGGGGCACCGGACAGTCCGGTGCACACCGGACACTGTCTGGTGCCCGATTTGTTTCCTTAAACAGCGAAGCCGACCGTTGCAGACCGTTGGCAGATCTGGAGCCGTTGGCGCACCGGACCGGACAGTCCGGTGCCGTCTTCCGACCGTTGGCTCAGCCACGTGTCCCGCGCAGATTGCGCGGCCGACCGTTGGCCCGGCCGACCGTTGGCTCACCGGACAGTCCGGTGCACACCGGACAGTCTGGTGAATTTTAGTCGTACGTCGTCGGCGAATTCCCGAGAGCGGCCACTTCGCGCGGAGTCAGCCTGGCGCACCGGACACTGTCCGATGCACACCGGACAGTCCGGTGCTCCAGACCGAGCTGGGTCTTGGCTGCACACAGCCAAGTCTTTTTCCCACTTTTCTTTTCTTCTTCTTTCTGTTTCTAACACTTTAGACAAGTATATTAGTATACCAAACCAATGTACTAAAGCTTAGAAATATACCTTTACTTCATGATTTGCACCTTGTTCATCCAGGGACATAAATTCACAATTAAGCACATGTGTTGGCACTCAATCACCAAAATACTTAGAAATGGCCCAAGGGCACATTTCCCTTTCAGCCACGCCATAAACCGGGTCTACCTTCATCGCCTCCTCAAGAAGGCGTCATACGAGCTACTAACCGGTAACAAACCCAACATTTCGTATTTTCGAGTTTTTGGGAGTAAATGCTACATTCTGGTGAAGAAAGGTAGAAAGTCAAATTTTGCTCCCAAAGCTGTAGAAGGGTTTTTGTTAGGTTATGACTCAAATACAAAGGCGTATAGAGTCTTCAACAAATCATCGGGTTTGGTTGAAGTCTCTAACGACGTTGTATTTGATGAGACTAATGGCTCTCAAGAGAGCAAGTTGATCTTGATGATGTAGATGAGGATGATGTTCCAACGGACGCGATTCGTACCATGGCCATTGGAGACGTGCGACCACAGGAACACAAGGAGCAAGATCAACCTTCTTCCTCAACGATGGTGCAACCCCCAACTCAAGATGATGAACAGGTACCTCAAGAGGAGGCGTGTGATCAAGGGGGAGCACAGGATGTCCAAGATGAGGAGGAAGAAGTACCACAGGCCCCTCCAACTCAAGTTCGAGTGATGATTCAAAGGAATCATCCCGTCGACCAGATTTTGGGTGACATTAGCAAGGGAGTAACCACTCGCTCTAGATTAGCTAATTTTTGTGAGCATTACTCCTTTGTCTCTTCTATTGAGCCTTTCAGGGTAGAAGAAGCCTTGCTAGATCCGGACTGGGTGTTGGCCATGCAGGAAGAGCTCAACAACTTCAAGCGAAATGAAGTTTGGACACTGGTGCCGCGTCCCAAGCAAAATGTTGTGAGAACCAAGTGGGTGTTCCACAACAAACAGGACGAGCACGGGGTGGTGACAAGGAACAAGGCTCGACTTGTGGCAAAAGGTTATGCCCAAGTCGCAGGTTTGGACTTTGAGGAGACTTTCGCTCCTGTGGCTAGGCTAGAGTCGATTCGTATTTTGTTAGCCTATGCCGCTCACCATTCCTTCAGGTTGTTCCAAATGGACGTGAAGAGCGCTTTCCTCAATGGGCCAATCAAGGAGGAGGTGTACGTGGAGCAACCCCTGGCTTTGAGGATGAACGGTACCCCGACCACGTGTGTAAGCTCTCTAAGGCGCTCTATGGACTTAAGCAAGCCCCAAGAGCGTGGTATGAATGCCTTAGAGACTTTTTAATTGCTAATGCTTTCAAGGTTGGGAAAGCCGATCCAACTCTTTTCACTAAGACTTGTGACGGTGATCAATTTGTGTGCCAAATTTATGTCGATGACATAATATTTGGTTCTACTAACCAAAAGTCTTGTGAAGAATTTAGCAGGGTGATGACACGGAAATTCGAGATGTCGATGATGGGCGAGTTGAACTACTTCCTGGGGTTCCAAGTGAAACAACTCAAGGACGGCACCTTCATCTCTCAAACGAAGTATACGCAAGACTTGCTCAAGCGGTTTAGGATGAAGGACGCCAAGCCCGCAAAAACTCCAATGGGAACCGACGGACATGTCGACCTCAACAAAGGAGGTAAGTCCGTTGATCAAAAGGCATACCGATCTATGATAGGGTCTTTACTTTATTTATGTGCTAGTAGACCGGATATTATGCTTAGCTTATGCATGTGTGCTAGATTTCAATCCGACCCAAGGGAGTGTCACCTTGTGGTCGTTAAGCGAATTCTTAGATATTTAGTTGCTACCCTTACTTCGGGATCTGGTATCCAAAGGGGTCTACCTTTGACTTGATTGGATATTCAGACTCCGATTATGCTGGATGTAAGGTCAATAGGAAGAGTACATCAGGGACGTGACAATTCTTAGGAAGGTCCCTAGTGTCGTGGAGTTCTAAGAAACAAACTTCCGTTGCCCTATCCACCGCTGAGGCCGAGTACGTTGCCGCAGGACAGTGTTGCGCGCAACTACTTTGGATGAGGCAAACCCTCCGGGACTTTGGCTACAATCTGAGCAAAGTCCCACTCCTATGTGACAATGAGTGCAATCCGCATTGCGGACAATCCTGTTGAACACAGCCGCACAAAGCACATAGACATCCGGCATCACTTTTTGAGAGACCACCAGCAAAAGGGAGATATCGAAGTGTTTTATGTTAGCATCGAGAACCAGCTAACCGATATCTTTACCAAGCCTCTAGATGAGAAGACCTTTTGCAGGCTGCGTAGTGAGCTAAATGTCTTAGATTCGCATAACTTGGATTGATATAGAGCATACATGTGTTATATGCCTTTGATCATGTTCCTTTATGCATTTTATTGCTTATTTATGGTGCTCAAGTTGTACAATTGACCCTTTGAGACTAACCGTGTGCTTGAGTTTTCTTAATTTAGTCTCAAAGGAGGATTGAAAGGGAAAAGGTGAACTTGGACCATGCAAGACTTCCACTGCACTCCGATGAGAGGGTAATTTACTCCAAGTTCATCTCCGTGTTCTTATTGCCTTTTTACTCTTAATTGAAGATTTTGGTGAGGCAATGAGGTCTAAGGGCCAAAAATGATCCCGTTTTGGTGCTTGATGCCAAAGGGGGAGAAATTAAGGCCAAAGCAAGAAATGGATCAGCTACCACTTGAGAATTTTGAAAATAGTAGAGTAGAGCTTTTGTTGTGTCAAAATACTCTTATTGTCTCTTATTGTCAAAAGTTTGTCTCTTGTGGGGAGAATGTTTGATTATGGGAAAAAGGGGGAGTTTTTTGAATCCTTGATCAAGTTCTCTTAGAATACCTCTCTCTATGCCTCAACAAGTGATTTTGACTTAGAGATAGGAAATTGAGGTTGATTTGCAAAAACAAACCAAGTGGTGGCAAAAGAATGATCCATATATGCCAAATTTGAATCAAAAACATTTTTGTTCTTATTTGCATTGATGTTGTACTTCTTTTAGTTGCTTTTTGTTGTGTTCGCATTACTCACCAAAAAGGGGGAGATTGAAAGGGAAATGTGCCCTTGGGCCATTTCTATTAGATTTTGGTGATTAAGTGATAAACACAAATGCGTTGAGTAATATGTGTGCCAAAGACTCAAGAAGTGCAAATCAAGATTAAAGGTATGTTTCTAGACTTAGTACATTGTTTTGAAGACTAATGTATTGTGTCTAAGTGCTAGAAACAGGAGAAAACGCGTTGGAGTTAAGTTGGCTATGTTCAGCAAAAGGGTTGCTCGGTCTGGGTGCACCGGACAGTGTCCGATGGTGCACCGGACAGTGTCCGGTGTGCCAAGAACAGTCCAAATCAACAGCCTGCTCTCGGGTCTCGACGGCGGCGTATGGCTAAAAGTCATCAGACTGTCCGGTGGTGCATCGGACTGTCCGGTGAGTCGTCTGCGGCGAAGTCGTCGCTCTCGAGAAACAGTCAACAGGTGTACGGCTAAAATTCACCGGACTGTCCGGTGTGGCACCAGACTGTCCGGTGAGCCAACGGTCGGGCGAGACAATGGGTGGCCGCGCAATCCGCGCGTGATGCGTGGCCGAGCCAACAGTCGGATGGGGGCACCGGACTGTCCGGTGTGCACCAGACAGTGTCCGGTGCGCCAACGGCTCCAAATCTTCAACGGTCGGCTGCTCCAAATTTGGAAAGCAATCTGCACCGGACTGTGAACAGGGGATGTCCGGTGGTGCACCGGACTGTCCGGTGCGCCACCCGACAAAAGGCAAGATTTGCCTTCCTGGATTGCTTCCAACGGCTCCTAGCTGCCTTGGGGCTATAAAAGGGACCCCTAGGCGCATGGAGGAGTACACCAAGCATTCTTTGATCAAATCTAAGCACCAAGACTCCATTTCCGCGCATTTGATTCTTTGCAATAGCAACTAGAGCTCCATTTGAGTAGAGAACTCTTCGAGTTGTGTTGCGAGCTCAAGTTGTGACTAGTGTGCGTGTTTGTGCTCTGATTTTATGTCTTGTGTGCGTTGCTTTTTCCACCCTTACTTCCGTGCTTCTTTGTGATAATCAAATTGTAAGGGCGAGAGGCTCCAAGTCGTGGAGATTCCTCGCAAGCGGGATATAGTGAAACCAAGAGAAACACCGTGGTATTCAAGTGGGTCTTTGGACCGCTTGAAAGGGGTTGAGTGCAACCCTCGTCCGTTGGGACGCCACAACGTGGAGTAGGCAAGTGTTGGACTTGGCCGAACCACAGGATAAACCACTGTGCCTCCTTGTGTTGATTTCTTTGTGGTTATCGTGTTTAGCAAGAACTCCTCTCTAGCCACTTGGCTTTATTGCTCTAACACTTAATCAAGTTTGTGGCTTTAGGTTTCAAGTTTTACAGGATCACCTATTCACACCCCTCTAGGTGCTCTCAATTCCCTGTTAAAGATAATGAAAATAAACGTACACAGAATGCTTCGGTGTCGGCCAATTCTCCTAATTGTGCTAAGAACTGTACTATATGCTCACGCGTGTTCTTTCCTTGGTCACCCGAAAACTTTGTGATTTCGGGTATTCTGGTCCCCTGTGGATATGGGAGACAGTCAAATTGGCTATCATAAGGTTTTTGATATGACTGCCCCAAGGATTATGCCAACTCCGAGCTTATCTCGGAACGCCCCAGCTATTTTCTCTCTTACTATATCGATGGCAGCCGGCGGCAGACCATCGGCTCTTTGGTCCAATATGGGTGAGGTTGTTTGGATGCTGGTACGTTGTTTTCCTCCCCATTAGTTTGGGTTTTGTGGCGCGTTAATACATGCCCTATGAGGCTCATAGGACTGGCCATTCCTTTCTGACCTTCTAGGAGCCGGAAAGTACTCACTCTCACGGGTTTGGTAGGTTATATTATGGTGCTAGTGTGTCGTATGGTGTGATGGGGAGTTTAGCTAGGACGGATGCGGAGTTGGATATCCATCCTCCTCAAAAAAACTCTGTGTCGGACCGTCTGATTAAATACGTGGACCGTCCGGCTACGTATGCGGACTGTCCGGCCATGTGATCGGACTATCCGACGTTATATTTGAACTGTTTGGCGCCTTACGCGGACGGTCCGAATGGGTTATCTAGGGTTTGCACGGTATGTAGCGGCTTGGGTGCAGGCCTCGGTAATTCGCTTTTAAAAATAGGACCGGCCGCCGCTGGCCCGGACGATCCGCGCTCACGTGCGGACGGTCCGAACATGCGTAGATCGGTAAATTTATCGCCGATGTGTGTGGGAGGCTGTTGTTGCCCAGGGTACATGTCTATCGGCATCCCATAAAGGGGTTGTGACTGGCCGTGACAACCTGTAGCCGATGAATCACGTGTGTATTCCCTCAGTTTAACCTCGTGCGAAGGAAGATTTGTAATAATAGACTTATCAAGCGCACGCACTAGCCTTTTATGATCATTTTGTATATCCCCTACGATACGTTGCACCTGCTCTCGTTATTCGTCTATGTAAGCTTTAAGAGATTGGAGCTCATTGGTGCTACTTACATTAGGGGTATTCGTAGTAGGTTGGAGCGAAGCTAGATCTGTCGCCCGTTGCCGAACGACTTTGTTGTTCCTGTCCACCTTGAAGTCGGCCAGGAATTTCGCCTTTGCTTCCTAGATCAGCTGCTCCTGACACTCCTCGAACAGGAGCTGTTCTTAAGCCAGCAAGGTTTCCCATGTCGGCTTGATGATATTGCTGGTGGAAACTTCAGTGCTATGCTTTGAACCGGCCATTGAGGGCCGATCTTGATAGGTCTATATGAAATTTCCTCAGCAGAGTCGCCAAAAAGTGTGTTGGTACTTTTTTCGGTCACCAATCACTCAACAAGAACCGGCGACGGTGCTCTCTGCACAGGCGCGAACGGTCCGCGACCTGGCGCAGGGCTTAGGGTTCCCTGCCTGACGGCCGGATGGTCCGCGCCCTAGAGCTGGACGGTCCGCGCGTTCGCAGGGGCGGTGGAGTTCACCGGTGGCGCCTGGGGCCGGACGTGATTTAGAGGACGTTGTTAGAGAGGAAGCAGATATAGAAGATGAAATCTTTCAGAGTAGACTGTAAAGGACAAATATAGATGATGAATATAGAGAACGTCGCTAGAGACAGCCTAATGATTGACAGCTGCGGCGGTAGCCGGTAGGCTAGATCAATTGAGGGCTTCTTGGTGAGCAAAGAGACGATGGTGGCGACGTGGATCGATGGAGGATGGTGGCGACGTAAACTGTTCAGTTCCAGAACTTCCTTGCGAATTGTGTTGGATGGTGAGAGGGTTTATTTTCAAAACATTCCTTCAGCGTTGGATGGTCATCTGAGAGATGAGATGGGCTAATTGCATGATTGCATATTAGTCGACGCTCTATTTGTTTGAGTTTTTATCTAGCTTCTACCGGTTTAAAGTGAGAAGTTGAAATAAACAACCAACCGGACTATTGTGTTGACTCAGCTCTTGAAAAAGCTGGAAACCGAGGTTATTATATTACGACGAAATGGACTAAAATCTAAGAAGCTAAAATTTACAAAAGCCGAAAGGAAAAACCCAATAGCCAAAAGTGAAAAGACACAAAGCTAAGCTAAGCTAAAAACTCAAAAGATGCATCTCAAACAAAGTCCCTTAGCGTTACTACCATATGAGTTTTATGTAAAGATTTTTCATGTATTTATATAAGGAAAACTTAATTTATTGATCAAACGGTTGCATTAAGATGCAATACATGGCCGTTTTCGCCTTCTGCGTAGGATGCGCAGCGCCCAAATAGTTGTTTTGTGCTTGAAACTTGTGTAGCAGCTAGCTAGGACCGAGCCGGTCGTTCATGGCTGTAGCGACAGACGCAGGGAAAACTCCATCTGGTGGCTTGGTGCCCTCGCTCGCTGTCAAGAGCATGTCGACATCTCTGCTAGGGCGTGTACAAGATGGCGCCTTGCTCCCGGTCCCGACGGTTGGTCGCGAGCGTACCCGGCCGGTAGTAGTAGGGCTGCAATGTGTGCTGTACGTTGCCCGGGACGCGGGTCAAGCCAAATCAGCCGGCGAGAACTTTGCCGACCGTGCCCCCACCGGCGTCCATCGATCGGGGAGACTGTGTATAGTACGATGTACGACAACGACGACGACGACGACGGCATTCAGTGGCAAACCCTGCGCGCACGTCCCGGGAAATGGCCGGGCGGGCCGACGGGACGCCGCGAGATCGATGGATGGATGGGAATGGCGCGCTCTGGCCGGCACGGCACCCGATCGCTCGGCGCCGCGGCACCTATCGATCGAGCGCGGGAGTGGCACCGTCGCCGTCGCTCCAGACTCTGGGGTACACGAGTCCAGCGGACATGATGGCGCTGCTGCTGCTGTTGTCGGACTGAGTGCTGAGTGCCACCCCTCTCTGCCTGCATGCGTACTCGTCAGTCGTCACAGAGAAGCAAGGCGCGGGCTTCAATTTGACGTACGCTTTGTTGTGACAAGGGACCGAGAGCTCCTCGTACTGGCAACAAGGTACCATGGCATGTGTTGCTTCCTCATAGGATGCCTCCATGTCCTTACCGTCAAATGGAACGCAGACTCGACTTCTCCAATGAAAGTTTTAGGGAATGGCCTTCCCAAGCTGTCGAAAACGCGCAGTGGCTAGCTAGGCTAAGCCATGCGTATCGGGTAACCTCTATGCAAGACAGCGAGGACGACCGTCGCGGCGTAATGAAGAGGGTCACGGGAACGCTTCGCCAGGGCGCGAAAATGGTCGTCGATGCTGATGATGAGCGCGTTGGACGACGACGGCCAGTCAAGCACGAACTAGTCGAGGGGATTGCAGTGCAGCCGGAGGTGGTCACGCCGTCTGTGCACTATCTCCTTGCGCACGTTGAAGTCCACCTCGTCGTCGGAGTACAGCTTGGCCTTTGTGGGGCCCACCAAGTCAACTAATCTAAATCAGGTGTTAATCAACATTGAGCGTCCCTTTTCAAGATCTTATTTCTAGATCAACCACAAATCAATTGTCAATTATTGATATAACTTCTTATCACGTACAGTATTTAGAAAGAAATGATATATAAGTTACAACACTATTATTACTACTACTACTACAATAAATAAATTTTATTGACATAAATTAAAAAATTGGCATATAACCCACATTATAAAACAAAATCGTCATTCTCATTCATCACCAGTTGCGGCACATATATAATGAGATTACTAGCACATAACTTTTTTATTATATAAATTAGTATAAGACAACCATTATCATGTAATAAAAGGTAAATCAAGAGAAGGTTCTAATGTAGCATCAGTGGTTGACAAATCCAACATATCAAGAGAGCTTTTACCGAGACTATTACATGACCTTTTTTCAATCATATTATCTCTGTTGACGCCTTTTTGGAGCGTCAAACACTCAACAAGAACCTGCGGTGGTGCTCTCTGGTCAGGCGCGGACGGTCCGTGACATAGGGCCGGACGGTCCGCGACCTGGCGCAGAGGCTAGGGTTTCCTGCCTGATGGCCGGACGGTCCGCTCGTACGCAGGGGCGGCAGAAGATCGCTGGCGGCGCCTGGATCTCGCTCCCGAGAGGGACCCCGTCGGGGAGGAGAGATCCTAGGAGTTGTCTAGGCTCGGGCAGACCGACCTAGACTCCTCTAATCGACGTAGAGTCGAAGAGAAGCGGAGAATTTGGGGATTGAGAGGCTAAACTAGAACTAGACTAGAACTACTCCTAATTGTACAGGAAATAAATGCGAGATAGAAGTTTTGTTGATTCGATTGATTATTACAAATCGGCCGTATACCTCTCTATTTATAGAGGAGGGGGGCTGGACCCTTTACACAACTGATTTCTGAGCTAATTCCGTGAATCTAGCTAACAACCGTAGCATAAAACTCGTAACCCTAATCTGCTCTGCGCACGCGCGGACCGTCCGGCCCACAGGCGCGGACTGTCCGGACCGCGGACTATCCGGCCTCAGGGCTGGACCGTTCGCACGCTCATTTTGGTGCCAAACATCAGCGACGAAGAATGCAGCAGCAAGGGTCTTAGTCCGATATGATGGTTAATTCAACGGACGTGACTCCCCTGGCTTTAATCGAACTATCATTTCCAACACCGCTGAGGGTCATGTTGGTCTTGACAAGTTCGTCATCTTGTTTACCTAATTTTCTGTATAATGAATAAGGCATTAAATTTACAGCTGCCCCTCCATCTACTAACATTTTAGCAATCAGTATCCCATCAATGTGACCGCGCATGAAGAGCGGCTTTAAATGGTTTACCGATTCCTTTAGTTTAGTAAAGGCGACTTCTTTAGGACCAAAATCAAACTAGACAACAACAGGTTCATCGTCGCCGACAATAGTACAATTGGTGGAAAATGTAATAACATTTACATCCATACCTGGTCGCTCTGGAGAGGCTTCATAGTCAACCAGGTCTTCTCCCAGTAGGTCGTCCTCCTCCATTGATGTCGGTACGTCGTCGGAGGCATCCTGGTGTGGTGCGGACGGTCCGGACTCAGGGGTCGGGCGGTCCGCGCCTAGTGCAGATTGTCCAGCCTTGTTATCTAGGCTGTCTTCCATACCTGCAGGGTGCTGCACAAGTGTTGTTTTATTTTCTATTTCTGTAGTCGTTTGTTTTTCCTCAACGGCCTTTGGTCTCCATTTCTTTTGCGGTGGCGGGTATTGTGGATGTGTATCATTGAATATCTTTTCCGCCTCCTTTTCCTAGTTTTCTTTTGCTCTTAGGCGTTGTAATTTTTGCTTTTGGGACCGTGTCAATCCCGCTGGGCACCATTGAGGCATGGAGTATTTTGGATCGGCTACTTTGATGGTAGTCGTATCTTCTTTTTTGGTCGTGTTGGCCGATTCCCCAAAAATCATCGGCCCTTCATTATCTTCTTGTACGATGACATCTGCAGTACCTATTTTAATGATATCCTTTTTGTTGTTCTTTTGGTCGCTGCAGGTATATGCCCCCCTGCCGGATTGGTCGGCCTTTGAGGCCGAGTACTCCGGCACTCTTGTTGGGCCTGTGCCTGGTGACCGGATTGAGCGGCGCTCAATCGGTCTTGTACTGGAGGTGCCAACCTGTTGAATACAGATGTTTAGGGTGCACCCCAAGTGGGGTACTGTGGCATCCCAAATGGATATGGTGGCACCCCAAGTTTCGGATTGCATCCTCTTCGGTCATGTCTGCCTGATCAACCTATCAATAGGCAAAAACTTATGGTGCCCCCAGCCCAAATAAGCAAACGGATTGGGCCAGTAATATGAACTCATCGCCGTACCACCCCACACATGAGCAGGACAACACATCGGCGATGGATAGAACGGGACACACCATGCTATCCCCGGAGGAGGATGACAAGGCGATCTTGGTTGTGCTACCTTTTGGATCCGTTTAGTCGGCTTTTGTTTTCACACAGATCGCCCTTTTGACTTCGTTTGTTTTATTGGCCGGTTGTGTGGAACGACCTTCTTCATATATTTGGCAAGCAACTGACCAAAAGTAGGGCCGACTCTACTGAGTCGTCCAGACGTCTTAGTAGTGTTTTGTTTCCTAACACTTGTGTTGGAACGTTGTGGTCTGATGGTCTGAGGTTGCTGCTTCTGACCATCTGCGGACCGTCCGGCCATCATAGCCGGATTGTCCGCGCCTGTCTTGGACTGTCTGACCTTAGTACCTGGACTGTCCGCGCGTACGCAGGATAGGTGACCATGATTGGGTGTCCGATCATGCTTGCCACCCAGCGCCTCCGGTCTTTCTTTTGTCCAGAGCCTTCCGAGTAACCACTCTGCGTAACATATTTGGTGTGCGGGGATCACCAATGATGACATTTTTATCTTTGCTTTTATCGGCCGCACAAGGCCGAACTATGAATTTTTTGCTTGTCGGCTCTAATGTGGTGGCAGGGACAGGTGGCCTGTCAGTCCTCACCTCCTTTTGAAACCTCAACCGGCCTTCGTTTATAGCCGATTGTATTTGCCGACGAAAGACAACACAATCATTGGTGTTATGAAGAAAGGAGTCATGTCATTTACAATATATATACACCCTTTTAATTATTCAACCGGAGGAATTATATGTGATAATTTAATATTACCATGCTTAAGTAACTCATCAAATATTTTATCACACTTAGCAATATTAAATATGAACTCAACTTTCTCCTTTTGTGTCAAGTGCGGGTGAGAGCAAACAGACTATTTGGCCTTGGCAGGCCAAACAAGCTCAGCGATAGGTGACTTTTTCGGCTCTTGGGGATTGGGTGGCCGACTATCTTTATACCGGCCTTTCGCACTAGGGGGATCACGAGTGATTTCAGGTGCTCTGGACGGTCTGTCCTGTGCAGTCGGACGGTCTACGAGTGGACCGGACGGTCCGGTACTATTCTCGGACTATCCGGCCGCGTCGAGCTACGCCTGTGACCCTTGCGGTGGGCTCTGTGTGATTCCGGACCATCCAGCGTAGGGTGCCGGACGGTCTGACGGAGGGCCGGATGTTATGGGATCGTTGGCGGACGATCCGGCCATGCTCAGAGTTGACCTACCATTTAGCGGAGATGGCAGCGAAGGTCGTCCTAGATATGAGTCCATCAGCACACCAGAATATGGCTGGGGAAACCCATTTATTGCCGATGTGTTTGGCACAATTGTTTCGGCGCCTAATTTATGTGATAAAAAATTAGGCATGTGAGCTTTTCCTAATGCATGCGCCATCCTCTCTATATCCTCTGTGATACTTTTAATCCGATTATCAAAAGAAATTTTAATAGATGGAATATCATCGGCTGACCTGGCATCACCTATCGTGGGGAGCTGTTGCAGCATGGCTGACATGTACTCGACGTTTATCTCCCTCTCTTGGATGGCCTTCTGGTGGCAATCTACCCTGAAGTGCGAGAGGAACCACTTATCCGTCACCTTGAGCACCTGATCTGTTTGTCGCTGGACCTCCTCGTCAATTTTCTTCATGTCATCTTTTAATATTTCATGCTCAGCGGCCAATAAATTAGTCAGCCTTGTGTTGCTGTTTGAAGAAGCACCATTGAGATCTTTAGAATCAGCCATGTAAGCCTGATTTTGTAGATCTGCAACCTCTTCCCTAGCGGAGCCGCCAAAAAGTATGTTGGCGCCAATCTGGGCAGCGCCAATCACTAGGTGGTGTACCGCCTGGCGGTGCCCTCTGCGATGGCGCGGACGGTCCGTGGCTCTGGGCCGGACGGTCCGCGGCTCTGGACGCAGGAGCGGTGCCTTCCCTGCGTCACACCGGACGGTCCACGGCTCTAGGCCGGATGGTCCGTGACCTGGCGACAGGGTCATCTTCCTCCTCCTTGCTGGAATCTAGATCTCGTCCCCTGGGGGAAAGAGATCTTAGGGTGCTTCGGGTCGACAGGTCACCCGAGGCATCCCTAGATGACATGGAGTCGCATAGGAATTAAGAGATCAATTCGAGGAAGAGGTCTCGAGTGGACAACTAGATCTTGCCCCCAAGAGGGGTGAGATCCTAGGGTCGTCTTGGGATCAGCATGCCACCCAAGACGAATCTAGATGACGTAGAGTCGAATAGAGGTGGAGGTGGATATGCGGAAGGCTACAACTAGAACTACGCTACATCTACTCCTAGGGCAGGAAAAGTAAATAAAGTAATTGATTCGATTGGAATGTGTTCGGGGGTTCTCAATTGGCCGTACCCCTTTATATTTATAGGGGAGGAGGTCTGGACCTTTTCCTAAGAGATAGCCAACAACTTCCATGTGATTAGATGGATAATCACGCACAAGATAAGGATAAACACCCGAGTTAATCTAATCTCGGGGCACGCGAACTGTCCGGGCCCAAGGGCCGGACCGTCCGCTCAATTTGGATCTCAACACAAAGTAACATGTAACTTTTTCATGCAGGAGGCTAGTTTTTTCAAGAGCCAAAAGATTGGGAGCTTAGGTTGAGAGTTGGTGGAGATGTGTTGTTTTTAATCTTGCCAAGTTTTGGGAACTCTTGGAGATGCTCTTAGGAGAATCATAAATGGAAACTACTTCTTCCTTCCACATTTTTTTTGAAAATAAATCAATACTAAAATATCAAGTTTTAGCACAGGGGAGGTTTTCCAAGTCACAGAGTAACATGTAACTTTTTCATGCAGGAGGCTAGTTTTTTCAAGTGCCAAAAGATTAGGAGCTTAGGTTGAGAGTTGTTGGAGATGTGTTGTTTTTAATCTTGCAAAGTTTTGGGAACTCTTGGGGATGCTCTTAGGAGAATCATAAATGGAAACTACTTCTTCCTTCCACATTTATTTTTTTGAAAATAAATCAATACTAAGATATCAAGTTTTAGCACGGGGTAGATGTCTTCTTTTAAAAAGTCTTTCCTAATGTATTTTCAAGTATGATGTATGTATGAGGGGTGCACCAAAGTGATAGTGCAACATGAGTATTCCTCCATATAACCTTACTTACCAAATCTCCCATACATAGAGCTATCTAAATGTCACATTAGCTAGTCAATCCATATTATTTAATAAGGTCATTCAAATGCCACTTCTGCATATTTGTATATTTTATTGTGCTTTAAAAAGCTAGTTTGTTTATAAATTTGATATAATAACATACATAGTTGGGTTAAAATATCTAGCCATAAATAGCCTCATCTTGCTTTGCATCAAACCTATTGACTCTAGCAACCCCTTAACCCCAACCCAACACTAAACAACCTTACCTCTACACTATTATGATAGCCAACCATCACAAACCTCCTCCCATATACTTCTATATACAACAACATGCCATAATGGATTACAACGCCCCAAAATATAGGTATCACATAGTTTCTCGGGGATTTTGTCAAATACCGCCACGGTGCCACCTCACAACCCTCTGACGCCACCCCTCAACCCCCACCCACATACTACCAACAACCACCCCCATAAATCTCATTATATAAATCAATATGCACCGTTAGATCAAAATGTCCAACCCTAATAGTCTCACCTTTCTTCCTACCAAACTCATTGCCCGTCGCCGCCCCACAAATTCCCTTCCAAAAAAGAACTAATCGACCAAAACTTGTAGTCCACCACATCCATCGTCCATATACTCATTTCCATATATCAACTTACACCGTTGGATTAAAGTCATGTGTCGTTGGATTAAAATGTGCAACCCTAAATAGCTTAATCTTTCTTTTCTAGTCCATTTGTTCGCCGCCGCCGCCGCTCCCACCTCTCCTACATCTCTATTTATAACCACGGCACCCACAGACACCCTTCTTCATCTCACGCCTTCATAGATCATCGCCGGATCTCATTCGATTCTTTGTTGTCTCCATATCCAACTAGTTCTAGAGTCCGCCATGGCCCCCACTACCTCCACCCCCTTCAAATCTAGGGTTTGAGGCTACAAGCGGAGAGGATAAGTGGTGGAAACTTGATGTCCATATCAATCATGAGCCTGGGGTATGGGCCATGGAATCGCTTCATCGATCGAACACACGACGAATCAGGTAAATATACATGCTCAATCATATCTCACACCGAAAACTCTCGAGATATGCATCGCCCAAGACCAAGAATAGTGCTCATGACTTTAGCGTGGTCTAAAATTTGGTCGCTAAATTTTGCGAGAACAACACAGATGTTGTCGTAGAATTGACTTTTCTCTTAACCATGGATACCACCCGGCCCTCAATTTCTAGGTTTGACCTCTCTTTTTTCCCTCGTCTGAGTCATCCCCCATCTATCGTTTTCGTATCTCTCTACCTCCACCCAAACTAGTGGAGGGGTCATACTGCTGACTTATCACCTACTAGCTAGCAGGTGCTGACAACTATGGTAGTGCTATTTGAATGGGCAAATTAGGCGGCGGATCCACACGTATATTTTCTTTCCCGATAAGAGGACGATGTATCCTACTAGTAGTACTAGGGGCCGGTACTATGGAGTGGACGTAGCAGCCAATCCACGACTGGGAGTTGATGGCAATCGCATGAGCCGAATCAATTACTAAATCGGGAGATACGTGGGCAGGAGGCGGCGTATGACTTTTCCAAGGACTTTTTTTTTCCTGATTTCTGATGATCCAAGACATGATTAAGGTTGCTTGTACTACATCCCATCGGTGTGCAGAGGGCAAATAGAGAGAGAGAGAGGGAGAGAGGAAAGCGGACGAGTGATGGTTGTCACTGTCTGTGTCTATAGGCAACAACAAAACAACAAGGACGAAACTGAGCTGCCGCTCGCTCAGTCAGAATGGTGCGAGTGCAAGTGGAAGGCAGCCCCGTCTCTGTTGCAACTTGGGTCATGGTGGTGGGGGCCTGGGCTGCGGCCCAGCCGAGTCCATTTCTGTTTGTCCTTGTTGCGCACCACGACACGTGCCTTCACGTGGGCTTAAAGTGGAGGCTGGGCTCTGTGACAGTGACGGCGAAAGGAGTTAGTAGCCCTCAGCCATAGTACACTACTGCTTAGTGTTTGTTTCTCACCACTCTCTCTCTATCTCTTCCAAAGTACAACGCCACACGTACTGTTGACAGATTAGAAGGGCTGCAATCGCAGGTCAATCATGTCTGCTTAGGCCGCGCACCATCTTTTAATTTCGGGCGTCCCTTGCACTGCTGCTGTTCATGGTCTGTCCTTGGATCCCAAAACACATTTGACGCCCGGAATTTCGGGTGACCATCGCAATTTAACTCCTGTTGTTCGCCTGTAGGACATACCCAGCGCACCAAACGGTGGCTGGCTAGCTACCTAGGTGACTGTTGAAGGCTTCTGCACCAGATTGCCTCATGACAACCCCTGCTTACTTTACTAATGGGTGTAAGATCGGCGAGTGTGTGTGGCATTGGCAGTCTTTGTCGTCGTGCAGGTGCAGTTGATGCTGGTTTTGGTTTGGTCTGTGAGCCATCATGCTTCGACGGGGGAGAGTGCCGCGCCGGTGTCTCTGGTTGCTAATGATGTTGCGAACGATATTCGTTGAGTAATTCTTAGAGCAGCTGCAGTCCATGTTGAGGACGCTCGCTCAGCAAAACTCGGTCAACGGGTCAAACCTTTTGGCTTTTCTAAAATTTCCCAGATTATATAACACTAGTTCAAAATTTCCTAGATTATATAATCCAAGCATATTATAATCCCAAACAAACACTCCGTATACCCATAATACATTATATATTTGAACATTAAGCATAACAATGATCTATCCTTTTTATAGACTTCTCAATGAAGTATAAAAGATTTCTTTATGTACTCTGAACCAGTTCATTAAGAAGACCAAAGAAGCAGAAACTAATATACCATTAAGACCTTGGCGACGACTAGTTATGTGTATTCACAGATGAATGATGGAAAATTGTATCCTGTTAGATCCTTACACTAACCATTTTATCGTCATTCAGATCGTTGCATTATACTCCATCCGTTCTTTTTTTATTTGTCATATTTTAGTTCAAAAATAAACTAACGGGTGACAAATATTAGAGAAAGGATGTAGTATATCGCAAGAGAATACATCAATTAGCTAGTTGCTGCTACTCCCTACTCTATTTGTAAGCTTTCTTGTACTTGGTTTGAACTGTTTTCACTTTTTGTCAAGTTTCTAAATAATATCTGTAGGGGCTTCGGCCCTCCAGTTTTCTTCAAATAAATAGGTCCATGCCTCGTGATTGAAATTCTGGAATTGGATGAATCCATAGAGGAGGAATCCCTTCTATTCAATTTTAAATAGGAAAGAAAAATTAAATAGAAATCCTATGGATCTCTTTCAATTCCCTGGTCATCAAATCAGCTCTAAATTGTGGGTCAATTTTTTTTTTAACTAAGGCAATGGGTGCGAAGTTGGGATAACACCAGATGAAAAATTCGCTCCACTGTATTGCAATTTGTGCCTCTGCCTTCTCATTCACTTTCTTTCTCTTTGCTAGCACCCTCAAAAATCAGAAGCTGGAACCCCTCTAGGCCCATGGGAAGATTGGATGCTGAGAAGAGGAAGGCGATCGAGGGTTTTGGGACTACTCATCCATGCAATCAGGTATACCATCCTTGTGTTTTGATCATCCTGATCCAAGAAACCCTAAACCTAAACAGCATATGTTGTGTTGAACAAACATAGATGTTTTGGTGCGAAAATTAGGTTTTGTTTGGAACATCTAGAACTAATAGTTAACTGCTAAAATTTCAAACACCATCATCTAATACACCAGCTAATTGTTAGTTAACTCAGCTCTAGGGGTTTCAAACGGGGGTTTAGTAACATGCTTGTACACTGCATTATAGAATAGCAACGCCTTACCCTTCAGGCACTAACCAAAAAATGAGGGGGGGGGGGGGGGGGATCATGTAGGCAGAATTGCATGGGCTAATTTCCGAAGGTGAACGCAAATTTGCACCTGCAAGAACGAACTAGAAACCATAACATTTCTCAACGCAGCAACAGATACTTTAATTCTACCAAGATTCAGTTCCATAAACCATTAAAAGCATCACGGGTAATTAAGTCTACCAAGATCCAGTTTCATAAACCATTAAAAGCATCACGGGTGATCACAACCTTCTCAAGTTCAGGCGCTGGCAAGTTTGTCAAGTATGACCCTGCCGAGTTGAAAGAAACGATTGTAAAGAAATAGACTGGAGCAATTCTAGCGAATTCATGTCCTCTAACCATTCAGTTCAGAAAGCACAGGTTTCTACGGCCCTCAGCCGCCCGTCCCATTCAGCTGGGCAGAGCTGAGCCTCCCAGGGCAGAAACTTGGCGCTAGCTGATCATGGCAGAGAACACAAAATCCGCTTGCTCACAATCTCCATGCCTCTTACTTTCTGGTGCTCTTAGTCTTAGCCACCTTCACCTCCTCATCGCGCTTCACCTTTTTCGCGGCCTTAAGCAGCAAGTTCGGTCCATGGAACTCGCCACTCTTCAGGATGTCTTCATCGTAATCCTTCCTGTGGAGCATCAGTATCCTCTTCTCCTTCTCCCTCCGCTCCTTGCAGGGTTCGCAGTCCCAATGCCCCTTGGGCACCTTTCTTCTTGGAGGACTGAGGCAGTAGAGATGGTAGCCCTGATCGCAGCAGTCACACAGGATGATCTGGTCATCATCCGTGTCGCACAGGCAGACACGGCAGAGGCAAGATGGACAGTACCAGCGCTGGCTGCCCATCTGCACATCACTTGCAATCTGCTCGGTAGTCAGGCAACTAATGTGGTAGTACTTGTACAGGCAAAGATAGTGGTCACAGATCAGGAACCTCTTGTCCACCTCTTCAGGTCCTCCACACACCTTGCAGCAGATCAACATAGCAGTACGGGACAGCTCCGGAAGTTCAGAGGGGTCCATACTTCAGATGCCTACAAGAGTGATAACATAACGCTGAGCAACGCAAAAAGTCTACCCCAACTGAGATTTATAGGCAGCTGAAAAAAAGATTTGGTCAGTAATGTTTGGTCCATAATCCATCTGGCGAAACTGAATATCAAAATTGATCAGCCTTTTCACCAGGGGACCCAAAATGTGCCAATGGAACAATACCAAAACATGGACTAAAACAATACATGTAAACATTCATCCTGAAGAAATCAGGTGCAGATGAAAGTAAGATGCAACAAGAAACACTGGGTGATCAAAATGCTTTCCATTATCCAGCTATCCAGCTTAGAGCTGCAAGATCAATCCAGGGCGACATAAATCTAGTCGAGGAACAGGTTTTTTTCCTTTCTTTTTCTTTTTGGAAACTAATCAAGCAGTATAAATGTCGATTATGTTAATTAATAAAGAAGAAGACCGCAAACAACGGCACCAGAGAAGAAAAAGAAATGCTACAACTAAGGCAACTCAGCCAACAACAAAGGAACATGTTTTTGTTTTGTGAAACAATGAAATTGCTGACCAACTCCAGATAAAATAAGCCACTAGGCAGACAAAAAATAAATAAATATGATTCATGGACTCCATTCCCCCAGATAAAGCTAATCACTATTTGAGTTATTCTACTTCAACTATCGATTTCCAGAGATCTGTTTCATTCTGCCTTCTGAGCAAAACATTTTGCTAACAGGCAGGGGCGAAGCTATGTTCAGGAGAGAGGATGCACATGCACCCAAAAAAATTTACAAAATCAATGTTTTAGACCAGATTTTGACCATATATGCACCACCTATAAATCATTGCTATGCACCCTCAAAGTATGTGCACCCTCCTTCGATTCATTCTAGCTTCGCCACTGCTAACAGGCACTGTTTCATGTGCCCATCTTGAACTCCCAATTCCCCTTGCCTTCTATATATTTTCTTTCCATGAGTACCTTTCCACAAAGATCTTCTGACAAATTGTTACACTGAAATAAGGCGGATAGGTAATCTATATCCAGTAAAACAAGTCTCCTTCCTTGCAAAAAACTTTGTGCATCAAGAATTTCCATTCCACCAATAATAACTTTCTTGTTGACAATGGCATTCCAAGGCAAGTGATTGAAGGGTGACCGTTATTACAATTGAATTAACATCTCTGCTCTTTGATTATCGTCCAACAAAAATACAAAAATACTTTTCAGATAATTTATCTCCATCTCAGACATTATTCTATATGCATACAACAAAAAAATCCTAATTCTGAAACAAAAAAAAAATCATCTTTAAAGATTAGAATAACCTTTGAAGCAAGGCCAGTCCATTTGGATCGAATGGGGAATTACTGCACTTTGTTGAGCTCTTCTCCCCATAGCAGGTAACCCAGTACTACCAGACCATCAGGGAATCAATCAGATCTGGGCCCTACTCGATTCTATGTGTTGGAATATGAACCCATGACCCTAAACAGGGTTGGGAGTAGTATTAATAGACTTAGTAAATGGGCCAGGCCCATTACAGTGAGGGTGAGACGGTAATTACAAGGGGAACACCCCAAACCCTAGACGGGTAGTCTAACACCCCACCGCAGTCACAACTCTATCCTGTACAGATCTTGAGACTGGATCGAAAGTCTAAAAATACACTCGACGGTAACCCCTTGGTGAAGATATCGGCGAACTGCAGCGTGGTGGGGACGCTGAGAACCCGAACGTCGCCGGCAGCGACACGCTCGCGGACGAAGTGCAGGTCGATCTCTACGTGCTTCGTGCGCTGATGCTGCACGGGGTTGGTGGAGAGGTAGACCACACTGACGTTGTCGCAATAGACGAGAGTGGCGCGCTGGAGGGGACTGTGGAGCTCGTGGAGGAGCTGGCGCAGCCAGGAGGCCTCTGCCACACCGTTGGCCACGGCACGGTACTCGGCCTCAGCGCTAGAGCGAGAGACAACGGGCTGCCGCTTGGCAGCCCAAGAGACGAGGTTGGCGCCTAGGAACACGGCGTAACCGAAAGTGGACCGGCGCATGTCGGGACAGCCAACCCAGTCAGCGTCGGTGTAAACCACGAGCTCCGACGTCGGGGATGGGCGGAGTAGGAGGCCGTAGTCGAGGGAGCCGCGGAGGTAGCGCAGAATCCGCTTGAGCGCAGTGAGATGAGGCTCCCGTGGAGTGTGCATATGCAGGCACACCTGCTGGACGGCGTAAGCGATGTCGGGCCTGAAGAATGTGAGGTACTGGAGCGCGCCGGTGAGGCTCCGGTATGATGTCGCGTCGGCGACCGGAGGCCCGTCGTCCTCAGAGAGCTTCGCCTGAGTGTCGACAGGCGTGGAGCAGGGCTTGCAGTCAAACATGCCAGCCCGCTCCAGGATGTCGATGGCGTACTAGCGCTGGTGGAGGAAGAGACCCTAAGGCCGGTGCTCGGCGGTGATGCCGAGGAAGTGGTGTAGGGGCCCCAGGTCCTTCATCGCGAACTCCCGCTGAAGGGCGACGATCGTGCGGTGTAGAAGGTCGGTGGTGGATGCCGTGAGCACAATGTCGTCGACGTAGAGCAGGAGGTAGACGGTGTCGTCGCCGCGCCGGTAGATGAACAGGGACGTGTCCGACTTGGCCTCGACGAAGCCGATGGAGGCCAGGTAGGAGGCGAAGCGACTGTACCAGGCCCGTGGCGCCTGCTTGAGGCCGTACAGGGACCGATTCAGCCGGCAAACCAGATCTGGACGGTCAGCGTCGACGAAGCCGGTGGGCTGGCTGCAGTAGACAGTCTCCGTCAGAGTGCCATGGAGGAAGGCATTCTTGACGTCGAGCTGATGGATCGCCCAGTCGCGGGAGAGGGCGAGGGAGAGGACGGCGCGAACAGTGGCGAACTTGACGACGGGGCTGAAGTTCTCATCGTAGTCCACTCCGGGGCGCTGGGTGAAGCCCCGAAGGACCCAACGGGCCTTGTAGCGGTCGAGGGAGCCATCCGAGGTCAGCTTGTGGCGAAATAGCCACTTGTCGGTGACCACGTTGGTGCCTGGTGGACGCGGCACCAGGTCACAGGTGTGGTTGGCCAAGAGGGCCGCGTACTCCTCTTCCATAGCACGACGCCAATGTGGGTCGGCGAGGGCAGTGCGAACGGAGGAGGGCACCGGAGAAGCGTCGGGTGGAGTGCTGGACGTAGTAGCTGCCAGGATCAGCCGGTCGACGGGGCGGAGAACGCCAGCGGCGCGCCGAGTCACCATCGGGTGGACGTGCCCGGGGTCGCGGTGGATGGCGACCGGGTGGTATACGGGCGACTCAGAGCGAACCGCCGGGACGTCGAGAGCGGCGGGTATGGCCGGCTCGCGGCGGTGATAGACGACGGCGGGGTCGACGAAGCGGGCCGCGCTCGTCGACGGGCCCAAGTCGGGGGGCGCCGAGGTAGTGGCGTGGCCGCGGCGATGGTAGACGAGTGCGGGGTTGGCGAAGCGAGCCGGGGTCGACGGGGCCGCGCTTGGCGCAGGCGTGGTCGACAGGGCCGCGCGTGGCGTAGGCAGGATCGACGGGGCCGCGCGTGGCGCAGGCGGGGTCGACGGGGCCGCGCGTGGCGCGGAAGAGGTCGTGCGCGGTGGCGTCGTGGCCACACGAGGAGCAGGTAACGACGCAAGACTTGGCGCCGGGGGTGGGAGGGGAAGCGGATCGGACTCGAGGAGGGAGTCAAGATTGGTGGGTGGGGTGGAGCCAGCAAGGGGAAACACATCTTCGTCGAAGACGACGTAACGAGAGATGATGATGTAGTGGGAGGTGAGGTCCAAACACCGGTACCCCTTGTGGTCAGGAGAGTAGCCAAGGAATAGGCAGCGGGTGGAGCGAGGAGAAAGCTTATGAGGGGCGGTAGCGGAAGTGTTAGGGTAGCAGTCACAGCCGAACACGCGAAGGTGGTCATAGAAAGGGGATGTGCCGTATAGGGCGAAGTGAGGGGTAGGGTGGCGCACCGCCTTCGAGGGAAGGCGGTTGAGGAGGTGGGTGGCAGTGTGCAGGGCCTCTGCCCAGTAGCTGGCGGGGAGAGACGCCTGGAAGAGAAGGCAGCGGAGCATATTGGTGGTGGTGCGGATCATGCGTTCGGCTCGGCCGTTCTGTGCAGAGGTGTAGGGGCACGAGAGACGGAACTAGACGCCATGAGTGAGGAAGAAAGAACGGGAGGCGTTGTTGTCGAACTCGCGACCATTGTCACACTGCAGAGCACAGACCGGGCGACAAAACTGAGTGGAAACCCAGGCGAAGAAATGTGTGAGGGTGGGGAATGTGTCAGACTTCGACCGAAGTGGAAAAGTCCAGAGAAAATGGGAAAAATCATCCAAAATCACCAAATAGTATTTATAACCAGAAAGACTTAGTACGGGGGAGGTCCATAGATCACAGTGAACCAGGTCAAAAGCCTGCTCAGCCCGAGAAGAAGTAGTAAATGGGAGACGAGTATGTCAGCCTAACTGACAAGCATGACAGAGACCCTCAAAATGTCCCCTACTACATGAAGGATCTAGACTACTGGTAAGCTTGGTCATAACGTCGGGTCCAGGATGGCCAAGACGACGATGCCAAGTGGTGGAGGAGGTGGTGGAGACCAGGACAGGAGGTGGAGACACGCCGGCGATGGAGGGCTGGAGCGTATAAAGCGGTCCCGAGCTGTCACAGCGGGCGAGAGTGGTCCTGGTGGCCAGATCCTTCACAGAAAAACCAGAGGGGTCAAACTCAATGGAACAGGAGTTGTCAGTGGTGAATCGACGGACAGAAAGAAGATTGTGAGTGATGTGGGGAGCTATGACAATGTCGTTGAGGTAGAACGACCCAGGGAGAACCGAGGCACCTACTGAGGTGACTGGCAGAGTGGAACCGTTCCCAACGACGATCGAGGATGGGTGAGAGGAATGGGGGGAATGAGAGCGAGAGAGCGTGCCTGCAGTGGGAGTGGTGTGGTATGAGGCACCGGAGTCGATCACCCAGTCGGAGGAGGGAGGGGTCATCGCCATGGTGCTGAAGGCAGCAGCGAGAGAGGCGTTGTCCCAACCGCCAGCCGGCGGGGACCAAGTCGTCGAGGTGGGGGTCCCCGGGGGCAGGGGCGCGGGCGGAGCCTGGGGCACGACGGGCACACCGGAAGGAGGCGTCGGGGGCATGCCGTAGTGGGGTGCAATCAGGAGGGCCGGCGCCGGGGGACGGGAGACACTCGGTGCCTGGCCCGGCCACATGGCGATGGTCCCGGTCCAGGGGTTGTAGAAGGACAGCCACGCGTGGCCGCCACCCCGGCCGGAGGGACCACCACGAGAGGGTCCGCCACCCCTGCGGCCGCCCTTGTGGGAGCGACGACCCCCGTCGGTCGTGGAGGCCGGACGAGTGGCCGCCGGAACGGAGGGAGGAGGACGGGTAGGAGCCCCGGTCGACGGAGGACGGGTGGCCGAGCCCCCCAAAGGCGGCTGACCATAGGTAGGAGCGCTGTAGAGGACCGAGGCAGGAGTGGGTGCCTCATTCGCCATGGTGAGCTCCTCGAGGAGAAGCTCGTTCCGCACGGCGTGGAAGGTGGGGAAGGGCACGCTCCTCTTGATGAGAGCCTTCAGGTGGCCGTAGCGGGGGCTGAGGCCACGCAGGAGGTTCAGCACCAAGGTACGATCCGCGACGGGCTCGCCGAGGTCGCGGAGAGAGTCAGCCAGGCCCTTCATCTGGCGGCAGTATTCTCCCACGGAGAGGTCCCCCTGAGAGAACAGGTGGAACTGGGCATCGAGGTGGAGCGCCCGAGCATCCCGATTCCCGAGGAACTGGTCCTCGAGAGCGAGCCACGCCTGGCGTGCAGTGTCCGCCTGGTCGCGGATGATGTCCTGAAGCTCAACGGTGATGGTGCCGTGGAGCCACGAGAGGACAACGCTGTCCATGAGGCACCAGGAGCGAGGCGGCGGAGCGTCGTGGTCGACGAGGACGTGATCGTCGAGGACGAACCGCCGCTGCGTGAGAAGGACCTGTCCACGCCAACGGGGGTAGTGGGAAGACGCCGGATCCAACACCACGGCACAAGAGCCCCGATGTTGTGTAGTCCAGCGGCTTGGGCGTGGAGAGCAGCGATGAGGTCGGCATCGAGGTCAGAGGCGAGGGGGTCCTCCGGGGGTTCCACAGGGGCGGCCGCGGGCGACCGAGGAGGCGCTGCGTGGTGGCCATCTGGGTGGTCAGAGCGGCACCCAGGGCACGCTCCCGCTCTAGGGCGAGGGAGGCGGTGCGCTCGCGCTCCCGCGAGGCCGTCACAGCGGCCTGGATCGTAGCGAGGGTGTCGACGAGCGGGGAGTCGGTGGTGGGGAGTGCGAAGGGCGCGACGGCGTGACTCCAGGTGGGTGAAGCGAGGATGGGAAAGCCCGGCGGGGATCCTCGACGCAGGGTCAGCGGGGGAACGGCGGGGAGCGACCCGAGGCCTGCGATGTAGGGGGCCCCTCCATGGGCGAGCTCGCTGCTGACCGCAGTGGGGGCGATGGGGCCGGTGGTGGTGGTGGTGATGTCGTCCATGGCGGGCGTCGGGGCGTCGAGCCGGCGGGCGGTGCGGGCGCGCGGCTGATACGCAGCGCGGGCGTCGCGGACGGGACCTGGCGCGGCGGTCCTTGAGCAGGGCGCGGGTCGCAGAGACAGCAGTCGGGTCCTCGGCGCGGGTCGCGTCCGTTCCTGGGCGCGGCTGCAGGCGCTGACGAGAGAGCGGCACTCGGCGGTGGGGAAGGCGGACCGTCGCGGCGGCGCGAGCTGAGCGGCGTCGAGAGCGGCAGCCCTGGCGGCGGCGGCTCGGGCTGAGCAGGCTTCGGGGGTGCGGCTCCGGGCAGCGGCAGCCCTGGCGACGCACGGCGGTGGGGAAGGAGGGAGAAGAGGAGCCGGCGGCGAGAGGGAGAGGGGCCGGCGGCGGGAGAGGTGCCGGCGGCTGGGAACGAGGCCGGTCGGCTGGGGGCCGGCGGCTGAAAAAAAAGGAAAACCCTAAACCTAGCTCTATGATACTATGTTGGAATGTGAACCCATGACCCTAAACAGGGTTGGGAGTAGTATTAATAGACTTAGTAAATGGGCCAGGCCTATTACAGTGAGGGTGAGACGGTAATTACAAGGGGAACACCCCAAACCCTAGACGGGTAGTCTAACACTATGGAGTGAAAAGTCATATGCCTTTCCTCATCAAAAGATAAATAAGGAAAACAATATCAGATACTTCTCGATCTGTAAAATCTGCAGTCAGCCTCAGCAGTTTTAAGTTTCTCTATAGTTCACACTTCACACTACAAATCCGGCTGTGCCCAAACAACTCTATTTAACAGAGAAGCATCGAAACTAGCATGGACCAAAATCTGAATTCCTTAAATCTCCAACCTAAAACACTTAGCCGACCAAAAAGCCCCTGCTTCCCAAACGATTCGCCAAGTTCGTTAAAGATTTTGGGGGAAAACGAGGCCTAAACAACGGGAAGTAAGGGAAATCAATAGAAAAAACATGGTTTTGGTGAGAACCTGTGCCTGGCGGCGCTCTGGGGAAGATTGGCTGAGGGAGCTGCGTTTTGGGGGAGTGCAAGAGGAGCACGGTATCCAGGGAAGATGTGCGGGAGAGAGATATATATTGGATACAGCTCAAGAGGGGAGGAACGCTCCTCCTTAATTGTTCAAGGCAACGCTCCTGCCTTCTTCCAAAAAAAAGAGGGGAGGATCCTGACAAAATTCCAGCAAAGATAGGTGTGAGAGTTTATTGCTGCCTTCCTTTTCTGCTTGCCTTTTTTATATCCTCAAAAGAGTTGTGTTTGTGTTCTATCCCCCGTAAAACACAATTTGGAAAGTGTTTTTCAAAAATTCTGATGCATGCATTGACTCTCTTTTTTTTGTCACTATCCTGGATTTCTATGTATTCTTATTTCCATTGTATTGATAACTAAAAAAATGAAGCCATAGTTTGCCCAGGTATATGTTTGTGTTGCAACTCTGTAGGAAGAAGTAAAAAATTGATGATATTGATTAGTACTTTATAAACTCAAGGCAAATATAAGTTTCCAGTACGTTATTTTCTTAGGCTGGAGAGCACTCTAAGGTTAGCCTTACTTTTCGTGGAATGTAGTATACTTTCGTTTCTTAAAAGTAAGAGGTTGTACAAGTTTTTACCAGCACACTACCACTTCTCATCTTGGTTCAACTCTTCATTCTCATGATGTATGTGCCACTGGTACCTAAAATAGCAGTTTGAAAAGGTTATCTTTCACGATCAGGATTCAGGACAACAACAAAAAAGATAAAGAAGGTCTTGTGGTGAATTAAATTTTGTTTGTCTCAGTTTTTCTAATAGGCCTTCCATTTGTTTCACTTTCAAATGCTAACTATCTCAAGCGATCTGATGACAGATTCTAATCTAGCTGGCAATCTCTTCAAACACTTGGATGCAATGTTTTTTCTGCATTTTTAGTTGCAGCAGTATCTAGGAGAAGTATTTGTATTTTTCCCCATTTACCATCAATAAAAAAACTTCATGACTCATGAGTTACCGATAGAAGTTGAATGCATAATGGTATAATAGTTCATGTGATCCAGCAACAAATTGTTGAAGATATTCATAGGATAGTACAGTTACATATTTAACTACAAGGGAACCTCAAATGCTTAAGAACTCTTTTCCACTTCTAGTTCACATTCTATTTTCTTTTAGTTGTTAGATTTAATTTGTTTTCATTAAATTCCGGGTATTTGAAATAATTGATTTCCAAATTTATGGTCGGATTTATGTTATACTTATACTCTAAAGTTTTATATCAAAGTGAGGGCAAATTTGCAAACAGATGATAATAAGAGGGACAATGATGCAAGAGTAAGAACGTCTTTTTATGGGCTGAGTTAACACCGTTATGTGCTTATAACGGAATAGCAGCAAACGAAGGATTCGTTTCAAAAAAGGGGGCAACGGTGCAAATTTTGGAAAAATATGGGTAAAACGGAGTAAGAGTTATGAGCAGGGGCTACCATGCAAGATTTTTGGGTACCTCTCCTGCCAGCACCAAAAGTTAAGAAACAGACAAATGTTTTTCAAAAAAATAGTAAATACAGAAGGCCAAGATACTAATTAATTACTAACTTGTTGGGTTGGAAGTGCCAAAAATGCTTGTGAGGTGTACCTTGCATGCATTAGCAGAAAACAGCCTAGAATGTGACAATGCCAATCTGGAATATGCTAACTGCCTTAAAAGTTACCAGAGAATAGACATTCACAGATGTTGTCATCCTGTGACTGCCTTCTTGAACGGTCTTATCCTCAGTTTCTTTTCATCATACTCCACTTCTGTCTCTTTTTTTGGGAAATTGTGAGTTACTGTTATGCTTATGCTACTTCACTGGGCTTTTAGGAAATCATTAAACTGTTCTAAGTTATTTGATATGGCAGAATATACAAAGGTGTCCTAAATCCCAATACATATATACCTTTTCACGTTTTTTGTGCTGTTATTTGAACTATTTGCACATGTAATGTTCAATATGCAATATATGTGATGCATGAATCCTTGATTTGACATGTTAAGTAGAGTTGCCTTAACAAATAGTTATAAATAAATGCAATATATGTCAATCGTGTAGGTAGTTAGGTACCTATTGAAAATTCCAGTAATGCCAAAATTTGATTGTTCTGTTCGTGGAAATTTATCATTTTTTAGAGGTAGATACATTTCAGTTCACATTGCTAGAGCTGGTAGGGTTTAACCGTAAAAGTGAGCAATCTGCAGAAAATGTTAGAAATGTATCAGCACATGAACTCCAGTTTTCTTCCTCAGGACCAAAAAAATAGACTCACAGGGTATGAATTATGATGGTTTTGATACATTTTGCAGGTTATAGAAGTAATTTTGTGTGTGTGTTTTTACAATTTGACTTGCAGCATGAACATGTAATGTCCAAATGTCTCAAGAGATTGTGCACAAGATCAAGCTGCATCATAAGGTCTATTCAGATTGTAGAGCATGCATTTTATGTAGTGGCAACGAATAGAAGCCTAAGAAAAAAAAAAGACATGCTCAGGTTGTTGGCATGCATTTATCACGAACAAATGCTGAGGGAGTTAGGGTTAATTTTATGGCAATAACTCCCTTTTGCATTTGTTTTATTTTGGTCAAGAAAAATGAGCTTTTTTCACATAGCCAGTTCAGGTAAAGATGGTGGCATATACTCCCTATGTCCCAAATTAAAATTCGTTTTAGGTAATTAATAGATGCATAGGATATGTGATGTATATGTTTTATATATGTGTCTAGATTCATTATCATCTATTTGAATATAGACATAAAAATCAAGAGCTAGAATGACTACTATTCTGAGACGGAGGGAGTACATTGCTAGGGATGAGGAGCAAAATATAAAGTTAACATTTGTGTTTCTCCCATTGCACATAATGCAAATGTATAGGGTTTGTTCTCAGTTCAAGTTTTTAAAAAAAATAGAACAGCAGAAGATAATAATGAAATACGTAGATTGTGTTCTCACGAGAGTTCTTGCCGAATCAAGTTAAACCGTAAAGGAAGATATTACTGAACAGAACTGGCCATAAATACAGTACCTTTAGTATGTCAGCATCTTGTGAACTAACATATCGGATATCGCAGATATAGTAAGGGAGAAACCATGAAGTCCTCTCAGCTGCAATGCGGTTGAACAAGCAAGAGACGATGTTCACTCTATGATGCAAACAAGAGTAATGACCGAGCTTTGTGATGCTCTTGGTCAAGATACTAACGGCAGCCAGGTCAAAAAAACGATACTATTAGCAGCTGCTCCTGTCCAGAACAGAGATGGGGAACAAAGAAAAAATAGAAATAGACTTGCACAATTGCAACATAGCTGCAGATTGTGCTTGTTCCAGTAATTAGCAGCATATATTATTTCTCATCACGAGTGGTCAGTTTGTTCCGTTTCTATCCCGCTCTTGATGCTGTTCTGAAGGGTCATTCTTAGCAGTTAGCACAGTCAGCCATTCGCAAACTCGCAACATGAACATGTAATGTATGGAACACTGGTCCTTCAAGAATTCTCATTAAAGATTTAAAGGCGTGTTTGAGAACAAAGAGATTGAGTGCTTGTTCCGTTAGAGTGGATTGAAAGGGATTGAAGAAAATTAAATCTCTTGCTATTCAAAATTGAATACAAGAAATTTAATCTCCCTCAATCCCCTCCGATTTCATCTGAGGGTTGATTTGGTGACAAGGGGATCACGGGGATTGAGGGAGAAATTAGTTCATTTCCCCCTCAATCCCCCACGATCCCTGGTCACAAAATCAGCCCTGAAGAGAATAAAATTCTCTTGTTATTCAATTTTAAATAGTAAAAGTATTTTATCCCTTGCCTAAGACACTTTGTTTCAAACCTTGTAAAAATATAAGTGTTCCGTCAAGAATTCCCAGTAAGGCCTTGTTCGTTTGGCTGGATTGGTGGGTCGGAACGATTCCTAATCAGATTGCTTCTTTAATTTATATAAACTTTGATTAGCTGGAACGATTTCGGGGGTAATCCGATAGAAACGAACAAGCTCTAAGACACTTCGTGCCACGACAGTCCGCAACTCTGCATGCGTTAGAACGTGCGGGAAGCTTACGCATACAAATTTGGACAGCCAGATAGATAAATACACACAACCAATTGATCGAATGATCGGCAAGCTGCACGATGCGAGCTTACACAAATTAAGTTGATCCAGTAGGGGGAAGGAAATGTTAGCCAGTTGATTACCTGGTTGGTTTCGTATCTCCCATCCCGCGATCTGACGGCGAGACAACGCGCTGGCGGATGGAAGTGATTGTTCTGCGTCCGCATCCTCGTGTCGAGCCATGGATTTGGTAGATCGGGGCAGAGGGCCACGGCGGTCCGGGCAGGACGGTGTGGCGAAGATGACCCGAGAGGCAACGGGGTTCGCGTCTTGAGGGAGGAAGAAGAGCTTCCGCGTGGAGGCAGGGAGGGCCCCGAACGGTCGTAGCCCCGGCGCACGAGGGTCGGCCGCGGTTGGGGCCGACGCTGAACGCCAAGCCACGCCTGCGCATGAGAGCGAGTTCGCCCCGCCGCGCGGCTGGATTCAAATTCGCCTGCCGGTTACTGCTGCCGCTCCCTCGGCACCGGCGCGGCGCGCGGCGGTGGTGCTAGGAACTTGGGAAGGCACGGACAGGCCGGCGGGACCATGGGACGGGATCGGAGGTCCCACGATCGCAAGTTTTTCGGACGTAGTGGCGGCCGCAGTGCCAATTGGCGGCGCGGTGGGCGCCGCTACTGGTCCGCCTGCACCATTTGGATCGGGGGCTCGAGGGGCGCGAGGCCGGGGGATTGGTGTGGCCAGCTTGCTGGTGCTGAGGCGATGTCGTTAGGGTGGGATTGGTCGACGCGGTTCCCTCGGGTGGCAGCGGCTTCGTTCCGTCCCGTCGGAGGTGAGCTCGCGGCGGCAGTGGCGTTTACCGACCGGGATGAGGAGCTTCTAGCATAGTAGCGCATGCTTTCGCCCCCGCCTCCTTGCAGATTTCAGACCGTGCTGAGGATCTACCTGGCGCGCATCGTCTCTCCGCCGTTGCTGCCAGGTGCCAGGCACTAGATTTGTGTGTTGCCCACCCAGCCCCGGCAACCGGAGCACGCCGGTCGCCGGACACAAGGTTGGCATCTACCGCTGGAATTTCATCTGGGCACGTCCACATCTCCCGTGATTCCGGTACGGATTGGTTGCGAGTTTGCGACACAGAATGGCAACCTGGTCAGACAAAATTCACCCCGGAATCGACAGCTTCCATTTGATGCAGGATATGCAAGGCACCGCTCAATTGGATCGGGTGAATTTATGACGTAATGTAGATTCTCTTGGGGACTTGTTCTTAACTGCTACGAATTAAGAACAAAGCAACATAAAATGTTACTCCCTCCGTTTCTTTTTATTTGTCGCTGGATAGTGCAATTTTACACTATCCAGCGACAAATAAAAAGAAACGGAGGGAGTAAATATTAATGTCCTTCGTCCAACGAAACATTATTTCTTTAAGGACTAATGAACTTTGGACGAAGGTTAAAGTCAATACGATTACGAAGGTTGAGTCTTCGTAATTGAATCCTAATAGATCGTATAAAGTAATACAAAATGTAAAATGTCAAAGGTAAATAAGTCATAAACGAGTAACATTACTTTCACATTATATCGATTTAATGTATTACAACATTGGATACAATTATACCTCTGTCTTGACAAAGATTGATTCCCGAATGATGCGATTGCAATTACAGGAATGCGTGAACAATAAAAGAATACTGTTCACTATTTATGGGCACGGGACATAGCCTGGGAGGAATTACAACCATGCCCCTCATAAGGAATTACAACAACGACTCAAACATTTATGGACTAAAAGGTCATTCTACTCTTAAGTCGGTTTATAATTCCGAAGCTTCATGAAGAGGAACCTTCGGTCATCACATGCGGACAGCTTCAGCCGAAGCTGTTTGTCCCTTCAAGACCTTCGGCGACGAAGCATAATCCCAACAGTAGCCCCTTCGCGGTGCTAGATCGTTTTTTGTAACGAGCTTGATCCGTGAAAAAAGTCTCTTAGGCTTCGGGAAGCCGAAGGTCTGAAAAACACCTTCCCTGAGCTCGTTGTCGAGAAACGATTTAGTTTCCGAGCGCGTAGCGGTCCCACCTTGCAGCGGGTGCAAGCAGCTGTTCGCCTGGTGTAAAAATCCTGGCGATTCACCTCCTTACCTGCATCACTATATAAACAGATGGGTAGATGTGAAGTTACCACAACATTCATTGCTATTTGCACTGTTTTGCTGCCAAAATTTTTAACGATAGCCGAAGCTTGACTCTCGGAATCAAACGAAGCTTTAGTTTGAAGCCTACTTCGTCAGAAGAAAAAGCTTCGGAAGAAAAAATATTTAGTTCCCAAAAAATTCAGAATTAGATGGCTAGAGTGCGCTCTACCGCTAGAGTTGAACGTGAGGGAGGCGAAACTGAAGGATCGGAGACTGTTCCCATCTCCGAAGCGATGCAACGATCCGGACTGGTAACCTCGGAGGGAATCCATACCGCCGAGACAGAACAAACTGTTCCCATCCCCGAAGTTGCTGCCGAAACGGAAGAAGGAAATATTGAAGAAACTGATCCCGAAGATGATTATCATATTATCGTGCCAAGTAAGCCCAGCCACTTGGACTTCGGTAAGTCGACTGTCTCTAAGGCTGATCTCTCCAAGATAGTGAAGTCGGGTTATTTCAGCGAGAGTCAGAAGAAACTACTTCGCTTCGGGGGGGAAGAAACCACCCCGAAGCCAGAGAAGGATGAAATAGTTATTTTCAAGAGTTTTCTAAAGGCTGGTGTTGGGGGCATGCTTCGTTGCGCCGAAGGTCTTGAAGAAAGAAGCAGCTTCGGCTGAAGTTGTCCCCAGGAGACAACCGAAGGTTCCTCTTCATGAAGCTTCGGAATCATAAACCGACTTAGAGATAGAATGACCTTTTACTCCATAAAGGTCTGAGTCAATGTTGTAAACTTTTATGAGGGGCATAATTGTAATTTTTCACAGGCTGTGTCCTGTGTCTATAAATAGATGAACAGTACCCCCGTACTGTTCACGCTGATTGGTATTCACTCGTGCGTCACGCTTGTATTTTTCACCCTCCGTCAAATCGAAGGTACTAATGTAATTCAATATTATTCTTATTCTTCCACAATCATATAATGATGACACCTAATGATGTTGTATAATTATTCATGTATTCTTTCATGTTTCATGTGCTTTTTCTCTTATCAATACAAATTATGATGATGAAGGTATGTCCTTCATAACCTTCGTCCGGGATCGTTATATCCTAAGGGAAATAACGTTTCGGAGGACGAAGGGCATTAACCATTAACTTTTCTGTGTTGCCTTGTTCTTAATTCATAGCATTTGAGAACAAGTCCCCAACATTGGCGCCCACCTCCGGTGAACTCACTTCCACTTTTCTGAGCTGATGGCTTCGTTCAACAATCAAGCTGAAGCTGCTTCGGCTTCGAAGCTGGTGCTCCCGATAACAGGCGGTTCTTGCTCAGAGCCGGCTAACAAGAAGCAGAAGAAGGAGGCTCAGAGAAGGGTGCAGCATGTTGGAGTACAGGGACCCTTCATCAAGTCAAAATGGTCCCACATTCCAATCACTTTCTCTCAGGAAGACCTTCAGCTTAAGGATTATCCTCACAATGATGCCATGGTTATCTCTTGTGTGATCAAAGGATTTTTGGTCCATAATGTCTTAGTTGATACAGGCAGTGCAGCTGATATCATATTCGCTAAGGCCTTCAGACAAATGCAAGAGCCCGAAGACAAGATCCATGATGCTACGCACCCTCTTTGTGGCTTCGGAGGGCGGCAGATTGTAGCACTTGGAAAGATTACCATGCCAGTAACCTTCGGATTTGTTAACAACACAAGGACTGAGCAAATTGTGTTTGATATTGTTGACATGGAGTATCCTTACAATGCTATCATTGGTCGCGGTACTCTCAATGCCTTCGAAGCAATTCTTCACCCAGCTTACCTCTGCATGAAGATACCTTCGGACCAAGGGCCTATTGCTATTCATGGAAGCCAGGAAGCTGCTAGAAGGGCCGAAGGAAGCTGGACTGACTCCAAAGCAATCCATAACATAGATGGAGCTGAAGCTTGTGAACAGTACAAATTCAGAAGGGAGAAAGCAGCTTCAGCAGATCAGCCGAAGCCTATGCTCTTATGTGAGGACATAGCAGAGCAGAAGGTGCTATTGGGTTCTCAATTATCCGAAGAGCAGGAGAAAACCTTGATAAGGTTTTTGTTTAACAACAAAGATGTTTTTGCATGGTCAGCCAATGACCTCTGCGGAGTAAATCGGGATGTTATTGAACACTCGCTCAATGTTGACCCATCCTTCAGACCCCGAAAGCAGAGGCTTCGGAAAATGTCTGATGACAAGGCCGAAGGGGCTCGCAACGAAGTAAAAAGACTCCTCAGTGCAGGAGTTATCAGAGAAGTAAAGTACCCAGAATGGCTAGCTAACACTGTTATGGTAAAGAAGGCCACCGGCAAGTGGAGAATGTGTATCGATTTCACAGATCTCAACAAGGCTTGTCCGAAGGACGAATTCCCATTGCCAAGGATAGACTCTTTAGTTGATGCAGCAGCTTCTTCAGAGCTCATGAGTCTGCTAGATTGTTACTCAGGCTATCACCAAATCTGGATGAAGAAGGAAGATGAGCCGAAGACTAGCTTCATCACCCCAAGTGGCACATATTGCTATCTTCGGATGCCTGAGGGGCTCAAAAACGCTGGAGGAAGTTTCAGCAGAATGACAGCGAAGGTCCTCCAGTCTCAGATAGGCAGAAATGTGCTAACTTATGTTGATGACATCATTGTAAAAAGCACGAAGCAGGAAAATCATATTGCTGATTTGCAGGAGACCTTCGCCAGTTTCAGACAGGTTGGTTTGAAGCTGAATCCAGAAAAATGTGTCTTCGGAGTAAAGAAGGGGAAATTTCTTGGATGCTTGGTTTCAACAAAGGGAATTGAAGCTAATCCAAATAAAATTGAAGCTATACTTCGAATGGAGCCACCAACTACAAGAAAGGGGGCCCAAAGATTGACAGGAAGGCTGGCATCTCTCAATAGATTCATATCCAGATCAGCAGAAAGAAATTTACCATTCTTCGAGGTGCTGAAGTCAGCTGAAGTCTTTCAATGGGGACCAAGCCAACAAAAAGCCTTCGAAGAGCTGAAGCAATATTTGATAGATCTAACAACATTAACTCCACCAACGCCAGGGGCTCCTTTGTTGTTATACGTGGCAGCTTCGCACTCAGCAGTAAGTGCGACACTTGTCCAGGAGAAGCTTGATGGCCAAGTCAAGAAGCAGGTTCCAGTGTATTTTGTATCTGAAGTCCTTAGTGTATCAAAGAAAAACTATACAGAACTGGAGAAGGTATTATATGCCGTTTTGATGGCATCCAGGAAGCTTCGGCATTATTTTCAGGCATACAATATTGTTGTTCCTTCTTCGCAGCCGTTGAAGGATATCATGAGAAATAGAGAAGCTACTGGACGGATTGGAAAATGGGCTGCAGAGCTCAATGAATTTTGCATTGATTATGTGCATAGATCCTCGATCCAGTCTCAAGCGTTGGCAGATTTCATTGCCGATTGGACGCCAGGGGCTCAGGACGAAGAAACAAATAAAGATGCCGAAGTGTGGACAGTGTTTTGCGATGGGTCTTGGGGAACCTTCGGAGCAGGAGCAGCCGCTGTGTTAGTCTCACCATCCAAGGTTAAAACTTGTTATGCGGCAAGACTTGATTTCAGCTGTACAAACAATATTACTGAGTACGAAGCTCTGCTCCTGGGCCTTCGGAAATTAAAGGCAATGGGAATCAGAAGGGCGATTCTTAAAACTGATTCCCAGGTTGTTTCGGGTCATATCGACAAAAGTTGCAAGGCTAAAGATCCGAAGCTTGAAAAATATCTGGACACGGTCCGAAGAATCGAAGCTTCCTTCGAAGGATTTTCTGTCAAAAATATCCCTCGAGGACAAAATGAGCATGCTGATTTGCTAGCTAAGTCAGCAGCACAGGGGCTGCCTCTACCTTCGGATGTGTTTTTCGAAACAATAAAGGCACCTTCAGTGGAACTCCTTGAAAGAGCAGTCCTCAACATATCTCCTGTTTATAGCGAAGATTGGAGAACTGAGATCATCTCTTACCTTCAGGGTAAGTTCCTTTCAGATGACGAAGCTTATAACAGGAGGATAGAGGCAAGAGCTCGTCCATATGTCATGATAGAAGGTGTTGGGGCCATGCTTCGTGGCGCCGAAGGTCTTGTAGGAAGAAGCAGCTTCGACTGAAGCTGTCCGCAGAAGATGACCGAAGGTCCCTCTTCATGAAGCTTCGGTATTACAAACCGACTTAAAGATAGAATGACCTTTTAGTCCATAAATGTCCGCGTCAATGTTGTAAATTTTTATGAGGGGTATAATTGTAATTCTTCACAGGCTGTGTCAGTGATGGCCTTCGGTACCCCGAAACGACAAACAATATTCTGCCAGAAAAACTTTTGAACAGTGGCCGAAGTTATTGTGGCTAATGGCTTTGCCTCAATCCATTTAGAAAAATACTCCACAGCCACTATGACATATCTTAAATTCCCTTGTGCCGGTGGTAATGGTCCTAACAAGTCAAGGCCCCACCTTTGCAATGGCCAGATGGGTTGAATGAGCTGTGTTAAAGACGAAGGCTGTTTTTGATCTCTTGCACATTTCTGACAGCCTTCGCACTTTTGAACTAACTCCGCTGCATCCGAAGCTGCCTTCGGCCAATAAAACCCTTGGCGGAAAACTTTTCCAAGTAACGGCCTAGATCCAATGTGGGATCCACACAGGCCTGCATGTATTTCTTTCATCAACTCTATACCTTCGGTTCTAGATAAACACTTGAGTAGCGGAGCACAAACTCCATGCTTGTACAACTCCCCTTCTATCATGACATATGGACGAGCTCTTGCCTCTATTCTCCTGTTATAAGCTTCGTCATCTGAAAGGAACTTACCCTGAAGGTAAGAGATGATCTCAGTTCTCCAATCTTCGCTATAAACAGGAGATATGTTGAGGACTGCTCTTTCAAGGAGCTCCACTGAAGGTGCCTTTATTGTTTCGAAGAACACATCCGAAGGTAACGGCAGCCCCTGTGCTGCTGACTTGGCTAGCAAATCAGCATGCTCATTTTGTCCTCGAGGGATATTTTTGACAGAAAACCCTTCGAAGGAAGCTTCGATTCTTTGGACCGTGTCTAGATATTTTTCAAGCTTTGGATCTTTAGCCTTGCAACTTTTGTCGATATGACCCGAAACAACCTGGGAATCAGTTTTAAGAATCGCCCTTCTGATTCCCATTGCCTTTAATTTCCGAAGGCCCAGGAGCAGAGCTTCGTACTCAGTAATATTGTTTGTACAGCTGAAATCAAGTCTTGCCGCATAACAAGTTTTAACCTTGGATGGTGAGACTAACACAGCGGCTGCTCCTGCTCCGAAGGTTCCCCAAGACCCATCGCAAAACACTGTCCACACTTCGGCATCTTTATTTGTTTCTTCGTCCTGAGCCCCTGGCGTCCAATCGGCAATGAAATCTGCCAACGCTTGAGACTGGATCGAGGATCTATGCACATAATCAATGCAAAATTCATTGAGCTCTGCAGCCCATTTTCCAATCCGTCCAGTAGCTTCTCTATTTCTCATAATATCCTTCAACGGCTGCGAAGAAGGAACAACAATATTGTATGCTTGAAAATAATGCCGAAGCTTCCTGGATGCCATTAAGACGGCATATAATACCTTCTCCAGTTCCGTATAATTTTTCTTTGATACACTAAGGACTTCAGATACAAAATATACTGGAACCTGCTTCTTGACTTGGCCATCAAGCTTCTCCTGGACAAGTGCTGCACTTACTGCCGAGTGCGAAGCTGCCACATATAACAACAAAGGAGCCCCTGGCGTTGGTGGAGTTAATGTTGTTAGATCTATCAAATATTGCTTTAGCTCTTCGAAGGCTTTTTGTTGGCTTGGTCCCCATTGAAAGACTTCAGCTGACTTCAGCACCTCGAAGAATGGTAAATTTCTTTCTGCTGATCTGGATATGAATCTATTGAGAGATGCCAGCCTTCCTGTCAATCTTTGGGCCCCCTTTCTTGTAGTTGGTGGCTCCATTCGAAGTATAGCTTCAATTTTATTTGGATTAGCTTCAATTCCCTTTGTTGAAACCAAGCATCCAAGAAATTTCCCCTTCTTTACTCCGAAGACACATTTTTCTGGATTCAGCTTCAAACCAACCTGTCTGAAACTGGCGAAGGTCTCCTGCAAATCAGCAATATGATTTTCCTGCTTCGTGCTTTTTACAATGATGTCATCAACATAAGTTAGCACATTTCTGCCTATCTGAGACTGGAGGACCTTCGCTGTCATTCTGCTGAAACTTCCTCCAGCGTTTTTGAGCCCCTCAGGCATCCGAAGATAGCAATATGTGCCACTTGGGGTGATGAAGCTAGTCTTCGGCTCATCTTCCTTCTTCATCCAGATTTGGTGATAGCCTGAGTAACAATCTAGCAGACTCATGAGCTCTGAAGAAGCTGCTGCATCAACTAAAGAGTCTATCCTTGGCAATGGGAATTCGTCCTTCGGACAAGCCTTGTTGAGATCTGTGAAATCGATACACATTCTCCACTTGCCGTTGGCCTTCTTTACCATAACAGTGTTAGCTAGCCATTCTGGGTACTTTACTTCTCTGATAACTCCTGCACTGAGGAGTCTTTTTACTTCGTTGCGAGCCCCTTCGGCCTTGTCATCAGACATTTTCCGAAGCCTCTGCTTTCGGGGTCTGAAGGATGGGTCAACATTGAGCGAGTGTTCAATAACATCCCGATTTACTCCGCAGAGGTCATTGGCTGACCATGCAAAAACATCTTTGTTGTTAAACAAAAACCTTATCAAGGTTTTCTCCTGCTCTTCGGATAATTGAGAACCCAATAGCACCTTCTGCTCTGCTATGTCCTCACATAAGAGCATAGGCTTCGGCTGATCTGCTGAAGCTGCTTTCTCCCTTCTGAATTTGTACTGTTCACAAGCTTCAGCTCCATCTATGTTATGGATTGCTTTGGAGTCAGTCCAGCTTCCTTCGGCCCTTCTAGCAGCTTCCTGGCTTCCATGAATAGCAATAGGCCCTTGGTCCGAAGGTATCTTCATGCAGAGGTAAGCTGGGTGAAGAATTGCTTCGAAGGCATTGAGAGTACCGCGACCAATGATAGCATTGTAAGGATACTCCATGTCAACAATATCAAACACAATTTGCTCAGTCCTTGTGTTGTTAACAAATCCGAAGGTTACTGGCATGGTAATCTTTCCAAGTGCTACAATCTGCCGCCCTCCGAAGCCACAAAGAGGGTGCGTAGCATCATGGATCTTGTCTTCGGGCTCTTGCATTTGTCTGAAGGCCTTAGCGAATATGATATCAGCTGCACTGCCTGTATCAACTAAGACATTATGGACCAAAAATCCTTTGATCACACAAGAGATAACCATGGCATCATTGTGAGGATAATCCTTAAGCTGAAGGTCTTCCTGAGAGAAAGTGATTGGAATGTGGGACCATTTTGACTTGATGAAGGGTCCCTGTACTCCAACATGCTGCACCCTTCTCTGAGCCTCCTTCTTCTGCTTCTTGTTAGCCGGCTCTGAGCAAGAACCGCCTGTTATCGGGAGCACCAGCTTCGAAGCCGAAGCAGCTTCAGCTTGATTGTTGAACGAAGCCATCAGCTCAGAAAAGTGGAAGTGAGTTCACCGGAGGTGGGCGCCAATGTTGGGGACTTGTTCTCAAGTGCTATAAGTTAAGAACAAGGCAACACAAAAAGGTTAATGGTTAATGCCCTTCGTCCTTCAAAGCATTATCTCCCTTGGGATATAATGTTATCCAGACGAAGGTCATGAAGGACGTACCTTCGTCATTTTAGTATATATTAATGGAAGAAGAAGCATATGAGGCATGAGAAACAACATAAATAATCGCATGTCATCATTAATATCATTTAATCATATAGTCATGAATGCACTTGAACAATATTGAATTACATTTTTACCTTTGGCTTGACAGAAGGCAAAAGTCCAAGCGTGACGCGCGAATGAATACCAGTCAGCGTGAACAGTACGGGGTACTGTTCATCTATTTATAGACACAGGACACAGCCTGTGAAGAATTACAATTATACCCCTCGTAAAAATTTACAACATTGACGCGGACATTTATGGACTAAAAGGTCATTCTATCTTTAAGTCGGTTTGTAATACCGAAGCTTCATGAAGAGGGACCTTCGGTCATCTTCTGCGGACAGCTTCAGCCGAAGCTGCTTCTTCCTACAAGACCTTCGGCGCCACGAAGCATGGCCCCAACAGAAGGGGAGTTGTACAAGCATGGAGTTTGCGCTCCGCTGCTCAAGTGTTTATCTAGAGCCGAAGGTATAGAGTTGATGAAAGAAATACATGCAGGCCTGTGTGGATCTCACATTGGATCTAGGCCGTTACTTGGAAAAGTTTTCCGCCAAGGGTTTTATTGGCCGAAGGCAGCTTCGGATGCAGCGGAATTAGTTCAAAAGTGCGAAGGCTGTCAGAAATGTGCAAAAGATCAGAAACAACCTTCGTCTTTAACACAGCTCATACAACCCATCTGGCCATTGCAGAGGTGGGGCCTTGATTTGTTAGGTCCATTGCCACCGGCTCAAGGGAATCTAAGATATGTTGTAGTGGCTGTGGAGTATTTTTCTAAATGGATTGAGGCAAAGCCATTAGCCACAATAACTTCGGCCACTGTCCAAAAGTTTTTCTGGCAGAATATTGTTTGTCGTTTCGGGGTACCGAAGGCCATCACTGTAGATAATGGAACACAATTCGACTCCGAAGCCTTCAGAAATTTCTGTGATCAAATTGGTACGAAGATCCATTTTGCATCAGTCAGGCATCCGGAGTCAAATGGGCTCGTTGAAAGAGCCAACGGCATTATAATGACAGGAATAATGAAGTTAATCTTCAATCAACCCAGGGGAAAGTGGCCAGATCAGTTAACTAAAGTGGTGTGGAGCCACAATACAACAACATCAAGGTCTACAGGCTTTACTCCATTCAAGTTATTATTCGGTGACGAAGCAATAACTCCGGAAGAAGCTAAAACTGGATCAATAAGATTAGTAGCTTCGGCAGAATCAGGCCCTGAAGATGCTTGTTTTGTGGAAAAAGATGCCTTAGAAGGGATCAGGCTTCAGGCTGTGGAGAATATCAATAAATACCAAGCTGAAACAGTCAAATGGCGAGATAGAAAAGTTCGGCTAAAAAATATTGAGCCAGGACACTTGGTGCTTCGAAGAGTGGCCAACCCAGACACAGTGGGCAAGTTACAGTTGAAATGGGAGGGACCTTTCTTGGTAGCATCTTCGTCAAGGCCTGGTTCATACAGATTGAAGGACATGGACGGCAATGACATTCCAAGATCTTGGAATGCGGATGAGCTTCGGCGATATTATGTGTAATTTGATGTAACCTTTTTTATGTTTTTTCTTTTTTCATGGCACCCTTTTCCTTTCTAAAGGGGGAGAAAGGTTTTTAATGGGGCCATCATATGTAATTTCCTTTTTTAGTTCTATAAGAGCAAAATCCCCCAAGGAATGTAAATGTAAAAGCTGAGAACGCACCATCGAGTGCCGAAAACTGAAAAAGCGAAGAAGCTCCAAAGTCGTTCCTAAGGGGATGCAGAGCTTACAGCGAAAAGTCAACGCTGATTCCGCCGAAAGTAAAAGGCGAAGAAGCTCCAAAGTCGTTCCTAAGGGGATGCAGAGCTTACAGCGAAAAGTCAACGCTGATTCCGCCGAAAGTAAAAGGCGAAGAAGCTCCAAAGACGTTCCTAAGGGAATGCAGAGCTAATGTGTGATTGTTTCTAAGGAAATAATGGCTGAGAGTATGGCTTCGGATATGTGTTTGGACATTCATTCGCACATCGCATTACATCATATCATTTGCATTCATAAACATTCATTCATGGCATAAGTGGTTGTTTCGGCAAAAAAGAAGAAGCGGTCTTTCATGCTTCGGTGTGTATAAAAAAGAGATGTTTTGGCAAAAAAGAAGAAGCGGTCTTTTATGCTTCGTTGTGTACGAAAAGAAGGGAAGGTGTTTTTTCGCCTTCGGCTCAAAATATTAATTTCGTCCACATCAAAGCGCCTCAATGGAAGGGTAAAGATATATTACAAGGTATGAACAAAGTTCATTAAGAACAGTTTAGCTGTATTTACAAAAGTTATTACAAAAGTCTCTTGAGTTTTTCCAGTCTACTCCTACTAATCTTCATCGGGCTTCAGCTTCGGCGGCATATTCTTTAAGCATCAGTTTCAGCTTCGTCATCCTACATGAATCAAGGTATTGTGAGTAAAAATCAAGTTTGAGGGAGAAGGTAAGCACAAGGTATGATTTCTTACTGGTTCAAGATGACTTCGAGCTTCGTCTCCAGCTTTTTCCCGCCCGCCTTTGGTCCATATCATTTTTATAAATCTGTTTGAAATGCTTCGGGCGAGGTCAGGAATATCGTCTAGCATTGACGAAGATAGAGTGAAATTGGGCCTGTTGACGATTTTTCCATGATCACAGCCGGCCTTCAGAAATGCTGCAGCGGTGCCTCGAGAAGCTACCCAGGCACAGAAGTCACCGTGCCCGGCTATAACTTCGTCAAGCTCATCAATTTCAGCTTCAATATGTTCGAAGGTTCTTGGCAAATTTTCAGCTGAAGGGGTGAACTTTCCACTGCTGGCTCCAACTGAATAAAAGATCTTTTTTAATTGTTGAATACAGTTGTTACTAAATTTCAAACATTTGTCTTGAAGGCTTGTCAATGATTTCTTCAAATCTGAGTTTGTTTGGACTTCGGCCTCAAATTTTGAGTTAAGCTCTAGTTTCTCTTGTTCAAATTGTTTTGATTGGCAGAGAAGCTTCGAATTCAATTCTGCTACTTTAGCTTCAGTTTCTGCCAATAAGCCTTCAGTTGTTTGGAGTTCGAAGTCTTTCTTTTCAATAATAGCTGTTTGCTCTTTTATTCTGCTCTCTAAATTTTCAATTATAATTTCGTGTTTCTTATCCTCTAAATCTTGTTGCATCTTCAAAGCTTTGCTCAATAGCATGCTCTGCACATAAACAACCTTCGTTAGGAGCATTTTCATTATTAAAAACAATAAAAATCAGAGAAAAGTTGTTTACCTTGAAATTGGAATAAAATAAGCTACCAACGATATGTTGTCGTCGGTAGCGGCTGATATCCGTTTCCAGCTTCGGAAAACCGATACTCTTCGATAGAGTACCGATGACCTTAGCTCCAGTTTGATCCCGGATGCAGTCCAATTTCTCATCGTCAATACCTCCGAAAAGAAGAGCTCCTGGCTTATACCCACAAGATTTGGCGTATTCTTTAAGTTCTTTTATTTCGGCCTTCGACAGTTCTTGCCCAACTAAATTTTGAAATATGAAGGCTTCGTCCTCCGAAGTATCTTCGGCTTTTTCCTTTCCCTTCTCAGGCACTGTGGCCATGGTTTCTCCGGCAGCAGTGGTAGCTTCTTCTGCGGCGATGTCTAACAGTATTTTGTCGATGTCTTCAATTGTAGTTTCCAAGTTCAAGTCTTCGGCCGAAGCGGCTTCGGTAGCCGCGACCTCTGAAGTTGCGACTTCGACATTTGTTGTGCCCTCAACCGCTGGCGCTTTCCGAGCTGAAGCTCGCGGCGGCGTCTTGTCAATGACTTCGGTCACTGCAATAATTCTTTGTCTCTTTGTTTTGGTTATCTTCTTCGTTTTTTCGGGATCCTCCACCTTTCGAAAAAGCTTCGTCAGTTGAGGCCCTAATGGACTTAGCTTTGCGGGCAGGGTTTCAGTCATTACCTTTAAAATTTCCTCCACATCGGTGGTAGAGGGTAATGCAGGAGTCCCCTCTTCATCGGACAATTTTCGCTTCGGAGATGATTTTCTTCTCTTTTTTGGAATATTCTTCTCTTTTGGTGGCTCTTCCTCATCTTTGTTCAAAGTTTCGGCCACCCTTTTCCTTTTTTGGCCCTCAGCGCCCTTATTCAGCCGTTCATAGTCAGGGTACTCGAAACCCACGACATCAAGCACTCGATTGAGCCTTCGCTTCGGACGGGTGCCGAAGGCCGCAGTCATCAATTGATCTTCTTTTTTCGAGTAATTCCCAAGAATTTCATTGCACATTACTTCAACTGTGTCCAGCCACTCTTGGCAAGGTTTTTTAAAGTATTTCTTGAACTTGAAATGGTAAGGAAGTCGGACAAGTTCCCCTTCTTTTTTCTCCCCCTCTAGCTTCGGCATTTCCCATTCTTTTAAAGTAGGGAAAACCCTGAAGGCCAAGAACTCTTGCACCAGGTCCCTAGTACTGATATGCTCTGAAATAATTTTAAACTCACCCAGTGCAGCCCAGGTGGGACCTTCTAATGTCATATGGCATCGCGGTCTTGTTTCTCCGAAGATCAATTCAAGTGGGCTTTGTACCAACTTCTCTTCGTCTTCGTCAACTTTCATATAAAACCACTCTGACTTCCAGCCTGCCGGCCATTTGCTTCGGTAGCTAATAACAGGAAACTTTGTGGTTTTCCGATAGGCAAAATTGTAGCAACCAAAGTTATCATGTAATCCATCCTTTCTGGCCTTCGTCTGGTAATGTAGCTCATGAACTCGACAAAAACTGTCGGCAAACGGTTCCACCGCCTGGCTTCGAAGGGCCCAGATGTAAACACTAAGCCTAACGATAGCGTTAGGAGTCAACTGGTGAAAGTATATACCAAACTTCTTCAGTACATCTGCAATAATCCCATGAAGGGGGAATCTTAACCCAGCCTTTAGAAAGCTCTTGAAAATGACTATCTCATCTTTCTCTGGCTTCGGGGTAGTTTCTTCTCCCCCGAAGCGAAGTAGCTTCTTCTGACTTTCACTAAAATAACCTGATTTTACCATCTTGGAGAGATCAGCCTTTGAAACGGTCGACTTTCCGAAGTCTAAGTGGCTGGGCTTACTTGGCATGGCAATGCGATAATCATCTTCGGGATCAGTTTCTTCAATGTTCTCATCTTCTGCTTCGGCAGTTGCTTGTACTGCTTCAACAGTGGGGGTTTTCTCCGAGGTTACCAGTCCGGATCGTTGCATTGCTTCGGAGATGGGAACAGTCTCCGAACCTTCAGCTTCGTCTCCTTCACGCTCAACCCTGGCGGTAGATCGCACTCTGGCCATTTAATTCTGAGTTTGGGGAAATTGAATACTTTTTTCTCCCGAAGCCTTTCTTTCTGACGAAGCAGACTTCGAGTTGGACCTTCGTTCGATTCTGAGAGTCAAGCTTCGGCTATGGTTAAAAATTTTGGCAGCAAAACAGTGCAAATAGCAATGAATGCTGTGGTAACTTCACACCTACCCGTTTGTTTATATAGTGCTGCAGGAAAGAAGGCGAAGCGCCAGGATTTTTACACCAGGCGGGCAGTCACTTACACTCGCTGCGCGGTGGACCGCAGAGACCAAACAGTAACTCTGCAAGGTGGGCATGACACGCGCTCGGAAACTGAATCGTTTCTCGACAACGAGCTCAGGGAAGGTGTTTTTTGGACCTTCGGCTTCCCGAAGCTTAAGAGGTTTTTTTTTCACGGATCAAGCTCGTTACGAAAAACGATCTAGCGCCGCGAAAGGGGCTACTGTTGGGGGCATGCTTCGTTGCGCCGAAGGTCTTGAAGAAAGAAGCAGCTTCGGCTGAAGTTGTCCCCAGGAGACAACCGAAGGTTCCTCTTCATGAAGCTTCGGAATCATAAACCGACTTAGAGATAGAATGACCTTTTACTCCATAAAGGTCTGAGTCAATGTTGTAAACTTTTATGAGGGCATAATTGTAATTTTTCACAGGCTGTGTCCTGTGTCTATAAATAGATGAACAGTACCCCCGTACTGTTCACGCTGATTGGTATTCACTCGTGCGTCACGCTTGTATTTTTCACCCTCCATCAAATCGAAGGTACTAATGTAATTCAATATTATTCTTATTCTTCCACAATCATATAATGATGACACCTAATGATGTTGTATAATTATTCATGTATTCTTTCATGTTTCATGTGCTTTTTCTCTTATCAATACAAATTATGATGATGAAGGTATGTCCTTCATAACCTTCGTCCGGGATCGTTATATCCTAAGGGAAATAACGTTTCGGAGGACGAAGGGCATTAACCATTAACTTTTCTATGTTGCCTTGTTCTTAATTCATAGCATTTGAGAACAAGTCCCCAACAGCTGGGTTGAGATTCCCCCTCCATGGGATTATTGCAGATGTATTGAAGGAGTTTGGGATCTACTTTCATCAGCTGACTCCTAACGCTATCGTTAGGCTTAGTGTTTATATCTGGGCCCTCCGAAGCCAGGCGGTTGAGCCGTTTGCCGACAGCTTTTGTCGAGTTCATGAACTACATTACCAGACGAAGGCTAGAAAAGATGGATTACATGATAACTTTGGTTGCTATAATTTTGCCTATCGGAAAACCACAAAGTTTCCTGTAATTAGCTACCGAAGCAAATGGCCGGCAGGCTGGAAGTCAGAGTGGTTTTATGTGAAAGTTGACGAAGACAAAGAGAAGCTGGTACAAAGCCCTCTTGAATTGATCTTCGGAGAAACCAGACCACGATGCCACATGACATTAGAAGGTCCCACTTGGGCCGCACTGGGTGAGTTTAAAATTATTTCAGAGCATATCAGTACTAGAGACCTGGTTCAAGAGTTCTTGGCCTTCAGGGTTTTCCCTACTTTAAAAGAATGGGAAATGCCGAAGCTAGAGGGGGAGAAGAAGAAAGGGGAGCTTGTGCGGTTACCTTACTATTACAAGTTTAAGAAATACTTTAAAACGCCTTGCCAAGAGTGGCTGGACACAATTGAAGTAATGTGCAATGAGATACTCGGTAATTACTCCAAAAAAGAAGATCAGTTGATGACTGCGGCCTTCGGTACCCGTCCGAAGCGAAGACTGAATCGAGTGCTAGACGCCTTGGGTTTTGAATACCCTGACTACGAACAACTGAATAAAATTGTCGAAGGCCGGAAAAGGAAAAGGGTAGCCGAAGCTTTAAATGAAGATGAGAAAGAACCGCCAAAAGGGAAGAATATTCTGAAGAAGAGAAAAGTATCATCTCCGAAGCAAAAAGTATCTGACGAAGAAGAGACTCCCGCATCACGCTCTGCCACTGACGTGGAAGAGATTTTGAAGGTAATGACTGAATCCCTGCCTGTGAAGCTAAGTCCATTAGGGCCTCAACTGACGAAATTTTTTCAGAAGGAAAAGGAGCCCGAAAAAACGAAGAAAACAACAAAGAGACAAAGAATCATCGCAGTGACCGAAGTCATTGACAAGACACCACCGAGAGCTTCAGCTCGGAAAATACCAGCGGCTGAGGAAATATCAAATGTTGAAGTCGCACCTTCGGAAATCGCGGCTACCGAAGCTACCTCAGCCGAAAATTTGAACTTGGAAACTACGATTGAACATATCGACAAGATACTTGTTGGGGGCCTTCGTACTCCGAAGGTCCTCAAAAACATGATTTGACAATGTTTGCCAAGTGGATTATATGAACAGGTACCTTCGGACTCAGAATTGTGAACATGAAGTACGGTCAGGACGAAGCCTGAACCAGACGAAGGGGGATTGAAATGGAGGACGGGCTGATTACCAAGCTCTACGAAGGATGATGCACAGCCGAAGCTGTGCGCAGGAAAGCTTCGTCGCGATAGCAGAAAGGGGAACCGACTTAAAGATGAAAACACTACTTAGGCCTTGACAGATTTCCATAAGTCATTAGCAAATGTAATGGACATGAATGTAATTTTGTATGGGCTGTGTCTCACGCCTATAAATAGATGAACAGTACTCCCGTACTGTTCACGCTGACTTGGCATTTGCTTTTGCGTCATTCTTGTACTTCTGCCTTCCTGCAGTTCGAAGGTACATTTGTAATTTGGAGTCATTTCTATTTTTACATAGTAATAAAATAGAAATGACATTGTGATAAAATTTAAATGTTTGCATTACTATTCATTTTATGCATAAGTCCTTCGTCGTAACTTATCATGCTTACGAAGATATGTTGTTTATGACCTTCGTCCGGAGCACATTATATCCCAAAGGGAAATAATGTTTCGAAGGACGAAGGACCTTATCATTTAACACTTTTTATGTTGCCTTGTTCTTAATTCGAAGCATTTGAGAACAAGTCACCAACATTGGCGCCCACCTCCGGTGAACTCACCTCCACTTAGAGTTTTTTGAACACCTTCGGAAGCCATAGACCCTCGCTATGGCGCTGAAGAAAGCTTCAGCGACTGGAGCTGCAGCACTGCAACCGCTGGACCCCAACCAGGAGACCGTCTCTCTTCGGGAGGCCCGAAGCCAGAAGAGGAAGGCCGTCAGCCCGACGCTTCAGGAGGATGAACTAGACCAAGAGATCAGGGATATGGAGATGCTTCATCAACAGGTGCAGAGGAAGAAGAAAAAGATGGCCAGGTTAGCTGAGCTGCAGAGGCAGATAGACGAAGCTTCTGAAGAAGTTCGCCATCTTACTCACGATGAGCAGAACAGAAGGCCTCAACAAAAAGACCTTCATCAGGAGGGCTTCTTCAACGAAGATGACTGGTATGACAATTTCCATCATGGAAATTTTGTTTTCGATGATGCTTCTCCCCTGTCCGCTGAGCTGCAGGCTACACCTTGGCCTCCATCCTACAAGCCACCCCAGCTTCCCATGTTCGATGGCCATTCAGACCCAAAGCAGTTTTTGATGAGCTACGAAGCAACAGTGTCTTCGTATGGTGGCAATGCTGCAGTCATGGCAAAGTCTTTTGTTATGGCTGTCAGGAGTGTTGCTCAGACCTGGTATTCCTCCCTTCGACCAGGAACGATTACTTCATGGCAAAAGCTGAAGGATATGTTGCTAACTAGCTTTCAAGGGTTTCAGACGAAGCCGGTTACTGCTCAAGCCTTGTTTCAGTGCACTCAGGACCATGAAGAATACCTTCAGGCGTATGTCAGAAGGTTCTTACGTTTGAGGGCGTAGGCACCAACGGTGCCCAATGAAATTGTCATCGAAGCCATGATCAAGGGGCTCCGACCTGGACCTTCAGCTCAATACTTCGCCAGGAAGCCTCCTCAGACTTTGGAGAAGCTGCTCCAGAAGATGGATGTGTACATTCGTGCCGACAATGATTTTCGCCAAAGAAGGGAGGAGGCTTTCAGATTTTCTGAAATGACCAGGGGCTTCGGAGGAAGATTCTATCCGAGGCATGTCAGGTCCATCCACAACTCTACTCAAAATGATGATAAGGGGAGTCAGCAGAACAGGCCGCAATGCTCCTCACAGGCTTCGGGGCAACAGCAAAGTTTCTTCCGGCCACCAGCTCCAAGAGGCAGAGGCGCCAGGGGCTTCGGCGGAAGATTTGGAGATCAACCAAGGAAACTGTTTTGCTTGTTCTGTGGAGAAAACAAGGGCCATACCACCAGGACGTGCCATGTTACAATCCAGAAGCAAAAGGAAATAGCCGAAGCTGCAGCGCAACAAGCTCAGCCGAAGCAGGTCATGCATACTGCTTCGTATCATCCGCCTTACATCCCACAATACATAGACAACCACCCTGCAGCTTTTGTAGCTTCGGCAAGTCAACCTCAAGCTTCCTGGCAACAGCCTCCGCCTCCACCTCCACTGCAACAAGGTCAACAGCCAGAAGGGAGTCAATATGCCCCACACCAAAGGGACTTCAGAGAACAATCCGAAGCTCGCACAGTCAACAACACTGTGCCAGAGTCGAAGCACATTTATTGACACATATCCTACCTTTGATAGCAGTCTTTTCTATTCAGTTCTATTTTCTGTGTAACAAAGAACATTGTTAGTTTTCATGTAATAATTTCGTTGTTTCCCACGAGGAAAACCTATTTTCTCCACAGGCTTAAGTTGCTGAAGCTTAAAAAATTTGCGTTAACAAGGAGGACATTCGAATTATTAAAAATCCTTCGAAGCAACAGAAAGTCGTTCTAAGGAACGCAGAGTAAGTTGATGAAGTCACCAAAAGCCGTTCCAAAGGGAGCGCAGTGTAAGTTTTCTGCTCAAAAGTCGTTCCTAAGGGAATGCAGAGCTTACAGCGAAAAGTCAACGCTGATACCGCCTAAGTAAAAGGCGAAGAAGCTCAAAAGACGTTCCTAAGGGAATGCAGAGCTTACAGCGAAAAGTCAACGCTGATACCGCCTAAGTAAAAGGCGAAGAAGCTCCAAAGACGTTCCTAAGGGAATGCAGAGCTTACAGTAAAAGATTGTGTGTTTCACGGGGATATGTGTGTATCTTCGGAATCAAATTCATCTACATAACATAACATCATCACATCATTTTGCATAGCATAAGCATCATACATCATATTGCATATGGCAAAAGAAGGGAGGACAGTATCAACCTTCGGAAGAGTGCTTTGAGAAAGTAAAAATCTTCGGAATATAGCTTCGGAAAATGTTCTCACGAAGTTTGGATATTTTTCATCAGAGCGCTACGGGTTTTGTGACGCATAAAAGTTTTTCTATCTTCACGAAGCATGAAAAGAAGGGAAGGTGTTTTTTCGCCGAAGGCTTAAAAACGGTACGTATGTAAAGTTTCATGCATCGTAAAGAATTGAATAATGAAAAGAAACTTATATATTACATTCAAATGTACAAAATATTACATAGATCACATTTCAAATGTTCTTTCTAATGCCATCTAGTCTTCTCTTAGTACTACTTCGGCAGCCTCATTTAGAAGTTGTTCAACAACTTTATCCATGATAGCTTCGGCCATTTGTTTAATTTCGTCATCCTCTTTCGTGTGAGGGTCAGCAGACGATCCAGTAGGTTCTGAGGGAAGGGAATATGTCTACATTACTATCACAAACCACGAACAAAGTTTGAAATAAAAATTACAGCACAACAAGAACGACTAATTAATACCTATTTGCCCTTCGGGCTCTGTACTTTTTTCGGCAACTTCTGTCACTTTCCTAGCATCATGGATGCCTTTTTCACTCCTTTGAATAATTTCCTGCGCCATTTCTCGGCCGCCGTTGTCCCAGATATCAGTAAAGAATTTACCGCCAACCATGCTTGCTTCGGTCGAAGGGTCTTTGATATCTTCAGAGGACAGGGCAGCTTCGGACTGAGCTAAGGATTTTACATGTTCACAACCTTTCTTCTCCAAAACAGCAGCAACTCCTCTGGCGCCTGAAAAAGCGCAGATGTCACCGCGGCTGCTCAGGATTTCCTCGAAGGCTTCTGCTTCGTGACTGATCCAGTCTAGTGGACCTTCGGGATTGCCTCTTAAGAAATTCTCTTCACTAGAAAAGGCGCCAACGCTGGCGAAGCTGGATTTTATCTTTTTGACGCATTCTATAGATTTAACATAGCATTTCCTCTGGGATGCACGAAGCTCCTTAACACTTAACTCTAAATGATTGACCAACTGATCACTAAGCTCTCGTTTTGTTTCCTCAAGCACACGTTCCTCTTTAGCTCTAGCTAGCTGTTTCTGAAGATCTTTAAATTCACGTTTTTGGGCTTCGGCCTGGACCTTTGAAGCAGCTTCGTCCTTTTTTACCTTATCTACCAATGTAAGTAGAATTTTATCCTTTTCTAGAGCTTCGTTTCTCAGTTTAATAACTTCTGATCGAAGGTTGTTGAACGCAATTTCATAGCTCTCATCTTCGGCACTCTTTTGTGCTCTTAATGCGTTGCTTAGGATTAAACCCTATATGTAAAAAAGTTGGTATAAGAATAAAAAAATGAGTTACGAATTAAAAAGTTTTCAAGCGCTTAATTCCCATACCTTTAGGCTATTGTACGCAAGACTGTCCGCGAGATCCTCCTTCGTCATAGCACATAATCCAGCTTCGAGCTTCGGGAAACCCATACTTCTAGCCATCTCCCGGCAGACAGATAATTCTTTGTTATCAGGGAGGCAGTATAGGAAGTCATCTTCATTTGTCCCATTGAACACTACTGCCCCCTTCGGATACTTTAACTCTCTAGCATAGTGATTGGCTTCATAAGTCTCTTCTTCAGATAATTTCTTCCCCGAAGCATGTCGCACGATGTAATCGCATATGCTGGAAGGAGCTTCGGGGGCGGCAGTGTCAATTTCTTCAACCAAAACTGGTCCTAATATTTTCTCGGTTTCCAAAGATTGTTCCTTGGTGGGCTCTGAAGGCCCAGCTTCAGCTTCAGCTTGTTGCTTCGAAGCTTCAGTAGACGCTTCAGCAAGTTCAACAGTCTTCTTTGGAGTTGTGCTTGAAGACTTAATTGTCTCCAAGACATCTAGTACGTTCACCATTCTTTTTCTTTTTGGGGTCACCAATGGGCCCTTTTGATTTTTTATTGCTTCGACATTTGCTGAAGGACTTAAGATTTCCGATATTTTTGGCTCTTCAATCTTCGGTTTTTCTACTTTTTCTGCTGAAGGCGCTTCAGTTTTCTCTTCTATCTTCGGCACTGGAGCTGGTTCTGTAGCTTCAGAGGCCAAAGAGACTTCACCAATAAATTCTGGCACTGTGGCCGGCTCAATAAAACGCGCTCGGTGGGTGAGCACCTTCATCTTTTTCCTTTGCGGCGCAGGAGAAGTATTTTTTCTTTTGCGACCCAATACCGGATAGTGATAGTCAGGGTAGACAAACCCGACTGCGTCAAATACCCGGTTGAGCCTTTTCTTCTTTCGGCCTCCGAAGGCTGCTGATAACGCAGTGTTCTCGGCCTTCGAATATGCCCCAAGCAGTTCGTCACTTAATGTTTCAATGCTTTTCAACCAGTCGTCATTAGGTTCAACAAACTTATCCCCGTATTTGAATGTGTATTTCAGTCTAACCAGTCCGCCTTCGTCGGACTCTTTGATGGTCTCCTTCGGCATTTCCCACTTTCCTGCAAGTGGCCACACCCTGAAGGCAATATGCTCTTGGACCAAGTCCCTTGTCCCAATGAAAGAGCAGATTACGCCGAAGGCTCTTTGGCATTCCTCGGCTGCTTCATCCATTTCAACCTTCGGCCTTCGAAGCCCGAAGCGTTGCCAGATGGGGCGCATAATGATATTCTTGACATCTTCTTACGCTGTTAAGTCATTCTTTACATAGAACCACTCTGTCATCCAGGCTCCGGGCCACCTCTTCCGAAAGGTTGGCACAGGGCGGCTTGACCCGGAGCGGGCACCGAAGCTGTAACACCCAAAGTTGTTGTGATATTGTTCTTTCCCCCAGGGCTTCGTCTCATATAACAACTCATGAATGTTGCAAAAGCTTTTAGTATTTGGTTCTAAACCTTGACTTCTCGCAGCCCAGACAAACATCCCCATTCTTATGATAGCTTCGGGAGTAATTTGATGAAGGTAGACTTGAAATGTTTTCAGGACTTCAACAACAAAGTTGCTTAGGGGGAATCGAAGCCCAGCCTTGAGAAAGCTTCGGAAGATTACGACTTCATCTTCTTCGGGGGTGGGAGAAGTCTTTTCTCCAGCATCAGCCCTCACAATAGATATATCTCGAAAATACCGCCCCCTCATATTATCAATATGACTCTGCTTAATAGTGGTTTTCCCGAAAACCGTGTGACTTGGCCGCCATGGTCGATCTTCGGACTCTTCCCCACCACTTTCTACATCATAACTGTCGCTGTCACCAGTATCTTCAAACAAACCTTCCAGAATCTCCTTGGTAATTTTTTCCGTATTGGTCTCTGCCATCGCTATAAGGAACCCCAAGTTCTTCTCTTCGTCAAGGCTCAGCTTCATCTCAGCAACGACCTTCTTATCTTCAGACATCTTCGGAAACACTAAAAAACTGTTTTCCAAGCCGAAGCTTCAAAACCAAAATATCAGCAAATCCTAGTGCGCAAGAGCTAAAAATTTAGTGGGCGAAGGCAGATGGCAAGCGAGAGTACCAAAATGAGTTTGCGTTACGATCTTATTTATACGCCCAGTGCGTTGAAAATTGAAAGACCCCGCTTGTCAGTGAATGTTGCTATTCTAGCAAAGGGAAGGTGTTTTTTCGGACCTTCGGCTTAAGGCCTTCGTCCATATCGCAATCTGAATTTGTCATTAACAAATTAATATTGCGAGGGGCTACTGTTGGGGGCCTTCGTACTCCGAAGGTCCTCAAAAACATGATTTGACAATGTTTGCCAAGTGGATTATATGAACAGGTACCTTCGGACTCAGAATTGTGAACATGAAGTACGGTCAGGACGAAGCCTGAACCAGACGAAGGGGGATTGAAATGGAGGACGGGCTGATTACCAAGCTCTACGAAGGATGATGCACAGCCGAAGCTGTGCGCAGGAAAGCTTCGTCGCGATAGCAGAAAGGGGAACCGACTTAAAGATGAAAAGACTACTTGACAGATTTCCATAAGTCATTAGCAAATGTAATGGACATGAATGTAATTTTGTATGGGCTGTGTCTCACGCCTATAAATAGATGAACAGTACTCCCGTACTGTTCACGCTGACTTGGCATTTGCTTTTGCGTCATTCTTGTACTTCTGCCTTCCTGCAGTTCGAAGGTACATTTGTAATTTGGAGTCATTTCTATTTTTACATAGTAATAAAATAGAAATGACATTGTGATAAAATTTAAATGTTTGCATTACTATTCATTTTATGCATAAGTCCTTCGTCGTAACTTATCATGCTTACGAAGATATGTTGTTTATGACCTTCGTCCGGAGCACATTATATCCCAAAGGGAAATAATGTTTCGAAGGACGAAGGACCTTATCATTTAACACTTTTTATGTTGCCTTGTTCTTAATTCGAAGCATTTGAGAACAAGTCACCAACAATACTGCTAGAAATGGCCATAGAAGAAGCTACTACTGCCGCCGAAGAGACCATGACCGCAGTGTCTGGGAAAGGAAAAGAAATAGCTGACGATACTTCGGAGGACAAAACCTTCATGTTTCAAAATTTAGTTGGACAAGAATTGTCAAAAACCGAAATAGAAGAGCTTAAAGAATATGCCAAATCTTGCGGATATAAACCAGGAGCACTCCTCTTCGGAGGTATTGACGATGAAAAATTAGGCTGTATCTAGGATCAGACTGGAGCTAAGATTATCGGTACTCTATCAAAGAGTATCGGTTTTCCGAAGCTAGAAACAGATATTAGCCGCTACCGACGACAACATATCGTTGGTAGTTTATTTTATTCCAATTTCAAGGTGAACTACTTTTCCCTTGACTTTTATTGTTTTTAATAATGAAAACATTTCTAACGAAGGTTGTTTATGTGCAGAGTATGCTGTTGAGTAAGGCTTTGAAAATGCAGCAGGATCTGGAAGACAAAAAACACGAGGTTATGATTGAAAATTTAGAGAACAAAATAAAAGAGCAATCAGCTGCTATTGAAAAGAAAGACTTCGAGCTTCAGTCAACTGAAGGCTTATTGGCAGAAGCCGAAGCTAAAATAGCAGAATTGAATACGAAGCTTCTCTGCCAAATTGAACAGTTTGAACAAGAAAAGCAAGAACTTAATGCGAAACTTGAAGCCGAAGTCCAACAAAATTCAAATTTGAAAAAATTATTGTCAAGCCTTCAAGACAAATGTTTGGAGTTTAGCAATAAATGTATTGAGCGACTGAGAAAGACCTTCCACTCAGTTGGGGCTAGCAGCGAGAAATTCACTCCGTCAACTGAAGATTTACAAAAGACCTTCGAACATATTGAGGGTGAAATTGATGAGCTTGACGAAGTTATAGCCGGGCATGGTGACTTCTGTGCCTGGGTAGCTTCTCGGGGCACTGCTGCAGCTTTTCTGAAAGCTGGCTGCGACCATGGAAAAATTGTTAACAGGCCCAATTTCACCCTGTCACCATCAATTTTAGATGATATTCCTGACCTCGCCCGAAGCATTTCTAATAGATTTGTAAAGATGATATGGACAAAAGGCGGGCGAGAAAAGGCTGGAGACGAAGCACGGAGTCATCTTGAACCAGTAAGAAATCATACCTTGTGTTTACCTTCTCCTTCAAACTTGGTTTTGACTCACAACAACTTAATTCATGTAGGGTGACGAAGCCGCCGAGACCGATGCTTGAAGAGTATGACGCCAAAGCTGAGGCCCCATGAAGATCAGTAGGAATAGACTGTAGAAAAACTCAAGAAACTTTTGAAATAACTTTTGTAAATATGGCTAAACTGTTCTTAATGAATTTTGTTCATACCTTGTAATATGCTCTTACCCTTCCATTAATGTATGAGGTGCTTTGATGTGGACGAAATTATCTTTTTGAGCCTAAGGCGAAAAAACACCTTCCCTTCTTTTCGTACACAGCGAAGCATAAAAATAGGTTTTCCTTTCTGCCGAAGCTCTTCTTTTCGTATACGACGAAGTACAAAAGACAGTTTTTTCCTTTTTGCCGAAGCAGCCACTTATGCTATGATGATGGTTATCCTACATATGCCTGGATGAATGTTTATGAATGCAAATGTTATGATGTAATGTGGTGTGCAAATGAATGTTCAAACACATATCCGAAGCTGCTATCACAACCGTTATTTCCTTAGAGACAATCACATATCAATGTTGACTTTTCGCTGTAAGCCTCCCTTAGGAGCTTCTTCGCCTTTTACTTTCGGCGGTATCAGCGTTGATTTTTCGTTGTAAGCCTCCCTTAGGAGCTTCTTCGCCTTTTACTTTCGGCGGTATCAGCGTTGATTTTTCGCTGTAAGCCTCCCTTAGGAGCTTCTTCGCCTTTTACTTTCGGCGGTATCAGCGTTGATTTTTCGCTGTAAGCTCTGCATTCCCTTTGGAACGACTTCTGAGCAGAAAACTTACACTGCGCCCCCTTTGGAGCGACTTCTTTAGTAGCTTCGTCGTGCTCCGCATCCCCTTAGGGACGGCTTTCGAGCTTCTTCTCTGTTTCTTTTTTTTCTTTTTCGGCACTCGATGGTGCATTTTCAGTTTTTACATTTACATCTCTGGGGGATTTTGCTCTTATAGAGGTAAAAATAAAACAGAAATTACATGTGATGGCCCCATTAAAAACCTTTCTCCCCCTTTAGAAAGGAAAAGGGTGCCATAAAAGAAAAATAGAAAATATAAAAAATTACATCAAGTTATACATAAAATCGCCGAAGCTCATCCGCATTCCAAGATCTAGGAATGTCGTTGCCGTCCATATCCTTCAATCTGTATGAACCGGGTCTTGACGAAGATGCTACCAAAAAAGGTCCCTCCCATTTCAACTGCAACTTGCCTACTGTATCTGGGTTTGCCACTCTCCGAAGTACCAAATGTCCTGGCTCAATATTCTTTAGCCGAACCTTTCTATCACGCCATTTGATTGTTTCGGCTTGATATTTATTGATGTTCTCCACAGCTTGAAGCCTGATCCCTTCTATAGCATCTTTTTCTACAGAGTGATCAGCTTCGAAATCTGATTCTGCCGAAGCTACTACTCTTATTGATCCGGTTTTAGCTTCCTCCGGAGTTATTGCTTCGTCACCAAACAATAATTTGAATGGAGTAAAGCCTGTTGACCTTGATGTTGTTGTATTGTGGCTCCACACCACTTTGATTAATTGATCTGGCCACTTTCCCCTGGGTTGATTGAAGATTAACTTCATTATTCCTATCATTATGATGCCATTGGCTCTTTCAACAAGTCCATTTGACTCCGGATGTCTAACTGATGCAAAATGGATCTTCGTACCAATTTGATCACAAAATTGTCTGAAATCTTCGGAGTCGAACTGTGTTCCATTATCTACAGTGATGGCCTTTGGTACTCCGAAACGACAAACAATATTCTGCTAGAAAAACTTTTGAATGGTGGCCGAAGTTATTGTGGCTAAAGGCTTTGCCTCAATCCATTTAGAAAAATATTCCACGGCCACTACAACATATCTTAAGTTTCCTTGGGCCGGTGGTAACAGACCTAACAAGTCAAGGCCCCACCTTTGCAATGGCCATGTGGGTTGTATCAGCTGAGTTAAAGACGAAGGTTGTTTTTGATCTCTTGCACATTTCTGACAACCTTCGCACTTTTGAACTAATTCCGCTGCATCCGAAGCTGCCTTCGGCCAGTAAAACCCTTGACGAAAAACTTTTCCAAGTAACGACCTAGATCCAATGTGAGATCCACACAGGCCTGCATGTATTTCTTTCATCAATTCTATGCCTTCGGCTCTGGATAAACACTTGAGTAATGGAGCACAAACTCCATGCTTGTACAACTCCCCTTTTATCATGACATATGGACGAGCTCTTGCCTCTATCCTCCTGTTATAAGCTTCGTCATCTGAAAGGAAGTTACCCTGAAGGTAAGAGATGATCTCAGTTCTCCAGTCTTCACTATAAACAGGAGATATATTGAGGACTGCTCTTTCAAGAAGCTCCACTGAAGGTGCTTTTATTGTTTCGAAGAACACATCCGAAGGTAAGGGCAACCCCTGTGCCGCTGACTTAGCTAGCAAATCAGCATGCTCATTTTCTCCTCGAGGAATATTTTTGACAGAAAATCCTTCGAAGGAGGCTTCAATCCTTCGGACCGTGTCTAGATATTTTTCGAGCTTCGGATCTTTAGCCTTACAACTCTTGTCAATATGACCGGAAACAACCTGGGAATCAGTTTTAAGAATGGCCCTTCTAATTCCCATTGCTTTTAACTTCCGAAGACCCAAAAGCAGGGCTTCGTACTCAGTAATATTGTTTGTGCAACTAAAATCGAGTCTTGCCGCATAACAAGTTTTAACTTTGGATGGTGAGACCAACACAGCAGCTGGTCCTGCTCCGAAGGTTCCCCATGACCCATCGCAAAACACTGTCCACACTTCGGCATCTTTATTTGTTTCTTCATCCTGAGCCCCTGGCGTCCAGTCGGCAATGAAATCTGCCAATGCTTGAGATTGGATCGAAGATCTATGCACATAATCAATGCAAAATTCATTGAGCTCCGCAGCCCATTTTCCAATCCGTCCAGTAGCTTCTCTATTTCGCATAATATCCTTCAACGGTTGCGAAGAAGGAACAACAATATTATATGCTTGAAAGTAATGCCGAAGCTTCCTGGATGCCATCAAAACAGCATATAACACCTTCTCCAATTCTGTATAGTTTTTCTTTGATACACTAAGAACTTCAGATACAAAATATACTGGGACCTGCTTCTTGACTTGGCCATCAAGCTTTTCCTGGACAAGTGCTGCACTTACCGCTGAGTGCGAAGCTGCCACATATAATAACAAAGGAGCCCCTGATGTTGGTGGAGTTAATGTTGTTAGATCCATCAAATATTGCTTCAGTTCCTCGAAGGCTTTTTGTTGGCTTGGTCCCCATTGAAAGACTTCGGCTGATTTCAGCACTTCAAAGAATGGTAAATTTCTTTCTGCTGATCTGGATATGAATCTATTGAGAGATGCCAGCCTCCCCGTCAATCTTTGGGCCCCCTTTTTTGTATTTGGTGGCTCCATTCGAAGTATAGCTTCAATTTTACTTGGATTAGCTTCAATTCCCTTTGTTGAAACCAAGCATCCAAGAAATTTCCCCTTCTTTACTCCGAAGACACATTTTTCTGGATTCAGCTTTAGACCAGCTTGTCTAAAATTGGCGAAGGTCTCCTGCAAATCAGCAATGTGATTTTCTTGTTTCATGCTTTTTACAATGATATCATCAACATAAGTTAGCACATTTCTGCCTATCTGAGACTGAAGAACCTTCGAAGTCATTCTGCTGAAACTTCCTCCAGCGTTCTTGAGCCCCTCAGGCATCCGAAGGTAACAATATGTTCCACTAGGGGTTATGAAACTGGTCTTCGGCTCATCCTCCTTCTTCATCCAAATTTGATGATAGCCTGAATAACAGTCTAAAAGACTCATAAGCTCTGACGAAGCTGCTGCATCAACTAAGGAGTCTATCCTTGGCAATGGGAATTCATCCTTCGGACAGGCCTTGTTGAGATCTGTAAAATCGATACACATTCGCCATTTGCCATTGGCCTTTTTTACCATAACAGTGTTAGCTAGCCATTCTGGGTACTTTACTTCTCTGATAACTCCTGCACTGAGGAGTCTTTTGACTTCATTCCGAGCTCCTTCGGTCTTGTCATCAGACATTTTCCGAAGCCTCTGCTTTCTGGGTCTGAAGGATGGATCAACATTGAGCGAATGTTCAATAACATCCCTGTTAACTCCGCAAAGATCATTAGCTGACCATGCAAAGACATCTTTGTTGTTGAACAAAAACCTTATCAAGGTTTTCTCCTGTTCTTCGGATAATTGGGAGCCCAACAACACTTTCTGCTCTGCTATGTCCTCACATAAGAGCATGGGCTTCGGCTGATCTGCCGAAGCCGCTTTCTCCCTTCTGAATTTGCACTGTTCACAAGCTTCAGCTCCATCTATATTATGGATTGCTTTTGAGTCAGTCCAGTTTCCTTCGGCCCTTCTGGCAGCTTCCTGACTTCCATGAATAGCAATGGGTCCTTGATCCGAAGGTATCTTCAAGCAAAGATAAGCAGGATGAAGAATTGCTTCGAAAGCATTGAGGGTGCCACAACCAATAATTGCATTGTAAGGGTATTCCATGTCAACAATATCAAACACAACTTGCTCAGTTCTGGTGTTGTTGATGAAACCGAAGGTCATTGGCATGGTGATCTTGCCCAGTGCTACAATTTGTCTTCCTCCGAAGCCACAGAGAGGGTGCGTAGCATCATGGATCTTGTCTTCGGGCTCTTGCATTTGTCTGAAAGCTTTGGCAAATATGATATCAGCTGCGCTGCCTGTGTCAACCAAAACATTATGGACCAAAAATCCTTTGATCACACAAGAGATAACCATAACATCATTGTGTGGGTAATCCTTGAGTTGAAGATCCTCTTGGGAGAAGGTAATTGGAATGTGGGACCATCTTGACTTGATGAAGGGTCCTTGCACCCCAACATGTTGTACCCTTCTCTGTGCTTCTTTCTTCTGCTTTTTGTTGGCTGGCTCTGAGCATGAACCACCTGTTATCGGGAGCACCAGCTTCGGGGCCGAAGCAGCTCCAACTTGATCGTTGAACGAAGCCATCAACTCAAAAAGTGGAAGTGGGTTGGACCGGAGGTGGGCGTCAATGTTGGGGACTTGTTCTTAACTGCTACGAATTAAGAACAAGGCAACATAAAATGTTAAATGTTAATGCCCTTCGTCCAACGAAACATTATTCCCTTAAGGACTAATGAACTTTGGACGAAGGTTAAAGTCAATACGATTACGAAGGTTGAGTCTTCGTAATTGAATCCTAATAGATCGTATAAAGTAATACAAAATGTGAAATGTCAAAGGTAAATAAGTCATAAACGAGTAACATTACTTTCACATTATATCGATTTAATGTATTACAACATTGGATACAATTATACCTCTGTCTTGACAAAGATTGATTCCCGAATGATGCGATTGCAATTACAGGAATGCGTGAACAGTAAAAGAATACTGTTCACTATTTATAGGCACGGGACATAGCCTGGGAGGAATTACAACCATGCCCCTCATAAGGAATTACAACAACGACTCAAACATTTATGGACTAAAAGGTCATTCTACTCTTAAGTCGGTTTATAATTCCGAAGCTTCATGAAGAGGAACCTTCGGTCATCACATGCGGACAGCTTCAGCCGAAGCTGTTTGTCCCTTCAAGACCTTCGGCGACGAAGCATAATCCCAACAGATTCCATGGCGGAAAGTTCAGGCCTATCGTCAAAATTCAGCTAGAAGGTTAAGATGCATGAGTAGGAAAGAGGGCGAACCATATGACTGTGCTCTTTGAAGTGGCGTAGACGATTCGCGGGATCGTGTCGGTGACCCTACGGTAGGATCGTGTATCCTCTGCTCATGTGCCGGACGGTCCGCGCTCTGGATCGGACGGTCCACGCGTGCGCAGAGGGTCTTCTTCGTGAAGAACTCTAGAACTCGCCCCTCGAGATGGATCTCGTCGAGGAGAGTTCCAGGGGTGCTCAGGGATCGGCAGTACACCCAGACGTCCTTAGGCGATGTAGAGTCACTTAGAGATGAACTAATAGGTCGAGAAAGACTAATACTAGGGCTAAACTAAGGCTAGATTACTCCTACTACTAATGAATGGAAAGAACAATGCAAATAAGGTAAATTTGATAAATAGATTTTATTGGATTGATTGTAGGTGTGTCAATCGATCAAACCCCTTCGTTTATATAAGAGGGAAGTATGGATCAGTTACAAGTCGGTAAACAAATCTCGCGGAGTTTGCTAAGAAATCAGGAACCCTAACCGATTTTGTTCAAGCGCGGACCGTTCGAAACGTAGACCATCCGGGTCTAGGGTCGGACCGTCCGCCTGCCCATTCTGGTGCTCAACACATGCCCCCTGTCTTTTGGTGGATACTGACGAACCAAAAGCATCTGTACTATCAGCACCCTTTGAGAAACAATATATCTCACAAGTTATTTTGTTTCCGAAGTATGAATTAAGCATGATGCAAATCACCATATTTTTCAATCTAATAGGGTAATCATTTAATAAAGCTCTAATATATAAAGGTCGTTTAGGATTGCATCTTTCTCGACAATGACTGCTTGATCAATGGGTCAATAGGATCAAAATTGTGGTGCCCCAAACCCAAATAAGCAAAGGGATTGTACATGTAATACGGATTCATCGCCGCATTACTCCATGTTTGAATAGGACAATATGTCGACGATGGATAGGCTAGTGAAAAGTACCATGGCATCATTGGATGAACATGCGACACTTGTTACGTTGCCTTTTGGGTCGTTTTATTCGGCAGTATTGCCTTTGTGAGTGACCGGGGTTGCTTTGTTGGCCGACCATGTGGGACGACATATTTGCTGGTGTATTTGGAGAGTAACTGATCAAAAGCATAGACGACCAGATGTTTTACATGAATTTTGCTTTGGCGTACCTGTTTCCGATTGTCGACGCTTGAAGGCGCGTGGACCTTGCGGCCTCGGGTCATTGCTCAACCGTCCGGCCAACTGAGCCGAATCGTCCGTCTGGTTTCCGAACCGTCCTCTCGCAGGCACCGGACTGTCATGGTTTCTAGAACTGGTGGACAATAAGTTTTGTGTTCGACAGGGGTGTTAGCGCGGACTCACTTCGAATGGTGAGCTACAGGAGCTCGAAGGTGGATCTGAGGCGGAAGGGGTTATACTGGTTCAGGCCGGAGCCCTAGTCCAGTGTAGTGCTGACAGTAGTATTGCTTAGAACGTGTTACAGTTGGGTGCTTGTGTGAAGTTGGATATGGGAATGGGATGTGGGATGTGGAATATCGGATGTGGGATGTGGGGCGTGGGATATGGGATGATCTTTGGATGGGGGTTATCTTGCCCATTTATAGCTCAAGGGAAGACGTTACAATGAGGACTAGTATTTTACTAGGGTGGAGTTCGGCCTCCCGCTTCTAGGCATCGTGGCTCCTATGGTCTCATTTGTTGTGTCGTGCTTCTAGGCCTCGTAGCCCCTATGGAGTCATCTGTCGAGGCATGCGTTGTTCGTACCTTTGGTATGGCGTCGTGTCCCGTCTGCCTTCCAATTGTTGCTCCGATTTAGACGTGGTGGAGTTTGGTGGATTTTGTTGAGTCATCTCAAGGCTTGGCTTAGGGATGTCTTCAGTACAGCTTCATCTTCTGTCATCCCCTTAATTTCACCTTTCATCATGTGTAGGCTTATGCCTGGTACGGCGTAATGCCTTGTCCCCTCCGGTGTATGGGTCACTATAGAGACCCCGATGCTGAGGTTTCTACGGCTAGGGTTGTCCGGTCCCACTGGTCATGGGGACATGTATCTGGCGTCATGCTTGATAGAGACCCTTCGATACTACTTCCATGGTCTGGGCATGGTGAAAGTCGCCTATAGGGGGTGAATAGGCAAAACCTGAAAATAATAACTTTAAACCTGGACTTGATCCCTCGATTAGTGGTTAGAACAAGATGAGCAATTATCGGAGTATAAAACTAAGTCCTTTGCTTCCTAAGAGTATTGCTTTCAAAGAATGTTGAATTAAAAAAGGCAACTCAACTAAAATGTTTATGGAGAATGAAGCGAGAGGGCTTAGATAAGAAGAGGAAAATCGCAAGTTCTTTCTTGCAAAGCATTGCTTCTATATATGAGAATTTAACCCGAAGCAACACAAAGCAATATCAATAAAGAATAGTGCAAGAAAACTTAGAGAGGGAGAAGACAAACAAATCACAAGCAATAAACACAAGTCACACAGGTGATTTGTTTTACTGAGGTTTGGTTCACCAAGAACCTAATCCCCATTGAGGAGTCCACTAAGGACAGGTCTTTTTCAACCCCTTTCTCTCTCTCCAACGGTCACCAAGACCGGCGAGTGTTCATTCTTCTTTGTCAACAAAAGATCGAAGTCTCCGCAAGGCCAACCACAAAGATAAGGGGCTCTTACTAGCTTTACAATGAATGGGAGTCAAAACTCCACGCTCAAATGATCACAAGAGGTAGCACACACTTTCTCTCAATGATTCTCACATGGCACTATCGGTAAACACACACAAGTAGCTCTTTCTTACTTGATCTCTCTTTTGTGACTCTTGTGAGGCTTTGATGTGTATAGAAATGTTGCTCTAGTAGATAGGAGTGAAAACCCAATTCTTGTGTATGAGATGTTTCAATGAATCGAGGTGGTTGGGGTGGCTTGGATATGTCTACTATATCCCTTGATATGTTGCTTGGGCTCCCACACCTTGAAATGGCCGGTTGGGGTGGTATTTATAGGCCCCAACCCCATTTCTAGCAGTTGGACAGAAAGCAGCAGCTTTCTGTCGACGGGTGCATCAGACAGTCCGGTGCACATCGGACAGGGCAATGTTCACTGTCTGGTGTCTGCCACGTCAGTCGACCGTTAGGGTCTGTAGCAGTCGACCGTTGGATCCGACAGTTACCCAGCACCAGACAGTCCGGTGCTATTGCCCGAGGGCGCCTGTGTGTGGGCCCCTCTGCGCAGACTATTCGGTTGTCCCACCGGACAGTCCGGTGCACATCGGACAGTTACTGTTCACTGTCCGGTGCGCCACCAAGCACTGGTTGACTGCTCTTTTCTTGGATTTCTTCGCTGATTCTTTTGGGCTTCTATTCTTCTTGAGTCTTGGACTTCTATGCTTCTTTTTATGTTTTTTTGAGGTGTTGCGTCCTTATTGCCTTAGTCCAATCCTCCTCGTATCCTATGAACTATAAACATAAACACTAGCAAACATATTAGTCCACAGGCTATGTTCAATAGATTCCCCAGGGTATTTAGAACTTATCCAAAGAGTAGAACTATTGGTAGTTCATCTATTCTATGTTTTATTTGGTTGGAACTGAGATGATTGTGACTTAGAAACTAAATTGTTGATCTTATGAACCTGTGAATCAGAGACTAGGCAAACTAGTTAGTCTGAATGGTTGTGAAGGTCATCAGGTGTAACACCCCATCTAATCCCTGGACCAACGATACTTACTCCTGGCAGCTCTCTAGAATCATATATTGTCCCCACAGACCAACATGAGTCTTTTGCGCACTTTGTCCTCACTCATGCGCACCCGAGAAAACTTCCCGGTCGGTCACCCATCCCAAATTGCTCCAAGCCAAGCACGCTTAACTTGGATGTTCTTTCGAGATAAGCTTCCAAAAAAGAAGATGCACCTTATTGGTACGAATACTATATTGATTCTATTAAGCCTTGGGCCAGGATATCCCATCCCAGGGGCCAGGATATCACAATCCACCCCCCTTAGAAGATCGACGTCCCCGTCGGTCACCCCAATCCAGGAACCTCCCCTCTTGGCCACATCTGTATGTCTAGTGTCGTCATATGCCATGCCATGTGACCATTCTGGGCCCACATGCGCCATGTGCCATATACTCGAACCCGTAGCCCACACACGCCCGTGAAACCGCGAGGGTCGGCTCTAATACCACTTGTAACACCCCGGCCAATCCCTGGACCGACGATACTTACTCCTGGTAGCTCTCTAGGATCATATATTGTCCCCACAGACCAACATGAGTCTTTTGTGCGCACTTTGTCCTCACTCATGCGCACCCGAGAAAACTTCCCGGTCGGTCACCCATCCCAAATTGCTCCAAGCCAAGCACGCTTAACTTGGAGGTTCTTTCGAGATAGGCTTCCGAAAAAGAAGACGCACCTTGTTGGTACGAATACTCTATTGATTCTATTAAGCCTTGGGCCAGGATATCCCATCCTAGGGGCCAAGATATCACATCAGGCACCAAAATATAAGAAATGGTTTAAGATCATTTCCATTTCACATGGTTTGGTGATGTCCTATCGTGCTGACGTGGCCTGATGGTACTAGGTTGGCTCTTCCATTTAGTAGAGGAGTTTGCCCGAGAGCCGACTGTCGTATTATTGGGTTGCTCAGCGAGCAGGTTGGTCGGCAACCCCGCCTCGCTGGATTGCTTGGTGGGTATTTGTTTGGTGGGCGAGCTGGTCGGCTTTGCGGGCCGTCCTCGCGAGGCCTTTTGGACCTTCACGCCAAGCTGGTGGGCTGCCCGATTTATGGGTCGTCTTTGGGAGGCCTTTAGGCCTTCTTTGGGTAACATGTAACTAGGTACCCAACAGCAGACCTCGAGCCTTTGTGTAACTCCTTGGAGTTGTGCAGAGGCTTTTCTTATGCGGTTCCTCTTTTGGGTGCGCGCAAGCGCATCTGTTAGTTGTAGCCCCCAAGTAATCCATGCAGATTGATTGGGGGTTTATGCAATGTAAGGAGCGAACCCTATCCTATGATGGTTCGCCACGCACCGGGCATGACTCGATCGGTCTCTTGGGCGCGCGTGGGTGCATCTGCTAGATGTAGTCCTTTAGCTCTCGAGTGATCCTCATGGATTGCTTGGGGGGTTAAGCAGTATAAGGGGTGGATCCTTTCCTATGATGGTTTGTCACGCACCGAGCGCGAGTCCATCGGCCTCTCAGGCGTGCGTGATCGCATCGGCCAGACGCGCGGGGGAATAGATCTTCTTTTGGTCTTCATGAAGATTTCCTGGCTCGTCGTGCCCTTGCCTCGTCTAATCGATGCAAAGTGCAGGAATAGGTTGCGGCGTAGGCTAAAGTGCTGTTGCCCATTGTACCCTTGCCTCGTCTAATCGGGCAGAGCGCAGGAGTAGGTTGTGGCATAGGCCGAAGCGCTACCGTGTGTAGGGATGCTCTGGCAACATCGTCCTGTCTTCTCCACCTGTCACCCTTCGCCTTGGTACCTCGCGCACTACAATGGAGGCCATGATGGCAGCAACCCACGCAATGGAAAGAGTCAAAGGTCCCACCTCGGTAACACGTGAGCCACTATGTGGTCTGTGTACTTCGGTTGTAGCACCTACCACTGGAGTGGGCAGGTATACGTCTTGTCCGCAGCTAATGCTGAGGTGCATTGCACTCCAGAGGTTAATAGCCCCGATGGTCCATGCTATGTGTCACAAGATACGAGGTAGCATCGGGCTTCGCCTGGTGAGGCACCGCTCTTCCTTGTGACATCTCCTTTCCGCCTCCTCACCTGGTGATCTACAAAAAGGCGTCCCTACACATGGCCTTGTTATGGTGCTCAATAGTGTATCTACGGGTTGTTGTTCCTAACACTTTCAATCTTCTGGATTTTGTTTCTGAACCTCAGCGAGCAAGGTCTCAAGACCTGCACCTCGGTCAAGATGAGGCATAAGCCTTTAGGGGCCAGCCCCAAGTTCCAAAACAACCATCCTAGGATGGAGTGTAAGGAATTAGGGTACTAGACTAGGCTAAGCGGTTACATGGCTCCAGACCACCATGGAGAACATGTTCTTCTCCCCTCGGACCTTGCCCTTCATGACTCGGGCCTTACCCTCTACAAGGGAGGATCTGAAATCGGGTGACAATGTGGAAACATAATCCAGGTTTCATGAATGTAATTAGAAATCGAATCCCGCTTCAGGTGCTACTTATAATTAATTAATCCTTCAGTAGTAGTGCTTATTCTAGTCGATCCTAGTTTGGAGCATCTCCTGAGTTTGGATGAGGTTCGAACCTATAAGTATTCATTCCAAGGTACTCGGTTAGTTGTTCTAGGGTGGTGGGGTGTGTTGGCTTAGGGTGCAGGACCAAGCTAAGCGGCTACACGACCCCGGACCATCCCTGATATTGTGACCCTTTTCCTAGACTAAACATTTGGTTGATCTGAGCCTCATTCGTTCTAAACCAGATGTAATAATAGGCACTATTATTCAGTTATTCTGAGTATAACAGAAGTTTAGATCCCGGAAAGGGGTAGAAAGAATCAAACATGTGTAACCAGGAAAAGAAATCGATATATGAGGACCAACTCTTCCTTTGCAATGGGGTACATGTTTCACCCGAGACCGTGTTCATAAGGGTGGCTCTAACCAGGCTGGGCCTTGAAAGGTGCCAGAAACCAGGTTTACGGGGGCTAACCTTACCAGACTGGGACTTGGACAAATGTAACCCCGTTATGTCGGAAGAGTTCGTTCTCATGCTACCTTCCGGGCGTAAGGTTCAGGGCTGACCTAAATCGTCTGAGCTCCATCATGCATCTGATTTTTAGGGGTAAGCGGTGCCTTGTTGAGGCTGTTGGCTACTACCCCAAACGCCATGGAGCTTGTGGCCAACAGGTCAGTCTGGGAAACAACTGTTTGCCTGGAGAGCATCCATGGGCCCTCCTCGCCGTGACTGGCCACCTCATGCGTGATGAGGTTGCCGAAGGCACAACCCACTAATGGCTCGCTTGCTGGTCTCCATCGGCACATCGAGGGATTTAGACTCAATCCCCTCGAGTGTGTGCGATGGTGGAGACTGAGCATGCCATGAGTTTGTGCGGCAGCAAGTCGTGGCCACTGCACGTGTCGGGTGACCAGGATACAGACTAGCGAAATGGACTGCGCTAGCCCCTGTTCTTGGCCCATGGGCCCCACCAATGGATTCTAAGGAGGTCATGTTAACGAATACATAGCCTTTGCCATTTTGACTTCTTGAAACCCATTGGCGGGTAGAAGAAGTCGCTCCCCGCGAGTAGAGTAGATGACTCCACCTACTATGAAGCATAGCTATCGATAGCCAGCGGTGGCCTTGCTTGCACTTGGCTGTCGGATGGCAATGGCCACCTCGAATACAACCGTGCTCTGCTAGGGGTCACCGCCTGTGACCCCGAGCATGACGAAGCCTTTGGGAGAGCCTACGGTGGTAACCTCAAGCAAAGTGCTTGAGGCTCCCGTGGCCTTCTTCCTGATGGTGTCGGCGTGGCTGTTGAGGTGCCGCTTGAGTTCGACGGTGAGCATCTTGAGATGTAGCTTTTCTGCCTTTCACCATACGTCGACAAATCCTCCTCGGCCGAGCTCGTCGGCAGACGAGCGGTTTGTCATTAGTAAGGGGCGAGGCTGAGCGTCCTGACCCCTACTTGGCGCGCCAACTGTCATGCTTTCTGGAACCGGGGGATAATAAGATTTATGTTCGTCAGGGGTGTTAGCGCGGACTCACTCTAAATGGTGATCTACGGGGGCTCGATGCTAGATCTAAGGCGGAAGGGGTTATATTGGTTCAAGCCAGAGCCCTAGTCCAGTGTAGTGCTGATAGTAATATTGCTTAGAACAAGTTACAATTGGGTGCTTGTGTGAAGTTCTGGGGATATGGGATGTGGGATATCGGATGTGGGATATCGGATGATCTTTGGATGGGGGTTATCTTGCCCTTTTATAGCTCAAGGGTAGACGATACAATGAGGACTAATGTTCTACTAGGGAGGAGTTGGGCCTCCCACTTCTGGGCCTTGTGGCCCCTATGGTCTCGTCTGTTGGGTCATGCTTCTAAACCTCGTAGCCCCTATGGAGTCGTCCACCGAGTCATGCGATGGCGTACCTCTGGTATGGTGTCATGTCCCATTCCCTTTACGACTGTTGCTCTGATTTAGACGTGGCAGAGTTTGGTGGGTTCTGTTGAGTCAGCTCAAGGTAGGGCTTAGGGATGTCTTTAGTATATCTTCGTTTTCTGTCATCCCCTTAGCGTCACCTTTCATCATGAGTAGGCATATGCCTAGTATGGGGTAATGCCCTGTCCCCTCCAGCGTATGGGTAACTGTAGAGACCCCGATGTTGATGTTTCAACGGCTGTGGTTGTTCGGTCCCACTGGTCAGTGGGGACACGTATCCGGTGTCGTGCTTGATAGAGACTCTTTGGTACTGCTTCCATTGTCTGGGCATGGCTTGGTGATGTCGCATCATGCCAATGTGGTCCGATGTTACTAGGTTGACTCTTACATTCAGTAGAGGTGTTTGCCCAAGAGTCGGCTGCCATCTTGCTGGGTTGCTTGGCAGGCATGCTGGTAGGCTGTCTCGCCTCACTGGGTTACTCGGTGGGCATGCTAATCGGCAGTCCTGCCTCGCTGGGTTGCTCGACAGACAGGTTGCTTGGCAGCCCCGTCTCACTGGGTTTCTCGGCTGGTATTTGTTCGGTGGGTGGGCTGGTCAGCTTGGCGGGCCGTCCCTGAGAGGCCATTTGGACCTTCACGCTGAGCTGCCTGGCAAGTGGGTCGCCCGACTTATGGGCCATATTTGGGAGGCCTTTGGGCCTTCTTTGGGTACCCTATTCCTAGGTACCCAACACAAACCGTTCGTGATGCGTGGGATAGGGAGCTTAATCGGCTGGCCGATCGCGCTTGCCCCCCAGCGCCTCTGGACTTATTAGCCTTTTGCCTGGAGCCTTCTGAGTAATTACTCCTTGTGATGTTTTTGACGTGCGAGGACTACCAACGATAATATTTTTGCCTTTTTCCACATCCGGCCGAACCAGGAATTTTTATCTGTAAGCTCTATTATATTAACAGAAAATGGCTGCTTAACTATTTGCATCTCCTGGAAACTCAATCGGTCCTCATTTATGGTTGATTGTATCTGCCAATGGAAAACATTACAATCATTGTTGGTATGATAAAAAGAATTATGTCACTTGCAATAAGCACTCCTCTTTAGTTTATCTAGAGGAGGAATAGTATGAGTTACTTTAATGTTACCACTTTTTACTATCTCGTCAAATATTTTGTCACACTTGACAACATGAAAAGTAAATTTAAATTCTTCCTGCCGATTCTTTTGAACGAGTTGTGAAGAAGAGCATGCTGAAGGTTTAACACTCGTTGGCCAAACAAGTTCAGCAGTATATACATATGTGGATTCATCATCGGAACTACTTGGATCGCACTCCACAAGATGCACATTATGGCCAACCGATTTTTATGCTTCTTTACTTCGGCTTTCACATGCCAATGATCACTGGTGCTGTTGTACTAATGAAAAGAACTGGGTGCCATCTAATTTCTTCTTTAAGTAAGATCGCAACCCTGTCTTAAAACCTCCGGATATAGTCATTAACTAATTCTTCGTGTCCATGTTGGACTGAAGCTAAATCAGCAAATTCTAACTCATGTTTCTTGAAAAAAAGTGTTAATGAAATTCTTCTCTAATTCCCCCCCAAGAGTTAATAGAGTTAGGTGGTAGGGTTGTGTACCATGCGAATGCGGTATCAGTCAGGGACAGTGAGAATAAACGAATGCGGCGGGATTCCCTATCAGCCAATTCTCTTAGGTGTGATAAGAACTGGCTTATGTGCTCATGCACGCTTTTCCCGCCTTCACCGAAAACCTTAGAGAAATCTGGTATCCTAGTTCCCTACGGGTATGGCATGGTGTTGAATCGGTGATTATAAGGCTTCCCATATGACAGCCTTGTGCCTGAGACACGAATACCGAGTTTGTCTCTAAACAACTCGGCTACTTCGTCCCTGGTTTTTCCACCACATCTGGTGACCATCCATTGAGTTTCGGGGTGAAAACCTCAAGTTGTCAGACGTTATTGTGTCGGCTTTCCTCCCATGGATGCTCAAAATGCATGTTAGGCGTCCTATTAGTGTTACCCCCTCCTGCCCTATATCTCTCAGGCTCTCGAATGGCCAAAGAATGTTTGGCCCTGTGTATGAGGTGGTGTGACATGGTTATAATATGCTGCCATGTGGGTGGCATAGTGTTGCTATGATGAGTTCAAAAATGGTCCATACTGTGCAGCTCCGCGTTCTGCGTATGTGTATCTGAATGGTCCGGTCTAAGGGGCTGGACAATCCACGACTGGGCCAAATGGTTCGAGGTTATACCTAGACGGTTCAGACATATATCGCGCTTCGTAAGTGGTTTGCGCGTGGGCTTGTGTAGTATCGAACGATCTGACAAAGGATGTCAGACAGTCTATGAGGCAACCAGATGGTCTAAGATGATTCTCGAATGGTCGGGTCGTGTTCATAGTTGGATGCATGCTAGGCGGCGATGACTATGGTGGTTCTTTGAACATATTCATTGGCATACCATATAATGGTCGGGTATAGGATGACTCATTTGCAGTCGATGTGTTAGGTATGGGTGGCTCCGTATTAGGTTCATGCGAGGGAAAACTAGGGTTAGTAGATTTTTCATACGAACACACCCATTTTTTAACATATTCATATATATATACATATTGTTTTACCTAATCCCTCTGTTGTTCTATGAAAGTCTTAAAAGATTGATCTCGAATACTTACAGTGGGATCTTGAGGCAAAGGTAGGAGAGATGCCATATCGATTTCCTCTTGATATATGATATTCTAGCCGTGATCCACCATGGAGTGTGATAGGTACTTTTCCTTCGCCTTTATGTGTCGTTCGGCAAATTGTCGTGACACTTCTTCCTCCTCACGCCTCATGAGGTCATCAAAGTGCTACTGGTCATCTATCGGGAGTGCTCCAAGGTTGACTTGATGATGTGGTGGTGGAGACGTCGGTGTGATCTTTAGAAATTACCATCTAGAAGACTTGTACCTAGTGCAGTCGCCAAAAAGTGTGTTGGCTTCGATTTGGGGTCAAACACTAGAACGAAGCATTTGGCAGTGCTATCTACGGTGGCGCGGACAGTCTGCGACACGAGGCCGGACGGTCTATGACCCTACAACAGGAGCGGGTCTCCTCCGCTCGTGTGTTAGATGGTTCGTGCTCTGGGCCAGATGATTCGCGCGTGCATAGAGGGTCTTCTTCTTCGCTAAAAACCCTAGAACTCGCTAATGGGAGGGACCCCGTCGGGGATGAGAGTTCCATGGGGTGCTCCGGGATCGGCAATCCATCTGTAACGTCCCTAGGCAGCGTAGAGTAGCCTAGAGATGAAGTAATAGGTCGAGAAAGACTAATACTAAGGCTAGATTACTCCTACTCCTAATGAATGGAAGGAACATTGCAAATAAAATAAATTTAATAAATAGATTTGATTGAATAAATTGTGGGGTGTTAATCGGTCGTACCCCTTCGTTTATATAAGGGGGAAGGTTTGAATTCTGGGCCTGTTACAAGTCGGTTCTCAAACAAATCCTACAAGAAATCAGGAACCTCACCCTAACTGATTTTTTTCACGTGCGAACTGTCTGGGCCAAGGACCGGACCGTCCGCCTGCTAATTCTGGTGCTCAACACATATCTTGCTATAGTGGTTTAAGAGGTGTTTGATTGCACTAGAGGTAATAGTTAGTTGGCTAAAAATGCTAGTGATATTAGCTACCTAATAATTAGCAAGCTAACTATTATCTAATTTGTTAAAAGTAGCTAATAACCAAACTATTAGGTAGATTGTTTAGATGTATTCCGTAGGAAACGGGTGACCCTTAGGTCTTCTAAAACTTTCACTAAACTAGGCCACAAATAATTCCCCAGAGCAAAACCTATGCAAATAATCAAACTAGAATGTGCAAACTAGGTTTTGTCTAAGTATTGCTATTGTTGGGGGCTTGTTCTCAAATGCTATGAATTAAGAACAAGACAACATAAAAGTGTTAAATGTCGAGCTCCTTCGTCCTTAGAAACAGTATATCCCTTCGGGTATAATGAATCTCGGACGAAGGTTACGAAGGAAAAGACCTTCGTTAGGTTGACAAATGGTTAAACAGAGTAATTATATATATAATGTGCGAGTAATAATACCAGCATTATCATCGATATATTTCCATTATTAAATTCATAAAAACGAATTACAAATGTACCTTCAGATGATGTAAAGTAAAGGTACAAACGTGATGCGAAAAAGCGTATGCCAAGTCAGCGTGAACAGTACGGAAGTACTGTTCACCTATTTATAGGCACGGGACGCAGCCCGTGTAAAATTACATTGATGCCCTTTACATTTATCAATAACTACAGTAATTCTTCGAGGTCCAATTTGGCTTTTCATCTTTAAGTCGGTTCCTCTTTTCTATTATTGTGCCAAAGCCTTTCTGCACATAGCTTCGTGATCGTCTTATCCTTCGTCATGATCGTTTTTCATTCCAGTCACGCTTCGTCTTAACCATGCTCTTGTATGTTCGCGACCTAACTCCGAAGGTGCCTGTTCACATATTACACTTGGAAAATATTATCAAATTATGCTTTTGAGGACCTTCGGGAGCCGAAGGCCCCCAACAGTAGCCCCTCGCAATATCAATTTATTGTAAAGATAAATTCATATTGCGACATGGACGAAGGCTTTAAGCCGAAGGTCCAAAAAAACACCTTCCTTTTGCTAGAATAGCAACAGTCATTGACAAGCGGGGCCCTCCAGTTTTCGACATACTGGGTGTATAAATACAAGCTCACCGCGAGTTTATTTGGCACGCCCTTTTGCCACCTGCTTTTTACTCACCCAGCTTTTAGCCTGCGCACCCAGCTTTTAGCCTGCGCGCGACAGCATTTGCTCGGTCTTAAATTTTTAAGCTTCGGTTTCAAGTCTGGTTTGCCAGCATTCGCGAAAATGTCTGTGGATAAGATAGTTGCTGGTGCTTCGAAGCTAAGCCTTTCGGAGGAAATGCACCTGGGTTTTCTTGAGTCAATGTCGAAGACCAATACGGAAAAGATTGTCAAGGAAACTTTGGAGGGTTTATCTAAAGATACTGGCGACAGTGATAGTTATGATGTGGATAGTGGTGGGGAGGACTCCGAAGATCGCCCGTGGCGGCCTAGTCACTCAAACTTCGGAAAATCAACTATAAAGCAAAGTCACCTTGAAAATATGAGGGGGAGATATTTCCGAGATATATCCATCGTGAGGGCAGATGACGGAGAAAAAACTACGCTGACACCCGAAGATAATGAGGTTGTGATCTTCCGAAGCTTTTTAAAGGCTGGGCTACGATTCCCTCTAAGCAGGTTTGTGGTAGAAGTTCTGAAAATATATCAAATTTACCTTCATCAACTTACCCCCGAGGCAGTGATAAGATTGGGAATCTTCGTCTGGGCCGTGAGGAGCCAGGGCCTAGAGCCAAGTGCAAAAAGCTTTTGCAATATACACAAGCTAGTATATGAGACGAAACCCTGGGGTAAGGAGCAATATCATAATAATTTTGGTTGCTATAGCTTCGGTGCCTGCTCTGGGTAAAGCTGTCCCGTGCCAACCTTTCGAAAGAGATGGCCCGGGGAATGGATGAAGGAATGGTTCTATGTGAAGAACGATTTGAAGGTTCGGGAAGATATCAAAGATATCATCATGCGCCCTATCTAGCAGCGCTTCGGACTTCGGAAACCAAAGGTAGAAATGGACGAAGCAGCTGAAGAATGTCAGAGGGCCTTCGGCGTAGTCTGCTCTTTTATTGGGACCAGAGATTTAATGCAAGAGCACATTGCCTTCAGAGTGTGGCCACTTGTAGATAACTGGGAAATGCCGAAGGAGACCGTTAAAGAAACTGACGAGGGTGGACTAATCAGACCGAAATATACATTCAAGTATGGAGATAAGTTTGTTGAACCGGATGATGATTGGCTGAAAAGCATTGAGAATGTAAGTGATGAATTGCTTGGGGCTTACTCAAAGGCCGAAAACACTGCATTATCAGCGGCTTTCGGAGGCCAAAAAAAGAAGAGACTCAACCGAGTATTTGATGCAATTGGGTTTATCTATCCCGACTACTATTATCCAATGCGAGGTCAAAAGAGAAAAAATACTTCTCCTGCAAAGGACACTGCTTCGGCTGCTCCCGGGGAGCCAGCGCCGAAGAGGAAGAAGGTAAAAGTGTTCACACACCCTCCACGCTGTATTGAGCCGGCCATAGTGCCCGAGTTTATTGGCGAGGCCTCTTCGGCCATCGAAGCCAGAGAACCAACTACAGCGCCAAAATCCGAAGAAATGGCCGAAGCACCAGCAATAGAAAAAACAGGAAAAGAGAGATCTGAAGAAAGAAAAACACCAGATGTTTTAAGTCCTTCATCAAAAGTTGAGGCAGCTAAAAGCCAGAAGGGGCCAGCAGCGACCCCGAAAAGAAAAAGGATGGTTAATGTGCTAGATGTTTTGGAGACAATTAAATCTTCAAGCACAACTCCAAAGAAAACTGTTGAAGTGTCTACTGTAGCCTTTGCTGCTGAAACTTCGAAGCAGCAATTTGAAACTGAAGCTGGGCCTTCGGAATCCACCAAGATACAACCTTTGGAGGTCGAAAAAATGTCAAAGGCAAGTTTAGAAACTAAAAAAGCAAAAATAACAGAGCCGATTCTGACTGAGGAAATTGGCACTGCCACCCCCGAAGCATCTTCCAAAATACATGATTATATTGTGCGACATGCTTCGGGGAAGAAACTATCTGAAGAAGAGATTTTTGAAGCCAATCACTATGCCCGAGAACTGAAGTATCCGAGGGGGGCCGTAGTGTTCAATGGGACAAACAAAGATGATTTCCTGTACTGTCTCCCAGACAATAAAGAATTATCCGTGTGCCGGGAAATGGCTAGAAGCATGGGGTTCCCGAAACTCGAAGCTGGCCTTTGCGCCATGACGAAGGACGATCTTGTGGATAGCCTGGCATACAATAGTCTGAAGGTACAAAAATTGTGAATTTTGAAGTTTATGAATTTTGAATTAGTTTTTTGCTCTTATGTTAACTCATTCATTCTTTTGAATAGGGCCTAATACTCAGCAATGCCTTAAGGGCTCAGAAGAATGCCGAAGATGAGAGCTGCACCATTGCTCTCAACAACCTTCGAACAGAGGTTATCAGGCTAAGAAACGAAGCCTTGGAGAAGGACAGAATTCTGCTTACATTAGTGGAAAAAATGAAGGAAGACGAAGCTAACTCTAAAACTCAAGCCGAAGCTCAGAAGCGTGAAATCGAAGATCTTCGTAAACAACTAGCCCGAGCCAAAGAAGAACGCATTCTTGAAGAAACAAAACGAGAATTAAGCGATCAATGGGCAGATCATTTGGAAGTAAATGTTAAAGAGCTTCGTGCTTCGAAGAAGAGGTGCTACGATAAATCCATAGAATGTGTTAAGAAAATAAAATCCAGCTTCGCCAGCGTTGGCGCGTTCTCTAGTGAAGAAAATTTCACAAGAGGAAATCTAGAAGGCTCAATTGAATGGATTAGTCGCGAAGCTGATGTCTTCGACGAAATCTTGAATAGTCGCGGGGACATTTGTGCTTTTTCGGGCGCTAGGGGAATTGTTACCATTTTAGAGAAGAAAGGGTGCGAGCATGTAAAATCTTTGGCGCAGTCTGAAGCTGCTTTGTCCCCTGAAGATATCACAGACCCTTCAGCCGAAGCAAGCCAGGTTGGTGGAAAATTTTTCACTGACATTTGGGACAATGGCGGCCGAAAAAATGGCTCAAGAGATCATTCAGAGAAGTGAAAAAGGCATCCATGATGCTAGGGAGGTAGCGAGAGCTGCTGAAAAAAAACAGGGCCCGAAGGGCAAATAGGTATTAATTAGTGATTTTTATTTTGTTGTAATTTTTGATTTTGAACTTTATTCGTAGTTTGTAATAGTAATATAGTCGTGTCCTCTCCTCCCTCAGAACCCACTGAGGCATCTACGGACCCTCCCCCGAAGGGAGACGACGAAATTAGACAAATGGCCGAAGCCATTATGGACGAAGTTGTCAATCAACTGCTAAACGAAGCTGCAGAAGTATTTCTTAGGGAAGATTAAATGCTATTGTAAAAATACTTGGAACATGACAAGTGTAAAACTTTGTAACTTTAAATGTAATATATAATCTATTTACGGTTCAATTCTTTACGATGCATGAAATTTTTTCATACATACCGCTTTTTGAGCCTTCGGCGAAAAAACACCTTCCCTTCTTTTCATGCTTCGTAAAGAAAATCTTTTATGTGTCACAAGAATTGCCATATTTCTTTGATGAAGAATCTCCAAACTTTATGAAAACATTCTTTGAATCCATAAAAAAGTCTTATGTTGCCTCTCAAATGAAGCTACACTTCTTCTCAATTTATCTTGTGCCTTGGCACGATTTTCTCTTTTTCAAAACATTCTTTGAAGATCAATGTTGTGTCCCCTTCCTGTTCTCCATGCGAAATGATGGATGATGCTTATGTTATGCAAAATGATGTAATGATGTTATGTTATGCAAAATGACATTATGCTGAAAATACACATATCCCTGCCATAGAGCACACAATCTTTTTATCTCAGCGTTGACTTTTCGCTGTAAGCCTCCCTTAGGAGCTTCTTCGCTTTTTACTTTCAGCGGAATCAGCGTTTATTTTTCGCTGTAAGCCTCCCTTAGGAGCTTCTTCGCCTTTTACTTTCAGCAGAATCAGCGTTTATTTTTCGCTGTAAGCCTCCCTTAGGAGCTTCTTCGCCTTTTACTTTCAGCGGAATCAGCGCTTATTTTTCGCTGTAAGCTCTGCATTCCCTTTGGAACGACTTTTGAGCAGAAAACTTACACTGCGCTCCCTTAGGAACGACTTTTTATTACTTCAAAAAAGTTACGGCTCATTCCTTAGAACAAGTTTTCGATAATCCGAAGGTTCTCCGTGCCTCCATAAATTCTTGTGCTTCGGTAACTCAAGCCTTTGGAGGAGATATATTTTCATTATGATAATACGGTAAACTGTTACAAGGATTTGAAATACAATAAAAAACACTTAAACTCCCCATAATTGTTCTTTACCGCGAAGAAAATAAAACTGAATGTGAAAGCATAAAAAACTGCTGTGGGAGTAGGATATTTTGTCAGTAAATGTGCTTCGACTCTGGCACAGTGCTATTGACTGTGCGAGCTTCAGATTCTTCTCTGAAGTCCCTCTGGGGGTGAGAGTGCTGGCTCCCTTCTGGCTGCGAAGCTCGTTGTATTGGTGGTGGCGGTGGAAGCTGTTGCCAGGAAGCTTGGGGTTGGCTTGCCGAAGCAACAGAGGCTGCAGGGTGATTGCCTACATATTCTGGAATGTAAAGCGAATGATACAAAGCAGTATGCATAACCTGCTTCGGCTGGCTCTGTTGTGCTGCAGCCTCTGCTAGCTCCTTTTGCTTTTGAATGGTAACACGACACATTCTGGTAGTATGGCCCTTGCCTTCACCGCAGAATAAGCAGTAAATTTTTCTTGGTTGATCTCCAAATCTTCCCCCGAAGCCCCTGGCGCCTCTGCCTCTTGGCGCTTGCGGCCGAAAAGAGCTTTGCTGTTGCCCCGAAGCTTGCTGTTGCCCCGAAGCTTACGAGGAATATTGTGACCTTTGCTGCTGACTCCCTTTGTCATCATTTTGAGTAGAATTGTGAATTGACCTGACATGCCTCGGATAAAACCTTCCTCCGAAGCCCCTGGCCATTTCAGAAAACCTGAGAGCTTCCTCCCTTCTTTGGCGAAAATCATTGTCAGCTCGAATATACTCATCCATCTTCTGGAGCAACTTCTCCAAAGTTTGAGGAGGTTTCCTGGCAAAGTACTGAGCTGAAGGTCCTGGCCGAAGCCCCTTAATCATGGCCTCAATGACAATTTCATTGGGCACTGTTGGTGCCTGTGCCCTCAGACGTAGAAACCTTCGGACATATGCCTGAAGGTACTCTTCGTGATCCTGGGTGCACTGGAATAAAGCTTGAGCAGTGACTGGCTTCGTCTGAAAACCTTGGAAGCTGGTTATCAACATATCCTTCAGCTTTTGCCATGAAGTAATTGTTCCTGGCCAAAGGGAGGAGTACCAGGTTTGTGCAACGCTCCTGACAGCCATGACGAAAGACTTTGCCATGACCGCTGTGTTGCCACCATACGAAGATATAGTTGCCTCATAGCTCATCAAGAATTGCTTCGGGTCTGAATGACCGTCATACATAGGGAGCTGAGGTGGCTTATAAGACTGTGGCCAAGGTGTAGCCTGCAGTTCTGTTGATAGGGGAGAAGTGTCATCAAAAGCAAAATTTCCATGATGGAAATCTTCATACCAGTCATCCTCGTTGTAGAAACCCTCTTGATGAAGCTCTCTGCGCGGGGGCCTTTGATTCTGGTCATCTTGAGCGAGATGTCGAAGCTCTTCAGAGGCTTCATCTATCTGCTTTTGAAGATCAGCTAGACGAGCCATCTTCTCCTTCTTCCGTTGAACCTGTTGATGGAGCATCTCCATTTTTTGTATTTCTTGGTCCAAGTCGTCTTCCGGAGGCGTTGGACTGATGGCCTTCCTCTTCTGGCTTCGGGCCTCCCTAAGAGAGACGACATCCTGATTGGGGTCCAGCGGCTGCAGAGTGACAGCCCCTGTCGTTGAAGCTTTTTTCGGCGGCATGACGAAGGTGACGCTTGCCGAAGGTTTTCAAAACCCAAAAAGTGGAAGTGAGTTGACCGGAGGTGGGCGCCAATGTTGGGGGCTTGTTCTCAAATGCTATGAATTAAGAACAAGACAACATAAAAGTGTTAAATGTCGAGCTCCTTCGTCCTTAGAAACAGTATATCCCTTCGGGTATAATGAATCTCGGACGAAGGTTACGAAGGAAAAGACCTTCGTTAGGTTGACAAATGGTTAAACAGAGTAATTATATATATATATAATGTGCGAGTAATAATACCAGCATTATCATCGATATATTTCCATTATTAAATTCATAAAAACGAATTACAAATGTACCTTCAGATTGATGTAAAGTAAAGGTACAAACGTGATGCGAGAAAGCGTATGCCAAGTCAGCGTGAACAGTACGGGAGTACTGTTCACCTATTTATAGGCACGGGACGCAGCCCGTGTAAAATTACATTGATGCCCTTTACATTTATCAATAACTACAGTAATTCTTCGAGGTCCAATTTGGCTTTTCATCTTTAAGTCGGTTCCTCTTTTCTGTTATTGTGCCGAAGCCTTTCTGCACATAGCTTCGTGATCGTCTTATCCTTCGTCATGATCGTTTTTCATTCCAGTCACGCTTCGTCTTAACCATGCTCTTGTATGTTCGCGACCTGACTCCGAAGGTGCCTGTTCACATATTACACTTGGAAAATATTATCAAACTATGCTTTTGAGGACCTTCGGGAGCCGAAGGCCCCCAACAGCTATCTCTACCACAATAGCTAAGTTTCAATCTACACTATATAAGTATGAATACAAGATTGAAACTTAAATGCTTAATATAAATGTGGAAACTTAAAGAGCAAGGTAGGGATGCAAACTCTCGTGGATGACACCGGTATTTTTACCGAGTTATCCGAAACCGCGCAAAGTTCCGACTAATCCTCGTTGGTGCCCCTACACAAAGTGAAGCCCACGCGAGGGCCAAGCACCTTGATCCAGTAACTCCGTAGAGAGCCGCGGGCCTTCTCCACGCGCAAGTGGTGCTCCGCTTCCGGCTCCTCTCGGATGCTCCCCGCCGTCTCCACTATCGAGCTTCCGGCTGAAAACGTCGCGGGCCTTGTTCCCTCCGGTACACGGTGGCGGTCGTGACACAAACGCGGTTGTCACGGTCTCTGTAAGGAAAATGGACCCCGGGCCTTTTGGCTAACTGAGTTTTGGTGTTTGATGAACAACACAATCAGTGAACTAATAAGTTTTCTAGTGTTTGTGTTTGTAGTTCACAGGATGCGAAGAGAATTGGACCAAGGCAATGAGGATGCAACACCTCAAAAGAAGACATAAAAAGATGCATAGGAGTCCAATACTCAAGAACAAAGAAGCCCGAAGAAATCAGCGAAGAAATCCAAGATAAGGGCTGTCAGCCAGCGCCTGGTGGCGCACCGTACATTGGTGTCCGGTGTGCACCAGACTGTCCGGTGAGGCACAGGACAGTCTGCGCAGAGAGGCCACAGACAGGCGCTCTCTGGCTGTAGCACCGGACTGTCCGGTGTGCACCGGACTGTCCGGTGTGCCAACGGGCAGACGACAACGGTCGGATCCAACGGTCGACTGCTACAGGCCCCAACGGTCGGCTGACGTGGCGTGCACCGGACATCTACTGTGCAGTGTCCGGTGGTGCACCGGACTGTCCGGTGCACCCGACGACAGAAAGCTGCTGCTTTCTGTCCAACGGCTAGTTTGGGGTGTGGAGGCTATAAATACCACCCCAACCGGCCATTCTCTTGTGTGAGAGCCCAAGCAACATACCAAGGCATATAGTGCACATTTCTAAGAGCTCAAACACCCAAGTGCTTAATAGAATCACTCGGTGATTAGCGTAGGTGCTTTACGAAGTGCTTAGGTTAGTTAGACCGCTTTAGCGCTTGCTCTAGGTGAATCCTAGTTAGTTGAGTGAGTTTTGTAAAACCACACAACCCCTTGGCTCTTGCGTGAGTCGTTGTAATTGTACCGAGTGGGGCGAGAGTCTTGCGAGACCGTGACAACCGCGTTTGTGTCACGGCCGCCACCGTGTACCGGAGGGAACGAGGCCCGCGGCGTTTCGACCGGAAGCTCGATAGTGGAGACGGCGGGGAGCGTCCGAGAGGAGCCGAAAGCGGAGCACCACTTGCGCGTGGACAAGGCCCGCGGCTCTCTACGGAGTTACTCGACCGTGGTGCTTGGCCCTCGCGTGGGCTTCCCTTTGCGTAGGGGCACCAACGAGGATTAGTCGGGACCTTGCGTGGTTCCGGATACCTCGGTAAAAATACCGGCGTCATCCACGAGAGTTTGCTTCTCTACTTAGCTCTTTACATTCCGCATTTATATTAAGCATTTAAGTTTCAATCTTGTAGTCATACTTATTTAGTATAGATTGAAACTTAGCCTTTTGCGGTAGAGATAGCAACACTTAGACAAAACCTAGTTTGCACATTCTAGTTTTGATTATTTGCATAGGTTTTGCTCTAGGGATTTAATTGTGGCCTAGGTTAGTAAAAGTTTTAGAAGTCCTAATTCACCCCCCCCCCTCTTAGGTGTCACCCGTTTCCTACAAGTGGTATCAGAGCCCGGTTTGGCTCATTTGAAACGCTTTAGCTTCACCGCTAAAAGAGCCGACGCTTTTTAGAGGAAGGGATGGATACCCATAGGCCACCACACTTTGACGGCACTAACTTCCCATATTATAGTGCTAGAATGGCTTGTTACCTACAGGCCGTTGATCTAGGTGTTTGGAGAGTCACTCGTGACGGGATGAAACCCCTCAAGAATCCCGAGAAACCCACCACGAGTGAGGAAAAAGAAATCCATTTAAATGCTAGAGCCAAAAATTGCTTGTATGAATCTCTTAGCATGGATATTTTCAATCAAGTATTTACCCTGAAAACTGCTAATGAGATTTGGCTAAAATTGCATGAGCTCCATGACGGCACATCCAATGTCCGTGAGCAAAAACATTGCCTAGTCTTAAATGAGTATAATTCTTTTGCTATGAAAGATGATGAGCTTGTTAGAGACATGTATTCTCGTTTGAATCTAATTATCAATGAGCTCAATTCGATTGGCATTAATAAGCTAGGTGATGCGGACATTGTGAGGAAGATTATCTCCCTGCTACCACAACAAAGATATGGGAGCATCATCACCATCCTTCACAACATGGAGGACTTGAGCAACATGACCCCGACCATCGTGATTGGGAAAATCGCGGCTTTTGAGATGTCGCGAAAAATGAGTCAGGGAGATGAGCCAACTTCCTCAAGACCATATGCTTTTACATGTGATGAAAGGAAGGGCAAAAAGAAGGCTCCCACTCCAAGTTCCTCAAGCGAAGAAGAGGAAGAAGAAGAAGAAAGTGATGATGATGAAGATAATCAACCATGCACATCATCCTCCGAGGACAAAGAAACAATCCGACGCGTCGGAAAGGTAATGAGGATGATCCGCAAGATTAATCTAATGGGTGTGCCCCTGCAGGTCGAGGATCTTCTCTTTAACATTGACAGGAAAAAGCAAAGGAAGAGAGGATGCTTCGCATGTGGGGAGAAGGGCCACTTCAGGGACAACTGTCCAAATATGGCCAAGCCCAAAAAGGAGAGGAGCAAAGGCAAGGCGCTAACAAGTGTTAGAACTTGGGATGATTCTTCAAGTGAAGATGAACCTCCAAGGACGCGTAGCCACCGGTCCTCGTCACGATCATCACGGTCATCACACAAATGCCTTATGGCAAGAGGTAACAAAAGCATTCCATCCTCTAGTGATGAAAGTAGTAGTGATGATGAAGGTGAGGGAAAGCCCTCTCTAGATGAGCTTGCGGAAGCCGTAAAATTTTTCCAGGATGTTTGCACTAAGCAAAAAGCTCAACTTAAAACTTTGAAAAATAAGTTGGTTAGCTCTCAAAATGATTACAAAGGTTTGCTAGAAAAATTTGAAACTTTTGCAAACTTAAATAGTGAGCTGTCAACTAAAATTGAGCTATTAGAATCTAGTGCTCCATCCACTGCTACCGATAATAGCCTTATTAAAAAGAATGAAAAACTTAAGGCTAAGTTAGCTAGCTCCCAAGAAGCTATTGAAAATTTGCTAGAGAAAATGGAAATTCTTAGCATACACAATAATGAGCTAACTACTAAGCTAGAAAACATTGGTAGCACCCCAGCAGCATCTTTAGTTGAAATACCTAAAATAATTAAGAAAGATGCTTCTACTTCCTGCTTTGATTTAATTGATGATTCTAACCCCTGCAACCAAGTCGTTGTTGAGAATATTGTTGTAGAGACATGTTCGGATGAGGTTGCAAAGGAAAATGAACAATTAAAGCAAGAAGTGGCTCGCCTTGGCAAGGCTTTGTATGACAAGAAAGGCAAAGCCAAACAAATCCGACCTCCACAGGATAACACCACTGCGGGAGTGAACAAGCCTGTAGAGGGAGAAACTGTGATTTGTAGGCTATGCCACAAGGAAGGCCACAAGTCTTTCCAATGCAAGGCGATGACCGAGGATAAACAAAGGCAAAAGCTCAAGCAAAAGCCATCAAGCAAAATCTCCAACACCTACATCAAAAAGGTGAACAAAAAGGATGCTACACCATATTTGATCAAGAAGAAAAAGAACGGAAAGGTGATAGCAATCATGGCCAACAAGCAAGCCAACAAAGGAAAGGAGACCAAACGCATCTGGGTGCCAAAGGAAATAATTTCAACCATGAAAAGCACCAAGAAGGTTTGGATCCCGAAAGGGAAGTGAGTGGACCAAAGGTCATCGGGAAATTTGGAGACTTGGCAAAGTTGGGATGTATATCATGGGGTACATCATACAGGATCAAGTTTATTGCCAAGTGGATTAGTGAAAATTTTGGACCCAAATTTCCCACCCATGACTAAGGTAACTAGCTTTATTGTATTCTTCGTTTTTAGATATGCGTATCTATTTATCTTTTATCTAGTTTACCTTTCTTGCCTAGTATTACATTTGTTATGTACTTTTGTTTAAAATCATGCATACTAGGTAAATCATATGGTAGGAATGCTTGTTCTTAATTCATATACTTAAGCAAACCTACATGGCTTAAAATGTTTATTTAAGCACGGCACATAGCTTTTATATAACTCCATAGTAAAAGATGCATCAATTGAAAATTTTGATTTCTACAAAGTGTATCATTTAACTTATATGTGCCAAAGTTTGGATTATGGATAATTTGCCCCTCTTGATATCAAATCAAAGTGCATGTCTCCTACAAGTATTCAAAACTTGTATGCACACCTTTAGGGGGAGGTTACTCTATAATCTAACACTTTGAGACTAACACCTTTTCAAGTCTATTTCATGTGATAGTCTCATTGTAAGGAAAATAAGGTCCCCGGAGAAAAACAACAATCTTCCACTGCAAAATCTCCAAGAACTCTCATGTCTCTCAAGCTCGCCATTGACTTTCAATTGGTATCTTTTGAGACTACATTTCAGTATCATTTACATGTCTTCTCCAATATTTGATTAGACTACATTTCATATCATATGCTTCCATGTTGCTAAAAATGCATAAGTAGTTAACTCATATTCTGTTACCTATGCATAAGGGAAGTTAGTCTTTTCAAATCATGTCTTGCACCTCAAATTTTTCACATGCTTTTTCCTAAGTAGAGGATATCTGTCAAGGGGAGTATTTCTTCATCTCTAAAGGGGGAGAAAAACTCTTTCTAAAGGAGACAACTCATTTAGGGGGAGTAATCTTTTGAGGACTCCTTCAAGTGGTATCATTCACATAGTTTAATTTAATATCCTTCTAGTGATATCATTTGATACAATTCTTGATGAGGGCAAGCTTTTATTTACTTCCTACATGCTTTTAATGTCTTCCTTTTCGGTGGTTGATGCCAAAGGGGGAGAAGTTTAGGGACCAAAGCAATGAAAACTATATCAAACACCAAACACCACCAATTTAAAAATTTTATATCTACAAATGGCTTTTCAAGTGGTTTTGGTTATTTGGTCCAAAAATAGGAAGTAAGTGAATTATGGAGTTAGGGGGAGGCTTAAGTCCATAATATCACATTGTGGGGACAATCATGCATCTTAGCAAGTAGATTGCATATTTTCACTCAAATACTTGTATTATTTGCTTGCCTTGGTTGTGTTGTCATCAATCACCAAAAAGGGGGAGATTGTAAGGAAAATGGACCCCGGGCCTTTTGGCTAACTGAGTTTTGGTGTTTGATGAACAACACAATCAGTGAACTAATAAGTTTTCTAGTGTTTGTGTTTGTAGTTCACAGGATGCGAAGAGAATTGGACCAAGGCAATGAGGATGCAACACCTCAAAAGAAGACATAAAAATATGCATAGGAGTCCAATACTCAAGAACAAAGAAGCCCGAAGAAATCAGCGAAGAAATCCAAGATAAGGGCTGTCAGCCAGCGCCTGGTGGCGCACCGGACATTGGTGTCCGGTGTGCACCGGACTGTCCGGTGAGGCACAGGACAGTCTGCGCAGAGAGGCCACAGACAGGCGCTCTCTGGCTGTAGCACCGGACTGTCCGGTGTGCACCGGACTGTCCGGTGTGCCAACGGGCAGACGACAACGGTCGGATCCAACGGTCGACTGCTACAGGCGCCAACGGTCGGCTGACGTGGCGTGCACCGGACATCTACTGTGCAGTGTCCGGTGGTGCACCGGACTGTCCGGTGCACCCGACGACAGAAAGCTGCTGCTTTCTGTCCAACGGCTAGTTTGGGGTGTGGAGGCTATAAATACCACCCCAACCGGCCATTCTCTTGTGTGAGAGCCCAAGCAACATACCAAGGCATATAGTGCACATTTCTAAGAGCTCAAACACCCAAGTGCTTAATAGAATCACTCGGTGATTAGCGTAGGTGCTTTGCGAAGTGCTTAGGTTAGTTAGACCGCTTTAGCGCTTGCTCTAGGTGAATCCTAGTTAGTTGAGTGAGTTTTGTAAAACCACACAACCCCTCGGCTCTTGCGTGAGTCGTTGTAATTGTACCGAGTGGGGCGAGAGTCTTGCGAGACCGTGACAACCGCGTTTGTGTCATGGCCGCCACCGTGTACCGGAGGGAACGAAGCCCGCGGCGTTTCGGCCGGAAGCTCGATAGTGGAGACGGCGGGGAGCGTCCGAGAGGAGCCGGAAGCGGAGCACCACTTGCGCGTGGAGAAGGCCCGCGGCTCTCTACTGAGTTACTCGACCGTGGTGCTTGGCCCTCGCGTGGGCTTCCCTTTGCGTAGGGGCACCAACGAGGATTAGTCGGGACCTTGCGTGGTTCCGGATACCTCGGTAAAAATACCGGCGTCATCCACGAGAGTTTGCTTCTCTACTTAGCTCTTTACATTCCGCATTTATATTAAGCATTTAAGTTTCAATCTTGTAGTCATACTTATTTAGTATAGATTGAAACTTAGCCTTTTGCGGTAGAGATAGCAACACTTAGACAAAACCTAGTTTGCACATTCTAGTTTTGATTATTTGCATAGGTTTTGCTCTAGGGATTTAATTGTGGCCTAGGTTAGTAAAAGTTTTAGAAGTCCTAATTCACCCCCCCTCTTAGGCGTCACCCGTTTCCTACAGTCTCGCAAGACTCTCGCCCCATTCGGTACAATTACAATGGCTCACGCAAGAGCCGAGGGGTTGGTGGTTTATCTAAGCTCACTCAACTAACTAAGGTTCACCTAGAGCAAGCGCTAGAGCGGTCTAACTAACCTAAGCACTTCGCAAAGCACCTACGCCAATCACCGAGTGATTTTATTAAGCACTTGGGTGTAAGAGCACTTGGGGATGTCTACTATATGCCTTGGTATGTCTCTTGGGCTCCCACACTTGAAAATGGCTGGTTGCGGTGTATTTATAGCCCCCAACACAAAACTAGCCATTGGAGGAAAGCTGTTGCTTTCTGTGATGCACCGGACAATTCGGTGAGGTCACCGGACAGTCCGGTGCCCCTGTCCAGTGCGCTTAGCCCTTGGGTCTGTTAGAGCAGGTGACCGTTGGTGCGCAAGCTTTTTGCATCGGACAGTCTGGAGTTTACACCGGACAGTCCGGTGGTGTTCCCTCCACGGTGCCACCTGGAACTAGCCGTTAGGGCTACTATTCCTGGTGTACCGGATAGTCCAGTGCTCCTCGCACAGACAGTCTGCAGGCAACCTTCTTCGTTTTTTGGACTTCACTTGATCTTCATAATGTCTTCTTTTGAGGTGTTGCTTTCATCAATGTCTTGTTCCAAGTAACTTTAGCATTCTATAAACTACAAACACAAACACTAGCAAACACATTAGTTCACAGGTTATGTTGATCATCAAACACCAAAACCTATTAAGCTAAATGGCCCGGGGTTCATTTTCCTTACATCTTTAACTAATTTTAGCAACTAACTATTAGCTCTACTGCATTTAAACACCCTCTAAGTGGTAGGGTCAAATCTTAATGCTCAAACGTCAAGCGTCCAACAAAGAAAACACAAGCTTCATATGCGACAACGGAAGAACGACCAGAAGGTAGAAGCAACTGAAGATGCATTTATATCTTCCGCCAAAAATGTATCGGTCGATATGATGATTTGAGTAGTTGGTTCACGTATTCTCCCTCTATCTCTCCATCTGCGAGTTCTTTTTTGTCATCTGCAAGATTCTTGGTATTTTTGTTACCCCCAACCGTGCTTCCAATTAAACCAAAGTAAAAAAAAAAAGAAGTTATGCGAAGAGGCTCACAGCACAGTGGCAAAGGCCACTGGCCGGCAGCGCTCTAGTCCAGGATTCATACTTTGGGTGACGCACCTATTTGTGGCCCCAAGTTTTCTCAAGGTACACAGCTACACACGCATGTCAACAATTTACCATCCGAACTATACTGAACTGCTTGTAACTCAGGGTGTCAATGTTTTGAACCAGCTTCGACAAATAAATTTGTTTGTGCACATTCTGTGGTCCGAATGGTGTGCTCGGTGGACACAAGATTTATACTGCTTTGGAACGTCTCTACATCCAGTCTTCGTCGGCTCACGCTACCCCCACCTTGTTGCTCAATACTCATGGTAGGGGTTACAAGCGAGCGAGAGAGCAAGGACCATCTTAAAGTCTCTTACTTGTGGCTAGACCTAAATACTATGGGACTGGTGCCCTTTACTAAGCATTGGACGTTGTGGTGATCTGCTCCATGGCTCTGGCCTCTAGGTCTTCTGGTCTCGTCGTCCGTGTATGTGCTTTTGTTCGTTGTCCTAGTTGACCTCCCCTTTTATAGGCCAAGGTGGGGGTCGGCTACTGGTACCATCCCCGAGAAGGAGGTTGTTGGAGATAAGATCCCCGGTCCCTAGAATCCATAGGTCAGCAAGTGCGCCCGGGGGAAGACACTGGCCACTGGGGGCGTCGGTCAGCTCGAAGAGACAGTAGTGTTTACTTTAGAGGAACCTGCCCCCGGATGAACCCTGTGGCACCGAGCCCAGGGTCAAGCGTGACAGAGTCTAACTGGGGCTGGACGTACCAGAGGGAAACCACTCGAGTGGGTCCCTCGCATGTCCTAAGATCGGCCCGTCATAAGTGATCGATCTCGTTAACTGCGCCCGGTGCTGAGCCACAGCGAAGGTGTCGGTCTGCCACCTACTCATAGCCTACGAGCTCCTCAGACCATATAGAACTCATGACCTATGAACCCCTCGAACTACGACGTATTTATGGCCCATGCACCCTCCGACCTACTGTGCACTCATGATCTACCAAAACTAGGCCTGAGTGTGCAGACCTCTAGCAGGACGCAACACGACGAACCGTGTCGAGCCCTAGGCTACAAAGGCCAAGGGTCGGCATAGCCCGAATGATGGCGCTTGGGCCCCACACTGCATGTGCCACCCGCCATAAAGAGTACAAGACAGCTAAACGACGACAAAGACGTGTGGCTTTACCCCCATGATAGAACGCTCGGTTTTACCATCATCCAGTGGCCCTTTCTTGACGAAGCCACAGCTAGCCGACCCCACACCTTGTCCTATAAAAGGAGGAGCTTGGCCCGAGGCTCTAGGTGGGACGGGCACGACCTAGATCCCCCCAGCAAGGATTTAGACCCCCGGACACACGACGATGAAAGTCACCTAGAGGGGGAGTGAATAGGCGAAACCTGAAATTTATAACTTTAAACACACACTATAAGCCGGGGTTAGCGTTAGAATTAAATTCTAGTCCGAAGATAGGGGAAAACAAATCAAACAAGAACCAAGGCGAGTGAACACAGTGATTTATTTTACCAAGGTTCGGTTCTAAAGAACCTAGTCCCTATTGAGGAGGTCACAAAGACCGGGTCTATTTTAACCATTTACCTCTCTCAAACGGTCACTTAGACCGAGTGAGCCTTCTCCTTAATCAATCGGGTCACTAAGACCCCGCAAGGACCACCACACGCTTAGGTGTCTCTTGCTTTGATTACAAGTCACTTGAGAACAAGAATGAGAAAGGAAGAAAGGCAATCTAAGAAACAAGAGCGCAAAAGAACACGAACACACTCTCTGTCAAGTCACTAAATGGTTGAGATGAATTCTAGGCTTGGAGAGGGTTTGGTCTTTGGAAATGTATCTTGGAGTGAATGCACTAGCTCTTGTATTGAATGTGATCTCTGAAAAACTTGGATGCCAAAGGTTGTGGTGGTTGGGGGGTATTTATAGCCCCCAACCACCCTGTTAGCCATTGGCCAAGGTTGTTGGCGATGGGCGCACCGGACAGGTACTGTGCGCTGTCCGGTGCGCTGCCACGTCAGCCAACCATTAGGGTTCGAAGCTGGTCGACCGTTGGAGGCTTTGTCCTCTTGCGGCACCGGACAGTCCGGTGCCCTCTGACTTCGCTGCTCTGAATTCTGCCGTGGCACTGTAGTCTACTGTAGCACTTTGCAGAGTCGATCGTTGGCGCTGGATAGCCGTTGCCTGCTGGCTCACCGGATAGTCCGGTGGCACACCGGACAGTCCGGTGAAGTATAGCGGAGCGCGCCTTCGTTTTCCCGAGAGTGGTTGTTGACATTTGTATGGTCCTAGTGCACCGGACACTGTCCGGTGGCACACCGGACAGTCCGGTGCGCCATTCTTCAGCACACTCAAGTCCTTTTGCTCCTTTAAATTTGTGTCCCTAACTTGTTTCTCTTATTGGTTTGTGTTGAACCTTATGCACCTGTAATAAATGAATTCTAGACAAACTAGTTACTCCACTTGCTTGTGTTGACCATCAACCACCAAAATTATTTATAGGAAATGGTTAACCATATTTCCCTTTCAATCTCCCCATTTTTGGTGATTGATGCCAACACAAACCAAAGCAAATAATAAGTATAGGAATGTAACTAGTTTGCAATTTATATGATGGTGCAAAGGTTACTTGGAGTTAAACCAATTGAAAATATTACTAAGTATGAATGGATTGCTTTTTCTTTTATTTAGCATTTTGGACCACTTTTGCACCACACGTTTGTTTTTGCAAATTCTTTTGGAAAATCTTTTCAAAGTCCTTTTTGCAAATAGTCAAAGGTATATGAATAAAATTGCAAGAAGCATTTTCAAGATTTGAAATTTCTCCCCCTGTTTCAAATGCTTTTCCTTTGACTAAACAAAAGCTCCCCCTGAATCAAATTCTCCTCTTAGCTTTCAAGAGGGTTTTGAAATAGATATCAATTTGAAATTCTACTTTCACAAATCAAGTGAAACATAGATACCAATTGATACTGATTGAGAATACATTAATTGAAATACTAATTCTTGAAAGATACCAATTTGAAAAATAGACTAAAAATTTTAAAATGGTGGTGGTGCGGTCCTTTTGCTTTGGGCTAAATACTTTCTCCCCCTTTGGCATTAATCGCCAAAAACAGAGAACTTGAGAGCCCTCTAATACTTTCTCCCCCATTGATAAAGAAATATGAGTGAAATGATATACCAATTGAGAGATATACGAGTAATTGGCAAAGGGTAAGTGATACCGTTGGAGTTGAGTGGAAGCATTGTCTTTGCCGAATACTCCATTTCCCTTTCAATCTAAGACTTGATCATAGAGATATACTTGAAATCATGTTAGTCTTAGCCTTGGCACAAGAAGAATAAGAAATATGCATTTGTACCAAATGAAAGAGACATTGATCAAAGGTATATAAAATAGCTATGTGTGCAACGTTTCAATCAAAATTCCGAGAATCAAGTATATTTAGCTCATTCCTGAGTTTGCTAAAGTTTTTCTCATCTAGTGGCTTGGTAAAGATATCGGCTAATTGGTTTTAAGTATTAACATAGGCAATCTCGATATCCCCATTTTGCTGGTGATCTCTCAGAAAGTGATACCGAATATCTATATGCTTAGTGCGGCTGTGTTCAACGGGATTATCTGTCATGCGGATTGCACTCTCATTATCACATAGGAGAGGGACTTTGCTCAATTTGTAGCCATAGTCCCTAAGGGTTTGCCTCATCCAAAGTAATTGCGCACAACAATGGCCTGCGGCAATGTACTCGGCTTCAGCGGTGGAAAGAGCTACGGAGTTTTGTTTCTTTGAGGCCCAAGACACCAGAAATCTTCCCAGAAACTGACAAGTCCCTGATGTGCTCTTCCTATCAATTTTACACCCTGCCCAATCGGCATCAGAATATCATATTAAATCAAAATTAGATCCCCTGGGGTACTAAAGCCCAAACTTAGGAGTGTAAACTAAGTATCTCATGATTCTCTTTACGGCCCTAAGGTGAACTTCCTTAGGATTTGCCTGAAATCTTGCACACATGCATACAGAAAGCATAATATCCGGTCGAGATGCATATAAATAGAGTAAAGATCCTACATCGACCGGTATACCTTTTGATCTACGGATTTACCTCCCATGTCGAGGTCGAGATGCCCATTGGTTCCCATGGGTGTCTTGATGGGTTTTCCATCCTTCATTCCAAACTTCTTAAGTATGTCTTGAATGTACTTTGTTTGGCTGATGAAGGTGCCATCTTGGAGTTGCTTGATTTAAAATCCTAGGAAATATTTCAACTCCCCCATCATAGACATCTCGAATTTTTGAATCATGATCCTACTAAACTCTTCACAAGTTGACTTGTTAGTAGACCCAAATATAATATCATCAACATAAATTTGGCATACAAACAAGTCTTTTGCAACAGTTTTAGTAAAGAGAGTAGGATCGGCTTTACCGACTTTGAAGCCATTAGTGATAAGAAAATCTCTCGGCCATTCATACCATGCTCTTGGGGCTTGCTTGAGCCCATAAAGCGCCTTTGAGAGTTTGTACACATGGTTAGGATACTCACTATCTTCAAAGACGGGACGTTGCTCAACATAGACCTCTTCCTTGATAGGTCCATTGAGGAAGGCACTTTTCACGTCCATTTGATAAAGCTTGAAGCCATGGTAAGTAGCATAGGCAAGTAATATACGAATTGACTCAAGCCTAGCTATGGGTGCATAAGTTTCATCAAAGTCCAAACCTTCGACTTGTGAATAACCTTTGGCCACAAGTCGGGCTTTGTTTCTTGTCACCACACCATGCTCATCTTGCTTATTGCAGAATACCCATTTGGTACCTACAACATTTTGATTAGGACGTGGAACCAAATATCATACCTCATTCCTTGTGAAATTGTTGAGCTCCTCTTGCATTGCCACCACCCAATCCGGATCTTTTAGTGCATCCTCTATCCTGTAAGGCTCAATAGAGGAAACAAAAGAGTAATGTTCACAGAAATGAGCAACTCGAGATCTAGTGGTTACCCCCTTATGTATGTCACCAAGGATGGAGTTGACGGGGTGATCTTGTTGAATTGCTTGGTGGACTCTTGGGTGTGGCGGTCTTTGACCCTGTATTTCTTGATCATCTTCCTTGTCTTGATCATCTTCATCTCCCCCTTGATTATTGTCCTCCTCTTGAGGTGGCTCATCATTTTGATCTTCATCTTCATCATCTTGAGCCTGATCCTCATCTTGAGTTGGTGGAGATGCTTGGTTGGAAGATGACGGTTGATCTTGTGTTTGTGAAGGCTCTTTGGATTCCATGCTCTCTTTCTTTGCTTTTTCCTGTCAATGTTAAAGATAAGATCCTTGACCTGCAGGGGCACACCCATTAGATTAATCTTGTGAATCATTCACATTACCTTTCCGACGTGTCGGACCGTTTCTTCATCCTCGGAGGATGATGTTGAGGGTTGATTATATTCATCATCTTCTTCTTCTTCATCCTCTTCTTCACTTGAGCTTGGAGCCTTCTTCTTGCCTTTCATCTTTTTGTGTTCATCACATGCAAAACCATAAGGCTTTGAAGAAGTTGGCTCCTTGAGAGCACCTAGAGGGGGGGGGGTGAATAGGTGATCCTGTAAAAAACTTAAAACTTATAGCCACAAAACTTGTTTAAGTGTTAGCACAATGGAATCAAGCGGCTAAAGGATCGAGCTCTTATGAAACACAATAGTCACAAGGAAAACAAGCACAAGAGACACGGTGATTTATCCCGTGGTTCGGCCAAGTATAACACTTGCCTACTCCATGTTGTGGCGTCCCAATGGACGAGGGTTGCACTCAACCCCTCTCAAGTGATCCAATGATCGACTTGAATACCACGGTGTTTTTCTTTCTTTTACTCTTTCCCGTTTGCGAGGAATCTCCACAACATGGAGCCTCTCGCCCTTACAATTGTTGATCACAAAGAAGCACGGAAGTAAGGCTGGGAAGAGCAACACACACAAGACTCAAAGCACGAGCACAATCACGCACACAAGCCACAACTTGAGCCACACAACACAACTCAAAGAGTTCTCTACTCAAATGGAGCTCAAGTCACTATCTCAAAGAATCGAATGCGCGAGAATGAAGTCTTGGTGCTTAGGAATGATCACTGAATGCTTGGATGACTCCTCCATGCGCCTAGGGGTCCCTTTTATAGCCCCAAGGCAGCTAGGAGCCGTTGGAGGCATTTTTGGAAGGCAATTCTTGCCTTCTATCGGGTGGCACACCGGACAGTCCGGTGCACCACCGGACATCCACTATTCATTGTCCGGTGCGGATCTCTTTCCTAAAATGGCACAGCCGACCGTTGCAGAATTGTAGCCGTTGGCGCACCGGACACTGTCCGGTGCACACCGGACAGTCCGGTGCCCCCAGCCGACCGTTGGCTGGGGCCACGCGTCGCGCGCGGATTGCACGGCCGATCGTTGCGCTGGCGGCCGTTGGCTCACCGGACAGTCCGGTGCACCACCGGACAGTCCGGTGAATTATAGCCGTATGCCGCCAACGAATTCCCGAGAGTGGCCAGTTCGCCAGAGCCTGGCCTGGCGCACCGGACACTATCCGGTGCACCCAGACTGAGTAGCAGTTGGCTGTACACAGCCAACTCTTTTCCAATCCTTTTCTTTTCCTGATTCTAGCACTTAGACAAATATATTAGTACACAAAAACCAATGTACTAAGTCTAGAATCATACCTTCTTGTTGATTTGCACTTCATTCATCATTTGGCACATAATTACTCACTTTAATATGTGTTGTGCACTTAATCACCAAAATATACTAGAGATGGCCCAAGGGCACATTTCCCTTTCAATCTCCCCCTTTTTGGTGATTTATGCCAACACATCAAAGAGCAACAAATAGAAGTGCAACATCAATGCAGATGAGAACAAGAATTGTCTTTGATTCAAATTTGGCATATTTGGATCATTCTTTGCCACCACTTGGTTTGTTTTTGCAAATCAAATTCAATTTCCTATCTCTAAGTCAAACACACTTGTTGAGGCATAAAGAGAGGTATTCCAAGAGAAATTGATCAAAGATCCAAAAACTCCCCCTTTTTCCCATAATCAAACATTCTCCCCACAAGAGACCCACTTTTGACAACAAGAGGCAATAAGAGTATTTTGACAAAACAAAGGTTCTAACTCTACTATTTTCAAAATTCTCAAGTGGTAGCTGATCCATTTGCTTGCTTTGGCCTTAATTTCTCCCCCTTTGGCATCAAGCACTAAAACGGGATCATTGTTGGCCCTTTAACCTCATTGCCTCACCAAAATTGTCAATTAAGAGCAAAAGGCAATAAGTGTATAGAGATGAGCTTGGAGTTAAGTACCCTCTCATCGGAGTGCAGTGGAAGTCTTTCATGGTCCAAGTCCACCTTTCCCTTTCAATCCACTTTTGAGACTAAAACAAATAAACTCAAACACAAGGTTAGTCTCAAAGTGTCAAGTTGTAGCATGCCTCCCCCTAAATAAGTGCATCACTTGCAAATGGACTTGTGAGGTCCGGGGGTCACTTGCACAACTTGAGCACCATAAATGAAGAATAATATGCATAAAGGAACATGATCAAAGACATAACACACATGTATGCTATAGATCAATCCAAGTTATGCGAATCTAAGACATTTAGCTCACTACACAGCCTGCAAAAGGTCTTCTCATCTAAAGGCTTGGTAAAGATATCGGCTAGCTGGTTCTCAGTGCTAACATAAAACACTTCGATATCTCCCTTTTGTTGGTGGTCTCTCAAAAAGTGATGCCGGATGTCTATGTGCTTTGTGCGACTGTGTTCAACAGGAATGTCCGCCATGCGGATTGCACTCTCATTATCACATAGGAGTGGGACTTTGCTCAGATTGTAGCCAAAGTCCCGGAGGGTTTGCCTCATCCAAAATAGTTGCGCGCAACACTGTCCTGCGGCAACATACTCAGCCTCAGCAGTGGATAGGGCAACGGAAGTTTGTTTCTTGGAACTCCAGGACACCAGGGACCTTCCTAGGAATTGGCACGTCCCTGATGTACTCTTCCTATCAACCTTGCACCCGACATAATTGGAGTCTGAATATCCAATCAAGTCAAAGGTTGACCCCTTTGGATACCTGATCCCGAAGCAAGGCGTAGCAACTAAATATCTAAGAATTCGCTTAATGGCCACAAGGTGACACTCCCTCGGATCGGATTTAAATCTAGCACAAATGCATACGCTTAGCATAATATCCGGTCTACTAGCACATAAATAAAGCAAGGAACCTATCATAGACCAGTATGCCTTTTGATCAACAGACTTACCTCCTTTGTTGAGGTTGACATGTCTGTCGGTTCCCATGGGTGTCTTTGCGGGCTTGGCATCCTTCATCCCGAACCGCTTGAGCAAGTCTTGCGTGTACTCCATTTGTGAGATGAAGGTGCCATCGTTGAGTTGCTTCACTTGGAACCCAAGGAAGTAGTTTAACTCGCCCATCATCGACATCTCGAATTTCTGAGTCATCACCCTGCTAAACTTTTCACAAGACTTTTGGTTAGTAGAACCAAATATTATGTCATCGATATAAATTTGGCATACAAATAGATCACCATCACAAGTCTTAGTGAAAAGAGTTGGATCGGCTTTCCCAACCTTGAAAGCATTAGCAATTAGAAAATATCTAAGGCATTCATACCATGCTCTTGGGGCTTGCTTAAGTCCATAGAGCGCCTTAGAGAGCTTACACACATGGTCGGGGTGCTGTTCATCCTCAAAGCCAGGGGATTGCTCCACGTACACCTCCTCCTTGATTGGCCCGTTGAGGAAGGCGCTCTTTACATACATTTGGAACAACCTGAAGGAATGGTGAGCGGCATAGGCTAACAAAATGCGAATAGACTCTAGCCTAGCCACAGGAGCAAAAGTCTCCTCAAAGTCCAAACCTATGACTTGGGCATAACCTTTTGCCACAAGTCGAGCCTTGTTCCTTGTCACCACTCCATGCTCGTATTATTTGTTGCGGAACACCCACTTGGTTCCCACAACGTTTTGCTTGGGGCGTGGCACCAGGGTCCAAACTTCATTTCGCTTGAAGTTATTGAGCTCTTCCTGCATGGCCAACACCCAGTCCGGATCTAGCAAGGCCTCTTCTACCCTGAAAGGCTCAATAGAAGAGACAAACAAGTAATGCTCACAAAAATTAGCTAATCTCGAGCGAGTAGTTACTCCCTTGCTTATATCACCCAAAATCTGGTCGACGGGATGATTCCTTTGAATCGTCGCTCGGACTTGAGTTGGAGGGGCCTGTGGTGCTTCTTCCTCCATAACTTGATCATCTTGTGCTCCCCCTTGATCACACGCCTCTTCTTGATGAACCTATTCAACATCTTGAGTGGGGGAGTGCACCATTATTGAGGAAGAAGGTTGATCTTGCTCTTTTTGTTCCTGTGGTCGCACATCTCCAATCGCCATGGTGCGTATTGCGGCCGTTGGAACATCATCTTCATCTACATCATCAAGATCAACTTGCTCTCTTGGAGAGCCATTAGTCTCATCAAATACAACGTCGCTAGAGACTTCAACCAAACCCGATGATTTGTTGAAGACTCTAATGCCTTTGTATTTGAGTCGTAACCTAACAAAAACCCTTCTACAGTGTTGGGAGCAAATTTGGAATTCCTACCTTTCTTCACTAGAATATAACATTTACTCCCAAATACACGAAAGTATGATACGTTGGGTTTGTTACCGGTTAGAAGTTCGTACGATGTCTTCTTGAGGAGGCGATGAAGGTAGACCCGGTTTATGGCGTGGCAGGCTGTGTTCACAGCTTCCGACCAAAACCGCTCGGGAGTCTTGAATTCACCAAGCATCGTCCTCGCCATGTCTATAAGCGTCCTGTTCTTCCTCTCTACCACACCATTTTGCTGTGGTGTGTAGGGAGCGGAGAACTCGTGCTTGATTCCTTCCTCCTCAAGGTACTCCTCCACTTGCAGATTCTTGAACTCGGACCCATTTTCGCTCCTTATCTTTTTCACCTTGAGATCAAATTCGTTTTGAGCTCTCCTTAGGAAGCGCTTTAGGGTCCCTTGAGTTTCTGTTTTATCCTGCAAAAAGAATACCCAAGTGAAGCAGGAAAAATCATCAACAATGACAAGACCATACTTACTTCCCCCGATGCTGAGGTAGGCGACGGGTCCGAAGAGGTCCATGTGAAGTAGCTCCAAAGGTCTTGATGTGGTCATCACATTTTTGCTATGATGAGAACTTCCCACCTGTTTACCTGCTTGACAAGCTGCACAAGGTCTATCTTTTTCGAAAGTTACATTGGTTAGACCTAACACATGTTCTCCCTTTAGAAGTTTATGAAGGTTCTTCATCCCAACATGTGCTAGACGGCGATGCCATAGCCAGCCCATGCTAGTCTTAGCGATTAAGCATGCATCTAGACCGGCCTCCTCCTTTGAAAAATCAACTAAATAGAGTTTGACGTCTAGTACACCTTTAAAAGCTAATGAACCATCACTCCTTCTAAAGACAGACACATGTACATTGGTAAATAAGCAATTGTAACCCATATTACATAGTTGACTAACGGACAACAAGTTATACCCGAGTGATTCAACTAAGAACACATTAGATATGGAATGCTCGGATGAAATAGCTATTTTTCCTAGTCCTTTAACCTTGCCTTGATTCCCGTCTCCAAAGATGATCGAATCTTGGGAATCTTTGTTCTTGATGTAGGAGGTGAACATCTTCTTCTCCCCCGTCATGTGGTTTGTGCATCCGCTATCAATAATCCAGCTTGAGCCCCCGGATGCATAAACCTGCAAGACAAATTAGGCTTGGGTTTTAGGTACCCAACTCTTGTTGGGTCCTACAAGGTTAGTACCAATAGCCTTAGGGACCCAAATGCAAGTTTTGTCTCCCTTGCATTTTGCCCCCAATTTCCTAGCAACCACTTTCTTATTTTTACATGAAAGTACAAAATCAGTGTTGCAGGCATGAAAAATAGTAGCAGATTTATTTTGCATTTTCTTAGGCACATGATGAACAACATTGTTTCTAGGCATATTTCTACTATGCACAAAGGAAGAACTTGAAACAATTATGGCATGTGAATCATAAGCATTATAACTCCTATTATGATGAGCATTCCTAGAGAATTTTATATCATAAATAAATGCATTATTCTTTTGACTACTACTAGCCATGGGAGCCTTCCCTTTTTCCTTGTTGAAAATGGGAGCCCTTTGGCCTGTTAAGTTCTTGGCTTCCCTCTTAAAGCCAAGCCCATCCTTAATTGAGGGGTGTCTACCAACAGTGTAGGCATCCCTAGCAAATTTTAATTTATCAAAATCACTTTTGCAAGTCTTAAGTTGAGCATTAAGACTTGCTACTTCATCATTTAATTTAGAAATAGAAATTAAATGTTCATCACAAGCATCAACATTAAAATCCTTGCATCTATTGCAAATTACAACATGCTCTACACAAGGACTAGATTTATTAACTACCTCTAGCTTAGCATTTAAATCATCATTCAAAATCTTCAAGCTAGAAATAGATTCATTGAAAATAGATAATTCAGAAGATAGTAATTCATTCCTTTTAATCTCTAAGGCAAGAGACTTTTGAACACTAACAAATTTGTCATGTTCCTCATACAAGATGTCCTCTTGCCTCTCTAGCAGTCTATTTTTTCATTCAATGCATCAATCAACTCATTAATCTTTTCTACTTTAGCTCTATCTAATCCTTTGAACAAGCTAGTGTAATCTACTTCATCATCACTAGAGTCCTCATCACTAGAAGTAGAGTACTTAGGAGTTTCTTGAGCGTTTACCTTCTTCTCCTTTGCCATTAGGCAAGTATGGCACTCGTTGGGGAAGAGCGACGATTTGTTGAAGGCCGAGGCGGCGAGTCCTTCATCGTCGGAGTCGGACGAAGAACAATCCGAGTCCCACTCTTTGCCAAGGTGTGCCTCGCCCTTCGCCTTCTTGTAAACCTTCTTGTTCTCTCTCTTCCCATGTCTTTCGTCTCCCTGGTCATTTTCATTATCGGGACATTGAGCAATAAAATGACCTGTCTTACCGCACTTGAAGCAGGAACGCTTTCCCTTTGCCTTGTTCTTGTTTGAGTACTCCTTGCGTCCCTTCAATGCGGTCTTGAAGCGCTTGATAATGAGGGCCATTTCATCCTCATTTAGCCCGGCCGCCTCAACTTGCGCCACCTTGCTAGGTAGTGCCTCCCTGCTACTTGTTGCTTTGAGAGCAACCATTTGAGGCTCGTAGATGGGCATTGGACCATTCAATGCCTCATCAACGTATCTTGCTTTCTTGATCATCATACGCCCGCTTACGAACTTTCCGAGTATTTCCTCGGGCGTCATCTTGGTGTACCTAGGATTTTCACGGATAGAATTCACAAGATGAGGATCAAGTACAGTGAAGGACCTGAGCATAAGTCGGACGACGTCGTGGTCCGTCCATCTCGTGCTTCCACAGCTCCTGATCTTGTTGACCAGGGTCTTGAGTCTATTGTACGTTTGGGTTGGCTCCTCTCTCCGATCATTGCGAACCTTCCTAGTTCGCCTTCCACCAACTCCATTTTGGTGATCATGGTGGCGTCATTCCCCTCCTGAGAGATCTTGAGGGTGTCCCAAATTTGCTTGGCATTATCCAAGCCGCTCACCTTGTGGTACTCATCCCTGCACAAGGATGCTAGCAAAACAGTGGTAGCTTGTGCATTTTTATGGATTTGCTCATTAATGAAAACGGGATTGTCAGTACTATCAAAAAGCATTCCGTTTTCAACGATTTCCCAAATACTTGGATGGAGAGAGAATAGGTGACTACGCATTTTGTGACTCCAAAATTGTGGGGGACAGATATCCCCCAGGTCCATTCGAAGGGTAAAAGACCTCACGAAAGGCCCAAGAGCCCAATAACCCATGAGGTCACTCCTTCATGGGCCTAGGGAAGAACGACCAGCGAAGTAGATCGACATAAGGCCGGGTTGGCGCAAACCCGGACGGCCCCACCGCGCTGAACAAGTGATCGCAACAGAAGACCCGACTTTCCCGCGCTGGAGCCCCGCACAACGGAACCGGGCGAGGATAAGTCGGCCAAATCATAGGGAGATAAGCTCAAACAGTTCACTATCTTTTAGGTGCACGTTGTTATCATATCGGCTTGTATTGCCTCACGGTCAAATATATAAGGCCTAGGGGGCACCCCTTCGAGACGATGAATCCCAACTCTACTACTACTTAGTCGTCCACCTCAACTCTCTACCTTGTAACCCATTACACAAAGCATATTCGCGCAGGACGTAGGGTGTTACGCATCTCAAAGCGGCCCAAACCTGTAAACATTGTCCATTGTCTCTCGTGCATCCGGCACGAACCATTCAGCTACAGTCGGCGACACCGTCCTACTCCTAAAACACCTCGAGGGGCAACCCCAGGTGTGCGGTCGGACCCAAAACACCGATAGCTGGCACGCTAGGTAGGGGTGTGTCGACGATCTAAGCTAGCTCAATGGCCGTCACCTTCCACAGCAAGATCACCTTCCGTCCCGGATCCATGTTCTGCTTTGGAACGATCTCGTCCATAGCAGACGAAGAGGGAACTCTACACCGCATCGCAGATCCGCCAAAAAAGAAGTCTCCTCCAACAAACTCCGAAAATACCGGAGAAGCACAACCTCCAGCTCTCCGAAAGAAGATCGCCACGACAGCCGCGCCATTCTACCCCGACGTTCTTTTCATCGGGAGAGTGGAGTCGCCTCCCATCTCCGACGATGAGCCGACCGCGCCTAGGGAAGAACCACCTCAGTGGGAGTCCCGTCGACGAAGAAATCGGCGCCGAAACATCCGGTGACATCACCAAGCCGGAGAACAGGATCCAGAGCAGCCTGTCTCACGAGACGAGGTCTCGGAGATGGGAGAAACTCTAGAAGAACGCGTCTTCAGAGAACGAAGGAACTCCCGACGACGTGATCATCGACGAGCTCAGGAACAAGCCGAGCAAGACGTAAGGCAGCGCCGGGAAAATCCACTCTTCGGTCGCAACCTGAACCCCGACTTCGCCCGAGCCATGAACACGCCGAGTGAAGTCGGAGGAGTACTAGCTCGAATATCTGATGGACTCCCTCGGACTCCCGATGCCGAGGGCTATCGACGCCTGTTCACCCAAGCAGCCAACCATCTTCTACCTCTCGCTCACCCGCCGAACGATTTGCGACACGCCATCAACAGTCGCCGGGACGCGCGAAGCTCCATCAACGCTTCGTGTGAACGACGGCATGAGAACGAGATCCGCCGCCGGGAGGAGTACGACAGGGATCATGGCATCCCAACTCGGAGTCAAGCCACCAGAACCGAGTCAACGATGGCCTCGACTGGCGGTACTACCCGGGGACGGTCGAGGAACCTCAACAACTACTCCCCTCCCCGGGACAGACATCATCTCCGATGACAGGAGGACACATGTGGAGTGTCTGCCCTTACTCCGCGCCTTAGGGCCATTCAGTGCCCCCCTAACTTCAAGGTATCCAATGTCGACAAGTATGAACCTAAGCAGGACCCAGGAGGCTGGCTGGCCGTCTACACCACCGCCGCTCGAGCCGCCGGAGCATCCGAAGACGTGATGACTGCGTACTTACCCATTGTCCTCGGGCAAGATGCACTGCAATGGCTGCGACATCTACCTCGACACTGCATCGACGACTGGAGCAACTTTAGTCGACGCTTCACCACCAATTTTCAGTCCCTCTCCGACAAACCGGCGCAACCATGGGACCTCAAATCCATCAAGCGCCGGGGGGACAAAACTCTCCGGTCGTACCTCAAAAGGTTCCAGACCATGAGAAATCGTATCCCCGAGGTCACGGAGGCGGCTGTGATCGAGGACTTCTATAGAGGATCCAATGACTCGGCCTTCATCCGAGCCATATTGCAGAAAGCGCCGACTACCTCTGAGCAGCTGTTCCGGGAAGCCGACCTCTATATCACCGCCGACGAGCGAGCTCAAAACCTCATCGGAGGAGCGAAGCCCGCACCGATAGCACCACGACGCGACGCGAACCAGAAGCCCGACAAACGCTGGGAGAAGAGACTGCGTGAAGAGGTGCATGCCACCGGACCACCTACCTCTCACGCTCAAGGAGGACCCCGCGGAGGCGAGCGTACGCTGGACGACATCCTCGACGCCCAGTGCCCGTACCACAAGGACATGCGCCACACTCTTCGGAACTGCAGGGACTTCAAACACTCCGTCGGGCACGGCCGACCCTTCCAACCTCTACCTCCTCCTCCACCGTGGGGAGGACCAGAAGAACCACGACAACCCCAGCAGTAGGAGGAGGGAGGAGGAGGAGCCTTCCCGCGCGTTGACAGGGAGGTCAACGTCATCTTCGGCGGGCACGGATCGCAGGAGAATAGAAGACAACAAAAGCTCAACGATCGCCAAATACTGGTGGCAGCCACCGGTCCTCCCGCTCCGTACCGATGGTCGGAGCACCCGATCACCTTCACTCTGGCGGACCAATGGCTCAACTTCGATCACCCAGGCAAATACCCACTCCTCGTCGATCCGGTGATCCGAGAGAGCAGGGTGAAGAAGGTGTTAGTGGACGGGGGGAGCAGCATCAACGTCACCTTCCCCCGGACACTCCGAGGCTTGGGAGTTCACCTCAAAGAACTTCATGAGTCAGACACTCCTTTCTTCGGCATTGTGCCGACTTAAGGGGAATATCCGCTGGGCCACATCTACATGTCCGTCACCTTCGGAACTCCGGAGAACTATAGAACTGAGTTCCTGAGGTTCAAAGTGGCGAACTTCGACTGCGGGTACAACGCCATCATTGGAAGGCCGGGATTGGCAAAGTTCATGGCCATCCCGCATTACACGTACATGATATTGAAGATGCCAGGACCATAAGGAATCATAACTGTGTGCGCTGACCTCCAAGGCGCCGTGGAATGTTTCCGAATAGCCATCCAAGCGGCCCTCACCATCAAACCGTCGGCGACTTCTTCAGCGCAGGCGAACTCTAAGCCTGAGGAAGACCATACAGCACCGGCGAACGAAGCTCAAGCCACGACCTCTATGCGGCCGACTGAAGAAACTAAAAGGATCAATCTTGGGTTCGCTGATGAACGCAAGACTGCCATCATTAGCTCCATCCTGGATGATAAATAGGAAGGCGCGCTCGTCCGGTTTCTGCAAGACAACCGAGACGTATTCGCATGGCAACCTGCGGATATGCCGGGAGTCCCGAGAGAACTGGCCGAGCACAAACTGAAGGTCTACCCCCAGGCAAGGCCGATCCAGCAAAAACTACGTCGTTTCACGCCCGACAAGAGAGAGGCCATTCGCGCAGAGCTGGCCCGCTTGGTCGCGGCTGGGTTTATTAGAGAGGTGTTACATCCCGAGTGGCTGGCCAACCCTGTTCTTGTACTCAAAAAGAATAAAGTGGATTGGCGCATGTGCGTCGACTATACAGATCTCAACAAACATTGTCCGAAGGATCCCTTCGGGCTCCCTAGGATAGATCAGGTGGTAGACTCCACCGCCGGATGTTCTATGCTGTCTTTTCTGGACTGCTATTCCGGATACCATCAGATCAGTCTGGCAAAGGAAGACGAGGAAAAGACAGCGTTCATCACTCCCTTCGGTGCTTTCTGCTATACCTCCATGTCGTTTGGCCTTAAAAACGCTGGAGCGACTTATCAGAGATCCATTCAAATATGCTTAGCCGATCACTGGGGCAAGCGTGTGGAAGCCTACGTGGATGACGTGGTAATCAAAACAGAGAACTCGGAAAACTTCATCGAAGACTTACAGCTCGTTTTCAACAGTCTACGGCGATATCGATGGAAGCTTAATCCCGAAAAATGTGTCTTTGGGGTACCGGCAGGGAAGCTACTCGGATTTATTGTCAGCCACCAGGGAATTGAGGCTAATCCGGAAAAGATTGAAGCTATCATGAAAATGGAAGCTCCACGATCACAAAAGAAGGTTCAGTGACTTACCGGATGTAAGGCAGCCCTGAGCAGATTTATATCCAGGCTGGGAGAAAAAGGTTTACCATTTTACAAACTACTCAAGAAGGTGGACAAGTTTCAGTGGACTTCAGAAGCGCAGGAAGCCCTAGACGCACTGAAGAAATTCTTGACAACCCCGCCAGTACTGAAACCACCACGGCGAGCCACATCGACTCAACCGGCTGAAGATCTGCTGCTGTATATCTCTTGCACGACTCACGTGGTAAGCACCGCGTTGGTAGTCGAGCGAGCAGAAGAAGGACATGCTTACCCAGTGCAACACCCTGTTTATTTCATTAGTGATTTTCTGGGTCCCTCGAAGAAAAAGTATCCTTAAGTTCAGAAGCTATTATACGCAGTACTTCTAACTGCCCGCAAGCTACGTCACTACTTTGATGACCACAAAGTCATAGTAGTCACCGGTTTTCTGATAGGGGATATTCTTCACAACAAGGAAGCCATTGGCCGAATAGCCAAGTGGGCCTGTGAACTGGGATCTCATGACATCGAATTTCGACCTTGTACTGCCATTAAAACCCAAGCATTGGTTGACTTTGTATCAGAATGGACTGAACAACAAGTACCAGAGAACCCAGAAATTGCAGAAGTATGGAGGAAGTATTTTGATGGCTCACTGAAGCTGCAGGGAGCAGGCGCGGGAATTCTCTTCATCGCACCTGGAGGCGAACACCTCAAATACGCCCTCCAGTTGTTATTTCCAGCCTCTAACAATGCAGCCGAGTATGAAGCTCTGATCCATGGACTAAACATCGCCATATCATTAGGCATCAAGAGATTAATGGTATACGAAGATTCTCTGGTAGTCATAAGCCAGATAAACAAAGAATGGGACTGTTCGAATGATTCAATGGGAAAATACTGCACTGCCATCCGGAAACTAGAAGATAAATTTGAAGGCCTAGAATTTCATCATGTAGAAAGAGATCGAAACACGGCAGCCGATGTATTGTCCAAGCTAGGATCCAGTCGAACTCAGGTCCCACCCAGAGTCTTTGTACAAGAAATACCACAACCAAGCATCTCAATGGATCAGGCAGAAGAGTGTAATATCGTGAATCAACCAGAGTTAGACTCTGATGACTGGAGAAGGCCGATCATTAGATATATAAAGAATGAAGAGGAACCAGATGACAAAAATGTAGTCGAGCGCATCACCAGGCAGTCAGCCCACTACACACTCATTGGGGAGACATTATACAGACGGGGTGCGTCAGGCGTCCTCATGAAATGTGTTCTCTCATCTACTGGGAAGCGACTTCTAGATGAGGTCCACGCTGGGCAATGTGGAATACATGCAGCATCCAAGACGCTAGTCGGGAAGGTCTTCAGGTCAGAATTCTATTGGCCAACCGCAAAAAGCGATGCAGCCGAGTTAGTGCAGAGGTGCGAAGCTTGCAGTACCTGTCAAAGCAGCAACATCTACCAGCACAGCAGCTGCAGACCATACCAGTAACATGGTCGTTCGCATGCTGGGGACTGGATATGATTGGACCTTTCAAGAAAGCTCAAGGAGGATACACTCATGTACTGGTAGCAATCGACAAATTCACCAAATGGATAGAATTCAAACTCATTGCTTCTTTAACTTCACCCAAGGCCGTGGAATTCATACAAGACATAATATTCAGGTTCGGAATACCAAACAGTATCATAACTGACTTAGGATCCAACTTCACAAGTTCAGAGTTCTTCGACTTCTGCGAGCAAAAGAGCATTCAGATCAAGTATGCTTTGGTAGCGCACCCGAGAGCCAACGGGCAGGTCGAACGAGCTAACGGGATGATATTGGAGGCACTCAGGAAAAGGGTCTTCGAAAAGAATGAAAAGTTTGCAGGGAAGTGGATAAGGGAATTGCCCTACGTCGTTTGGAGCCTAAGAACTCAACCTAGCCGAGCTTTGCATGGAAACACCCCCTTCTTCATGGTCTATGGGTCAGAGGCGATATTGCCCGCCGATCTCAAGTTCGGGGCGCCGAGGTTGGTCTTCAAAAGCATAGCAGAAGCCGAAGCTACTAGACTGGAGGACATTGATGTACTCGAAGAAGAACGGCTGAATGCAGTAATTCAATCAGCACGATACCAGCAGACTCTGAGACGCTATCACGACAAGGCCGTACGACAACAATCCTTCTCAGTGGGAGATCTCGTCCTCCGCCGAATTCTAATGGGGGAGGGACGACACAAGTTGTCGCCCTTATGGGAAGGACCGTTCATAGTAGCAGAAGTCACTCGGCCGGGGTCATATCGTCTGACTCAGATGGACGGCACAGAAATCGGGAACTCCTGGAATATAGAACACCTCAGGAAGTTTTACCCCTAGCTGAATTTCAAAAGCTATTGGGACGACAATGTACTCTATAAAATGGGAAATATGTCATCAATAAAAAAGGCTTCAAGAGTACTCAGTTTGCTCATGACGGACGTGCATTCTTACTTAACTCAGGGTGACCACTATGCCCTTCTAACGGAGCAATCGGCTTAAGTCGACAACGACTTGAGGCGGTGCAACATGCTCACGCTTACTTAACTCGGGATGACCACTATGCCCTGCCAATGGAGCAATCGGCTTAAGTCGGCAACGACTTAAGACGGTGCAACATGCTCACGCTTACTTAACTCGGGGTGACCACTATGCCCTGCCAACGGAGCAATCGGCTTAAGTCGGCAACGACTTAAGACGGTGCAACATGCTCACGCTTACTTAACTCGGGGTGACCACTATGCCCTGCCAACGGAGCAATCGGCTTAAGTCGGCAACGACTTAAGACGGTGCAAAATGCTCGCGCTTACTTAACTCGGGGTGATCACTATGCCCTGCTAACGGAGCAATCGGCTTAGGTCGGCAACGACTTAAGACGGTGGAACATGCTCGCGCTTACTTAACCCGGGGCGACCACTATGCCCTGCTAACGGAGTAATCGGCTCAAGTCGACAACGACTTGAGGCGGTGCAACATGCTCGCGCTTACTTAGCTCAGGGTGACCACTATGCCCTACTAACAAAAGCAATCGATTTAAGTCAGTAACAACTTAAGGCGATCTCGCATGCTTACGATTACTCATATAGGGGTGACTTCTATACCCCGCAAACAAGTCTCAAAGCCATCACTCAGCATTTCACTACTACAAATTTATGTACTGTTGAATTCTAAAACAATAGGAGAGTAGCAATATCATTCAAATGCCGAACGGGTGTCCTCTAGCAAATATCCGACCATGCTAACTGTGCGATCAAAGCACACAAAATATTTCTCTATTTTGCAATATCTTTCTCAGGAGCAACCGACAAAGACGGGCGACTTGAGGAATCAGGAGCAGCATTCACATCAGCCCTTATGTCGTCGGGAACAACTACGCCGGGACTCCTCATCAAGATCCGCCCCGCACGAATGGCTTTATCCATAGCCCTGTCGCGCTGGGCCCTTAGAGTAACGAAAGTTTCTTCAGCAACTTTGGCAGCCAATTGAGCGGTCTCTAGCTCCTGGGCGATGGACTTCTTGGAAGCGCGCAGTTCCTTGATAGCAGCATCCTTAGCCGATATCAACTGCCTGAGACGGATCACGTCATCCGTGGATTCCTGTAGCCTATAGCGAAGATTATCTAACTCCTCCATGGTGAAATGATGACTCCTTTCCAGAATAGTC